>JARHVA010000127.1:2112500-3475000 GCA_037957365.1 Torreya grandis
TCATATTTATCCATGGTATCCAAAACAAATTTGGTCATTGAGTAATGCCTCTTTTCCAATATGGATGCTCCTTTATCACCTCCTTGAAATGAGCACTCTATGTCCTACAGACTTTGACCCCATCCACCCAACATTACCTCCAATCCACACCCATCCACATTATTTGACTCCTATTATTCACAACACATATTCCTATTCAAACTCTCTATTCACTTTTCATATCTAGTCATCTACTCCTTCCTACACTAGAAAAGGGAATCCTATCCTGGAAACACATTTGAATACAAGTCTACTTACCTAGTCACATCAACAATAATCTGATCCAAATTCCAATTATTTTACATATAAGTCATGAAGTGAATAGATCCCTTATACTCATCTACATATATCCCTAGAATCCCTCTTCCACTAGTTGGTTGCCTATGACATGATGGTATATCCACACATATAACATCTTTATCCCATAAAACCTAAGCCCTCTTGTTATAACTCAAACCACCGTTGTATATATCACCAAAGTTAGGGGCATACCATTAATAGATGTCATAATTTATAGAACTATGTCTAATACCTCATTAACTGTGGTGACATAAACATCAAGGATGAGTCAAATGAGTCTACATCCCTGGGTGAACAAGAAGAGTAATGACAATAATAAATTCCTAATCATGATTAATCCCTTCCATTTCCAATCCAAGGTCAAGACACCACTCCCATCTTCCATTTAACTCCCATCTTTGACAAATCCTCCATCAAAGATGAGTCTGTTCCCCATGAACCTAGTCCTCACTTCTCTCATGAGTCCTTCCATGCACCTATCTTTATCAAATCCATTATTCCTCCATCATCTTCATTTCACCCATCATATAAAAATCCCCATGTGGAGATATCACTTGAAGACAAAGAATCCTTTATTAGTAACATCACATCTTGTATATAAAAGTTAGCATCAGAGTCAATACAAGTGGCATCTTCATCAAAATCATGTTCAACACTAGTATTTGAATTATATTCCTTGTTAGAAACATCATCCCTCATAAATATTGAAACAAATGATGAATATGTTTTCTCTTTTGAAGATACCTCTAATTTGGATGATAATTAGTCACCAGGCATATATTTTGATCCCAATTAGGATGATGAAGTCATAATATATTTTTTACAAGCTTTATCTATTAAAGATAGTCAAAGTGAATCTAATCCTACTTTGGATGCATATACTATTGCCAGTCCTAGTGATACTTTATTAATCTTGGGGATATTTTCTTTAATGTCAAAATTGGGTCTCTTAATAACCCCTATGAGGACCATGTTTCCCAATTACCATTAATTAACCTTGTCCTAACATATCCCCCAAATTCATCCATCATATACCCCTTTCTTCCTATCAATGATAATTTAATCAGATCCCTCCATAGGGATGAACAACAACATACATCATTGGACCCTCCCTCAAGAAAAAAATTAAGTGCCACAAATGTAGAGGTTTAAGATCATATTTAAAAAGTTTTTCTTGATGATCAAATCATATTTTATCCAATAATTAAAAATTAAGAAGAATTAAATCATCAATCTCATCAAAAAGTGTCTTCCCCTAGTGAATCCCAATGTCACACACTAGGGTACCATCAAAGTTAATATAATCATCATATTTCAAGTCAAGGATCAATATCCTCTAGTAAAGTCCAAATCCAAGCACTAGGGGGTAGTCAAGATATAATCAAGTTTGAAAAAAAAAATAATGTCAAAAGTGCTATCATTACAGTCTATAATCCTTCAAATATTTAGATCAAAGATGAAATATAAAGTCAAAAAATCTTGGATCACATGTAGTCTTGTCATATGGCACCAATCAAATATGGAATATCCAACATCTCTACTAATTTGTGTAACTATTATTCCTAATCCTCAAATACCCACCATAACTTCCTATCACAATTCTATCATCCACTCAAATCCCATACACCACCATTAGCATCAAGATCTAATCTAATCCATACCCCACATCACTTTCATGGGAAGCATTTCCTTTCATAGGGGTGACGAAGACACCTAGTCTAGATGTCTGGAGGATGATCAATCAAGAATCAACAAAGGACACATGGATATTCATGAATCTAGCATTAACAATATGGTTATAGCATCACACATCTCCTGAATGGGTGTCAATTGAAATATCAAGACAACATTTCCATCTTGCATCTCACCCATATCCAATAAATTAATATGCTAGAAAACAAATCATCCAATGGTGAAAACCAATATTTTGGCACCCTAGTCAATTACCATGATGAAAACCCATTTGTGGCATCATGTTAAAATAATCTAGTCTGCATTTTACCTCAATACTTGGGGGTAAAATTTATCCTTTGTCAATCCCATCCATGCCATCCTTATCTATCTTGTCCCTTTGTCCATTATTTTTACCCATCATATCATACATCCTATGGTGTCCATCTATACCTTATCCTTATCATATCATCATTCCTTCCCATCTTGACCTTCATAAGAACACGGAATAGGTCTTGAGTGTTCTAAAATCATCTTAGCATACCCTCTAATGGAATAGGTCATTGGCAATCCCTAGCCCATTATTGCTTGGTCCTCATCCCATTTTTAGAATCAACATCATCTTTTTATTGTCTCATTCATCATTCCATATGTCCTCATCCTAGTTTTTAGGCTTGGTATTCCCTTTTCTAGTAACCCCATTTATATAAGTTACATACATATTCCAAAAAAACCTAAAAATTATAAAATCCACAAAATTCCAACACATTTAAGTTGTCTTGTCACATGTCATCTTGTTATATGTCTAAAATATCCCAGTCATCTTATCCTATATCTTAGTCATTTTACATTGTTTTATATCCAAGTGGTCTTATCATATTTTCATCTTGTCTTTTCCTACATCCTAATCACAACATCCAAGTCCTTATTCATAACCATATCCTAATCCAAGTAACTAGTCTACTCTAAACCCATACCCTATCCTAATCCAAGTCACTCATCTACTCCAAATCCATACCCTGGTCCAAAGTCCCTATCTTTAATCCATTTTTACTTCACATCATGAGTGTCATGTCTAACCTACTCCAATTCATCACTTGATCAATCATCCCATTGACTCTCATTAGGATAATTACAAAAGACATAATGACACTTCATGTAGATATTTATGTGTGTTACTTGTCTATTTTTTGTTGTTTGACTTGTTTACATATAATTTATCATGTATATATATGAATGTCTTATGTTTATCGATGTTTATTTTTAGTCTTACATTATCTCTTTTTTAATATTGGGAAATGAATGAGGATGCTATGATGAAACCAAAAAATATATAATAGTGATTTTAGGTGCCCTTGATGATGCAGAGTTCACTATTTTCCCATGCACTTTGGTAAAACTTCTCCTTAGTCATACTAATATCATGGGTCATATTTCCAAATGTTATATTTATCAGATTGCTTAGACTATGATGAGCCTTATGACAATAATGATGGTTTGATCATTTCTCCTAATCATCTAATCATCTTTATCCCATCCTCAATTCCATCATCCCATTCCACTGATCTAAATGTAGACACCAAAATAGTGTCAACTCCCCTTGGTCGCTTGCACACTTTTATTAATTTAAAATAAACTAATTATTTTAAACTAATCATCACCCTAGACACCTCACCTTGGATTCCTCACCCTTGGACCATTTATCACCCTATGACTGATCATAATTACCTAAGACCTATTCCAACTCTCTCAGTAACCCCCGTGCCTAATAAATCTACCTTTGGACCGTTCACCAATGACAATTGAACTTGGCAGATGGAGGAATAGGCAAAAGGCTAAAAATAGCCTTTTTACCCATTCTCTAGCCACCAACGTCGATTAATTGTTGGCTGATGCCAATGGAATCACCGACGTCAGTTGCTTAAAAATAAATTCTAACCTCGGCTCTTGGGCCCGAAGGTGAATTCTCTTGACCCCCAAATGTGAATTCTCTTGCTCCTGGGATCTGAATTCTTTTGCTCCTCAACTCCTTGCATATCAAAGGCAGGCTTTAGGATGAGGCATCAGCATTCTATCATCACTCTCCAAACTAAGAAACTCTACAAAATTCACTCCACACTAGATTGAAATGTTGCATGAGGTCTCCTACATCAGCCATAATGGAACAAGTCTTCTACACTTTTGGTTCTCCACCAAGAGCTAAGTATTCTTCTGCCTTTCATTTTAGTATCTTTAGAATGGATTGGTAATCAGTTAATTTGCTATTTTATAAGTACTATTGAGACCAAACTCGGCTTTCTTCCCAGAGAGGCTGAAAAGCCTTCTTCTTATTCTGACCCTCATCTCACACATAACATCTACCTTTGTCCACCTTAAGACTCTATTGACCTCCCTGCAACCCTGCATGGACCTCCAAATTACTAGAATCTTTTTATCGATCACAAACATAACCTGAGACCCATCCAAGGCCCATTGCCCCTACTGACATTGACATCAAGGCCCATTGCCCCTACCGACATCGGCAGCATAACCGACGTTGGCAACATTGAACAACCAACGATGGCAAACTAACTGGTGTTGGCAACTGTGAGAGGCAGATTGCAAGAATCAGGTATGTGTTATCTATTTCTCTTCTTTAGCCTTTCATTATTTCTCTTTCTAGCAACACTCTTTTGTCAAATAAGTGGACTGTCATCCCTCAAGGAAGTCTTTACACTTCTAAGATCGAGCTTTGCTTGGCAATCCACCATATATCTATCTAACATTCTCTTTATTTAAGTCTTTCTTATCTACAGGTGTCATCCTCCATAGCCAAAGAGCAGCTCCTTCAATTTTTGGATAACGGTGCGCAACTTAATCCAGGTATCATCTAACCCCTGACCATTTAAATTTAGTTTCTTATTTCTTCTAAATGTAAAAAGTGAAAAAAAGTAGAGAAACATTCTGGCACACCTGGTGGGACCCTGGATTTTTCCTTGGATTCATTTTTTCTAAAACAAATTTTCATATAGGTGCATTAGGAAAATTTCTCTTCTTGCATCCTTCTTCTTTCTTTCTCTTTTGAAAAGACACCATTAGCACAAGTTAAAAAGAAATTTTTCTTCTTGTCACTTCTTTTCTGCATCTTGGAGTAGTGAAATTCATGCTCTTAACCTTTTCCTAATTGTTTGCATCTAAACAAAAACATTTCAATTTGGGCTAAAATCTATTGCATTTCATTCCTGCTTGAATGCATATTTAGCCTTCTCACTTAGTAATTAAAATGCATTATGAATAAATTATAGTGCACATATGTTACACAACCTGACCACAAACACAATCAAACACCTAAACATACTTGAGACAAGGCCTGTCTAAGATTTCATCACCTAGCAGATACCTTACCCTTCCTGGTAATCCTACTTGGACTTCACTACCAAGGGGAGAACCCACTCTATTCTCTGGCAGAGTATAAACTATAGGGGAAGTATATATTGGCTAAGCGACCCAGCTTGGCTTTGGGCTCGTGAAGTGAGGGAGCAAGCCCCTAGTACCAAGCCACTTACAGAACCTAATACAGATTTTGAGCACCAAAACTTAACCCAAAACCAACCTTAGACTACCTCTTTTAGGACCCATTCTAAAAGCCCAACTTCCCAAACACACTCTTCTAAGGCACAAGCCAACACGACTCTAAAATTTATTCTTAGGAATTTAACGTTTAGAGTCTACTTGCCTTCATCTAATTTTCTATTTTTATCTAGTTTTTTGAGCTGGTAAGGATGCATTATTCTGAGCTCCAAAAACAACTCAGAGCTTTCTTCTTTCTTCCAAAAACTTTTAGTTTTCTAAGTTTTTGGAAATACACAATAACTGACATCATTTTTTCCACCAACATTGGCAACTATCTTCACCAACATTGGTTATCTGACTGACAGCGGAAACTTACTTCACTGACATCAATTTTTCTATCGACGTCGGTCACTGTCAAAAAAAATTCTTCTCAAACAGCAAGCTAAAAACCTGACCTTTTTGCTGTTAAAAACAAATTTTGGTTTTCTGAGGCTGAAACATATATTTTTTAGAACCTGAATCTATTTTTACTTGGATGGTTTTGACACTTAGTCAAACCAAAACTCTTGTTGACCACGCAAGGCAACAACCACTCCCGCCTTCGCCTTCTATATCAAGTCTCCAAATGGAGTATAATTTAGAAACTGGACGTACTCCTATCCAACCAACCCCAACTCAACCCCCTATTGTTCCTGAAGGGAACCAAGACTTTGAAAGGTTCCTTGACCTCAATGTCAAGGCTCTTCAGCACTATCTCATGAGAAGTCAAATGTGAGATCCTTTAGGTAACCCAGTTTATGAGATGCCAACTTCCTTAGTTGAAACAAAAATCATATCAACAGCCTTTGTAACCCAACCCATGGTCACCCAAGCCATTGCCTCAACTAACAACCTGACCATGACCAATCTTCAAAGTGTGGCCTCCCCTTCTGTTTTTGGACCTACCTCCATTGGGGTTTCTATACCCCCTCAACTACAAACCATTCAACAAAGTTCTACACCATTATATAACTTAATTGTCTCCATCCCACCTACTCTTGCACCCATAAATACAAGAGTGACTACTTATCCTTCAGCTATTGTTGCCAAAAAAGTTGTGCCCTCTAGCTTCATGACACAACCACCCTTGACTTCAACATCAGTCCCTATGACTAGTTACCAATATGTTGCGCCTATACAAGTGCAACCAACTATGTCATATGCTCCACCTAACACCTTCCAAATGCCTTACAACCTAGGGGGCACCCCACCTGCAAATCCATCAACTGATCTAATCAAGATGTTGATGGATAAGGTGTCTGATCTTGAGACATCCATTTTGGGTTCAAGAAATGTTCTCTCATATGAACAAATCTGTAATGAACCTATTCATCCTTCAGTCCCAATTCGACCATATCCTAGTCAGTGGGAACTTCCCAAGTTTACTCACTTTTAGAGTAAAGAGGACCCACAGCAACATCTATGAGCGTTTAGACACGCTTGTTACCTTATAGCACATGATGATGCATTATTGCTATGCACATTTCCCATGTCGCTTTCTGGTGTTGCCCTCGATTGGTATAGTTCTATTACCAGTCACTCTCTATTTACCTTCACTCAACTAGCTCAACTATTTCTTAACCACTTCTCAATTAATATAACTAAAAAGGTCTCCATCACAGACCTATATTCTATTAGATAATTCAATGATGAATCAATAGCTGATTTTGTTGCTCGATGGAGAGGCTTAATCAACCAACTCTCCTTTTCTTTACCTCAACCTGAGCTCATTGAGCTCTTTTCACAAGCATGTGCCAAACACATCTCATCTACTTTGTGGGTCCAAACATTCTGCACATTTGATGAAGATTTCACCAAGGCTAGGAAGCTTGAACTTCGTGCTTTTGAAGAAAATAAAGTCAAATTGTGTAGTAAAAATACTAATGCAAAATCAAATAACCCTTCATCCAAATCTTCTTTTTCTACTCCCAAGTCCAAGGGATCAGCAAATGTTATGGTACTTAGACCATCATCATCGACCACAACTAACCAATCCAAACCTTCCACATCTCAAAGCATTACATGAATATTCCAACAATGATACATACATCATCAATATACTCCAATAGGAGAATCATATGTATTCATGTTGGATAAATTAGTCAAACAGGGAGTTCTCAACCTCCCCCAAATTTGACCACCAGCTCAATTTGATCCCTCGCATGCCATCCCTGCATGGTATAGGGAGAATGACTTCTGTAATTATCACTGTGTCAAAGGCCATGACATAGACAATTGTAAAACCTTTAATAACATTATCCAAGACATGATAGACAAAGGTGATCTTATCTTGGATAACCCAAATGCGCCACCTAACCAAAACATAGACATCTTTAGACAACCTTTCCCTAACCATCCCCCTAGCCAAAACAACATTCAGACCACAGCTGAAGACCCCCAAGAGCATAATATATGCATGGTCGATATGGTTTAACCTTTTGTCCCTAACCAACCTCTTCCACAAACTGAAGAGGTTAGTCAACCTATCCCTCTACCACAAGAAGAAGAGCCTTCTTCTCCTAATAGTCCTCCATCTACCCCTCTTATATTAGAGGATGCTTTAACCATACCAACACCACTAGCCCCACCTTCATCCTTCCTACTACCAATGGAGGACCATAGCTTTCCTAATATTCAACCACAAGTAGAAGGCATGATCATCCCTATGCTCTTTCCTCTCGAAGAACCCCATTCTCCAATTCCTTCTCCATTGAGAGAAGAACTTGTCTCTTCACCTAATTCAATCGAGGATGATCTAGTAATGGCTCTCTCTCACCTTTGGCCTAAGATTTCCATATCTAACACATTTCCACTCTTGCAACCACCCAAATATTTTGAAAAACCAATTATAAAGCCTCGTCTAACATCTTCCAAACCATTCTCTCGATTGGCTGAGAACTTCGGATTTCTCCATTCAAGTAACTTAGAGCATGAGGCATTGTGGGAGTGACTTAAAGCTCCTTATCTTACACATCCCACTTCATCTCATACTAATGACCCTTCTATGACAAAATCTC
Organism: Torreya grandis; assembly: GCA_037957365.1. NCBI lineage: Eukaryota > Viridiplantae > Streptophyta > Pinopsida > Cupressales > Taxaceae > Torreya > Torreya grandis. Next base: position 2,121,119 of record JARHVA010000127.1, read on the forward strand.
CCAAAGTCTCCAATGAGGACCAAGCTTCTACTTCCAAATCTTTAGAAGCTCAACCGTCTGCATCTGAACCTAAACCCTCACAAACATCCACCATACCAAAACTGGTTAAATCCCTCAATGTTCGCCCCATATTTAACCTCACTCACCCACAAGTGAAGGTAGATTTGAATCTCACCCCCCATAATAGTAGTCCTCACACCATATTAAAGAAGGCTACTAAACCACGTCGGAGAACTCCTCCTCCACCATCACCATTGCCCTCCATTTTGGGCCCACATTCTTCTACCTTAATAGGAGCGCTCCCTACTCCAACACCTAACAAAAACAAGTTGCCTCCATTACTCCCTTTACCCACCAAAAACATACCTCCTCTAAAAAATTCGGTGCCCCTCACGAAGAAAGTGTCATCTACATGAGTGGCCACACCACCAACCCAAAAGGTGGTACGGAAATCTCCCTCAACAACTCCCAAACAAAAGTCATCAACACCTAGTGCATCAACAAGCATGGACCCCTTAGTGGGTTCATATGCTTTAATACTATGCTAATGTTTACAAACTTCTAACATCGCTCTTCCACCTATTAAACCATTTCAACCTCTCAGACCAAAACTGTCTTGGTTTGATGACACTAAAATCTGTCTATATCATTGATCACCTAGGCATGACACTAAAAATTATTGTGCCCTCAAGGTTGTCATTCACCATTACTTGGAAAAAGACACCCTTCTTGTTGAGGATACTGTCAACAAATCTATGACATCGTCTCATGTCTCTTAAACCTCTTCACCTTCATCAGAATCCCATCATCAGACTATGGTCCCTTTACCTCCTTCACCCCAATTATTCAAGATTAACACCATCAATATGGCCACTAGGTCACAAACTTTAAAGGATAAAGCAAAAGAGAAAGTTACTATTCCTTGGACCTACCCATTTGTCAAACCTGCTCAACCACCCAAACCACCAAACCCAAGATTTCTATCTTGGGTACATCCCAACCCACTTCTTCAGAGGCAATCCATGATTCTATGGTGAAACAGCTTCACCAAACTCCCATGAAGATGACTTTATATGACATCATTCAAAGATCTCCACAACATCATCAAGCTTTAATCAAAGCTTTATAGGTAGTGGAGGTCCAACCTGAGGACCCCCAACCACTAGCTGCCTTAGTCCAATCATTACCCATCGTCGCCTTTATTACCCTTAATGATTTTGAAATTCCTACCTCCAACTTGGAAGATCAGGATGCTGCCTTTTTCATCACAGCCTACATTTATCAAACTCACATTAAGTGAGTTATGATTGGTGGGGGTCCCAACATCAATATCATTTCCACCCATGCCTATGACCAATTAGCCCTCCCAAAGAATTATATCTCTAAAACTAATGCAATTCTTCAATCTTTTAATGACTCCACCGCCACTACCATTGGCACCATCATCTTACATATTCATGTTGGCCCACAAACAACCCCAAAGCTCTTCTACATCATCAAGGGAGAGTTCCAATACAACATGTTATTAGGATGACCTTGGATCCGTGCCATGGCCTGTGTCCCTTCTACATTACACCATTGTGTTAAATTTGAACACGACGGTCAAGTCCATGTCATTCCCACAGACCCCTCCCCTTTCAAGACATGCAACACAACTTATTGACCCAATGATGTTCTCATTCCTTTCAAGACATTGACCTAAACACCACCTCCACTCATGGAAGCTTCAACAAGTACGTAAATGATGGTTACACCTACACCACCTCCTCAAGTGACAACAAAAGACCCTATGGAAGATACTTTCCAATGTCTTTCACTTGGGGAGTATTGTTTACTCACCTTGGACATGTTCCAGACTCCTCAAGAGTATGGACAACTTCATCACAATCCTAGCTATGACCATTATATCAGAATGGTCATCCCTTATGGTCCTCCCAATCTTCAAACAAATCTCATCTATGGAGGGCTAGATCGAGCTCTCACTGATGAGAATCCTCTTTCATCACCCCAACTATTTACATCTGACTTCTCTTTTCTTGGCAACCCAAACTTTTCTCATACCTATCTTTATAGGTGTGCATGGAAGGGGTATGGCTTTGGGCGCTACGAACAAGGCTCCCACCAGCCCGTCGAACCACCAAATGATGAGGCCATAAAGAATGCCAAGAAGTGACATGGCCTAGGTTTTAAAGAACCTAATGAAACTTCTAAAAACCCTCACCCTAAACCTATCATAGAATAATCACCTCCAAACTCACCTATTCCCCCATTTTCACCTACAGAGTCGGTGGTTTCCATCCCTCCTAGTTTTTTTGCATAAATGCCATTCGCTTGGAACCCCTAACCTATCAACTAGGTAGGGTATCCAGGTCTCTCCCTCTCATTTATCCAAACATGATAGATGATGAATCTACTACCATTAACACTATCTAATGCATAGATGATGACACCATTCTCACCTACATGGGTGTAAGCGACTCTTTTATCCAACGATCACTTCCTTCAGAAACGCAGGTTATGTTAAATGAATCGACCATTGACATTAACCTTCCATCTTCTTGATGTTCCTCATGTTTTAAAGATTGGTCAATCTTTGGATGCCCAGGAATAAATTGACTATACCAAATTCCTTTCAGACCATAGTAAATCCTTTGCTTGGATCTATAGTGATATGCCTAGCATCGACCCTAACATCGTCATCCATAACATCATCACAAACCCAAAAGTTAAGCCTGTCAGGCAAAAGCTTCACAAAATACATCCTCACATTGCACTCCTTATTAAAGAGGAGCTTGAATGTCTTCTTTCCATATCCTCCATCCAACCCATTGATTATCTGTAATGGGTGTCAAACATCATCTCTATCACAAAAGTGACTGGGGGAATTTGAATTTGTACTAACTATCGTGACCTTAACTTAGCTTGCCCAAAGGATGATTTTCCTCTGCCCAACATCGACCAGTTTGTTGATCTTAAAGCCGATCATGAAATGCTATCACTCATGGATGGGTTTTCAAGATATAGCCAAATCCTGATTGCGCCAGAAGATCAACACAAAACTACCTTCATCACCCCATGGGGGACTTTTTGCTATAGGGTCATGCCTTTTGGCCTAAAGAATGTAGGTGCCACATATCAATGCGCCATGACTTACATCTTTCATGATCTCCTCCATAAAACCATGGATGACTATGTGGATGACCTACTAGGAAAATCTAAACTTCGTCGTGACCATTTAACCATCCTTAAAATAATCTTCACTCACCTTCTGCAATATAATGTTTGAATCAACCCCAAGAAATGCATCTTTGGGGTTCTCTCAGGGAAGCTTTTAGGCTTCATCATTTCTCTTCATGGCATTGAGATTGATCCTACTAAGATTTGAGCTATACTCAAGATGCTGCCACCTACCAATCTAAAGCAACTTCATAGCCTACAAGGGAAACTTCAATCTATTCGTCACTTCATCTCACAACTTTCCAACTGATGTCAACCCTTTCATCACCTCCTCAAGAAGGATGTCTCCTTTAATTGGGATAAGGATTTCCAAGAGGCTTTTGAGGCTCTTAAATGTTATCTTGTCTCTCCACTAGTCCTTATTCCACCTAAAGATGACCAACCTTTCTATCTCTACATCTCAGCAACAAATCACTCTTTAGGTACCATGACCACATGCCGAGATGAACAACATCATGAGCAAGTTGTTTATTATATAAGCTAAATGCTCATTAATTATGAAACTCGGTATACTCATACCAAAAAACTCTGTTTGGCATTAGTCTTTGCCGCTACCAAACTCTGTCATTATCTTCTCAATCAAAAAACTTATGTCATCACCCACACTGACCCCCTCAAATACATGCATTCCAAACCATACTAAAACCAATGTATGGCTCATTGGCTCATGCTCCTTGCTGAGTTTGACTTGGAATTCATCCAACAAAAGTCTATAAAGGGGCAAACAATCGCTGACCAACTAGCAGATGCCCCTCTACCTGACAACCAACCTTCTCACTACAATTCCCTGATGAATCCATTGCCACGTTATCCACCGATGACATTTTCTATCAAATGACACTGTTCTTTGATAGGTCTAAATGTCAACACGGTGGGGGTGCGGGGGTCATTCTCATCCCTCACGAGGGTGAGCCTATGCCCCTATCTTTCAAACTTGACTTTGAATGTACCAACAACATAGTTGAATATGAAGCCTTAATTTTGGGACTTCAAACCACACTTTTCCTAGGTGCCAAGACCATCAACATCTTTGGTGACTCACAACTAGTCGTCAATCAAATCAATAGTTCATATCTTTGTAAAAATGAAGTTTTGTAAAGGTACAAACATCATGTTGACACCCTGCTAAAATCTTTCGACCATTACCTCTTGCAAACTGTTCCTCAATCTATGAATAAGTTTGTTGATACTATGGCTTCTCTCACCTCACGCATTCCATCCTCATCATCTTCCTCAAGAATTTATGTTACGGTACATCATTTGGCATTACCTTCATATATCTCCACTAACATCAACACCATTGACTCTAGTCCACAGGATGTTTGGTATAAACAACTTATGGACTACTTAACTTATTCTATTGTCCCCCCTAATCTCTCTAGCAATGCACGATGGGATTTTATCAAAAGCATAGCTTGATATACTATGCTAGGGGGTCTTCTCTATAAATGAGTTTTTGATGGCCTCCTTCTTCGATGTCTAACCTCCACTGAAACATCTCACGCTATCAAACAAGTCCATGATGGGATTTGTGGAGGGCATTTTAGTGGCAACTCGGTTGCAAAGTGCATCCTTCACCTGGGCTATTATTGGCCCACTCTTCACCAAGACTACAATGACTATGTTTGGCATTGTATCAAATGCCAACAATACACTAACTTACTTCATGTCCCTAGCTATGCTCTACAAGTCGCTAAGGATTTCTATCCTTTTTCACAATGGGGCTTAGATCTAATCAGTGAGATTAACCCTCATTCATCTCTTTGACATCAGTCCATTATCATCGCAACTGAATACTTCACTAAATGGGTGGAAGTTGTTCCTCTCATCTCCACTAAAGCAAACAAAATCATCGACTTCATCAACACCCATATCATCTATTGTTTTGGTGTACCCCATAAGATCATCATTGATAATGGCAAATCATTCAAAAATAAAACTGTCCAAAAACTTTGTGACTCATTTGGCATCAAGCTCAGCTTCTCCTCGCCTTACTACCCACAAGCAAATGGGCAGGCCAAGGCTTCCAACAAAATCTTAACCAAAATTCTAATGAAGGTGGTCAACGATACTGGAAGGGATTGGCACATTCACATTCCCTTCGCTTTGTGGGCTTACCGCACTAGCATTCGAACCCCTACGGGTGCTACACCTTTCTCTTTAGTGTATGGAATTGAGGCCGTCTTGCCTCTTAAAGTACAAATACCTTCTTTATGCATCTCTTTGCATGACATACTTTTTAACGATGACTTTCGTCAAGATCGGTTGGCTCAACTTGAGTTACTTGACAAACATCACCTTGCTGCCCTCAACCATCTCCATATCTACCAAAATCGCATCCAACGTGCCTATAACAAAAGTCTGAGAGAACGAGATTTCAAAATCAGCGATCTTGTCCTCAAAGAAAACCAACATGTGACCAATATGGAAAGAAGTAAATGATGCAAGTTTGCTCCTAATTGGCTCGGACCTTATATCATAACACATAAGTATGGATCAAGGACTTATCATCTGTCTTCTCTTGAAGGTCGGCCAGAACCTAAGCCCCTTAATGCCTTGCATCTACGACCATTTTACTATTAATCAAGTACTCATTCACTTGATATTTAACTTGAGCTCATCCCTTGAGCAACCCCTGTTATCCTCATTCCTATTCCCTTCTTTTCCTACAAACATTAGTTAATCCTTTTGCATTAATGCTTTGTCCTAATAAAAAGGAACCCTTAAACCTCTATAGTCTAGTCCATGACTAACAGCCCAATCCAAAAACATAAATATATATATATATATATATAATTGGGATGCCTATTTAAAGGTCATAAAACTATAAATGTAGACTGCTCCCTCAAAGGACAGCTACATAATTGTTGTAATTGATAGACTGCTCCCTTGAAGGATAGCTATTCAAAGACATTCAACCATACAAAGCAAAATATAGACCAATCCCTAGAAGGATGGCTATGCCCAAATATTACTACAAATAGCACACTCTCAGAAGCTTCCCACATCGATCAGCTTCACATATGACCACAAAACAAAACAACATCCCCACGTAGACTTCTCGCATTGATCAGTCTACCAAAAGAAAAAAAAATTGACTGACAAGCTATTAAGTCATGGACTTTCCTATAGTCATTCTCAGGGTCACCTATAAAAGGGGCAAAGTTATCCTTGATAAAAAGGGTTACGCTATCCTCACATCTCACATCATCAAACCTATCACCCCAACATACTCAAGGGATTTTGAGATCACTTAATGTCAAGTGATTTGAATACTTCTCTAACACCAACCGATCGTCTATGATGTAATGCATGAACAGGGATTTTGTTTGCAAAAACCTTATCTATGCCATCATTATTGTCCTTGTCAATGAATGAGCAATGCACCTTTCACTTCTTATACATCTTTGTCACATAAAACCAAACCCAACCAAACCAATTCAAACCAAAACAAACCAATAACATGACATCATGACATCATAAATCATCATAGCCCATTCACACTAGTTTCTATGGAAAAAAATACACATGGAAACTATCGACCAAACTCAATTTTTGTCAAGCATATACCATCACCAATATGGGAACGTGCTGAAGCATAAATATACTCATTTCATTTTTAGCATACCTCTATCACTAATATAGAAAATTGTTAGGAATGAAAAACCACATAACCAATGTTACAGAATACACCATCACATAATATGGAAAAGGCTGTAACATCATCATACACTCATCATTTCAAGCATGTACCATCAGACATATGGGAAGTGCTAAACCATTAACATGCCTAAACCAATTATCGACCTCTTTGACTCTATCTTCCTCATTATTGGGAGAACTACATTAGCCTGAGGCCCTTCAAATAGGGGCTATGTAGGCAGCACTCAGTCAACATGGAGTCTTCTGGGGTTAGCTCAACCATTGGCCCATTCATCTCCCTAATGACATCGGCCATTCGTTTGTTCATCTACCTGATGGACAAACCATTTCACCTTTAACTATGACTTAACCTAGTCAAACCCAATCCATAATCGACTCTCTTCTTCCCTTTTGGGAGAACTACATTGGCCTGAGGCCCTTCAAATAGGGGCTATGTAGGTAGCACTCAATTGACATGAAGTCTTCTAGGGTTAGCTCAGCCATTCTCCCATTCGTCTCCTTAATGATGTCAGCCATTCATTTGTTCATCTACCTAATGGACAAACCATTTCACCTTTAACCATGACTTAACCTAGTCAAAATCCATCCATAACTGACCCTCTTCCTCCCTTTTGGGAGAACTACATTGGCCTGAGGCCCTTCAAACAGGGGCTATGTAGGCAGCACTTAGTTGACATGGGGTCTTCTAAGGTTAGCTCGGCCATTCCTTCATCCATCCATCTAATGGACCAACTATTTATACCAACCCAAAATCATGACCAAACAACCAGCCTTGACACTATAAAAGTCACCTTAGATTTCTCATGGGGCACATTGGAGATCACATACATCTCCCCATCCACAACAAACTACACTTGAGATGACTTATATCTCAGCCCGACTCAACCAATGACCTTGGAGATCATGACTATCTCCTCAGACCATGACCACTTTTGAGACAACTATGCCTTGGTTGTTTTGATTGCATATGCTACCTCACAAATAGTTAGCAAATTGTCCATGACCCTCACAAGTATCAGATCATGCTCCAGTTGATCCCCAATATTTGTGACATTTTTCATGTTTTCTAGGAGCACTTCTTGAGCCTAAGATACTTGGAACATGATGACCAATTGGAGCTACAGCTTGGATCGAATAACCCAATCAGCTACGACTAAAAGTTAGGGCCCGATTACTTTGATTTTAGCACTTCTCAACCTTTGACTGTGACAATTTGACCTATCTATCATGTGAAGTGGTATACGCACAATCCCAACTATTGCAGCATTCACACTCCAACTTCACCATACACATCCACTACCTATCAAATTAGCACCCAATATCACGTTACCCTCCCTCAACTCCCTCTTTGAGGGGGAATACCTCGTCCCTTACCCAGAGCGACCTACACTTCATCCCATACCTGGGGCAACTTACTCCTATTTTTGTCTTGCAGTTCATTAAAACAACCAACATGACAAAAATGACCTCATCTCATACCTGGGGCAACCTACACCTTATCCCATACCTGGGGCAACTTACTTTTATTTTTGTTTTGCAGTTCGTCAAGAACAACCAACAAGACAAAAAGGGGAAAATGTAGACACCAAAATAGTGTCAACTCCCCTTGGTCCCTTGCACACCTTTATTAATTTAAAATAAACTAATTATTTGAAATTAATCATCACCCTAGACACCTCACCTTGGATTCCTCGCCCTTAGACCATTTATCACCCTATGACTAATCATAATTACCTAAGACCTATTCTAACTCTCTCACTAACCCCCACGCCTAATAAATCCACCTTTGGACCATTCACCAATGACAACTAAACTTGGCAGATGGAGGAATGGGCAAAAGGCTAAAAATAGCCTTTTTACCTATTCTCTAGCCACCGACATCGATTAATCATCGATCGACACCGACGAAATCATCAACGTCGGTTGCTTAAAACTAAATTCTAACCTCGGCTCTTGGGCCCGAAGGCAAATTCTCTTGACCCCTGAATGCGAATTCTCTTACTCTCAAGATCCAAATTTTGTTGCTCCTCAACTCCTTGCATATCAAAGGTAGGCTTTAGGATGAGGCATCAGCATTCTATCATCACTCTCCAAGCTAAGAAACTCTACATAATTCACTCCACACCAGATTGAAATGTTTCATGAGGTCTCCTACATCAGCCATAATAGAACAAGTCTTCTACACTTTTGGTTCTCCACCAAGAGCTAAGTGTTCTTCTACCTTTCATTTTAGTATCTTTAGAATGGATTGGTAATCAGTAAATTTGCTATTTTCTAAGTACTATTGAGACCAAACTCAGCTTTCTTTTGGGAGAGGCTGAAAAGCCTTCTTCTTATCCTAACCCTCATCTCACACATAACATCTACCTTTGTCCACCTTAAGACTCTATTTACCTCCCTGCAACCCTGCACGGACCTCCAAATTACCAGACTCTTTATATCGATCACAGACATAACCTGAGACCCATCCAAGGCCCATTTCCCCTACTAACATTGGCATCAAGGCCCATTGCCCCTATCGATGTCAGTAGCATAACTAATGTCGACAACATTGAACAACTGATGATAGCAAACTAACTGGCATCAGTGACTGTGAGAGGTATATTGTAGGAATTAGGTATGCATTATCTATTTCTCTTCTTTATCCTTTCTTTATTTCTCTTTTTAGCAACACTCTTTTGTCAAATAAGTGGACTGTCATCCCTCAAGGAAGTCTTTACACTTCTGGGACCGAGCTTTGCTTGGTAGTTCACCATATATCTATCTAACATTCTCTTTGTTTAAGTCTTTCTTATCTACAGGTGTCATCCTCCACAGCCAAAGAAGAGCTCCTTCAACGTCTGGATAACGGTGCATAACTTAATCCAAGTATCATCTAACCCCTGACCATTTAAATTTAGTTTCTCATTTCTTCTGAATGTAAAAAGTGAAAAAAAGTAGACAAACACGAATATCCACTCATTCCTTCAATTACTTTATCATCAAATTTTTATCCTCTAACTAATCATCTATCATCTCTCTAGTCATCAACATCTCATCTCCCGTTATTTATCCTAGTTCTTTATCCTTATGTCTAACATCTAAGTGAAATCATGTATCTAAAAACTAACATGTCTAATAGTCTTCATCATCAAAATATTATAATCCATCATCATCCTTCAGTCTCATCTGAACTACATTGGTCTGAGGTCTTTTTATACTATGTAGCCATACTTAATCACATAAAATGTCTAAGGTAAGATCGACCAATCTCTCCTCTTTCTCCATCATTTGTTACCACATTTATCTTATCTTCCCTAAATTTTGAAAAGCCTTGAGATATAATATCAATCATTCATCAAATTCTCTATGCATTAATATTCATCCTCACAAGCATGTCCCTAATCTTTTCATCAATGTCCTACACTTGTTGATTAGGTCTGATAAAATGAAATCATCCATCCTTTCTTCCATATCACTAATTGGTCAATTCATCATTTAAAGATTACAATTTCCTCCTTAGATTGGAACATGACTAGGACCATAACTTTATCATCTCTTTCTCCATTGCATATGTCCTTACTAGGGGAATCATTTTTATTAATCATGTTATGGCTCATTAATTTGATCCATTGCCATCAAATTTTTTCCCATTATCTTTTGGCCACTAGATCATATCATTTATTCTCTCATCTCCTTTATCATATCACTTTACTTTATCCTTGAGCTACACTCATCATTAATCTTATCAAATAATTGTCTTATCTTTGCCTATAGCTCTCCCTTACATGTGTCCTTTTTTGGGATACATAAAAATCTTGTATCCTTTTTTATCTTATCATCATCATGTTATAGTTTATTCCCCATTAGGATGTGTCGACAACCATAACACAATTGTTTCTCCAACCTATGTATATTTCTTTGCTAGCAACATCATCACTATGTATACCACTTCTTAAGTCAATTTAATCTTATTCATCATCTATCTCACATCTAGCATCTCATTAGCTTGTCTATTCATCATATCTCACCCCTCATTTTTTATTTTTGAGTTTCCATCCATCTCATTCTTATCTGCATATCCCCTTGAGGGGGAATCATACCCAATAACATTATTTACTAACATCTATTCACAAGTATCTTTATTCTTTGAAAGATCATTACTCCTTCCACTATCAATGCCCTCTCAAAGAGGGGGAAAATGTATACACCTAAATTTGCTCACTTTATTTATCATCACTAATATTATTATTAGTCGACACTAACATCACTAATGTTTTCTAATAATTAATAATCTTGTCTAATTTTATCAAAATCATCCTTATTAATCCTCTTAGTATTTTATCTAGAAACCTTTTCCATTACTATTCATCTATTAACCTTATTCCTACCCCATTAATCAATTAATTCACACAATTACCTATTATCCACTAACTAATTCCACTTATCCATTAGTTTTGAATTTAAAATTCCCATAATCCACCTACTTACCTACTCCTAGGATTTCCTACAAGCCTACCCCCTAGATTCTCTAGAACCCCCTAATCATATGACTAATCCAACACTAATAATGATTATACTTCCAAAGAGATTATTGAGGCTTCTACCTTTATAACCTTCCCTCCTCTAGACTCATCCAAGGAATTTTTAATTCCTTGGATAATCTTCCACCATTTATATCCTACCCCCAAATTTGAATAATGGACATTGGTCTTCCCTCCTTTATATTTAAACACCATCATTCTCCATGGCATAAACTAACCAATGAAGCCATAAGACCTTCATGTCAATATAATCAATGAATCCATTCCATTTAAATATATTTATCAATCTAAAAACATGCTAAAATTTTGAGTCTTTGGAAATCAATCTCAACCCATGATCCATAGTCAATTAGTCTTTTTCTTGTTTAGAGAATTTAGCTTTGGGTTATGATGTTGGTTTTAATGTATATTTTGCTTGAATTATAATTTAATGGCTCTAAATTATGAATTAGATTGATAATTTGGGTATTTTGGTTAAATTACGTAATCAAATATAATTTCTCAAATTTATCATCTTACACTAAACTTGGCCAATCACCTCCTCATTTTCAACTATAATAATATAAAATTATCTATTTTGATATCTATGAAGCATTAAATATCCCACCTTTTATCTCTTGCATGTTAGTTGGGCCTAAAAACCACCTTACCTCCCATGATTATCTTAAAATAGTCATGATTTCCCAAACTAGGTAGTTACAAGTTCATTTATGATCTTCATCCACGCTTCTTTTAGCCTTTCATGCCATTTTTTAGCCTCTTAATCCTTGGTGAGGCCATAGTAGCTACCCACCTAGCCCAACTAGGCTTAAAACAAGGTGTATTTATACACATTATGTTGGAATCAAAATTATTTAGAGGGGGGATGAATTAGTCTTCCAAAACTTTATTATACACTCTTACTTCAGCAATCATAGATCATTTAGAAAATCATGTACATCTTAGCAAACATAATTACCAATCCACAAGAGCATGAAACACATGAGCACAACATATATGTGGGAAACCCTTAGGGGAACCAAAATCCACTGATGATGTAAATGGAATATAGTCATATAAGACAAACACCAACTTTAGTGAAACACTAATTTCACATGGAGCACCAACCCCAACTAGCTAAACACCAACTCAGTTATGCTTTAGCAAGCACCAAATTGCAAGGAGGAACCAACCCCCTAGATGACTCAACCACCTAAAACACTTGATCAACTTAAAAATATATTTTTATCATACAATATATGATGATCTTTTTCCTCATCTCTTTGCACACTTCTATCTCTCTCAAAATTGGTCTCTACTCTTCTTCGCTCAACTAGCCATCTTTTTGACTTGATTAGGTCATATGACCTTGATATCATGCATAAAACCTATATAAAATGTTCATCACTAATCCTTTATCCTCTTTTTATGGTCTAAAATACCTATTTATACTTACCAATATGTTATATTATTCTCTTACTCTCTACACCACCTCTTAGGCATAAAAATGCCTAGTATTTATACAAGTTTCTTGTTCATATCCTTCTTAGTCAGCCAAACTCCATTACCCTCTTAGTGAAGAAATGAAATTAATCATATGAAATCTCATATACATGTATCAAATATTATTTGAGTCCCTTTAGGTCTGATCTTTCTCAAATAGGCTTTATCTCTCCTTTAAGTCTCATGGAGACCTAATTGAATTAGGCCTACTTAGCACACGTTACCCTTTAATATTCTTGGAGAAAATTCAAATATTTTACATGGTATAAAAACATTATACACCATCCTAGTAGACCCTTTATAATCTCATCTATTACCTAGATCACTTTTTATCTCAAACCACTAATTGGAGCACATCATTAGTATTTTTCAGATTAGGTGTGCGCATGCCCAAAAAATTTGTATTGAATAATTGAAGCATAAACACAAATTTGATAAAAAAACATGGAAAAAAATATAGAAAAAGAAGATAAATTACCTTAGGGTCATCACCATATTCATTATACTTCATAAATCAATGTAAAAGAACTCAAACCCTTTTCTACAAGTAGTCCACTTAGAACTACCAACTGGTCTCAAAACACAATCATGAAGACTTGAAATTTAATCACTAAAATAATACTTATTATGACCTATAAAAATTTTATGATATTTTTTAACATATATAAATCACTCTTAGGTAAAAATATTGTAAGGTCTAATTCCAAATATTGGTCTTGCATACCAAACTTTTGTCTTCAGTACACACGGTCAATCCTAAACCAGTCAACCCATTTTGGCTTCACTATTTCAATCACTTTTACTAACTCTCAAACCTTATTTAAAACATGGATATGAAAATATATCCCAATAAACAACATAATATTCATTTTATGCTTCATCTTAGGGTAGAGAGACTCCAACTCATCATTGTAACTTGCTTACTCAGATCTGCCAATTTACCTTCAAACACATTCATGGTGATAATGACTTTCAACACTTGTGTAGAAAATTTTAGATACTCTTGATGCCTTTATATGATTTTATAATATCATTAGAAAAATATAAAATAGATATATAACATGGTCATATGGAAATATTGGTCTTACAGACCAATCTCACAACCTCACACCTTTAATATCTTATCTACACTAGACAAGTCAACTTATGAGCAACATTTTCATCATATCCAATGACCTCCAAAATAAATATCCAATATGAAAATTTATTATAGGTCTTTAAAAACCTATTCATTCAATTTTATTCATCCATAATCCATGATAACACTTCCCTAATCAACTTCTCATTTATGCATGGTTTTCTCACTATCTATACCATTAGGCCTTTTAGCAATAGGTCAACTTGCATGACTAGTTTACCAAAACTAAGTTCTAGAACCTTATTAGAAACCACCATCGAAATATAATAAAATTATCAAGATTAAAATTTCATCCATTTAACAACTTTGACTTTGTCAATTCTGATAGCTACAACAAATCTCTGAGAAATAAGGCTTTTCTTGTAGGGTCCACTTACTCACCTAACAAACCAATCACACCTAGAGGTGCCTGGGAGAGTTGAATACAACCTCCAATCACTTAAATATCCATTAAAACCCATTTTTAGATATTTTTATCAATATATTTCTCATCAAGTCAATGTTAGGGTTTTAGAGAGGGTTAAAACCATCTTACAGTCTTAATGATTATTCATAAAGCTTAGGCCCTTATTCTAGAAACCAATGCTCAAAACTTTTAGATAGGACCATTCCCCATCTACCATTAATATATTATGTTCCCATGTATATTTTACACATTATAATGTGTGATCTATATTTATTCTTGGGTTGAGAATCCTTCATTTTATGCACACAAGAAACCTCAGAACCACATTCCATGCCTTTTCTTGCAAACTTTAACCTTAGACTTGGTAAAGACACCTAAAAAAACATGGCATACCTTTTCCAATGATTAATTATCCATGTTTATATTTAAATATAAAATTCATACTTCATTTGACTACCATCTCTCTCTTTGCTTATTTGGACCTTGATCTACAAACCACATTAGGTCTTGAATTTGACCTTCAAGCCTATTTTCATGTGTTCTCCACCTCATATACATGCTCAAAAAACCTCTCACATTCTCAAAAACTAATTTTCATGATTAATAATCCTTAAAAACATCTCATGGCACCTCAATATGCTAGGTAGAGTCTATAACTAGTCTAGTTGCATGTTAGGTCTATAGGTCATACCCATGTATTCTCACTTTGAGACTCTCATGAGTTATCTAGTGTCTTATATGCATGATTAAGCAACATCATACATATTTTTATGCATATTTGCATCCATCTAACTAGGCCACCATGCTCCTTCATGTAAATACTAGGCATCATAATCTCAAGCATGCTCAAGTCTCTTGCAAGGTTCAAATACTTGACAACTTTTGCAACTAACCTTGAAACACTCTTTAATGATTTTATATCTTGTTCACATGAATTTCATTTTCTTTGGAAAATATCATACCTCTACACATACTTCTTCATGTTCATCATGCACATGCTCATTAAATCACTATGCTTTTTATGACTAAGCTTCTCAAGACACCTTGTACTCAAGGATTATTTATTAAACATGCTTACCTTGACCTTGACCTAAAAATTGACTTCAACCTTAGAGGAATAATTAGGTTTCCTTAAAAATCTCATATCATAGGGCTCATATCTCACAAATCATTCACCATGTATCTTCAAAAGATGCACCTTAACATTAATGACATCAACCTTGAAATCAATGACAATACTTATCGACAAACTCCCATTTGTCTTTGATGGAAAAACATTCTTCAGTCTGATCACTCTCATCTCCCTTATTTAACTTTCTACCCCTTTGATATTAATGACAAAGGGTCTTCCACTTCTATTATCTAAAATCACACCTTATTTTCACATACAAAATATGAAACATTAAGTCAAAATGCTCCCTCTTACACCAAGAATCAACCTTCTTAAAATGAATTATGATTACAAGACTACTTTTCAATACATATCAAACTCAGTCACAAACCTAAATGGCTCCCACTCAAACCAAGCATCGATCATGCTTCTTCAAGCAGAATAGTGTCTCCATGAATCCTAATGGAGTCACCACTTCCCATAAGGCACTAAAACAACTTAATTTCAAGATATTTCTAGATATCTATGCTCTCACAAGACAAAATGTCCTTTAGTATCATTTTAGGCTTAATTAGCACTATAGGCTTGATCTCTTCATCAACCATTTGATCATCAATGTGAGATAACAAGAGGCATTCCTAAATTAATTTCACATCTGAATCATGATCTATCATATCAAATAGTCCACTTGATATTTTAGATTTATCATGACTCATCTTCATTATATTTGGTTTTCATACATTTATTTTCCTTCTTTTTTGTACCCTAGGGACGTCAAACCTCCTATTTTGACTTGATGACCTTTTAATTTTGTTAAGATAGAATCTTGCAATGTGTCCTACATCATGACAACTATATCAAAACACCTTATACATACCTCTTTACTAATATGAGTTGTGACTCCTTCCATAGTCCAATGAGTACTCAGTCTTGGAGGGTCTTCTACACTCTCTTGCTTTATAACCAAACTGATTGCACATAAAATAGTAACCATTGAATGAATTGACATACCTTATATCATTGGGTTGTTTGATATGTCTTTTCATGATGACATTCTTATCTTCAATAATCTTCTCCTTGACTTCGGGTTCCTCCTTTTGGTCTTCTTTAAAACCAAGACCTATTTTATCACTTGTAGACTTTTGAATACTCAAGATATCATCTAAAGCCTCAGTATTTTTTTCAAACTTCATAAAGGTCCTCACATTTCTAGATGCTTGATTCAAATTAGCTTTCAAGGATTCTATTTTAGTTTCACACCTGATGCAATCTTCTTCTTTATCCTTTAGGTTTGCATTGACTACCTCCATTTGTGCCTCAACTTGATTGATGATATCATCATACTCCTTGAAAGTGTTACTCATCCTTTCCTTAAACAATCCTATCTACTCCTAATAGTCCTTAACTAATGTTCTTATTTTATGATTCTTTTTCCTTTGGAAC
The DNA here is from genome assembly GCA_037957365.1 of Torreya grandis. Lineage (NCBI taxonomy): Eukaryota > Viridiplantae > Streptophyta > Pinopsida > Cupressales > Taxaceae > Torreya > Torreya grandis. Next base: position 2,138,122 of record JARHVA010000127.1, read on the forward strand.
TTCAATTCCTCTAGGGAACTATCTTATTCTACCTCAAGATCTAATTCTTATTCTTCATCTAAATCTACATCAACCATAATGCCTTTCCCACTTGAGAAACCCTCATTGTCTAAGTTTATGGACATAAACAATGTTTCATTATTGTAATGTTTAGGTTCATGACTTCCATAATCACTATCAAATGCACTTGAGTCGCCTACATAAAAAGAGTTATTTTATTTAGTATAGAATATTTTTTAATTATTGAAAATTCCTTTTCTACCTCCATACTTCCTAAACACCTTATTTTTATCAGGCTTATAGATCTTATTATCATCTCCATGATATTCATCATGTTCTTCATTATGCTCATATTTATCCTTTTTAGGATATTTGGATGCAAAGTGACCAATCTTGCCATAGTTAAAACATTTGAAGGGTAACATACCTTTATACTTACCACATCTAAACCTTAACTTCCTTAAAAACATGGCTGTCAATTTATCATCATCAAAATCTCATATGTAGTCAAAATGCCATGAAGTCTATCCATCTCTAGCTTGTCCAAATCTTGTATCTCTTCTACTGTAAACACTTTAGAGTCAAACTTAGGAGTTAGTGATCATAATTTTTTTTGAAAAACTATAGATTATTTAACCTCTTATCCCAATCCTCTAATGATATTTACAACTTCATCAACCTTAAATAAGTAAGATGCAATTATTTCATCTTCAAACTTTCAAACTATCTTTGGTGGGTCTGCAACTTGGCCATCTTCACCATAGTGTCTCATTCATATATGGTCTTCAATTTTTCCAATATATATTTGGATGATACATAATAAATTAACTTCATAATATCTACCTTGAATAGGCCAAAAAGAATGACATTCATTTCCTTGGAGTTGTTTTCACTAGCCTTCTTACTTGTTAGACCTATTAGTGGAATAAGAGGAGAAATATAACCATCCATGACTGACTAAAAAATATCATATCCTTAATGACATCAAATATATCTTCATCCTAACATTCCAAAATTCATAATTATATCCATTTAAAAATGGAGCCTTACTAGTAGAGAAACCACCTTCAACCTGTTGACTAGCCATCCTTACTTCTAAGATCTCCTTTAGGTCTTTAAACCTACTTTAAAGGACCAAGATATGATACCAAATATTGGATGAAAAATTAATGAGAGGGGGGGTGAATAATTCTTCAAAAAAATTCTTATACAAACTTACTTAAGCAATCATAGATCATTTAGAAAAACATGTACATCTTAGCAAGCATAAAAACTAATCCACAAGAACATGAAACACATGAGCATAATATATATATGGGAAACCCTTAAGGGGAAGAAAAACCATTGACAATTTAAATGGACTATATTCCTATAATACAAACACCAACTTTAGTGAAGCACCAACTTCACATGGAGCACCAACCCCAACTAGCTAAGCATCAACTTGGCTAGGCTTTAACAAGTACCAACTTCCAAGGAGGAACCAACCCAATATATGACTCAACACTAAATCAACCACCTAAAACACTTGATCACCTTCATAATATCTTATTTATCTTACAATATATGATGATATTCTTCCTCGTCTCTTTGCACACTTCTAACTCTCTCAAAACTAGTCTCTTGTCTTCTTAATTTCACTAGCCCTCTTCTTGACTTGATTAGGTCATATGAACTTGATATCATGCATAAAACATCTATCAAATTTTCATCACTAATCCTCTATCCTATTTTGATGGTCTAAAATGCATGCTTCTACTTAATAATATGTTATATTATTCACTTACTCTCTACACCAACTCATAGGCCTAAAAATTCTTGGTATTCATATATGTTTCTTATTAATATCCTTCTTAGTCAGCCAAAATCCATTACCCTCTTAGGTTATCCATGAAATTCATCTTATTAAATCTCATATACATGGATCAAATGTGCATTGATTCCCTTTAGGTCTGATCTTTCTCAAATAGGCCTTAACTCTCCTTTAGGTTTTATGGAGACCTAATTCCATTAGGCTTACTTAGCACACATTACCCTTTGATCTTCTTGGAGAACATTGAAAAAAATTACATGGGAAAAACACATCATATTCCATCCCAATAGACCCCTATTAATCTCATCTAGGATAGATATCACTTTTTAGCTCAAACCACTACGTGGAGCACATAATTGGTATTATTCATATTAGGCCTGTGCATACCCAAAAATTCCATCTTGAATAATTGAAGCATAAACACAAATTTTCAAAACAACCTATAAACACTAAAAAACTACACAAAATGGTTCTATATTATAAAACACCCCTCGATTGGTCCATTACCCAACCTTAGACCATAACCCTGAGTCAATTTAGCTAACTAGCTAAACCCAACTCACTAACCTACCCTTTTACCCCACTTAACCTTCAACCTTTGACTATTGATCATCACCTTGACTATCGACGGTCACCCTGACCATTGATGGTTGGGTCTTCCCCATATGAACAAAGATAACTTGAGCTTTGTGTAATATAACATGTCAAAATTTAATATGGATGACAAGCTAGTACATCACAACAACCCACCAAACCTCTTATGGAACCTTATACCTCCATCTTTCTTTGCCTATAAAAGGAGGGGAGCAAAAGGTGGAAAATGATCCATTTATCTAAGAATTCAATAATCAGTCAATCAAGCTATCAACCAACAATCATCAAGAGCTTCTTTGCAATTCTTCCCTTCATCAAGTCAATAGTCAAGACAGAAACCCAAACCTCTACCAAAATTATTCTTTAGGCAAAGTACCATTACTCTTCTAAAATCACTCTAGATCAGCTACTAACTATCAAACAACCAACTAAATATATTTCTAGTTTTCTAGTTCTAATTATTTGATTTCTAACTTAGACCCTCTTGCATCATATATTCTAACCTCTCATCCCTAACCAAACTTCCAACCACTTACTAACCCATTTTTACAACCTAAACTAGACTATCTTCTAAACACCCTTAGAACCCACAACAACCATTGATGGTCACCTTGATCATCAATGATCACCTTCAACCACTGATGGTTACCCAACCACCAATAGTCACCTTAGTTGTTGATGGTCATCACATTCATCGATGGTCATTGTAGTAGGAAATAACAAGATATTTCCACCTGATTACTCCCAACTAAATTCCATTTTCTACACCTCTGCCTATTCACAAAATCCCTACCTATTTTTTGAACCCAACCTAACCCATTTAGCATTAGTATTGACCATTATTTTCTTAATTAGTTTATTTATTTTATCAATCATTTTTTTATTCTTACATTTCCTTTCAATATTTTTTATCATTTGATGCAAGTATTTCATCATTATTTTTTTTTAACTTAACTATTTGAATAGAGTAGATTGATAGCCTCCTAGTAATCTCATGCTTCTTAGATCTAGATCATGATAGGAAATCCACCTTGATATCCATCTAACAACCCTTTTGCATTAGTGTTTTCTTATCTATAAGTCATTCTTCCCAAGACAAAGAGGATCTCTTCACAATCATCTAGATCATGCATGCATAAATTAAAAGGTTTTTCTACCATACCCATATTTAGTTTCTTACATCTTCTTTGATTAGAAAAAGAGATAAATTTGAGATAAACATTCTAGCACACCTGATGGGACCTAGTGGAATATAGGTGCCCTTTTCTTCCTTATTTTGTGCTTATATAATTAAATAAAAATTTATTTTAAGTATAAAATAAACCTTGCATACATTGATTGCTTGCATGTTTAGCTCACAAATTTAAAATTAAAGGCAAAGTAATTTAATCAAATCCTCTTACCAAACCACTTAAATCAATCAAAATATCATAAAAATTGACATAAGTCCTGACTAAAGTTTCATCTCCCAGTAGATCACCTTCACCCTTTGGCCATCTTACTTGGAGGTCATTACCAAAAAGAGAAAATTCTAAACTCTATAAATTTGTATATACTTGCTAAGCACCCAACACCCTTATCAATGCAGTGTGTGAATTGAGGGGTTAGGCCCCAATACCAAGCCACTTATTGATTTCTAACATAGATCCTTGAACACCTAAAACCAACCATAGACTTATTTTTTAGTAATTTTTCTACAAACCAAGTTCTTTTTCACACTTTCCAGCTAAGGCATAAGCCAAAAGTAAGATAAAAGGTACCCTAAGATTTTAAACACACTTTAGTGTATGTTTTTGATTACCTTGAGATCTTTTTATTTTGTTTTATTTGTTTTTGAGTTGTGATCTTTCTTTTATTTTCTCACATGGTCTTTACTAGACAATAGTTGAGAAACCAAACCAACCAAGAGCCACCTTCCTCTTCTTCCTCCTCCATGGAGTATACCTCAGATGTTGAGGTTTCTCCCTATCCTTACACCACCCTACCATGCCTCAGATTATTGTCCAAGGTGATGCAAATTTTGCCATCTTCCTTGATAATAGTCATATAGCCCTCCAAAATTACCTCAACACGATGTCTTACCATACCCCTGCTTTAGTTCCTCCTAATCACCCACCTTATGGGATGCCTACCCATCTTATTATTACCATTACCTCTACCTAACCTATGATCACTCAAACATATTCCTCCACCAATAATCCACCTACCACCTCTACCCAGACTCAATCAAATAACATATCCAATAACCAAACACCCCCTATACCAACCAACAACTCCTCCAACATAGGGGGAACCTTACCTTTAGTTACCCATACTCCATCCACCATGGGGATACCTTCTACCCATATTTTCACTATTCTCTTCATCACTACCAACCCACCAACCTTCACCCCACTTCAAAGTGTGGTGCTTTCTATACATTATACCCTTCTACCTATCAGTACCAAATTTACCACTCATCCCCAACTAACTAACTCGTCCATACCTCTAACCCAATCCATATCAATTCCCCAATATAATAATCTGATCATACCTCTAAACCAACCCACATCAATCCCTCAATAAATACCTATGACACCCTATCGATGATATATTCCTAATCCACAAGGATACATAACTTTATCTTCTACCCAACCTTTTGTGCCCATTAACCCTAATGTGGCATCATCCCAACCCTAAATGACCACATACCAACATGTACCATCCTCTCAACCTTCTATCAGTTATCCATATATTGCATCCACCCAACCTCAGCAAAACTTACCACATAATTATGGAACTCTCCAACCTCAAACAGATTTGGTCAAACTATTGATGGACAAAATGGCCAACCTAGAGTCATCTATCTCTAGGGCTCACAACCTCTTATCTTACAAACAAATATATAACAAACCTATTCACCCATTTATCCCTATAAAGCCTTACCCTTCTCAATGGGAACTACCCAAATTTTATAAATTCTAAAGAAAGGAAGACCCCCAACAACACTTAAGAGAGTTTTGGAATTATTTCTACTTTATTGCCTATTACAATGTTCTTCTCCTTCACACCTTTCCTATGTCTTTATCTAGACTAGCTTTAGATTGGTATAGTGTTATCTCAAAACACTCCATCTTTTCTTTTTCCCAACTCACCCAAACCTTTTTATATTACTTTTCAATCAATATATCTAAGAAGGTCTCCATCACTGACCTCTACTCTATTAGGCAATTTGATGATGAATCAATTATCAATTTCATAGCTCGATGGAGAGGTCTTATCAGCCATATCTCTTTCTCTTTTCCCCAACCCAATTTGATTGAACTTTTCTCTTGGGCTTGTGCCGAACACATTTCCCCTACTCTACAAATTCAAACCTTTAGAACATTTGATGAATCTTTCACCATGGAATGAAAACTAAAAATCAAATCCATCGATGAGGGGAAGCTAAAACTAAGAAATAAAAAATCTAGCTTCAAATCTAATGAAACTGCCACATCCAAAACCACCAACCAATCTAGCTACCCTAACACCAAACCAAAGGTAGCCATAAACATGATTGTCCTTAAAACTACCCCACCTTTGATTATCAACTAACCTAACCAAACCAGTTCCTGTAACTCTTCCAATTAAAAAACACAAAATCAAAACTAAGCTACCCCAAAGCCATACACTCCATTAGGGGAGTCATATGCTTCAATTTTGGAAAATTTTCTCAAATCCAACATCATATAGCTTCCCCCCATCAAACCTCCCCAATAATTCAATGCCTCTCACCCTATGCCCGGTTAGTATAATGAGAATGATCTATATTCTTTCCACTAGGTCATTATACATGATGTTAGTAGGTTTAACACCTTCAAACCCATTGTCCAAAACTTTATTGATAAGGGAGAACTTGCATTATACAATCCCAATGTACCCTCAAATCAATCACTTCACATCTTTTGACAACCTTTTCCCAATCATTCCCCTTATACCTACCATGATGATAACAAACTAGAATTATCTCACTCTCATAAGGTCCATATGGTCAATGTAATTATTAGTGAAACTATCATTAAGGAAGCCACTGCCTCAACTAAATCTTCCTCCACTCAACTTATTGAAGTGATGGAATCACCCTCTATTCCTTTAGATACCAAATGAAAGAATAAACTACCTCATCTTCTTTACTTGATGAGATAATTAACTTACCCACCTCTCTTTTGATATAAATACCAAAGGAGGCAATCATTGACATCACACCTTCCTCCCCCATCATGGAATCACCCACTCTCTCTTTGGAAACCATTCCATAAGGAGAGATCACCTTACTCCTTCCATGGAAGAAACATCCTCCCAAATCTTGTAACCTTTCATCAAGGACAAGGGTGAAAAAACCATTCCCTTACCCCAACCTAGGGGCCTAATCTTTGAGTCCAATGCTTAAGGAACTAAACAAGTTTACAAACCCTTATCTAGACTAGTCCAAATCCTAGAATTCTCCTCTCAACCTAATTTAAATTGAGCCACCTTTTGGCACCATCTTGGGCTCCCCTATCAAAACAAGCATGAACCTCAAACCTCAATTTCATCCACCATTAAACCTATCATCACCTAAATCCCTTCACCAAACACCTCTCCTTCTAAAACCATGGAGCAATCATCTAAACCATCTCCATCCAAAATTATCAAATCACCTTACACCTCTCTAATAAAACCTATCAATAACATAGGGATACTTCCTACTCCTAGCCTTACCCACTCATATTTAAAGTTGGACTTAACCCCATATATTCCACAAAATAAAACCTTAACCAAACCAACCAAGAAGGTGGAACCACCCAAACTCCTACCTAGAACCAAAACCATACCACCACCTTCCCTCTTACCTTTTATCTTGGGACCCCATCCTTCTTCCATCTTAGGATCTCATCCTTCTATCAATAAGGCCAACCCTCCAAAAACTACCCAAACTAAACTTCCTCCTTTTATTCTACCTTTACTTACCCCCTCTAAATCATCAAACTCCCCATCATTTCTAGCCAAACTATCTACCTCCGCTTTCCCACCTATTTCCAAACCTTCATCATCTCAATCACCAACCTCAAAATCTTTCACCTTTAAACTTTCCACCTCAAAACCATCCAACCCCAAACAACCCCGATCAAAACCACCTACCAAAACCATTCTACCACCCACAACTTCCGTAGTGAATCCTACTTCTAAAAACGTTCCCACCCCAAAAACCAAAAGCCCATCACACTTAACACCTTTTCTTGAATATTATTTGAACATTTTAAAAAAATTGTTACAAAATTATTACCTAAAACCTACCACCTATCAAACCCTTTGACCCTTCAAGTCCTAAACCATCTTGGTTTAATTATAGTTTAATTTGCTCATGCCACAAGACACCTCGACATGACACAGAGAATTACAAAGATCTCCAAACACTTATCCATAAATTATGGGATGAGGATGACCTATTATCATATGAACCTTTATTAATCCCATTATCAACCCAAACACCAAACAAACCTATCCAACACTTACCTACTCCCACACTCTCACCCAAGAGTGAGGAGGAACCAAAATAGCCTTTTGGCCCAATACTTCCCCTCATCCACACTATCCATATGGTCACCCAATTTTGGGCCCAACAAAAGGATAAGGGAAAGGAAAAAATTTCCATTACATAGACCTATACCACCATCCCTCAACATTATAACTAGACTCAATCACCTTCACCTTCACCAAAACCCAAAATATCTATTTTAGGTGCCTCTCTTTCCAGCCCTCCTGAATCAATCTTGCGTGTAGTTTTGAAATAGCTTCACTATACCCTAGTAAATATGAGTGTACATGAAATAATAAAAACCTCACCCCATCACCACCAAACATTGATAAATGCCCTATAATCCATAGATTTTTAGCTTGAAGACCTTCAACTTCTAGCATCCTTTGTTAGATCTCTTCATCTTTCCACCCTTGTCACATTTAAGGATTTTGAAATACCTTTTATTCATCCTAAAGATCCCAATCCTACCCTCTTCATCATTGCATATATCAATCAAACCCATATAAAAAGGATGGTGATTTATCAAGGAGATATTATTAATATTATCTCCTCCCATTGTCATGACCAACTCTAGCTACCAAAGAATATCATGTCAAAAACCATAGTGGTCCTCTATTCCTTTAATGATAATATGGACACAACCTTGGGAATGGTCATATTCCATATCCACTTGGGATCTCACATGCTTCCATATCTCTTCTACATTGTATAAGGTGAGTTTTAATATAATGTCTTACTTGGACACCCTTGGATCCACTCCATGATTTGTGTCCTATACACCTTGCATCAATGTGTCAAGTTTGAACATGAGGGTCAAGTCATCACTATACAAGCTAACCCTAGTCCTTTCACATCTTGAAACATGACATATTTACCTAATGATTTCCTTCTCCCTCACTCATCCACCATACCACTAACCAACAATAAATCCACCCTTACCATCAATGAAGCTTCAACTAGTTCATATATCCCTTCTTCTTAGATCCCTATAGAATACACTTTGAAACCTATGTTCCAACATATCTCATTAGGAGAGTATCATCTTTTGGCCTTGGATGCCTTCCCTACTCTTTAAGAGTATGTAAACCTTGTCCATAATCTAAGTTATGATCCTAATATTAGAAACATTATCCCTTTCAAGCTTCCCAACCATTAAACTAATTTCATCTATGTGGGACTTGATCATCCCTTTCTTCCTTCCTCCACCACCTCTTCTACTTGACCATTTACCTCTAATTTCTCTTATATAGACAAACCAAAATTTGTCAAATTATACCTTTAGTAGTTTGCCTAGAAGGGATTTATCCTCGATTGATATGAATATGGACCCCATTAATTACCATTGATCAAAACTTAGAATCCTCATGAGCTATTTGGCCTTGAGTCATCCCACTTGAAGAACCCACCGATTCACCCAAACCCATCATCACCATTAAGGAAGGCATTTCATCTTCACCAACCCCATCTCTTTTAAATTTTAAGGATTTTAAAACCATCCCTTTTAAATTTTTTTAGTCAATAGCGTTAGTTTGGGCCCCCTAATCTATCAAAAGGATGGTTTAACTAAAATATTTCCTCTGATTCATCTTGAAATGGTATAAAATGATTTTCCTACCATCCACACCATCCAACATCAATACAATGATTCCATTCTCACTTATTTTGGTGCAAGGTATTATTCTATCCACAAATCCCTTCCCCTTGAGAAACAACCCATGTTAAACAAATCCACTATCGATGTCAACTTGAGTACTCAAGATAACCCTCATATTATAAATATTGGTCAATCCTTCAATTCTTCAAAATAATAGGATTACCCTTCCTTCCTTCATAACTGAAGAATAATATTTTTTTGGTCCCATCAAGACATGCCTAGAATTAACCCTTATATAACTCTCCATAACATTTTCATCCATCCTGATGCTAATATTGTTAGAAAAAGCTTCACATAATACACCCTTGTATCACCCTTCTAATCAAAGAAAAGATTTAGCACCTCTTAACTATCAATTTCATTCAACCTATTGACTATCCCTAATGGGTTTCTAATAATGTTCCCATCACCAAGCCCATAGGAGGACTTTGCCTCTATATTGACTTATGTGACCTCAACCTTGCTTGTCTAAAGGATGACTTCCCTTTGCCTAGTATCGACCAACTTATTGATCTTACAACTGACCATGAGATGTTATCTATCATGGATAGGTTATTAAGATATAATTATATCTCGATCACCCTCAAGGATCAGCATAAGACTTTCTTCATCACCCTATGGGGATCCTTCTATTATAGGGTCATGCCATTTGGTTTAAATAATGCTGGAGCAACTACCAGTTTGCGATGACCTACATCTTCCATGATCTCATCCACAAAATCATAGAGGACTATGTATATTATATCCTTAGGAAATATAAATATCATAAGGATCATCTAAAAGTTATCAAAATTATTTTTGAGCACCTAATCCATTTCAACATCTAACTCAACCCCAAGAAATGTGTTTTTGGGGTCCTATTTGGAAATATTCTTGGCTTTATCATCTCTCTAAAAGGAATCAAATAAGACCCTATCAAAGACAAAATGATCCTCAACATGCCACCTTCCACCCACCTTAAGTAACTTTATATCCTACAAGGGAATATCTTATACATTTATCGCTTCATCTCTTAGTTATTGGATAGATTTCAACCCTTTCACCATCTTCTCAAGAGAGATACATCTTTTAAGTGGACTAAAGACCACCAACAAGCCTTTGATTCACTAAAAGAGTAACTTCTTTCTCCACCCATTCTTATCCCTCCTAAATAGGACCAACCCTTTTACCTTTATATCTCTACCACTAACCATTCCATAGGGGCAATGCTCACTCACCATGATGAACAAAAAAAATAAAAAGTTATCTAATATATAAGTTGAACACTTATAGAGTATGAGACTTGGTACATCCATACCAAGAATCTTTACCTCACCTTAGTCTTTTTGGCTTCCAAAATTCACCATTATCTCCTCAATCATAAAACCTATGTCATAACCAATAAAAACATGCTCAAATACATGCACTCTGAACCATAACAAAACTAGTGTATGTCTAAGTGGCTCATGCTCCTAGTTGAGTTTGACCTTAAGTTCTTCCAATAGAATTTGATTAAAGGGAAATTCATTATCTATCATTTTTTAGAATCTCCTTTTCTAAATAAATAACCACTTCCTCTTATGTTTCCAGATGAGTCAACCATGACTCTTTCTCAAGAGGACATCACCTACCAAATAACCATGTTCTTCAATGGCTTGAAGTGCCAATGTGGTGGGGGTGATAGAGTTATTCTCATTCCTTTTTATGTCAAACCTCTTTCTCTTTCTTTCAAACTTTATTTTGAGTGTGTGAATAATATGGTTGAGTATGAAACCCTAGTAATAGGTCTCCAAACCTCTCTAGCCTTGGGAGTTAAGATGATCAGTCTCTTTGGTGATTCCCAACTTATGGTCAACCAAATAAATGGATCCTACTAATGTAAAAATGATGTCTTTCAATAGTAAAAATATCTAGTAGATGTAATCTTAGCATCATTCAATCATTACATCATTTAATCTATTCCACAATATACCAATAAGTTCATGGATATAATGGCTTCCCTTAATTCCCATATCCCATCTTAGCCTTCCAATTCCAAGCTCTTTATCACCATTCATCATTTTATTACACCCTCTTCTATCCAAACTAAACTTCCTACCATTTTTAGTGTGGAGGTATCTCCATTGGAAATTTGGTATGAGAAAAACTTTGACTACCTCAACTTCAACATCATTCCTCCTAACCTCTCTAGGAATGCTTGAAGAGCCTTTGTTCAGAGTACCTCTTGTTATACCCTACTAGGGGGAATCCTTTACAAATGTTGTTTTAATGGCCTCCTTCTCTATTATCTATGTAACCATGAATCTTCCCATGCTATCAAGGAAACACATGACAATATCTATGAGGTACACTTTAGTGGCCTAGCTATTGCTAAATGTATCCTTCACCTTGGCTAATATTGGCCCACCCTCAACCAAGACTATTGAAATTATGTAAAAAATTGTGTTAAATGTCAATAACATGACAATTTACATCATTTAATAACCCATGACCTTCATGTATCTAAGGACTTTTGGCCCTTCTCACAATGGGAACTAGATCTCATTGGGGAAATAAATCCTCATTATACATAGTGGCACCACTCCATCATCACCACCACTGAGTATTTCAAAAATTAGGTGGAGGTTATTCCCCTCATATCTACCAAAGTTGACAAGATAGTCAACTTCATCAATCATCATATCATCTATCATTTTAGTGTTCCCCATAAGATCATCACCAATAATGGCAAGTCTTTCAAAAACAAGAAAGTCCAAGGTCTTTGTGACACATTTGGCATCAAGTTTAAATTTTCCACACCTTATCATCCACAAGCAAATGAATAGGTACAAGCCTCTAACAAGAACATTAACAAGATGTTAACCAAAATGGTCAATGCTTTTGGTCAAGATTAGCACTTGCACATCCCCTTCACTTTATGGGCCTATCACACAAGCATTGAAACCTTTATAGGTAATACCCCTTTCTCTCTGGTCTTTAATGTAGAGGTGGTCTTGCCTCTCAAAGTCCAAATCCCCTCTCTTTGAATATCTTTATAGGATATCATTTTTTAGAGTGATTATCATCAAGAGCATCTATCACAACTTAAGAAATTTGATGAGTGATACCTAGAAGTGCTTAACCACCTTCATGTCTATCAAGAATGAATCAAGTGTGCCTATAACAAGCACTTGAAATAATGAGAATTCAACATTATCGACCTCATCCTAAAGTAAAATCAACATGTGACCAATCTAGAGAAAAATAAACAAGACAAGTTTTCTTTTAATTGGCTTGGACCCTACATCATAACCCATAAGTATGGATTAGGAGCTTATCATTTATCCTCTCTTGAAGGAAAACTAGAACCCTAACCCCTCAATGCTTTTCATCTATGTCCTTTTTTTGTTAAATAGGGATCAAACTCACCTTTTATCTAACTTAAGCTCATTCCTTAATTTACAGTATTTTCACATTCCTCACACCTTCAACCCATCCCTTTGAGGACAACTGATTACAACATAGAACCATGTGATTAACCCTCATATTCATAGCCTAGTCCTAAATATAGGTACCATATCTCTACCCATGGTATGGCTCTCATGGATAATTTTTGTCCTTAATCAAATGGAATTACATGGTCATTATCTCTCAAAGCCACCCCTTCACCCATCATTACCCTCTTGTACTTTAGTTTTTGCCCTCATAAAGGTAAACCTCTAAGCCTATATAGACTTGTCCATGTCTAACCTAACATCAAAATAATTTAGGATACCTAAATATCACTTGGGTCAAATATATCTAGCATGAAAATTTCTCTCTTAAAGGAAAACTACCCAAAATCTAAAATTTCCTAAAAAGATAGACTACTTCCTTGAAGGACAGCTACCAACATGAACAAATCCAAAAATTGGATCACTCCCTTGAAGGATGGCTAATTCAAATTTGTCAAATCAATCATTTGAAGCTTCCCACATCAATCAAATTCATAAACCTATCAAAAAAAAATAAAGAGACCCATATCAAAATCAAATTAAGCTATCCCAAGAAAGTAGCAATCAGCTTTCATATATAGCATTAGTAGACTTCTCACATCTATTAGTCTACACCTTGCACTAAAACATGGACTTGTCTATTATGGTTCTTAATTCACCTATAGAAGGGGGAAACTAACCCTCTAGAGGTTACACTACTCTTCATACCACCTATCACCCTTATCCCCTTTGTACCATCTAAAAATCAAATATTTCTTGAGCTTACTTGACACAATGTGATCAAGACACATTTTTATCAACCAATACATGCTAATGTGAATCATTTGAAAGGTTTATGTTCCTTAAGCTAATCTAACTTCAATTTTTTTTAGTCCTTACCAATGAATAAGAATCATGCCTCTTTCTTATCCTCTCATGATTGGTTTATGTATTCATTAAAATGTATGTCTCATGATTTTCATCTCTTTTCCCACATCTAGTTTTGTTATCTAAACTCACTTTATGTGCTATCATCAACAAAATAAATATATAATCAAAACCATAAATCAACCATAATCATGATTCACATCACATATTCAAGATCATAACCATAATCAAAACATCATAACTCTCATAATCAATAAAATAAATCATAACATTGCATGTCCATGAAAAATAACCATAATCATAAACATCATAATTATATCTAAAACATAAAATCACATAATTGCAATCATGTATAGACCACTCATCATAAACATCATCCATAATCATCACATGCCTAAGCTAGTGAGTCTACATCTCATAAACATAATCATAAATAAACTATAAACATCAAAACCATGAACCATGAACCATAAAATCACATTTATATATCATCATCACATCATATACATCATGTCTCATCAAAATAAAATAGTACATATGTAAATGTGCATCTCTCTCCCTCAAAACATATACATCTCACTGCATTAGCTCCCAAGTTAATATCAAAATCATATACATATATATATATATATATATATATATATATATATATATATACATATATATATATATATATATCATAAAACTATGCCCATAGGGCATCACTACCATCTATTGCCTACCCCTCTAAGGTGTCTACCTATCCACCCACAAAGTGGCCCACTGACCTGGAGTTATTACACATGCACCACCTACCAAATTTTATTTGTACTTACCCCATCAAGGCTCTTGTAGGAAATGTGTTAGAACTATGGCCTCATAATAATGTATCTCCTCAACCATAGACAAATACTATGCCACAGGGATGTTACCTGGTGGTTGTTTTAGTGCTACAACTCCTCCACCTCTCTATCTCAAAGTCTCCCTCTCCTAAGTCACCAAGGATAGTAAAGTCCTAGCCTGGTCCCTCTCACCCATCATAGTGGCTAGCTGACCCTATAGTGTCATAACCTAGCCTTGTAACATATCCACCTACCCCTATAAAGTGATGACATGTTCTTTTACAGTAGCTAGTACCAATCCTACCTATCCATTAGGGCCACCTCCTTATACCTATACATATGGAACCCCAGCATCTAGGTTCAAATCTATAGCCTATCGACCCCCATCCTAATACCATGCCACATAGCTATCAACAAAACTTGCATCATTGATCTTTTCTCTAGTAGTAATCTCCTCATGATCAAGCACCATCTCCAGTGATTGTGGTTGTAGAAGAAAAAACTTGGCATCTTTCAACCTATACCTTAGGAATAGAATTGGAATTCCTTGTACTAACCCAAACTACTTGTGAACCCTATCAAAGAGGATGAGCTATGTCTCACCCTCTCTCCTCCTAAAAATCCACCTATAGATCTGCATTGATAAAATATGTTGAGTATAGTGTTCCCACCTTAGAAAGTCAACATATGGCCTCCAAACCACATCTCCAACCACTAGGTCCTCTAGTGCCCCTCTAAACTAGGCAATATCTCACACACCTCCTTCAACTCCTATGAGCATGTAATCACTCTTCCACCTCATAAAACCCACCCTAAATTCTATCTAGGTGTAAACCTCCCATGATAGTCTTATCATCCTTAGAACTTGGATGTACTCATAGGCCCAACAATATAGAACCAACCCCATACTAATGCCATATCTCCTATATGCTCTAAACCCCCATAACTCCCTATATATTTGAACCAACAAAATAGGTACCCACCTAAACATTGTTTGACCCAATAACATCTCCATCAATACTCTTAATAGTAGATATTAAAACATCTCACTACTTGAATTTAGTACTATAAAACATGATATTGCCATCATTATCATCATCATCATCATCAACCTTTGATCATCTCTAGCCTTTTGATATAATGGCCTATAGCTAAACCCACTAGCATACCATTTAGAAAATGTATGATCATCACCATATAATTGATCCATAAGCTCATCCCTATCCTCTCTCTCTCTCAATATGATATATTATCTCTCCTTAAATTAGTCATGTATTCTTTTGTATATCCTTTAGCAAGATAGTTATCTAGCTAGTCGATAAGAAAAAGGTGTTCATGGTTGGATCCCATCTCTCTATGAGGGCCACAATCATCACCACATCTCATGGCACGTGCTGGTAGTGCATCATAGCTCTGAGGCCAACCTCTTCCATGTGGGCCCAATCATTATTCATCATCCCTTAATGGATATCCATAAATATCCAAGGGACCCACATCTAGATCTAATTTCATGCCTACACAATTCAATATAGATAACACACCTAGTTTTTCTATAAACTACTCTACCCATGAACATTCACCATTTTTCCCTCACCCACCTACCTAATCACACACAATTTCTCCTATATAAACTACATTAACCTTTTTTCTATGAAAAAACAACCCTCCCACCCCAACTACACTTAGCCTAAATCTTTCATCAAAAAAAATTCCTTGACCCTTTTATCAAAAAACACTATCTCATTTGGTCAACCACTGATACTCGATTGACCATTTTTACCCTCAGTATTTGATCATCGATGGTCAGATACAACCATCAATGGTCACTATGTGTGACCACTGGTGGCAAAACCCCCAACCCTACCTACATAAAACCTACCTAAACCACCCATATCCCTCAACAAACCTACCTACTATCTACATTAGCCTACCTCAACCTAGCCTATCCTCCCAATTTAGATTTTCACCTATAAATTTTTAAAAATCACAACACAAAACCTAAAACATAGGGCAAACCCAAAATCCTCCCAAACCAAAAAAATAATAAAATACAACTAAAAAATTCCAAAAATCAATTTATTCTATCAAATTAGTGTAACCCCTTCCTCACTCCTTGACTATCATTAAGGATGAATCTTGGGTCCCACTACCTAACCATGCCCCTATCCACCCTACATCCTCAATCCAAATCAAGGTCAAATCCACATGAATATCACACTAAACTAATTAGATTCTACCTCATCAGTACCATCTCATAAAATGCCAAAGTCACCAAGTGCATAGGAGTCAAGAGAGTCAAAAGCAAATGAGTGAAAATGACTTGCCTTTTTTAATTTTTATCCTCCACATTTTTAGGGTTTCCCCCTAACCATCGATGGTTAGGATGACCATTGATGATTGATTTTGAGACCCCTAACCATTGACAAGAAAGATCTCCTCTTTTCAAACAAATTGGCACCAAATACCTTAGTTCCCAACTTATAGATATTACCTTCTCCTACCCAACCAACCACATCCACCTTAATGTTGGACATTTTGGCCCAAACTATAGCATATTTTTTTATGACCTTGTCTTGGTCCTTTTTGACCACATCAACCAACACTACCATGTTAAAAATTTGAATTTACACCACATGTTGCACAATAAACCATTTGTGTTTTCTTGGGAGCACTTCTTACCTTAGATACCTATGAAAAGACTGACCCTATTTAGGATACTTGATAGGAATAACCTAATTAGCTATGTTTAACACTGTGGCCCAGTTACCCCATCACCAATCCTTTTAGAACTAACCTTTTATTTTTACCAACTATGGAAACTTAGTCTATGTGTGATCTTGGCTATCATACTCAGTCACATTTTTTACACATGTTTATGCTTTAAAGGCCCAACCACCATTGTCACCAACCTCATGACTCACCATAACCACATATCAAACCCACACCCATTTCTACTTCACCTCATCAACTCCTAGTTTGAGGGGGAACACCTCCTCCCATACTCGAGGAAACCAACCCTTTGACATACAATCCATTTTTGTTTTATAACTTGCTAAACACAAATTACATAACAAAAAGGGGTAAAATATAGACACTAGAAAACTACACACAATGGTTATAGATGTCAAAAAAACCCTTAGATTGGACCATTACCCAACCTCTAACCATGACCCTAAGTTAGTCTAGCTAACTAGATAAACCCAACTCACTAACTTACCCTTTGACCCCACTTAACCTTCAACCCTCAACTGTCTATGGTCACCTTCATTATTAACAGTCACCCTAACCATCAATGGTCTTGTCTTCCCCATCTGAACAAAGATAACTCAAGCAATATGCAAGATAACACATAAAAATTTAATATGGATGATAAGATAATGCATCATAACAACCCACCAAACCACCTATGGAACCTTTTACTTTTATCTCTCTTTACCTATAAAAGGAGGGGAGCAATAGGTGGAAAATGATCCATTCATCCAAGAATTCAATAATCAGGTGATCAAGATATAAACCAAGAGTTATCAGGAGATTCTTCATTTATAACTTATTTCTAGGTCTTCCCTTTATCAAGTTAGTAGCCATGATAGACCAAACCTTTGAAAAAATTATTCTTCAAGCAAAGTATCGTTACTCTACCAAAATCACTTTGGATTAGCTACCAACTATCAAATAGATGGTTGAGTATATTTCTAGTTTTTATGTTATTAATTTATTTCTAACTTAGACCCTCTTGTATCATATCTGCTGACCCCTCATCCCTAATTAGAATTTCAACCACTTATTGGCCCCTTTTTACAACCTGAACTAGACTATCTTTTAAACACCCTTAGCAACCATCGACGATCACCCTAATTACCGATGGTCACCTTCAACTGTTGATATTTACCCAACTACTGATGGTCACCTTAACCATTGATGATCATCCCAACCATCGATGGTTATTTTGGTAAGAAATAATAGAAAGCTAATTCCACCTACTTACTCCCAACCAAATTCCATTTTCTGACCCTCTGCCTATTCATAGAATCCCCACCTATTTTCTAAACCCAACCTGACCCATTTAGCATTAGTATTAACCCATTATTTGCTTAATTAATTTATTTCCTTTATCAATAATTTATTTATTCTTGAATTTCCTTTCTATCTTTTCTATCATTTGATGCAAGTATTTCATCTTTATTTATTTCAACTTAACTATTCTAAGAGAGTGGATCGATAGCCTCTTAGTAAGCTCACACTTATTGGATATAGATCATGATAGGAAATACACCTTGATATCCATATAATAATCCCTTCATTCTATCTATAGTTCATTCTTCCTAAGATAGTTCATTATTCCTAAGATAAAGAGTATATCTTCATAATCATTTGAATCATGTGTGCATAAACAAATAGGTTCTTCTACCATACCCACATTTAATTTCTTACATCTTATTTAACTAGAAAAAGAACTAACATTGAGAGAAACACAACCATGGAAAAAAATACATATGAAAAAGATAAATTAACCTAGTTTCATGACCATATTTATTATACTTCATAACTTAGGCTAAAAGGACTCAAACCCTTCTCTGCAAGTAACCCACCTAGAACTGCCAACTGGTCCCAAAACATAGTCATGAAGACTTAAAATTTAATCCCTAAAAAAATACTTATTATGACCTATAACACTTTTAATATATTATTTTACATATATATATATCACTCTTGAGTATAAATATTTCAAGTTTTAATGAAAAATATAGGTCTTGCAGACCAATCTTTTGTCTTCAGTACACACATTCAATACTAAACCATTCAACCCATTTTGGATTCAATATTTCAATAAATTTTATTGACTCTCAAACCTTATTAAAATCATTCATAGGAAATATATTTCCTAAAAAAACATAATTTTCATTGGATGCTTCATCTCAAGGTAGATAACCTCTAACTCATCATTGCAACTTGCTTACTCAAATCTGCCAGTTTACCTTCAAACATAGTCATGGTGATAATAACTTTAAACACCTATGTAGAAACTTTCAGAGACTCTTGATTCATTTGGATGATCTTATAATATCATTATACCAATATCAAATATATAGATAGATAACATGTTCATATGGAAATATTGGTATTACAAACCAATCTCACAACCTCACACCTTTACTATCTTATCTAAACTAGACAGGTCAAATTATGAGCAAAATTTTCATCATATATAATGACCTAAAAAAATATTATCCAACATGAACATGTATTAAAATTCATGAAAAATTTCATCATATAATTGGATTCATCCCTAGTTGATGATAACACTTACCTAATCAACTACTCACTTCTGCCTAGTTTTTTCACTATCTACACCATTAAGCCTTTTAGCGATAGGTCAACTTGAATGAATAGTTTAGCACACATGATGTTTTTAACCTACTCATAAAACACCATGAAAATAAAATACAAATCTCAAGCTTTAACCTTCATCCATTTATAAACTTTGACTTGGTTAAATCTGATAGCTATAATGAATCTCTAAGAAACAAGGCTTTTCTTATAGGGTCCACTTACTCACCTGACAAACCAAACACACCTATAGGTACTTGGGAGATTTTAATACAATATTAAATCACTTAAATATCCATTTCAAACCAATTTGGTATATTTTGATCAGGATATTTCTCATCAGGTTAATGTTAGGGTTTTAGAGAGGGTTAAAACCATCTTACAATATTAACAATCATTCATAAAGCTTAGGATCTTATTCAAAAAAATAATTCTTTTAACTCTGATATATGACCCTTCCTAATCTAACATGAATATATTAGGTTCCCATGTAGATGTTACACATGACAATGAGTACTTAAAATTTCTTCTCGATTTGAGAATCCTTCATTTTGTGCACATAAGAAACCTCATAACCATATTATATGCCTTTTATTATAAACTTTGACCTTAGACTTGGTCAAAACACCTTAAAAAACATGAAATACCTATTAATATTCTTATTTTTCCATTATTATCTTGAAATATGAAACTCATACCTCATTTGGCCACCATCTCTCATTTTGTTTGTTTGGAGTTTGATCTACAAACCACATTAGGTCTCTAAACTAACCTTCAAGCCTCTTTTCATGTGCTCTCCACATCATATACATGCTTAATAAACCTATCACATTATTAAACACTACTTCTCATCCTTCATATTTCTTGACAACATCTCATGGCACCTCATTAGGTCAGGCAAAGTCTAGAATTAGTCTAGTTGCATGCTAGGTTTGTAGGTCCTACCCCTATATGCTCACTTTGAGACTCTCATGAGTGATCTAGTGTCTTATATGAATGATTAAGAAACATAATACATCATTTTATTCATCTATATATCCATATATCTAGGCCACCATACTCCTTCATGCAGAAGACTAGGCATCCTAAGCTCAAGCCTTCTCAAGTCTGTTATAAGATTCAAATACTTGACAACTTTAGCAACCAACTTTGAAACACTCCTTGATGATTTTATATATTGTTCACATGAATTTAATTATATTTGGATAATATCATACCTATACACGTACTTATTCATGTTCACCATGTATATGCTCATGAAATCACTATGTTTGTTATGACTAAGCTTCTCAAGACACCTTGTACTTAAGGATTAGTGCTCAAACATGCTTACCTTGACCTTGACCTAAAATATGACATCAACCTTAGAGGAATAATTAGTTTTCCTTAAATTTATTTCATATTATAGGTATCATATCTCATATATATTTCACCATGCATCTTCATAAGATATACCTTGACATCAATGACATCAACCTTGACATCAAATGACATCAACCTTGACATCAATGGAAACACTTCTCAAAAAAATGAGATATAATATTCAAAAGAGTGGCATAAAAGTATTTTAAACACTTTAAACATATTTAAATAATCTTATATCACTTTTATATTTAGTTCCAAGTCATTTGTATCCCCTATTATTGATATGCCACTTTTTGTCCTCTTGAAGATTGTTTTCCTCCATTTTTAGCAGACTTGTACTATATTTTTCAATTTTATCTCTCCTTAGGTATTTTATAGACATTATACCACTTTTAAAAGTTCTTAAACTTTTTCCCCCACCTTCAATCCTAATTTAATAGGCTTTATATCTCTAAAACTCAAGTTATGGTTTTTTTTGTGTACCTAAGATCTCATAGGGCAGCAAGCCTGCCAGTTTAGTAATTTTTTATATTTGAGTTTTAGGGGGTTTCATAAGCTCATTACCTTTTTTTTATGACTGTATGGATCCCATATATCCTTTCCAATATTTTTTTACATAGGCTCAACCGTAAAAATCCTCTAAATTTTCCATTTTTAGGTTTGTAGGCCTGTATAAGCACATTCAAGTTTAAGGCCTTATTAAAACTATTGAGAATGGTTCCATGTCCTAAAATCCTATTTTTGTGTTCCTTAAAAATCTTTAAATAATTTTTATATTAATATATATATATATATATCCATTCACTTCATTGAAATAATATTAAAATGTCAAAAAACAATTCCATGGGCTCTACGATTTTGCAAGGGTTTAGGAGCAATTTGTCTTATTAATAATGATTCATAGCTCCTATGCTCTCATTATTACTAATAACACATATATAAAACTTTTATTAACCATATTAACCTCTTAAATTATACATTCCTCACCATGTGAAAGGAGGAGTGTGTACAGACACTTGATCGTGTCTCCCTCGAGTGACTTACGAACTTGTTTTGACTCGTTAAGGATTGTTCATAGCCCTATTTGGTTATCCTTGATTATAAAAATTAGGGATATGTTATTAAATATGTCATTCATGATTACCAATTTAATTATGATCCCATTCATATTATCAACTCTTGTATTACGTCTTGGGAAATAGCCTCTCTAGGCTTGTGAAGGTGGTCTTGGGTAAGTTTTGGCCTTTTATTGACTATTTAAGCATGGATATTCTTATTTAATACTTATAAATGAATTAATATTAGTTTAATGACCTATAATTACTTTTCCCTAACCTTTAAGTGTCTGTACAATTTTGAAATCTTTAATAAAACCTCCTAAATACCTTTGATCTCACACTAATCTCCATGTTTGGAAGCTTTTTTTACCTTTTTCTTGAAATTATTAATATTCATCCATGAATGTACCTCCTTGGAATTTAATGAAATTTAAAAACACATTTGAAACAATAAAATATCTGTGACCATTCTTGATATGAAACAAATTTGGGTTGTCAATACACTTTCCCACATTGTAAGACGGATAAAAGCCAATAAATGTAAGGAATAGAGGGAAAATAAGATATTTAAGACATTTTTACTCCTTTTTATGGATAGATGAGATTTTATAGAGGTTTTAAAATATTATAATTTTAATAATGAGGCATTAAGAAGGCTTGCTTTCTAAAAAATGGCTTAAAATAAGACATTTTGACCCTTTTACCTTCAAATGCATTTTGAGACCGATTTTACCTCTTTTAACTTTATTATGCCTCATAGGATACCTTTTTTTTACAATGAGAAAAGATAATTTAGACCATAATGAGGACTTATGAACCTTGACAACTTGTTACAACCCCTTTTGACACATTTTTCATTAAATTACCTTCAAAATACTCAATTTTAAACATGAGACTATGCAAGAATTTAATAGTATTTACATTGACGGCCATCTTTGAGAACCTCTAGTTCTAAAATATCACTTTGACAAGGTTGAAATGATTTTACATAAGACTGTGATACACTTCTTGAAGGAAAACATGCCAAACTAAGTCCTCAATTATACCTAACATCTAAATGAAATAGACATTAGTAAAGTGCTTGCAAGAAGGTCATACTCAACTAGTTTTGTAATAAGGTACCCATTTCCAAGTGTCCAAATGTTTTATGGACAATGGGTGGATAGAATAACCAATAATATAATCCTCACCAGTGAAGAAGGAATGATCTTAAGATCTATAATTGGGATATCATCATATTATTAAAGAGATAATGGGATACCTCTATTGAAAGATACAAATATTTGATTCCTTTGAGCATCCATATGAAAAATTGGATTCAATCTCTCTCTTATTCTAGGAAATCTACCAAAATAAAGAATTGATTTTGTTTCTACGCTAAATCGCTTTCTACATTCAAAAGATAGAGAAATGAGAAACATAAAGAAAATAGACGAGGGTTTGTACGTACCCAAATTATAGACGTGCGCACCAGAATTCAGACGTTGTGAGAACTCCTCTTTGGTTGTGGAGGAATGACACCTGTAAGAGAAAGAAACTAAACACGAAAAATGTTAGATGACAAAAGGGTGGACTGCCAAGCAAGAGCTTGGTCCTAGAAGCACAAAGGCTCCTTGGAGGATGTCAGTCCACTATTAAAAACAGAATGCTGATCAAAAACAAAAAGTAATAAATGATGGAAAATAGATAGAAAGAACTTAAGGCAAATGCATACCTGTTTAGAATTTGTCTGCCTTTGCACAGTCACCGACGTTGGTGGTATTGCTAGCGTCAGTCAGAAAGGTCACCGACATCGGTTAGACTGTCAACGTCGGTAGGGGTACTGGCTGAGGTCGGTCAGGGTAGTAGTCAGGGACAGGTCAGGCCAGGTTTCAAGACTGTGGACAGGGTCTATGGACGCGTAGAATGGATTGTGGTCTTGTCTGAGGGTCAGAAAGGTCTGTTTAGAGGTCTAAAGGATTGTTTGGAGGTCTGAGGGACTTGTCTTGGGTCTGAGGGACTGAGAATGTTGTCTGGGACTAGACTGAAAGGGTGATAGGGAAAAAGGAAGATGAACGGGAGACAGGGTCTGAGAATGTTTTTCAGCCTCTCAGGGGAAGGACAGGGCAAGTGGTAGACAGTGGATAGGATAGGTAAATAAAATCAAATGAAACAATGAAATGAAACAATGAAACTGCTTACCTCCTGCTTGTTGATTGAAGAATGAAGGAGCCTATTGTTGGAGCTGTGGAAGGCCTGTTGTAAGAAGAAATGACTGATGTAGAGTGCATGTACCTGCTGCTATTACTATATGAGGTGGAAAGAGGAGAATACAAATGCCAAAGAGTGTCCAAAGAGTTTTGTTTTGTGGGGGGGGCAGAATGGTTGTAGAAAACTATTTTGAAGGGTGTCGACACTGACAGAACTGCCAACATTGGGTGAATAATGATCGACGTCGACAGGGGCAGAATGGGCATAGAGGCTAAAATTAGCCTCTATCCATTCTTGCACGCTGCCGGGTCAAGGGGTCGTGGGAAAATGGTCAAGGAAGACATAAATGGATGCGGGAGGAAGGATAAAGGGGAGATTTGGGCAATAAAAGCTAGGAGAGAGGTGGGGGGATCCAAGGAGGGGATCCAAGGTGGCAAGGGTGAGGTGGAAAGGGGCCAAATATTTAATTATTTTAATTTGGTAAATGGAGGGGGCTAGGACAAGGGTTAGGATATGGGTCAATGGGGGACAAGGAGGGAGGACGAAAGATGACCAAGGTGCAGACACATTTTCGGTGTCTACATTTGCCCCTTTTTGTCTTGTTGGTTGTTATTGATGAACTGCAAGACAAAAATAGGAGTTGGTTGCCCCAAGAATGGGATGAGATGTTCCCCCCTTAAAGCGAGAGTTGAGGGAAGGGAACCTGAGATCGAGTGTTGATTTGATAGAGATATGGATAGAGAGAGGTTGAGTGTGAACGCTACAATAATAGTGATTGTGCATATACCACTTCACGGGATGGTCAGGTCAAATTGTTACAGGTCGAGGGTCGAGGAGTGCTAAAATTGAAATAACCAAGCCCCAACATTTAGTCATCTGCTGATCGGGTTATTCAATCTAAGCTGAATCTCCAATGGTCATCATGTTCCAGGTATCCTAGGCTCAAGAAGTGCTCCCAGAAATATGAAAATGTCACAAGTAGTGGGGATCAACTGACTCACGATCTTATACTTGTGGGGGTCAAAAATATGGGCTGCGCATAATTTTGCTAACCATTCATGAGGTAGCAGACATGCAAAAACAACCAAGGCAACGTTTGTCTTGGAAGCGGTCGCAGTCAGAGGAGATGGTCATGATCACCAAGGTCGGGTGGTTGATGCAGGTGGAGGCAAAAGTGGTGTCCAGGGTGCCCCAGGGGGCGAAGATAACTTGGTCTAGAGGATTGACTGATTGGGGACATGATTGTGGGGCAAGGTGATGAAGAAAAGAAGGATTGAGGGCTGCTGATGTTGGTGATAAAACTGACGTCAATGCCCCAAATGGACCGACGTCGGTAGAAATAGGCTGACATCAGTGGCCTGCCAAATCTGACAAAATCAGATTGGCGGCCCACCAAAAGTCATTTACTATTCGTTGACTGAGAGAAAAGAGATTTGGAGCCAAGTGATTGAAAGTGACCCAGAGTTGACTGGAGAAGTGGTGAGATGGCAGATAGGCATTGGTGGAGAGAGGGAGCGAGTTGGGGAGTGATTAGATGCTGCAGAGGCATTTGTGGGCCAGGTGAAGTGTTAGGGCAAAGAGACATAGCAGAGATGGCAGAGGGGAGTAGAGGACCCGTGGGAGGTCCACCACCAGTGGCACCCATCGTGCCACCATGCTGATGACATCAGGATGAGGTAGGAGGGTCTTGAACCCTATTTGGACTATTTTTGTTTTGGATTTATTTTTTAGAATTTTAGTTGTTTTTAGGCATAAATCGAGGGGGAGGGGTAGCTAGGAGGGTGGGAAGGGTAGGTAGGTCAAAGGGGAAGCCCTAATTTTTAGGGCTTGCCCTGTTCGGCCCTAGGGCCAAACTAGTCACTGACATTGGCAGATTCGTTAGCGTCGGCCGATCGGCGACCAACGTCGGTCACAAACCTGCCGACGTTGGTCGCTAAGTGACCGATGTCAGTTAGGTGAGTGCCGTCACTGGCACAATAATAGATGTCGGTGGCTGCCTAGCTAAGGGTGGTTGAAAACTGTCAAGTCGAAGGGTTGAAGCAATGCCAAGGGCTTCTCGGGTGTCGGGATAGGCATAGATGGTCAAATAGGTTGGTAAAAATAGAAATAGGAGGAAAATTGTTAACATGAGATTGATTGATGTAGGCAAGGTAGACTCTGATGCTATAGGATTGATTGTCGACGTTACTGACGTGGATGCGTTAGGACATTACTGGGGAGGAGTGGGTGCAGATGAGCGCAGTGGGACTAGGCGGGCTGTGACAATACTGTCAGGTGGCGAGGGAAGTGAGCTTGATGGTGGCTCTGATCGAGCGGTGGGATCATTCCACCAACACCTTCCACTTGCCGACAGGGGAGATGACGGTGATTATCAAGGACGTGTACTAAATTTTATAGCTTCTAGTACACGGAGCAAACATTTATGCGTGCTCGAGAGAGGCGCATGACATACACATGGTCACGCTGTTTTGGGAGCATGTTGCTGAGACGAGCTACCATTCAGTGAGTTTTGCTTACGAGCCTCTGTACACAGTGGATGAGGGTGTACATCAGCTGGCTGTCCTAATGATGATTGGGATCATATTCTATGCATTATCAGATGTGGAGGGAGGTAGGTTTCTGGTTGCCATGACCAAAGTGTTGACAGACATGATGGAGTGGAAGACAGTGTTTGCCTGGGCACCAATCTTTTTGGCCCAGGTCTATAGGGAGCTGTGGGGCATTAGCCGGTGGTGGCAGTACAACTTATGCATGGGCCACCTTCTGCACTGCTGGGCATATGAGCACATCATGGTGACATGACCTATCAGCCTCCCAGTGGTTATCCAGGCCAGCTTTAGGGTCGGGTTCAGATGATGGCATGAGGTGATAGTGCAGACGTGGGTGGATGGAGTGGTCAGAGATATTGACCACTATAGAGGGGTACTGGAGACCCTGATCTCAGCAGATATCATTTGGAGACCATACTTGAGGTATCCAGCATTTAGAGACTAGGGAGAGCAGCTTGTTGGAGTGTAGAGCCTAAGATGGGTCAGGGGCAGGCGAGCCGATGAGCTCGAGAGGGTGCCTGTGGAGAGAGTGCGGCACCAATACAGGCTACTACAGGATGTACCACCTGCATTCTCATAGTATAGGAGAGATGATATTGAGGTGCCACTCCCACTGCCAGAGGAGACAGATGAGCCAAATTTTGAGGAGTTGCTGGCAAGACCTAGGATGGCTGACCCAGGTTGTACAGAGGCCTACACAGCATGGTGGGTAGGGAAGTACACAGGAGTTCAGGCAGGGCCATAGCCAAATTTATGGCTATCACCAGGGAGCAGGATGTAGGCCATGAGGAAAGAGACATAGCGTGGTAGGAGAGGGATGCAGCACAGGCCCAAGTGACCATTTTACAGGGACAGGTCACAATTTTATAAGGGCAGCTGGCGGGGGTGATAGGACAGGTGGCTGCTTTGATAGGATAGGTCACTATGTTGTAGGGTCAGCTGGCCACAGCCTAGGCATAGATAAGACAGGCAGGGTAGGGTTTTGGAGGGCAGAGCCCATTACAGTAGCCATCTCAGCAGCCCACATAGTCAGTGTCAGTGTATCCAGGGTTTTCACAGCCGCAGGGTTCAGCACAGGGCACGGTAGTAGGACAGATGGGTCCATTGTAGACTGTATCTCTAGTTAGATACAGTGATGCGCTGGATGAGATCGTATATTATGAGAGGGCCATCAGGGGGTTCCCTTAGATACAGTGATACTCTGAGATGAGGGCAGAGTAGAGATGGCAGTGTTTTATGTCATAGGCGACCGCTACAGATTTGCGTAGACAGTGCAGATCAGAGGTGGGAGAGGATACAGCCTCTTCTCGGCCACTACCACCACCACCACAGCCACAGCCTTGAGGGCATAGTTTTGACATGATGTATATACCAGCCTGTGTGCTGATGATGCGAGATGTATTTGACTTTTGAGAGAGAGAGATGCATAGATTGTGCAATTGTATAAAACTTTGAGATATATATATATTATGAGAGTATTTTGGATTATTGGATGTTGTTATGGATGTGTTTAATATTTATGGCACTTTTATTTGATGCATGTTTTAATATGATGTGTATGATGATGATGTTATGATGCTATGTTTGTGATTATGATGACTAATATAATGATGAATGTGATGGCTAATGAAATGATGATATGATGATGATTAATGATATTGATGTTGATGTTTTGATTTTGTTAATGATCATGAAAATATGTGATTGTTTGTGATGTGACTGGCAGATGACAAAAGAATGAGATGGGAGAAAGGATGAAGAGGATGGTTGAGCTAACCCTAGAAGACCGCATGTCAACTGAGTGCTGCCTACATAGCCCTTATCCTAAGGGCCTCAGGCCAATGTAGTTCTCCCAAAGAGGGAGGAAGAGGGTCGAAGTGATTGACTGGTTGTGGTCGAGGTCAAGTCATGGTTAGAAGAGGATAAGGTTTGTCCAGTATGTAGATGAACAAATGGGGGTGGTCGAGCTAACCTCAGAAGATAGTCATGTCATCTGAGTGCTGCCTACATAGCCCTGGTTGTTAGGCAGGCCTTAGACCAATATAGTTCAGACCAGGAGATAAAGCGGTCGATTATTGGTCTAGTCATGAGAATGGTCTAGCACATCCATATGTCTGAGGGAACATGCTTGAAATGATGAGAAAAAGTCAATGTTTTTCACCCCTAGCGATTGCCCATATTAGGTGATAGACATATGCCAAAAATGAAATGAGTCTATTTATGCTTCAGTAAGTAATGGTTTATGATGAACATAAATTGAGTGGTCTATAGTTTCCATGCGTATTGGTGTCCATAGAAACTAGTGTGAATAGGGTAAGGTGAGTGGTCGAAAAAGAGGGTTGAGTTGATTTGATAAATGACAAATGACTGAATGTGACCAAAGTGTAAAAGAAGTGAAAGGCATAATCACCCTTTCATTGACAAGGACCAGAATGACATCATAAATAGGGGTTGTTAGAACTAAGAGCCCCATTCATGCATTGCGTCGTTGACCAGAGGTTGTGTTAGAGTGGTAATCGAAGCACTTTGACATTAAAGTGAGCTCGAAGTCCCTTGAGCAGGTGTTAGGATAGGAGAATAGGGTAACCCGTTTAAGAGCAGAGATAACCTTGCCCCCTTTTTATAGGAGACCCTGAGACAACTATAAGCCAAGTCTATGACCTATTTTTTTTTTTTAGCAGACTGATCAATGCAGGAAGTCTGTGAAGAGATGTCATTTTGCTTGGTGGTCAGTTTTGAAGCTGATCGATGCAAGAAGCTTCTAAGAAAGGTGTTGTTTGTAGCAAGAGTTAATCATAGCCATCCTTCGAGGGAGTGGTCTATATTTTTGTTTTATACATAAGGGATTTTTGAATAGCTGTCCTTCGAGGGAGCAGTCTATTAGCTACAGCGATGATAGTACAACTGTCCTTCAAGGGAATAGTCTACCTTTTGATTTTGATTTTGTGACCTTGGATATTTTGACATCTTGACTTTTTTTTTTTTTGACAGAAATGTGAGTCATGGACAAGACTACAGAAGTTCAAGGGCTCCCTTTTATTAGGATAAAGCACCCCTACTGTATAAAAGGGTTATAGAGGATTTGTTCAGGGGAATAGGGTTGAAGGAATGAGGACTAAGAGGATGAAGATTGCTCAAGGGATGAGCCCAAGTTAAATGTCAAGTGGATGAGTACTTGACTAGCAGTAGAATGGTCACAGATGCAATGCATTAAGAGGCTCAGGTTCTGGCCGTCCATCGAGAGAAGACAGATGATAAGTCCCTGACCCATACTTGTACGTGATGATGAAAGGTCCGAGCCAATTAGGGGTGAACTTTCCTCATTTACTTCGCTCCATATTGGTCACATGCTGATTCTCTTTGAGGATGAGGTCTCTGATGTTGAAATCTCGTTCTCACAGATTTTTGTCATAGGCTCGCTTAATGCGATTTTGATAGGCATGGAGGTGATTGAGGGCAGCAAGACGACGCTCGTCAAGTAGCTCAAGTTGAGCTAAGTGATCTTGATGAAAGTCATCATTGGAGAGAATGTCATGCAGGGAGATGTGGAGAGACAAGATTTGTACTTCAAGAGGTAAGACAGCCTCTATTCTGTACACGAGAGAGAAAGGAGTAGCACCCATAGAGGTTCGGATGCTAGTGTGGTAGGCCCACAAAGTGAAGGGAATGTGAATGTGCCAATCCCTCCCTGTGTCGTTGACCACCTTCATGAGAATTTTAGTTAGAATTTTGTTGGAAGCCTCGGCCTGCCCATTTGCTTGTGGGTAGTAAGGTGAAGAGAAGCTGAGTTTAATGCCAAATGAGTCGCATAATTTTTGGATAGTCTTGTTTTTGAAGGACTTGCCGTTGTCGGTGATGATTTTGTGAGGAACACTGAAATGATAGATGATGTGGCTACTGATGAAGTTGATAATTTTGTCAGGTTTTGTGGAGATGAGAGGAATGGCTTCCACCCACTTGGTGAAATACTCAGTGGCAATGATGATGGATTGATGACGAAGAGATGAGTGAGGGTTAATCTCACCGATGAGATCTAAGCCCCACTGAGAAAAAGGCCAAAAATCTTGAGTGAATTGTAAGGCATGGCTAGGGAGATGAAGTAGGTTAGAGTGTTGTTGACACTTGATGCAATGCCAGACATAGTCGCTACAGTCTTGATGAAGGGTGGGCCAATAATAGCCCAGGCGAAGGATGCGCTTGGCAACCGAGTTCCCACTGAAGTGTCTGCCACAAATCCCGTCATGGACTTGCTTAATGGCTTGAGAGGCTTCAGTGGAGGTGAGATAGTGGAGAAGGAGGCTGTCGAAGCCTTGCTTATAGAGAATACCCCTTAGCATGGTATAGCAAACCGTGCATTTGATGAAAGCTCACCGTGCATTGCTAGAGAGATTGGAAGGAGTGATAGAAAGAGATAAATAGTCCACAAGTTGCTTATACCAATGATCTCATGGACTAAAATTTATGGTGGTGACATGATTGATGTTAGGAGAAATGTATGAAGGCAACGGCACACGATGCATCATGACAAAAAGTCTGGATGAAGATGATGAAGACAGAATATGTGAGGCAAGAGAAGCCATGGTGTTAGCAAACTTGTTCATGGATTGAGGAACAGTCTGCAAGAGGTAATGGTCAAAAGATGCCAGAAGAACATCAGCATGGTTTTTGTACCTTTGAAAAATTTCATTTTTGCAGAGGTATGAACTGTTGACTTGATTGATGATGAGCTGCGAGTCACCGAAGATATTGATAGACTTGATGCTGAGAGAAAGGGCGGTCTGAAGTCCCAAAATTAAGGCCTCGTATTCGGCCATATTATTGGTGCAATCAAAGTTGAGCTTAAAAGATAGAGGCATGGGCTCACCTTCGAGTGGGATGAGAATGACACCTGCACCCCCACTGAGTTGACATTTGGAGCCGTCAAAGAACATGGTCATTTAGTAGACGGTGTCATCGATGGAAAGTGCGGCGATAGACTCGTCAGGGAACTCACACTGCGAAGGTTGATTATCAGGAAGAGGGGCATCTGCCAGTTGGTCAGCGATGGTTTGCCCCTTGATAGATTTTTTTTGGATGAATTCAAGGTCGAACTCAGTAAGCAGCATGAGCCACCGAGCCATATGTTGATTCTGATATGGCTTAGAGTGCATATACTTGAGAGGGGTGGTGTGAGTGATGACAAAGGTTTTATGGTTAAGAAGATAATGGCAAAGCTTGGTAGCAACAAAGACTAATTCCAAACAGAGTTTCTCAGTATGGGTGTACCGAGTTTCATAGTCGACCAGTGTTTGGCTGATATAGTAGACCGCTTGCTCATGGTGGTGCTCGTCTTGGTGCGCGATCATGGCACCTAACAAAAGGTTGGTGGCAGAGATATAAAGGTAGAAGGGGTGGTCATCTTTAGGTGGAAAGAGGACTGGTGGAGAGACCAGATAGCGTTTAAGGGCTTCAAAAGCCTCTTGACAGTCCTTATCCCATTTAAAGGTGACATCCTTCTTAAGGAGGTGATGAAAAGGTTGGCAGCGGTCAGAAAGCTATGAGATGAAATGGTGAATGGACTGGAGCTTCCCTTGTAGACTGTGAAGCTGCTTGAGATTGGTTGGGGGTGGCATCTCGAGGATGCCGCAGATCTTGGCGGGATCTATCTCGATGCCACGGAAAGAAACGATGAAGCCTAGGAGCTTGCCAGAGAGGACCCCAAAGACATATTTCTTGGGGTTAAGGCAGACATTGTATTGAAGAAGGTGAGAGAAGATTATCTTGAGAATGGTCAGATGGTCATGGCGAAACTTGGATTTGCTAAGCAGGTCATCCACATAGTCCTCCATGATTTTATGGAAGAGATCATGGAAAATGTAGGTCATGGCGCACTGATATATGGCGCCAGCATTCTTCAAGCCAAAAGGCATGACCTGATAGCAAAAAGTCCCCCATGGGGTGATAAAGGCGGTCTTGTGCTGATTTTCCAGTGCAATCAGGATCTGATTGTATTCTGAAAACCCATCCATGAGAGATAGCATTTCATGGCCGGCCATGAGATCAACAAGCTGGTCAATGTTAGGAAGAGGAAAGTCATCCTTGGGATAGGCTAGGTTGAGGTCACGATAGTCCATGCAGATTCGAATCCCCCCAGTCACTTTGGTGACTGGGATGATGTTAGAGACCCACTGCAGATAATCAATGGGCCGGATGAAAGAGACAGAAAGAAGGCGCTGAAGCTCCTCTTTAACAAGGAGCGCAATGCGAGGATGCATCTTTTGAAGCTTTTGCCAGACAGGCTTAGCCTCTGGATAGGTGACAATGTTATGGGTAGAAATGGTGGGGTTAGTGCCAGGCATGTCACTATAAGTCCAGGCAAAGGCCTTGCTATGGTCAAAGAGGAACTGGGTATAGTCAAGCTGCTCCTGAGCATCTAAATATTGGCCAATCTTCAAGACGTGAGGAACATCAGAAGAAGGGAGGTTGATGTCAATGGTTGATTCATTTAACATAACTTGGGTCTTAGAAGGGAGTGAGCGCTAGATGAAAGAGTCATTGGCACCCATGTAGGAAAGGATGGCATCATCGTTAATGCAGTGGACAGTGTGAATGGTCGCCGACTCATCCTCCATCATGCTGGGATAAATGAGAGGGAAGGACCTATACACCCCATTTAGCTGATAGGTCAGGGGTTCCAGGTGAATGGTGTTTATGTAAAAAAAACTAGGAGGGATGGAAACCACTGACTTCGTAGGTGAAGGAGGAGGAATGGGTGAGCCTGGAGGAGATTGGTCAATGGGTGGCTCAGGACAAAGGTTTGAAGGGGCCTGAGTGGGGTCATGATATCCTAGGCCATACCATTTCTTGGCATCATCATCATTGAGAGGCTTAATAGGTTGATGGGATCCTTGCTCATAGCGTCTGAAACCAAAACCCTTCCATGCACACCTGTAAAGATAAGTGTGTGCAAAGGTGGGGTTGCCAAGAAATGAGAAGTCTGATGTGAATGGTTGGGGTGAAGAGAGAGGGTTTCCATCAATAGGAGCTTGATTGAGCCCCCCATAGACAAGATTGGTTTGGAGGTGAGGAGGACCATAAGGCACGACCATCCCAATCTGATATTCCCCCAAGTGAAAGTCATTGGAAGATGTCTTCCATGGGGTCTTTGGTCGTTGCTTATAGAGGAGGGGTAAGGGCGATCACCGGTTGTGAACTAGTCGAATCTTCTGCAGATGGAGGCAGTGCCGAGGTTGATGGCTTAATAGGAATGAGGACGTCATTTAGATGGTAGGTTGTGTTACAAGTTTTGAAGGGTGATGGGTCAGCGGGAATGGTGTGGACTTGCCCATCGAGCTCGAATTTCACACAACGGTGCAGGGTGGAGGGGACACAGGCCATGGCACGAATCCAGGGTCAGCCTAGCAACATGTTGTATTGAAACTCTCCTTTGATGATATAAAAGAGCTCTGGGACTGTGCATGGACCAACGTGAATGTGAAGAATGACTGTGCCAATGGTCATGGTAGTGGTGTCATTGAAGGAGTGTAAGATTGCGTTAGTTTTGGAGACGTAATTCTTGGTAAGAGACAACTGATCAAAGGCATGGGTGGAGATAATGTTGATGCTGGCACCTCTGTCGATCATAACATGTTTAATGCATGTCTGATCAACATAGGCAGTGATGAAGAGGGCAGCATCCTGATCTTCTATGTTGGATGTGGGAATCTCAGAATCACTAAATGTGATGGAGGCAATAGGAGATAAAGAATTGACAAGGGCAGTGAGTGGTTGGGGGTCCTTGGGTTGGACCTCCACTGCCTGCAAGGCTCTGATGAGGGCTTGACGATGCTGAGGCGAGGTTTGGATGAGGTCATAGAGGGACATCTTCATGGGCGTCTGGTGAAGCTATTTCAACATGGAGTCATGGATCAGCCTGAAAGAGGAAGAAGAAGAAGGCTGAGATGCGCCAAGGATAGAAATTTTAGGCTTGGGCGCTAGAGGTGGCTTGACGAAAGGGTAAGTCCAAGTAATGGCAACTTTTTCTTTCGCCTTGTCTTTTTGTGACCTAGTGGTTATGTGGATAGCATTGATTTCAAAGATAGGAGGTGAAGAAGGGGTCATGGCCTGTTGGTGAGATGTTGATGTGGTTGAAGAGGTTGGATGGGAAGGTGTCGAGGGTCTATCAAGAGTGTCCTCAAGGAGAAGAGTGTCCTTCTCCATATAGCGGTGAATGATGGCCTTGAGGGCACAGCAAGTCTCGATATCGTGTCCTGGCGTATGATGGTATAAGCAAATCTTCATGTCGTCAAACCAGGAGGGCTTGGACCCGAGAGGTTGGAAAGGCCGGATGGGTGGAAGGGTTATGCTGGAAGTCTGCAAGAGTCGATGTAATATCAATGAGTATGAGCCCATTAAAGGGTCCGTGTTAGTTGATATGTGCGAGGTAGGTGACTTTTGCTTAGGTGAAGCTGGAGGAGGTTTTCGTACCACCTTGTGGGTTGATCGTGTGGTGACAGGCATAGATGACACTTTCTTCGTGAGAGGTACCACCTTTTTAGGAGAGGGTAGGTTGGAGGTAGGTAAAGGAAGCAAAGGAGGCAACTAGTTTTGATTAGAGGTCAGAGTGGGAAGGTCAGGGTCGAAGAATGGGGGCCCAAAATAGAAGGTAATGGTGATGGGGGAGGAGGCATTCACTTCTGTGGTCTGGCAGTCTTCTTCGACTTGGTTGGAAGACTACTATTGGTCGAGGTCTAGTTTAAGTCCACCTTCACTTGCGGGTGAGTGAGGGTAGAGACAGTGCGAATGCCAAGTGACTTGATAGGTTTAGATGGGGTAGATGTGAGTTTTGGTTTTGATGGGGTCAGTTGAGGTTTAGAAGAGGGAGTCTAGTCTTTGTTGAGAGTCTGAGGAGATTCTGCCTTGGGAGGATTGGCAGCATGAGACGAGAGGGCATGGGCATGCTGAAGAGCTTTAAGACACTCCCACAATACCTGATGTGTCACTTTCCTTGAAGGGAGAAGTCTGATTTTCTCCACTAATCAAGAAAATGGCTAAGAAGATGTTAGACAAGATTTGGGTTCTTGAGAAGATGTTGATGGTTGCGGGGCCGAAGATGAGATGGGGGTAGCAGTCTCGATCCTAAGGCATGGTGAAGTCGTGACAGGTTCGTCCTTGATTGGAGATGAAGGAGAGGCAGGTTCTTCCTTGGGTGGAGAAGAAATCAGAGAATGAGGCTCCTCGAGTGGGTAAAGGGCAGGGATGATGGTGCCCTCCACTTGCGGTCAAGGAGTAGGAAGGGTCGGGTCCTCCATAGGTAGCAAGAAGGAGGATGGTGAGACCGGTGGCGCTGGCAAGGTTGAAGCATCCTTCAAAATGAGAGAGGTTGATGGAGAACTAATCGGAGAAGGAGGCTCGTTCACATGTGATGGACTGACAGATGGACTCACCTCTTGAGGTTGGTCGGGGATGAAGGGCGAGACCGTATTGACTGTTCGAATGTTGTGTTCATGAGTGTCGTCAATCAAGGTCTGGACATTGTTTTGAGTCAGGGGATGATTGGGGAATGGTTGCTTGAAGATGTCGATGCCCTGATTAGGAGGTGCATTAGGATTGTCTAGGGCGAGGTCACCCTTTTCAAGCATGTCTTGGATTATGTTTTTAAGGGTTTTACAGTTTCCCGTGTCATGTCCTTTAACACAGTGGTAGTTGCAGAAGTCATTTTCCCTATACCACGCAAGGATGGCGTGTGAGGGATCAAATTGTGGAGGTGGTCGAATTTGGGGTAAATTGAGAACCCCCTGTTTAACAAGTTTTTCCAGCACAGACGCATATGATTCTCTAAGAGGAGTATACTGTCGTTGTACGTACCTCTGCTAGAATTGGCGGGTGGCACTCTAAGATGTGGATGGCTCAGGCTGATTAGTTGAAGGCAAAGAAGATGAAGGTCTAACGATCATAGTGTTAGCTAAAGCTTTAGACTTAGGATTGGATGATGAAGGTTTAGAAGAAGAAGAGTCATTGGTCCTAGAGTTGGGATTCTTGCTCTGCAACTTGACTTTATTCTCCTTGATGGCACGTAATTCAAGCTTACGGGCCATCGTGAAGGCTTCGTCAAAGGTGCGGAAGGTTTGAACCCTCAAGGTGGAAGAAATATGTTTGGCACAGGCTTGGGAGAAAAGTTCAATAAGTTCAGGCTGGGGTAAGGAAAAGGAGAGTTGATTGATGAGGCCTCTCCAGTGAGCAATGAAGTCAGCTATGGATTCATCCTCAAATTGGCAGATAGAATAGAGGTCTGTGATCGAGACCTTCTTGGTGATGTTGATGGAGAAGTGATCAAGAAAGAGCTGGGCCAACTGTGTGAATGTGAAGAGGGAATGGCTGGCAAGGGAGCTGTACCAGTCAAGTGTAGCACCAGAGAGGGACATAGGAAATGTGCGTAAAAGCAACGCATCATCATGGGCAATAAGGTAACAGGCATGTTTGAATGCCTGTAAGTGTTGTTGTGGGTCTTCCTTGCTTTGAAAATGAGAAAACTTAGGAAGTTCCCACTGGCTGGGATATGGCCTGATCGGGATAGAAGGATGAATGGGCTCATTGCAAATTTGCTCGTATGAGAGAGCATTGCGTGAGCCAGAAATGGAGGTCTCTAGGTTAGACATCTTGTCCATCAGCATTTTGAAGATATCTACTGACGGATTGGCGGGTGGAGTGCCCCCTAAGTTGTAGGGCACTTGGAAGAGGCTAGAGGAGGCATACGACATAGTTGGTTGTGTCTGTAAGGGCGCAACATAGGGATAACTAGTCGTAGGGATACAAGAGAAGACTAAGGGTGGTTGGGTGGAAGGCATAGCTAGGCTTGATGTTGCCACGAGAGGTTGGATTGTGGTAACAGGGGCCAATGGATAGGTAGCCACCCTGGTGTTGATAGGGGCCAGGGTAGGCAGAATAGATACAACCAAATTCTGGAAAGGAGTGGAGAGTGGTTGAGTGGGCTGAGGTTGATAGGGGGCTGAAACCCTAGTGGAAGTGGGCCCTAAGATGGAAGGAGAGGCCACACTTAGAAGGTTGGTCAAAGGCTGGTCATTGGTCAAGGTGATAGCTTGGGTGTCTAAAGGTTAAACTACGGATGCCGTCGATATGGCTGTAGTCACAACAAGAGAGGTCAGAATTCTGTAAATCAAATTACCCAAGGAGTATCATGTTCGGCTATGCACGAGATAGTGTTGCAAGGCTTTGACGTTGAGGTCCAAGAATCATTCAAAATCTTGGTCCCCTTTTGGGAAAATAGGAGTCTAGGGCGGGGTCGAGCGAGTAGGAGTTCTTTCAATCTCCGAGTGGAACTCCATTATGGGACTAGTAATGGACGGAGTAGACAGAAGTAGTTGATGCCTTGCGTGGTTGACTAGAGCCTTGGCTTGACTATGAGTCAGAACCATTCAAAGCAAGAAAGTTCGTCCTCACAACCTCAAACAAGCAGATAAGAATAGAAAAGGTGAAGAGCACAAGCAAAATCCTAAGCATTAAATCCCTAGAAATTTATTAGGATCATGGTGGCTTATGCCTTAGAAATGTGTGTAGGAAGATTGGCTTTTGAGTCGGTTCCTAGAAGAGGTAGTCTATGGATGGTTTCAAGTTATGTTTAGGCGCTCAAGAAGTCTGGGTTAGGTTTCGTACATGGCCTAGTGCTAAGGAGCAAGCTCCCCTCACTTCATGAGCCCAATGATAAGCTGGTCTCGCTTAGCCAAAATATACTTTTCCTAGAGATTAGACTCTGCCAGAGAATAGAGTGGGCTTTCCCCTTGGTGATGAAATCCAAGTAGGATCGCCGGGACGGGTAAGGTATCTGTTGGGGGATGAAATCCCAGTCGAGCCTTGTCTCAAGTAAGTTTGATGTTTAGATTTAGTGCAAGTGGTTTAGGTTGTGTAACATGAAGTGATCTACGATTAATTCAATATGCGTTTTGTTAATTACTAAGTGTGGACTAAGAAATGCAAGCACAAGTAGAAATGGAATGCAAAGTGTTTTAAGCCCAAAGTCAAAATGTTAAGTTCGTATGAAAAACAAGTTGAGAAAGGGTTGAAGGATATGATTTTCGACTCGTCTAAAAATGCAAGAAAAGAAAATAAAAGTTCTTTTTATTCCTGCTTATGATGTCATTTTAGAAAAGAGGAAAGAGGCAAAAAGGGAGGATCCTAATGAACCCTATATGAAAATAAGGAAAGAAACCCAAGGAAGACCCTAGGGTCCCACCGGGTGTGCCAGAATGTTTCTACGCTAAATCGCTTTCTACATTTAAAAGATAGAGAAATGAGAAACTTAAAGAAAATAGATGAGGGTTTGTATGTACCTGAATTGTAGACATGCGCACCAAAATTCAGACGTTGTGAGAACTCCTCTTTGGTTGTGGAGGAATGACACCTGTAAGAGAAAGACACTAAACACGAAAAATGTTAGATGACAAAAGGGTGGACTGCCAAGCAAGAGCTTGGTCCTAGAAGCGCAAAGGCTCCTTAGAGGATGTCAGTCCACTATTAAAAATAGAATGCTGATCAGAAACAAAAAGTAATAAATGATGGAAAATAGACAGAAAGACCTTAAGGCAAATGCATACCTATTTAGAAGTTGTCTGCCTTTGCACAGGCACCGACGTCGGTGGTATTACCAGCGTCGATCAGAAAGGTCACCGACGTCAGTTAGACTACCAATGTCGATAGGGGTACTGGCCGAGGTCAGTCGGGGTAGTAGTCAGGGATGGGTCGGGCCAGGTTTTAGGACTGTGGACAGGGTCTATGGATGCGCAGAATGGACTGTGGTCTTGTCTGAGGGTCAGAAAGGTCTATTTAGAGGTCTAAGGGATTGCTTGGAGGTCTAAGGGACTTGTCTTGGGTCTGAGGGACTGAGAATGTTGTCTGGGACTGGACTGAAAGGGTGACAGGGCAAAAGGAAGATGAAAGGGAGAGAGGGTCTGAGAAGGCTTTTCAGCCTCTCAGGGGAAGGACAGGGCAAGTGGTAGATAGTGGATAGGATAGGTAAATGAAATCAAATGAAATAATGAAATGAAATAATGAAACTGCTTACCTCCTACTTGTTGATTGAAGAATGAAGGAGCCTGTTGTTGGAGCTGTGGAAGGCCTGTTGTAAGAAGAAATGACTGATGTAGAGTGCCTGTACCTATTGTTGTTGTTGTACGAGGTGGAGAAAGGAGAATATGAATGCCAAAGATCGTCTAAAGAGTTTTGTTTTGTGGGGGGCAGAATGGTTGCAGAAAACTGTTTTGAAGGGTGCTGACGCTGGTAGAACCACCGACGTCGGGCAAATAATGACCGGCGTCAGCGGGGGCAGAATGGGCACAGAGGCTAAAATTAGCCTCTATCTATTCTTGCACGCTGCCGAGTCAAGGGGTCATGGGAAAACAGTCGAGGAAGACATAAATGGACGCGGGAGGAAGGATAAAGGGGAGATTTGGGCAATAAAAGCTAGGAGAGAGGTGGGGGGATCCAAGGAGGGGATCCAAGGTGGCAAGGGTGAGGTGGAAAGGGGCCAAATATTTAATTATTTTAATTTGGTAAATGGAGGGGGCTAGGACAAGGGTTAGGATATGGGTCAACGGGGGACAAGGAGGGAGGATGAAAGATGACCAAGGTGCAGACACATTTTCAGTGTCTACAGATTTATCTCTTGGAGAAGGTTGCCTATGAATTTTACCTCTTCTTTTATGAGACCTTGAAAAGGTTCCTCTTCTTCTAAGAGTAAATGATAACTCAATAAATTAAAAATAAGTACCTCTTTTTGAATCTCTTGTCTCATTTGGCATGAAAGTGTGGAGGTGATCTAAAACTATAAATGGGTGGAGTCTCTAATTGCTTCTAAACTGCATTCAATTCTATTTTAATTTGATAATAACAACACCAAGTCCTTAACCAAAATCTTCTAATTTTATAGAACTAGTCCTATCATTAATGCAATAAATTATTATCACTTGGATCTTGTACCTACTCATTCAATCAATTGATCCAATTACAATAATGGGATCATCCAAGGTGTGGGACCTTGGCTCATTGGAGATAAACCTCTGGAGAAGGTCAATTTCCTTCCTAAACTAGATGCACCTAATTTAAGATCAACTCCAAAATTAAAGTTATGTTAAAAGACCTATCTGTAGCTAATACTAAGTGTTTTTAGAAGTGAAAATGGAATAAATTAAACTAAAATTAAAATAAGTTGATGTACCAATAGTTTATAGATCTTCTCCTTTGCTTAAAATAGCACAAGAAACCTTCAAAATTGAACTTAACTCACATAACTCCTAAAAAGCCTACAACTCTCTCAATAATTGCATAAGTAATTTACATGGAGGTAGTGGTCTACATAGCATACAACCTACAAATTAGTGTGTAAAATTGATAGGACAACATTAATAAGGACTAAAACATCCAAAAATGTAGATCTACAGTCAAATTCACATAATAATCAATAAATTTTACAACATAAGAGAGGCAAACATCAATTTTTATTAGATTCAAGGGTTAAATCCAACATTATATATCTCCAAAAGATCAGAGTCTCATCATACCCAAGAGGAGGGATCCAAAATAAGGCATTTCTATCCCTATATATAAGAAATATGAGATGAAAGAGGAGAAAAGAGCACTATAAAACCTTATGAATGCTATTATTACATTATAATTTAGCCCATTCAAGATAAGAAGCAAGTGTAAATGGGGTCATTTAACCTTCTTGAATGCCCTAAACCTACTCCATGAAGGTCTCTCAAGGAGGTTAGTTTAGTAGTGGGAGAAGAGACCTGACTTGTTACTATTTTTATCATTAAGAGTGCTTGAACATAATTAATGTTATCTTTCATGGATATTATCCTTGATAAACTCCTAAATTAATTTCCTTAACTC
This sequence comes from Torreya grandis, assembly GCA_037957365.1. Lineage (NCBI taxonomy): Eukaryota > Viridiplantae > Streptophyta > Pinopsida > Cupressales > Taxaceae > Torreya > Torreya grandis. The sequence continues at coordinate 2,180,241 of JARHVA010000127.1, forward strand.
ACCCATTTGTTCATAGCATGTCAAAGCTTGTTGAATGGTTGACTTAGAAGTAGATCTCCTACACCATTTTGAGCCTTGAGTTGACATGGCATAACCACCACTCCATGAAGGGAGTCACACACCTCAAGGGGGTAGATTTCTAATGCCTCATACCTCCTTCATGTTCTCAATGGCCATTTAATTCACCTATGATCACGTTTTATAAGATACATGAGCATAAAATAACTTAAATTCATCTTGAAACCCATGTGAGAGTCTTTAGGAGAAGTTAAGAAGCTAGTGTAGCATCTTAGTTTCTCATAAGAACCCCTTGAAAAGCCAAGAAATCTGAATTTTTATGCTTGATAGTGTAATTTTATCTTCTCATCCTCTTTTCAAACCTACAACCATCCCCTTCACCACCTCAATAGACTCCTATAAACTTGTTACATGACCAAAACTAGGTGTTGAGGTCATGACCATGTCTATTTCTTAAATTTTCACCTTGAAACTTAAAGTTTTCATGTCAATGATCTTAAGGACCTTAAAATCTTCTTCAAACCTATCAGTTGGGCCTAAAATTATAGGATATTTCCTATTATTGATAATCTTCTTGATAGCTTGATCATTTCCCCAAATCTTGCATGCAACCTTTTATAGATTGCATATGATTTCTTGAGTTATCTTGCTTGGAAGAATTCATAGAACCCTATGAGGTAAGGTGAAATATTTCAAATTTAATATCTAAGAGCCTTGAAAAAGTCTTGGTATTATATGACCCTTAAAATCCTTATCTTAATGTGGTCTTTCATTTCACCAAGAAACCTTGAAACACATTCAATTTTATCTGCTAAGCTTACAACAAGAACTGGATTCACATAATTGGATGCAATATTAAAATCATGTTTCTATATTTGATTATCATCCTATAGTTATTTTATACTCTTGGCCATACCTAAAACCTTTAAGAGAACTTGAAACATTACTCCTTGCTATATTAGACCTATAGGTTCATGATTGAGGCCTTTTCCAATATTTTCAAACTTATAGAAAGCCTTAGAGTCTTGCAATAAACCTACAACCTATTGGTATTATTTCAAGATTGTTATGGAAACCTTGATATTACATTGCCTCTTACTACAGATACTAAATTTAAATAGGTTTGTATCTCTCACTTGAAAAATATCATTCATAAGTCTAAGAGAAACCTCATCATCATCAATCTACCATTCATCCTCTTTGGTTAGTCATGAAACTTATGACATAGGCCTATAGACTTGATTTGGATTGGAAAAGCTTATTCATTATACTTGTAACTCTTGAAACTTTCATCATCTTACCTTGAAATCTTAACTACCACGAAGGCTTCCAATAATCATTTATACTTATAATCTTGATCTCACGACCTTAAACCTTGCATTAGTAGGCTTGTAATAGTTATTGAGGAGCCTAAAATCTCTATTAACTCACTTTGCAACATGTATATGGTCTTGAAGAAAGTTTGAATGTGTGTTTGAATTTGAAGGAAGGTTTACAATCTTGTAATAGCCCTATTAAAGGCTTGTAGCTATCTTATCAATGCTTGAGGACCATTAACCTTCCCTTAATTTTTAAAGAAACCATAGAACCCTGTGGACTTCAAAAACTTGTCTATGAGGCCTTGATAACTTGGAAACCTTACGCTTCTTAGTTTTAGGCATTTAGCAAGAGCTTATAACCTATAACCTTTCATGCTTATTACATTATCCCAAGTCTACAAGAACATTATCAAGTTTGAGACAACATTGCTCCTTATTTGTAGACCTCACAAAACCTTTAATAAATCATGCACATATCTAATATGATCATGGCTCATAAAATTTCCCTAATTTTAATCTATGATAAAACACCAATAGGTTTCACAACTTATTTGCAAGCCCTGATGGATATAGTCTAGGTTTTATGAATTAGGCTACCTATAGGTTAGTCTTGATAAGCCCTAGAATTCTAATAATGCATTGAAAATTGCTCAAGAACCTACTAATAACTTTAAAATACTTCCTTTGACCACTTGGTATGACTCTTAAATCATTATTAGAGGTATGTATATGAAATTCTTTGGCTTTGAATGATCTTGATGGGTATGAATCATAGCTTGCAGGCCTATAACCTTCTCATAAGGATTTTGAAACCATGAAACCTATATTTTTTTGTTGCAAGATGGTCTATAAGGGAATTTAGACTTGATTATATCTTGTAATCTAATCATAACATGTTGAAACCCCTTTTAAAACTTACAATTCCTCATTTCCAAACCTATAGAACTGTAAGTACTTTAAAGGACCTTAAAAATTGTTTAAAACCTTGACATGATTTACACATACTTCAAATCCTCAAGGTTGGAGCCATGGAACCTTCTCATGTCCCTCACAATATTAAATACACTATCATTAGATATAGAAATCTCTAGAGGCTCTTGAGATCCATTGTAACTCTTAAAACCCAAAATTATTACCTTTCACTTTACACAAGCTTGCAAGTTAATTCCTTTGTTTGGAGGATTTATTGAATAAGGTTTTACATGCTCAGATCTTCAATATCTTTTTTTTATCCTTGAGATGGATGTTGATACTATTTAAAACCATATTTATTCTCTTATAGGCCTCAAAAATTTTGTAAAGTATACTTATTTGGGCTAGGTTTTAGAAGGGTTTAAGAATTATGTTCCATCTTCTTGGTAGATCAAAATGATTCTAAGTTTCTTGATCTGATTTGATGACATAAGGTGGTGCCTTAAAAACCTCTTAAACTTCTCCATTCCCTAATTTTATGCATTTAAAATGAGGAGTGCATACAAACCCTTAACCATGTCTCTCTTAAATGACTTACAGGTAATCTTAGGGCTTGTTAATGATTGCTCATATCCCTATCTTCCTATCACTACCTCTAAACACCTATATATGGTCCCTATATACTTTCACCATATCCTCTAATGTATTTAATAAACCATTCAATTCTATAACATATATATCATGTCAATTAAATTTGTTTGTAGGTTCCTACAAATAGGGTTTTAAACTAGTTCTACCTTGTTTTGAGGATTGTGAGCATTATTCTCTTCTTTGAAGAGTGTTAGAGCCTAAAAATTATGAGGGGACCCCATTTTATCTCCAAATTGTGTTTGAATACCAATGGTATACTTTTTAACTCAAAGGAATACTTCTTGAAAACCTACAACTTCTTGTCATCCTTAATGTTTGATATCTTTTATGCCTTGTGTTACTTGTTAAGACATCAAGAAGGTTTGATACACCTTGTCTATGCTTAAGGAATTGTTTTAGATACTAGTTCCATGCACATAACTTATAAAATTATTGAAATTATTTTCATATAAGCCCAAACCTGTAATTCTTATTTCATGGCTTATCTTCAAATATTGTTTCCTTGTGATCTTATTTGCAACCTATTACTCCTTTCATGAATGAATCTCCTCTTCATTGAAAAACTTGAACCTGATTATGAATCCATAACCTATTTAAAACCATGGTATCTTCTCCATTTCAATATTTTGGAAACCTAAAATATATTACTTTAACTTCATGTTTGAATCTCTAGAACTTTAAACCATGATGAATCCTTGACTTTGGTGAATTGTATTTGAGAGCTTATTCATCAAACCTACAAAAAATACTCTTAAAATAATGGAAACTACCATGAACACGATTTAAGGTGTATAATGGATTGGTGATGGTTTAATAACTCTCCTCATGTTAAGAGAATCGAATGCCACTAAGGAATAAAATGGAGGGGAAAAGTTGAATTCAACACTTTCTTTAACCATTTGTATGGTTTTGAGAGTTGGTGAAGAGTCCTCAAATACTAAAATGACTTTATGAGACCTTATGTAATATTTAATATACTCTATAATTTTTTTAAATGATTAATTTAATACCTCTTTTAATCTCTTTATCAACTCATAATCACCTTTTAGGACCATGTTTGCTTTATTTATGACCTTGTGAGTACTCTTACAACCTTCTCACTTCACATCACTTTAGACATAATGGAAGATACCTATACAAGAATAATAAGATGATCACAAATGAATTTTGATTATTTTTATGGATATTACCTATGAAATTCCTTTCATATCTCTAGCTATCAAATAGGCTTCATTAGGCTATCATGACCTTAGGATGACTTATTAGACCTTCCAACAAGATTTTGCATTAGGGATCAACTTGAATGCTTTTAGACATGGAATGGAGCCTTAAAATGTTAAAAAGACCTGGATAATAATTTATACACACATTTTTGAATTGAAATTTCCTCCTATAGGTTTATTATAGGTCTAATTATAACCATGATCTCAATCAAATGACTATTGGGCCTTATCCAATGAAGTAAAAGGTTCAAGAAAAATCAATAATCTAAAAATGCATGTTCATAGGGTAATGTATACATCATGAATGTGATTGAAATGACTATACTCAAATATTTTTGGAAATAAATAATCCATCCCATTGGAAATCAGGTGTTAAGAGACCAAGGGTAACTAGAATAGCTAACAACTAGGATGCAATGCAATTAGATTAGAAATGGCATTTCAAAATATAATGTTTTAGTTATTTTGGCTTTGAGAATTGAATGAATTAATTATTTAATTCATGTGAATTAAGTGAAATAATGGCCTTCACTCTTTTCCCTATTTAATTTTTTCATTTGAATTTCATAAGATCAAAATTTGTGACTTTTACTACCATGTGGCTTCTTCTACATTCTCTTTGATGCTTAGTCATCTTAGTATATGACAGATGTCTCTTTTCTACTATTTTAGTTTTGGTTTTGATGTATTCATCATTTTCTTACATGGTTTTAGATGAAACATGTCTGCATGTCACTATTACATTTTTAACTAATGTAGTAGGATGATGACATGTGGATAGCTCTTATTGATCCACTTTCCTAGGATTGTTCGTATAAAGGGATACATTGACATCACCTCTGGGATAGTTTTATAATGACATTTAGATGGATATTACAACTCTACTTTCCTAAGACCTCCTATATAAAAGGCTATGATGATGTCACCTCTAGGATATCATGATGATTACACATGGATGGCTCTCACTATTCTGTTTACTTGGGACTATCCATACAAAAGGTTACACTAGAATCACCTCTAAGATAGCAAGATTATAAAACATGGATGACTCTCACTACTCTAATTTCCTAATAATATCCATACAAAGGTCCATTCTGATGTCACCTATGGGTTATCAAGATGATGACATATGAATGTCTCTCATTTCTCTACTTACTTGGGACTTTCTACATAAATAGCTACACTAAAATCACCTTTGAGAAACTTGCATTATTTAATTAGGCTCTGATTCAACAAATTAATGCCACATGGTAAGGGAAAAATAAATTTGGGAATGAATAAGAAACATCTAAGTATGAAATAGCCTATTCAAAACACAACATAGATAAAAAACTGACTAAAAGCAAAACATGTCACCCACATTAGTTGTTAGATCATAAATTGAATGTGTACATCAACATTACATTAAATCAAATCAAAGGAAAAAATTAAAACATGTAATATGTATTAAACATAGCTTCAATTTTCTTATAAATTTTCAAACATAATGCAACCTTGAAAATAATCAAGTCGATCACACCAAGAAAATAATAGATCTCAAGAGAGGTAAACAAATTCCTTTTATCATTAGATAATCTCCATGAGTTTTTTATCTTCAAACTGTATGTCATATAATTCAAGTTTAGAAGACCCTAAATAATAATATTTGATTAATAATGGGTCACTATTTTACTTTTAAAATGAGGTGTGTGTGTTAGGGCATAACATAAGGACATAGTATAGCCCTATCTGACTAAAGTAGACTTGTTTTATAAGACCAAAAACTATTAAGACATGTCTAATAGGATCATGTGGGATGAATAATTATTAATTTATCTTAAATATGTATGTATGTATAATATTTTTAGTGATTACAATATATTTAAGGCTCTCTTATAGATTATGAGTTAGATAAATGGAAAATAGACCTAGTAATGGAAAGGATGTTAAGAATAAACATTATTAGACACTTAATGATTAATATTAGATGTTTATACCTATAATGAATATAAAATAATCAATTTACATGTATGAAATTTAAAATATAAAATGAAATTATAAGTTTTGAAACTTAAATATCAAGGAAATGATACACCTTCAAATGGGTGAACCATGTTACCCTATGACGTGTCATTGGAGATGATTCTTCCTTATTGAATCACTTGGATAATTTTGGTTGATCATGTCCAAATTTGTGTATTCCATGGGTAAAGAAGATAAATTCCCCAACCCACATTTAAGAAGGAATAGTTCTTATGTTATTAAGGGTATGTAATCTCAACCAAACTACTCATGTAACTAATATTGAACTCCAAGATGAAATCTTGGAGCCACATATTAGGTTAATAAATAAATTCCTAGGTTATTGAGGGTGTTGAATCTCAACCACATTACTCATTTAACTAATTCAATTATTGTAGATGTACATATAAATTTAAAGTGCTCACTTATAGGTACCATCAATGTTAAGAATAAAAAATTGTAATAGTGTGTATGTGCATGAAAAACATCCATGCACCATAATCTGATCCAATTTATGCTAGCATAATATAAAATATTATGCATATATATCTCAATTCATTTCAAATTTAAAATAATGTAAATCTTGTTCTCTAAAATTTATAAATATGCATATTTATTCCCCCAAAATTTATATGAATATATAAGTATTTGAAAACATGTAATTTATGTTCTTGTAAATGTGTGCATATGCATATAATATGCCCTAAAAACTATCTAAATATGTATGTATTTGAAAATATATATCTTATACTATGAACCAAACTAATAAATATTTTAATTATTTAACCCTAAATTTATATATTTGGGGGCATATAGGGGTTAATAAACAAATAATTAGTTTTAACACAAGGGTGATAAAGCAATTTATAGTAGTCCAATTAATAGAAGACTCATATAAATAATATCTAAATTTATATAATTGAGATTACTAAAAATAGTAAAGTATAATTGTTAAAATATTTTACAATAAATAAGAAATTATAATACTTCATTGGTTTACTATGCATACACATATCTAGATTGGAAATAAGTATAAAATATGCATGATTGGTATTCTAGATCAGTTATTAGATTCTATAAATTATACTTTTATGGCCATAGACACTACTATTAAATCTAGACACTAATGTCGATGATAGTGTGTGACTGTGATACAGGTGTCTAGTATGAAATAATGATTAGATAAGGATGCAACCAAATTCATTATTCTAAGTTTTCTATCACCTTTCTACTAATGTATTCAGATTTGGGATACAAGTTGTCACTCTTTAGTGCTTGATCAAACCCTAGATCTTTACCCTTCTTCACCTTTGGAATGATTTTGTTGAAAAATGAGTTAGTGGGCTCATGGTGTTGAGTTTCCTTAATCACCCCTATATCAATAACCACTACCTACATAGCCAATACTCTAATAAGGGTCTCACATTTTGTATTTATCCCTTATATGTGGGAAAGTGTGAACACAAGGGTGCAATATACTATATGAATATGCACATAGTTATCTAGCTTATAATTTGAAAAATATCATTCATGGGATACTATTTAAATTCTTGATATCTATAATATGATTTCTCTTATGCCTGATATGAAAATATGTATGAATAGGGTAGAGTAGAATGTTTGTGTAGTTGATTGATTTAGATCTATTAGGTGTTTTATTGGTATATTCTAGATGAATAATGAGAAAGATTAGACTTGTATTTATACCATACCATTTGAAAATATCTCATGCTAGGATTAAATAAGATAATTAGGATGACCCATGTAATTTTTATGTAATGGGAAATGTAGTAGATCTATAAATCAATCCTAGCTCAAAGAAGATAGATCTTACTTACACTTCCAATTGGGGATACATTAGATAATCAAGGTCATAACCAAGATGGATTAACTAAACCTAATAAAGGGATATCTTACAATAATAATATCACTAGGGAGGGTTCTAGAACCTCTAGTCAAGAAAAACAATGCAATAACCCTAACTAGTTCCTATGTTTTCATATTCACTTAACTAATAACAAGTAAAGCAAAATCAAATCAACTGCTCACCAAAGCTTGTGGAAAAAAGTGGGGGTAATAAAAATGAAAATTAAACATGCATAGAAGACATATACTCATTTTAATGTATATGAAATCCTAATGCATATAATATAAGTACAAATGCATATCTATCTACTCTTACAAAGAGGGAACAAAGTTAGGAATACTTAATTTTGAAGATGAACCTGTTGATCCTCAATCTTTCCCTCAGTGAAGGTGCTTCTCAAAAGGTTATTGTGGTATATAAGGATGATAAGGATAAATAATCTTTAGGCTACATAAATTATCAATGCATCCAAAATACCTCTCCATAAAACAAGATTTGTATCTCTAAAGAAAGTATGAAATCTTAAGCTTGCTCCTTAAGTAGAATAGTGGATAAGTAGATGCATAATATATCTTACTTATTATTCTCTTCTCTTAAAAATGGTGAAATGAATGTGTTTATATAGGAAAATCTAAACCTAATCCCTTTTGAAATTTTAAGCTAACAAGGTCAACCCAGTCGACCTAGTATCATAATTAACAAAAACAAACTAGGTCATAGACTAGGTTGGCTAAGGGCCAACCTAGACCTAAAAAAGTTTTATCAATAAGAGTAAAAGGCCAATGGGGATGACTATGTAATGAAAAATATCAAAAAGTGGTTTAGGTTAGGGAAGGGATAATGAAGGTGGTAAATAACTAGAGTGTGAAAATAGGAGGCAAAGCTTAGGGTGATGGTTTTAGGAGACAAGTGTGTAGATATCAAGTGGTAAAAGGGATAACTATCACGTGAAGCACCAATGGTCTACCCACCCCTTTCCTAGTGTTCCCCTTAGGGTATGCACTTAGATAAATTGAGACTCAATAAGTTCCTATAAGCTAAAGAGCATCAATAATAGATAAAGTTTGAAAATATTATGTGTATACATATTCCCTACTCAAAGCTTATCACATGTCAAGTAGGTGCAACACAGGATGGTGTTTTAGGAAAAGAACATAGTGACATATAATGTTGAAGTTGAATAAAGTGAAGTAAGGAGAAAATAAGATAAATGAAAGGATAGAATTGAAAAACACATACCTTTACTTACCTTAGTGTTTTATATAAAGAAGGAGATGAAAAAAAAGTGAAGGTTTCCAATGTGAGGAACATTAGATGAACCTATAAATATTAACAAAAAAGAGTAAAAAATCAATTTTTTTGCAATATGGACATGTAATAGTTGAAAATATTATCTACGATGTCAAGATTCCAAAATATTTTATAGTTTAAAAAAAAGAGTTAGTAGAGATAAAGATATGAGAAAAATAATAAATCTAACAGTAAATATTGGAAGGGTAAATAATTTTGGAATAGTAAATATAAATAGGTTGAAAAATAATTCATTTGGTATTATTTACTATTCTAATAAAAATAGATCTCTCATAGACCTAGTGAGATATTAGAGAGACAGGATGGTGAGGAAATGATAACTGAGATAGGGAGGATGCATAGTGGTTATAATAAGTGCAGCATAAGTAGGCAATTGAAAATTTCAAATTATTGAGTATTTTTATTTGAAATTGAGTGATTATTAAAAAATTGACCGTTAGGCAAAATCTAGGCATCGGAAAGACACCTAAGAAATTTGTAGGGACATTAGGGGTCAAACAGGGTATTGGTTAGGATGGGGTCATACCAATATATACCCAAGAAATTTATGGGAATTAGTGAAAAATCATCACATTAGATGAACAAATTTGACCAGGTTGACTTAGTTTGCATAAAATAGGAAAACTAGTAGACTAACCTAGTAGTCGTTGGTCAAATTAGTTTTTTTAAGAAGAGGGATGACTTAGTACTACTAGGACGACTTAATTTTTTTTAAAGTGGCTGATTTAGTAATGCAAGGGATTAATCAGGCTAACTTATTATTGGTAAGATAAATGGTGGCTGACTTAGTACTATAAAGGCCAATTTAGTTGAAATTTTGACAAGGTCATTCTAGTATCCCTAAAAAATATAGGGCTGATTTAGTTTGTAATAGGTCAATAATGAAACTAAATCAAACCAACTAATTTTTTTGAAACTTGTAAGAATTTATTTTGATTATGAATTACATGGAGATCTAATACATCTTTTATTATTTGATATTTTGTAGAAGCACTAGAGATTTTGGTGATTGATCGATGCCTCATGGTTACCAAATTTTCTAGAGCACTTGATAGATGTGGATAGAGAGATATTGGTTACATTGGGTCCTAGAGGTATCATGGAGATGAGATGCATCCTATTAAGTTTTGATCTCATTGTCATGTTCCTCAAATCATGGGAATAGTTGAACAACATGTTTCAAGAGGTGGTGGATGGGAATAACATAGAGTTAGGTATCACACTGAAGGATATTCATACATTTCTTAAACTACCTATAAGAGGGACACTAGTGATCACAGGGACACCAAATGATTTGGAGGAGAGATGAGCACTGGATAAGTGGGCAATGTGCTCAAATAAGATCTACCTAGGGTTGAGGGTGAGATTATTAGATGTATAGATTTCACATATTATAATATATAGAAGGCTATGATAGGAATTGTGATAACATGAGTATTGTGTCATAAGTCAGATGAAAAGGTATCGATATATGTGATAGTCTTATGCCAATCTATTTTGGATCAAGGGGTTCTTTATGATTTTGGGTCTATCATCTAGGTCCATCTCATGCATGATATGTATAGGATGTTGTCTATAGGGAAGAAGGCCATGGGTTTAGTGGTGTTGCTAAGCACATAGATATATGAGAAGTTCCTGATGTATCATCTAGCTGGGTTGCCCCATGTGGTTGATGATAGATTACCTTAGGTTGTTAGATGGAGATAGGACTAAGTAGTGTCGATCATGTCCCATGTGTTATCACTATAGATAGTTACATGAGGAGAGATCATGTGGTATTCCTACACACATATTACTACTATTTGGCCTAGTTAGGTGATTGTGGCACCAAAGTTGGCTCAAGTGTGGATCATAAGACACCATACCTAATGGGTAGAGTCATAGCTAGTGGCATAGTTTCCAAGGTAGATTGGAATCCTATACCCAATAGATCCTATAGTAATGGATACTTTTTAGGTACAACATGTTATACATAGAAGGGCGAGAGGATGAGGAGGAGTGTCAGTCAAGAGACAAGTGATCTGGTCATGACATGTGAGACCATGAATTGGTCAAGCATGATAGCTAGCAATCAAAGGAAAAGAGGGCATGGAGGTGTATATAGGGGTGTATTAGGTACCACAAAATACACCATAATAGTAAGAGTAGCAATCATCTTGGGAACACCACCAATGGAGATGCCATTGGTAGGATCAAGCATAGATGAGGGTGGTCACATAGGATGATTTGACAATCATCTTAGGGTAGAACTGGTTGATAGAAGCACCTCTGAGGAGAGGTATATAACATATATGGGTGGTGACTCTAGGATTTTCCTTGATAGGTATGTGACCCACAAATGAGGTGCTCTAGAGATGGGTCAATGGAGAGACCATGCTTAGTAGATGAGAAGATGGGGATATGGTGGTTGGTGACACCAAGATAGGTAGATAAATGTTGTAATTTTTAGTATTTATGATAGAATACTAGTTATATATGATTTTAGGTAGATGGATATATTTTGATATGTATATGTGATCTGGTATCTATCTAGGTTTTGGTTTTTGTATACCCTATGATAAAGGAGGTCATATGGGGATCCACAATCATGATATCACACCATGATATTTTGGATCAGGTGTTGGCACCATACGACCCCACTATGATAGATGATCCTACGGTACCATCTACCCCATCCTAGGTGGTTGGTTTACATTGGTGGGGGAGATCATATATCATCTACAGACATGTGGGGATGGGTTATAGCCATTGGTAGGGTTGGGATCAAGAGAGGCATAGGTTTGGTAGGCCTTGCCTCATGACAGAGCCATACACATGGCTACCATGATCCAACTATAATAGGTAAAGGCCTAAGTGGTCAACCTATAGTGATAAGTAGTTGGGTTGAGATCTTGGATAGCCTCATTAAATTACATTGTACATAGGGAATAGTTTGAGGCATCTATGTGTAGCATGGCTAATCCATGAGATATGCATGATGGAACCTAGTCATAGAGATAGAGTGATGTATTTTTGTATTTTGTATCATTATATAAAACATGTGATATATAGAGATATATTATTTTGACATTTGGATTCTAGCCTCATGAGTTATATTTCGGTTATGGTTGTTGATACATGGATATATTTCTTTCTAGCACGTGTATTTTGTTTTTGTTGTATATGTTATAGGAAATATATATGGAGAGTTTTATTTTCTATCATTATGTAATACACATGGATGGTTATAAATAAATTGAATAAAAAGATTTTAGAAAATTATAATTAATCATAAACAAATGTACCACACACTATTTAATGATGGTAAATGTGTAATAACAAAGTATTACTAAGTATAATAAACCAAAAAGTGGTAAACAATAAGATAAAATGTTTGTGAACAATGAAAAATATTGGCACCAAATTAAAACAAGTAAAATCACACTAAATCACATTGGGAAGTATGAAAATAATGTAATAAAATCGAAAACATGTGAAATAAAAATGGAATCAAAACAAATCAATTGAGCTAATCAATCATACTAAATCATGTTGGGAAGTATAAAAGAGAAACAAAATTGGAAAAATAGACTTAAATTAATCACACCAATCAAGTTGAGAAGTATGAAAATTTTAATAAAAAAGGTTGGATTCTTACATGTAATCAAAAAATAAGAAGATAAAATTTAAATATTAATGAAGTAAGAATAAAACATGCTAAATCAAGATGGGAAGATGGTCAATTATGTGTAACTCATAATTAATCACTACTTATCTCAAATTTGACACATGTAATTTCATTGTGACTTGGGTATTGGAATATTTTGAAAGGAAGGCTAGGTCCTATCCATGGTCTTACACTAAAACTCAAAGGTAACACCAATGAGGTGAAAAAAACATGAAAAATATGTTAAAAGGGGATGTTTTGTAATGATAATGTGAAAATTTCGTAATTTGTGAAGAAGGCCTAGTCCTATCCAAGGTCCTTAGCAAGAGTGATTAGTGAACAAAATAATATTTCTCAAGGGGAAATATTAAGATTGTAGGGAATGAAAGAAGGACTATAATAATCATAGCATAGGCATCTTATTAGAATACCTTAGGAAACATGAGGCACACTAAGGACATAGAAAGACACTAAGGAACATCAATATACAAAAGATACATGTTCAATATAGGAACAAAATTATGTAGGCAAATAAGTGAGGTACTAAGTGTTGGAAGAAAAATGACTAAGAGAGGGGTGTATCAGTCTTCAAAATCCTTTATTTTAATTATATCCAATCATTAACAAACTATCAAATCAACATCGAGATCTAGTAAGCATAAGCAACTATCCAAAAAAACATGAAACACAAAAACATATCACATGTGTGGGAATACCTCAAGGGGAATAAAACCTACTAATATCTAAAAATAGACTATAGTCTTATAAGACCAAAATAAATAGTAAATCACCAACTCCATATGAAGCACCAACCCCAACTAGCCAAACACCCAGTTGACTAGGCTTTAGAAAGCACCCACATGTAAGGAGGTACCTAGCACTTAGATGACTTAGCACCAAATAAAACAACCAATTACTTTGATCAATTTTAGAAAACTATGTTTTTCACATAATATATGATGATCACCTCTTCATCTCTTCACACTCTTATCCCTCTCAAACTGCCTTTTAGGCCTCTTCACTCAACTAGTTCTCTTCAAGATTGATTAGGTCATATAACCTTGATCTTCATATGTAGACACACTATCAAATATTCATTAAATATCCTATACATTCCTCTGATAGTCTAAAATATCTCCTTTTTCTCAATAATGTACTATTTCATTTGCATTCTCTTTCTTACTCTAATAGGCCTAAAATTGCCTTGTATATATATCATTCCTTGTTCATATACCATTTAGTTGGTCACACACCCTTAAACTCTTAGTTCATCCATATAATAGATCTTATGACATTATTTGAAGATGAATAAAATGATATTTTAGTCCCTTTTGGTTTGACATGACTCAATTAGGCCTCTTTTCTCTTTTAGGTCTCATGGAGACCTAAATGAATTAGGTCTATTTTTTAACACCAAAACTTGATTCTATTAGGCTCAGATGGCTTTATCAAATAATTTAAAAAAATTCAAACACTTATTAAAGGAACTCTTCTGACCTCCTTCATGCTTTTTTATATCTTATCCTTTGTTCATACCTTGAAACCTTCTTTAGGACATATTGCCCTATTAGACCTATGTGCCTCAAAAACTTGTCTTGTAAGAATGAAGATAAAACATACTTAAGACACTTAAATATGATAAAATAACTATATATAAATAGTATACATGACCTCATGGTTATCATAAAATTAATTATACACTTCCACTCATAAGATAAGACTTCAAAAACACCTCTACAACTCATTTACTCAGAACTGCCAGATTATCTCATAAGATAGTCATGGTGACATAAACCTCCAACACATGTATAGACATGTTTAATGACTTATAATGAATTTATATGATCCTATGAATCATTAAACCATTATTATATATAAATATCATATTTTAAAATTGTAAATATTGGTCTTACAAACCAATCTCATGACCTTATATCTTAGTATCTTATCTGAACTAGATAGGTCAACTTGTTAGCAACTTTTTCACCATATTTATTGAACTCCAAAAATTATAAAAAACATTATCATGTCTTAAAAAATATATAAAAATATCTATATGCACTTTTTTTCATAATTATATCATGAAAACACATTCCAATTCATCTTCTCACGGTTGCTAGGTTTTTTCACCATTTTCACAAATAGGCCTATTAGTGACTAGCTAACTTGGATGACTAGTTTGGCACACTTGTGGGATATAACATATCCATAAACCTTCATGGACATGAAAAATGAGTCTATACCTTCTTCCTTCATCCATTTTCTTACTATGTCCAATGTAACTTTTGACTTATACAATAACTTCTTTAGAAATAAGCTTGTAACTCAACATTTTCTCTCTCCTCTCTCTAACCAACACCACCTGAAGTACCTAGAAGAGTCTAATACAATATACAATATATTAATTGAGAAATTAAATCCATATTTATCAATTTTTATCAACATATTCAACATTGATTCTTCATTAGGGTTCGAAGAGGGTTTAAACCAATTTCCACTCTTAACGATTATTTATAAAGCTTAGCCCCTCAATCCAAAAACTCACGCCTAGAATTTTGAGATAATACCCTTACCCATATACCATAAACTTATTAGGTTCTTATGAAAAAAAATTATGAGCTAATGATCACAATAAAATCCTTCTCAAGTTGAGAACCCTTCATTATGAGGACTCGAGACCTCTAAATAACTTTTCATGCCTTATACTTCAAAATAGAACCTCAAACTACATGTAAAAACTTGAAACAACATAGCTCACCTTTTAAAATGATTAAATGAGATCAAACACTTTGAAATATAATCATTACCCCTCATTAGGCCACACTCTCTCTTTCTTTCTTCACTCTCTATATCTTGACCTGCAAACCACATTAGGCCTTAAAACTGACATTCATACCTCTTTCCATGCACTATCCACCTCACTCACATCATCAATTAACTTCATACATGATTTAACACTACTTTTCATCCTTAAAATTAATTTACAATAGATCATGATACCTCATTAGGTTAGGTAGGGTCTAAGAGAGGTCTAAATGTAGACCTAGACTGAAGGTCCTACACCTGTAGGCTTACCCTAAGACTCTCATGAGTGATCCAATGACTCAAATACATAATAAAACAAACTAAAACAACCAATAATGTTTTTTTTCACTCATCTCACCAATCCACCATGCCCAAATCTTCTCACAAGGTCTCTTCATGTCATGGCTAGGCTTAGGCTATTTAAGCACTTAATGCCTTGACATGTTCCTTCCATATCATGACCTGAACAAAACATAAACCAAGAAGATATAGGACATTACACCACACTCATATCACTATATCATTATTTTTTTGATGACACCAATATTCCATAGCTTCATACAGACCTAAAACCACATGACCAAGCTTCATATGACTAGACATTTTTTTCCATGCACCTAAACACCTTTGACACCTTGACCTGTGCCTTCATGCAACCATAAGATATTAGTTTCCTTCAAATTATCTCTTTCCTTTAAATTATTTTTTACCTTCAAATTCTCTCTTGCCTTCAATTATATCTTGTCACATAGCTTCCTATGCAAACATTAGTTGTCTTTAAACATCTTACATGATATGTACCTTTCATGCTCACACCACTTATGACAATTCTCATTAATGCAAATCTCTTGTTTGCATTGACATATAACATAATACCATTTTTTCCTTAGCAACCTTTGACATCAATGTTGATAGTATAATCTTGGCATGATACATCTTTGATATAAATGACCATTATGCCTTTTCATGATGCACCCTTTTGACATCAATGACAACAACATGCCAAAAAATCCCCACTTATCATTAATGGCAAACACATTGATGGAAAACACACTACACATTTGAAATAACTTCAAAAAGATACTTTTCCCATATACTCATTCTCCTCCTTTTGACATGAATTACAAAGGGTCTTCTAAAAACTACCATCTGATCCTTGGACCTAAATTTTAATGAAGAACATAGAGAAATGTTGATGAAAACTCACCTTAGGCTCATACCAGTTTTTATAGACAAATTCTAGAACATTCAAACTGTACCTCAAGAAACCATGATTCTTATCATTGTCTTGACACTTCACAACATAGAGATAAAAATCTCCCCCTAACACAATATTCTCCTCTTGATTCATAATATGGAATCCACTCTCATAAACATCTATAAACATGTTACTTCTCCCCTTTTTTGGTAATATGATCATATAGTTTATGAATCATTATACAAACATGCTCTCCCTTTGTCCTCACATCTTATGCTCATCATGAGAGTCATCAAGACTCATAGACCTTTCTCAACATCCTTCAATCATCTATCATATATAAATCATATACATAGGCTTTCATCACACTTCTAGCTCTATCAAAAACATTCAAATTTCCTTTATGGTCATATTGGTCTTACAAACCAATCCATATTCCAAATATATCTAGACACAATCCTATGCTCAGACTTGGATTCCATATCATGATTCCTTATAAAATGATATCTAGAATCAATGCCAAAAATCTTTTCACCTTGTCATATATATATAAGCTATAGATAAATAACTTATATATTACAACATATAAAACTTGAAATCATCTTAATATGAGTCCTTGTTTGATTGTAACCTCATGCTTTTATAGATAGGAGAGTGTCTCCATGAGGCCTAATAGAGTCACCCATTTCCATAATGATATCAAAACTCCATGAACACAAGAGATTCCTAGATCTCCAAACCACCTTCCTCAGCTATCTTAAAATCATGATACTAATAGTCCCTCCTTAGAATCCACTTAGGGTTGACTGAAGCATTCAACTCATCCACCTTATCATCCTTCTTCTTCTCTTTGACTGCTTTGTCAAAATATGTAGATAACAAGTGTTCATGTCATTCCTTTACTTTTGATCATTTGTATATCTAAGCAAATAATCCATCTTGACCATTGGGCTCAATATGATCAGTCTTGAATTTCTTTGGATTCCATACCAATGTTTGACTCTTCTCATGTAATTTAAGAGCTCTATATACCTTGTTAAGTCCATTAAGACAAAACTTGGCAATGTGTCCCATATTGTGACAATTGTATCAAATAACATTTATGTGCATATATCTTGATTGATCAATCCTCCCATGGTCCCATGATAACTCATTCCTAGAGACCATTCTAAAATCACTTTCTCTATGACCAAAGTTATGACAAGTAAAATAATAACCATTGAAATAATGTAAATACCTCATTATATTGGGATGCCTGATTGGTCAATTCATGTTGGTATTCTTTACTTATTGATGATCACTATGAGTCTCAAATTTGAGAGTTTTTACATAGGTATTTAAGGTCTAACTCTTCTTGTTCTCTTTTTGGTCTTCTTTGAATACAAGACCTATCTTGTCATGTAGAGATCTTTTAATACTCAAAATATCACCAAAAAATTTATTACTCTTCTCAAATCTATGATGTTTCTTTAACTTCACTGATGCCTAATCCATTTCTACCTTTAAGGACTCAATTTCTATTCCAAACTTGATGCATTCTTCTTCCTTGGTCTTAAGCTTTGTAGTGATAATTTCAATCTAAATTTCTAGTTGTTTGATAATCTCCTCATGTTCATTGGTGTTGATGCTTAGTCTCTATTCAAATAAAGTTATTTTATCCTCATAACTCTTAACCAATGATCTTATTTTTTTATTCTTACTTATTTATAACTTCAAATCCTCTAGAACACTCACTAATTCTACCTCAAGGTTCACTTAAGCCTCTTCTTCATCTAATTCTTAATCATTCATAGACCTTTCCTTTTTGAGCAACCCTCATTATCTATTTATATATAAATAAATAAGGTTTCATTGTTTTCATGTTCATTACTATCATCATCACTATCATATATACTTATGTCACTTACATCAAATGAGATATTATCTTCTTTGGTATAGAAACTTCTCTTGATTTTGAACGACCCTTTCTTGCCTTCATACTTCCTCAAATATTTCTTGATTTTATCAAGCTTATAAACCCTCTTATCATCACCATGATGTTCATCATGTTCTTCATCATTATTAATCTTATCCACTTTAGGACACTTAGATGTAAAGTGACCAATTTTAACACAATTGAAATATTTCAAAAGAAACTAACCCTTGTACTAACCAGATCCAAACTTTAATTTTCTAGCAAACATGTCTATCAATTCATCATCATCAATATCTAAATATACCTCATCCTTGACCTTTTTATATTTTGACTTATTCTCATCTTTGAATATTGCCTCATTTTTTAAAGGTCTTCCTTTATTTGTTCTCATCTTATAGGTAGTCAAGATGCCATGAAGCCCATCCATCTGAAGTGTGTCTAGATATTGTATTACTTCTACTATAGACACCTTTGAATCAAATTTATAATTTATGGATATAAATACCTTTTATAAAATTATATACTATTTCAATTCTTCTCTGAGACCTCTAATGACATTGACAACTTCATCAACACAGGGAGGATGCAATGTTTTCATCCTCTTTCATTCTAAGACTTTTAAACTGCCTATGGTAAGTCTACAACTTTGCCAACTTAGCTTTGGTGTCTCCTTCATAGATTGTCTAAAAATTTTCCCAAATCTCTTTTCCTTTATCATAATGCATGACCTTAACAAATTTTACTTATGAAAGACCACACAGGATGGCATTCATTGCCTTAGAGTTATTCTCACTAGGCTTCTTGATTTTTATGTCAGTTGGTGGTGTAGAAGGTGGAATGAATCCATCAAAAATAGATTTCCATATGTCATAGCCTAAATACATGATATAGGTCTTCCTTATGATGGTTCAAAATGCATATTTAGTCCCATTGAAGAGAGGAGCCTTATAGATTGAGAATCCTCCTTGTACTTATTGACTAGACATGTTTGTGTTTCAAGAATCTCCTTCAAGCTATTAGACTTGCTTCAAAGGACCAAGATTTGATACCAATTGTTTTAATCACAATTAATAAGATGGGGGTGAATAATTCATCAAAATCTTTTCTTTTAATTATATCCAATCATTAATGAACTATGAAAGCAACATTGAGATCTAGTAAACATATGAAACTATCCACATAAGCATGAAACATAAAAACATATCACATATATGATAAACCCTCAAGGGGAATAAAACCCACTAATATATGTACATGTACTAAATTTATATAAGATAAAAACTAAATTTAGTGAAGCACCAACTCCACATGGAGCACCAACCCTAACTAGCCAAGCACCCACTTGACTAGGCTTTAACAAGCACCCACTTGTAAGGAGGCACCAACCCCCTAGATGAATCATAACCAAATAATCCACATAATTTATTTGATCACCTTCAGAACACTATGTATTTCACATAATATATGATGATCACCTCTTTAATTATTCACACTTTTATCCCTTTTAAGCTGCCTTTTAAGCCTATTCTCTCAACTAGGTCTCTTCAAGACTAATTAAGTCATATGACCTTGATCTTCATATATAAACATAATATCATATATTCATTACAGATCCTCTACATTCCTCTAATGGTATAAAATACCTCCTTATTCTCAATAATATATTATTTCATTCTCTTTCTCTTTCTTACTCTAATAGGCCTAAAATTACCTTATATATATATATATATATATATATCATTCCTTATACATATACCACTTAGTTTGACACCAACCCTTAACCTCTTAGGTTAGTCATATAATAGGTCTTATGACATATTTTGAACATGAATCAAATTATATTTGATTCCCTTTTGATCTAACATGACTTAATTAGGCCTCATTTCTCTTTTAGGTTTCATGGAGACATAATTACATTAGGTCTATATTTTAATGCCAAAAATTGATTCTCTTAGGCCCACATGGATTTCTCCAATACTTTAAAAAAATTTAAACACTTATTTAATGAAATATTATGACCTTCACCATGATTTTTTAGATCTTCATCCTTTGTTCATACCTTGAAACCTTCTATAGGATAAATTGCCCTATTAGGCTTGTGTGCCTCAAAAAATTATCTACAAGAATGAAGATAAAACATACTTAAGTTATAAAATATGATCAACTAAGTATATATACATAATATACATGACCTTAGGTTTATCATCAAATTAACTAGACACTTTCACTCAGAAGATAAGGCTTCAAGAACACCTCTACAACTCATTCACTTAAAACTGCTAGATTATCTCAAAACATGATCATGGTAACTTAGACCTTCAACACATCTATAGACATTTTAAATTATTTTTGATACATGTAGATAATCCTATGAGATAATTATACCATTATTATATATAAATATCATATGTTTAAATGGCAAATATTGGTCTTGCAGACCAATCTCATGACTTATATCTTATTATTTTATCTGAACCAGACAAGTCAACTTGTTAGCAAATTTTTTACCATATTTATTGACCTCCAAAACTTATATAAAAAATTAAAATGTCTTAAAATCATGTGAAAAATCTCTATGAACTTGTTTTCATCATTCTATCATGAAAACACATTCTAATTCATCTTCTCACTATTGCGTAGGTTTTCCAATATTTGAACCATTAGGCCCGTTGGCGACTAGATAAGTTGGATGATCAGTTTAGAATAGTTAAGGAATATTTATTGTCTAAAATAATTAATTTAAATTAAACATGATTTTATACCTTCTTCCTCCATTCATTTTTTTACTATGTCTAATGCAACTTTTGACTTCTACAATAACTTCTTCAAAAACAAGCTTGTAACTCAACATTTTCTCTCTCCTCTCTCTAACCAATACTACCTAAAGGTACCTAGGAGATTAAAATAAAAATAAAATATCTTAAGTTATAAATTAAATCCATCCTAATCACTTTTTGAAAACATTTTCAACATCAAATCTTTATTAGGGTTATAAGAGGGTTTAAACTAGTTTCCACTCTTAACGATCATTCATAAAGTATAGCCCTTCAATCCAAAAACCAATGCCTAAAATTTTAAGATATGACCCTTACCCATATACCATGAATTCATTATGTTCCCATGAAATTTTTTGACAAGCTAATGAGTACAATAAAATCCTTCTTGGGTTGAGAACCCTTCATTCTAAGCACTTGAGAGAACTCCAAAAAACTTTTCATGCCTTGTCCTTTTAAAATAGAACCTCAAACTACAAGAAAAAAATTGAAACAACATAACTTAACTTTTACAATTCTTACATGATCTCAAAAACTTTGAAATCTGATCATGACCCCTCATTAGGCCAACCTCTCTCTCTCTTTGCTCTCTAGATCTTGACTTGCAAACCACATTAAGCCTTAAAATTGACCTTCATACCTCTTTCCATGCACTCTCAACATAACTCACATACTAAATAGACCTCATACATTATTAAAAACTACCATACATCATTTACATGCCTTGACAATAGACCATGATACCTTATTAGGTCAGGTAGGGTCTAAGAGAGGTCTAGATGTAAACCTAGACTAAAGATCTTACCCCTATAGGCTTACCCTGAGACTCTCATGAGTGATTAAATGCCTCAAATACATGATAAAATATCCTTATATAACCAATAATTTCTATTTTCACTTATCTCACCAAGCCACCATGCTCAAATCTTTTCACAAGGTCTCTTCATGTCATGACTAGGCTTAGGCTACTTAAGCACTTGATGCCTTGACCTATTCCTTCAATTTTATGACCTTAGAAAAGCATAAACCAATAAAATATATTACATTATACCACACTCATATCACTACACCATTATATTTCTAATGACACTAATCTTCCACAACCTCATATAGACCTAAAACCACATGACCAAACTTCATATGACTAGACATATTCCTTCCATGCACTCAAACACCTTTGACACCTTGACATGTGCCTTCATGAAACCATAATATTTTATTTTCCTTAAAATTATCTCTTTATTTGAAATTGTATATTTCCTTAAAATTCTCTCTTGCCTTCAAATGCATCTTGTCGCATGGCTTCCTATGCAGACATTAGTTATCTTCAAACATCTTCCATGATCTGTACTGATCTAGAGAATTTTCATATGGTTTGGAAAAATGTGGAAAAATATAAGTGTCATAGTGGAAATTTTAAATGTGCCAAAAATATAAAGGGTTTATATAATTAATTTTTATATTGTAATTATTTTATGTTATGCTAATTATTGTGGTTGTAGGATTGGTATTATCCAGCCAACTTGCCACCTCATAATCATGCAATTTTAATTAGTCATCTAAATATTCCTATTATATTTCCATTGAAGGACTTTGTTTATATGCCTTTGAATATTTATTTTTATTCCACATCATCTAATTATTTTCCCACTCTAATTCCTCCATTCTGCCATTTTCAAAATAATCCTAATATCCTATATTATGGTTATTAATAACCATGGGATATATTTTTAATTAAATATCCTATTTAATATACCATTAGATATTGTTTTCATAAACCTTTATCCCAATATAATTATCCCCACCTTTACTTCCATGTGGATGGTTTTAAAAAAAAAGATAATGGGATATGTTTTTAAAAACATATGTTCCAAAATAACTTTTACCCCACTTTAACTTTCCCACATGGAATTCCATCCACTTTGCATTGGGAGGGGGGGGGGGGGGGGGGGGGGCGTGGGGGGGTGGGGGGGTTGGGAGAGGGGTGGCACGGGGGGAGGGGTCAATGATGGAGATATTTTAATAAACATTGTTCCCATTCTCCATGTATAAAATTCATTTGCATGGGAAATGTTTTAATTCTTTTATTCCTTACCTTTTATGTTTGGCATTTAAACATACACGTTTTATCTCCTACATGGACACCCACTTGCATTTGGAAGGGTCAACATTTTTACATGTTTGGCAGGTGGTGTAAATTTATATGGTTTGATAAAATTCATTTTAGTGCCTCAACTTCTTAACATGCACCTGTTATTTCCCATTCCCACATGGATCAACATTAAGTGGGGTGCATGAAGTGGACCATGTTAATTATGGCAAGCTCTTTATTAAATAAAGAATGGCATTTTAACTTCCTATAAATTATGGGATTTTATTCTATTTAAATTAGCATGCAATCTAATTATAGGAGATTAATACACTTTGAAGGGTAAAATATGTTTGTTATCAAACATTGAATATAAATAATCTTATTTTATTTTATATTATGGATTATTTTTATTATCTAGAGAAGAGGAAATAATGTGTAGAGAATATTTAAAAAGTTATATATTTTTGGTATAGAGGTAGAACTTTGTAATAACTATATTGAGGCCATTTTTGCCTATTACAGATTCTTGTAAGCCTGTAAAAATTATAAAGAGAGTTATTTGCCCATTGTGGAGAAAAAACACTTCTAGAGCTTTAGATGAATAGGGTACATTTGTTGATCAAGTCCAGAGTCTTCAATATCTAGTTTTTAGTTTTATTGCAAGGTGACAAAGTTAATTTATCATTATTGTGGGTTGTATTATTACTTGAAAATTGATATTTAATTGATTGAATTTCTATTTAATAATCCTAGATATGTAGCCAATTGGTGAACCCCATAAACAATCTCTAGTCTCTATTTTATTTTGGTTTTTCTATTATATCAATTTAAAATTAATCATTGATATTTTGGAAAATAATTACAATAAATTAATAAAGAGATTAATTACATATATATATATATATATATATATATATATATATATATATATATATATAATGTTTTATCTGAAGAATAGATTTATATGAGTTTACATAATACTCATAATCAAATTTTTTTTAGACAAATTACATTCAGATTAAAATTCAATTCCTTTTTAATTAAGTGTTGGAAAATGACATATTATTAAAATCCATTTTTTTAAATAATAGTATTAATTAGTAGGGACTACTCACTATTCACAGATCAATTTGAATGCAAAATCATGTTTCTTGAGTTATTGTTCATTCATGTTTGATTCTTGAATATTCAATCCATTTCCTATTTAATTTTATCAAGAAATTAATATTTTTGTAACCAATTATATTTTATTCAAAGAATTGAGAGTTTTAGAATCTAATTATTTAAAAACTATTTGAATTATCTAAGAGGGGTAAATCTAGTTTTTGGATCATGTACCTTCCATTATCACACCACTTATGACAATTCACATTAATGCAACACTCTTATGTGCCTTGACATATCACATACTACCATCTTCCCTTAGTCACCTTGATAGTACAATATTGACATGATACATATTTGACATCAATGACCATTATGCCTTTGCAGATGCACCCTTTTGAAATCAATGACAAAAACATGACAACATTAATATTAACTCATGTTGGTTATTTTGAAAAATAAAATTAAAATGGACCTACCTTCCCACAATGTATTCTTTGTTTCCCAAGACCTCTTACAAAGTCATCAGTCTACTATGATGATTGGGCACTTGTGTGAGAAAGTAGGTAGCACTAAAATATTTTTATTATCCTTTTCCAATCTAATAGCCTACCACACCCCAATATACCTCATATCTATTATGAATCCAATTTTGGAGTTTGATCTTTGATTAGAAAAAGGAGATGTGCTTAGAATCACATCTTTTAGTGATATTTGACTTTTGAAAGATTTGAATGTTTCCTTTTAGATCATTGCCTTTTATTAAATTATTTGGATTTTCAATTATTATGGATTTTAATATTCCACATCCATATGGATTTGGAATTACCAAACATGGGAGATAAATTGATAGACAAGAATGAACTTTAAGATTTGGCTAAAGGAAGTTAAGTATCCAAATAAATGACTGACTAGAAAAATTAGACTTAACTATGAATCAACATATTATCTCAAGTTTTGACCATGTGTATGCTTATTTTGCAAAAGTAAATAATAAAAATAAATGGATATTCAATATGGACCAATAAAAGGAGATTATAATGAGATTAATTTTTTGCTAATTGATCACATGGTAAAGAAGGAATGACTAAAAGGAGCAAGGTTTATATAAATAAGTCACAATAATAATTATCTATGTTTATATAGATAAAATAGCAAATAATCATAAAATAAATAACAAGATAGTCACATAAAAGTAACACATTAAGAAATAAGTCTATAATCATAAAAAATAATCCATAAGAGAACATAAAAATAATAATGACATCATAAGCAACATGTAGTGTGAAATAAAATTCATCATGTAAGATAGATAAGAATTTGACACAATGTCAAATTATATAAGATATATAAATGTAAAGTTTAGAGCACATGTTCAATCCAAAATGAAGAAATAAATTTAATAACACCATGCTTGTGCTCATAAATCTAGGTAGGTGATGGGAACACAGATTCAGAGAAGGTGAAAGTTGGTAAATTAGATAAGGTGAGATATCTGAGGGTCTGATCTTCAAATTGATATCATCATGATCATCATCATCTAAATCTAATAGGTTATGTGGTATATTCCTGATGAGTTTGGGGTGACCATTATAACCTCAGGTGGAGTTGATAGGAAAGATAAACCATTGAGATTAATAAAATGGAATAATCAGTAAGGGTTCAAGGGTTGGAAGGGTTGAAATTTTAAATATGCCATGGTCTTTGAATTGTTTTAAATTCCAAGGGTTAGAGTCACTTTGAATCCTATACATTATTATATTCTAAAGAAATTTGACACATTGGCAAGTGGAAGAGGCAACTTCTCTCATGCAATGAGTCCATGGCCTACCAATAAAAATGCTATAAGATAGAGAAAATTTGAATATCATTACCTTCACCTAAATAGTGATAGGTGGAACAATTATAGAGAGCCACACATAGCCTAAGGGAGGAATTTACCTTCGGTCATAGCCTTGACACATGTTTCATGTGGACTTAATATTACATTTAAAATTTCCAAGGGTTTTAATAAAATTGAGAGAGGCAACACAAGGGCTTGAACCTTATCAATCAAGGCATTCTTGACTTGGATATCACCAATTTAGACATTGATAAAAAGGGTAGGATCATCTGAATTAAGTATAATCTCATCAAGGATCAAAAAATAAATGGGCATTTTGAGGGAAAGAGAAGTGTCCATTATTTCATCAATGTGTATGGACATATCTTTGCATTATTTTAAAATGATATATTCTAATCTAGATAAGGTTTCTTCCTATCCTTCTAGGGGAGCACAATGGATGTTCATTTTAAACAAGATCTACATAAGACAATTATGATGATGTGGATAAGTTCACATAAGTTTTAGACATGGGATTTGAGATGGGAGATTAGTTAGTTCCAAGATAGGATCTCACTCATCATAACCCATAAGGGGATTGTTGGAAAGAGGTGCATAGTGTTGAAGGAGGTCCTCAGAGGGAGGATTCAAAGTGCATGTGAATTTATGTTGATAAGATGTAGGAGGTTAATTGGAGGACAAGTTTGTTGATTGGCTTGAGAAAATGGGTTAGTTGATATAGGTTGGGTTTGAGATAAAATGGAAGAAGTGTTAACAAAAGTTTGAGTATCACTAGTGATGGGTAAAGAAGTTAGAGAAGTGGTAGAAATGGTATGATAAGTGTTATCCAAAAGAGGTTTTGGAATTGATTCATCAAAAGATATAAGGTCTTCTTGTCCAAACTTTGTTAAGTTAGTTGGATAAAAGTATTGGATAACACAAAAATTGTTAGATGATTGAGGCATGTTGATGGGATGAGAATCAATAAAGGCAACTACCTTTTACATATTAGGCATATTGACCACATTATCTTTAGGATTTGGGTCTATAATACTATCAACATTATTTTTATAAAGAGTAGGCTTATCATTATTGTCTTGGTGATTCAAAAGAGGATCTTTATAGATGGCCAAATAAGCATTAGCTTGGTTCAAATATTGAGATTTTATTTTTGTATCATGGGCTTTGAAGGTAATTCCATAGGCTTGTTGGCATTTATGAATGATATAATCATGGTTTAAATTAGGACTAAGAATTAAATCCATAGCCAAAGTATGTATTTACCTACAAGTCTCATGAGAATGACCCCAACTAGCATGAAACCAACAAAATTTATTGGAATCATACCCAGATTTCATGGGATGAATAAGATCAAGCTCTCATGGAAGAGACCTTAGTAGAGACTTTTGTAATTCCTCTAAGGATAAAGTTTTATGAACATTGATGTTATTTGTTGAAGATAAATGAGAATTAGTGATGTGGTTGGGAGGGGAAGATTGTTTTGGAGTTTGGTTGGGAATAATAACTTGAATAGTATGAATGGTATCATTATAATTGATAACACCATCATTAGTATCATGATTATTCTTGTTTTTTATTAACATTTGAATACCCATAGAAGGTTGGGATGGCTTGAATTGATGCATGAGGAAATCTTGACACTTGGCTTGATTAATGGCATCTTTAAAAGTTCATGGAGAGAGAGTTTGGACCTAATATTATAACTTGGGATAAAGAGCATTAGTAAATAGAAGAAAGAGATTATCATCTAACATATTGTGTTCACACTTGTTAGACAAGGTCTTTTACTATTTGATGAAAGCTTATGTGGTTTCTCTCTCAAGTAGCTTACAATTAATAAAATGGGCCAAGGTATTTTCAGGGAGGTGAGTAGTTTAAAACTCTTAGACTAGAACATTGACTAAATATTCCAAACTAGTGATAGGATGATATTTATATTGGTTATACCAATCTAAAGCATCACCAGAGAATTTTTTTAAATATCTTGGTGGTGACAAAAGTATTTAGCTTGACCCAATATTTATATAAATTTCAAATATTTTTAAGTGGAGAGTAGGATCATTTGACCCATTATAACTAATGGTAGAGGTGATACATCTTATATTGATATTGTAAATTTGAGGTGTAAGAGGCTCATTTTGAAGGTGTTTTATTTTTTTATTAATAATAGGAGGTTGAGGGATAATATTACCATGGGAATCCCGAAGAGGAGGTGGGGAGAATTTTGGTTATGTGTTCCCCATGGCACCTGTTGAGGGTGATTTTCAAGATGGATAAGATGGTTTTATATTTTAATCATTTATTTGGCATTATTAGCTTTGAAAGCATTCATTTGATTAAGATTTTGCAGTAGAAGGTGATGGGTTTGAGTTGTATTATTTGAATTGTGTGAAGCATTGGCATTGGTATAAGTGGTTTGGGTACCACTATGAGTCATAGCATGCATGTTATTATTATCTTGAGAGGAATTGTTAGTAAGTGAAACACTAGTATCATGATTTTCTTATGTGGTAAAGGATGCACTAGTAGAGGGATGAGAGGAAGCACCACTAGAGGCATGATTACCATGGGTAGAAAATGATGCACTAGTGTAATAATTGAGAAGAGAAGGTATTATAAGAGGCCCACTAGATGTATAACCTACCATTTTAGTAGAGATACTAGTCATGGAGTTGGAATAAATTAGAGAGGAATATGTCATAGTATGATAAGGGGTCAAAAAAAAGGAAGGGGTTGAGAAGAAAATAAACTAGTGTCCCCAAATCCATGTGAGAATGTGGGGGAAGGTGAATGGGTATCCTCAGTTTGACCACTTATCATAATATGGTAAATAGTAGAATTTTCGTTTCCCCAATGATTATTAGAAGCATTCATGAAGAAGAGAATTTATGAAGTATACTCTAATACAGGTTGATCTTCTAATTATATTAGAGGGTTTCAAACTGAAGAGGAATGAGGATATGTCCCATAATTAATAGTGTTAGTGGATACATGCACATTACTTTCATCTAGGTTAGGAACCACAAGATGCTTATGGGATAACCTATTGGGGTTTGTAAATCTCATCATATCTATTGAGCTCAACCTAGTATTGTCCTCAAATAAGAAGTTCATGATGAAGGAGAAAGATTAAGGAAGAAAAAGATGATCCAAAGGAAAATAAGCAAAAAAAGATATAAAGTTGACTAGGTTGACTATGTTTTATAATCCAAGAGGTAGATAAGGGTACATATTCATACATGTCAACTTTATCTTGCAGATAGGATATGAAACTACATTGATAAGGACATAGGGTTGAACCAATCAACTTAGTACTATAAATTGACTATAAAAAAGGATATAATGTTGTACAATTCAACTTTGTATTGTAAAATAGGAGATAAAGTAGGTAGAAAGGGATACAAAATCATACAGGTCAATTTTATATTGTTGATAGGGGAAAACATAGTCTATAAAATACGATACTGGATAGAATGACAGTGTGCTAAAATAGGGAAATATTTTGTAATATAATTGAAGCAATAAATGGAAGCAAACACACAAAAATTAGATTAATTTGAGTGATCCAATTGGGGCACACAACACAAAACCTTGTATCAACACTAGTTAATGCAAGATTTTGCAATACAAAACACAATGATCATAGAGAAAGAAATCAACTAAAAAATAAATGCTAACCAAGTCATCATCCTAAGTATTATTAGATTATTATAAAGTATTTATTTAAGTGTGATAGGAAAGTTAGCTAAAAATAGGGAACTACAAAGCAATCTATGGATGGTTTTAGGAGATTTAAACTAAAAGGGATATGTGTTTGAAATGGTACTAGATTGGCATTGGGTCCTAATCCCTCACTTCAAAATCTCATAGAGATAATGGTGTTGGATGCTTTGCTAATATATACCATTAACCACATATTTATACTTGGCCAAAAAAGCAAGTCAACTTCCCTCTTGGTGATGAAATCTAAGTAGCTAGGCCTTAGGAAGATAAGTGTTAAATGCATTTTAAATATTATGTGATTTGGTAGTGTTTGAAAAAGAGAAAAATATTATAACTAAACTCTAATATTAAAAAACCACTTATTTAGACTATTTGAGATACTTTAAGCATGCAAATAACTAAAAATGAAAGTGTGAATTAATTACTAGAAAATAGTTATCAATTCCCAAATTTAGAATAGTATAGAGTTGGTTCAGATGACATTGTATGAAAATAGTATAGAATAGATTTGATTGGATCAATACTATTCTATGGAATCAAAAGGCTTTGATAATAGAGTCAGTTAGGTTGACTAAGTCTTTTAGATAGAAAATAGGCTACAAGACTAAGTCAACCAAGTCAACCTAGTTTTTTGTAGAGTTGTAGTTTTCAAGATTGCTAACTTACACAAAACATAACTAAAATGAATTATTTAAATGATTGAGAAAGGAAAGAGAGTAACCTTGGTGGGTTTAAAGATGATTAGGATTGCAAATTTTATGTTGAAGTGCCTTAAATAGTGCTTTCAAATTTTTTCAAACTAAGTCAATTGGTTTGACCCAATTTTTCAAAACCATGTGTGTTAAAGAAGGATAAGATGATTAAGTCAACCTGTTCAACCTATTTTATTGATATAAATTTTGGTAGAGGAAATAAGATGGCTACGTTGACCTATTTGACTTGGTTTGTTGATTTGAATGATGGAAAAGAGGATAAGATCATAGAGTCGACATATTCAACCTAGTATTCTTATTTAGGACAGAATAAGAGTATTGTGTTGATATGTTAAATCTAATAACGTGTATCTAATTAAGACCTACACAAATATAATAGATTTGTTTTGATATGACTATCTGTTAAACCTATGCACAGAAACTTAGAACTATATGAACTAGTTTGATATAGTATCACAAATATATAAAAATAATAAGATGATAAAAATGAAAGAATGAAAGAAAACCTACAAGGGTTAGATTCATGTTGGGTTCATTAGAATTTATTCAATGGGAAATATAATAGATCTATCAATCAATCCTAGCTTAGATAAGATAAATCCTACTTACACTTTCAATTGGGGATACATTAGATAATTAGAGTCATGACTAGGATGGATCTACTAAACCTAATCAAGGGATCTCTTACCATAATAATATCACTAGGAAGGGTTCCAAAGCCTTCAGTCAAGTAAAACTATACAATAACCCTAACTACGTCCTATGATTTCATATTCACTAAACTAATAACAAGTAAAGAAAAAACTAATTTAGTTCTCACCAAAGCTTGTGGCACAAAGTGGGGGTAATAAACATGAAAATTAAACATGCATAAAAGACATATACTCACATTAATGTATATGGAATCATAATACATAAAATATAAGTATAAATTCAAATATATCTACTCTTATAAAGGAAGAAAAAAAATTAAGAATAATTACCTTTGAAGATGAACCTATCAAGCCTCAATCTCTCCCTTAGCCAAGGTGTTTCATAAGAGGTTGTTATGGTATGTCAGGATGACAAGGGTAAATAAGCTATAGGATACACAACCTATTAATGCATCTAAAATACTTCTCCACAAGATAAGATTCATATCTCCAAAGAAAGTATGAAACCCTAAGCTTGCTCCTCAAGTAGAATGGTGAATAAATAGATACATAATATATCTTACTTCTTCTCTTATCTTATAAATGGTGAAATGAATGTGTTTATATAGGCAGATCTAACCCTAATCTCTTATGAAATTTTAGGCTGATAAGGTCAACCCATTTGACCTAGTATCATAATTGATAAAAATAAACTAAGTCATGGACTAGGTTGACTAGAGCCCTAGCCTAGACCCAAATAAGGTTTATCAATAAGAGTACAAGATCAATGGGGATGACTATGTAATGAAAACTATCAAAAGGGGGTTTAGGTTAGGGAAGGACTAATAAAGGTGGTAAATGACTAGATGAGGGTGAAAAATAGGAGGCAAAGCTTAGGGGAATGGTTCTAGGAGACAAGTGTGTAAATATAAAGTGGAAAAAAGAGACAAAAATCTTTTGAACCACCAATGGTCTATCCACCCCTTTCATGGTGTACCCTTTAGGGTGTGCACTCAGAGATATTGAGACTCAATGTGTTCTTATAAGATAAAGAGTGCCAATAATTGATAAAGTTTGAAAATATCATGTGTATATAGGTTTCAATCATTTTTAATTTGGATGAATTTTAACTATCAGATACTAGATAAGGATCTGGATAGTACCATTGATGATAGTGTCCTTTTGTGTCTAGTAGTGTCCATAGGGATAGAAAATAGATATGGATTTTACTATAGAAAATATCACAAAATTTTATTAGTAGGTTCTTGGTTTATTTTGACTAAGCATAATCATGGTATATTTCATTATGTGCTCAACATTTGAACACTTAGTTGCATCATCATCAATCCACATAAGGCACATGCCTTATGTGCTCACTTGAAGTGTAGTTGAGAATAAATAAGGGCCTACATTGGGATAGTTGTGCTATGGTGTAAGACTTCAATTAATAGATTTTATGTAATTATACAAAAGTTTTAATGAGATTCAAAGGCACAAACCTTTCATAGACTAAGTATGGTGTCATCTAGGCACTTAAGGGGTTACAAGGCTACTTCCACTCAAACTACTCATGCTAGACATGCACTCATAACAAAGATAGGAATACTTGGCACAAAACCTATACTCATTCTCTATATATAGTTATGATGAAATCATGAAATTTTATAGGGACTCCATCAAACATATGAATCAGTAGCATTCATGAACTTTTCTTAACATAATTGAAATATGACATTATAATAATTACTCATTCCACTAAAATTACCAAAGATGTGTAAACCAAACACATTATGTGATAATTTAGCAACCTTCATCATTAATTATAGTTAAAAATAGAGTATAGAGTTCATAACATTCATAATAGGGTATATACTCAACTTTTACTACTTAACAACGTAGAGGCTCATAGATGATCATGGGTGCTTAAAAATGGAGCCATCATGGATTCCATGTTATTCTTAATCCTAATGGATACTAAAACACTATCTAATAAGTATTAAGTTTGATGGGAATCCACTACGATTCTCTATCTCCTCTACTTCAACTAGTTCAAGATCCTTAAATAGATTTTAGGAGCATCTTTACCAGGGTAAAAGGTGAATTGAGAGGATCTTTCCTGAACAAGTTAGCAGATAATTACAAATACATGAAATGAAATATCAAAATTATCAATATATTAACTCAAATAAGTAGAACTAAATTAAAGTGGTTTAATTTTAGAATCACTGGCCTCTTCAAGGGGGCAACCTCCTTTGAGCAAGCTTAATACAATAAATTAATGGGTGCCTTCATTGGCCTCAAAATTTACTTATATACTTAGTCTAATATAAGCAACTACTACTTTATATGAATGTGGGATTAAAAAATGCTCACGAGATGACTTACAAAGCATATGCATCCATAGAAACTATTACACTAAAAAACAAAGTGAAGGGGTAGCATGGTTTCCTAACATCCCATCCCTCTTAGAAAAATATTTGTCCTCAAAGCTTTAGATGTGGGAGTTGGAGATAAATCTAAAATAGTGGTTCCCATGTGGCATCTTCTAGTTGCATTCCATGCCACTAAATTAAAACCTCTGTGATAAAGTAGGAGCAAAGTTAGCATGTGCACCTGTCTAGGATAGCCTCTAACTCAAGAAGGATGGATATTTCATTATCAAGTTATGGTAAAATAGTCTACACTCTAATTTTGGTGCCAAGAAATTTCTTCAAATAAGAGACATGAAATACTAGATAAACTTGGGAAGAAGATGGGAGCTCCAACTTATAATCAACTGACCCAATCTTCTGGAGAACCTTATAGGGTCCATATAACTTGGGAGCTATCTTGTGATGCCATTTGATTTTTAGGGAGGATTTTTTTTATGACTATAGAAAAAAAAACCATAACACCTACTTGAAATTTTCACTCAAAATGGTGTTGATCAACTTGTTATTTCATCTTATTTTGTGCCATATGAAGATTGTCCCACAGGGTGCTAAGGATATGATCCCATGTTTGGAAAATCATGTCAATCACTTAAATTGATGAACTACTAGGGGTGTATGGAAGGAGCACTAGTAGTGCTTGATTATAAACTACTTCATATGGAGTCATTTTAATTTAAGTGTGGTAGGAGGTATTATACCACCATTCAGTGAGGGGGATCCACTTTTCCCACTAATGTTGTTATTTTGAGATGAATCAATGAAGGAAAGTTTCCAAGCATTTGTTGACAATTTTAGTCTACTCATCCATTCAAGTAGGATACCCAAAAATCATCTTTAGTTGGATGTCGATGCAGTGAAATATTTCTATCCAAAAATGGTTTGTGAAAGTTGCATCATGATCTGAGATAATAGATGAAGGAATGTCATGAAGATGTAAAATTTGGTTCAAGAAAATTTATGTGACTATGGAGGTGGTATAGGGGTGGTTGAGGGCACAAAAGTGACTATATTTGGAGAGGCAATCAACCACAACCAATAACATTATTTTCCCTCTAGATTGGGTATCCCCTTAATTAAATCCATATAAATATCAATCCAAATCTTGGGAGGGATGGGCAATGGTTTGATCAACCCAAGGATGAGAGTTGTTTCACCCTTGTTATGTTGGTAGGTATCACATTCAGCCATCATATGTTGAATTGCATTTTACATTCCCTTTCAAAAGAAGTTGCATCATGTTCATCATAATTTTTGAGAAACCCTAAGTTCCCTATAGATGGAGAAGTATGGAGTTCATAGAATACAGCCTGATGAAGATCTATGCTTTAGGAAAGTACCAGACAACCCTTATATCATAGAGAAGTACCATCCCAAGAATAATGCAGTATAGTAGAAGGGTTAGTGGATAACTATTGAATGATTTGAGCTAATTAGGAGTAATTTACATACCCCTATTGTATAAAATCTAACCAATTTGGAATAAGCATGGAAATAGCTGAAAGGGAAACTTGGTCCATAAATGTGTGAGACAAAGCATCAGCCACAATATTATCCTTACCCTTATTATAAGTGATCTCATAGTCATAACCCATGAGTTTAATAACCCATTTATATTATGATGGGGTGGAGACCCATTATTCCAAGAAATATTTCAAACTTTGGTGATCAGTTTTGATGCAAAAATGATTCCCCAATAGGTATGGCCACCACTTTTGTACTACATACAAAATGCCCATCATTTCCTTCTCATAAATAGAGAGTAATAAATTCTTGCCAAAAAGGGATTTATTAGTGAATGAAATGGGGAATCATTATTTGAGGATAACAACAAAAAATTTATTACCATAAGCATCACTCTCGATAGTGAAGGTCTTGGCAAAATTTGGCCTAACTATAACATATATAGTACACATAGATTATTTCAATTCTTTAAATGCACACTCAATAACTTATGTCCATATAAAAGCATCATTTTTAAACATATCTATCAATGGAACTATAATCTTCCTATAATCCTTGACAAACTTGTGATAGTATCTAGTTATCCCCAAAAAACCATAGAGGCTCTTAAGTGTGTGAGGATGAGACCAATTTTACCTGACAGCTATTTTTTCAAGATCCACCCAAAACCCTTGGGTTGAAATAATATGCCCAAGATACTCCACTTTGTCCTAGATAAAAGAAAATTTATACTATTTTTCACAAAGATTATGGTTAGAGAGAAGTTGTAGCATGAGCTCTAGATGTTGGAGATGCTCAGACCATGTTTTACTATAGATGAGGATATCATCAAAGAAGACCAAAATAAATTTCTTTAGGTAAGACCAAAATATTTTATTCATCAATGCCTAGAATATTGAAGGAGCATTATTGAGGCCAAATTGCATGACTAGAAACTCATAGTGGCCATCATGCATGTGAAAATCCATCTTAGGTATATCATCTGCATGAAGCAAGATCTAGTGATATCTAGAGTAGAGATCCAAATTGGAGAAAAAATGAGCACCATGAATCTCATCAAGAAGATCATCAATAATAGGGATCAGGAACTTATCCTTGATTATGATGTAATTAAGTGTATAGAAGTCAATGTAGAGGTGCCATGACCCATCTTTTTTCCAAACAAGGAAAATTAGGGAAGAATATGGGCTAATACTAGGTCGAATAATGCCTTACTTAAATAAGTCTCGAATGAGCATCTTGATCTCAATATTTTTTTGAAATGGGTAGTGGTAGGGCTTGATGTTGGGAGGAACACTTCTAGAAAGGAGCTGAATATAGTGGTCCTCTAGATGTGGAGGTGAAAATCCCATTGGCTTGGCAAAGACACATGCATACCTATGCAAAATAGTTTGTAGATCAGAAGGAGTATTAGAGACTATTGAATGTTGCATTTGAATGGAATGGAGCTAGGTAATGATGCCATTTGAATTCTTCTTAAGAATAGTTTCCATGCAATATGAATTTATGATGTTGAGAGACCTAGGTTTTAAACCTTTTAATGTGTTTTTTTTCCAATTGTCTAAAAATTTCATCCAAATTTCAAAAAAATTGCATAAGTGGGTCCAAGTGTGCATAACCATTGGGCTACCAAAATATCACATCCACCTAAGGTAAAATCAAACATGTTAGAGTACAAGTTATAATCTCCAATAGAGATACATATATTTTGACCCTTAACTTTGCAAGGTAATGTGCCCCTATTGGTAATCATGACTTCAAAGGTGAAGCAAGGATAGATAAAACAATTAACCTATTTGGTGCTCTAAGGGTTAATGAAGTTATGAGTGATACCGGAATAAATGAGTATTGTGAGAGGGAACTTATTGAAGTAACCCCTAACTCACATGGTTTATGGGGTCATGACTCTTGCTAAGGCATGGAGAGAGATCTCTAGTTGGTCGACCTGAGAAGTAGGTTCCACAATCGACTGAGCTTCTTCCAAATCATCTATTGTATCCTAAACATGTTCCCAATCTTTAGTTTTGGGTGGAGATTCCACATCTAATAGGTAGATTTTTTTCTCAACATATTGATGTCCTCAAGTGAATTTATCATCAAAATTATAACATAGTCCTTTTCTCTACAGTCTCACATTTCTACTTTAGTCAAATGCTTGATAGGAGTGGTTTTGGGGGTTGGTATTGTTTGAGATCATTATGGAGCTATATTTTTGAATGAAGCAAAATTGGATTTGAATGATTTTTGAGTTATGATCTTATCCTTTGCCAACTATCCAACCCTAAGGCTTCTATCATTGTGTTGGGTTAGAACATTTTGACCTTAGATCGAATTACATTCTTCATCCCACTAACAAAGAAAATCTTGAAGAATTCATTAGATAATCCCTCTGTGTGATTGGCCAATTTTTCAAATTTTGTTTGATATTATCTCACGGTTCTTATTTTTCTAAGTTTAGTGAGTGCTCTAGTGAAATCATCAAAAGCACTAGTTCCAAACCATTATAAAATGAGGGTGTAAAAATCATTCCATATGGGCCTGTCATGAGCCTTGGTATACCAATGATACCATTAGAGGGCTTCATATTCCAAGTGAAAGGATGCAAGTGGGACCTTGTTGGTATCAAAAGTATTATGTAGACTAAAACATTATTATGCTTGATAGATCCATCCAGTCAAATCTGCACCATTAAATCAAGGAAAAACAAGATTTGGCCAACATGAAAATTGTTGGAAGAAGAAAATTTGATGTCAAAAGAGGACTGTAGATGTCATCTATTTTTTAAGGTGGTATGTTGAAGACTAAGGCCAAGAATGTTTTCATCAAGATCTTTGATGTGTGTCTTGAGGGAAAAAATTTCATCCTCCATGTTTTTTGCTCCTATTTGGGTTCCTCCAATAACCTAAATAATAGATTTTTTTTTTTGGCAATGGGTAGGAAAGCTAGAGTTAAGATATGTTTACTAAGGCATCTTTTTGATTTGAGTGAACTTGTAAGGGGTAAAGATACTTTTACTAATTTTTTTACATAGTGGGAGAATGATTGATGAAGGTGAGGGCAATTTTAGGAGTGAAAATAGAAAAAATGGAAAATTTATTAAAGAGGGACAAAAGAGCAGAAGAAGGAGATAAATACTAAGAAAAACTTTTGAGGCAAATGGATAAAATTATAAGTTATAGCCAAACCCAAAAAAAAAGAAAATTGAGATTTGTGGGAATTAGGAGTGGAATCGAGATATGGGACCTCAAGGAAGAAAACATAGAGAATTAAATTTTAGGTGTTTAGATAAATTTTGAGGATCAATGGGGCTATAGATAGTTTTTTGAGACTAATAGGATGAAGTTTTTTTGGTTTCTAGTTTTTGTTAACTATCTGAATGCAAGTTTGTTGAGAGTCTTTTGATACTCTATTGGCTGCTATTTTGAGAATCTACTAGAAATATTCTAAAACTTATAGAATTGGCCCCAAGTTTTAATGGTTTCCTAAGGTTTAATAGATAACTCTCTAGCCACCAATGTCATCTAAGTGAGTATTACTCTCTATAAAATATATGGCCGTGAGTTTAACTCTAAGCACTAGCTCTTGGTTTTCATCACGGATGGAAACTACTTAGTCAGGAAGGGGTCATTGCCCGTTTTTCTAGTAGGTCCTCTCAATGAGCCAGCTAATTTTGGGTTCTTGTGTTACTCCTCATAATGATTTTTAGGGCTTTCATCCAAGCACTTCCCATAGTTATGTGAACAAGTTTTTACCTTGGTCTGAAATAGAGTATTGTGATGTAGAATAGAGTTATGAAAAAAAATAGAGTTAAGACTTTTATAAAAAAATACTTAAAGGAATTATGTAGTAGAACAAAGTTTAAACTTTAAAAAAAAAATTGGACTTGGAAAGTGCTCTAATACTAGATGAGAGGATCCTTCCTGAACAAGTTAGTAGATAATTGAAAATACATGAAATATACTATGAAAATTTGCAATATATTAACTCAAATAAGCAGAACTAAATTACAATGGTTAAATTGTAAAATCACTGGCCTCTTCAAGGGGACAACCTCCTTTAAGCAAGCTCAATACAACAAATTCATGGGTGTCTTCATTGGCCTCAACACTTATATACTAAGTCTAATCTAAGAAATTACTACTTCCCATGAATGTGGGATAAAACAAAATGCTCATGGAATGACTTACACAACATATGTATCCATAGCAACTATTACACTAACAAAATAAAGTGAAGGGGTAGCATGGGTTCCTAACATGCATGTTGAGTACTAAGCTATATCTTGGTCATCATAAACACTGACTCCAACCTTGATAACTCTATGTTACAGTCACCATGTCTCACTAATCTTAGAAGATGCCCTAAAAATTTGGGAGATAATAAGCCACCTGCCAGATGGCACAATATATGCACTACACCCTCTAGCTAGCACTAAAATGCCAAAGGGATAACCACTTCACAAAATTATTCCTTTTTGATAATGTGGATGTCATGTTTGACATAAATCCTTTACTTAATGAGATAAGAGGTCCAATATTACCCCATATAAAAAATTTAGTCTATCCTTGGACTAGGTTGTCAATCTCTTAGAAGTGCAAAACTTGGGTGCATTCACCTTGAGTTTAGCACTAAAGTCTTCAAATCCCTTAATGGATAGCTTGATTTATTTAGTGGCACTATTTATTTTGGATGATGTAGTAGTGAGCACAATCACATCCATTTTCTCTAGTTCCTTCTAGAAAGCCTCAACATTGGCTTTTGTCTTTTCCAAACTCCCATCTAGGATCACTCCTTACTCACAGGCCTTAGTTTGTAGAGCATAGAAGAGTGATTCTAATTTCTACTCTTGATCCTTGATTTGGTTGATGAGTGTGTTGATGTTTCCCATGATTTATACCCACTCTTACCTTCCTAATTATTATACTTGTGCCATCAACTTCTCCTTCTCTTCCTTTACCTACTTTAGGTGTGCATCTATAACTAAGGCTTGGCTGGATAAGCTTAATAAAATGGCATCTACTACATCCTTGCCCTCCTTTAATTTAATGAAAATTTATTCTACTTCTTTGAGCTTATCAACTAGCTCTTTATTCAACACAATATTGGGATCTTCTTATTCTTCATACATATAGAGTTCTTCATCTACCCATCCCTCTTATGCCTTCTCTCTTATATTCAAATGTTTATCATCCTTCTTGATAATGGCCATTTTTATCTATACCTCCTCCTCTTCACTATCACCACCACTCTCTTTGATGCTTTCCTCAAATGACTCATCTATTTGATCCTTGGGGGTTTCTTCCTTAGACTTATCCCCCTCATCCATTTATTCTTCCTAAGGTTTCTCAATACTCATATCTAAGGAAACTCCTTCAGTACTAACATTGCCTTTTTACTATTAGGGTTCATGTGCTATCTTTGTTTGTTATTTTAAGGCACCAGTATCACCTTTTTATTTGGGCACCCATTCAATACTTGGGTGTGCATCTTATTTTGTCTTCCTCGTGGGGTCTCTTATCATTTTTTGGACCACTTCAAATTTTGGTCCTACACTTGTGGGAACATTTGTGGATTATTTTTCCTGAGTAAGTATCTACTTCTCTTCAAGCACCAATGCCTTATTGATGTCCTTGTTTCTCAA
This sequence comes from Torreya grandis, assembly GCA_037957365.1. Classification (NCBI taxonomy): domain Eukaryota; kingdom Viridiplantae; phylum Streptophyta; class Pinopsida; order Cupressales; family Taxaceae; genus Torreya; species Torreya grandis. The sequence continues at coordinate 2,221,522 of JARHVA010000127.1, forward strand.
CCCCATCTTCTTCCAAACCCTTATTTTCTCCTCTTCTTTTTGTGAAGATGGTGTAGAGGATTATTCACTATATGAGGGGCTTGTTGGCTCCTCGATTTCCTCAAGTGCAATGATAATACTGCTTTATAGGGATTCATGTACATCTTTAGTGTTTGGCTCCTCTTCCCCTTCTATCTATATAATATATGTCTCTGCTTTATCTTCTTTAATCTCCTCCTCTATTATGGGCAGAAGGGTCACCTCCTTCTCCATCTATACAAGAGTTATAGTAGGGAATGTAATAGGTCCCTTGGTATATTTCTTGTACTTCTTGTTATAATAAGCACTCTCTTGCATGAAGTTCATGTGCTTCTTTAGAGTGAGGAGCATAATTTTCTCCTCAGAGGCAATTTATGACTGAATGCACTCCATAATTTATTCATGTTTATCGATTAGGAGGGGGTGATCATCATCCTTTCTAGGATCATTTTCCTTATTACATGGATTCATTTCATATTAAAGTTTGAAGGTCCTCCCATTTATTATAACTCTATGGAGGGGATGGATATATATCTTATCGGTGTCATCTTCCTTGTCCTTGGTGGCCTTGGCTCCAAGGTACACAAACTAGCACCTCATCTTGCTTCTATCTTGGTCTGCAATCTTAACTGGGATCTCAAGTTGTTTCACATTAGGGATTATCCATAGCACTACCATGAAATATCAAATCCACCCTAATAGGTTCCTATTTGTGAGCACTAGGTACACCACATAGAAGTATTGCATTATGGTAAAGGTTATCATTCCCACTAGTTATTGGGGAAGTTCCTAAGGGATGTACCACTCCTTCTCAAATGATTCTATGTACCTATCACACCACCCTTTCACTCTTATCTTATAATTCTATAAGAATCTAGGTGGTCAAATGAAGTCTTGATACTTCATCATAGGGGACTCATGGTTGGGTGGGAACACCAATAGGTGGTCATCATCATTGTCTAGCACACTCATATCCTCCATCACTATTAGAATCAACATATACCTCCACCTAAAGTTTTCATGTGCTCGATGGAAATCTTTCACGTTCTTGACAATCTCCTCAATAATGAACTTGGAGATGTTAAATATCACCCCTTACACCATGTGGTGGCAAATGCACAAGAAGGTCGTACTAATGTCAGACCATCAGTTGTTATGGCATAGTTTGGAACTAACCAAGTACAAAATTACCCTCATGTTAGTGTTTTGGATGTCCTTGATGGGTAATGTGAAACCTAAATTTTATTAGCCGAAGAGTTTTGTGACCCTTTCAACCTCCACTTCATCCTCCATCATGTCATGGATGTCTCCCCCTATGTTAGGTAGTCCTATGATTATAATAATGAGGTGCATTAAGATCCTTATGCATTATCCTATGAAGTAAAATTGGTCACCATGGACTCACAAGAGGAGGAACTATACCAAATCTTTTGGTTTATCAAAGCTCAGTAGCTTGAATAGTTACATGGCACCCATGATTGCCAATTTGTCTTTGATGAAGACATTGAAGAGTGTAGTACCCACCTTTATCTTCTTCCCCATGTCCACGATCTAGTCCTAGTTTAATTCTTATGCATTGCTTCCCATCCTATCAATATAATCCTTGAGCTTACACATATGTACAAATGACACCTACTTTTCCTCCACCATGACTTATGGGGGGAATTGTATTTCTATATATAGGTGAGCTTTAAGCTCACTTTTAGATCTACCTTCATGATGTTTATGTCTTCCACCATCTACACTTCCCTTTTCATGGTGGTTTTATCTTTCACCACCTATAATTTATTCATGTCCTTCTATGCTTATAGTGGACCTATGAATAGCCTCTATTTCCCATTCTAAACTTGTTGTTATTAAATCATGGTTAGTTAACTCTCTCAAATTATAAAATCATGATTGGAATTTATTTGTAGTCACTATAAATGCAACTATGTGTTTGGATCTCAAGCTTCCTATGTTGTTAATGGCAGTCTAGTCATTCTATAGAACTCCTACTCCTTTGTTTTTATATTAGTTTCTCTCCACTCACCTCCTTTTCAATTCAAAGTGGAACACAATCTTCTCATTATTCAACCATTCTTGTTTAGGGAGCTATGGATGAGCAATTTTCTGTAGTAGCATTCTCTAATTTTAATGGTTTCACCTCCATGCTCTATTGAGAATTCTTACAAAGGTAATTAACCTATTCAAGTCTATCATCTACCCCTTTATACTCTTTTTTTATCTACCTCATTAATGGTTGGTGATTAGTGGATAACATCATGTGGATTTCTCTAAATATGTTAAACCCATGAATCCACTAAAATCCACCACTGACTACTCATTTATTATGTATCTTTGTGTTCCCATTGCTATAGCATTAACTTTACTAATGGTTTATTAAATAAATTGATAGGTAATTCAAATGGTCACTTCCCACTAAGTATTGGGGGGGGGTTTCAGCTATCTTGACAGTCATTCTCTTGTGATTAGTTCAACTTGGTACAACCTTTTCCCTTCTTATGGAAACCTAGGCATAACACTTCACATGCACATGATTCATCCTCCTCAATTCCATATTTTATTACTATTTTATTTCCTTACAAGCATGCCTCTCTTTCTTGGTTGATTTTTCTGTGCTCTCATGTCTCTTGATTTGGCCTTCCCTACCCCATAAAAATCCGTGCATTAGTCCTCTAGTGTTTCATTCTCTCCTCTTGATTATTTTCAAAATAATATCTTATGTGCATTATTTTATCAACTTGTTCTCATAGCTTTCTAAAAATAGCAAACTTCATGCACCCAAAAACTTAGGTGTCTAGCCTCTAGCATTTAGAAAGTAACCATGCTCGACTCACCCAACTAGATTTATGTGTGTAAACACCATAAGATTTATTTTTTGGGCCTAAAAGTGACACACTTATTCACTCAATACAAACAAAACAAATATAGGAAAGATTTGGCTTATGCCAAATTTTTATTGTGATTAAAACCAAGTAACCAAATTTTGAATAAGAAGTCAATGTCTGATGGTACAAGCACCATCTTAGTGTCTATATAGCTTCAATTTGTTGCCATTGAAATTCCCAAGGATCATTTTACCCATCAACATGCATAGATTACATACACTAGACTCCAATATACTATTGATGACATAAGATCCCATCCACCTAATATGTAGCTTATTTGGGTGCTTGAGGTACTTAAATTAATATAGCAGGACCAATGCACCTTCTATAAATACCTTGCATTTGATGTGATTATAATGCCATACCTTTTGGTGTGCCTTGTCTATCTATTAGATCCATCGTGCTTAGGTGCGTGTCTCATCTAATCACTCTAAGTCTTCTAGGTGTGTGTTCAAATACTCTTGGTCATCCAATTAACCAATACATGCAATGTGTACTAAGGGCACTAGTAATTCCATAGGTAAATTTCCCTCTATGCCAAATACCAATTGAAATGGTATATCCTTGTTTAAGTTCTTGTATATAGTGTGATAAGCCCATAATACTATTGAAAAATGGTCATCCCAATCTTTGTGACCAACATCACATATTTTTTTGAGGTACATCCCTAATATTTTATTGAATTCCTCTATGTTTCCATTCACTTAGGGATGATAAGGTGTTATTTTATGGTGCACCACCATATATTTAATCAGTAGAATCTAAACTATTTTATTGATGAAGTGTGCACCATAGTATTTAATTAATATAAATGGGCATCCATAGTGACTAATTATATTCTCCCAAATGAATCTTATTGTTGTGGTAGCTTTATAATCTTTCATCAATGTAGCTTTGGCCCATTTGGTGAAGTAATCTATGATAGCCAAAATGTATCATGTGCTTGTATGCCTCATAGTGGGAGTAAGATGCCCAAAAAAGTCAATGGCCCATTTCAAATGGTGCCTAGGTAAGGATGGGGATGAGAGGCATTTCATCTTGTGGCTGGTTTTCCCATGCACTGGTAGACATCACAAGCTCTAGTACATTATTTTATTTCATGAAATAGAGTTGGCCACCATAAGCCTGATTGTAGTACTTTTTATGCTATGACATATCCAACACAATGGCCTCATGTTATCCCCTCATGTGCCTCTTACAGTATTAACTCATGTTTATGCTCTAAGATACATCTATGCATGACCTCATCTTAGCTCAAATTTATATTTCCTTGGTAATGATTTGAAAAGGGGTGGCACAAACTATGAGTTACTTCTTCTCCTTAGTCATTATGGTCTGGGGCATAGATCTAGAGGTCAAAAATGTGGTGATCTATGCCAGGTCTTTGGGGATACATTATACCTTATAAATTTGGACATCAATCATATCATATTCAATAGGTACTATCACATCACTAGATTTGATATAGGATAGATGGTCTAGGCCAAAGTTTTGTTTTCTAGGATTTACTACAATAGATAATTGAAACTCTTGAAACAAGATAATCCATCAACAAATGCACCCATGAAAAATGGTCTTATTCACTAGGTATTTGATCACCTCATGATTAGTGAAGAAGATGAAGGGGGTCACCAAAAAATATTTTTAGACCTTTTACAGGGTGTAGACCATGGTAAGTGCCTTGTGCTCAATTGTGGTGTAGTTTTGTTCCACCTTGGTTAGTTTTTTGCTTGAAAAATAAATGGGATGATCCATTTCACCTTCACTTGGTTGTGTTATAATGGTGTCAATTATGGTACTAGAGGCATCAATGTGGACATGGAATGGAGTTACCCAATTGGTAAATTATGATATTCATGCACATGATAGTTTGAGATTAAATATCTCAAAACCATCTTCTTTCACTATTCCCTAATAAAATGGGCATCCTTTTATAAGATCTCTTCTAGCATTGCCACAATCTTGGCATAGTTTATTATGAACTTCTTATAGTATGCACAAGGTCCAAAAAAAGCATGAATGTCTTTCTAAATTGATGGTTTTTAGATCTAAAGGATGATTACAATATTTTTCATGTTTATGAGTAGGCCATTCTTATAGATGATGTGCCTGAGCAAAATACCAAATGGCATTGTGAAAACACACTTCTTGAGGTTTAATTAAATTTGAAACTACTTGCACCTTTCAAATATAAGGTGCAAGTTGTCATAGTGATCCTTCACCAACCCATACACTGTTAAATCATCTAATTATACTTGGAGGAACTTGTGAATAAAGTCTTTGAAAGTGGTGATCACCACTCAAGAGGACATTATTGGCACATTATTCAGTCCAAAGGGCATCACATTATATGCAAAATAACCCCATTAAGTCACAAAGGTGGTTTTGGGCTTGTTCTCATCCTCAATTTAGACATGATGGTATCCTTAAAACCCATTAGTAAAGGTATATATATCGTAACCTATAACACCATCCATTACTTCATCATTGAATGGAGTTGGAAAGGGGTCAGTCATGTAAGTGGCATTCAATAGCCTATAGTCAACATAAATTTGGATATGCCCATCCTTTTTGATGTTTATGACCATTGGGATAACCCATTTAGATTCTTATATAGGGTAGATGACACTGATGAATATCATGCCATCAATCTCCATCTTAACCTTGATGTGAATATTTGGGTTCATCTTATAAGGCTACTTATTGACAGGTCTTGCATCATCAACTACTTTAATGTTCATCTTCCTAAGGGGTGGGTGTGTGCCTGTCATATCTTTATATTTCTAAGGGAATAAGTCTTTGAATTCCTTTAGGATATCCATAATATGTGTTAGTTTTGTGTCAGACCAATGGGCACCTAGAGTGGTAATCTTTAGTTCTCCCCCTGAGCTGATATCTACCTTGGTAGTTTTTAATGGTGCTAAATAGGGCTCATTATTCTCCTGATGTCAGTCCTTGACTTTTCTACTGACCTTGGTTGTGTTTACATGAATATGGGTAGAGTCTTCTTCATTTGGGGAACTATCCTTAACTTGGGGCACTAACTTTATCTTTCCTATCAAACTCTTCCATTTGCACACCTTCCATGTGTCATCACTTCATTGCTGAATTCACTATTGAGATTTTGCTCTTTGAAGAAGGTTGTGAATGCTAACCCTTTTTTCTGAACATGTATTTTATGTACTCTTCAAATATTTTAATGTCTTAAAACACTAACTTTTAAAATACCTATAGTGGCTCAATCAATTCAATGTTTTATGAAGAAAAGGAAAAGGTTTAAACAAACTACTCCTTAAGGGCATACTAGTTGGCTATATTATGGTGCATATCATTGACAAAATGATTCCTTTGTACTGATGTGGATTTTGTGTTTGGCGTGAATCCTTACTTAATGAGATAATGGGTCTAATAGATTTAAAGCTGACATTAAATGATGTTTATCAAATTTTAAGCTTTATTTTTAGTACATGATACCTGGGTCATCAAAATAGTAATAATCAGAATAAGAGCTAAGCATTTAGGCATAGTCAAATGGAAAATGTGAGACTTTTAGCAATAGGTAGGTCTAGAACTAAAGGGTAGGTCCCTAATAAATATTTGTCAAATGTACAAGATTAAGATGCTATAAATATTTAATTTTAGCATCTATATTCCCCATTTAATCTAGAAATACATAAGGATGAAATTACAAGGTTAAAGGAAATAAATGTGTACCTAGGTGTGTAGAACACAAATTTCCTTTGATTGAGCTTATTTTGAGTGAATTTTTGGTGTATGACCTATTAACTAAGAGAAAATTATAGTGTAAATCAGTGCATATAATCTAAACTTTGAAATAATTGAAATTTTAAAAATAAATAGAGAAAGGAAGGAGTACATGTGTATCAATGTAACCATGTTGCCTCTTGATTATTTGACTAGGTAAATATGCTTCCTTATGAATAATTAGAGATATAAAAGGTTCAAACCTAAACATAAGATATTTTAAGAAGTATATTGGAAAGTATTTTTCCCCCAATCTAGTGTAAAGATGAGTTGTGACATGAACATTGAGATCATTATATCTCAATCTCACATCTCAAGTGTGCATATATATAATCTAGTGAAGGTGTGTGATTTAATCAACTCATCATATAAATATAGTGATATTGTATGATTTAATCACTCAAATATATAAATATGGTGATTTTGAATGATTTAATCACTTCAACCTATAAAATTAACCCATTATTGTAGTGTAAAATGCTAGATAATAGTATATCATGGTGTAATTGATGTATCTTAGTGAGTAGTATAATTGGTAAATTTACAAATTTTTGTACAATAAAATATTATATGTGTTGTCACTTGGATTTTTATTCCTTGAGGATATGCCTAGCTCTCCTCATCTAGGTGTCATAATGGAAACATCTCTCTTGTTATGGGTAAAAATTTGGTGAGATGAATCTCTAGAAGGGTTAGTTCCTTTGATGCACTCTTTGAAACACTCTCCTATATATCAACTTGATATGAAAAGGGTTGAAAAGACAAACTAATAAAACTAAAAGGTGATGCACCAATATTTAATTTCCTCTTATTGACTAAAATTATAGTATTTAGAGCAAAACAAATCCTTTTTTACACAAAACTCACAACACAAGACATATTGTTACATCAATGTTTCATATGTTAGGTTCAAAAAATATTTTAATATTTAGGAGGTTAATTAATGATTAATTTATTAAAAAAAATAATGAACCACTTATTTAAACACCTATACACTTAAAAAATAACACTAAAAAAGACTTGTAACAATTACTCTTTTGCACATTTGGTGAACAATCAAGGATACCATGTTAGAAAAGATCGTCTTCCACTAGACAAAACCAATAAGATTGCATCAACAATAAATTATACATAATTTAAGTAGGCAAATTCACTTGTTTTATTGCTTAAATATACATTCAAGTACAAAATTGGCTAGGGTTTCACCATGAACCAAAAGAAGCTGCTCAAAAGAGCCAAAAAGGTCAATATTTATAGCATTTAGAAGAGGGGCAAGACAAGGGAAGTCAAAAGGTCACTTGGACACTTTTAAAGCCAAGAAAAGAGGTAAATTTTACATGAGAAATATATGATAAATTAACCATGCAATTTTAGGATGTCTAAGTGTCCATACAAGTCATGAAACTTATGAAACATGGCATGAAACTCCTCATTCTAGCTTAGAAAATTGCCCTCATAATCTGGACTTGTTTGAACATCCCAAAACTAAATAGGGATAGATATTATTATTTTTATGAGAAGGAAGGATTTTATGCATGCCTCTTTATTCATTTTTTTAATTCCTAATCATCTATAAACTCTTGGAAGGAAGCCATATTTGTCTATAATCTAAAAAAATCCTCTTTTCTATCACCCTCATACTTGGCCTCAAAATTAGCATCACTTTTCCATGAAAATCCATGGGGGTATTATATGAAAATTTTAAATACACTCCATTTCCTTAGACTACTTAGGTGCACCTTAAAATGACATCCACTTGAGGTTTTCACACTTCTCACCCTTATGTTCACTATGCCATTTTTGACTAGCTGAGATGAGATATATTGTTTGAACACATGGAATTTTTTATTATTTATTAAATGGCCATATGTAGTTATAAAAAATTTATATCCTTCCTCAAAACTTTATTTCATCTCTTGTAACCTCCTAGAACCTAAAACACACATAAAATGGTCAAAAATACCCTATTTTGTACCCTATCCCTACAATTCTATATAGCTCAAAAGTATGGGAGGAATCCTAAGTTAGTCTTATACAATTTATAATATCTTTCATGGTCAAAATATGTCATCTTGATAGCTCTCCAAGCTTTTTTTCTCCATCAAGTCTTGACTAAGGATTTAGTAGGGTTTTAAGTAGTTTTTAGTCTTAAGCATTGTTCATAAATTTTTGACATTTAAATTGCCAAAAAATTACACAAAACTAATTTTAAGGTATCCTAATAACCCATCCAAAATCCTTTGTTTCCCATGCAAACTCTTAGAGGAGATGTGAACACTTGAAGTCACCCCATCGAGCTTGTTTCTACCTTTTTTGCATGTTTGGACTATCTTAGAGTTAGAATTAGCTTTCATATATGTTCCTATACATACTAAAAGTTCAAAAATGTATAATTACATCTCCATAACATTTTCCAATCATCTGAATATCCCACCAAGAGTTAGAAATGAAGATGGACCCCCAATTGGCTCTAGGTCCCTTCAAGGCCTAATGGGTTTAGTATGTACCTTATGAGTTTGAGCTATTTAAACTGATATATCATGGTTGGGATGGTATATCATTATTATTAATGCTTCATTAAATATTTTAATGTCACCACATAACTCTCCCATCACTCCTTTTAACCTTTTCCTTCCATTCACCAACTAGGCCTAAAGCAAGCTTGTCTAATTAGATTGTGTGCAAGGGTATTTTGGGCATCATGAGAGGTATGAGCCTAAAATAGTGATTCACATCACCTATTTTCCTTTCATACACCTAAAAATATGTTTCTATAGTTTTCCAAAACCTTCCATCAAGTTCCTTTTCCCATTTTGACCTCATTAGCTTGCTTTGCTAAAACTTGATTTTCCTTGACTGGCTAACCTCTGAGATAAAACAGTGAGGTATATCCATATTTCCCAAGGAAAATTGAATATTTTTGGAGTTTTATGAGGTCCTAATGATAATTTTTACCAAATTTTTTATCTTAATTCCTTTATCTAGGTACTTAACCAGCCCAAAATGCCCAAAAAAGGCCTCTAAAAAGCATATTTTTTTGTATTTTTTCCTTCCACCTAAGAATGACCCATGTTTGATAAATCCAATGATCTTAGGATTATTTAAAATTTTACCCATATATAATTCATGCTAATTAATCTTGGTATTCACCCCAAAATATTCTTCTTCTTTGAATTCCTCATATTCATCTATTGAGCAAAGAGGTTTCTTTGAGCAACTGTATGGACTGATAACTTTGGTTAGAAGGAAGAATGGATGATAAACTTGGAAAATTCTTGAGGATTGTGAAAAAATAATTTTTAAAAACCATGATACATTTTTAATTTCTTTTAACCCTCTTATTTTCCCTAGACAAGTTCATCTCTTACCTTACCTTCACCAAGACTATACCTTGTTGTAGGTGCATATAGGGTTTCAAGAGGTCTATATAGGCTTTTTTTTCTTTACTCAAAGCTTATGAATCTCATCATGGATATGGATAAGGTGTATATATATTTACTTCATCATTTTAACCTCTCATTATCCCTCTACATGCACCTTGATTCATAAATGAGTCCTCCACTACTTTGACTAAGACACCTACCTTTTTAACCTTACTTGTAGGTGTGCATTTGTTCATTTGAACTTTTTATGATACATTAGGACCCTATTTTAATCACCTTAGATCATAAATTATCTATATTCACCTTGGACTCACTGTATATGGACTAAAACACCATCACAGCACACAATTTGAGTCATTATTTATTTGTCTTGTTGTAGGTGTGTATTACCTTGTGTGTGGACACCTATAGGTGGCCATAGTGTTTGAAAATACAAGTATGAAATTCAATTTATTTTTTTCATTCCATTTATGTTCCATTAAACCAATTTAACCATAGTATTCATGAGGTATTTTTCATTGTTGCTCCTTTGTTCCAAAAGGTCACTCACAACTACAAACCTATAGATGTTAGTGGAGTATTTCAGTGTTTTTAAGGGCATATTTGAGGCCCTCCATTTCCATCCTCTCCTCATTTTTTGACACTAATATTTGTAATATATATTTTCCATACTATAGGAAATAATTTTTACCATTCTATATCTTTTGGAGCACCTTATAAGCATGTTGTAAGAGCTCTATAAAAACCCCCTAGACCTCTGTTTTGACTTTTTAGAGAAACTTTCCCATAACTTAGTCTTTATTCCAACCAACCTGTATTACTCCTTTGTTAATTTTGACACATCATAAAAGTGTGTCATGAATTCTCCACATGATATTATTTTAAAGGGACCCTATCATGTTCTAAATCCCCCATTTTAAGGCCTCCACAATTCTGAGGTACCACTTGTAGGTGGTTATGAGCATGCACAGGTAGAAAATGTAGAGTTATTGGTAGTATGTATTGATGGAAAGGTTTGTAACACTTATGTGTCTTCATCAATCATCCTAATTCACCTTTAAAAATTCTAAGAGTTTGGAACACACATCAACCTTTTCACCCCTTAGTATAACATCAGCAAAGGCCCTATTGGTGTGTATTGGGTTGTGTGTAGATAGTGAGTGTGGAATAGAGAAACATGGTGGATAAAAATACTCATGGGCAGCTCAAACCTATTTTAAACCTTCAAAATTCATGTTTTATACCAATGACATCTTGAAAAAAGTCCCAAAACCTCTTCTTCAATGTGAAAATCACCTGCATATATATGGAATAGAGTAGGCAGAGGCATCTTATGACTATTGGGCATGGTGAATGAGCATGTGATCAAACTTAAACTTTCCCAAACATCTCAATGAACTATTTTTAACTCTTTATGTCTTGGATAACTAATAAACCTTTATTACCATTCCATCAAAAAGTTGAACAATCTCTAAACATGTGATTGTAATTGAAGTTAGGCATAGAGTTGACTATGAGAGATGGAAAGACTAAAAGCTACCCAAAACATGATATGGTGAAACCAAAACATAAAATTATGTAACCATATGACCCTAATACTTGTGTAACATCATTTTTGAACTACATGTGAACTCTATAAGAAACCAACATTCTAAAACAAGAAGAACTTTGACTGAGACTGCACATGGTGTCATCTTTCTTTTAACATGGACTAACTTGCTCATCAAAACACCATGAAACATGAAAATATGTATATATATAATCTAATAAGGTATCCAAAATCCTTTGGATTTGACATAAATAATTGGTTAATATGGATTTGACCAAAATAGAATAAAACCTATAAGGTGCAAGAAATAACTAATAGAAAAGTATAGTCAATTTCATGAGGATGTTTCATAAATCATATTTGATCAATCCTTGCACTCTTTCTATTTAAATTAATTTCTCTAAGTTTAATATCAACTCCTAGAAGCATTTGTCCTAAAATCTTTTGAGTTGTTTGTACTAAGCACAAACCTGAAGGTAACTTTTGTATGTTTAGGAAAATAAAGGAGTAGAATGGCTTTGGATTGAAAATGGAACTTCCAAAGAAAACCAAATGTTTATATGAGTTTTAATATTATGAAGATTCATTTTATGATCTTATCCCATGTGGCATACTTCCCCATGAGCTGTACAAGTGCCAAATGCTCCCTTTTTTAGTTGGTTTCTTGAATTTTAGTTAGACAACCTACAATATTCTGATGTAAATAACATCCTTGATAGGTAACCTGACCTTTTTTATGTTTTAAAGTAAAAAATTACCCATGGGTACCTTGGGAACTATGCCACTTACATTTATGACCCTTTAAAGCCCACTAAAAGACTCAAAAATGATAAATAAACCTATTAGACCATGAATAAGGCTAAAAATGCATTAGATAACATAAAATGAACTATAATATAGCCTATGATAAATATTTATACCCCTAAACATCTAAAAAACCAATTTTTTTATGTATAGGGGTCTAAATTTGACCTAAAGTCAAATTTGGTCAACAAAATGGTAACCTATAGGGGTAGTATGCCTTCTATACTAAATACCAATAGCCTCATCCTATCATGGGCCAAAGGGGTAAATGAGTTATTTAATAGAACTAGAAATTAATTGCCTAAAATGCACACAAAACAAACATAACACACTAAGCAAACACAAGACAAAGCAAGACACAAATAAGATTCACACATGTGCATAAGCACTTAGGAAAAACAAGGAGAGAGGATAACCTTAGTATAAATGTTTGAGATATATCCCATTTACTATGATATTATTCTCCTCTCCATCCAACTTTGATATTTGGAAAGCATTGTGTTGCTTGCATTGGGTGATAGCATAAGGGCCACTTCACAAAGCATCAAACTTTATGTGTTTTCTAGCCTTAGCCCTATCTTCATCCCACTTTAGAATAATATCTCCCTCTTGAAATCTTATTGGCATGTCTTTATTATAAAATTATCTCTTTGTTTGATCTTGATGAGCCCTCATAGTTTTCATAGCTTGATCTCTTATCTCTTCAAGCTCTATTAACTCACACAACCTAACTTCCATTATTTCATTTTCCATCAAATCCAACTGGTAAGTGAGATCCAAAGATGGTAACTCAAGTGAAATATGAAATATAACTTCTCTCCCATAAACAATTGTATATGGTGAGTTTCCAATTGTTCTCTTGGGGGTGATCTTATTAGCCCAAAGAGCTAACTTCAACTTAGAATGCCAAGTCCTTTGTTTTTCCTCCATTGTCCTCTTTATGATCCTAATTAGATTATTATTGGTGGACTCATCTATTTCATTTGCTTGTTGATAATAGTTGGAAGAAGTACTAATATAAATTCCATGTTTCAAATCCAACTCACTTGTCTTCATTCCAAGGAAATCTAATGCATTATCTAAAATTATTGTTGAAGGAGCCCCAAACCTTATCACTATTCCTTCATAAAAGTATAGAACTAAAATTTCATTTACTTTCTTGAGAGAAATATCCTCCACCCATATTGTAAATTAATCTTTAGCAATCAACACCCACTTGTGGCCAGCACTAGAAGGTGGGTTGATTAGGCCTATGAAATCTAGACCCCATTCCATAAAAGGTTAATCTACTTGTATTGGATGAAGAGGAAAGGCTGCAAGATTTTTTTACCATAAAAGAGAGCACATTTTTTACACTTACTTACCCAAGCATTTGTGTCTTTGAAAAAACTATGCTAAAAATATCTAGCTCTCATAATCTTAGTAGATGTGGTTCTTGGAGCAAAGTGACCACTATCTGGTCCATCATGAAACTCAAGTAATATTTTCTCAACCTGATCTAATTTAACACATCTCAAAAGTGCACCTAAGAAGTCCTTACTAAACAACACTCCATCAACAAGTACATAATGAATAGATTGTAATCTAAAGTACCTTCTTTTAGCTCTATCTAAGCCTTGTGGACACTCACTGGTTTGAAGAAAATGGATCATTTCTTGTGTCCAACTCCTCATTGATGAAGATGTATCTATCATAGGGTCATCATGAAGGGATAAAAAAACTTATTTTTGATATTTAAAATTTGAATCAAGGTGCTCACATAGCCCCTTTACTTTCACTAACTTATTTGTCTTGATTTCTACATCATACTCCATCACTTTTGTGATCCAACCAACCCTTTTTCATTAAAATATATACTCAGAATGAAGTCTTTGACACTAGGATGAGGTACCAATATGTGAATTATTTTATTATATAACATATGCTTAAACTTATTTAGACTTATAATAATTGAAAGCACTTGCTTCTCTACATAGGTGTACCTTACCTCATAGCCTTCCAATCCTTGACTAAAAAAGGTAATAGGCTGCTCCAAGTTTTCTTCATTTGATCAAGTGAACATGGTAGACATTACCTCATAATTTCCAAAAGTATACAAGTTGAAATACTTTGAGAAATTAGTACTTTCAAGAGTTGGAGCTTGGGCAATATCTTGTTTAATCTCTTCAAAACTCTCCTTCCTTCTTCTTGTCTAAGCGAACACTTCATCTTTCCTTAGCATAGAGGTTAGAGGATTGACTAAATTAGTAAAATTAGGAATCAACCTCCTTATGAAATTTATTTTTTCAAAACTCTCCTTCCTTCTTCTTGTCTAAGCGAACACTTCATCTTTCCTTAGCATAGAGGTTAGAGGATTGACTAAATTAGTAAAATTAGGAATCAACCTCCTTATGAAATTTATTTTTTCAAATAAAATTTTCAAACCTTTCTTGTGTTTGGGTAAAGCCAATGTCAAGATTGCAGTCACCCTTTCAGAATCTATGGATAGGCCCTTCTTTGAGACAATGTGTCCTAAATTTTTGTCTTCATGGATTGAAAACACACATTTGTTTTGTTTAAGAGAGATTCCAAAATCTCTATATCTCTCAAAAATATTCCTAAGGTGATTCAAATGATCCTTTGCACCCTTAGAAAAAACTATGATATCATCAAGATACACCAACACAATGTCATTTTTTAGACCTTTTAAATCCATATCCATTACACATTGAAATGTAGCTCCAGAATTAGACAAGCTAAAAGGAATTTTCATATAAGCATAGGTACCCCATTTAGTATTAAATGTTATCTTATATTGGTCACTCTTTTTTTACCAAAATATGATTATACCCTAAGTATCCATCAAGAAGTGAGAACCTTTCACTACCTGACACAACTTGCAAAATCTACTCCATGGAAGGAAGAGGATAATAGTACTTAAAAGAAACTATATTCAAGTCCATAAAATCAACACATAACCTGATTTCCCCATTTTTATTCCTTGCCAGGACTAAGTTTGCCAACCAAGATGAATTCTTAATAGGAAAAATGATATTGGACTCAATCAACTTTGTAAGCTCCTTTCTCATGAGAGGCTCAATCTTAGGATTGATTGGCCTTTTTTCTTTACTTGATAGGCTTAGAATTATCATATATATTTATGTTATGTTGAGATAAGTTTTGATCAAATCCCTTTAAATCACTATATTTCCATGCAAAGACATCAAAAAATTCCTTGCATAACTCAATGAAAGCATGTTTCTCTTCATTGGTACATACCTTCCCAAGAGCAAGCAACTTATCTTTGAATATTTTTAATCTCTATTTTTTTAATTTATTACTATATATGATTAGCTTTTCTTTCTTCAACTGATCATCATAATTGAAGACACTCTCAAGTGTGACTAAGCCTTTAGGGAGCTTATTTGTTTTCAATTATAGAATCTGCCCTCCATATTATTGTTGTAGTTTGGACTGATTCTTGGAAGAAAACTTAGCCTCCTCTTATATAAATAGAGATATTTCTTGGTTACTATCAAACACTTTCCAATTAGTGACATTATCAGGTATAGAGGTCCTTACAATCACCTTGAGATGAGGTTGGTTCTTATCTTCTCTTATCCCCTATAGAACATCAAACTGAGCTCCAATTGTTGCCAACCTATCAGCATGTTTCTTATTTTCTCTTAGGATATATTGGATGTTGAAGGCTTTTAAATCCTCCAAAATATCCCACACTCTATACTTATAGGACTTAAACAAATATTTCTTAGTCAAATTTTGGCCTCTTACTTAATTCACAAATAACTCACTATCACCATACACTGCAACTCTTTCACACCTCTTTTCCTAGCCCATTCAAGGCCATGAATTAAGGAATAATATTTTTTCACATTACAAGTACAATATAAATTAAATCTAAAAGTTTAATATTACCTTTCCTTGGATGGAGAAACCAACATTGCTCCACCACCTTCCCCAATTTTGCTTCTAGATCCATCAAAGAATAGCTGCCATAAACCATCCATGTTTTCACTTGGATTCATCTAATTTGGCATGAAAGAGTCCTCCTCATGAATTAAATAAACTCCAAGACCAGATTCCTCTATTAATTTTTAAGTATCATGCTCATTATGTTTAGCTCCAAATATAAATCATAAACTCCTTCAAGAGAAGACGTAGGTGATTGGTCCATGTGAAGCTCTTCCTCATCAAGAATTGTATAATTGACATTTGTAACTTTAGAAATGTAGGGATATAAACTATTTTTATGAATATTATATAATTCAATATTCATCTTAGTACCATAATTTGTCCTAAAAACCATATAGAACCAATTGGCTACCAAGTATCCACCTATCTTGGCTGTAAACTCTCTTGACAAATAAAGAGCAAAGTATGGGGGTAAATATGTCACAACCACATCATGAGGGATGTAAAAAGTATGAAAATAATTTAAAATCAAATTAAAATCCTTGACTAATTCTAAGGTCTTTATCGATGATCCATCCAATTGTAGAACTCCTTTAACCATTGGTTCATACTTGAGGCCTAGTTTATCTATTATTGACTTGGGCATAATTCAAGTAATAGCCCCACTATCTATGATGAAATTGTGAACTATTAAATCACCAATTATCAAATATATATAAAAAGGAGGAGTATTATCAGTTTTCTTCACTTATCCATCAACAGGTTGAGTTCCATTGACTAAAACAACATTCTCACTCCTAGTTGATACAACTTGTTTACCTAGTCCTTGTAATTGCTTTTAAAGCATATCTTTTTGTCACAGTATTTTTAATGAATCCCATAATGAAATATTCATATGTAACTTCTTAATTTGATCCACAACATTGATATAAGGATTTCTCACCTTGAAAGGCTCTTTGGAAGTACTACTACCTTGTGATGTAACTTGTGGAGATGGATGCATAGTAGCTAGTTTTAAACCTTGAAATTTTTTATTATCCTAAATCATAGGAGCCAAGTTAGACCCACACACCATTATATATGATGTAGGAGTTAAAAAATTTCCTTGATTAGCCCCTTGAGTCTCTTTAATATCCCTCTTCTTAGACCTAATGTTAGATGATACACTAGCATTCACATTGCTTGAATTTCCCAAATGATTGATGACATAGAAATCTACCTCCAAATGATTTATAAGAGTATAATCAAATTTTTTTGTCCATTTCCCATTCCACTTGAATTTTATTTTGCATTGTAACCTCAATAATGTAAACTTGAGGTGTTTGACTACCTTGCATTATCATGGCTTGATTATGCACTTCATTGGCATATGCAACTTGGCCTTGAGTTTGGTCATATGAAGGATAGCATGGTTATTCTTAAATGAATTTTTTTTAAGTGGGAAAAAGAACTTTAGAGGATGATGGGGCATTAGGATTGTAACTTTGATAAGGTCTAGATTGAGTTATTTAACCTTGTCCTTGAGCATTACATTAAAAAGGAGGCCTATTTGCTTGCCCAAACTGATTATAAGATTAGTAAGGCCTAAAAATTTGAGCTTATTACCTTTTAAGAGAAACCAATTCATTAGTAACACTTTTAATAAAACTCTTAAATTCATGAATCTCATTGGTAGGGACAAGGGCAGACTTTTCTTGACTAGGTAAAGGAGTCAAGGTAGGTAATGTATCTTGACTAAGGGGCTACAAATTAGGGAATAATGGCATTGGTGGTCTAGAAGAAATATTCCTCAGTTGAACAAGATAATTATTAGCATTAATGGATATCTCATAGGTATTAGGTAGTGTATTCCCACCCATGGATTGGATCAGCATGGCTACATCCCTATGCAATTCCTTTAGGTAGTATAAGAAGGCATAATTTGTAGTAGATCTCATATGGGTTGGGATCCTATCCCATGTTTTTTGAAAGCTAGTGTTAAAATATTGAATAAACTCTTATGGATCCCTCTTGATAGTGGTTAATTGCTCAGTTAGTGATAGATAATCACTCTTTACTTCAAACCTCTTAGATAATAGATCTCTTAGTTCATCTTATGAAGCAATGGAATTATGAGGTAGAGTCCCATACCAATCTAAATCTTTCCCTTTGAAAGATAATGCCAATAGCCTAATAGCCACATTCTCTTGGGTGATATTATGAATGTTGTATAAGTTTTCTATGTTTCTAATATGTTCAATGGGAGTTTTAAGACCTTCTACACTAAAATATGAAACACTCTTAAGGGTTATTCTAGGAATTTGGTCATATTGAGTAATATTCAAAGGAGTTGATCTAATGAAGGCTACAAAAGGATGGTTTCTAGCCATCTTATAATGTATAATATGGGTATTTGGGGTTGAACTAAGCAATAACTTGGACTTATTAAACACCAAATCCCTTGAATAAGGATGAATATTCACAAATTTGAAACTTTTGATAGAATACAAAGGCAATTACACAAACTTAAAAGGTGTACCTTTATTAGCAAGCCTAGTGGTCACCTTTGGCATGAAAATTAAGGAATAATCAGCAAACAAATAGTTTAAAACTTTAGTGGAGTCACCAGGTATTGAATGTAGATGTTCTTATAACTGCAACTATGCCAAGACCAACACTAATCTTAGACAATCTTCTAGGATTTAGAGTCTCACCAAGCATGCCAAAAACTATTATCACTAGGATTTTCACCCCTTGAGGATATGAATATCCCTCCTCATCAAAGTGTCATAATGAAAACATCTCTCTTATTGTGGGTAATAATCTGGTGAGATGAATCTCTAGAAGGGTTAGTTCCCTTTATGCATTCTTTGAAACACTCTCATATTTATCAACTTAATGTGAAAAGGTTAAGCAAACAAACTAATGAAAATAAAAGGTGATTCGCTAATATTTAATTTCCTCCTAATAATGTAAATTATACTACCTAGATCAAAATAAAGCTTTCTTCACACAAAACTCACAATATAAGACATATTGTTATATCAATGTTTCATATGCTAGGTTCAAAAGGTATTTTGATACTTAGAGGGTAATGAATGATTAATTTAGATAATATAATCATGAACTACTTTTAAAACACCTGTATACTTAAAATATAACACTAACAAATACTTGTAACAATTACTCTTCTACACATTTGGTGAACAATCAAGGATAACATGCTCAAAAAGATCATCTTCCACTAGACAAGACCAACAAGATTGTACCAAAACTTAATTGTATAGCATTTAAGTATGAAAATTAACTTTTTTTATCTATTTAAGAGACATTAAATTACAAAATCGACCAAGGTTTCACCATCAACTAATGGAGGCTACTTAAAAGAGCTAAAAAGGTCAATATTTATAGCATTTGGAAGAGGGGTGAGAAAAGGGAAGTCTAAAGGTAACTTAGACACCTATAAAGATAATAAAAGAGGTTAAATTATCATGATAAAGATATGTGAAATGAACCATGAAATTTTAGGAGGTCCAAATGATGAAACTTATGAAAAATGGCATGAAGCTCCTCATTCTGGCTCAAAAAACTACCTTCATGATTTGGACCTATTTTAACATCCCACAACTGACTAGGGATAGTTATAATTATTGTAATTAGAGGTAATTATTTCATACATGCCTCTCTATGCATTAAATTTATTCCTACTCATTTGGAAACTCTTGGAAGGAATCCATCACTACCTACAGTCTTAAAAACTCCTCTTTTCTATCACACCTCACACTTGGCCTCAATATTAGCATCAATTTTGCATGAAAATCCATGGGATGGAGTGGATGAAAATTTTACGGATCCTCTATGTCCTTAGACTACTTAGATGCACCTTAAAAGGACATCCACTTTAGGTTTTCACACTTCTCACCCTTATATTCACTATCCTAGTTTTGACTAGCTGGGATGAGAGCTATTTTTTAAACACTTATAATTTTTTTCCAAGCATTAAATGGCCATATGTATTTTTAAAAATTCTATATATTTCCTCCAAACTTTATTTAATCTATTGGAACCTCTTAGAACCTAAAAAACACACAAAATGGTCAAAAATACCCTATTTTGTACCCTATCTATATAATTATTTATAGTTTAAAAGTATGGGAGGAATACTTAGTTAGTCCTCTACAAGTTAAAATAGGTTTCATAGTCAAAATATGTCATCTAGATAGCTCTCTGTGCTTATTTTCTCCATCAAGTCTTGACTAAGGGTTTAGTAAGGTTTTAGGTAGTTTTAGTCTTAATCATTATTCATAAAGTTATGATGTTGAACTTTCCAAATATAAAAAACTTGATGTTAATGGTCTCTAATAACCCCTCAAAACTCCTTTGGTTCCCATTCAAACTCTTAGAGGAGATGTGAACACTTGAAGTCACCCCATCAATCTTGTTTCTACCTTTTTTGCATGTTTGAACTATCTTAGAGTTAGAATTAGATTTCATTTAAGTTATTCTACATAATAAAAGTTTTAACATGTCTAATTACATCTCCCTAACATTTCCCAATCATCTTAATATCCCACCAAGAGTTATAAATGAATATGGAACCCCAATTAGCTCTACGTCCCTTCAAGGCCTAATGGGTTTAGCATGTACCTTGAAATTTAGAGCTACTTGAACTGATATCTCATGGTTTGGTATCTCATGATTATTAATTCTTAATTAAATATTTTAAGGTCACCACATAACTCTCCTAGCACTAATTTTCAACTTTTCCTTCCATTCACCAACTAGGCCTAAAGGAAGCTTGTCTAGTTGGACTATGTGCAAGGGTATTTTGGGATTCATGAGAGGTATGAGACTGACCTAGTGATTCCTATCACTATTATTCATTTCATAAACCTAAAAATATGTTTCTATAGGTTTCCAAAACCTTCCATCAAGTTCCTTCACCCATTTTGACCTCATTAGATTGTTTTGCTAAAACCTGGTTTTCCTTAATCGACTGACCTCTGAGACAAAATAGTGAGGTATATCCCTCTTCCCCAAGGAAAATTTAATATTTTTTGAGTTTTATGAGGTCATAACTATAATTTTTACAAATTTTTTATCTTAATTCCTTGATTTAGGTACTTAACTAGCCTAAAATGCCCAAAAAAGGCCTCTAAAAAGCCTATTTTCTTGCATTTTTACCTTCCACCTAAGAATGACCCCTATTTGATAACTCCAATTATCCTAGGATTATTAAAAATGTTAACCATATATAATTAAAGTTAATAAATCTTGGTATTTACCCCAAAACATTCTTCTTATTTTAATTCCTCATATTCATCTATTGAGCAAAGAGGTTTCTTGGAGCAAATGTACAGATTGATAACTTTGGTTCGAAGGAAGAATATATGATAAAATTGGAAAATTATTGAGGCTTGTGAAAAACACATTTTTACCAATCATGAGCCATTTTTAATTTCTTTTAACCCTTTTCTTCTCCCTAGATAAGTTCATCTTTTACCTTACCTTCACCAAGACTGTACCCTGTTGTAGGTGCATACAAGGTTTCAAGAGGTTTGTATAGGCTTCTTTTGCTTTACTCAAATCTTATGAAGATCATAATGGATATATATAAGGTTTTTATAGGTTTACTTCATCATTTTAACCTCCCATTATCTCTCTACATGTACCTTGGTTCATAAATGAGTCCTCCACTACTCTGACTGAGACACTTGCCTTTTAGACACTGCCTGTAGTTGTGAATTTATTCATTTGAACTTGGTTATGATACATGATGACCCTCCTTGAATCACCTTAGATCACAAATTAGTTGTATTTACCTTAGACTCACCTTATATGGACTAAAATTCCATCAAAGTGAACAGTCTGAGTCACTATTTTTTTGTCTTGTTGTAAGTGTTTATTTCCCTGTGTGTGTACACCTGTAAGTGGCCATAGTGTTTGTAAAGCCATGTATGAACTTCCCTTGATGTAATTCATTCCATTTTTGTGACACTAAACTAAATGAACCATCCTATTCATGATGTATTACTCATTGTTTCTCCTTTTTTCCTAAAGGCCACTCATAACTACAAACCTATAGATGTCAGTGGAGTATTTCAGTGTTTTTAAATGCATATTTGAGGCTCTCCATTTCCATCCTCTCTTCATTTTTTGACCCTCATATTTGGCATATATATTATCCATACTAGAGGAAATAATTTTTACCAATATATATGTTTTTTAACACCTTGTAATCATGTTGTAATAGGTCTAGAAAAACCCCTTAGACCTTTATTTTGACTTTTTATGGAAACTTTCCCATAATTTAGTCTTTATTCCAACCAACTTGTATTACTCCTTATTTTCTCCTTTTGAAACCTTATAAAAGTGTTTCATGACTTCTCCACATGATATTATTTGAAATTTACCTTATCATGTTCTAAATCCCCCATTTCAAAGCCTCCATGATTTTGAGGTACCACTTGTAGGTGGTCATAAACATGCACATATAACAAATTTAGAGTTATGGGTAGTATGTATGAACAAAAAGGTTTTTAACACTTATGTGCATTTATAAATCATCCCAATTCACCTTTAATAATTCTAATAGGTTAGAACACACATCAACCTTTCCACCCCTTAGTATGATGTCAGTAAAGGCCCTGTAGGTGTGTATTGGGTTGTGTCGATAGTGAGTGTGAAATAGAGCAATAAGGTGGATAAAAGACATCATGGGTAGCTCAATACTATTTTAAACCTTCAAAATTAATTATTTATACCAAATAAATCTTAAAACAAGTCCAAAAATCTCTTCTTCAATGTGAAAATCACCTACACATATATGAAATAGAGAAAGCAGAGGCATCTCATGACTGTTTGACATGGTGAATGAGTATGTGATCAAACTTGCACTTTCCCAAACATATCAATGACTATTTTCAACACCTTATGGCTTGGACAAATAATACACCTTGATTACCATTCCAAGAACAAGTTGAACAAGCTCTAAACATGTGACTGTAAATGGAGTTAGGCATGGAGTTGAATGTGAGAGATGGCAAGACTGCAAGCTACCCAAAACATGATATGGTGACATCAAAACATGAAATGAGGTATTAATATGACCCTGAGACCTATGTAACATCATTTCTCAACTACATGAGACCTCTATAGGAAACCAACATTCTACAACAAGAAAAACTTTGACTGAGATTGCACATGGTGGCATCTTTCTTTCAACATGGACTAACTTGTTCATTTAAACACCATTAAACATGAAAATAAGTATATATATCATATTATAAGGTATCCAACATCCTCTATAGTCAGCATCACCAATTGGTTCATATGTATTTGACCAAAATGGAGATAAACCCATAGAGTGCATGAAACAACTCACAAAAAAGTGCAATCAACTTTATGAGGATGGTTCATAAAGAAAAATTGATAAATCCTTACACTATTTCTATTTAAACTAAGGTATATAAGTGTACTATCAACTCCCAGAAGCATTTTTTCTAAAACCTTCTGAGTTGTCTGTACTAAGCACAAACTTGAAGGTCACTTTTGTATGTCTAGGAAAGTAAAGAAGGAGCAGAATCGTTTTGGAATTAAAATATAACTTCCAAATAAAAAAATGTTGATATGAGTTTGAAGAATATTAATAGTCATTTGATGATCTTTTCCCACATGGCACACTTCCCCATGAGTCATGCAAGTGCCAAATGCTCCTTTTTTTAGTTGGTTTCTTGAATTTTAGTTAGACAAACTACAATATTCTGATGTAACTAACATCCCTGATAGGTAACCTAATAGTTTTGATGTTTTCAAGAAAAAAATGACACATGGTCACCTTGATAACTATGCCACTTGCATTTATGACCCTTAAAAGCCCACTAAAAGACTCAAATGACAAATAAACCTATTATACCATGACTAAGGCTAAAAATGCATTATATAGCATCATATTAACTATAATATATCCTATGAAAAATATTTAGAACCCTAAACATCTAAAAAACCAAGTTTTTACCTATAGGGGTCAAAATTTGACCTAAAGTCAAATTTGGTCAACAATTTGCATGTCTCATATGTTTGAGATAGATTATGTGTGTCATTAATCTACCCAAAAAAAATTTCAAATATGTAAAACATTAATTCAATGTATAGGATTATAAACCAAGTGTATATTTGAATCATGAAATTAAACTAGAGTTTTTTTAAGTGTGTAGGTCATGTCTTTGTAACATGCCCCCATTGAAGTCTAGATATGATTATTAAATGTATAAGCATGTAGGTCATGTTATTATGAAATTCCCCCATTGAAATCAATAAATTTTTAAGGTATATAAGGGTATAGGTCATGTTCTTATGACATTCCCCCACTACAATCTTAAAACTATGAAAATGTGGAAATCATGTTATTCTATGACATGCCCCATTGAAATCTCCCCTTTAGATGTGAGAGAGATAGAAAATGGTAGGTACCTTATCTCAAAAGGATAAGGTAACTATATAACCTATATATGAATCATGTATCATATAGGGATAACATGGTGAAGTAGATATACCAATTAGGCTCGCAGTATGTGATCACATCAAGTCATGAAGATATATGATATAGATCATGGTAATGTCTAGACAATAACAATTTAAGATCAACAATCAATTAAGGACACACATAAAAGCCATCAATGTAGTGTAAAGGAATGGTCCAAAAACACCTCATATAATGGGCATGTTAAAATTCCACACAATCAAAATTAATGACATTTAAATGTCAAATCAATAGAGAATGACATATTCAAATGTCTAATAAACATAAAATGGCACAAAGGTAAATATGCAAGGAATATATTCAAATGTTCCACAAGAAATACAATATTAATCAATGTAATAAACTCAAGGAAATTAAAAATATATTAAGTATATGCAACCATCATAATCATATTATACTAGTCCCTACATATATGTGTTATAAAAAAATGTTATGTATCATAGCGTATCAATTACACTATGAAAGATATGAGCATGTATGTTGTTGGGCCCTCAATTTTTTGTTTACTTTTCCTAAGTAATTTTGTAATAGATACATCATGGAGGAGACACAATGTGGGAGACCATGGTGAAAAATAAGAAGGTTAAATAGAACAAGGAAACATGAAATATAGAGGAACCAAGAACATAGGACTTGGATAATAGCAAAAGACTTTGGAAAAGACATGGAAAGTGGAGATGGTTAGGGAACAGTTTGCATGAATGATGAAAAAGAATAGTGAAGTGCAAATCTAGTACTATCCTATAAGAAGAAAGGCACACGATAATGAGGATCCATCATACAAAAAGCATATAGGTGTAGTTAGGCATGGGTCCTTATAAATTTAATGTAAATGACTTCCCATCACTCATTATTACTAAAGGTCATTGATGAGTCATATTTTGTAATTAATTTTTTAACTAAATGATCAGGGTAGATCTTAATTTGACTTAGTGTTGGTTGATAATTGTAATCTTAGATCCATCATAATTTTGGCTATGACATATGAATTTAATGAGAGGAAGATTTATGTTGATTTAATCTGATTAAGTTTTTTATAGAATTATGACTATTTTGTACTCAATTTGTTCCCAATTTCTTTTTTATGATTAGTTAAGTAATGAATGAATAGTTAAGAGTTATAAATGGAACTAAGTATTAATTTATAACTAAGTGTATGTTCTATCACCCTCACATAATAAACTAATGAATACACCATCACATGACAAAATGAATGAAAATTAGTCTTAGGATGTGTGCTTTGGGTGAGTGCATGATAACCCTTTTCTTGCATGATGTGTTGGTGCACTAGCTCATTGTAACTCTTGTTCTCTTAGGCATGTGACTAGGGAAATACATGTTAGACCAAAGGAAAATATTCCAACATTTTATTTATATTTTTAGGACTTATTATGCTTGTTTGTATGATGGTGGGAAAATGCTAAATTAGTTATCTCTAGAAAATGTCAAACATTGGTTTACTATTATAGAAGAGAGAATTTTTCACTTCAGTATCATAAAAAATGAGTTTAATTTTTCACTTTAGTAAGTTTCTACATGTGCATGGGTAGAACACCTTTATGACTCACTCTATTAATCTTTCTTTGTATAAGTGATCATTCACTTGAATGCTTCGATTTTAACATATGTACAAGACTATTCAAGGAATTATATATGGAATATCTCCTAGTCAGTAGAGCATTAGTTGGCCTTGGTAATATTAGGAGCACCCTAGATACATGTAGTGGATATTTGTGGTGAGAAACACTTAATATCTATATTTTGTAATATGTGGTCTCTGCATACTCTTGTCTAGAGGAAGCCTGATTTAACTTACTCTGTGAATCATGTGGAAGGTATCTTAGGTAGTTTTCATTAGAAATTAAGAAGCTTATAGTTGACTCAGGACTTTAAAACTTCCACATGGATGGTTAAACTCTCCCTCATATGATTAACATAGTCAATGGGGAAATGAAGGGGCATATATTGATATAAGATTATCGGTTTAGCATGGTAGCCAATCAGTGGGAGTTATGTAAGTGTAAGTATGATGAGGGTAAGTGAAGGGCTATGATTGGAAGTGATCTAAGGAGGGGCTAGGAGGACTTTTGAAGTTTTGTGAGGATCCATATGGAGGCAAAAAGGCATAATGAGGACTCCCTAACCCCATGAGCATACCCAATGTTGGCATAAGTAGTTCAATGGAAACAAGTTAAGCATTGGTGGTTGTAGAACCCAATCTAGATAGGCCTAATTACCCACCCATAGTGCATGTTCATGAGTTTGAGTTGGATGATGTTCTTGTAAAAAATTGGGGTAGAGATAGTGTAGATTTAGAGTCTAAACCTGTCAAAGAAGATTTTAAAGTACATAATCAAGATAATATTTTGTCATTATTTTTTTCCATTATAAGTCAACCCTATGGTTCATTTTTCAATTCCTAGTGGACCAAGGATAGCTAGTGGGTATATTACAGGCCCTTCCCCAATTAATAAACCTACTTCTATGTCCAAAATAATAGGTGTTTCTATTACCATAAGAGGTGTGGGAGATGGTACCAATGATGGTTTAGCTAGAGGATTTAGAGGTGGTGTAGGAAGCATTATTGGACCTCCTCCAGAGGTTCTAGGAGGGACTAGAGGTGCATCATAATAGGCTTTATTACCAATACCCAATCTGCCTATAGTCTACTTTGAGATGATAATTAATCTACCTAAATATCAAAGTGTTTAAAATGTAGTAAAACATGTTCATAAGTGTGAAATCATTTGGTGAGTGTGAGGCATTACTTATACTAAATAGATGGCAACTCAATTTTCCACTACCCTTTTAAACCATGTGCATAACTCATACAAAAAATTTGATTCATAATAAACTATGGTTAACTAAAAATAGTTGAAGGTGGATATTCTCCAAGAATTTAACATCCTAGAGTTTGAACAACATATTATTGTTACCCTGAATGATATTAAACAAGAACTCACTAAGAGTGTGTACAAGTATGAAGCACATTTTAAAATGCTTCTTTCCAAGTTATTATTTGAGATAAAAGCAACTCAGCATGCCCAATGGTTTTTAGGAGGCATATTACTTCCTTTATGATGTACATTATCCTATAATACCTTAATTGACCTAGTGAGGAATTACAATCTTCCATTCACAATGAATTCATTAGAAGTATAGATATAGGAATTAGTCCCTTTATAGAAGCCTATATTATTGCTATGAAATCTCAGTTAGAGAAGGCCATTATGAATAGTACTCAAGATAATCATAGTGGTTTATGGTGTGTTGACTATGAATCAGAAGGTCATAATATAAATAATTATCCCAAGAAGAGTATGTGTGCCATGGTAAATTAATCCTATGAGATCTACCAAGAAGACCATGATGTGAGATATTTCCCTTACTTTAGTGCACTACTCAATCTAAATTATCATCATATTTTAAAATATGTGATGCATATATGCATGATACAAATGATTGTTACATTATTAGTAAGATTCATGAGGTGCATGCATGAGTTACTCACCATACCTTTGTATCCAACAACTAGGAAATTGGTGGAGACTAGTCCTATAGAGGTCATGGTCATAGACAGAGAGGTGGTCATTTTCTATAAAGAACCTACTACAAGTGTGGATCTCTAGAGCATTGCCAATGTGACTAACCAATTTATCTAATTTGTGCCTTTTGTAATAATGAAAATCATCTAGAATAATGCCTAGACTTGTATTCCACTATCACTAAAGAATGAAATGAGAAGGGTGTTAAAATGATACAGATTGAAAAACTTCAATTGCTCAATGGAGACTATGTCCTACTACTCTGACTAGTCCTAAGGTAAATATACTACATGAATTGGTACTCATTTCTAGTCCATTTCAAATCCACCTACTGACAAGGTTCAATGGGAATAACCTCAATCAAATCACTACCTAGATGCCTAGTAATAGATAGAATTATTGTAGGACATAATGAATTTGGTACAGGAACTGCAAGGTGAAATTTAGTTCCTTAAGGATAGAGATGCTACCATGCATGCTAAAATGTAGAAAGCCTTAGTTATCCAAGACTTATCACATGATTAGTTTCATGAGTTATCTAATTGAATTATTAATAAAGACATCATTCCCATTTTAAGGAATAGGTTGAGTCATGAAGAACCAAAGCCTATTAAAGATCATCGATCAAAAAATGCATAATGACAAGAGGTTCATATCTAAACTAGTATGGAATGTGATAAATAAATATTAGTAAACTTATATATTGATGGTTGGATCATTCAAGATATACTAGTTGACACTAGCATGGAGGTAAATGTACTAACCAAAGATGTTTGGATAAATATGGTCATCCCTCCTTTGAAACCTTCTCTACATGTATTATTCATGGCTAATAATACTTGTACACTACCCATATGAGTTATTAAGGATGCCACCTTTGACATTTTAGGTGTCACTTTCAAGGCTAAATTTGAATTGATTGAGTTGGATGAAGTTGATGCTTTTATGGATTTTTGGGGTCATTTGTGATGCTATAAAAATAATGTTGACTTGAGCTTCCAAAAGTGCTACATAAATTTTTAAAATGATGATCAATACATCATGATTCCCTTAGAAAATTCTCAAGGACCTCCTTTTTTTGAACTATTTAACATCAAGGAAGATCTCAATCATATATATAATGTCACAGCTCAGGGAATTGATCATCTTGATCCTAATCTAGATGGTATATTATAGTGGGAAAATGCACATTCTATTTCTAGAACTACCTTAAATGCCTACAAACATTGGGCTCATGGATAATATGATATTATTGTATGAATTTATAGCATAATTAGTAGCCAAGAGGATTTTCTATGCAAGAAACTTAAGCACCATAAGTTTGTTTGCCTAATTGGTGTATGTTTGATGGATGGACCACCCCTATAGTTAGATCAAACACCTAGGTTTCATGGTCATATGAAAGTCCAAGAGTATGTTAATCAATTGGAAGAATTTTGTGTTTAAAGATGAATGGATGCACTCACTCATTTGTGTTATTTAAGTGATAATTGATCGATGGTGGAAAAATCACCATCTCAATTTGCTCACCTAGAACCAAATGTGCACTTCCATGCACTCTAATTTCCATCATGATAATCATGTTCACACCACTCTAATTTATGATGGTGTTAATACTCCATAAGCCCATCTTGAAGCCTAGGAAACCCTTTATAACATAGGTGAAACATCTTTGTTTGAGTATTTATGGGTTCATGAATTTTATGGTACTCTACACACCTAAGCTAGATCATGGTACATTCATCAATAATAACATCTAAACACGTATTCCTAGATTAATGTTATAATTAATATGATTTTATCATTGTCTTACTCATCCCCTCATATGGATTTATGACTATCCTTGTAATCAAAATTCACAAGGCTATTATAAGTAATCTAATGTTAATTAAAGACTACATATGACATATACATGGTGTGTGTGAGGATATCTTTTCCATCTTCCAAGAATTTTATACTCTTGCTTTATCTTATTTATAGATTGACTCTCAAAAAAACCATGCACTAAGGGAATAGATATATAGGGAAATAAAAAGGTCATATACCAATTTGAGGAAGGTACTAATTTTGACTTGCAAGATCCATCCATTGACCACTTGGATTTACATATTTTATATAGAGTACATAATGTCAAAGACACCATATAAACTGACTAGCAACCATATTTAGAGCCACTCTAGATAGTTTAGTGTAACATTGGAATGGAGGATGTATCTAAGATGGAAACTATGGGGAGTTATTGATATGATATTAAGATAACCAACTTTTTTGAACTCTTACAATAATACCAAGACATTTTCCCATTCAATTACATGGAGATGAAAGGAGTGCATCCATCATTGGGAAATATGCACATCAATTTATTTAAAGTTACTCAACCAATCAAAAAAAGACCTTATCGAATGAATCTAATATGTGTGATTGAGTTAAAGAAGAGATTTATAGTATGTTGTGCACTAGAGTGATCACTCTTATTGATGAATCGAAATACATGAGTCCCATGGTAATTAGTATCAAGAAGGATAGCCACATTCTCATTTATGTACATTATTGGGTACTTAATGTTACTTTCATAACTAACCCTTTTCCAACACCTTTCATTAAGGAAATTTTATGATTTTTTGGGTGTGAGATTTATACCTTCATTAATGGTTTTTGTAGATATCATCAGGTCTATATTGTATAAGAAGATAAACCCAATAACACCTTTGTAGTTGAATGGGGTTCATTCCCCTACAATGTGATGCCCTTCAGTTTAAATAATGTTTTGGGTGTATTCTCATGTATTGTAGTAGAGGATTTTAAGGATTTTATTCATAATTTCCTCCAAGTATACTTGGATGATTAGATTTTATATGGTTTAGTGCATGATCATTATGTTAATTTTGTCTCATGCTTAAGCACTACTGACAACTTAAAATTTATTTAAACCTAAAGAAGGGTGTCTTTGCTACTCCATTTGGACTTTTGTTGGGTCATCTTATTTGTCATTATAGATTACCAGTATATCTAGCTAAGATTGAAGTCTTTGTTATCCTTCCAACACTAACCATCCAGCATGAGGTCTATGCCTTCTTAGGAGACATGGGGTACTATCATAAGTTCATTTGGGTATGTGTTAATTTTTTTGTGCCACTAGAGGAACTTATTAAATATAATGGTGAATTATTATGGACAAATTTTCACCATCATGAATTCATATCACTCAGGGATAAGCTAATCACTATACCCATTCTTTATTTTTTAGACTAGATAAAGAGCTTTCATGTATGTGTTAATGCTTCAAGTATGGTAGTGGGCACTATACAACCTAGTGAGGGAAGTCTTGATCATCCCATGTACTTTGCCATTTGAAAGCTCACTACCACTTAATGAAATTACTCAAATATAGAACATGAAGCCTTGTCCATGGTATACACACTCTAGATGTTTTACTAATATTTATTAGATACCCCATTCACTTTATTTACAGATCATGAATCACTCAAACACCTAATGAATAATATGGTGTTGCATGAATTCATTTATCGATGGATTGTTCTCTTTCAAGAATTTGAATTTTCTATGATCGTGAAACTAGGTAACACTGATTATGGATTAGATCACTTGTCATAATGTTAAATCTAGTGAATCAGGTGATGCCATTGAGGATGACTTACCTAATGTGCAATGTTTTTAAGCCATGCATGTACCTAAGGAATTGGAAGATATCACATCCTTTCTTAACATAGGTTCAGCACCATCCCACTTAAACATTTAAGAGAAAAATAAATTGGTTATCCATATTTCTCCTTTCCAACTAATTAAAAGTGACCTTTATAAACTTGGATGGGATGAAGTATTATGATGAATGATGTAACAGGAGTGTGTTTAATTTATTCAAGAGGTTCATGAAGGTGTCATCAGAAGATATTATGTTGGTGATGCTACTACACAAAAGGTTCTATTAGTAAGGTTGTAGTGGCCCACTTTACTTAATGATTCTAAAGTGTGAGCATGCCAATGTGATATCTATCAACACATTAGTAAACTAAATCATAGGGATGTTATTCCCCTCCATCTGATACTTGATAATGAGTCCTTTGATAAATCTGTTATTCATTTTTTTGGGCCCATTACTCTTGTGGTGAGGAATACTAGCATTTAGTATATCATTACCACCACTGACTACCTCACTCATTGAGTTGAAGTAGCACCAACTTGAGATTTTATTACTGTAATTATTGCTATATTTCTTTGTGAGAATATTATCATAAGGTATGAATGTTAGTTAAGTTTGAATAGTGACTATGGAACTCATTTCCTTAATTCTACAATCTACATCCTTTTGGTCAAGTTTATGATTGTGCACCAAAAGACTACACCATATCACCCTCAGGCCAATGGTATAGTTGAATATTTTAATAAAATCTTAGGTCATATATTTATGAATATTTTAAATATTTGTCATAGTAACTAAGATGATCATGTTTATATGGTAGTATGGGCATATTAGACCATGTATAAATGGTTGAACAAGATTAATCCTTTTAACCTTGTCTTTGGTTCCAAAGCAATTCTCCCAGTTGAGTTCCTTGTACCTTCTTTACGTATTGTGCACATTGGTCAGTTGGACAATGTGGAATCTTTGAAATCACACCTATATGTTTTACTAAAATTAGATGAAACATGATTTCTCGATAAATAGAGTTAAGGAGGGTAGAAATATAAATAGAAATATTAGCATGATAGACATATTAAGAATAAGACTTTTCCTCATATAAATGTGTTGGTTTATAACTCCAAGTTCATGCACCACTCTATAAAATTTAGTGTCCATTGAGATGGTATGTTCATCATTCATAGCATTCATCCCAAAGGCACATGTAATTTGAAGAGTTATATGTCTAGCTCATTCTAGACCATTTTAATTTTAGTCATATTCAACCCTACCAATCTAAGTGATGATTCCTTTTTGTTTATAAGGCATATGTTAGTAGATTAGTTTAGGATTTTGGTTTTTTTCAATAAATCATGGCATATTTTACATGCCTTTTGCTTAGGTTTAGATCAGCACTTGGTTCTTTCTTATTTTTTTTGTCATGTCATGGACGACCACAGACATCTTTTAGTGTGAGGTAATTATGGATGAAGTAAAGATAGAAAGCACAAAGGAAATGATGGAATGGAATGCATATAGAAAAGGGGCACATAAGTGGAAGAACATAAGGATAATAAGTTATGCTAGATATAGTGTGTAACCACTATAAATAATCAAGATGGAAAAATGAAATAGATTCACACCTTGGAAATATAATTTTTTAAATTATTTTATAGTTATCATGCACTTCGAGAAAATCATAGGATGGGATAGATGTGTTAAATGTGATAAAATTAATGTGTAAAGGTAAGTGTACTAAATGGACATCATGGAAATACCCTTAGAAGCATTAATGAGTGAAATGGTGGATGAGGTCATGGAGAAGTAAATGTGGATTACCCCTCAAAGCTATAAAAGGTTAACAAGTCTTTGTTTTAACACTTTACTATTGTAAATTCATGAATTTATAGAGCTAAGTGGAGCATTTTTAAGCTATCAAAAGGAGCGTTTATCAAATTTTAGTGATCAATTCATAATTATGAATTAAGGTGATCATCATAAATATAAAGATTGGTGGATTTGTGATTATAATGACGTAGTTAGAGGAATTATAGGTTATAGGTATCAGCATCTACCATTGGATGACATCAAAGTAGGAAAGATGAGGGAGTGAGGAACAGTAATCACATATTATTTTGGGAGGATCAGATGGCCATGCCTTAACCTTTAGGCTCCTTGGA
This sequence comes from Torreya grandis, assembly GCA_037957365.1. NCBI lineage: Eukaryota > Viridiplantae > Streptophyta > Pinopsida > Cupressales > Taxaceae > Torreya > Torreya grandis. The sequence goes on from JARHVA010000127.1 coordinate 2,255,730, forward strand.
GGTGATACGGATAAATAAAAAGGCCCAAAAAAGTGAGCCTTTGTCTGTGATCTATGAATAAAAAAAGTTTGAGGTCACATAATCATAACCACCTTTGATAAGAGAGGAAGTACCTAGTGAATTCGATGTACAAGAAGAAATATTAGAATAGCAAATAGAGAGAACAAACATTAAGGAATCTAATATGGCATGTGAGGTAAAAAAGTAAACAACAACACCTCCCCCACCCCCTATATTAATTAAATAAATGCAATACCTAAATTAGTGTTGACATAGAAAAATGAGAGTCTAATGTGTTGACATGTCAAGTATTTGATTACAATCATCACCAACCTAGAAATGAAGTATAATTATATCATGATTATAGGTTTTAGTAGTAGAACACTATAAATGAGCTCATTTATGATCTCATTATTTTCAATCATCTCAATTATGTTGGAGTGTTTTAGCTATTTAATTTATCTTATTTTAGCAAGCCCATGGAGGATGTGAGTTTTCTTATCTCACATGTTCATGAATATTACTTTTACTTCACGAGGTGAAAAATGAGGATCATAGCCCAGATAATTAGCAAGTTCATAGGTCTATAATGCTTGGGTAATGACCTTAATGGGTATTTGGAGGATCAAGAAGAAATTTATGAAATGGCGGTGATGTTTGAGTATAAGAAATAGGACCATGCTATGTACATATCTAGTCTCTTGAATACCACCCTTAGAGTAGTTGTGCACTTGGCTATGATGTTTGGAAGGGTTGATAGGCATAAATAATTTGATATAGTGCACTTTTATGTATCCAACTAGATGGCCTAAGGGCTCAAGTATAATTATTCCCAGTATTTTTTTGATTAGATTGTTTTAGATGTAGAGAAGGCCTACCACCTACCTAATAAAAAGTTTTATTGGGGCATAATTCTTATATTATTGGTGTTTGATGAGATTGGTGTACTAGACTACATAGGTGGTGAGTTAAAGTGGGCTTACCCACCTAAAAACAAGTCTCCAACCAAGCAGTTCAAACCATTCACATGCCTTAACACTATTACCCCCACCCACAAGTTAAGGATGAATGGATGGTATGATGGAATAAAATAAGCCTTTGGGAATTAGTGGTGCATCCCTAAATAATTTCCCATGTATATGGGGGACCAATCCTAATTCATGGTGAAGTAACAATTTTCATTATTGTGCATATAGATGAGCCCTATAAATGACTTATCAAGGTGGATTAAACTATCATATGCTTTCATAGCTAGGTATTTTATGAATTTTATACATAGAATATATGATGCACGCATGGTAATAATTGATGTTGAGATTCACACTCTTCAATAATTGTATGTATAGCTAGTGAAGAAGGATTATAGATAAAAACTAAATTTGAATAATACTAATATCAAAGCCCATCAAATATTGGTTAGGGACAAGATTCATTTATTGTATTATATGTTGAAGCCAAAGAAGAGAACATCATGTAGTATCAAGTTTAAACAAGAAACCATTCCACCCCCCCCCCACATAAAATTTGAAGGAATAAAAAGGAGAAGAGGATAAGAAATGATGTTATATCAAGTACACAACAAGGAAAACCAAAGCGATAAAAGGTTTCCCCTTCACCACCAAGAGATAGAGTGCCTACAAATCAACCATAAGGCACTAATTTTACCATGTAGATATTTTTTCCTCTGGAACAAGATATTTTAACACCTATATATGGGGAATATGAATAGAGAGTGGTGACTCTAAAAGCACTACCAAAGATGGAACCTTCCCCTAAGGAAAAAAATGAGGCCACACCAAATCCAAAAAAGGAGCCCTCACTAGCACATCATGAAAAAACTACCCTTTATGACCATAAGTGGACATTTAGAGTCCCATTGGTGAAGAGGGGGATGGTATAAACATAGCTTTGGGAATTGGTGACGTTGATGCTACTATAATTCACTAATAAGATGAGTTGGATGTTGAAATAATTAAGCACATTCCCACTATAGGGAGAGAACCCTTTGATGAATTTGCATAATAAAATCCACCAGCTACTAGTGCAACCCCTTTTATTTGTTCCTAATATTAGTATAATGTCCCAGAAGACTTATATATGTGGGAGTATTTTCCAAAGGAGGACTTGACCAATCAAACTTGGTGAGAATTTTATTTTTATATGGATATAAATAATGAGGACCATCATTGTGAATTACCATCAGATAGTATTATTTCAGCACCTAGAGAAACAGATATCCCTAATACATTTTAGGTAGATCCCTAGTAGTGAAGTTGGCTCAAACAAGCATGGTCCTTTTGAAGTTTTCTCACAAAGTAACAAGGTAGAAAGCCTTAAAATATTTTGATATAAAACAACTCAAGAAGAAGAATCAAGAGGTCATTGCTCTATATTGCAATAAGTGTGCATAATGGATAAAACTTAAAGAGGAGTTAAAAGATCACAAGCACCAATTGGTGGTATAAATGGTATCAAGAGTGAAGACTCTAACACTTTACAAGTTAGTTTTATAGCAAGAACCAACCCTTATTGATGGATTTTATCTTGAGGTTGAGGGTATTGATAAATTGGGGGCCCTGGTGGAGCTATTAATGAAAAGATGTAAAGACCAGGAAAATCTTCAATGTGACCAAACTTGGGAAACATAATAGTTTACTAAGGCCATTTAAGTTTGTAATAGATTTTTCACTAGAGTTGGTAATAAGGTTCCAATACCTTATGGGTTTTTTATTAAACTAGCATGGCCTACCAAAATTTTATAAGCAAGGCTTTAAGTGGAAGAAATTTAATGCTAGTAATTGGATGAGAATGAGCTAATAATAAAGGATAGATTTGAGCATGCCAAAGAATTTCAATATGTGGAGTCCTTTAAAAATCAAATAAGTTCTTATTTCAAGAGTTAAACACTAGTTTTGTAGTTCTCTAATGATAGGTTTTGATATAGGTTACTTCACTTGACGATGTTTACAAGGATGCTTCCACATCACTTGAGCATTTTACCACTCAAGCAAGTGACTTTTTAGAACAACGTGATGAGACTAATCATCTCAAAGAATAAGTTGAATAAATCACTTCCAAGTTCTATGATGCATTAAATCATTGAGAGGAAGTGAAGTGTTAGGTTGAGTACACAAGACCTAAGTTTTTGACATCATAAGGACCTAAAGATAATGCACAGTCTATGATGGACTATTGTTTTAGTGTGGGGTGATGTTTGGCCCTCAAATTTGTATCTACTTTTCATAATTACTTTTAGAAGAGATACAGTGCAAAAGACACATGGTATAGGAGACCATGGCAAAGAAGAGGAAAGTCACGTGGAACAAAGAAACATGAAACATGGAGGAACTAAGAATATAAGACTTGAGTAATAACAAATGACTTGGACAAAGTCAAGGAAATGAAATATGGTTATGAAATGGTTTGCATGAATGATAGAGAAGAATAGTCAAGCATGAATCCATCACCAATATGTGAGAATATAGGCATCGAGAAATGAGGATATATCATAGAGAGAGCATATAGGGTTAATTAGGCCTAGATGATTAGGAATTTGATGTAAATAACTTCTCATGACTCATTACTTCTAATAGTCATTGGTCAGTCATTTTTTTATAATTACTTTTGTAATTGAATGGTCAAGGTAGATCCATGTATAAATGCCCCTTAGTTTTACTTAATGTTGGTTTATAATTGTAATTTTGGAGTCATTGTAATTCTAGATATGACATATGAATGTAATGATAGGAATATTTATGTTATGTAATATAAATATGAATATAATGGAATTATTTATATTTTGTTCTCAGTTTATGCCCAGCTTTTTTTTGTGATTAGTTAAGTAATGAATTAATAGTTATGAGTTAGACATGGAACTAGGTATGAATTTAGAACTAAGTGTATGTTAAAGCACCCTCACTTGAAAAACTAATGAATACATTGTTGCACAATTAAACCAACAAGAACTATTCCTAGGTTGTGTGCTTCAAGTGAGCGTGTGAGAACCCTTTTCTCATGTGATGTGCCGCTGTGCTTGTTTGTTGGAACTCTTTTTCTCTTAGGAAAGTAATTAAGGAAAGACATGCTAGACTAAAGGAAAAGAGCCCATATGTAAGTGTTAACATATAATCTCAAAGATGATAATTTATAAATGATCATAAAGGATATGTAACTAGTATCAATCATGATCAAATAACTTGATGCCCCCAACATAATATATGATGTGAGTAGAGGAAAGGTTTAACATCTAAAAATACATAGATCATGTGTCTGGGTAGGCCTGTATCACACTCAAAAATACATAAAACATATGTGCATATATGAATGAAATTATATATTATCTACTAACATAAATCAAGTAACATAGGTTGCAAGAAGCCAATAAAATCTAGGAATGTTGAATATTTTTGAACTTTTGAATTATTTGACTGATTTTGGTTTTTTTTTAATATTTGATAGGAAAAAGGCTATCCTATGATCCCATCCAATGGATTATCGTAGGTATCTCCAAATTCATAATATGGTATATAAAACTAGTGTTGTTTCTAAGGAACATGCATATGTGTCATATCTAGATTTTTAGAATCTATGGTATCTTGTGTATGTGTAATAAGACTCTATGATCATGAAGAAACAATAAGAGTAGGGGTTCAAAAAACCCATCATTGATAACTTTTTGGTTTTTTGGAGTATTTATAATTGTAACATGTTTAACTACTCTAGGTAACTTAGTATGATTTATAGGAGTAGAGGAAGACTCTTTGGAATCCACTATGTGTCTCTAGTGCAAAGGCCTCTCAAGTATGGTCTACCTAGGAAAGGGAATCATCTTTTTCTTACCCTTTCATAGAGGATTAACTTTATCAAGTTTTATAATTAGTTATCTTGGAATAAATTTATGTTGTTTAAGTGTGTTGGGTGAATATTTTGCTCACCAATTAACTAGTCGACAAAATATTCACCCAAAAAAATTTAGTTTCTTTTAGGTATTAAAAGTAAAAAATCTCTCCTCTCATCAAGGGGAGGTTCCCTATGAATACGTAGGAGCTATATACTATATAAATAAGTAGAAAATAACACATAGGGGCAGAATAAACCATCCATCTCTCTTCTTTCAGAGATGTTGCTAACAAATAAAGGAGAAATCCTGGGTGATCAGTGAAGGTACTTCTCTTCTTTCAGAAGTGAAATTCAACCAAGATCCAAATTCCTTCCTGGATAGTAGAAATCTTGGTGAAGCTATAAAAGGCACTTCTCTTCTTTTACAAGTGCTTGTTCTTGCAAGAAACAGTAGGGGTTTCTTTCAGGTAGTAAAAGTAACAAATCTCTCCTCTCATCAAGGGGAGGTTCCCTATGAATATGCAGGAGCTATATACTATATAAATAAGTAGAAAATAACACGTAGGGGTAGAATAAACCATCCATATATCCTCTTTTAGATATGATGCTAACAAATAGAGGAGAAAATTTTGGTGGAGACACTGAAGGCACTTCTTTTATTTATAAAGTGTTCTTGTAGGAAACAACAGGATTTTATTTCAGGTGGTAAAAGTAACTGGTGACAAAAGGGTGCAGTAACCAGTAGATTGAAGTGTAGCGCAAAGTCTCCACCTCAACTTCTCAAGAGTGAGATACAAAGAAAAATGGGGGCACAAAGTCATCCCAAGTTCCTTTACACAAAAATAGAAAATAAACACACACTGAAGGCAACTATGACAGCATAAAGTCTGAAAGTAGCTGGTTTTAGGACACCTTCCTGATTACTTCTGCTAGTTCTACTTGTTAGATCAAATAAACAAGAATGATCATAGGAAATAGACATAAGAACAATTTCCCAAAATAGCACAAGCTATAATAGCACAAAGTCTGCAAGTCACTTGCTTTCTCATTCAAATAAAATAATATGAACTACAATCTGAGCTCAAAGTCTCAGTATTCACCTTTCAATTTGGGTAGAGTTTTGCTTTTGTATACGAGAAGATCTCCCTAAAATAATAAAATAGATTAAAATATATAGAAGCCAAGAAAGACTTAGTGATTTGTTCCATAGAATGGCCCATGTTGTGCATTCAATGCCTTGAATACATTTCCAGGTTTGTCAAAGGACTGCATTGAAAATAGGGTGGCTATCTTAACTATGGCATGTCATTTCATTCCATATGTCTTCTTTTGAGTCTAGATCATCTAGTCTATCCCTTCTAAAATCTGTGTAGCTATCCATTTTTCCTTTACTTCATGGAATAAAAATAGGTCGTGTCCTCAATGTTTGTATGCTAGAAAATCTACTTCACAGACTATTCTAACTACCAGAATAACTACTGCATAGATATTTTCCTCTTTATCCTCTTTCCAATTTTGTCTTTTCCAGCTATGTCTCTTCTTGGAATTTAAGCTCCTAGGCTATCTTTTCCCCTTTCCAGTTTTGTCTTTTCCTAGAATCTGAGCCCTTGGGGCTATATTCTTAGCTTTGCTAGCTCTTTCAGCTCCTTCTTCAGCTGGTCGCTGAGTTTTTTTTTGGTTCTATGCCACATTTGAAACTTAGCAAATATTTTATTACCTTAAATTTGACATCCACAGTGACGTCATTGGTTGACTATTTCAATGGTTCAGGCGGCCTTCTTGGCTCCTTAGTTCAATCACTTTCTTACTTCAATTGCTTCAATGGTTTAATCACTTTCCTACTCCTTGGTTGAACCATCCATCGAACCACCTGTTTGCTAATTCTTTCCTTGACTAAGGCTCCCTTTCAACCCATGAACCATTAAACTTTGAACTCTTTTGGTTCAAGGTTCAATCGGTTCATTGGTTCATCCTTTGTCTGTCACTTGTTCTTTCTAAGCTCTTTGATCTTCATTGCAATGGTTGAACCTTTGAACCTGTGAATTCATTGAACCTTTTGGTTCAAGGTTCAACATTTCAATTGGTTCATTATTTCTATTTGGCTACATCCTTTTGATCTTTTTGAACCAAATTTGCTGAACCATTTGATCATTGAACATGTTGAGCCATTGAACCCATTGAACCAAAGTGTTTCAATGGTTCAACGGTTCAAGCCTTCTTCTCTTTGATGAGTGTTTTGAAGTTGTTGAACCTTGAAGTGGTTAAACTTTGAACCTTGATAAATGTGCTTAACTCTTGTTGATGACATTGAATTTTTGAACCCATTGAACCTGTTGAACCAAATTGTTCCAAGGTTTAATGGTTCAATCCTTGCTTAGAAGCTTGCTGATGAACTCTTTTGGTTGAACCAACTTTGAAATCACCTAAGTGTTGAGATCTTTCTTCTTCCTACAGAGTCCATAGATTCAATCCTATAGAGTCTGTAGATTCAAGCCGGTAGATTTCGTAGATTCAAGCCTGCAAAGTCCATAGATTCAAGCCTACAAAGTCTGTAGATTTTTGAGAAATCTTTGAAAAATGAAGAACCTGAATGCTGAAAATGATTTTTGAAATGGGAAGAGAGGATTTTGGTCTATAGGACCAAAATAGTCCAAATGTTGTTCCAAAAATGAGTGACATTTTTGGGGACCAACAGCTGGCTCTTGTTGGGGAACTACCTTTAGATGACAACTTAGAATAGCTAAGGGGAGTAGAAATTAGAATCTCCAGTGCCTTGAAGTGTGCCATTGGACTACAGAGTCATGCTACTCAAAAATAAAGGCTCCAAAAGAAATAAATGAAAAACACAAAGCATAAATAGAAACTATACAAATATACATATGTACAGGTGAACTTATTTGATACTTCAAGAATTGAAGTACTTCAGACACTGCTCATCGTGGGATAATGAAAGGGGATGCCATCTTGGTAAACCAATAGGAAACCATTTTTCCCCCAAAAATAGTGATGGGCGAATGGAGCTCTCCACCAAGAAACCAATTTTCTACGTCTTCCTCTTGGCCTTTTCTTCTTCTTGCTCCATGGCAGGATGTGGTATTCAAACTAAAAACCATAACTCCTTGATCTCCCTACAATGATTTCCTTTTGTTGACTTTGAAATACAGCAGTATGGTCCACCACCATAGCTTGTTATTCTACTAGTCCAGTCCAACACATGCTTTGATTATTAGCATCAAACTCCTAACAAACCAATAGCTCAACATCTCCTTTGGTGTGAAGGAATTTGATATCTTCATCTTGAGTAGTCTTCAATCTAAGCAACAGAGATCCACATCCAGCTATGGAAGAATTGCTGCCATCAAATTCTAGGATCCAAGCATCATCAGAAGTTGATCTTCTATCAAATTTCTCTTCATCAGAGATGGAATATCCTTCTTGATTTGTACTATGCCCTACTAATTCTTTTGATGCCTTGTTTGGATAAAATCTTAGATTGCCAGCTATAGGAATTTCATCAGCTAAGACATGAGCATCCTCTATGGTCAAGAAGTAATTACCCTTACCTAAAGGCTCAAATAGAATTTGAGCTATAGGGGTCGACATTTGGGTGACCACAATTTTTGCCTCAGACAGGTCCGCACCTGGTTCTCCATCAATGTCTAATTGCTCAAGATTGGCTTGTAGGGATTCAAAATTAGTCATTTGAATTTTAGATTTCTTGACATGATCAATCATGTCAAATGAATGGAATGGACTTGGAAGAGATGATGGGAGTTCATCCTTTTGGTTTCCAGGAGGGGGAGGACTGGTTTGCGAAGTTAAAGTAGAAGGTGCAGAGATGTTTGATGTACTAACCTTCTTAGCAATCATTAGGTCCTTTGACTGGAAAGGCAAAGTGGTTCCCTGCTTAGCAATTGGAATTATAGGCTGAGTTCATTCCTCTATTCTTTCTTTATCAGCTTACTGGGCTGACTAATTTTTAGACCAAGTGAATACTACGTATGATCCTTCGACTGCTTCACCTTCACTTCTAGGTTCATCTTGGTAATTCAAGAAACTAATGTGGGAGTCAACAGTTGATTCTTCTAGATCCTCCCTGAAGAGATCAGCACCATTTTCTTTCTTGAACTTAGGTTGGAAATAGGAAACATGTTCTCTTTCCATATATCCAACTGCTAAGTTAGTTGGAGGTGATTCAAGGGCAAGGTTCCTCTGTGGGGGAGGAAGATGATTTAGCTGCCCTTGATTCCTAGCAGCATTGCCTTGATATAGCTAATTTTGAAATGCCCTCCTTGGTATATCCTGATTAGGAGGAGTAGACATACTTTGGGCCATTTGCCTTTTCAAGGCTAGCAGTTCATTTACCAGCTTTTGCACCATTTGATCAGTGGTGGTTGAAGGTGGATACTTATAAGATGAAGAGGATTTACCTCTGTTAGGATCTCTCCTTATCTTTCCTACCAAGATAAGGTCATCTTCTAGCTCAGTATCCAAGTCTTAAGTAGCCTTAAGGTCTATGTGTCTAGCTCATCTCAGTGGAAAACTCACTTCAAGTAGCTGTGAGTTATGAAGAAACACTTGAGATTTTGAGGTGTCGGCTTGGTGATCATGGGAATCCTGTGCCTCAACTTGTCGAACCTAGAAATAGAGTCCCTCATAGGCTCATGGAGTTCCTTATTCATCTGTGTGAGCTAGGCCAGCAAGGCATGTGCATCTTTTGTGGGCTTGAACCTTGCTTTGAACTTGGCTTTAAGTGTGTCCCAGTCAGCCACTGATCTAGCTTGTAGATGGTAGAACCAATCTGTAGTAGCACCTTGTAGGGTCTCCATAAAAATATTGACTGCCACATCTTCAAATTCCACCCCTATCACACCATAGGCTATACTGAAGGATACAATTTGTTCATTAGGGTGAACTCTCCCATCTCCAAAGAATTTGGGGAAGTTTTTTCTTGAGCTGCATGGAAGTTCATGCAGAGGTGGAGTCAAGTTGAGTGGGCCAAAAGAGTTACCCTAGGGGCCTCAAACTACCATGATTTAATTATAAAAAATAGGGATAAAAAATTTAGGTAAAGTGGCTAGATTATAGAACAAAAAAAAGAACTAGCCTTGCTTCAGCTTGAGGCTTGAGGCTTCAAACTGTGCACTCTTTTCTAGCAGCTCTAGTTTTGTAGACTAGATAAAATAATGGAGATGGAGGAAAATGGTAAGGATAAAATGATAATGGGTAAGACACAAAATAGAGTCACCAGAGTCTATATAATGGATAAGGGAAGGAACTACTTTAATTTGAAACTTGAGGCTTCAGACTGCACGTTCATCCCTAGCGGAGTCATCAAAAACTATTGCACAAGGTTGGGGAGGAAAAATTAACAATGGGAAAGCATTGGAGCAGTTTGTTTATCCATAGTGGAATGCATGGATAAGGTTATAATGATAATGGGTAAGACATAGGTGATGTTTTAATCTAAAACTTGAGTTTCCAAATTACATAAAATTATTGTGTCCCCAGCAAAGTCGCCAAAAACTATTGGGTGAATATTTTGTCAACCAGCTAACTGGTGAGCAAAATAGTTCCTATCACCACAGCATAGGGAGATTGGTCATTTAGGTGTGCAATTTTACTACATAAACAAGGTAAAAATCTCTCCTCTCATCAAGGGGAGGTTCCCTATGAATATGCAAGAGCTATATACTATATAAATAAGTAGAAAATAACACATGTGGGCAGAATAAACCATCCATCTCTCTTATTTCAGAGATGATGCTAACAAATAGAGGAGAAATCATGGGTGATTGGTGAAGGTACTTCTCTTCTTTTAGAAGTAAAATTCAACCAAGAGCCAAATTCCTTCTTGGATAGTAGAAATCTTGGTGAAGTGACAGAAGGCACTTCTCTTCTTTTAAAAGTGCTTGTTCTTATAGGAACAACAAGAGTTTTTTTTAGGTAGTTAAAGTAACAAATCTCTCCTCTCATCAAGGGGAGGTTCCTTATGAATACGCAGGAGCTATATACTATATAAATAAGTAGAAAATAACACATGGGGGTAGAATAAACCATCCATCTCTCTTTTTTCAGAGATGATGCTAATAAACAGAGGAGAAAATCTTGGTGGAGACACTGAAGGCACTTCTCTTCTTTCAGAAGTGTTCTTGCAAGAAACAACAGGATTTTATTTCAAGTGGTAAAAGTAATTGGTGACAAAAGGGCACAGTAACCAGCAAATTGAAGTGTAGCACAAAGTCTCCACCTAGACTACCCAAGAGTGAGATATGAAGAACAATGGGGGACAAAGTCATCCTAAGGTCCTTTACACAGAAACAAAAAATAAACACACACTGAAGGCAACTATGACAGCACAAAGTCTGAAAGTAGCTAGCTTCAGGACACCTTCCTGATTACTTTTGCTATTTCTACTTGTTAGATCAAATAAACAATAATGCTCCTAGGAAATAGACATAAGAACAATTTCCTAAAATAGCACAAGATATAACAACATAAAGTCTGCAAGTCACTTGCTTTCTCATTCAAATAAAATAATATGAACTACAATCTGAGCTCAAAGTCTTAGTATTCACCTTTCAATTTGGGTAGAGTTTTGCTTCTGTATATAGGAAGATCTCCCTAAAACAATAAAAGAGATTACAATATATAGCGGCCAAGAAAGACTTGGTGATTTTTTCCATAGAATGGCCCATGCTATGCATTCAATGCCTTGAATGCATTTCCAAGTTTGTCAAAGGACTGCATTGAAAATAGGGTGGTTGTCTTAACTATGGCATATAATTTCATCCCATATGTCTTCTCATAAGTCTGTATCATCTGGTCTATCCCTTCTGACATTTGTGTAGCTATCCATTTTGCCTTTACTTCATGGAAGAAAAATAGGTTGCATCCTCAATGTTTGCAAGCTAAAAAATCTACTTCACAGACTATTCCAACTACCAGAATAACTATTGCATAGATATTTTCCTCTTTGTCCTCTTTCCACTTTTATCTTTTCCATCTTTGTCTCTTCTTAGAATTTAAGCTCTCGGGCTATCTTTTCCCCTTTCCAATTTTGTCTTTTCCTAGAATCTGAGCCCTTGGGGCTATAATCTTAGTTTTGCCAGCTCTTTTGGCTCCTTCTTCAACTGGTTGTTGAGTTTGTTTTTTAGTTTCATGCCACATTTGAAACTTATCAAATATTTTATTACCTTAAATTTGACGTCCATGATGATGTCATTGGTTAACTATTTCAATAGTTCAGGTGGCCTTCTCAGCTCCTTAGTTCAATCACTTTCTTGCTTTAATTGCTTTATTGGTTCAATCGCTTTCCCACTCCTTGGTTGAACCATCCATCAAACCACCTATTTGTTATTTCTTTCCTTGACTAAGGTTGCCTTTGAACCCATGAACCATTGAACTTTGAACTCTTTCAGTTCAAGGTTCAATCCATTCATTGGTTCATCCTTTGTCCGTCACTTGTTCTTTCTAAGCTCTTTTATCTTCATCGCACTAGTTGAACCTTTGAACTTGTGAACTCGTTGAATGTTTTGGTTCAAGGTTCAATGATTCAATTGGTTCATTATTTTTATTTGGCTAGGTCCTTTTGATCTTTTTGAACCAAACGTGTTGAACCATTTGGTTGTTGAACCTATTGAGCCATTGAACCCATTGAACCAAAGTGTTTCAATGGTTCAACAGTTCAAGCCTTCTTCTCTTTGATGAGTGTTTTGAAGCCGTTGAACCTTGAAGTGATTGAACTTTGAACCTTGACAAATGTGCTTAACTCTTGCTGATGATGTTGAATCTTTGAACCCATTGAACCAAATTGTTCCAAGGTTCAACGATTCAATGGTTCAATCCTTGCTTAGAATCTTGCCGATGAACTCTTTTGGTTGAACCAACTTTGAAATCACCTAAGTGTTGAGAGATTTCTTCTTGTAGATTTTGTAGATTCAAGCCTACAGAGTCCATAGATTCAAGCCTGTAGAGTCCGTAGATTCAAGCATGCAGAGTCCATAGATTTATGAGAAAGCTTTGAAAAATGAAGAACCTAAATACTCAGAATGATTTTTGAAATGGGAAGAGAGGATTCTGGTCTGTAGGACCAAAATAGTTCAAATGTTGTTCCAAAAATGAGTGACATTTTTGGTGACCAACAAAGTGGATGTTCATATTGTTATGCCCTTAATGTATAGTGTGTCTAAGGATATGTATGGTTAACTTGTGGCTTACACACCTCCATATTATCTTGTTAAGTTTCTCTATGTTCTTAGTATGGTCAACCTATGGAATAACCTTAGAGAATTAGAGTATATATATGAGGTAGTGGTCAGTATTTTATCATCATAATGCAAAGTTTATTCTTATTTCATTATTATGGAGGTTTCCCCTTCAAAGTGTCTCAATCATAATATTGAAGTATTTTGATCTTTTAGAAATTATTGTTGTGGATTTATATGTTATGCTATTATTTATATGATATATATTTATATTATTATGAATCATCTAAGTAATTTCATTACAATTGGTATCATAGCTTTGATTTTTTCAAGTTTATGCGATGTTTTTATTTTGGGTATGGCATCCTGAGCACTAGAAGGTTGAAAAAACATAACTTGTGATCTAGGAGAAATTAAATTTTTCATCGCAGTAGTTTTGTTCTAAAGGTTTTTTTACAAAAAATAAAAAAATTTAGTACAAAATAATAATAAGTCTATAAAAAAACTTACTTGAAAGTTATCAATCATTATATTTGTCTGTGAGATGATCACAATGGTATATTCTATTGGTACACTTTTTTAGGCTAAAATTTTTCACCCTTGTGCACATTAGTAGTCATTAGATTCATCTTGGTGAGGTGATCATAATGGTACCATATGTCAATAGAAATTTTATGTCATAACCCTCCTAGGGTTTGTGCATGGTATGGCCTAACACTCATGGCTATAGGAAGGGGTAAAATGCCTAAAACTCCTCATAAAGATGGCATTGAGTCAAAAACTTTTGATCTAAGTATTTTGGAGGTAGTTCAATAACTTAAGTTGGAGTTATAGGGATGATGTATAAATATGATCTTGATGTAATTATAGGGCACCTCAAAGGTCTAAGAGGGGACCTAAATATATTCTATGATTAATTACAAACATATCAATTGTTAATTGGCCAACTTTCAACTCAGAAACTATAAAATAACCCTCCACCACTTCAGTTTGGTACTTCTCCAAACAATCACAACATAAAATATGGTATGAAGTTATTGTTTCTAAATTTGGACATACACAATTGTGATGGTAATGACCCACTCACATGGATTAATCAAATTGAAAAATTATTTGATCTACATCAGATTTCCTATTCACAAAAAGTGGTCATGGCCTCTCAATATCTAGAACCTACGTAGTTTATTTTATATTGTTGGTTGTGTGGTCAAAATAAAAAGAATGGTATCTTAGTTTCCTATTATATATTTTATTAATACCTATATCTCTACTATCACAACAATGTATTAGAAAACTACTTTAGCCAACTAGCCAAGTTATTCCAAATTGGGATGGTAAAGGATTAATTTCATCAATTTCATAATCCCTTCTTATGTGTGGCAAACATCACTAAGGAAAATCTGACTAACTTATTTTTGGGTGACCTCAAAGATAACATCTAATTATAGTTTCACATGTTTCATCCCATTAATGTGTCTTAAGCCATACTAAGGGCACATCTAGATGAGAAAAAATATTTGATCAAATGAAGAACTTTCACTAATGTGCATGAATGCACCTTCCAACACCATCATTTCCACAACCTGCCAAATTAACACCTTGGTAATTTAAAGAAAACATGTAAAAGGTTTGTGTTTTAGCTGAGATAACAAATTCATAAAAGGACATTGATGTGTTGAAAATAAGGTATTTTACATTAAAGGTGCCAATGACAAGGAAGAAGATGAGAATTTAGGGGTATGTTTGGAAGAACTTGAGGATGAATCTAAATATTTTCAACCTAATATTTCCTATTATGTAATTTTAGGCCTTATTATTCCTCAAAATATTAATATGGTGGTTATCATAAATAAATAAAAGGTGGTTGTGTTAATTGACTCTGAGAGTACACAATCAACAGTAAGTTGGCTACTCATTTGAATTATTTCATTTACCTAGTTCTAAAATTTTAGGTCATGATTGCAAATGGTGGTACAGTCAACTATTATAGAAAATGTCATATAATTAAGCTTGATATGGGAGACTACTTTCTATATTCCCGTATGATTATTATTCCTATGGGAAGAGCTGACATTGTTTTAGGAGTGCAGTGGCTCACCACTTTTATCACTATTGAGATGAATTTTAGAGAACTATTCATGAGGTTCCATTCAAAAGGTAGGACCTTTGAACTACATGGATTATAGGCTAATTCTCCACATCTTGTTAGTTCCCATTAATTGATAAATATTCTCAAAAAAGGTGTAGAAGTATTTTTGGCATGCTTATTTTACATAAAAGTTCAACCAACCAAGGAGTCTACAAATCCTAATTTGCAAAGGGTGATGGATGACCATTCATTTTTTTTGGTGACATATCAAAAGGACTTATTCTAATTTGTACACATTATCATGCCATCAGGCTCATTCTAGGATGTACACCACCCAACATCAAACCCTATAAATATCCATATTCCCATAAGAGTGAAATTAAAAATATGGTATAGGAGATGTTGGAGGAAAGAATTATTCAACACAATCAAAGTAAATATTTATCCTTGGTGGTCATGGTGTGGAAGAAGGATGACAATTATATGATGTGCCCAGACTGTAGATAACTCAAAAAATACACCATCAAAGATAAGTTTCATATTCCAGTAATTGATGATTTACTAGATGAATTACATGGTGTTTTTTATTTTACCAAGTTAGACCTTCACTCTAGGTATCATAAAATTCATCATCCATGATGAGGACATAATTAAAACATCTTTCAAAACTCATGGAGGCCATTATGAATTTATGGCCATGAATTTTGGCCTCATAAATGCACCATATGCATTTTAGATTTTGATGAATAATATTTTTAGTCCATTTTTTACAAAGTTTATATTAGTGTCTTTTGATGATATCCTCATCTATATAAAAATTTGGGAAGACCATTTAAATCATGTGAAATAGGTGCTTTCAATTCTAAAACAACATTATATCTATGCTAAACCTTCTAAATGTAATTTTGGTGTCTAAGGCATGGAGTAATTGGATCATATTTTTTCACATGAAAGAGTGAAATTTTATCCTAAAAAAATCCAAATGATGATGGAGTGGTAGGTTCCCAAGACCCTCAATAACTTTTGATGATTTTTGGGGCTAACTAGTTACTATCATAGGTTTGTCAAAAATTATGGTAGCATTACATCCCCACTCACCTCTTTATTGAATAAAGACTCCTTTTAGTGGACTGATTTAGCTATTAAGGCATTTGAATAGTTGAAAATGGCTATGTGCACAACTCCAATTTTGGCTACTCTTGATTTTTTTCAAAAACTTTTATTATGGAGTGTGATGCATCAAGATATGGCATGGGGGATATAATCATGTAAGAAGGTAGACCACCAACATTTTAAATTCACTAACTAAAGATAAAAATAGGCTCAAACCAATCTATGAGAAAGATATTATGGATATTTTACATATAATGAAACAATAAAGACTATCTGATGGGTCATCACTTTCAAGTAAAGACTAATCATGATAGCCTCAAATATTTTATGGAGCGATGATTTTCATCTGAAGAATAATAGAAATGGGTGACTAAAATGTTAGGATATTATTTTTAAATAGTTCATAATAAAAGAAAAGAGAATGTAGTGGTATATGCCCTCTTTCGATGGGATGTATTAGTTGAGGCATTGTTATGTACCATGACCATCTGGCAGGTATATTGACTAGAGGAAGGAATATTTGAATGGGAAAATTATAGTGCTACCAAGGATTTGATTCAAAATCTTTAGCATGGTTATGATGAATATAAAAAATTTACATAGAAAGGGAACACATTATGGTATAAATATATATTATACCTCTATAATCATTCTCTCTTCAAACATAAAATTCTATAATAACTTCATGTCTCTCTTCCAAGATAGATTATACCTCTGTAATCATTCTCTCTGTAAACATAAAATTCTTTAGGAACTTCATGCCTCTCTACTTGGAGGTCATTCCAGATTTTTGAAAACATATCATAGAATCAAGTAGGATTTATTTTAGGAAGGACTCAAGGAGGATGTCCAAAAATATGTGTTGAATGCATGGTATGTCAATAGAAAAAAGATAAATCATTAAGACCCCAAGTCTTTTGAATCCTTTATCTATACCCATCTAATTTGGGAGGAGTTTCTATGGATTTCATTATAGGTTTACCATGGTCTGAGGGTAAAAAATTTATCATTGTAGTTGTGGATCGATTCACTAAGTATGCTCATTTTTATTCCATATCAAATCCTTTTGTTGTTAGTACAGTAATTTCTAATTTTCTCAATACAGTTAATACATTACATGGTACTCTAAATATCATTATAAGTGATCAATATCCCATATTTACTAGTAATTTTTTGAATGAATTATTTGCATGTTTGGATACCTAGTTATCTCATAGCTCATACTATCATCCTAAATCTGATGGACAAATAGAGGTAATCAACAAATGTCTAAAAGGGTATATTCATCATTTATTTCTAACAAACTAGATAAATGGGTTCATTAGTTTCCACTTACTAAATGGTGGTATAACACTTATTTTCACACTTATTCCAATATGTCTCCCTTTGTGTCATTGTATAGTTATCACCCCCATCCATCACTTTAGCTTTGATAGTGAATCTTAAGGTTTGATCTATTAAGGAACACATTTTCCATCAACATGAGGTGCTAATTAATTTGTGAGACAATTTAACAATGGCACAAAATAGAATGAAGCAACAAGTAGATCAACACCACAGTGAGCAACATTTTGTCATAGGTGATTAGGTATTTGTCTATTTTCAACCATATAAGTAGATGTATTTGAAGCAAAAAAAAAGTATAAAATCTATCACTTAAGTATTATGGCCCTTATCAAATCTTGTAGAAAATTGATAATGTGGCTTACAAGTTATAATTACCACCATCCACTTGCATACATCTGGTATCACATGTATCTTGCCTAAAGAAGGTAATTAGACATAGAGTTTTCACTTAGATTGATTTGCCTAAATTAGATGAATAAGTCCAGGTCATTTTAGAGTCTAAAGAGATCCTTCACATGCATACTAAGCAACTATATACTAGAGTCATTAAAGAGTATTTGATCAAATGGAATAACCTTTATTCTAAATATGTAACATGGGATGATGAAGCATTCCTAAAACAACATCTTGGTTTGAATCAACATTGAGTACAACATTTTTTTGAAGGGGAGGCCATGTTATGCCCTTAACCTATAGTGTGTCTAGGGATATGTGTAGTTGTTTTGTGGCTTACACACCTTCATATTATCTTGTTATATTTCTCTATGTTCTTAGTATAGTTAGCCTATGGAATAACCTTGGATAAGTAGAGTATATATAGGAGGTAGTGGTTAGTCTTTTATCATCATATTGAGAATTATGTTCTTATTGCATTGTTGTGGAGGTTTCTCCCTTGAAGTGGTTCAATTATAATATTCAAGTATCCTACTCTTTCAGTAATTTTTATTATGGATCTGTTAATTATACTCTTAATTATGTGATATATAATTATATTATTCCAAATCATCAAGATAATTTAATTACACATATGGAATTATAGGAACTATAACTACCCTATTGGTATGAATGTATTTAATACACATGTGTACTCTGGAAGGTAATGTGTAGAGTCTATATCCAAGGTCATCTAATAACATATAAAATAATCTCATATATGGTATAACTAAGAAGGTGGTAACCATGTGCTGTACCAACCTATAAAGGTAAATCAATCTATCCAATAATATTTGATGTGTCATATAATGCTTTGCCAATTTTTATCAAATGATATTAATCATCACATGTATATCCCAAATGTGTAAGTAGTGTCATTGTACATACTTTATTACTAGAACCATTATCAATCATAACACTATGTATAGAATTATGTTCAATCTATGTTTTAATAAATAATGAATTAAGCTTTGAGTCAACATCCATTATTTCATTATCATCAAATGTAATAGAATACTTCTAAACCATTGAGGTATCATGCATGTATAAGTACCAATAATATGATCTAATGTGCACCCATATTGTGATGGATGATGATGTGAATCATATGCCATTTACACTTCTATATTTTTATTAGAATGATATTGTAAAGGATTGTTAAATATCTTAGGATTCGTGTGATCACTAAGTTGTGACCCTGAATCCTTTTGAGGATCATTGAAGGTAATATTTTGGTCATCATCAAGGTCTTGAATTTTATACTTCAAGGCATAACATATGTTTTTATAATGTCTATGGTGTTGGTGATAGTCGTAATATGCATTACCATCATATATTTTGGGTACAGTTTGACTTATATCAACCTATATGGGAGGAGGGAGATATATGAGATGACACTTCACAAGATTCTAAAGTAATGAAGCTAGAGACTCATGTAATTATGTAAATTATCTCTTAGGTGTATTATATAAGATGATTTTATTAATTTATTGTAACACTACATTAAATGTAGTGGTTTATTTATTTTTAGGTTATGTAGGTTTTACCTTGTAGATTGATTTGATATGAATCTTGGTATTGGAAGTAGTCGGTGTGTTTGATACATAGTTAAGCTTATTCAAGGAAATAAGTTTCATCTCATGATTTCAAAAAATATGGCATAAGTCATCAAAATATTTGAAATTTTGAAAATAATGGACTCATGTAATCAGTCAAGCAAGATTTGATTAAAGATGTCTTTTATTACTTTATCTACCATTAGATTTGTCATTTTGGCCATTGTTTTATATCTCAAAACATATTCATTGATAGGTTCATTATTTCCTTGTTTGATCTTTGAAATTTTGAGCATATGACATCATTTTAATCATGTTGATATAGAAATGTGTTAGTAATTGATCAGCTTTTTGAATGCTCTCATTGATTGGAGTGGTAAATTAAAGGACCATCATAAAGCATAGTCATTAGGCTCATTGGACATAATGTGATCAAAATTTTATCATTTGAGGTATAATTAAGATATGCCACATATAAATATCATATATGTTGTTCATGATCACCCTTTCCATCATAATATGAACTTGAGTGTAAAAAAACTAGTTATCAAAGGGTGCAAACATATTTCACATGTAAGAGGATTATTTAACACCTCTTGTGAGTTAATATCATAAGGTGACCTCATAGAATTTTCTTAGTATTAGTAACCTTAGCTTGTAAAATATTTATTGTTTGTACAAGATCTTGAACATTTTGATCACTAAGTTTTGAAGTTTAAGAAGTCATAAAAGGAGGTGTACTCATGGTTTAAGTTGATATAGACATTGAAACCAGTAATTGGGTTGAAGTGTTAATGGTTCCCATGGAGGATGTAGTAATAGTAAAAAATTAGGAGGAAATGGTTTAAATACATAACTCGTGCCCCCATTGGATGTAGTAAGAGAGTATGTACTCAAGGGGAGGGTTACAGGAATACAGGGATGTCTCATAGGTCTAATAGCATCATCAATAGATGCACCTAGTTGTTCATCTATTTTTTTTTCTTTTTTAGTTTCCACTATGGTTTTGAGGATCTTATCAAGGTCTTTAAGGTTTTGATGTATACACTCTCAAAACATAGCAATAGCTTGTAATTTCTCCTAATATATTTTTTAATCTTCATTATTTGCATTAGATTCATTTTTTTCATGATCATAATCATCTTCTATGATAATCTCTTCAATATTTTGTTTATTTTAATTATTGGCACTTTCATTAGGTATAAGATTTTATACTTCATTGGTTTGAGCCATCTTAGGTGTGAAAATAGGAAAATCCAAGTGTTCAATAGAAACACTACCTTATGTAGGGATATGCCTAGGTTGCATATAGATAATATAATAAATTTAAAGAAAATTAATAAGGAAAAACCTAAGGAGTTTGAATACCCTATGGAAAGCTAGGGTTTTCATAAAGAGACATAGAAGTTGGGTTCACCAAATGTTTATCCCTAAATTTAGACATGTGAGGGATATAGGGTTAATAGATATTAATGTAGTTATAATACAAGGGTCATAAACTAATCTAATGAAGAAAAATTAATAGAAAAATATGATAAAAAATATTCTAAATTTATACATTTGAGATTGTTAAAAATAGTAGAGTATTATTATTAAAATATATTTTAATAAATAAGAAACAATAGTACTTAACTCATTTATTATGTGTAGGTAGATATGGACTAGAAAAAGGTTTAAAATATGTAGGATTAGTATTCTAGATCATTCATCATATTCTATAAATTTTAATTTTATGGTTGTGTATGTTACCATCAGATCTAGACACTACTATTGATGTTAGTCTCTGACTATGATGTAGGTGTCCTCTACAAAATAATCACTGGATCAGAATGTAACCAATTGCATTTTTAGGGGTTTTATATCACCTTTATTTGATTAATTTAGATTTAAAATACATTTTTTCATTATTTATTGATTTATTAAACCTTGTGTATTGATCCAAAATGGTTAGTTTATGCAAATGCTTACTACTACACCAATTCTCAATACTTAACAACTTTTTCTCAATTTCCCATAATTTATGTTAGAAATTGATTTATACTAAAAAATCAGCATTAAACTAATTAAAATAACAATAAAATAAACAAAATATAGAGAAATATAAAAAATGAGTTGATAATAGAGTTTACCCTTGTTGGGCTATGTCTTTAGGTCTGAAAAGCACTCAAACAAATCTATTAAATGATGCAAAATGACTTTACGTATAATCTTTACATCAAAATATATATTTTGTCTATAAATAATCCTACCTCTATCTCTAATAATTCTATGGTGCCTTTGTGTTTTTCCTCCAATAGATCTCTTCCCTCTAGAACACTATTTGCTTGTTCTCCTTTTACAAAGGGCTAAAATTCATCCTCTTCAAATAAAATGTTCTCCCTTTTATAATACTTTGAACCCCCTAGTCTATTGGCTAAGGTGTATCCTTTTTACAAGTATGGAGGGTTTAAAATCCCCTCAAATTCACCCATTTTATCTTTTCCATATGCTAAAAATCCCACTTTTGCTTATATTTAAACTTACTTTGTATTTTAAAATGCATTTAACCCTCCTTTTAATTTGAGCTTGGATTTTTATCTAACATGGATGGATTTACAATGAAATAAAGGTTTAAAATAGAACATTTTGTGCCTTTTGAGTAGGCTTATCCAACACTTTATCCCACATTACTTTGAATTTAACATAAATAAAGGTTTAAAAGCATGTTATTTGCCTTGTGAAACAATATTAAGACCATTTAATGCATTGAAATTATCTTGGCACTAAGGATTGGATGAGATACCACATTGAAAGTGATTAGGATTGCCACATTGGTTTTAGGTTCTATAATTTTAACACAAAATACGTTTAATTCCAAATGCATTATGGGGAAGGCTCCACTGAGGTTTATATGAAAAATCACTTCTTATGCATAGTGAATATGGTGATAGGGTCCCCTTCCATACAAAAAGAGGACCCCACCCACTAAATGGCACCAAATCATTAAATAGTGTGGTCCCCACCACTCAACTATTGAATACTAGAAGAAGGTTATCATAGGTTTCCAAAAACCCTTTATCTCATGTACCACATGTCAACATCTAATTGGTCAATGTGTCAAGTTATGATAGGTCCATATGGAAAAATGTGACTGGTCTATGTCATTTGATGATGTCATCATTGTACCCTATTATATATATTTTTATGTGTTTGTATTCATCTTTATTAGTCAATAGCATTTTCATATAGTTTTGAAATGAATTTATTAAAATTATGTTGGAAAGATCTCGACAAGCTATTTGATGTGTAGATAGTTTTGGTAGAATTTGGGACCATTTGATCAGATCGGTTATGGGTATCCCATAGATCACTCCTCCCCTCTAAGAATATTTTATACCACCAAAAGTCTTGTTTTATTCATAAAATAAGTGAGGGTACAAATCCTTCAATTTTATAGTTTCCATCCATTATGTTTTACTTTGATTCATTCATTTTAGACCCACGTGAAGGTACTCCACATCACCCCTTCATGAATTATTCACCCTCCTATCAATAATAATCTCTTTCTATAGCTTATCAAGATATTCAGGAGAAAATTCATCAACAAAATTAACTTTAACATTCTCACCTTGATCTATGATCATAGGAGGCTCATACAGTTTCAAGTTTTCAATAATAACTACTTAATACATCTACATGTATAGAGGTAAATCTAACTAGAAATCATTACAATCAATCTTTTCCAAAATCTTAAGTGGACCATACCTGATTGGTTTGAGATTTTTACCTTTAAATTTGAGATGTTCCTTTTTAATATGTATCCAAACTAGATAACCAACTTGGAAGTGATGATCAACCTAATGCTTGTCATGCCTAGCCATATATTTGTCTTGGATTTTATATAATTTCTCTTAGATATATTAATTAACTGATTAAATCTTCTAAATGTACCTCTTTTCTTTGTCTACAGCTTTATTTTTAACATTCATTCTTTTCTAAAACTAAAATCCAAGGGGGACTTAGGAAAATAACTAAAACAAGTCTCAAAAGGAGACTTCTATGTATAAGAATGCATGGCATGACTGTAATCATGTTTCACATAACATAGGTGTTCATCCCAAATCTTGGGATGCTTACTGCAATACTCTCAAAGCAAATGAACCATTATTTGGTTGACCACTTATGTTTGACCATCATTTTATGGATGAAAGGTAGTGCTCTTCTTGAGTTTTGTGTCCATAAAGTTCTACAAAGGTAACCAAAAGTTCCTAGTGAACTGTGAATATTAATTAGATACAATAAATGTGGGTAAACTAAAATGAACCCAAACATTTTTTAAGAACAAGTGTGTAGTCTCCTTACCTATTATCTACTTTTTATAGGGTACTAATATATGCATTTTTTTAATCTATCCGCAACCACATACAAATAATCATGATTCTTCCTTGGCATAGGCAAGCCTCCTACAGACTCCATAGAAACACTCTCCCAAGTATGGGTAGGTATGGTAAGTGGTGTATATAAGCCCAAATTCATGTTACTAGGCTTGTTAGTGGTACATAAAATACATCCTTTTACATAATTGGATACATTTTCATACATTTGAGGCCAATAGCAATATCTTTGTAATTGTGCAACTATTTTCCCAATGCCAGAATGACCAAAAATAATAGAAGTATGTGCTTCCCTAATCACATAGATCTTTTCATCTTGTATAATTCATAATTTACCAAGATTATACAATAATACATTGTGTATGTGATAGTCTAGTTCTTCTACCTAAATTCCATGAGTTAGATTTTCATAGATATCCTTGAAATCATCTTTAGCATATTTTTCTTTACAAATTTCATGCATCAAAAAAATATGTTACAAAAGAATAAATGAAATACTAGGAGATATTGAAAGTAAATCAACAATATTATTTCATGTACCTCTTTTATACCTGATCACAAGATGGAATCATTGCAAAAATCCCATCTAACAAAAGTGCCTTAACTGTTGTTGCTTTGATTATGACAAGAGATATTGTAAACATTGATGATCCATGTGGTTTATTATATATTTTCCCATTAAATAATGCTTCCATTTTTCACACTATCTACTAAAATATACAACTCTTTATAATAATTATTATATTTCCTTACTACACTTGTGAAGGTTTCTGAATGGTAACAAATAAGATTTTGATTTTACATGAAAATGACACCCATGGCATAATCACTTGCATTGGTTTCAATATCAACTAGTTGTTATAAGTCTAGAAGTTGATTATCTTTTATTACAATGTGTCAAAGGATTTTTGGTGCTTTCCTCCCCACTTAAAGACATGTTTAGTACTTGTCAAAGCATGCAAAGGAGATGCAAACAAATAAAAGTTAGAAATAAACTTCCTTTAATATTGGACTACCCCTAGAAATACTTTAAATTTAGTAACATTATTGGGCTTAGGATATTTCTTAATGGATTCAACTTTAGAGGGATCAAATTTTAGTTCACCACCCCTAATACATAACCTAAATAGACCAAATATATTTTTCCAAATTCACATTTAGACATCTTTAATTACAATTTCTCCTTTTGCAAAGTATCTAAGACTGTCCCAATGTGTTTAACATGATCTTCTCAACTTTTACTAAAGATCAAAATATCATCTAATTAGACTATAAAACAATCATGTATGAATGGCCTAAATACATCATTTGTAACTCACATTAAATTTGTGGGTCTATTACTAATCCCAAAGGTCATAACTATCCATTTGAAAATACCTTAATACTAAAAAAATGTTTTCTAAATATCACTTTTGCTAATTCTAACTTGGTGATAACCACTTCTCAAGTCTAACTTAGTGAAATAAACAAAAATTTTCAATTGATCTAATATATCATTAATGTGATGAAGAGGGTAGTGTTTTTTCACCATTATCTTGTTCAATGCTTGGAAATCCATGCACATCTGCCAAGTGTCATATTTATTTAACACCAAAATAATTGGCAAACCACATGGAGAAGTCTTTGGCTAAATGACCCCTCTCTTGAGTAACTCTTGAACTTGATTCTTTATTTATTCATTATCCACCATATACAACCTATACATGTCAATTTTATGAAGAGGTGCATCTTGTTACAGTTGTATCTCATGTTAAATACCAATTTTAAGAGGTAAACCTTATGGATCCTAAAAAACATCATCATAATTAGACATTAACTTAACTATTTATTGCTTATGTTTAGGATCACAACCTTAGATAGCCTTTGATTTATAATTATTCTTGGATTTCACAATCATGAGTACAATGTTTTTGCTTACATTGACAAGCCTTTTCATTTGTCTTATAGATACAAGTGATAAATTTGCATTTATCCGATGGGCTCTTATAATGTATGCATCCCCATATTTTATAAGCAAATATTTATTCTCTTCCCTATATAAGATTTATTTTCTATCATAAAAATAAGGACTTTCAAGTACAATGCCACATGTATTAAGTGGAACCATAGCTAATTCTACCTCATCAATGAATTAGAGGTGATTACAAATCTAAGTTTACATGTTTTAGTTACTTTAATTTTAAACCATCACATACCCAACCCAAAGGGTATGGATTAGGATGTGGTTTAGTATTAAGCCCTAATTTTTTGATAACTTATTCAAAAATAAGATAGCTTGTGATCCACTATAAAAAGAGTATGTATTTTAGTATGCTTAGAAATCACTCTTATGTAGAAAAGCTCATTTATTTTCTTCTCATCATGCATAGATTTATAATGTAAATAAGAATGAGAAGTATGGAAATTTATGATAGAAGAGTAAGAAGATGAACCTTTAAAACCCATAGTGGGACCTTGGTCTCATCACCTGAATTAGAGCCAAGATCTTTTTGGATTCATGTTATAGTCTTCTTCTTATCATCTTTCTTGTTCCCAAACCATTTTGGCCTAAGTTCTATATGGAGCTTCCAACACTTTGCACTATCATGACCTTCTTGCTTACAATGTGCTAAAAAAGACTTCCCATCCTATTTTTGATCATATAAGTGTGTTTCATATTACCCTTTCCTTTACCTTTACTTTAGGTGCTTTACTTGATTTCTTTGTGAAGTGTTCCTTAGTCACTTTACCCCTTGATTTAATATGGATAGCTTGGACACAAACTTCATCAAGATCAGTGGGATTAAACATGAGTATTATATGCCTTAAATAAATATTTAAACCACCAATATATTTCAAAATATTATGTTGAGTGTAAAGGGAAATGCCCAAAATCAAAGCCTTTTTTAAACTCTTGAGTGTAATCTTATACACTTTGACCCTTAGTTTTCCTTAAGTTTGACCAATCCCTAGTAGCTTGTTTCATATAACCTAATGGCTAAAAATGATTTTTCAATCTAGAAACAAAATCATTCCAAGAATAAATCACTTTACCATGCCTAAGGAGATCCATTTGTATCTTACTCTCCACCAAATGAGTGTTGTACCTCCCAACTGAAGAGTAACTAACTAGATTTTTGCTTCCTCATCATCAATATTATGAACCCTAAAGTATAATTCCATCTATTTGATCCAATGATCTAGATTATCTACACTATGTTCTCCATTATAAATTATCAAATCAAACTTAACATCAAGCTTTATAATGGAAGAAATAGAATTAGAAACTTTATTTTGTCTGTCAAATGAAGAACTAGAAGGTTTGAAAGGAGATAGAGGAGATTTAGGAGGTTCTTATCCTTTACCCTTACCATTGATTGAAGTTTATTCCTCTTATTTACCTTCATTTTCACCTTTTATCCTCTTCTTCCTTTCACGGTAAAAATCTTCCACCATGCTCCACATCTCTAGAAAATATTGATGGAAGGCCACTTCTGAGTCTAGTTATCCCCTAGGAGATTTAATAGCTTGACTTGCATGTTTTTCACCAATTTATGGGTTATGATATTCAAGTGATCCTTATCATATATTTGAATTAGACCTATTTAACATGTAAAATAGAAACTTAAAAATCCAAAAACCATGATATAACATCCCTAATCAACTTGTTATGATACCAAACTTGATCCAAAATGGTTAGTTTATGCAAACACTCACTACTTCACCAATTCTAAATACTTAACAATTTTTTCTTAGTTTTATATAATTTACATTAAAAATTGGCTTTATAATTAATAAATAAGCATAAAAATGATTAAAATATTGTCAAGTAAATGAACAAAATTTAGAGAAATATACAAACCAGATTGATAATAGAGTTCACCCTTGCTGGTATACATCTTCAGATTCAAAAAGCACTCGAACCAATATATTAAGTGATGAAAAATCACTTTATGTACAATTTTTACATCAAAAAATATCTTTGGTCTAAAAATAATCCTACCTTTGTCTCTAAGAAAACTCTGGTAGCTTTATGTTTGCCCTCCAATAGGGCTTTTGCCTCCAAAACATTCTATTTGTTTGTTCTCCTTTTACAAAGGGCTAAATTCATCCCTTTAAAATAAAATGTTCTCCCTTTTATAATAATTTAAACCTCCTGGTCTATTTGATAAGGCATTATCCTTTTTACAAGGATGGAGGGGATCAAATCCCCTCAAATTCACCTCTTTGATTTAAACCAACTTTATATTTTAAAATGCATTTTACCCTCATTTTAAGTTAACCTTTGAGTTTTATCCCACATGGATGGGATTTACAATTAAATAAAGTTTTAAAATAGAAATTTATATGCCTTTTAAGAAGGCTAAGCAAACACTTTATCCCACATTACTTGGGATTTAATAGAAATAAAGGTTTAAAAGCTAGTTTCTTTCCTTGTGAAGTGGTCTTAGGACCATCTAATGCATTGAAATTATCTTGGTGCTAAGTCTTGGATGATTTTCCATGTTGAAGGTGATTGGGTTTGTCATTTTTTTTTTAGGAACTATGTTTTGAACACAAAGGAATTTAATCCCACATGCATTGTGGATATGGATCCAATGAAGTTTATACAAAAAAACACTTCCTATGCATTATGAATATGGAGATATGGTCCCCCTCCATACAAAAAGATGACCCCATCAAGTGAAGTCCCATAGTTATTAAATAGCATGATCCCCACCACTAAATCATTAAAAACTAAAATAAGGATGCCATAGCTTTCCAAAAACCCTATATCCTATGTGTTGCATGTTAACATCTAATTACTCCATTTATCAAGTTGTATTTGATCCATATGTCAAAAATTGATTGGTCCATGTCATACTAATGACATCATCATTATATTATGTCATATTTTTTTAACCTATTTGGCTTCATCTTCATCAAACCATGAATTTTTCATATGGTGTCTAAAAGTCTATGTTCAAATTGTGTTGGAAATGTCTCAACAAACTCTTCAATGTGTAGATATTTTAGCAGAAATTGGGACCATCTAATTAGATAAGTTATGGGGATACTCCTAGATCATGCATTCACTCTTCTTCACCCTTAGAATAAGTTTTATAAAAAAAATTTTAGTGGGCTCATGTGTCAAGTTACCCCAAAGACCCCTTTGTCAATGGGCACTGCCTACATAGTATATATTTGGAGGGCCTTAGACTTATGTATTTTTCCCATGTGCAGGAAAGTGTGTTTATGAGGGTGAAATATGTTATATGAATATGTTTTTAATGATCTATCTTGTAATTTGATAAAACGTGCTTATGGGTTACTCTTTAAATGTTTTAGACCTGTAATATGATTGTCCCTATGCTTGATATGAAAATAGGGATTAATAGGGCAGAGTAGAGTGTTTGTGTAGTTGATTTATTTAGGTTTAGTATGCGTTTTCTTGGTATTTTATAGATAAATAATGAGAAGTCTTATAATTGTATTTATACCACACCTTTTGAAAATATCTCATGGTAGGGTTCAATAAGACAATTAGGCCAATGCATGGGTTTAAATATTTTTATAATTTGGATGAATTTTGGCTACTAAACTCTAGATAATGATCTGGACACTACTATCATTGGTAGTATCCCTTTGTGGCCGATAGTGTCTATAGGGATATCAAATATAAATAGATCTAAAATTGATAGTGAATGATATTTATCAAGTTTTAAGCTTTCTATGCAGTATAAGAGACCTAGTTCATTAGAATAATATGGATCAAATTATAAATAAGTATTTAGGCATAGTGAGATGTTAGATATAATCCTTTTGGTATCATGGAGATCTATAACTGAAGGGTAGAGACTTGATTGATATTAATCAAATGTATAAGACTAAGATGTTATAAATATTTAGTTTTAGTATCTATAGTAATCTATTCAAAAATCTAATTTTTTAGTTCATAGAAGATTTAATTTCCATGATGATCCCACTAATATGCCCCTCTTTTGAGGTGAGGGTTGTAACATGTGAATTATTCATCTCAAAAGAAAAGAGTTAACCACATCATGATATGTAAAAAGATGTGATAATTTATAAATATGTGCCAACATGTGGAGAGTATGTCACTGTATTAGTGAATAGATCATCAAACATATATGAAACATGTAATGCAAGGCATATAAGTGTCTTTTCAATATAGATTTAACAATTAGGCATAAGTAAGTTACCATCATTTATATAAGTATTTCAATCCATAGGAAATTAGATAATATGAATCATGGCACCACAAAAAAATGTCTGATATAGATCACTAAACCACAAAATTAGTAAAATCAACAAGATCAATAAACAATCTTAGATTTATTCACTCATAAGAACATAATTCCATAGACATGATGTAAACAATACAAGCACATGTAATATCATAATAACCATCATTGATATGAATAATATACTACTTAGGAAGGTGTATAATATGATTCATGGCACCACAAAAAAATTAAATTGTGTGATATGGATCACTTCTCCACAAACTTAGTAAAATTAGTAAAACCAACAAGCTCATTAGAAAATATTAAATTTATTCACTCATAAGAACATAATTTCATGGACATAACACACACAATAGAAGCATGCATAATTTCATAGTAACCATCATTGATATAAGTATTTAGTAATGAACTACTTAAGAAGATGCATGATATGAATCATGGCACCATAAAAAAATGTATGATATGGATCACTACACCAAAAAATTAGTAAAATTAGTAAAATCAACAAGATAAGTAAACAATCTTACATCTATCCACACATAATAACAAATTTTCATGGCCATGACACACACACACACAATATAAGCACATGTAATATTTTTCACTGTCACACAAGGCCAAGGATCACACACAATGAATAATCAAATGTCACACAAGGCCAAGGAAAACAACAATGAAAAAAATATATTTAACAAGGTAAAGGGCTAGAACAAAGGAAATTAATATGTCACACAAGGACAAGGGATGCACATAAAAGACAAAAAAATGTGATGCATGACCAAGGGTTACGTACAAAGAAAGAGACATAAAATGATACACTCAATCAAACAATGTCATAATCTAATTCAAGTACAAGATAAACAAAGAGTATTATAATGATACTCAATTAACAAAAAACAATAATATAAGGCAAGGTCCAAATAAGAGGCATATAATGATATTCTCAATTACACAGTGTCATGTACTAAAGCAAGGTAAACAAAACATAATTAATGATAAATTTATAGGAAATGAGACAACATCAATGAAGCATAGAATAAATTAAATTGGTCTGAATTATCAATATGTGTTAATGTCACCACATAATAAAGTAGCATATCCATGAAAAATAGCATTGTAAAAAATATAAGTAAGAGCAAGACGTGTAAGTAATGGACATATCTTAACATGATAATTGGAAATGTCATCAAAAGATATAACCCATATCAATGTAACTTGTGGAATGGAAAATGAAATGTATTCTACAAAACATGTGATACATATCATAAATGAATAATGTAACTAAAAAACATGTCATGTTTAGTGTTTTACCCTAATTTGAATTAAGATGAATTACTTAATTTAAATCAGATAAAAACTAGTATGGGAATTCATATCACTAAATATGACATTTAATCATGGGTGTGAATGAAAAATCATGATAAAAATTGTAATGATTTTACAAGTGGCATATGTTATAAAAAAATAATTAAAACAAATGGATAGTTACTTATGTTTTTTGATTGCTTTTTTGACTATGACTATGCTTTAATAATAAAAAATAGACTGAAGAAGGCCTATGATTCATTCAGATCCAAAACTATGTTTCTATCTACATAGGGTCAATTATATCAACTTTGGGTTTGTACCAACTATCGATACTGACATGTACTGGTTGATAATGACCTATGCATAAAATAGGGTATTTCATCATATGATCACCTTCACATATCTTTGAAATCTCTATATCTACAATGTCAAACCTTGATGATGCACACAACTCTATAAGTCATCCTCTTTCACCTTGAAACCCTTTGTGTGCTTTTGAGGGATATAAACCTTCTAAGATTAGGAAAGTATAATGGGTTGAGATGGCCCCAATCAACCTCATTGATGACTGAACATTTCATATGTATTTTATACTCAAAGGAGGTAAAGCAAGCCACACGTAGTTCTCCCACTTAGTTTGATTGTATAATTATGCTCCTTCACTATATTAATGTAACTAAATATTTAGTTTTGATGCTTAAAAATACTTGCTTAAAACTTAACTTTGGGATGCTTCAAACTTGGATATGGGTTGCTCCTAGTGATTGATTTATAAATTGAGAGGAATAGGGAAGCTTTTATCAATGTGTAATAGTGTACATATGTGTACCAAATAATTATCAAATCCCATATTAAATGAGGCATTGATTTGTAAATATATGGGTCTAATTAGGCATTCTATCATGCCACTAACATTCTAATAATATGGGTTGACCCTAAGGAATGATTTTATTTTAAAAAGTAGCCATTTTTGGGAGAGGGTCATTATCATTAGGTGTAGGTCAGGTTCAACTAGCAATATTGACCTACTATGATGGTAATGATATATACACAAGAGGATAATCTAAGCATCTTGACATGTTTATGCAGGATAGTATGTATGTTTGAAATAGATAGTGAGGTTCATGTAGGTATGTAACAACATATAGAAGGGTCAAACCCATATAAATCACTAGGATAGGGTGATATGATGAGTTAGGACCATATTTGTGTGTGTAATTCATCTATGGTAAATGTATGTCAAGATTGTCATTATCAATTACTCAATTCCATATTTTACTATCTATAAATGCCCCCCTTTTATTCTAGTAATGGAATTGTTAGAGTAAAAGGAAAATGTATACCTAATTATGTACAACACACTTTGTATTTAGTAGGAAGTTATAATTATGTAGGTCACTCAAAATCAAAACCTACAAAAAAAAAGTATGTAAATTGAAATCTGAAATCTAAACTTAAAAATTAAAAATTAAATAATAAGGAAGGAAGACATATTTGTGTAGGTGAAACCATGTTTCCCTTGAAACTTGTTGAAATTGATGCTTCCTTGTTGAAGTCTTATATAAATATGCTTTCCATTAAATCACTTGGAGAATGATTCCTTTTGTTTTACCATGGATAAATTGAGGGTGATCAAACCCTAATTTTTTGTAACTATGCAATCCCTTTAGTTAAGAATAAAACATTATCAAACCCTCATAAATGTTGGGAGAAATTCACAATGTACTAACCCAAATAACTACTTATATCTAATAAGGAATGGGAACCACATGATGGGTTCACTATAAGTAATTTCATGATCATTTATAATATTTGAAACTCATCATACATTACCCATTAAAACATGAATCAAACTATTACAGACAAATTTATAGATTCAAGGTTGTGAATTACTCAGTGCAGATAAAAAAGTACTTTGTGATTAAATATTTTTAAAAGTGTTCACTATAAAATAAGTAAATGTGCATGAATAAATATCATTACCCTTTAAAAATATGTCAATTGTAAATTTTCATAGTATGTATGTGTATGAATTAGTATCATGCCTCATGAATTTTAAAGTGTGTATATATGCATTAACCAATATCAAGCCCCTTTCTATGCCAACCAACATATAATTCTATGCATTTATATATTGAACCTAAGAACTTGTATCTCAAATGTATGTATATGTGAAATCCTATAATTTTTGTTCATTATATCTATGTACATATTCCCTTATGTGTGTGAATCTATACTCAAATATATGTAAATTAAGTGCATATGCATGTTACATGCCCCAATAATTTATACTGCAATGTAAATATTTATAATTTAACTTAAATCATATCATATATAATGTATTCTTTGATTCAAAAAAAAATTAAAAGGTGTTTCCCATCCATCCATAAAGTTACAAATCCTAGGAGATACTAAAAAAGGATGAGGCCAAGATCATGCCCTAGGAAAATTTGGTGGAATGGATACCCCTTAGTCCTTAGCACTACAACTAAGAAGTATTTCTTACATCTAATCCATGTAAAAATAGGGTTTCAATATTAAAAAAATCATTTTATATTCATGGAGACTTATGTCTCTATGACAATCCCATTGTAATGCCCCTCTTTTGAGATTAGGGATGTGTCTGTAAGTTACACATATCAACAAAAAAGATAACTATATCATGTCATGTATAAATATAACATCATGTATAACTAGAGGATTTCATCATATTAATGTTCATGTCAATCAATGTATGTATGTAAAACATGTAATGTAGTGAAAATAACTTTCATGCCTAGGTATATGTATCAGTGAAGTACATAGTGGTAACCATCACTAACAAGATAATTAAATAAGACTACGTAGTAATAGTGTATGATATAGATCATGGCACCACTCAATCTCAACAGGATCAACTAGGTCAATATTTAATGTCACACACAAGGCCAAGGGCCACATACAATAGATATAAATATGTCACAATAAACAAAGTCAAGGGCCACATGAAAGGGACATAAATATGTCACAAACAAGGAACAAAAATATGTTGCATCAAACAAGGCCAAGATCCACACACGTGGGACATAAAGAAGTAATAAACAAGGCCAAGGGGTCACACACTATAGACAAGTATAAATTAGCTTATCATGCAAGAGAATAACAATATAGATGAAACATAGAACAAGGAAATACTAGTCTACACCATCCATATATATCAATGTCACATTATAGTACAAAATCATATCCATATAGTGTTATATAATATATGAGTAACTAGAAAGATGTTTAAGAAATATAGATATCTCAACATGGTAAAGAGGTTAGATAAATATATAACCTCTGATAGTGAAACTTATGGAATAATATGCCCCCAGTATTGGCATAGACACTAGGTAGAGGAAATTCCAACATCTATATGTACATGTGTAACCTCTATGTCCCACATTGTACTCATATACCATGAAATGCATGTATGAATGAAAATAATATTTCATCTACCATGCATGTGATAAATAACATATGTAAATAATTTAATTTATTAGTCATGTCATGCTTAGGTTATGATTTGTTTGTTAATAGTTTGAATGTTTTTTAAAAAAATAGTTATTTAATTTTTTGTATTTTTTAAATATTTTAAAGTAGTGCTCATAAATCAGTGAGTAGGTCATATTTTTAAGAATCCAAGTTGATATATCATACTTTGTCCTTAATATTATGTAATCATATTGCCTCTTTTTATTTTTCTTATAATTATTCAAATTATTTACTTTCTTCTATCTTAGATGTTTTGATTTTTTTATGGTAAGTATCATCATCATGTGGAATCATGATCCCTCTTCCTATATATGAGAAAGTGAGGTATTGATTGGTTTGATTAATTATAGATTGTATTTGATGTAACCATTTTTTCCCAACATAAATTACACCTAATAATTAGGAGGCATGACCCATATGTGTGTATCAACCACTTTTGGACCACAAGCTATCGGTAAAATGATATATCTAAGGGGGTCTTGAAAAGGTGTGTTATGTTGTATTCATTAATGTCATGTCTCATTTGTCATAAATATTTAACACTACATATGGGTTCCCATTTTTTCCATAAATTTGAATGTGTTTATAATAGTCACCTTTCATGTATATTTTAATGGTATAAGCCTCATGTTGTGGACATTTTCTGTATATTGTATTTACAAATGGTGTATTTGTGGAACTTGATGCAAGAGGTTCTTATTGATTCTATATTACCTTAATATTAACTTCATTCTTGTACATTTATATATTATTATAATGATCACAATGATCTATGTCATATCCTACATTTATATGATAATCACAATATGATTTTCCTTCTTGATGTGAGAGATGTCACATTGCTCAATACCTAGTAGATAGTAATTTGATGAGATTATGATCAAGTAATATTTTCAATATTATTCTTGGTTTATCTTAAAGAATCATTACTTATAATGTTTTTAGAGCTTTATAATTTGATATCTCTGTATTATTTACTAAAATGTATGATTACTTCTTTGTCCAAATCATGTTTGACTTTAGTGTTGCTTATGCCTAGTATGAGATAATGTTGTAACTATTATTTGAATTTAGAATGTATTGATGATCTATCATTGTTTCCTTTCCTTTGCCCCTGGAGTATTGTGTCTGAATAGTAATTTATGATTTATCCCCTTTCATTATATATGAATTATACCATATTCTCTAACTCCAATAATTTTGAATAGAGTATGAGATAAATTTTCATATAAATAATTTAAGTTTAACTTGTGTGGTTGATCATAGTTATATCTTCCATGTTAGTATCATCATCATCATCATCATTGTCATAATCATATGTGACCATGACATTCTTTTTTTCCAAATTCATCACTTAAGGAAGATCAAGAATAGGTTTTATCTACTATATAATATCTTATGGTTCATGTTTTATAATGAATTTTTAAGTTATGATTGGTTCCTTGTCATTTTCAGTACTTGATTCACCCACCTCATATGTATGTATTTGAGCTACTAGAATGGGTTATGATGGAGGAATGATAGAATGATCTTCTAACTATGATTCATATTGTTTCTCATTAGTATATTTTATCATCTAATAATACCTTAAAGGATCATCATATGTTGGTTGTGTATAAGAATAGTCTGTGTGCATGAATTTGATACATTTGTGTAGGGTTTATGGTAGTATTTCCATAACACATATCCAAGGTCACCTCAAAAGTAATTTGTAATGTAATTAATTAAATATATTGTGGAAGGTAGTAGATACCATATTGGGACCTATTTTTATATCCAATGATATGGTCGCAAGTATTTGACACAAACTGTTTTCAAAACCTTTCATACAATTATATAATTTATTAATAGTATCTAGATTGATCCCTAAATTGTTTAAGAAGGTAGTGTTACATATATTTAATCCAGAACCATTATATACCAACACATTTTTGACTATTTTATTTTGCACTTGAAGTAGAGTGAATAATGAATTTTTTGATCTCTCATGTGTTTTGTAGGTAAGTATTATTTATCATCCTTGAATTTATTCATGATAGAGGTAAATGATATAGGTTATGTATCACTAGGGAGAGTTATTTCTTGTAGTTCCTCATATAAAATGTCTTTGTATATCATTGATCTTTTGAGTAACTTTGAGATAGAAATTTTAGCATGGGTGTTATTTATTTTGTCTATGATGTCATACCCTTTGGATTGATGGGCTTGATTTGTGAAAGGTGGAGGGGGTTGAGGAGGAACATGTTGACTACCTTCATTATGATACACATGATGAGGCACCCTACCTCATCTAGTGTTGACAACATGGACTACATAATCCAAAATAAGTTGTGGGTGAATAATGGGAGAAGTGTGGTAGCTAGTACGACCTTGAGGTCTAGGGGAGGAGGAAAAAATGATTCATCCATGCCATTTGGCATATAGTGGTAAAAAAAGATAACTCATATTGGATGTTACAATAATATTTTTTTTAGAAGTCTAAGGATTGTTCATTGTTTATTTTCACTTTATTTATGTTCTTAGATTTGATCCATTTGGTTATATGATTGATAAAAATGTAACATAGCCAAGTTGAAAAATATAAAAATATTGACTTCATGACTTGAAGTAAAAAATAAACATAATATTCATTCATTGTAGCTATGGGTAATGTGTATTATTAGGGAATAAAAAAACAGGTCTAAAAATAAAAACCTAGGGCTTAAATTTGAAACCTTAGAAGGATGAAACCCTAAGGGAGACCTAGGGTTATACATGATTCAAGCAATGTACATGTTACCAATATTTTTTACCTTAATGTGAATTAATATGAATTACAATCTAATTTAAGGTAAAAACTAGTATGGGAATTCATATTAATAAATATGATGTTTAAGTATGAACCTAAATGTAAAATTTTGAAATAGATTGAAATGATTTTAAAAGTGGCATATGTTAAATATAGTGAGTTAAAAGAGGGATAGGTAATTTTATTTTCTAACTAACTTTTTGATAGTGGTTGTGCTCTAAAAATGGAAAACAAATTGAATCAACCTTGTGATTCATCCAAATCAGAATTTTGTTTTTATCTACATAGAGTTAATTCCACCATATTTAAGTCAATATTGATTGCCTATATTGACATGTAGTGGTCGATTGTGACATTCAAAAAATATGGCATGTGACTATACAATCAACTTCTCCTATATTTGAAAACTTTGTATTTGAAATTTTGAACCCTGATGATGCACATGACTTCATAAATTAGCCTCCACCTAGAAACCTTAGGTGTACTTGTAAGGGTTATAAAATTGTAGAAATCATAAAAGTATAATGGGTTGAGCTAAACCCAATCACTCCCATTGATGACTGATCATTGCCTACATATATGATACTCCAAAAAGGGAAATAAATCCACACATAGTTATCCCACTTAGTATGATTTTTAAATTGTGCTCCTTTGTTATATGAATGCAACTAATGACTTGGATTTGATATTTGACAATACTTTCTAAGAATTGGTTTTGGGATGATTTAGACTTGGCTATGGGATGCTCCTAGTGATTGATATTCATATTGGGAGGAAATAGGGTAGGTTGTATCAATATGCAATAGTGTATTTATATGTACATATAAGTGTCATGTCCCCTATAAAGTGAGGCCTTGATTCATATATATGAGTCCAATTGGGCAATTTCTCATACCATTGACACATTAGGTATATGGGTTAACCCTAAGGAAATATTTTATTTTAAAAAGTTGTTGTTAGGAGAGGGTCACTGTCATCAAACACATGTTAGTATCAACATCCATAAGATGACTAAATTAATCATCTAAGCATGTTTGTACATGATAGTATGCAGTTTTGAAATAGATAGTAAGGTTCTTTTATGTGTGTAACAATAGAATGGAAGGGTCAGACCCATATAAAACACTAGGATAGGGTGATAAAGTGAGTTAGGAGCATATTTGTGATCAAAAATCATGCATGGTAAATGTATGTCATGTTTTTAATTATCAAGTACTTAATACTAAATTTTAGTGTCCAACTTAGTTCTTGATTTTTGATTTTTTTTAATATTTGGATTTTTTTTGTATTTTTGAATATTTTGAATAAATTTAAAAATTCTAACCAAGGATCCTATCAAGGTGATGGTCATGTGTAGGTCATGTACCAAACATGTAAATGTTTACCTATTATGAGTGATTAATATCATAAATAATTATATATAAAGTTGAGGAATTGATCTTTTGGTATAATGTCACTATCATTATCAACATAACTCATAGGATCCTATGTACGATGAGTAACTCTAAGTAGTAGAGTATCCTATGAATTCTATTGTGCAGTAGAAGAAGCATGTGATTTTTTTAATTGTGAAACATGATTATCTATATATAACACTAGATTATGATTTGATATTAAAGATAATGGCCATTGGGAATCTTGGAATCCTAAATAACTCTATGATGTAATTGTCATTGACTCTAGTTATCTAGGAAA
This sequence comes from Torreya grandis, assembly GCA_037957365.1. NCBI lineage: Eukaryota > Viridiplantae > Streptophyta > Pinopsida > Cupressales > Taxaceae > Torreya > Torreya grandis. Next base: position 2,295,220 of record JARHVA010000127.1, read on the forward strand.
GTCAACTAATTTTCTCTAAATTGTTTATATAAAATGAAGCTTAATATGTTGTATAGTTAATTATGTATAATTATCATGAATATATTGGATTAACCAACTTGGTGGTGGGGTTGGATGACGAAATGCCTCTATCTAAATAGAGTACTCATATAGAATACTTGAAATTATGACCACCTAACTACCATATATAAACTTGATACATATATGTATTAAAGATGGTACTTCACAAAGCTTATGTATCCAAGTGCATCTTAATAATAAATCAAAAACGCATATAATTGATAAGACTAAGAATAAAGTAGCAATTATTATGGAGCCTGCCTGAAGAGGTAGTACAATGCATCCCATGGGGTGTTGTTATTTGTCATAAAACTCTTTGATTATCTTCATTCCATCCATAAAATCTCATGTTTATATCTAAGAGTATGAAGAAGTGTCTTTGTACAAATGTTATATTGAACCATTGTCTACCATGACACTATGTATAGGATGTGAATTAATGTATGCTTGAATAAATAATGATGTATAAATAGGATCACCATCCATAATCTCATTGTCATGAAATGTAATTGTATGGTATTGTACATATGTGCTTGTAAGTATACCAATTATACCATCTAATGGATGATCATATGTTGAAAGAAGAAGATATTCATTGCATGTCATATGAACCTCAATAGTATCCTTAGTTTCTATTGTTTCATTATTTTTGAAGGGGATTGAAAAATATTTTTAGCTTTTCATTCTCATTTGGTTGTGGTCCTAAATCATTCATAGGTTAATTAAGCTCAATAATGTTATCATCAATGAGATATTATATCATATTCCTTAGTTTGAATCATTTATTTATAGAATGTCTAACACACTAATGAGAATAATAATATGCATTAGTGTCATCTCCTCTTGTGATGGAGGGAGAGATATAATGTTTCACTGTAATAACTTTGGTGATAGGATATGAAGAGGTTGGGGTAATTATGAAAATTACCTCCTTTGTGGGACATATGAGACAAGCCAATTAGTAGGTTGTGAAATTGCATTAACTGTTCTTGTTGCCTCACTCTTAGTATCATTTTACTTAAATTTATAACTTAATTTTATTTGAAAATTTGTAGTTGTAATATTAGGTTTATATTTGAGTTTATTTAAAGTTATGAGCATAAATGCTCGATCTCTAACTATATGGCATAACTCATCAAATGAATTGAGTTTATTGAACTTAGTAGACTCATGAAGAGGAATGAGAAATATTTGCTTGAAGATATCTCGTGACTCATTTTTGGCCATACGATTTGTCATCTTAGAAAGCATGGTATTATATTGAAGCACATAGTCATTGATTAGTTTATTGGATCATTTCTAACTTACTAAACTCATGAAGAGGAATGAGAAATATTTGTTTGAAGATATCTCATGACTCATTTTTGGCCATACGATTTGTCATCTTAGAAAGCATGGTATTATATTGAAGCACATAGTCATTGATTGGTTCATTGGATCATTTCTTGAGTTTTACAATTCAAGCATTAGATAATTTCTCATTGATATTGATTGAAAAATGTGCTATAAATTAATTGGACAAATGATTGAATGTCTTAACTGATTAGAATGGAAGATCTTAAAACTATCATAAATCATAGTCCTTAATACTTCATGGGACTTAGTCAACAATCTATCATTGGGGGCATAATATAAATATGTTACATGAAATTATCTTAGGTGTTACTCTATATCACATTTACCATCATAAAATGTAAGCTTAGGAGATTAAAAAACCTATAAGCAAGACATAAGATAAAATATCTCAGGTTAATGGATTATGAATCAATGTATGACAATCTATTGAATGGCATAATCTAGAAGCTTCATGCTCTAACTACAACACCTTAGTCTACATAGCTATAATAATCTACTTGAGGGATTGTATAATAGGTGAGGATGATGATGTCACATGATTAGTTATTATAGGATGTACATAGGTTGACTATATAGGATTAGGAAAATTAATATGAGATAAACCTTATGTTTCTCCATGCCTTGGGTGGGCATTGTAACAACCCCACTAGGAGCTAACTAGAAATACATGAAATTTTTTAACACATATACTATAAATAGAATATACCACAAGAATATAAGTAGTGATCATACAAAATACTTTAAGTGTGATAACTGTAAATAAGCATGTGACATCTAATAGTCACTGGTCATAATCAACATATGAAACACATCATAACCAATATGGAAAGTAATTACAAATACCATCCATGGTTGGTACAATGATACAACCATTGCTACCAAAGTAAAAATAGTTAAATAATTACATCTCACCATATTAATGTCTCAATAATAAATACAATATAATACAATGTACACATATAAGATACATAGCTCCCTAGAGCAGAGGTCCCTAGACTCTAGTATCTATGATAATCTCAAATGTCATCTCAAAAGTAGAACTATTATGGCGAGGGAGAGCATCAGCCTAGTGATTTTCCACACCAACCATAGATCAATGATCCCCTATATTTATCCCTTCAAGGAATGGCCCTCCCTTAATAGATGAGTAGATAGTGATAGCACGAGAATATAGAGAGACAAGATAGTACCCGTGTGTTATATGATTCTAAAACTAAGCATGTGGTGTATCATAGAAACACATTCTATTGTAATATATCATACAAACATGTAAACCATACTCATGAAATGACAATATCTCACTAAACATTACTTTGTATAAAGTTTTCAAATAATAAATAATAGTGATTTATAGATCAGTCAAAATTCATACACACTACTTGATCAAATTGCCTTCATTTAGAATTGTCATGATAGTAAACTAGTGAAGTCCATCTCATTACTTACTCAGTATCATCAATACAAGATTTGTTGACATAATATAACCAAAAAATTCATACAGATTACATCTTACTAACATGCTAAGCCTAGGATAATCTAACAACATACATTTATTCCATCAAATGTATGAATGAATCTCACATTATTGTCTATCCCATAATATAAATAATGACTATAGCTTATACCACCTAGGTAAAATACATATTTAACTATAGATTCTAATTACCATAATTAGTTTACACACATACTACACCCCATCATAACCCATATTATCATAGTCTAGTGTTCTATGACATAACTACTAATTTTCCACAATCAATCATAATAATTTAGTCATAAATACATGGAAACATAATATTATATCCTATGAAGCACACAATATTATATCCTATAATTTGTTGTGCTCATAGGGGTTGTATGCAATCATAACTAAGATTTTATTTTATAAGAATCTATAATATAGTTCGAACCACCTATTGAAATATAATTAGAAGTATACACTTCTAGATACATGTATATTCTATTCATAGATATAATCAACATGCATACATTTAGTCCGTCAAACGTATGAATGTATCTAGACATAATAATTATAGTATATATCACCCAAGTATAGTATACATTTAGACTATAATTTACAAATTACAACACTCTATGATATCCCATAATATCATAGATCATTGTACATGATCTCAACTACTCAAATGCAAACAACTAGCCTTACAATTCAAGAATTAAATGTCTCCTAATTATAAATAATAAGTAAATAATTACCAGTTATACCAATCAAATATATCTTATGTTTAAACTATACAACCTAAATTTTGTAAATAGATTCAAACAAAGTATATTCTACCTTAGGAATTGTGCACATTAATCAGTTCCAAAACAGTGAAACATAATATAGGAGCCACAACTCTCATGAAATCATAGTCCTTCATTTAAACAATTGTTATATTTTAGGAGGTTATATGCATAAGTAAATGGTTTTCCATCTTTCAAGAATCTATAACTTAGTCTTTATCGATCAAAATAATTATAGATTATAGATATGTATCACGATGCACTAGTATATACTATATAGGTACAAACACTTATACATATTTATATATTTGTAATATGTACTACTCAGCAGTTTTCATTACTGTATGCATATATATAAGAAAAATCTATCATGCTATTTATGAAGCATCAAATAACTCATAACTAAGTTATACCATAATATTTCATTTAAATAAATTAATTATGTGTCAAGGGACTGCTTTCATATGGTTATAGTTTTGGTCCCTCAGACACCTTATGACTCAATATAACCATCCATTTAGCTATAATCTTAGGCATACGACCCAATAAACCTATATATGTAATAATTTCCTATGGTTTCATGAGTCCATGAATAAATATGTTTCATATATATGAATAATCATACAACATAATATGCATCGTATATAAGTACATAAATGATATATAAATACTATATCAATGGTCAACTATATTTATAAGTCAATAACTCCATATGATTTTTAAAAATCATTATACTTCCATGTTCAAGAAGTATATTAACAATCTTTATAAGATAAGATATTTTATAATATAATTATGCTTCATAGTTTTTATCCCTAACTAGACAAATTTTCATCCTGACATATCCAAAACGAACATAGCTTTGCACATAAATTCTCAAGGCAACATAGTCTTTGTATTTTGGTTGCCTATGAGTATTTGAAAATATACTAAATTTTTTTACATGATACACAATATTTTAATCAAGTAAATAGATATATAAATCACTCAAGTATATTTTATACTTAGCACACATACACATCAAATGAATATACTTAGTGCTACAAATAGACTATCTAGGATATTTGCATATATATTTAGCACTTAAATTAGATTGACCATGATATTTGGGTATATAATCAGTGCATCTACTATGAAAAATTCAAAATCTCATGACACTCATTAGTTTGTCTAATATTAGTCATGTTAGCTAATGTTGGATGTAAATGATTTTATTAATATCTAAGAGTCCATATAGTCTAAGAGACCAAAAAACCATAGCTAGAATCTAATGCAAATGTAAAAGTAACATAAAATTATTTTTATTAACTTCCAAAATAATATAATAGTCTATGTAACCATGAAGCTATATTTGGGATATAATTCTAGTCTACATAGCCACAAACCCATGGTTGGGATATAACGCTAGTTTGTGAAACCATAAAGCCATAACTGCGATATAATGCAAATTTTAAAAAAAAAGGTATAATGGGATCAAATTTGTGGGACTAAAGTTTCTTTGAAAATTCCTAATTATGATTAATAATTCCCTTACTTTTACAAGGATCAAAACTGAGATAACCCACTCAATACACAATTTTAGTGCCATACAACTTAACAAATTAAGCATAATTTCCACTAATACTCCAAAATACTAGGGAAGAACATCAAATGATAAATCATTACATCTTATCCTATATTAAATTATAAGGTATTGAAATTGGATAAAATTCCCCCATTCAACTCACAAGAAGTGACGTAATCCAATGAGCAAGGTTCAAATCTTTGGTAAATTTGGTCAAAAATATCCACCTTGGACAGGATTCCAAAATAGGAAAAAAAAACATTATGCAAGTCTTAGGAAAATTTAAGGATAACATAAGGGAATCCTCAAAATTTTAATATCCCAACCTTCCCCATTTTAATTCCTAATTTATATATCCTCCAAATAGGCATATTTACAAGCTACAGACTTCCACATTTAGATAGCCTCCAAATGGAAACTATTAGACGTTACAATTTTCCTAGACATAAAAACTAGATTACCTACTGTAAGATTAGAACATCAGACCTAATATGTATGTTCTTTCCCTTATCACACTTGATAAACTTAGACACATTACTAATGGTAATGCCTTCTAGGATCACGGTGTCCTGTTTAGCCTCCCCCTCAAGTTTTATCAAGCAACCATCTCCCTTACAATATGATTAAACATAAATTGTTGGTGATATCTTACCTATGACCTATCACTCTAATTTCATTTTCCATAATCACTTGGGCCTTTCTCTTGTTTTTATTCTGTACCATATCCTCATACCATCATCAGATTAGGTATTGGGTTTAATCCCCCAGTCTAAAATTATTATTTCTATGTAGAATAATGTAATTATATGATCCAACACCATTAATACATCGAGCCTACCTAATTTATTTATGTTATTCAATGTGATTTTTTTATTTAATGTTTTCTTATCTCTATCTCTAGAATCATTCAAACTCCATATGCAGAAAAGAGTGGGGATTATGATTAGTTATTTGCACAGTTATAGATATATATATTTACATATAGACATATATACATAATAGATATATTTTTCTATAGTTCATATCAATACACATAATTTAAATGCAATGCTTATTTGGTAAAGTGCTTTTTTATCCTTTTTTTCCTACCTTGTCTTCTCCAATCTTTGTTATCTTTTATACTTCCTTCCATAACACTGCCCTTGTCTTCTTTTCTTCCTATCCCCCTTTTTTTGTGTCTCATTTGTTTCTCTTTTAAAAGGTATGACACTTTTGTTTTTGTTTTATTATAATAATGACTTTCCATTATTTTATTTATTTGTTTGTTTTATCTCCTTTTCATAAAAATCATGAGATTTACTTAAAACTTGCCTCTTCTATTTAACTTGTCATTTTTTTTCTTTTTTTGATTTTTGCTATTTTGAGAATTTCTTCTCATTTTCATATTTTTTCCTCTTAATTGGATATTATTATATTTTATTATTTTATTCTAATTACAATAATTAGTATATTTGCTAATTAAATTAGCATTTCATTGTCATGACAGTTTAATGATTAATTCATAAACCAATAACTCAAATTTAATCTAATTATGAAAATTACATTTTTAAAAGTATTTAAAGGTCACATACGTAAATCATGCAAGACAAATTTTATATAAAAATTAAACTATACTAGTAAGTCATGAGAAAATAACTAGCTAATGCAAACAACATTAAACACACTATGCCAACCATTTTATTATGCATTCTAACATGTGCTAGCTAGCATGGTGTGTGCAAGGTTCTAGTTAGTTTCTATGTCACCCTCTACAATATCCATTTACATCACCCTCTCCAACGATGCTCGCTCTCCATCATACTTTGAGGGATGATTTCTCCTGCATCAACCTCACAAAAAGCATGTAGTTAGACCATCACATCATGATATACATACATTATAAAATGTAACTAAAATAACAAATCAACATATTAGTAATGTAAAAATATATACTAAAACTAACTTATAATAATGTAATCATGTAATCTAAGTAATATCCTATTATCCCATAATAGCATATATCTCAAAGCTTAGTTAAAAATAACCAAATCATATTTGTCAACTATAAATATCCATAGATAATCAAATAGTTTGCTTAGAGAGGAATCAGGATGTAACATCCTTCCCCCCTAAATCTAGTCATCATCCCAAATGACTCTTATTCAAACATAAGTTCTAAATTTAAAATATTATTCAATATAAAAATAACATAATATAAAGTATCAAATCAAACAAATAAATATGAAATTTGCCTACATAACTCATCATAGTCCTCCCAAGTAGTACTATTTTTAGAGTATTGGTCCTATAAGACCCTTCTCTATGACATCTTATTATTATGCAAACAAATTTTACGAGTGTCACTTACTCTGATTGGTTTCATCATGACCACCCCAATGTCTAAAACTAACAAGACAAGCTTATATACTATATGACTAACCATTTATAATACCTATAAGGGTCCCACATATCTTAGTGAAAGTTTCACTAACTTTTCAAAAGTACATGAGATAGTCATAAAATCCAAAAACAAATGTTTCAGCTCATCTACACATCTCTCTAACCCAGAGATTATTTTTCTTATTCTAGACAAAATTGTTTAGGGAATTTGAAAATAATAATGTGTATGAATTAATACCATCACTATTCTATGTAGATCTTGACAAGTATAACATGTCAATATTATTGCTACTCCACATAGCTCCTGACAAGTATGATGATAAATAGGAACTAAAAATACTATATTTTTAATGTATACAAAATTAAGTAATAATCATTCCATAGTATGCATGTGTATGGCTATACATCTAAATTTGACAATTTCATTTGCCAAATCTTGGATTTGATAAGCTCCTCTTGTTGGATCCAAACTTAGTACTTACTAAGTCAATGTGAGACTAAGTAGGATCCACTCCTATCACTTATAAATCATATTTCTAATTCACCACTCATCCCTTAGGTCTTCATGACCTAATGATCTCTAAAATTTTCACAAAGTTCAATAAATCACAATTCTATACTAATATATCATATAAATCTATAATATATGCTAAATAACTCCAGATGTAGTAACATACATACAATAAAAACATACAATCATTTCATAATTGTATTAAGTTACCACTAGTCAAGCATAACTAGTATCATATTTCACAGCTTAACCTATTAGATTATATTCATAGTTAAGAGGAAACAATGTTAAAATTAACATAACATATAAAGTTCAAGGATCACACCATCCTTACAACCTTCTAAAGGAAACAAGTGAGACAAATTCTCCCTACTAGTTCAGTTAGATGCAACAAGTTAAAATTTTATCTCAACCTTTTAGACTAACAAGATGTTCTGCATATCCTATACCCTACTCACTTCTAGAAAAAGGTACATAAATAACTCTTCAAAACAACATAGTTTAAACAAAAAGAGAATAATATCAATATAATCAAGGGTAAATAATATGTAATAATTATAATCAACTTATAAACCTTAATCTAAAACCAATATAATTTCAAGGTTTTCCACTCCACATGGTATAGGTTCCCATGTTAGATAAAGTAGTGACTCTAAAATGTCACAAGTGGAAAGTAGAAAACTAACATCTCAATAACAAAAATCTTAAATACCCTCACATGGTATAAAGATAACATCACAACCCAAGTTGCCAAAATCACTACCTAGTTACCAAATTTGTAAGAGTAGTATCATAACCTACTCTCTCAACTGGAAGGAAAATACTAACCACAAAGATGCATTAATCCATTCCATTTCTACATCTCTATCAATAAGAAGTAGAAGACACTATTCTATAAACTTGAGGGAATTTTGTCAAAAAAACATTGTAAAAATAAAAAAATTGTTTAAGGCAACACTAAATCAACATTAAGAAAAATGTGAATCCTCTCAATAGCTTATAATAACGTCCAAGGAGAGTGAGAGAGTAACAACTCACCTCTATGCTAGCTATGAGATATGACACTTTTTCCCAAGTCCACATAAATATATGGGGTGCCAATACATAAACGAACTCCTAACACATAAGAATCCTTAATAAATACATCTACACTTTACTACAAGAAAATTCCCATCACATTAGGTGGTGCCAAACTAAAAATGGTCTTAAAATATTTCCCACTCCTAGGATTAGTGTATATAAAACACAAAACTAATGAAAATTTACTTAAGTGAGAATCATCTCATGTTTTTTAAACACTCACAACACAAAACACAAATGGTGAAGGTGACTTGATTATCCAGTAAAGAATGTAATCATTCTCAGGATGTTCGATCTAAGAGATCAAAATATGGTAGGATTCTCTTGTTCACCACTCATGAACTAAGCTATGCACTTACCTACCCAAATGTCTTACACAACCAACACCATCGAAACACTCAATAAACTAACCTTTTAACAAATTTAAGAGGATAAAAATGTTCCTAAGGGTACACACTCAATGTCACATACATTCCACTATTCTCCTTTTTTATAAATAGAAGGGTATAAAAATGCTAATAGACTCATTAGGTCCTAGAGTTCGAGTCACAACTTTGATATCACATGTAACAACTCCACTAGGAGATAACTAGAAATATTTGAATTATTTTTAACACATATACTATATATAGACTACACCACAAGAATCTAAGCAGTGATCATACCAAATACTCTAAATATGATAACTGTAAATAAGCACATGACATCTAACAGTCATTGGTCACTATCAACATATGAAACACATCGTAACCAATATGGAAAGTAATTATAAATTCTAGCCATGGTTGGTACAATGATACATCCATTGGTACCAAAGTATAAATAATTAAATAATTGCATCTCATCATATTATTGTCTCAATAATAAATATAATATAATAAAATGTACACATATAAGATATATGGCTCTCTGGAACATAATTCCGTAAACTCTAGTATCTGCAAAAATCTCAAGTGTCATCTCAAAATTAGTACTAATGTGGGGAGGGAGAGCATCATCTAAGCACTTTTACACACCAACCATGGACCAACGATCTCCCACACTAATCCCATTAGGGAATGGCCTTGCCTTCACATATCAGTAGATAGTGATGACATGAGAATCTAGAGAGACAAGCTAGTACATGTGTGATGTATGATTCTAAAAATAAACATATAGTGTATCATAGAAACCCATTTTATTTTAAGATATTTTAAAAATAATTAAATCATACTCATGAAATGATAATGTCTCACTAAACATTACTTTGGCCAAAGTTTTCAAATAATAAATAATAGTGATCTATAGATCAGTCAAAATTCATACACACCACTTGATCGGCTTGCCTTCATCTGGCATTGTGATGTTATTAAGCTATTAAATTCCATCTCACTATTTACGTAGTATCATCAATACGAGATTAGTTAACATAATATAACAAAAATATTCACATAGATTACATCCTATTAGTAATCCTATAACATGCTACTCAAAGGTTAATCTAATGTCATACATTTATTCTATCAAATGTATGAATGAATATCATATTATTATCTATCCCATAATAAAAATAATGACTACAGCTTATACCACCCAGGTAAAATACATATTTAACTATGGATTCTAATTATCATAATTAGTTTCCAAATATACTACACCCCATGATAACCCATATTACTACAACCCCTTATGGATTGTACTAAAATAATGCAGTAATTATTATTTTTTAAATATAATTACTCAACATTCATTATTTTATTATATTACACCATGAGAATCTAATAGTGATTTTAACAAACTTAACCAAGCATTTTTTACTAACATAAACTTAGAACAATAACATTTCTAATTACTAACATTGCATGTAACATAACATAATTGTAAGGAAAGTAATCACATTAAAATCAAGCCACAATTGGTGTAATTATAAAACTATTGTTGTTGAAGTATAAAAAAATAATATAATTATATTTTCAATAGGCATTTAGCCTTAATAAAATAAATAGATACTAATCTATATAGAGCTCGAGTCAAACTAACTCATGTATCTCTGATAATCTTAAGTTTAGTCTCCAAGTAAGTACTATAGTGGGGAGGGAGAGCGTCATCTAAGAAATTTTTTACACCAACCACAGACCATCGATCTAGGTATAATCCTCCATCAGAGAATTTCCCTCCCTTCATAGATGGGTAGATAATGATGGTGTAGGAATCCAGAGACACATGCCAGTACATGTATGTTATAAGATTTATACTACATGATGTGTAGCATAAATAAAATATGTTTATAACATGATATTTCACAAAAATTTAAATTAAATATATAAAATGGCAATGTCTATCTAACATAGATTTGGCCAAAGTTCTCAAATAACATATGATCTCTTGGATCAGTCAATTTCATACACAACACTTGATCAGATTATCCTCATCTTGTATTCATTATGCCAATTAAGCTAGTGAAGTTTGTCTCACTACTTGTTTGACATTATTAATGCAAGATTGGTTTTAATATAACATATAAACCAAATCATTAAAATAGATTATTTCTATTAATAGCTATGTAAGTATACTATGCATGATAAATAATCATCACTATGCATTTAGTCCATCAAATGAATTAAAGGAATTTCACATAATTAATATATTTAAAATATTATGAATATATCCTTTTTCTATTCAAGAATCATACCATCCAGGAATGATTCATATCCAATTCATTATTACATAAACTTCACAAGAAATCAAAATTATTAATCTCAAGCATAAATAAATCATAGCTAACTTTGTATAATAATACATATATCCCTATAACCATTTTGTAACTGGTAAAGTGTAACTTATAATAAGTTGTATATAACTATACTTGTATAATAGTTACCTAGTTTGTAATAGGATTTATTATTCCATATAAATATATCTCTAGTACATTTAATTAATCTATATTCATGAATATATATATATATATATATATATATATATATATATATATATATATATATATATATATATATACATATATATATATATATATATATATATATACATATATATATATATATATATATATATATATATATATATATCAAAACATGAACTCATTTAGAATTTTTACATCCACTCTTATAAGTATTTTACATTTAAAACTTGATTATGTTCATCAAAAATTTGCCTGTGAAAGACTATAATTTTTGTCATTATATTTTAATTACCCAAAATAATTTAACTAGTCTTACTACATTGAAATGATATTAATTCACCAAATAAGTATATATATAGAATTATATCACAATGATATGGAAATATAGCATAAAATATGAATAATAGATAAGCCACTTTAAAGGGGCAACCTCCCAAATGTTTGCAATAAGAATGAATACTCAAATATGATGATTAATAACTACCCATACCTCCTAAATATAGTCTAAAAAGGCCATATTCCACCCATAGGCCAACCTAATAATAATAAAAATTCATAAAGAAATGTAAAATAATATGCAAAAGGGTTATGCAAGACATAAGTCAGCTACACATATCTCCAGACATGCCAACGATTAAGGACATAGCATGCCCCTCCCCTTAAAAATAATAATGTCCTCAACATTTAATTAATCTCAGATGTTTTTTCATGAATGATTCATCCTCCCAAGTAGCATCTTCAAAAATTAGATTCTTCCATTTGATTAGATACTCTATAATCAATCTGGATTGTAGCTGCTTAGTGCATGTTTAAAGGATCGATTTAGGATCAAAAATAACCTTCCCTTCCTCATCTAATTTTGGTAACTTAGTTTGAGTGATAACTCTCTGATTAATGACCTTCTTAAGGCAAGATACATGAAATACTAGATGAATGCAAGTGGATGGAGGAAATTCTAGCTTGTAGGCCACACTACCAATTTTTTACAAGATCTGATAAGGGCCATAATATGTGGGAGACAACTTATTATCATTTTTATATTGATTAAAGGACATATGCTTATTTGGTTTCAAGTGAATAAATACCTAATCACCAATTTCAAAATGCCTTTCACTCTTGTGTTGATCTGTCTGTTGCTTCATACAATTTTGGGCCAAAGCTAAATTTTCACACAAACTAGCAAGGACTTCCTATTGGTGTTGAAGGTGTTCCTCCACTTCAAGCACCTTTGGGTGGGCCTTCAAGGGTGAAGTAATGTATGGAGGATGGTATATATACAATTCCATAAAAAGAGACATTTTGGATGAATTATGCATTGAAGTATTATACCACCATTCAACCAAAGGTAGCCACTAAACCCATTTATCTTATTTATCTGATACAAAGTAATGAAGGTACCCTTATAGACACTTTTCTACTAACTTATTTTATCCATTATATTGAAGATGATATGATGAGATATGATCCAATTAGGTTCCAAAACATGCAAATAATTCTATCCAAAAATTAGTAGTGAATATGGGATCTTGATCATTGACAATAATCTTGGGAATATCATGTAATTTTTAAACTATATTGAGAAAGGCCAAAGCTACTTTACTGGCCACCAATGGTTGAGAGAAAGAATAAAAATGAGCATACTTTTTTAGTCTATCCACAAAAACCATGATAACATTTCTACCTTTAGATCATGGTAACCCAATAATGAAATCCATAGATACCTCTTCCCATCATTGACTAAGGATGGATAAGGGCTATAAAAGACTTGGGGTTTTAATGGTTTCACCTTTATTTTGTTGATAGACTATACATTCAACCAAATATTTATGTATATCCCCCTTGATTCCTTTCCAAAAAAAATCCTTCTTGACTCTATGATAGGTTTTCAAAAAACCTGAGTGACCCCCAAGTGGAGATGCATGAGGTTCTTGAAGGATTTTCTATTTGAAAAGAGAATTCTAACACAAATATAATATATCTTTGTACCATAATGAATTCCCCTTCCATGTAAACTTTTCAATCCCATCTGAACCTTGTTATATATTTTAAATCAATACATGGGTAATACTATCATTCTCCCATTTTGACCTTGCTTCCTTGAGCTAGTCTAGTTGCCAAATGGTCATGGCACATAACAATGTCTCAACTGGTTCATCATGCCTAGATAGTGCATCGGCCATCACATTTTATTTTCCTTTCTTGTAAACTATTTCAAAATTAAAACCTAATATTTTTGTCATCCATTTTTTTGTTCTTTAGAGGATAACCATTGTTCCAAAAAATATTTAAGGTTATCATGATCAGTCTTTACTTGAAAGTTACAATCCAATAGATAAGGTCTCTATTGTTTGACTGCATGTAAAATAGACATCTTCTCTTTCTCATAGATGGGTTTGATCCAATTTTTACCCTTTAATTTTTGACTTTCAAATGTAATGGGATTAACCTCTTGCATGAGTACTGCACCCATACCACATCCAAATACATCACATTCAACCACAAAAGTTTTAGAAAAAATTGGAGTAACCAATACTAGGGTGGGGCACAAAGCTATTTTCAATTATTCAAATGCCTTAGTTTCTATATCAGTCCACTATAAGGAGTCTTTCTTCAACAAGGAAGTGATCAGTGCTACAATACTATTGTAGTGTTTTACAAACCTACAATAGTAACCAGTTAGCCCTGAAAATCCCCTTAGTTTCTTAAGTGTCTTGGGAATATGCCACTCCATAATGGCTAGGATTTTTTTAGGATCAACTTTTTCTCCCTCATGTGATACAATATGACCCAAATATTCCACTTCCCAGACTCTAAAATCATATTTGGATGGTTTAACATACAACTGATGTTGCTCAAGAACTAAGAGTACCTATTTCACATGATACAAGTTGTCTCCCCAATTTTTGTTATAAAGAAGGATGTCATCAAAAAACACAAGTACAAACTTTCTCAAAAATGACCTAAAAACCATATTCATCAAACTCTGAAAGGTAGATGGTGTATTGGTGAGACCAAAACACATGACCAAAAATTCATAATGGCCTTCATGAGTACAAAAATCTATTTTAAGAATGTCCTCCACATGGATCTGGATTTGATGATACCCAGAACGAAGATCTAATTTGGTAAAATAAATAACACCATGTAATTCATCTAAAAAATCATCAATTATAGTAATAGGAAACTTACATTTGATAGTGAACTTGTTGATCTCTCTATAATCTAGGCACATCCTCCAAGTTTCATCCTTATTTCACACCATGACTACTAGATAAGAATATTCACTTTGGCTATGACAAATGGTTCCTACCTCTAACAACTCTTGTATCATTTTATTAATTTCACTCTTATAAACATAAAGATATCTATATGGTCTGATGTTGGGTGGTGTACTTCTAAGAATGAGTTTAATGGCATGATCATAGTTACGGCTAGGAGGAAGGCCTTTTGGCATGGGGTCAAAACAATTGAATGTTCATCCAATATTTGTTGTAAATCAGGATGGGTAGACTCCTTAGTTTGTTAAACATCAATGGAAAATAAGTGTGCCACAAATCCTTCAGCACCTTTTTTCAACATCTTGGTCATCTAATGTGAACTAACCCCTTATGGATATTTAGATCTTAATCCCCGCAGCTCTACTAGATTACCTTCAAAATGAAAGTGCATGAATAGTTCTTGGAAATTCATTGCAATAATACCCAATATGGTGAGCCATTTAACTCCCAAAACAATGTCAGTCCCACCCATAGGAATAGAAAACATGGGAGAATCTAGCAAATAGTCTCCAATTGCTAACTTAATATTGTAACATTTTCTAAAACAATTAATTGTACCAATATCTACAATCATGACTTGAAATTTTGGGGTTGTGTAAATGAAATAATTTAAATGATTAACCAACTTACTATTAGTGAAATTGTGTGTACTACCTGATTCAATCAACATTATGACCTATTTCTTAATGAAACCTACCACCTTAAGAGTCTTAAGGATAGAAATACCTAAAAGGGTATGGTAGGAGATATTAGGTTGAGAATCTATAGCTTCATCCTCAGGTCTTTCAAGACCCTCAACATATGCCTCCTCATCTTCTTCATCTTTATCATCCCCTCCAATGTAAAATAACTTCTTTTTAGAACATTGATGACCTTTGCTCCATTTTTTATCACAACCATAACACAACCCTTTGGCATGCTTCTCCTCAATTTATTGAGGTGTCAATCTGGTAGGTTGAGGTAGTGATGGAATTGGGAAGATATGTTCCCAGCTAGTAATGAAATAATGACATTTTATCATTTTTTTTATTCTACTAAGTGTGCCCTTGGTATAACTCTAAATATAGTTGTGGGGTTAAACATATGAACTTTCAATGGAATACTATCTTTTAGTCCACCTAAAAATAGGTCAATCAATTTTGCCTCAATAATGTCCTCCACACGTAAAGATAGATTTTGAAATTGATGAATATAATCCTTCACTATTACTATTTTTTGTAGTTTGGATAATTGGTTAAAGTAGTTTTCAAAAACATTTTCTCGATAATGAGACATCAATTCATCAAAGAATACAAACCATGTAATAGGATCACTAGTCTTATTATTTTGAGCACACAACCAATGATACCAAATGAATGGCTTAGATTCTAGATATATATATGCCACAACCACCTTTTGAGAGCTAGGAGTTTGGTGCAAATCAAATAGATTTTCAATTTGAGTGATCTAAGTGAGTGGATCCTTACCATCAAACTTACGTACATCCACTTTTGGCAACATTAGTTTCACCCTTGTATCAGCGGTGTTAGTGTTGAGAGGAGGAGGACCGTAAAGGAAACATTGGAGGGTTTTTGATAGAAAAGTGAGAAGAAATAGTAGTCAATTGTGTTTTGATCTAATGCAACTAATTATTCACACCATTAAGTTCCCCTTGCATTGTTGACATTTAAGTTTGGACTTGCACATCTTTCTACATTAGGCCATGTATATTTGACTAAATTTGAGAAATAATATCATAGTTTTTTGACTCCATGTCATCCCCTAAAGGACTTTTAGGGGTTTCTTGCCCTTTCCCCCATCTGCGAGTGTTAGGACTAGTCATAAGAAGGTTTGATGGTGAACCTTATTTTGCCCCATTGACCCAACTTTGACTATGAATATTTTTAAATATGTCAGCCTCAATTTAAAAATATAAAATAATAAACCCAAACTAATTTTTTCCAAGCTTTCCAAAAATGTAAAGAAATTTGAAAAATTATGCAATTTGTGAGCTATAAAGTAAATTTATGAAAAACCTAAAATAGAGATAACTGTTGAAAAATAGATCCAAACAAGATGAAATTTTAATGTAAACTTACTTGAATTATTTCACAACTCCAATAAAAAAATATGGATAAATTCACATTTGTTTGAGATATATAGCCAAATTTCAAGATCTAGGGTTTTTGACCTGATTATGGCCCAAATCAATGCTCTAATACCACTTGGAATGATATTAATTCACCAAATAAGTAGATATATAGTATTATATCATAATGATATGTAAATATATTAGAAAATATCAATAATATATAAGCCACTTTGAGGGGGCAACCTCCCAAGTGCTTACAATAAGAATGAATACTCAAATATGATGATTAATAACTAACCCTACCTCCTATATATAGTCTAACAAGGCCATGTGTCACCCATAGGACAACCTACTAAGCATAATAATACATAGAGAAATGTAAAATAATATGCAAAAGGGTTATGCAAGCCATAATTTGGTTACACATATCCTTAGACATGTCAACAGTTAAGGGTATAGCATACATACAAAATCCATTTGCATTAAACTTAAAATCTATTTACTAAAATTTTATAATTAGTTAAATTAGCTAGAAAAGTCATGACTAATTTATAGATAAATAAGTCATGTTTAGCCTCATAAGGAATATTAGTTCCATTTTTATCTAGTAGACTTAATTTATTGACGCATGTAAGCCAAAATACAAACACCAATACGAGTTCTACCAATTAAATGGTTAATAATAAATAAATATAATGTATAGTAATATGTATTTACCTATTTGAACCAAATTTTATACCTAAATACATAAATTAAAGGTAAAATAAATTTCCACTCGTAATTCTATTACAGCAAAGAGGAAATGTAATTTTCCTCATACATTTATTGTTTCTATCCCATCGGAGTATACGGAGCTTATTCTCCCCAGATCATACTTTACTATTACATAATATTCTATGAATATATGTAATTATTTATAATATATTTCATTTTTTTCAAAATCACTAAAATACAACTCCTTAACGCATATCTAAAACTTGTAAAGACTATATAGATTTCAACTAAATCTGCAACCAATTTTTATATTTGCTATAGTCTATATGATAAGTATACATAGTTAACTATGGTTTGATATATATAATTTGTCTTATGTTTTTTATCATGCAGACATATATACTTTTACATATGCATAATGATTATATAGATAAATACATGGATTTAAAAGAACAATACTAACCTAGGTCATTGTATATTTTCCTTCCTATGCTAAAAATATTCCACTCTCTCCTTCTACAGAGGTTGCCAGCTTTTTTCCTTTATGATTCAACTTAATTTTTTCCTTTCTTTGATGTATCTCTTTACTTCATTATCTTATTACAAAACTGTATTAATGTATTTCCCTTTCTTCATTGAATATCTCTCCCTTACTATGTTGTTTGTCTCCTCATCACCATACCTTTTTGCTCTTTATATAATCTCTCCTTTTTCCTTCTTTTTTCTCCCCAAGTTGCCACCCATTAATTTTATTTTAATTCCCCAAATAAAATAATGACTTCTCAAGAGTTCCATATATTTTATTTTACCATGCAACTTTCCATTTCACTTATAAAATCTTAACCTTTTAAATATTTCATTTGCATGTAACAGTTTGCCCCTTTACCATAATAATTTAAGCTTATTATTATCTCCACCTCTTTTAGATTCCTTTTTATTTACATGCTTAAATTGGTGCTTTACTATTTTATTTAAATAATTTTTATTTCTTTTTTATTCACTTAATACATGAGTCTATGTTTTTCTTATATGTTTAACTTTAGTTTCAGTTATTTAATAAATCATGCATGTTTTAATCTTTATTTTAAGCCTAGTTAATTTCTAGTTTATGTCCACTTAGAAATACGTTATTATTAATGAACTCTAAAATTATATAGGATAGTCCATAAGTTACTTAGGAAATTAGTATACCAACTTATCAAAAGTCCAAGCTAAGAGTTTGCAAAGAGGATAGCCTAAGCTATTAATGGCTTTTGATTCAACTAGATAATATATCAAATGTTATCATAACAATAATTGCTAAATTAACATCCAAAACACCATGATGTTATAACTATGAAATTATTTGTTGTACCCGCTATATAGACTACTCTCAATATCTTCAACTATCCTTTAAAAAGATGCATTAAGTCATACAGATTACTAAATTTTTACACAATAACATCTCTCACAAACACAAAAATCACATCAATCATAGATAAATTATCATACAAATCTAACTATAGGTTCTAGAATAATGAAATCACTCATTTAAATGCATAAATTGAAATATGATCACTGCAAAAATACTTAAGCACTCAAAACCATACCAACTAGCTAAGTCATACAAGATCAAACAAGTTATTCTATTGTGGTGTGTGTGTTGGGTTACTAACAATTCCTTTATCATCCCATAATCATCCCATCTATGCCATCCTCTTTGATGATGCTCTCCCTCCATCATGCTTTGAGGGTAGAATCAATCATGCATCCACATTGCAATAAGTAAGTAGTTAGTTTGAGTCATCATATATATCAATTAATGATGCATAACTAACAAATATACATTCACAATGTAAGAAAATATAGTTATCACATAATCAATCTAATATGTAATCTAATCATCATATCATTGTCCCATAATCAGTATATTTCATAAAGCTCTAATCAAACCAATAATAATCAAATGATAACCTTTTAATCCATAGATTCAAAGCTTATAATACTTAGGGCAAAATTGAGATGTAACATCCTTCTCCCATAAAATTGGTCATCATCCTAATGACACTTATTCAAATAATAGCTTTGAATAAAAAATAAAATTTAAAAAAATAAAATCATAGTATCAAGTAACAAATCATACAAATAAATGTAGAAATAGCCTATAGAAATCATCATAGTCCTCCCAAGTAACACTATCTTTAGAGTATTGGTCCTATAAGACCTTGCACTATGACACTTCTCTATTATGCAAATGAAGTTTGAAAATGTCAATTACTCTAATTAGTTCTACCATGACCACCTCGAGACCCAGGACCTACAAAGCATTCCAATCCAAAACATGTGAAGGATCAACTATATACTTTTTAAGATATGATACATGGAAAACTTTATGTAATAAATTTAGGTCTGATGGTAATGCAATCTTATACGCTACAGGGTTGACCACTTCTATAACCTCAAAGAGTCCCACAAATATTGGTGACATTTTTGTTAACTACCCAAATTTAATCGAGCTCTTCTATGGCTCAACCCACAAAAATATTTTATCACCTACTACAAATCACATGTCTATACTCTTCATATTAATGTAACTCTTCTACCTATCATTAGCCTTAGCCAATCTCTATCTAATTAATATGAGTTTCTCTTCCATTTCTAACATCATTTCAAGCCCAAAGAATACACTGACCTCTAACTTATCTCAACTAATTGGTGTCTTTCACCTTGTTTCATACAGTGTCTTAAATGTTGTCATCTTCAAAGTTTTTTGGTATGAGTTTTTGTATGCAAAATCAACCAATGAAAGATAATATTCCCACTTTTATTTTTGATCTATGTAATACATATGAAGAAAATCCTCTAACCCCTAATTAACTTGCTTAGTATAACCATAAGTCTCTAGGTGATATGTAGTGCTAAAATTTAGTTGCATACCCAAACAGGAGTTTAGAGTTATCCAAAAATTATAATTCATCTTTGGATCATGATCTGAAATGATATTTTATATGAATCCATGCAACCTATACACTTCCTTTATGAACCTCTTCATAAGGGTAGGTGCATCATTTGTCAAATTTCCTAGTATAAAGTGAGTCACCTTGGTTAATTTGTTAATAACTACCAAAAGCATATCATTCCTACTCTATGACATTGGTAAACCTTAAACAAATTCCATGTTAATCACCTACCATTTCCAATCTGGTATATCATGTAGATATAATAGTCTAACTAGGTGCACATGCTCAACTTTCACTCACTGACATTCTAGATAATGTGACATATAATTTGCCAAATCTTTTTTGATTCCCTTCTAAAAATACAGAGGTCTAAACTTTGCCATGATCTTGGTTACTTCTAGATGTCATGAATATGGGGCATTTTATAATTCATTTAGCCTCACATACATCCTTCCATTGTAATTCAAAATACCATCACTCTCAAAACTAAATCCTTTATACCAAGAATTTTGAGAATTCTCAGTTAATGCTTTTCTGACCTGATCATATAATTCATCTCTTGATGAAAAATTAATCACATGATCCTTAAAATTACTCTTGATAGTAGCCACAGCTACTATATATGTTCTACGACTTAAAGTGTCAACTATTTTATTCTCTTTACCTTTGATGTAGTTAATATCAAAGTCATAGTCAGAGAAAAAATATAACTAATGTCTTTGATGATCATTTAAATTTGGTTGGGTGAAAATGTATTTGAGTTCCAAGTAATTAGTTTTGAGCTCAAATGATTTTCCCAACAAATAATGTCACTAAACTTACAAAGCATGAATAATTTTTACAAGTTCAAGATCATGAGGGGCATAATTCACCTCATACATTTTTAGCTTCCTTGATTAAAAAAACACCACTATACCATCCTACATAAGGACTCCTCCTAGTCCCTTTCTTTATGCATCTATGATCACTAAAAATTGACCATTGGGATCAGGACCACTCAACATAGGTGTTGAATTAAGTCTTCTTTTCAATTCTTGAAAAGCTAATCCACACTTCTCTGACCAGACAAACCTTTGGTTCTTCCATTGCAAAGAGGTAATTGGATTAGCTATATTGTAAAATTTTGAAACAAAATTCTTTTAATAACCTATTAATCCCATGAAACTTCTTATTCATGTACATTCCTTGGCACTAGCCACTCCATAATGGCTCTTATCTTATTCAGATCTATAGAAATACCATCTACAAAAATAATATTCCCTAGATATTACACTCTCTATTAAAAAAATGCACACTTAGATAACTTGCCATATAGCTTGTTCTTTCACAACCATTGTAGAATTAGTTCTAGATGTTGTAGGTGTTCCTCTTGATTCTTAGAATATATAATAATGTCATCCAAAAAGACTAAAACAAAGTGATGCAGATAATATCTAAACACATTATTCATTAGATTCATGAATATTGATAGTGCTTTAGTCAACCCAAAGGGTAACACTATGAACTCATAATGCCTATAATGAGTTCTAAAAGTTGTTTTCATAATATCTTCATCCTAAATCTTCAAATGATGATATCCTACTCTAAGATCAATCTTATAAAAGATCATTGTTCCCTACATTTGATCAAAAATATCATCTATGTGAGGTAGTAGATACATGTTTTTGATAGTTGCATTGTTCAACATCCTATAATCAATGCAAATTCAAAGAGTACCATCTTTCTTGTTAACAAAGACATCTAGTGCACCCCATGGTGACACACTAGGCCTGATCAATCCCTTTGATATAAATTTCTAGAGTTGAGACTTTAATTCAACCAACTCAATGGTTGTCATTCTATAAGGTGTATTAGACTGTGGTTCTGATCTAGGTATGATATCAATCAAGAAATCAAACTCATGTTTAGGAGGAAATCCTAGTAATTATTCCAAAAACACATCATAAAAATCTCTAAGAAATGTGTAATATTTGAGATATGGTTCCTTAGTTCTTTTGCATTACAGAAATCTGTCTGAGTCTCAACTCCCTTTTCTCACCCTGAATTTGTGTATGATTCCCAAAATCATCTAGACACTCAACCTTCTTCAAGTATCAATCAACCTTGGACTTGTGTTTTTCAATCTATTAGACTCCTAATAGCACATCATATGACCCTAGTGGTGTCACATATAGATCCACCACTATTATGAATTTAGGCAACCTAATTTCTACTTCAACTAGACACTTGTCAACCATGACTTTTGAGTCATTTATTTATTGTATTGGCCATGTATTTACAATTTTAGTGGGATTTTTTTAATCTCTATGGATTAAATCATGCAATTCAATAAACCTAAATAACCAACTACTAGGTAAAATAATAGAGCCTTTAGAACCTAATGCCAACTAATGAATTCACATTTCAAAATAGCATTGCAATTCTAAAGCTAAATGATCTACACCATGATTACATAGAATTCAAAATAAAAATGGATTGAGATTGGATTTAGATTATCTTGACTCATATTTGTGACATTATGATGGCATGATAAGGATGTTTGATGAAGGATTCAATGGCTAAATTGGCATGGAAAAGTTAGATAACTGCTCATTGGCCTTCCATGGAGGAGAGGAGTTGTTTAAATAGAAAGAGGATGGAAAGAAACTCAAAAAGAATATTTTATGTCTTTGAAATGGAGTCTCTTGTTGTCTCTTTAGTGTACAAGTATCTAAATAACCAATGTTTATTGTTTGCATCTTTTTCACACTCACGAATAAACACAGTTGGAAGTCTAGGATTAATAGATATAAGATGCTTAATGGTCTCAACTAAAGTTTTCTCTTCTTTAGCTTATTGGTGCACATCTTTGGATAAGATATTATAGCTTAGACCAAGAATTTATCTAGGTTAGTTGTGGCTCACATCTAGAAGACTATATCTAAGAAGATACCTCTACACACCTTGGATTATCAATTCAACTTGTACTGATTGCTAAAATCATTGAAATCTATTAATCTTCAATAGCTATTACACATCCAAGACTAATATTTATTAATACAATAGTCAGATTCATTTGTAGCATTGGAACACATCATAATTATAGAATAAATATAAATAAATAAAATTTAAATTCATTAACATAGAGAACAAAGAAGAAAAAAATAAACACATTTGCATGACAATTAATTTCTTGATTTTTTCTTGTATATTCATTCAAAATTTTGACCCTTTGAAAAGAAGGTTCTACATGTATATAAAGATCTTGGGTAAGGAGTTGCTTCATCCTCCAAATTTATAACACTTAATTTACACCTTAATAGACTATAAGATAAGTCTTGGTTACATGTCGATAAATTATATATATCTCAGTCATGCAACGTGTGCACGCTGACAAAATAATTTAATTAATTGCAAAATAAATGCAAATAGAACTTAACTATTTAGTTAAAACCATTACATGAAAAAATGGTACAAAATTAGCCTTCATGTTAAATTGGATCTTGCTTAATGTGTCTCAAAATTATCATTAGAACTATAGTTGTGTTTGTACATGATGACGTGATAACTGGAGTTATACTCAGAGATGTACTAGTCGATTGAGTTGAAGTTACCATGGGAGCTATAGTATGAGGTGGTGTTGATGTGGTTATAGTTGATGGCATTGTAGGTGGATTCTATGGATTAGAACTAGTAGGTGGAATTTTTGTTTCCTTCTTATTAGCATCTATCTCTTAATAGTACTTATATGCCTTAATGTGATGTGCTCAAATTAGGTTCATATCTAGAATATGCAGCCTAGTCATCCTACTCATTTGTTCCATTAGCTTAGTGTGCTTTATCTTGGTAGATCTAAATCCAACCTGAAATACTTCTATCTCTATCGCATTTTTCTTGGTTGAGCTCAATTTAGCTTTTATGTCTTCTAAGCTTAAACCTTACAGACTCTATTTGAAGCTGTCAGAGGCTTGTTGAATCATTTGATCAAATGTGGCTCAAGTCACCAGCGTCTTATTATCTTGAATTATTTTCAATTTGAGTTCAGTCAAAAAAAATTTGGCATGTTTCTCTTGCTCATCAATTTATTTACAAGAGCTTCAAACTATGATACCTAATCACAGGCTTCTTATGTTCTTTTATAGCTAAATTCAAAGCATTTGATGCCTCCAATGGGGTCATCAAGTCCAAGTGGCTAAATGCCTTATTGAGGGTATACATCACTAAGAAATTCAACTTATTCTCATCCTCTTTGAGACTTTTAAATAATATGGTTATAAAATTAACATGGGGAGCCAAATTGACCCTCAAAGAATGAATAGAATCTAGAATCTCATATAGTGTAAGTTTTGCATTTTGCACCATCCTAATCAATACCTTATGGGACTTGAATTACCTATGTTGCTCTTTGAGATTTTCTAAGTCCTCTTCAAGCTCTTATCTATCCATTTCAGTTCCCTCATGTATGGCTAGGATTTTCTTTGTATGGGTCTCCATGTAGGATTTGAGGTCCTCAATATATGAGGACTGACCCTTCTACCTATTATGTCTCTTGATAAGGGAATAGACCACATCCTTTTCCTCCATGATCAAAGTTCTACCTGAGCTATCTAATTTTCCTCTTCTTTACCCATTGTACTAATGTTATATCCTTATCAAATATTGAGCTCACTATTGGAAGTTCAGTGATCTTTAGATTGGACCTCTTAGAGGTGGAGGCTCCTAACTCCTTTGCCCAATCTAAAAGATTGATCTTTGAGGGATCTAAGAGCTGATATTTCACTTGTCCATGCTCTTCAAGTTTAGGCTTAGTTTTAGTGGAAGGATTGGGCATTGATGTCCAAATTATCTTTGACCAGTCTATGTTTCCAAATTATGGCATTGGATGCACAATAAAGATTGGTTACTTCCTATGATCCCTTTTGATGGTAATTATTGTGGTTATAGAGGTTGGAGTAGAGGAAGGCAAAGGTGAACCCAATTGGATAGAAGAATAAATAATTAGACTGATGGAGTGGTTGATAGATAGAATGTTCAAAGCCATGGTTAATGGGGTGAAGATGGAAGGAAAAGAAACTATAGTAGTGGAGGATGGAGTAGGTGAAGTGGCACTGGGTAGATTAGCAGATGGGTGCACAAAGAGTAAACCCATAGAAAGTGACTAAACATGAATGAATGTAAAAATAATTGGTACAAGGATGGTAGAAACTATGGGGAAATACATCAAAGGAAAAAGTCCTAAAGGGGATTTAATAAAATGACCCTTACTAGATGGTTCCCCAGTGAGAGGTCCCTTAGCCTTTAGTGCTTGTAGGTTTAATACCTTGGTTTGTTGTAACTCCTCCTTATCCACCTTTTGTGTTGTCTTGCCTTCTAGTAAAGGTTGTGCCTCTTTTATTATCTATATGGGTGGGGTATGTGGTCTATCCCCCTTAGGCGTCCTTTGATAATACTTTATGGCTCTGCCAACTTGTGTAACTATCATCTATTGGGGAAGAGAAGGGTGAATAGTATTGGACATTGGGGCTAATGAAGCCAATGTTTCCTCTTCATTAGAGAAGTCCAAGCAAATAATCTTGGCTTCTTCTCTTTGTGCATTATCTCTTTCTTGAGTTATCTCCTCATCCAGCTCTTACTTAGCCTATATCAATTCCACAGTTTATGCTTGAAATGGGAGCATTTGTTCCTCTTCTACTTGTGTAGAGGTAGGGACTTGTTATTCTTGATTTTATTTATCTTGTCCTCTAATTAGTGATGCCTCACCTACCAACTATTGTTGGTCATGTAGTTGATCTTGAGCCATGAGAGGACCTTGGGTATATTACCCCTCTCTTTCTAGTTACTATGATGGCATACCACTCCAAAATTTAGAATATCTCCATCCTCTAGGAGGTGGGATCCTAAACTTTGCTTCACCGAGTCAGAGATAGGGTTTAACATGTATCACCCTCATATGGTCCTTGCTCAACCCTATAGTTATTTCCCTTTCTTTTAATTTTCCATCATCCTTAGCATTTAGGAACATAAAATCATGATCCATTGGCTCGTGTTTGTAAGTGAGGCCAAGGGTGTGAATTTTATTTTAGACATTCCCATGAGTATCCCAATATATATGAGGGAGGGTAGGTAATGCATATGCCTTCCTGACATTTCTTATTTCCTTGAAATACCTCCATGTTGTGTATTGCATTCTCCTAATGGTGATGTGGGAGACATATGATGTGGCCTTATTTTTCTTTGTCAATACCTCATCAATGTCATTCCATATTTGGTATGCAATTCCTTCTTAGATACTTTGTCCAAAATGAACTTAAGGAGATGAAGGGGATCCACCTTGTGACCAGCCACCATGATATCAGTGTAATCCAGGTAGAGCCAATAGACTCCTTTGTTGTTGGCAAGTATTTTATCTATGTTAGGAAAAAGTCTAGCCAAAGGCCAGTTGTGGATGGCCATCCAGACCTAAGAATAGATACCCTCAAAAATCTTTGTTATGTCTGACATATGAGTAAATGTGCACAAAAATATAATAGTCATAAATTATGTTCTTATTCATGTCTGGGTTGGGATCCCATAGGACTCCATTGTGCTTATAAATTATCCCCATGATTGCATATAAAAAATAAGGCATCATGTAGAAATTTCCTCTTAGTGGCCTCTTATCTTTTTGTAAGATTTGTTCTTGGAGGCATGTGTTGATCACTTCTCAAAAAAACTTAAGGAAACTCAAAAAGAAGATTTTATGTCTTTGAAATGGAGTCTCTTGTTATCTCTTTAGTATAAAAGTATCTAAATAACCAATGTTTGTTGTTTGCATCTTTTGCACACTCACTAACAAACATAGTTGGAAGTCTAGGATTAATAGATATAAGATGCTCAAAAAGAAGGTTTGCACTTATGAAACTCTAAGAGATCAAATCACCAATATGAACAAGTTAATTTTAGATTTATAAATGTAGAATTAGCTATTACATAAAAAGATCACAACATTAGAAAATCATATTATAATACAAAAACCTCAAAGGCACCCTAGTCTCAATCATGTACATACACCTTCACCTAGTCAATTGGTTGCAAGAAATGTTACATATCAGAATAAGATATCACAACAAAGTAACTCTAAAACTAGTATTCAAAAATAATTCAAAGATAAAATAAGAGTTCAATTGAGGTACTAAGGGAAATGATTAAATCTAAGTTGATCAAACTACCTCTTCTACATCTAGTGAGAAGATCTAGATATTATTTTGCATATCATAGAATGCATGGGCATCACACAGATTCATGTTTGGCATTAAAAATATATATACAATAGATAATTGCTAATAAGGACCCTATACAAGGTAAATCAGTTAAGCATCCACAATGACATTGGAACACATTCACAAAGGGCCAAATTCAGAAATAGTATAAAAATGGTTACCAAAGCATAACTTAGAATAATAAAAGGATCAAAAATCAAAATCAGAATAAGAAACAATACCACAAGCACAGGTAAAATATGAAAGATGCAAATCTACCTCTCCAAAATGAGGCTTAACTTTCAAAGAAGTATGGGTTTGGTCAAAAATATCTACAACAGTTTGATTATCAAGGTTAAGGGTTGGGCAAGTATGCTCAAGGCATCACTACTCCTGGTTCAGCAGTTGATAATGTTTGTCACCAAGGTTTTGGATTTATTGAACATCCTAAGGCAAATCATTCATAGACATAATTTATCAAAGGAAAATATTCAAATACAACAAAAGTCAACACTAGTATTCCATTGGTTCAAAATTAAGATGATAATGATGAGTGAAATAATATAGGTTATTATGATTTCCAAGATATCGATAATGAATTCAAATATTTAGAGTCATATTCGTAGCCATTCCCTTGTGCTTCACAATCACACATGATTCCTTTGTTTGATATAGGACACCATGATAGGGAGTCTCTCATGAGACTCATCGATTAGTATCATTTCTTCTTAGTATATCTTGTATATATCTTCTTTTCAATTACTTGTACATAGTCTCCTCATGATTGATTATACATAGCTTATATGTTAAAAATTAAAAAAACATTCAAATATATAAAAAATCCAAAAACATTCAAATATGTCAAAATACCAAAAAAAATATAACATTTAAAAATTAAAAAACATTCAAATAATTCAAAAACACAAAATCATTTCAATTGTATGCATTATAAATGCTTTACATTTCTACTATCATGCTAGACTTACATTTGTTGTTCTATGCTATTGTTTTTCAATTTATCTACATCACCATGCTTCATTTGATCTTCTTTGAGTGTGTGTAGTGACATTCCGATCCTTAATTGCTTCACTATACCCATTGAGGGGGCATCCTATTTCTACATTCGAGACATACATCGATATATCTACCCCCTATGGGCATCTTCTACATGACCACACCATTCAGGTTATGTAATTCCTACACTACACACTCTAGTTATCATATTGATGTACATTACTTACTAACTTAAATAGATTACTCTATCGATATTCACTAGTATATAACACTTGTGTATTTATTAGCATATACCTAGTATTTTACTCCATGTCTTGCATACTTTCACTTATTGCTTTGATTAGTTAGATGTGATTGTATTTCTAGTATATTACATGCCTTCCTTTCTTTCTTTACATAGCTATTTGTGATTGCATTTCTTAGTTCTTATTTTGTATCCTACATGTGCCTTAGGACATTTGCTAATGTCCTTTGATTCTATTCTTGTGTGTGCCTTAGGATATTTGCCAATATCCTTTACTTGTAATCTTGTATGTGATTGTGACCTCGTGCTGACCTTGTTTATTTTCAATTGTATGTGTATGTGGCATTTAAATATTCCTTGTATGCTTGCTTTCCATTTCGAGTGACATGTGCCCATGTTCCTTATTTTCTTGGCCCCTTGGCCACTCTTGTATGCTTCTTACTTCTTATCTTGTGTGCTTGTTGCTTGTTTTCTTCTCATTGTTTGCAATGCCATGATCCACATCATGCATTATCTTGCTTTCTTGGGTGCCATGATGGACATCATGCTCCATCCCTCCTTGACAACTACTAACTAATTTTTTTAGTTTCAATTCAATATAATGCATATGTTATTACATTGTTATATCTATCTAGGCATACTCCTGTTGATCTAACAATGTCCAATACAAACTATGCTATATCTTGAGACATCTTTTTTATTATCATTGTTATATCATGTATTGCATAGCCTAACACACTTTTAAGGCTCTTTCTTCTGAGGGAAAACATTTTAGGGTCTTCATTCCTACCCTCAAAAGAGGGGGCAACAAATAGGGGTTTTGTCATAGAGATTAGAGATCCTATCGATCAAAAAATCAATTTTTAGAACACTCAAAACAATAATCAAAGGTCAAACTAGGTAGAACAGACCAAAAAAATAGTGACAATTATAGAATAATCATTAGATTCAGCAAAGGACAACAACACTAGACATGGATAATAACATCGAACAATAAGGTGTCTTATTTTTGGTGCTCCTATCCAAATAGCAAAAAACCCAAATTTTTTAGAAATAGGTAGAAAGGTCAGCTCAAAAATAATTTTGTCAGATACAGATCAATTTAGATTCAATAATTTTAGTATAGTTTTTCTTAAAGAACCCAGATATAGGGGGCATCATGCACAACATAATGGCTCCCGCTTCCAATTTTATATTGAGTAGTTAGTATAACTTCCAGATCATAATCCATGTTATAGACACTAATGATTAGGGGCAATGTGTGCAACACATTTCACTTCTTTTATTTTTGAGTTTAGTATATTACCTAAGCATTCTTAGTATTTATGTGCCTTACTCCATCTACAGGTGATTGGCATCATTTCAGAGTGGCTTTCATACAAGCCTAACCTACACATTCCCAAGTGGCTTCCACATAAACCTAGTTTCTAGTTTTGGAGTGGCTTTCATACAAGTCTAATCTCCTCCTTCCAAAGTTGGCCAAGATTGGCCTAGTTTCTAATACACATTCAGCGATCCATGCCACATTGTCAGATTATAGATAATTCATGAGTTTTATGGGCCATCTCATATAATACACATTCATATTGGTATTAGTTTATAGCTTCACTTCATAGGGCAACTATGGAGCCAAAGGACTAGATAGACTTTGTATTCTTGAGCCACCTACTTAGAGGGATTGGACACACAGTCCAAATATTGATTAACACATACATGATCACATAGCTTCACTTAGTGGATAATGATGGAGCCAAAGGGCCAACCTTTGCATTCTTGAGGCATTCTCAAAGAATTAAGCACTCAACTCCGTTCATAATATTACTCTTGGTACAACACATATCAAGCATTACTCAACATCATCCAGTATCACTCAACATCACAAATAGGTTTTATATTGGGTCACATACCCATTGATGTGTATTCATTCATTTCTCTTCCTCTCTCTTTTACCCAACTTTGTACGTTCTTATTTTAGATATAACATATCTAGTAAGAATTGATCTACTCTTCATTTTCTCTTATAGATTTACACTTCACAATGTGCTCTCTCTATGCATATCTAACATCACACAGCTTCATGGGCTTCACCCTTATAGGTAAATTTAGGTACGCTTTCTACTTTTTCTTTATCCTAGTATTTCCTTTGTTGCATCACTATAATAAAGGGGGGGGGGGGGGAATATAGTCATATAAACTATCAAAATTGGTAGCTTGAGTGTGGATTGTGACACCCAACCCATAGGTCCCTCTTGCATTCTCTCATAACCCTTCTAGACACATTTTTGCTTACTCTCAATCATCCGTAGACTTTTGATATATGATTCTAGCTCAGTCAAGTTATTTTTCTCATGTTAATTCCATCCCTCTAGGTCCTGTACCTATAGTACAATAGCGCCCAACTTGGACTATAGTGCTGGACCTTAGGGTGTCCCATTTCTAGCAATCCTATCCAATCACATTTCAAGCCCAAATGACCATTTTTTTTTTATTCATCTTCTTCATTATGTTGGCCTAGCACAAATACATTTAACCCATGACCAATAAATCTTTATAAAATCCCGTTCAAAGTTCATTTAGAATGGGTTGACAAATATTACAAAAGCAAATAAGAATACAAGCAAGACCACTAAGGTAAATTTCTCTATTCTCTGCATACAACCATCTAACACAGCCCCTAGCATATTCAAACCCTCACACCAGTCCCTAGCCACCTCAAGCACACCCAGTTTAGAATTTTTGCATCTGCATAACATTATTGCACAAAGCACATCAAATGGGAGAACTACATATGGCTTGATCCCTCTTCGAAGTATTGGTATGTAGGTAGCGTGCCCACACAAGGGGTATGGATACATGTTTGGTGCATCTTACACACACTAAACCCCCCCACCCCCTCTTTCTCAAGTTTTATTCAAGCACAATGAAGGTCTAGGGTTTAAAGATTGAATCAACTCTACAAAGAGCTCTATCAACATTCAAGATCTGAAATTTCATAGGCAAGATCACACAAGGATAGCAGACAAAACATAGAAAACTCAAATCTCTATGACCAATTTGGATAATAGTGGTAGGACCTGGACTATAGTGTCAAACCCTAAAGTGTCTTATTTTTTGTGCTCCTATCCTTTTACCAAACGAAATCTAGATCCTAGTTCATGATACTATCTAAGTCCTACACAATTGGTATCAACCTCTGTCTCAATCGTATCAGCCTAATTTTAAGCTAAGTTACATTTCTCCTCTTTTATTACTATTTTTAGAAATATACAAAAGTCAAATAAATTATACAAATTAGTAGTTAAATTATTGCAATATTATTTACTGATTTAGCCAACTTGGACCTTTAACTAAATTAAGAATAAAACTCTAATATTCTCAAAATAGTTAAATCACATGATAGGCTTTGAATCCTGCCAAACTTTTAATACCCCCTTTCCATGGAACCCAAAACCTTAGGTGCAAATTGCACATTTAAAAATGTGTAAATTGCACCATAGTCTTCACGTTCTACCAAACACTTATTAACTATGCACTACAAAACCTAGAACCTTGAGTGTACTTTGCACGTTCCTAATGTGCAAAGTGATCTCTTCCCACAGAATGTAGAACCTAAAGTGCACATTGCACATTTTTGAATGTACAAAGTGCATGTCGACTCCCACTTCCTGCCAAGCCCAATTTTCCCATAGAGAGTGGACCTGCTTTAAGCAGGTTCAACCTCCACCACCAACCACCTGAGCTTACATTAATTGTAGATTTTTGTTATTTAAATAGATGAATTAAGGTTTTTTATTTATCATTTAAAATTTATAAGTATTGGAGTTCTAATAATGATCTTTGCTATGTAAGAAAGCTTCGATTCACATGTTGATGAGTACTTACAAATTCTAGCTACAATTACATCTCAACTTTTACATCATCCTCACTTGTTACAGGGTACTTTCCTCATATTTTTATGCCATTGTCTTTTGTGTTGAATCCTTTTCCAATCATTTTCATTTCTTACAAGTTTTTAGAGTGAGTTTCTAAGGTTTTCTCATTTCCAAATCTTGCAAATATCATTATCCGATAAAAACCTTCATTTCTTCTTCGAGACTTTGCAATCAAAATCTTGATTGTTGCCTGGTCAAAATGAATATTCTCAAGTATATACTTCATAGTCAAAAACTAAAGAATATTCCTTGAAAAAACTCCCCATCACCTTCATAGAGAGTGGACGTGTCTCAAGCACCTTCCACTTTTGTCAGAGATATGACATGCCTCAAGCACCTTCAACCCCTACAGACTTCCAATGCATTGTGGATGGTGGACCTATCCCAAGCATTTCCCACCTCTGCCAGAAATCTCACAACCTTCAAGCACCATAGAAAGTGGATGTGCTTCAAGCACCTTCAGGTTCTGCCAGAGAATACAAGTGCTCTAGACACCTGCAGATCCCACCAACTTTCATAGTTGGTTTCTCAAAAGTAGTAACTTCAATTTCCCTACCTCCCAAGGAAATGAAGTTCAAATCTAAAGGCCCCAAAGTGAATTATTATTTGGAGTCCAATATGGCAGAGATAAAAGACACAAATTTAGATCACATTGACCTAGGAGATTTATGGGTCGAATGCAAAGTGAATTCAAGATATTTTCAAAGCCTTTGATACATATACAAAGAAGTTATGGGACGAGAATGATAAGAAAGTTGAGAAAATTTTGGACATTAATTAATCTTCCCTCTCTTTTAAATATTTCCAAATGTTATCATCATTTATAATTTCATTTCAAGACATTGCACATTGTAATTACAAAAGTACAATTATATTTTTATAACTCTTTTTGAGAAAGAGAAAGACATATTTTTTACACTTTATATTTTTTGATAATGTGAAAGTTGCAAAAAACACAAATGAAAATTTCAATTTCCATTTTGATTAATGTGAATTCTTAAAAAGGTGTAAAATCATGAAGTGTAAATTGCACAGTTCCTTTTAGCAAAAGTGGTAAAGACTTAAAAAGTTGTAAAAGTCTCACTTAAGGTTTTGCATGCTAGAGTTTGCATGAAAATAAACTTGGAATTATTTTCAATGTTATCTTTTATTTTTAAAGACTAGTTCTATTTTGGGTGTCTCTTTTTACACGAGGAAGCTATTTTCAACCACTATTAGATAAAGAAGTGTTACATGGAGATTTTCAGTTCAAGCCATGACATACCACACCATGTTATGCCCAAGATCACACCCAGCTCGTGCATGTCATTTTTTAGCCATTCCACAAGTCCAAGATGTCAAAAATAGAAGAAATAACCTCTTTTGCATGAGGGGTTTCATATTTGCATGATTTTCTTTACTGGGCATTCAAATTTTGTCAACTACATTTCATCTATGAGATATTTTGTATAAAATATAGGCAGACCCCATGGCCCAATCTATCTTTTTGTTGTTAGTTATATTGTCTACATTTTGAATGTATTTACTACAAGTTGTGACCTTTGGAGAGAAATAAAGTTAAAGATTTGCCTTTCTTGTCTTAAGAGATCTCTGTGTGTGTGCAATTTATTTGATTATCTATGGAAGCTTTGTCTTTTATTCTAGTCTCAAGAAAATTCATTTGTGTTATTTTGCCCTCTTGATAATATTGTTTGGAACAAAGATATTTTTCCCCCTTCTGAAAAATAGCTAAAATAGTACCTTTGATTTCTATTTGTATAAGTTTGTGTTTAAATAGATTCAACCTATTTTCTTCTCTATTGTGTTCATAAAGTAAGCATTAAAATCCACTATAAAATATTTTTGTAAATTTCAATTCTTCACCTTTTTCTCCACCAAAACCCTAGTTTAGGATCAAAAAGCACTAAAGAGTGAGATTTGCATAAAAATGGTATTTTATTAGTTTGCATCAGATTTAGTGAAAGGAAGCTGACCTTCTCTGGAGATTAACCTCAAATTGCCAAGGTCCCATGGCTTTGGAGGTTTTTCCATTGTATCATTAGGCACTTGCACAACAAGCTATAGAATCAAGACAGGTGCAATCCTATGTGATAATAGTAATTTTAAAAAATTGTCTCATTTTATTTGAAACCCCAGGTCCACTTTTAACTCTAGATTTAGGTTTGCAAAAGATAAAAAATGGTAGGTTGAACTGACCCCAAACACTCCCCAATAAATCATCAAGTGTTGTTTACATATCTGATACTCTAAAGAGGGAAGTCAAACTGCGTGTAGTTCTCTATGCTAGGTGTATGTGTGCAATAATGCTCTTTCAATGAATGCAACATGTGGTTTAGCTTTCAACATTTGGAAAATAACAACTTTACCTTTGGCTTTGAGGTGCTTTAGACTTTGCTAGGACTTACTCCTTGTGATTAATGGATAAATTGGAAACAAAAACACAATCCCTTTGAATGTGCATAAAAGTATGTATGTTTCTTTGATGAGTGTTAAATAGGGAATTTGATCCAGGCAATAATTTAGACGATGGTTCTACCCCAATTGATGAAAGAATTTTGGGAGCCATAACTTTTGCACCGTAGCTCTAATTGACTCCTTATTTGAACCATTGGAAAGCTAAGAATGAGGAGAACGTGGTGAGATGGCATAGAGCTCTGTTTAGTGGGTTTTAACCCTTGAAAACCCAATGAAAGTGCCCAAATTTCAATTTTAGTAATGCAATCTAAAAATAATAATTCCTCAAATTTTGTATTGTTTTAAATCATGAAAGTCGAACCACTTAATCTCCCTCGAGATTGGTGACCTTCCACATCTTCCTCCTACTTTCAAATGTGTATAAATGAATATGTAACCCAAAATGGAAATCAGACATCTCTTCCCATAGATAAGCATATAGTTGTATTGCAATCTTGAGTAATAAAATATCTCTTCTGAGAGAATTCATTATTATTGTATTATTTTCATGTTCTTGAAATATCTCTCAATCAAAACTTTTGATTTTTGGATCAGTGGTATCAAAGTGGTTTGTCTTGAGAGTGTATGATCCTGAGGATGAGGTCAAGCTACAAGAAGTTTGGGTGGAAAACAATAGAGCTTCCAAACTATCCATCTATTCACTCCAAATGACTTCAAATGGTAGATGACACTGAGACATCTGATCCCTTCAAAAAAATAGTGAATGAAGCCCTCTAATGGCAAAAAGCATAGATGCTACAATAATTCACCTAAATTCTCCAACAACTCTCAATGGGAAATTCTAGCTCTTCATCTACACTTCCTAGCTCCTCATCCATGGAACATCCTTTTAGTGCCCCGACACCCTTCAAGGTTTAGGTGAGTTTTTATATCCCTACATTTGAAGGCAAAATCAATGCTGATGTAGTAGAAAATTGGTTGGATCAATTATCTTCCTACTTTTATGTGAATAAATTCACCGATGGAGAAAAGATCACTTTTGCTCTTTTAAAAGCATCATTGCCCATGAAAAATTAGTGGGAAGTGTACAAAAAGAGGTTTAGTATAGGTGACATTTGCCTTGAGGTGGAACCTACTTGGGATGATTTCATGGAAGCAGTAAAGGAAGAATACTATCCCATTGGAGCATATGATGATCTCTACATATAGTGGCAACAACTTCACCAAGGTAAGGACCAATCTATTCAAGATTACACTGATATTTTTCATTCTCTATCTGCAAGATTGGGCATCCAAGAAAGTAAGAAACATACGACTCTCAAATATCATGGTGGACTACAATGGTACATACAGGGGGAAATGAAACTCTTCAATTTAGAAACCCTCGATGAGGCATACAAGTTCACAGTGAAGATTGAACAAAAGCATGAAAGAAAGAATACGAAGAGTTAGCCTTCAAAATGGAAAAGTGATAAAGAAGGTCAAACACAAGGCCAAAATTGGAAGCAAAAGGAGTTTCAAGATAAGAAACCCCATAAGGGGAAGACTAGAAAATGGTGTGATTACCATAAAACTGGAACTGACTCCAAAGAAGAATGTTAAGCCATCAAGTCACTATTTTTTGAGTCACAATACTCGACATCTACTACTTTGTCTCATATTTAACCTAAAATCAAAGAGGATGAAGAAGAGATTATAGATGTTGAGCCTGATACTATCATTGCTTCATCACAGACCTGTGAGGAAAGGCTAAATGACAAGGAAAGGTTGTTTCACTCTAAATTATGGGTAAAAGGTAAGCCTCTACATTTCATTCTTGATAGTGGGAGTCAAAAGAATTTAATATCTACTAAAGTTGTGAAAAGTCTAAATCTATCCATGAAGCCTCACCCAAAGCCATACAGTATTGGATGGTTGAGCCCAGGGAGAGACCTCTGTGTCACCCATCAATGTCTTCTTTCATATGCAATAAAACCTTTCCAAGATGAATTCTTGTGTGATATGGTCAATCTAGATGTTTGGGATGTACTCCTTGGTTAGCCTTTCATATATGATCGACATGGCATCTATAAATCACAAACTCAAAGAATCACCCTCACTCTTGGAATGCGGTGTTATAGGGTACTAGAGGTACCACCTCCCACATCTGTCTCCCTGATTAGTGCCAAGCAATGTAAGAGATTGGTGGAGAAGACAAAGTAATTCATTCTCATGGTGGTCAAACCACAAAAATCCAAGAAGGTTGATGTTGCAGTCTTGACTACACAATCAACACAATAACAGAAGTAGATGGGACAAATCATAGGAGAATATGATGACTTATTCAAATCACCCATGGGAGTTCCACTACACTGCCAGGTAAAACATTCTATTGATTTGATCCTAGGATCACCTTTGTCTAACAGCCATGTGTATCACAAATCAATTTTGGAGAATGATGAGATAAAAAGACAAATTCAGGAATTGATCCAAAAGGGTCACATCAAGCCAAACTCTTCACCCTGTGGTAGCCCAATTGTCTTGGCATCAAAGAAAGATGGAACATGGAAACTTTGCATTGACTATCTAGCCTTGAATAAAATCATTATGAAGAATCGCTACCCCCTCCCCAAGATTGATGACCTACTGGACCAACTCTATGGTGTGAATTTTTTCACTAAAATTGATCTCAAATATGGCTATCACCAAATTCCCATCGATGCTAGAAGACTGCATTCAAATCTAAGGAGGGGCTCTTCAAATGGTTGGTTATATCTTTTGTCTTAACTAACACACCTACAACCTTCATGAGGATGATAGATGACATCCTGCAACCCTTCACCAACTCATTCATGGTTGTCTCCTTGGGTGACATACTCATCTGCAATAGAACATGGGAGGAACATCTGTAACATGTTCATAAGGTGCTTCAAACTCTTCGAGAGCACAAGTTATATGCAAATTTTGACAAATGCACATTTGAGATAAAAATAATTCAGTGCCTAGAGTACGTTGTGAATGAGGAAGGGGTCCATGTTGATCCAGAGAAGATTTAGGTTATTCAAGAATGGCCTACACCAAGAACCCTCGTAGAACTTTGCAGCTTCTTAGGTCTTGCAAATTTCTATCACAAGTTTGTTCTTAGATTCTCACATGTTGCTTGGCCACTAACCCAAGTGACTAAATGAGGAGCTAAAGCTACATTTCAATGGGGTGAAATACAACAAAGGGCATTTAAGAATTTGAAGAATAGACTTTGCTTAGTCATTATTCTTGCCTTGCCAAATTTGCATCAACCTTTTGAGTTGATGACAGATGCATCTAAATGTGCCATGGGAGCTATCATCATGCAAGTTATCCTATTACATATCACAGTGAAACTTTCACTAATACAATCAAAAAATATCCAACATATGACAAGGAGCTCTA
Source organism: Torreya grandis (assembly GCA_037957365.1). NCBI lineage: Eukaryota > Viridiplantae > Streptophyta > Pinopsida > Cupressales > Taxaceae > Torreya > Torreya grandis. The sequence goes on from JARHVA010000127.1 coordinate 2,334,545, forward strand.
TGCCATTATGTAAGCTTGCAAATAATGGAAACACTACATCTTGGGGAAAGAGATGGTCATCTACATTGACCATAGACCATTGGAATTCATCTAGACACAAAGTAAACTATGGAATGAAAGGCACCAAAAGTGGGCCACATATCTGCAACAATTCCATCTAATAATCAAACACAAAAAGGGGAGCTCAAATACAGTTGTAGATTATCTGAGCCACCCACCATTTATTGCACTCACAATAGTTCTTGACCTGTACAAACATGAGACTGCCACTTAGGATGCTCTATATGAAGCAGATCATGCCTTTGCTGATACATATTAGGGGCTTCAAGAAGGTAAACATGTTTCTAATTTCTATTTGCAATATCATGTCCTCTGTCATATGGGGCACATATGTGTTCCAGCTACAGAGCAATAGAAGATGATATGGGAAGCACATTTCAGTAGGATAGCTAGACACTTTGGTGTAGAAAAGACATTGACAGTTCTTTTAAAACACTTCTACTGGCCCCATATGTGAAAGGATGTGGAAAGGTACCTCAAATCTTGCACCCCATGTGCGATAGCCAAGCCAACAAATAAGAAGCAAGGATTGTACATGCCATTGCCAGAACCAACCAGGCCTTGGGAATCTGTCTCAATGGATTTTCTCTCAAGTTTGCCCACTTCAAAATATGGCAAGGACTGTATTTTTGTTGTAGTTGATCATTTTTCAAAAATGGCTATCATGATTGCTTGTAAGAAAAATATATCTGCTGAAGAAACTACTCAACTATATTTTAGTCATGTATGGCTCCATTTTGGTCTCCCCAATTCTATTGTCTCAGATCGAGATAACAGGTTCTTGAACATCTTTTGGTCCACTCTATGGAAGATGATGGATACCAAGCTGATGAAGTCCACAACCTTCCATCCACAAACTGATGGTCAGACATAAGTGGTGAACCGCTTGATTGTTCACATGATTCAGATGTATCACTCTAAACATCCACGCACATTATTCATATAATATGTATATAATCGAGCCATGCACAACTCAACCAAACACAATCCATTCCAAGTATGCTTCGGGTTCCAACCCATGGCACCAATTGATATAGCCGTTCCATTCTCCACCATGGAATACACACCTCATGGGAGATCTGAGGTAGCAAAAGTAATAAAGTTTATTTAACAAATGAAACACATCCAACAACAAGTTTATGACATCTTGGAGAAGTTGAATTAGAAGTATAAACAACGCCATGACAAACATAAGATTACACACCATTTTGTTGTGGGTGACAAGGTTTGGTTGCAGCTTCAAAAGGAATGACTTGTAGGCCCACATAGAAAAGTTCAGCCTCTACGATATGGTCCTTACACCATCACCAGAAAAGTTGAAGAAAATGCTTTTGAGTTGAACCTACCAGCCTACCTTGGTCTACATCTAATATTCAACGTGGAGCTTCTCAAACCATATCATCCACCTATGTTGGACACTTCAGTCATAGCAGAACAACTAGACATTGATGAGATTGATCCATAGAGTTTTGCTCCAGTGGAGGAGGATTAGATTGTGGACACCTAGATGAAGACAACAAGAGGATGCTCTATTCCGCTTTATCGGGTGGTCAAAAGGGGCCAACTTAGCCACCAAGGTGAGTGGCTCACAAAGAATCAAATTAAGACACAACTGCCACACTTGATGAGGAATATTGACGCAATGGGGACCATTGCTTTTCAAGGAGGGAGGAATGATCTGGGCAACAATTCAGGCGACAATTCTACCCCAATTGATGACGAAACTTTCGGGAGCCATAACTTTTGCACCGTAGCTCCAATTGACTCCCTGTTTGAACCGTTGGAAAGCTAAGAATGAGGAGCACGCAGTGAGATGGCACCGAGCTTTGCTCGGTGGTTTTTGACCTCTGAAAACCTAATAAAAGTACCCCAAATTTTAATTTTAGTAGTGCAGTCTAAAAATAATAAGTTTTTAAAAATAGTAATTCCTCAAATTTTGTATTGTTTTAAATCGTGGAAGTTGAACCACTTAATCTCCCTCGAGATTGGTGACCTTCCACATCTTCTTCCTACTTTCAAAATGTGTATAAATGAATATGTAACCTGAAATGGAAATCAAACATCTCTTCCTAGAGATAAGCATATAATTGTATTACAATCTTGAGTAATAAAACATCTCTTCTCAGAGAATTTATTGTTACTGTGTTATTTTTGTGTTCTTGAAATATCTGTCAATCAAAACTTTTGAGTTTTGGATCAAAATCAACTTTGACCTATTTTATATTTATATGTAACTCTTTAGGTACTTTATCATGCCATCGACATGTAAAACGTATGGGTCGACCCATAAGAAATATTTGAATTTGAAAAATGACCATTACTTTACATGGAACAAATCTATCAGATTTAGACAAATCTAGAATTTCAAAATAATTGATAAATTTATCTAGGAGACAAAAATGTTCATACAATAATTCAAAGATATTTTTATAATTTAAAACAATTTAGACTAAGAAATTCTTATAAAAAATATGTAGATATGAAAGAAAGGCAAAATAAAAATAGAAGCCAAAAAAGATAGTAACCCCTTAAAAATCTCACCACTAATTACTTCACACCATGGAGAATAAAGTTGACGCTCCATATCCGTGTGGGGGTAGTAACATCTAAAATGCTCCCAGATGTTTCCTTATCCCCAAACATGATAACTAAAAGTTATCTAGTCTATTGCTTGTTGGGCTACATCTTAGACATAAAGAGCAGACAACCTAAATATATGGATGCCGCTCTCATCCCTCCACACCGTGACATAAGGAAACTTTAAGATAGTGGGGTTTAGGATTGCACATAAGCTTTAAACCTTTTAATAATTTACAGGCCCAGAGGAGCATGGGGTTGACATAAAAGCATGGAGGCGTGTAAATGAGTTTCCCTCTTCCAACCTTCCCACCTCCTTTCGTGGGGCATTGACTTTGGAGATATAATCATCTTCTTCTGCTTTCGAAGAGAATCCAAAGACAATTTTTTCTTCATTGGTTCTGCCGTCTCAGATGTCAAACCCAACTTTTGCTTTTTCAAAGTCAATTCTGTACTCGCCCTTCTTTCTTAGTGCTCTGCCATGCCTGAGGACAAGATCACATGAAGCCTGCTTTTTCATCCTCCATACTTAGCTGGTAAGCTTATTCTTTGACACAGTATAAAGAATAACTCCTAAATGTGCAAAGTACGCCACAGGGATGTGATTTTTTATTATTATATTTCAAAGTAGGTGCGAATAGTGTCATCCTCACTGTAGACATTAGAGCCGCCTTGGCCTAAAGATGCTTGCGAACCACATACCATTCCTCCACATCACCATTGCATCAAAAGAGAAGAGCCCACCTTCCCGAACAAACATTCTGGAAAGCATACATGTCAGTGGGTTCCATCCAATAGCTGTCTTTTCTGAAGAATATTTTGATAGAGAGGAATATAAGGCATTCATTTGTCAACCCCACTCTGTGGTGTAGATATATTGGTTCATTCACATCAGGGTTGCTGTGCGTGAGATCCCGAATGCTTAGAGTGGGAGCAACTCTTGGATAAGCTCTGGTATGCTCTGATACTTGTTTCTGTGGATTTTTGTGTTTTTTGCATTTGGGTCTGTCCTTGCTGGGTTTATTTATATCCTGGTTTTACTGAAATCCATCCCTTTTTGTGGTTGATTAAGAACCCAGTTTTATAAATATTTTTCTGCCCCCCTAAATTCTCTTTTGGGTCATTTATCTTTTGCATGTTTCTGTTAATTTAGCCCACACTTATGTATTGTATTGGGGTTAACAAGCTGAAACAGTAATTGGATGATGAAACTGGGGATGAACACTATGATCATGAAATGTTTAACTGTGAATTTTTGATACCTGACGAAGTGGGTTTGGTCTAATGGTCAGTGGGTGGCAGTCCCCATCTGGTGATAGTTTCAAATATGTATTATCATGCATGATCATTCTTGGATTTTGATTATAATAGCAGACTGTAATCCATGATACACCTTGCATTTTTATTTTGGTTTGAGCTGGATAAGGAATTAGGTTGTTTGGATGTGGTGTAGGTGCCCTTTTAGGCAGAAAATTGTGAGGGAGGCTTGATACCTTGGTGCTATTTTTTTTATGATTGACTTACAAACTGTACGTGAGATAGAAGGGAAGTTGTTCCGCTATTCACCTTAGGTTGCCTGCCTTATCTATTCACAATGTGAACTGAAGAGGATTCTGTTTGTTACAGAATCTGAGATGTACTTAATTTTGGTTTGTATCTTTTTATTTCAATGTCATTTATTTTTTCTGTTTGTTAGAGTTGATTCTGATAATGTGGACAAATGTCTATTGATGATTACACATCCTATAAAACAAGGAAGTTCTCAGGTTGCCCTAATGTTTTTACTAGGCCTATAGACAGAATTGATAAAGTAGCACCTATAGAACTGCTGAAGCAATAGCTATGAGAATTATGTTTGCTTTTTCCGTGAAATGATTTCTTTTTCCCCAGCTAAAACACCTTGGCAGTTTCTGCGTGTCAAGTGCATGCCTTTTGGTATGGGGTTAGTTTACTTCTTGACCCATTTTTCTGTGTGTGGGTTTAATATGTATTACATCCCACCATGGTATACTCCATTGTGGGATTTTGATAGTATGCTACCACATTAATGCTTCTCAACTCTCAGCTCAACTCTTAATGTGTGGATGCACTTGATAAAACAAATTTACCAGTGCTACTCTGGCCTGCTTGGTCACGAAGCTAACATTTATTATCTATTCTGGATGCCAATATGTCAATATAATTTTTTTATTTCCGGATCATGTACAAGTCTAACTTCTAGATTCTAGAACTATGCTCCTTTATAATTCATTCTTTAAAGAATGCGATCATGTTGATCTTCTGTATTGATAGAGCTATAAATGAAGCATTAAATTACTAGTGACTGAACAGGTAAGAGTGTCAAAGAGGTCAAAGAAACTTGTGTGCCTGCAAAGGAAAACAATAAATTATTTTCCAGATTAAATTACAGATGAACAAAAATTATATTGTCCCACAGCTTTCCAGATTACATGCATGCCAAGAAAGGGTTGAGAATGGAAGCCTATATCATCCAGAAATGTGGGACTGACATGAGAAGACTTAGGTGTTAATTTCTTCCTTGGAATTTATAGCATAGCATTATTCCCTTAACGTCAGCTTTTTTAAATTATAGTGTAAGATAACAAACTTTGAGGATGAAATCCCTCCTCTTATAGGGATATGTTTATCCAAGCAGCTTTGCGAAGTCTCGAGGCACTTGAGCCTGCCCATAGCTTTTACAGTTTTACTTAGTTCTAAAATAAAATATTTGAATCTTTCCTTTACATGAACGCCTCTATGGCATTGCTGTCAAATGTTATCGTTGATATTATAAAATATATTTCCAGTGCATCCACCGATCATACAGGTAATACCATAAAACAAGACATGCATCTTAATGTTGTTCCATTTTTATTTCATAATGCTTAAAGAAAAGCCTTTGTTACTGGATAGTGGATCCTCAAACTCAAAAAATATGTAGAGGAATCCTTGAGCTATACTCACATAAGTATTCAGTTTCCATCTGTTTATGTGGTAGGCAAGTGCATATATAATTGAGTGTTTTTTATTTCTTGGAATGTTATCAACATAGTTATGATATTTTTCCTAGCTTTTACGGGGGTGGTGCTTACTAAATTCTTATGTTTCATGTGCTATTATTTCCAGATTCAAAGTTTTTTGGATTTATTTTCTCATGTAACATGTTTGTTATTTACTTTTATGTGTGCACAAAAATCACAGTGGCATATCCCTTTATTACAATTTCATTCGACATTAATACCTCCTCCTTCCTTTTACATCCATTCCACTTGTAGGGAATAGATACATGTATGGAGATGCAGACAAGTTGTGTAGGGATATACTTTAGTTCTTAACATAGATGGAATTCCAAGTCAGTGTTGTCTTTTTATCTTTAGAAACTTGTCACTCCTAAACAGATAAGTTTTGAAATGCTGCTTGTTATGTTTGATGATAAGCTTTATGGTATGATTCTAAGTTTTTTGCTTGTTTCAAATTTCTGAATGCAGACATCTTGCACTTCGGCATTCTTTGTAGCAATTTTCCCATGTGCAACTTTACTCTTAAAATTTCGTCAAATGATGGGACTTTAATGGAGAACCGGCAGTCTCAGGTAGTGAATAAAAGGAGTATAATACACGGTGATAATGAAAGCAACCCAACAAAGAAGAGAAAGGTGAATTTTCCATTTATGTATGAGAATTCTATGAGCGTGGATAAGTTGTCATGGTGTGAATTTCACGAAGACTTATTAGAGAGGGTGCTTGCACGGTTGCCTGTATCTAGCTTCTTCTGTTTTCGTTCAGTGTGCAAAAGATGGAATTCAATATTAGATTCTCCAAGTTTTCTGCATGCTTCTTCAGAGGTGCCATCCCGATCCCCATGGTTCTACATGGTAGACTCAAAGTTTAAACAAGGGATTGTGTATGACACGGAGGTCTATAAATGGCACCACATTAAACTCCCACATGTGCTAAGCAAAAAAGTGTCCAAACCAGTAGCATCTGCAGGAGGCTTGATTTGTTTTGAGTCTGCCTATGGCAAGTTCATTGTGTGCAATCCCCTCACAGGGCAGTGCCGCAAACTACCATATTTGCATATTACTGAGATCATACATGCAGTCACCATGGTTGTATGTAAAAAGTCTTACAAGGTAATAGTCATATATGGCATTTTCCCTGCCTTTGTGATCAAGGTCTATGATTCATCAACCTGCAGATGGAGTGAACCATCTATCTGCTGGAACATGAAGGAAAGATGTGGAACATCATGTATAAAACAAAATATTAGCAGTGATGATGGAATTGTTTACTTTCTGAACAAAGGGGGTAATATTGTTGCTTCTGACGTCCGGCGGAGTCCTTCAAAAGAGTATTCCTCTATCTTGACATCAGCAAATACTGATGAAGAAACAGTCTATTTTTTTAACAGAGGAGGTAATGTAGTGGCTTGTAATACTCACAAAGGCTTGTGGTATGAACTTCCTCCTTTATCACATCCAACACTTGAATACTCACTAGACATTGTGAATTGTGGGGGGCGTATGTTGGTTGTCGTACTCCTTGATTTTTTGGAAAGTTCTACAGTGAGAATATGGGAATTTGATGAAACCAAATCCGAATGGAAGCAAGCTTTAGCAATGCCGGTTTCAATGTCTCATCAGTACTTTGGAAAAAAGGCTGACATCAACTGTACAGCTTATGATAAGTTGATGATGATATGCATAAGTTCTTGTGAATTCAGCAGCTTAGTACTCTGTAACATTATGGAAAACTCATGGTTAGAATTGCCTCTTTGTTATCTGCCTGGAGGCTGTGATGTCAAAGAGTTTGTGTCTGCCTTTCCATTTGAACCAAGGCTGGAAGTCCTTGTTTGATATGTTACGATCCATTGGAAGGATAATTACAATACATACAGACTTTTGGAGCTTCTTCTTACAAGCTGCCAACATTTAAAGAAATTTATGTGCAATAATTGTTAGCACTTGGTTGGAATCAAGTGCTGTGTGTTCTCATCAATTCTTTGAATATAGAACCGGCTTCTTACCTCTTTGCTCTATATCATTAGGAATGCTTGCACTAGTGTTTATATGCCATGCAACATGATCTTTAGGTCATAAGATACAATTTGTTGACATTTGGTCTTTCTAAGAAAATTTTAGTGGTCACTGTTTGTCAACTGGTTAATTTTCTCTCTTTGCAAATCAGCTTGAATTGCCTCAATTTCTATCAAAGAGGATTTTTCTTTGAAAAATGGCAACTTTTTGTATAAAAAATCTTAAAGAAATTTACAGAAAGAAGAAAGAATGAAAGAAAGTATTTTAATGTCCACAAATGACCAAATATGTTAATGGGACCGTGAAGTACAGCTAGCTTAGATTAGATAAAAGGAGAGCTCAACACTTCTCCATTGAACTATAAAAGAAAAGAACAGAAATTTGTTCACCTACCAACGAGAACATGGAAAAATAGGCAGCTGTAAGATTACAACACAATTACGACCATTCACCAGCAGAATTAGAAGCATAACTCAAACTATCAGTTTGAAGAATGTCTCCAGAATAGTATTGACAAATGTCATTAGGAGAATGACTTGAGTAAAGGGCAGTCAATGATGCTGTCCGTGACGTTGAATATTCCTTTTCTTAATACCCCATGTTGTTGAACCAATGATGGAATTAATGTAGTTGGTAAGTTGGGCCTAATGAAAATATCTGGACCTTGAGAAAAGGGGTTTACCCCTCAAAAACAATGTGTGAGGTGAAGCTTTTAAAGTCCGGGCCATAAAATATGGTTAAAAACCTTAAACTACAACATCCAAGTACAATTAACCAATAGAGGGAAGGACTCCCAATTAAGCAACGAGGGATGAGGTTGGGGAAGATCCAAATATGTGATGAAGGATGAAATATAATGTTATCATTTATGTGGTACAACTTGACCTAGTAGAACCAATGGCATTATCTCTAGAGATTGTGAAATTGTCAATGGCTTTAATAAAGTACATCATAGAACAACTAAGGCTAATTAGGGTCGCATGAACAATCCTAGAAAGAAGCAACATACTCTTCTTAGAACCTTCCTTGATATCTAAGGTCGAGAAATGCTGAGTGACGAAGAATATAATATCTTGAGGAAAATCTATTTTCACCAAACATTGAGAATCAAGAATCTAATATTAAAAGGATTTACCAATCTTTTTTAGCTTTTATAGTTGCATTGTTCCTTAAAATTATACCTTGACCTCTTCAGAGACACTCTAAAGCTATGACTTGTTCATGCATTAATTTTTTTGTTGGTAGATTTGCAAGGTATGCTTGGAGTCACAAATGGATCTATGGTTCCTATCCTTAGCAATTTATAAACTTCTAAATTGTTTCCATGTTGGTTTGAGCATAGCATGAAAGCATCTCTCTAGTTGTGAAATAGGGTTGTTATCATACTTCTTGAATGAAAAAAAAAGCCATGTCTTTTTAACTTTTGTCTTTGGGTCCTTTGATTGCACTTACAGTGTGCCTTCATACTTAAGTTATAATGATATCTAGTTTCCATTGAATTCTAGGTTCCCACTGTTGATGTGGCATTTTCAGATTTAAAGCTTTACATTGTTTCCATTTCAACTCTTGACAAGTCTCAGTGCCAACCCTAGAGTAGATGATGGTAGGATATGAAGCAATTTAAATACATCTTACAAAAATTTAAAAAAATACCGCGAAATTAGAGTTGCAATGTATTAGATTTTCCGACAAACATGAGCTAAGATACATTGTTCGAGTAAGCATACTTAGCAACACATGGCATCAAGTAAGCATACATACGAACAAGAACATATAAGCATTATTAAACTAGCGTAGGACAATAGTGATAAACCATAGCACAAAGACATATTTTAATCTAAGTATTCATTCCATGTTCATTGGGTTTATGAAGAACAAGTCTCACCCTTCGCTAGTGGCTGCTATAGGATTCACTCCTGCAGTAGAGGGGACTTCAAACCATGGCTCTTCTAAAAATATGTCCAAGACAAAGGAAAATTGCTTGCGGATTACTGTGTTGGCACAATTGAGCCTCGTTGTTTGCCACATGAAGAATTATTCTTCCTTCAGGGTGCTCTGGGCTCTAGTGTGGATGATGTCTTCCTCTTCTTGCTCTATCTATGAAGGGATACCTTCTTACCCATATATGTTTCCCCTTTTCTTTCTTTTTTGTCCTTTGGTAATGGCTATTCTAACCCTTATTAGACGGTTTGTTCTCCTTAGGTATCTACTATGGAGTTCATATCCTTGAGATGTTCCATGACATAATCAAATCCTTTGTTCATCACCACCTCCAAGTCTTTTGCTCCATTTGCTTCTTCTTCAGACCCTCTTTTTGTGCTCGACTTTGGCTCTACGTGCCCCTTTTTCTCTGCTCCCTCCTCCTTTTCAATGGTGCGGGGGGAGTCTTATGCTACCTCTTCCACTACAAGCCCTTGTTCACTCACACGTGGGGAATTTTAGGTTGCCTCCTTTTCTTGTTCTTGCACCTCAATGGGCAAAGGTGACCTTGTCCATGTGAGTCATTATTTCTTCTTCTTTGGAGGTTCCTCTTCTAGCCTAGTCTCCTTTGAGTCTTATTTTGGCTTCTATGCAAGTGATAATTCTATATCACCTTGCCCTTGTGCTCCCGTGGCGATAATCTTTTTCTTGGGTTTTAGCATATAGAAGAGCCTAAGCAACTGATCCTCTATGGTAACATTTTGTATTGGGTTGATGACACACCCAATAATGTCTTCCTCATCCTCCTCTTTTAATGTGGCTTTCTCAAGGCGTACATATTTTGCATGGAGGCTATGGGAATCTACATATATTATTTATACATCCATCACAATCTTCTATGCACTAGAGATGCCATTGACCATATCAACAAAGTACTACACTATGAATCCATAAGGAAACTTTAGCCAACTAGTCATGTTTGCATTGGCTAGTTTGATCTTTGCTAGCGAGTAGTGTTGCATCACAACAAACTTGGCTTGGCTCTCCATCACCTTTGGCAACAATCTTGGCACATGCCACTCATTTCCTATTGCATCTTTCAAGTGCACAAACCACCCATCTACTCTTGCCTTATATTGTTTTGAGACTACCCCATGGTAGGTATAGATGTGATACTTCATTGTTAGAGATTTTTTACAGAGGGGTGTGTCCATTGTCCTTCTTTGAAAACCTTAGGTATGCTAATCTAATCAAATAGTAGGAGCATTATGCTTGCACCATATTTAAATTTCTCCCCTATCCTGTGCACTTTATATGTGCCTTCAATAATTGAGTCTGTGAGGAACTTAGAAAGGTTGAACAATGTTCCCTAGGCCATTTCATGTGTGATATAAAGGAATTTCTTATTAATTTCTCGCCAACGACCTGATCCATTTAACTTGGTGCTCACCAAACACACTGCAACCCTTGTGGCCCTGTCTTTAATGTTAGAAATAGGGAACGTGAACCCTCTCTTTTTATATTCCAAATCATTTGCTAGCTTGACCTCCTTGTTGTCAGCGAATGCTTCCTAAATATCCTTGTTTGGCTTGACTAACCTAGTCGCTTTATGAATTTGGGCTGGTGTGATCTATTGTATTCAACACACCCCACTATGTATTGTTTCTTTAAAAATTGGGGATCCCATTATTTTTTTAGAGATAATGAATATCTTATCTGGGTATCTATGTGTTTTTTAGGATTATGATGGTTATTATTTGTTAGAAACTCGATTCTTTGAATGTTGAAGCATATTTATTTCCATTTTGAAGGACTTATTCAAATTAACCTATTAAGGAAAAGACGGGAAGAATGGCTTTGCATGACAAGAATTCATATTGCTTTATTTCAGGGTACTTAGTCTTCGACAACTTTTATTTTGGAAGTTTTCCTTTCGAAAACTTTCTCGTCAATAACTTTGTCTTCAGATACTTCTCTTCATCAGGTACTTTCGCTTCAGAAAGATTATTTTTGGGAACTTTGTTTCGACATATCTTACTTCAAAAAGATTTCATCAAAGGGTTTACGTCGGAAAGATTCTCTTCAAAAACTTTCTCGTCGAAGGCTTTGCGTCGATAACTTTTTTTGGGAAGTTTCCGATTGACAACATTTTCATTCAGAGGTTTTGTTTCAGAAGGCTTTATTTCGACGAATATGTTTTGGAAGATTCTTTTCGGTAATTTTATTTTGGAAACTTTTCATTGGAAAGTTGGTTTTGGAAAGATTCTCTTCGGAAGCTTTCTCTTCAAGAACTTTCTATGCGACTACTTTAGCCTGAACCACAACCTTCCTGAAGATGAAAAGTCATCAACAACTTCATTTCGGAGACTTCATTTTGGGAACTTTTCATCGAAAGATTCCCTTCGACAATTGTGGTCTTCAACAAGTTTTGCTTCGACAACTTTGTTTCAGAAACATTGGGATAAAATCTTTTGGGACCAATCTCTTCGAAGAAAATTTCACATTTCAGAGTCTTTTAGCCTGAAGGAAAACTTTGACTTCTCTTGAATGGACTACATAATGACACATGGAAAAAGATGAAAGGTAACACCATGGCTACCCGAATGACAAGGCACCCTACATGGCATGTACACTAGGACAGGGTGGTCGAATTCGAATTGAATGAAGGTGATGAGCTCATAGATGTTGGCGATTAATGGTGCACAAACTAGAAATCAATGCAGAAATCTATCAACATTGAGCCCCCAACCAAGTTCATGTCATTGCATCTTCGAGAACTCGACTAGACTTTAGCCTTAAGGGATCCCAAAAGCCCTAATTGCTATTAAAGTGATTTGCTATCTGTGAAATTCAGTTCAATGTTTGACGTCATTATCAAAATCTTGAAGCATAGCAATATCCATCAAATTGCCATAGCATCACCATCCAAGTCATACAAAGGAGCCCCAACACCATCTAGGTTCTCTATCACGGATTCAACAGAGTAGTTAGACACAGTTTTTGACGCTACTATATTCGATGGTCATTATCTAAATTACTCGATGTTATGGGAAGCTGTGGAAAACATAGACTCCTTTGCACTCGAAAAGGATATTTCAGTTGAGGATAAGTGTTGAGGTATGTCCCTATTGTTGTTGTTGTGGCATTGATGTTGTCATTGATGTCAAGGTCAAGATGGATGCCATTAGTGTCAAGGTCAAAGTTGAGGCCATGCATGGTGAAGTGGTATGTGACAAAGAAGTCTTATGACAAGAGAAAATTTGAAGGCAACTTATTGTCTCTCTATCGAGAGAGAATTTGAAATCAACCTGATAATTGTTCTAAGGTTGATGACATGTCAAGGTCAAAATCAAGATACAAGCTAAGCATACTTTTGAGTACTAGTCTTAAAGGAGCATTTTCATATTAAGAGCATGTGTGTGAAGATGGTGGTCTGGTAATATGGATACACACAGGTATGAATGGATGTTTAAGGATGCCCAAACATGCATATGAAGTGTTGAAACACTCAGGAAAGTTTCAAGGTAAACCTTCAAGGGTATGGTCTTAAGCCTAAGCATGCAACCAGACTAGTCCTAGACTCTCCCTGATCTAATGAGGAGTCTTGAGGTGTTATTAAGAATGCAAATCATTGGTAGAGCATGTGAGAAGATGTTTGACACTGTGTAAACATGTGTATAAGGTAGATACACTTTCAGAGGAGGTTTCAAGGCCATTTCATGGATTATTCATTTGCATGAAGAGACCTAGTAAAGAGGCATATGCTTGGTAGCATGATGAGGTGAGCAATCTGAGGCTTGTAAGAAGAATATTGGCAGTGTGTGAGCAAGGTATAAGGTTGTATGACATGAGAATGAGGTGTTGAGAGTAGTGCAATAGGTTTCAAGGTGTGTTCAAGGTCTAAGTATGGCTTATAGGTTTATGCTTAGTATGGAAAGAGACCTAGTGTGGCCTAATGAGGGGTCAAGATCAGTTTACAAAGTGCTAGATCTCATGAGAGCATCATTAGAGGTGTGAAAGGTTGTATCAAGTGTGTTGACCAAGTGTAAGGTCAAAGTCTGAAGGAGAAAGCATGAAATATGGTTTTGAGATTTTTTGTGTGCACAAAATATGGTATTACATATTCGAGAAGAATTTTATTATGCTTGTTGGCACATGCAACCTTTACATGAGATCCTAAGAAGTTCATGGAAGTTGGGGAAGGATCATAGCTTAAGTTTCCAAGCATTAGTTTCTAGATTAAGTGCCCAAGTTTTATGAATGATTGTTAAGACTATAAGGTGGTCTTAACCCTCTCTAAAACCCTAACTGTGACCCAATATGGAAGATCTTGTTGAAAATGGCTCAAAATGATTTGTATGATCTAGTTTGGTGATTGGAACATGTAGAGGATGCTCCTAGGTACCTCTAGTTGGCATTGGTCTGTTAGAAGAGTGAGTGGAAGCTACAAGAAACCCCTTATTTCTCAGATTTTTGATGTAACAAGCAGGGTTGAATAGGTCAAAGCATGAAAATGATTGGAGGATGATGTGTAAGACTTTTATTTTGTGTCCATGTAAGTTTTTGAGCAAGTTACAGATTTAAAATAGGCTAAACTGGTCATGGAAGTTGACCTATCATTAAAAAGGCATAGTGAGGAAGATAGTGAGAAAACTAGGCAGAAGTGAGAATGCGATTAGGGATAGTTTGTCAATGATTAGGGATGGATCCAAATGCATAGGGTTATTATTCAAGATCTGTAACACATATCCCTAATGGATATAAGTTTTGAAGAAGCTTGTGTATGGCATAAAGTTGATCTCAAAATGACTTATCTAACATAGTGAGGTATGTGTATAGTGAAGCCATGAGATTGGTTTGTAAGACCAATATTGCTATTTGAGCCTATAATATATTTGTTGTAAGATAATTTGAGAATGTTGTAGGATCATATAAATCCATTGGAATATCATTAAAGTGAATCTATAGGTGTTCTAATCCATTACTTACATGACTATGTTTTGGATCATTCAGGGAGTTTTTTGTGTATTAGCAAGATTGATGTCCCTGAGTCATTATACCCAGAGTTGAAGAATCTAATGTTAAGCATGAAATATAATGAGAGGGGGGGGGGAGTGAATCAGTATATTATATATTTTTTTACTTAATCTGATTTCTTTTCTTTAACCACTTAATCATACATTCAAGATATGTAATAATACTGAAATAATAATTTGCACCACATGAAAGAGAGAGAGAGAGTGAGAGAGATACAAAATTTTTACGTGGAAACCCAAAGTGAGAAAAACCACGGAGAACAATCTCAAGTATATGAATGAGCACCAACTCAAAATACAAAGTTTGCAAGCACCAGCTTGCAGGAGCACCAACCCCTTACAAATATTTGTGAGCACTAACCCACAAGAGCACCAACCCCTCTTGTGTATAAAACACAACTATCTCTCAACGTTATTTACTCAACAAATGATATAACTCTACAATATCTCCTACTTTTTTCTCTTCGAAAACAAATACAAACCATGCACTTTCTTGCATATTTTAAATTGCTTTTCAACCCTTTATTTATAGCTTTCCAAATGACCTTTGTCATTCACCCTTTGTGACCGTTCAATCCTCATAGAAAATGTCACCAAACTTGCATGACCCTTCGTATCCTTGCATTTGAAAAGTCATATGGTGACCCTTCATAAGTAAAAGCGTCTTTTCCTCTTTTGTCTTTATCTTGGTGACTTTTCATATTCCTCAAAGTGTCCCTTCATGGAAAAATGCGCCATACCTCTTTTATCTTCACATGGTGACTCTTGGAATTCCTCAAGATGACTCTTCATGAAAAAATGCATCCCATTCCTCTTTCGTCTTTTACCCTGTGACTCTTTGACTTCTCCATGTGCCCTCTTTTGACTTATATGCAACAAAAACTATATTCATTAATATTAAATAAATATTAACACACATTAGCCAAGATATGAATATTAAAAACACCATTAAATGCAATGGGGCCTTTATCCCCAATAATGCTAGACATTTGACATCAATGATAATATTTCCAAAAATCTCCCCCTTTGTCATTGATGGCAACCTCAAACTGAAACTACCACATCCTAAAACCTACACATACTACCATCTAAAAAATATACAGTAACTCCCCCTTATTGTAGCAACTTGTACCTATTCTTTGTACCTATTTTTGCACTTGTACCTATACCTGTTATTCTCCTCCTTTGACATCAATGGAAAAGGGCCTACCTAAAGCAAACACTTAGCTCCCCTTCAACTAATGCTAAACCTCAGTGGTAGAAAGTAAAATAAATTACTCCCAACTTCTCTTGTAGATACTCAAATGTGTCTTTTGGTAGTGCCTTTATGAAAATATCTGCAATCTACTCTATAGTACTAATATACTCCATCTTAATCTATTGATCTGCAACCTATTCTCTCAAAAAGTAATATCTAATGGAATTTTTTTTTGAATGCATCACTAGATTCTTTAAAATATTTACAGCACTTATGTTATCACAAAAAATAGAAATAGGTTCATCATACTTTACCTTGATATCTTCCAAAGTTTGCTTCATCCAAAGCACTTGAGTACAACACAATACTGCTGCAATAAATTATGCTTCAATGATAGAAAGTGATGCTAAATTTTGCTTCTTGCTTAGCCATGATACTAAGCTATCACCAAGGAAGAAAGCTCTTCCACTTGTACTCTTTCTGTCATCTAAGCACCCTAACCAATCTGAATCTATATAAGCAACCAAAGTGAAATCTTTGTCTATGGTATACCATAATCCGTAATCTAATGTCTCCTTGATATATCTGAATATTCTCTTCACCAACTGAAAATGAATATCTTTTAGAGATGACTGATATCTTGCAACCATACCTACTACATACATGATGTCTGGCCTTGATGTTGTCAAATATAAAAAACTACCAATCATAGATCTATACAAAGATTGATCTGTAACAGGTGAATCATCTTTGCTCACCTTATTTCCTGTACACATTGGTGTGTCAACTAGTGCAAAATCCTCAAAACCAAATTTCTTCAACATTTCATTGGCATATTTACTTTGATATGAAAATTCCTTTATCTAATTGAAATATTTGCAATCCTAAAAAAAATGACAATTCTCTAATCATAGACATCTCAATTTTTTTGCATATTATCAAAAAATTCTTTTGTCATCTTTTCAATATTTTTTCCAAAAATGATATCAATATATACCACAACAATCAATTGATGCTCACCTTTTTTTTTGATGTAGAGATTACTATTAACAAATCCTCTCTTGAAACCTTGATCATGTAGGTATTTATTAAGTCTTGCATACCAAGTTCTGGGAGCTTGTTTCAATCTATACAATGTTTTCTTCAATCTGCATACATGGCTACTAATATTTGTGAGAATAAATCTCTCAGGCTGGTCAAGGTAGACTTCTTCTTCTAGATTCTCATTCAGGAAGGTAGATTTGACATCTATCTGAAACACTTTGAAATTTTTAAACACTACATAAGTAAGAAATATTCTAATAGCCTCTAACCTTGCCACTAGTGCAAAAGTTTCTTCAAAATCTATTCCCTCAATCTGAGCATATTCTTTACATACTAATCTTGCTTTATTTTTGGTCACTTCTCTATTTTCATTCAACTTATTTTTATAAACCCATTTTGTTCCTATCAAATTATAATCTTTTGGTCTAGGCACTAATTTGCAAGTATCATTCTTTTTTATCTGATTTAATTCTTCAACCATAGCCTTAACCCAATGCTTATCATGTCTAACTTTTGAAAAAGTTTTAGGCTGAATTTTAGATAACAAATAAAAATTAACTTGCTCAAATTCACTTACCATCATTCTTTTGGTGCAAATTCATTTATTTAAATCTATGATGATGTCACTTTCATTATGATTTATCTGAACATATTTGGATGGAGTTTTGGTGCCCTTTTTCTCTTTTTCATCTTCATCTGATTCTTCAAAACTTTTCTCTTCAATAATTTTAGGAATGTCTACTGGATCACTGATTCTTTATGTTCCATCTTCTTCCATCCTGAAAGTTGCACTTTCAACAATTTTTTTGGTTCTTTTGTTATAACATTTATAAGCTTTACTTTTACAAAATAACTAAGAAATATATTTTCATCTACTCTGAATTCAAACTTACCAAGTTTTTCATTAGTTCTCTTTATGAAGCATCTGCTGTCAAAAACTCTGAAACAATCAACTGTTATTGGTTTGTTTTTCCATAGCTCATAAGAATTCTTGTCACTATTGACTCTCAATACTTCTCTATTATGAATATGCACTGTTGTAGCAACTACCTCTCCAATATTTATTTACTATTTTAGATTTATTTAGCATTATCCTCACCATCTCCTGAACTATTCTATTTTTCGTTCAACTACTCTATTTTGTTGTGGAGTTCTAGCTATTGAATAATGTCTCTTTATTTCATGGTCTTCAAAAAACTCAATAAATTGATCTGACATGAATTCTCCTCCTCGATCTGATTTTAGACACTTAATCTTCAAATTAGTTTCATTCTCAACTAATGTTTTGAATGCTTTGAAATGTCTGAAAGCTTATGACTTTTTTTAAAAAACATTACCCAAGTCATACGTGAAAAATCATCAATAAGAAACATGAAATATTTCTCACCTTAAGTATTTTGAGTTTTCATAGGTCCACATAGATCAGTGTGAACAAGCTCTAGCATCTGAGTGGTCAAGTACTCTTTTGTTTTGAATCGCCTTCTAGCTTGCTTCCCATGCTGACAAGGTTCACAAAGCATGTCAGATGGCTTTGTAATCTTTAAAATATTTTTGACTACTTACTTCTTGCTAATGTTGAAAATATTGTCAAAATTTATGTGCCCCATTCTCCTGTGTGATAGCTAACTTTCTTCAATCTAATTCAAACAACATCTTTGACCTTTGATGTCTGATAGCATATACAAGTTATTCTCTTTTCTCTAAGCATCTGTAACCAACACATCTGAATCTTTTCTTCTAATTTTATAACCTTTTGCATAAAATTTTAGTGTCTACCTCTGATCACACATTTGACTTACACTCAAAAGATTATTCTTAAGACCTACATATAAAATATTTTCATTTTTAGTTCTACTATTATCCAAATTTAGTGTACTTTTTTCAGTAATTCTGCTAGTAGTATTGTCTCTAATTTTACTATACCACCATTGATCTTCTTCAAGGTTATGAACTTGCTCTTGTCTCCTATCATGTGCCTCAAACATCCACTGTCAATGAACCATGGCTTTTCTTTATTTCTTACATGCAAAGCTGTATGTACCAACATAAATTTTTTAAGTTGTTTTTTTTGCCATGAACTTGTCTGAATTTTTTTCTTGATGAATGGAGCCTTGAAACTCTGGGCTTTGACTGAATTGAACACGTTTCTACAATACCGAGCTATTTGTCCAAAGTTGTTTCACTTGTAACATATTATGGCCTCTTCATTAAAGCCTAATAGAGGAGCAAAAGAGTTGTGGCTTCTACTTGACTTTATATGAATTTCCTTCTCCTTATTTCTGAAATTGTTAGCCCTTTTTTAACATTCTATTTTCTTATGACCATATCTATTACAATAAAAATAGTAACCATAAAAATAAGATCTGTTTGTGTATCTCTGACTTGATTGCCTTTTGTAGCTCTATTCCTTCCATCCTTCTTTTTTTGATATGTTCTCTGTATTCTTAACTTCTTTCTTTTTTATTTCTTCTTTTGTAAGAGCTTCAGCATAGCTTTTTTCTTTTTTTTGTCTGTGAAAGTAGTGACCTCTTCTTTCTATTTTTCAAATATAATACCTGTCTTATCTGACATTGATCTTTAATTTTCTAATATCTTATTCAACATATTATTGCTATTCTCAAATTTTGAATCATTGGTTGTTCTATCATTGATTATTTTATTTATTTTCTCAAGATCTACTTTTAAAGAAGCAATTTCAATAACATACATTTCACATTCTTTACTTACTATTTTTAACTATGCCGTTAGATCTTCTTCATTCTTCTTGGCTTGTTCAAAGTGTACTTGTAGATCTTCAATTATTTTCTTTGACTTCTTTTTATTTTTTTCGATCTGGAGCTTTAATCTTTGATTTTTTTTTTCAAGAGATTTTAACTCTTCTAAGGCACAATTGAGTTCTCCTTCCAGATTCACTTTAGCTTCATCTTGTTCTTCTTCTTGATCATCTATACTTTTGCTTGCAGAGGCATCTTTATGTGTGGCCATGAATAGAATCTCTTCTTCTTCTGAATCACTGACTCCACTATCGTCGATTGAGCTAGGATCTTTAGAATACAAACTCTTCTTCTTAAATCCCTTGAATTTACTTTTGAAATTATTCTTTTATGTAGACTTTCCTTCTTCATTGTCATCATTACCCTTATTTGGGTATTTAGCTGCAAAATGTCTAATCTTTTCACAATTAAAACATTTAAAATGTAATTTTCCTTGATATTTATCTGTGCCCTTTTTCAGCTTGCAAATAAAAAGAGCTCCATTATCATCTTCATCATCGCTAGAACTATCACTTGATTCTTAATCTTAACCTTCTCTTTCTTTGATGTCTTAAAAACAACGTCTCTTTTTGAGGGTTTATCTTGTTCAGTCCGCATCTCATATTCCATAATAATACCATGAAGCTCATCCATCTTTAGCTTGGCTAGATTTTTTATTTCTTCAATTGCTGAAAATTTTGCATCATATCTCAATGTTAGAGATCTCAAAATTTTTTGTACCACAATTGATTCTTCTAAATTTTTTCTAAGACCTTGAATCTGATTAACTATTTGATCAACCTGAAAAAGATAACTTGCTATATTTTCTTCTTCTTCCATCTTCAAACTCTCAAACTATCTTCTAAAAGTCTGAAGCTTAGCTTGCTGAACTTTTCCATCACCTTTATAAATATTCTCAAGTTTTACCTAAGTTTCATGAGCAGATTTACATTGCATAACTTTAACAAATTTTGATTCACATAAACTACATAAAATAACATTTAAAGCTTTAGCATTATTTTCACTTGCCTTCTTTTTTGTCAGAGTAGTTACAAGTGTCTGTGGCTCTTCATATTCCTCTACCACTACTTGCCATATGTTGAATCCAAGGGGCATCAAATAAGTCTTCATTTTTATGCTCCAAAAAGCATAATTCATCCCATCAAACAAAGGTACCTTATTTGTAGAAAATTCTTCATATAATCCAGCCATCATGCTTTCCTGATCTACCTTCAAGCTATACAACTTTTTTAAAAGGAACCTACTTTGATACCGATTGTTAAGCATGAAATATAATGAGAGGGGGGGTGAATCAGTATATTATATATCTTTTTACTTAATCTGATTTATTTTCTTTAACCACTTAATCATACATTCAAGATATGTAATAAAACTAAAATAATAATTTGCACTACACAAGAGAGAGAGAGACCTAATTTTTACATGGAAACCCAAAGTGAGAAAAAACACAGAGAACAATCTCAAGTATATGAATGAGCACCGACTCAAAATATAAAGTTCACAAACACCAGCTTGTAGGAGCACCAACCCATTTGTTGAGCACCAACACAACTATTTGTGAGCACCAACCTATAGGAGCACCAACCCCTTACAAAGATTTGTGAGCACCAACCCACAGGAACACCAACCCCTCTTATGTATAAAACACAACTATCTCTTAATGTTGCTTACTCAACAAATGATAGAACTCTAAAATATCTCCTACTTTTCTCTCTTCAAAAATAAATACAAACTATGCACTCTCTTGCATATTTCAAATGGCTTCTCAACCCTTTGTTTACAGCGTTCCAAATGACCTTTGGCATTCACCTTTTGTAACCCTTCAATTCTCATGGAAAATGGAACCAAACTTTAATGACCCTTCATATCCTTATATTTGAAAAGTCATATGGTGACCCTTCATAAGCAAAAATTTCATTTCCTCTATTGTCTTTATCTTGGTGAATTTTCATATTTCTCAAAGTGTCCTTTCATGAAAAAATGTGCCATATCTCTTTTGTCTTCACATGGTGACTCTTGGAATTCCTCAAGATGACTCTTCATGAGAAAATATGTCCCATTCCTTTTTCATCTTTTACCTTGTGACTCTTTGAATTCTCCATGGGCCCTCTTTTGACTTATATACAACCAAAAATATATTTATTAATATTAAATAAATATTAACACATATTAGCCAAGATATGAATATTAAAAACACCATTAAATGTAATGGGGCCTTTATCACCAATAATGCTAGACATTTGACATCAATGACAATATTTTCAACATATAATTCTCATGAAGTTGTTCTAGAGGTCTCATAGGTTCATTTTAATGTATTTTTCTTCATGAAAAACTCTTATGAAGGTGTGAAAGTCAAAGGTTCTTGACTGGTTTCTACAGTCTGTTTGTAGTTTTGAGTGAGCATATGGAAGTGGTTAATTTGAGGTCATTTTCCCTATATAGTGAAGTATAATTGACATGATGATTACCCTGAGGTCATGGAGGTTCTATCCACATGATTTTTTGATATGGTTATGGGGCAAAGTTGAATGTATACTTCAAATATTCAAAGCAAACTTTCTAGCAGTGAGAAGGCCAAATTATGAGTAGGCCTAATGGTGTGGTTCAAGGAGTTAGATTAAAAATAGTATAACTAAAGCATGTATGAAGTGTTTCATCTATTTATGGAGGCTCATGTTTTTCCAAGGTGGTCAAGGTGAAATGTGTGCTTTGAGAAGGCCTAATTGCATTAGGTCTTTATTAGGCCTAATGGTGGTTTTGGTCCTTATGAGTGGTAACCGACCTGTGTAATGGTTGTTTCACTTTTGAAACATATTTTTTGATTTCTTCCAAGGATGATTCAATTATGGAGAGGTTTTTGGTTGACCAAGGCATATGAAAGCAAGAGTCAAGTATAAGAAGGTCTAATAGACCTAATTTGACTTGTTAATATATTGAGGGAATGAACGAATGAAATAGAAATTTGAAAACTAGGTACCATCAGAGGTGTGTGTTTAATATTTCATTGAGTTATAATAATGATTCTACATATGATGAGCAAGGTCATATGACCTAATTCTACAAAGAAAGGGGCTAGTTGAGCGAAGAGGTCTAATAGGTTATTTGAGAGAGATAAAAGAGTGAGAAAAATAAAAGAAGGTGATCATCTTTAGTTGAGTGAGAAACATGTGTCCAAAGGTGATCAGAGATTCTAGGTTGTTGATTTGGTGCTGATTCACCTAGGGGGTTGGTGCATCCTTGCAACTTGGTGCTTGCTAAAAGACTAGTTGAGTTGGTGCTTGACTAGTGAGGGGTTGGTGCTCCTTGTGGGGTTGGTTCCTCACTAATTATTGATTCATTGCTTATAAGACTATAGTTAAAGTTTTAGTTCAATGGTTTTATCTCCCATGAAGGTTTCCCACATATCTCTTGGGTTCATATGTTGTATGCTTTTGTAAATATTTCTTTATGCATTGGTTAATGTATGTATGTAAATGAATGCTTCATGGATGATAAGTGAAATTAAATTATTATTTTAAGGGCACTAATTCACCCCCCTCTCAGTGGTTTTACTTCCAACAATTGGTATCAGATTAAGTCCTTTGAAGTAGGCCTAATAGCCTAAAGGAGATCCTAAGCAAGCGAAGATGGATAGTCAAGCACAAGGTGGTTTCTCTACAAGTAAGACTCCATTATTTAATGGATCTAATTATGATTTTTGGAGTGTTAGGATGAGAATATATTTGATGTCTCAAGGTCATGATATTTGGCAATTAGTTTTGGATGGATATAATGCACCCTCTATTCCCCTTACAGATGTAATGGTAAAAAGGCTCGTGATAACAATTCAAAAGCAATGAATGGTATTCTTTATGGTCTATTAGAGGCAAAGATTGTGTAGGTGATGCACTGTATGTCTTCCAAAGAGATGTGGGACAAGTTAAAGACTCTTCAGGAAGGATACTCTAAGGTCAGCTTGTCTAAATTGAAAATCCATAGAAGATAATTTGAAAGCCTAAGGATGAATAAAGATGAAACCATTAAAGCCTACCTATTGAGGTTTGATGAAGTGGTCAACATCATAATAGGCCTACATGAAGAATTTAAAGAGTCTACTATTGTTCAAAAGTTATTGAGATCTCTAACTCCTAAGTTTGATTCTAAAGTATCTGTTATTGAAGAGATGTAAGATCTAGACAAGCTGGAGATGGATGGACTCCATGGCAACCTTATGGCCTATGAGATGAGGACAAGTGAAGGAAGACCTATAAAGAAGGAAGATGCATTCAAGGAATAAAAAAAATTCAAAGGAGAAGAAGACACAAGTTAAAAAAGTGAAAGACAATGATGATTTTGATATTAATGATGATGAGTTGATAGCTATGTTTGTAAGAAAGTTGAAGATTGATTCAGGTAAATACAAGGGTAAGTTGCCCTTCAAGTTCTATAATTGTGGAGAAATTGGATTCTTTGCTAAAAAGTGCCCTCATAAGCATATTAAAAATGATGATGAATATCATGATGAAGGTCATGATGATGACAATAAGTCATATAGGTCTAATAATAACAAGAAAAGTTTTAGAAAGTATGATGAAAAGAAGAATTTTTTCAAGAACAAAAGAAACTTTTACACCAAGGAAGACTGCAACTCATCTGATGAGAGTAAAAAATGTGATTATGAGAGTGACATGAAGGTGTTGATCCTAATGTCAATGAAGTTCTCTTCATGGCTAAGGAATCAAGGTATTCAAATCAAGAAGAGTACATGTGGTTTGGAGGTACTGTTGGTGATTCAGATGAAGAAGAAAATGAGGTGGAATTTGAGGTTGAATTGATGAATGTTCTAAAAAAACTAAATATGGTGAAGAATAAGAATTAGGTGAGGGGATCTCTTATTAAATACTATGAGGAGAAAATCAATTTGTTTGAAGATAGATTGAGAAACAACTCCAAGGAACAAGAAGAAATAGTAAAATAAGTGGAGACTCAAATTGAGATTACAAATGCAAGCCTAACGACTAAAGAAGAAGAATGTGTAAGG
The DNA here is from genome assembly GCA_037957365.1 of Torreya grandis. Classification (NCBI taxonomy): domain Eukaryota; kingdom Viridiplantae; phylum Streptophyta; class Pinopsida; order Cupressales; family Taxaceae; genus Torreya; species Torreya grandis. Next base: position 2,359,212 of record JARHVA010000127.1, read on the forward strand.
TATGTAACTGAAGTGGACTCTTTGAGATCTGAGTTGGATTAGGAATCAAGTAGTTTGAAGTACTTTGTGAATTTTGAAAAGAGTATCAATGATATAGATAACATCTCAAGTATTCAAAAGACTGCTAATGATAAAATAGGTCTTGGTTTCAATGGAGACCAAAAGAAGAATACTAATGTGATCAAGGAGAATAAAACCTTAAAGGTCAATGGTCAATCAAGGAATGATGGTGATGATAGAATGAAGACTAATCCTATCAGGCAACCTAATGCTATAAGGTATGATAATCCTTTCAATAGTTATTATTATTCATGTAACCAATTTGATCATAGAGAAAGGCATTATAGAAGACCCTCCAAGAATGAATATGTATGGAACTATGAGGAGAATCATCAGTTAAGAGGTATGGGTAATGGTGTGTTTACATCAAGAGGAATCGTGTGTTTCAATTGTCAAAAGGTTGGTCATATTTTAAAGTTTTGTAAGCATGGATTATCAAGTCAAAACAAGAAAGTTGAGGCCCATAGAGTGCAAGAAAGAAGAAAAGATAGTGAGTAGAAACCAAAGGTAGCTAAGGTGAATGATGACCAATTTGAAAGTCTAGGTGGACTATTTTCCATGGTGGAGCATAGTTTAGATGTAAAGGATTGGCAAGTATTCTCCCTATCAGCTCAGATTATGGATGAAGGGTCAAGACAAATAGACCAAGTCAGAATGTTATTCAAAAGGAGATTGAAGAGGTTAAGCCAAAGAGGCTATTCAAGCCTAAAAAGATCATGAAGAAAGTTTAGTCTAGTGAGGACATGGAGATCTGAGAATCTCTTGAGTTTATGTTGTTTTAGTACCCTATAGAAGAGGTGATTCCATTAGGCTTCATGGAGGCACTCAACCAGTGAGCAGAAGCATGAAGGATGCTTGGTCTTAGGGGGACCTTTGTGTTCTTTATTAGTATTCAAAATCAAAGATCAATGAATAGTCTATTGGAGGTGTGATTACAAGAGATGGGTTACAAATAACTTGTATGATGACTTGATCAAACCAATTCACATTCATGATAGTGTCTGAATATATCATGGAGATAAGGGGAGCCAATCATGCACCAAGATTAGGTGTGTTTGCCAAGAAGATCTAAATTTAGTTGGTTATGAGCTTGATCTATGTTGAATTTTTGTAAAAGAGAGATAATGATCTTGTTTGGAGAGAAAATATGTGTTATTTCATGTCCAAGGATCAAATAGTTGTCAAGAGATGACCCTTTGTCATTAATGTTAAAGGGAGAGAAAGGTCAACTTGAAGAAGATCTAGCTTGGGAATATGTGAATCATCAAGTTAGTTTGAATGTTTTCCATGAATGACAAAAGGAGAGATTGTTGAGGTATTTCATATTATTGGTGTTATGGCATTGATGTCAAGGTCAAGATGGATTTCATTAATGTCAAGGTTAAAGTTGAGGCCATGCATGGTGAAGTGGTATGTGATAAAGAAGTATGATAACAAGATAAAATTTGAAGGAAACCTATTGTTTCTCTATTGAGATAAAATTTGAAGGAAACTTGGTAATTATTCCAAGGTTGATGACATGTCAAGGTCAAGATCAAGATACAAGGTAAGCATACTTTTGAGCACTAGTCTTAAAAGAGCATTGTCATATCATGAGCATGTGTGTGAAGATGGTGGTTTGATAATATGGATACATATAGGTATGAGTGGATGTTTAAGGATTCCCAAGAATGCATATGAAGTGTTAAAATACTCAAGAAAGTTTCAAGGTAAACCTTCAAGGGTATGGTCTTAAGCCTAAGCATGAAACAAGACTAGTCTTAGACTCTACCTAACCTAATGAGGAGTCTTGAGGTATTATCAAGAATGAAAATCATTGGCAGAGCATGTGAGAATATTTTTGACACTATGTAAAAATGTGTATAAGGTATATAAGTTTTCATAGGAGGTTTCAAGGCCAGTTCATGGATTATTCATTTGCATGAAGAGACCTAGTGAAGAGACATATGATTGATAGCATGATGAAGTGAGTAATATGAGGCTTGTAAGAAGAATATTTGAATTTTGTGAATAAGGTATGAGGTTTTATGACATGATAATGAGGTGTTGAGAGTAATTCAAGAGGTTTCAAGGTATGTTCAAGGTCTACGTATGGCTTACATGTTTAGGCTTAGTATGCAAAAAGACCTAGTGTGACCTAATGAGGGGTCAAGATTAGTTTCCAAGGTGATAGATATAATGAGATAATCATAAAAGGTGTGAAATTTTGTATCAATTGTGTTGACCAATTCTAAGGTCAAAGTCTAAAATGAAAAGCATGAAATATGGTTTTGAGGTTTTCTATGTGCATAAAATGTGATATTGGAGACCCAAGAAGGATTTTCTTATGCTCGTTGGCATGTGAAATATTTACATGAGATCATAATAATTTAATGTAAGTTTTGTAAGGATCCTAGATCAATTTTATATGCATTAATTTCTATATTAAGCGACCAAGCTTTATGAATGATCGTTAAGACTGTAAGGTGGTCTTAACCCTCTCTAAAACCTTAACTATGACCTGATATGGAAGATCTTGTTATAAATTATAAAAATGATATTTATGATATATTTTTGGGATTGGAACATGTAGAGGACTCTCTCAGGTACCTCCAGGTGGCATTGGTTTGTCAGAAGAGTGAGTGGAAGCTATAAGAAACCACTTGTTTCTCATATTTTTGATGTAGCAGGTGGCATTGACTAGGTAAAAGCATGAAAATGATTGGAAGATGATATGTGATACTTTTATTTTGTGTCCATGTAAGTTTATAATAAATTTATAGACTTAAAATATGCTAAATTTGTCATGGAAGTTGACCTATCACTAAAAAGGCATAGTGAGGAAGATAGTGAAAAAACCAGGTAGAAGTGAGAATGAGATTAGGGATGGTTTGTCAATGATTAGGGATGGATCCAAATGCATTGGGTTATTATTAAATAATTTTAACACATATTAATAATGGATATAATTTTTTAATAAGCTTGTGTATGGTAAAAAGTTGATCTCAAAATAACTTATCCAACACAATGAGGTATGTGTACAATAAAGCCATGAGATTGGTCTGTAAGACCAATATTGATATTTAAGCCTATAATATATTTATTTTAAGATAATATGTGAATGTTTTAGGATAATATAAAACCATTTTAATATCATTAAATTAAATCTAAAGGTGTTCTAAGTCATTGTTTACATGACTGTGTTTTGGAGCATTCAGGCAATTTTTTATGTATTAGCAAGATTGATGTTCATGAGTCATTATGCACAAATTTGAATAATATAATGCATATTAATTTTTTATATATGTATAATAGGTTAATTTTAATGTTTTTTCTTGATGATAAACTCCTATGAAGGTGTGAAAAGTCAAAGGTTCTTGACTGGTTTCTAAGGCTTGTTTGCAGTTCTGAGTGAGCATATGGAAGTGGTCAGTTTGAGGTCATTTGACCTGTATGGTGAAGTATAATGGACATTATGATAAAAATTAGGTCATGGATTTTATATCCATGTGATTTTTTTATATGTTTATGTGGAAAATTTTAATGTATACTTCAGATATTCAAAGTAGACTTTATGGCAGTGAGAAGGCCTAATTGTGAATAGGCCAGATGGTGTGGTACAAGGAGTGAAATAAGATAAATGGTGTTGGGGACATAAGACGATATTTTTAGGGGTATAATTTAAGTGTGTGTGAATTTTTTCATCCATTTATGGAGGCTCAATATTTTCCAAGGTGGTCAAGGTGAAACATGTGCTTTGAGAAGGCCTAATTGCATCAGGTCTTTATTTGGCCTAATGGTGGTTTTGATCCTTATGAATGGTGACCGACCTGTGTAATGGTTGTTTAAATTGTGAAAAATGTTTGTTAATATATTAAAATGGTGATCCAAATATGTATATGTTTGTGTCTAACCAATGCATGTGAAAGTAAGAGTCAAGTATAAGAAGAAGGTCTAATAGACCTAATTTAACTAGTTAATATATTGAGGGAATGAATGAATGAAATAAAAGTTTGAAAACTAGGTAGAGGGATTGAAAAAAATTAAAGAGGTGAATTTAATATATCATAAAGTTTTAATAGTGATTATATAGATGATGACCAAGGTCATATGACCTAAGTCTGCCAAGAAAAGGGCTAGTTGATGAAGAAGCCTAATAGGCTGTTTGAGAGAGATAGAAGAGTGTGAAGAGAAAAAGAAGGGGATAATAATAAATTGAGTGAGAAATAGGTGTAAAAAGGTGATCATAGGTTCCAGGTGGCTGAGTTAGTGCTGATTCACCTAGGAGTTTGGTGCCTCCTTTCAAGTTGGTGCTTACTAAAGGACTAGTTGAGTTGGTGCTTGACTAGTGAGGGGTTGGTGCCTCACCAAATATTGATTAATTTCTTATAGGACTATATTCCAAAATGTATTTTAGTGTATTTTATCCTCCATGTGGGTTTCCCACATATCTCTTGTGTTCATATGTTGTATACTTTTATAAATGCTTGTTTATGCATTAGCTAATGTATGTATGCAAATGAATGATTTATGGATGATAAGTGAAATTGAATTATCATTTTAAGGGAAATAATTCACCCCATTTTTAGTGGATTTAATTAGAAAAATAAAAAACTATTGAATGAATTTCTTACTTTCAAATGTCAATCCCTACATTATGCAATTAAAAATCTAGAGGTTATACTGTGCATAGATTTAATAAAAGGCCTCTTCTTCGAAGGGAGAATAACAGACGATAGATACCTTCACTATGTTGAAAATAAAACAATTGACTCATATATCTTAGGGGATGAATTTAATAGGTATTTGAGCTTACCCATTCCAAATGTCACTTTGATTTTCATACTATCATTACATGGAATAAGGCCAGTAATGTGGAGCGAGCACTAGGAAGGTGGATCCTCCTTGGAGAAAATTTCACTCTAAAATAACATGTCAAGAACCCTATTCCCATCACTTGATTTATAATGATTATCCATGTGGGAATGACACTGCTAAATCAATTTTTTTCCATGCAAGCATTGACTTTATGCATTTGGAGCGGGTTCCTTTATTAGACTTAACAAGTACCTTAGAGCGCACCTATGCTTTGGGCGAAGTGATCAAAACTTGCTTCCAAGAAAAAATATTACAAAAATATAAGAGGACACTAGGAGGAAATTCCTACATGATGCCTTATTTATTAGATGTAATCACAGAGATAATATATAGGAAAAATGGAGTCATGTGGGATCCCAACCTAGGCATGACTAAGAACATAATTTGTGACTATTATAGTTTTGTGGACATCTACTCGAATGTTAGACACAATAAAAATTTCTAAGGATCTCTAATCTCAAGTCTAAATGGCCATCCACAGTTGGCATTTGGCTAGAATTTTTCCTAGAATAGCTAGAATACTTGCCAACAATAAAGGAGACTAATAGCTCTACCTAGATTACACTAATATCATGGTGGCTGGTTACAGGGTGGATCCTTTTCATCTCCTTAAGTTCATTCTAGACAAAGTATCTAAGAAGGAATAGCATAACAAATATGGAATGACACTGATAAAGAATAAGAAGGCCATATTCCATGGCTCCCACATCACCATCAGGAGAATGTAATACACAACATGGAGGTAGTTCAAGGAAATAGGAAATGTTAGGAAGGCATATGAATTGCTTACCCTCCCTCATAGATATTGGGATACTCATGGAAAGGTCCAAAACAAAATTCACACCCTTGGCCTCACTTACAAACACGAGCCAATGAATCATGATTTTATGTTCCTAAATGCTAAGGATAATGAAAAATTGAAAGAAAGGGTAACAACTACAGGATTGAGCAAGGGACTTCTGAGGGTGATATAGGATAAACCCTCTCTCTCACTTAGTGAAACAAAGTTTAGGATCCCACCTCCTAGAGGATGGATATCTTCTAAATTTTGGAGTGGTATGCCATCATAGTAGCTAGAAGGAGAGGGAGGGATAATATACCCAAGGTCCTCTCATGGCTCAAGACCAACCATAGGACCAACAATATTTGGTAGGTGAGGCATCACTGATTAGAGGAAAAGATAAACAAAAGCAAAAAGAATAAGTCCCTACCTCTACACAAGTAGAATTGGAACAAATGCTCCCAATTCAAGCATCAACTATTGAACTGATATAGGTTAAGCAAGAGCTAGTTGAGGAGATAGCTTAAGAAAGAGATAATGCACAAAGAGAAGAAGCCAAGATTATTTTCTTGGACTCCTCTAATGAAGATAAAACATTGGCTTCAATAGCCCTAGTGCCCAACACTATTCCCCCTTTTCTTCCCTAATAGATGATAGCTACACAAGCTGGCAGAGCCATAAAGTGTTATCAAAGGAAGCCTAAGGGGGATATACCACATACCCCACTCATATAGACACTCAAGGAGACACAATATTCACTAGAAGGTGAGACAACATAATAGGTAGACAAGGAGGAATTATAATAGACCAAGTTATTAAGCCTACACACACTAAAGGCCATGGGACTTCTCACTGGGGAACCATTTGGTAAGGGTAATTTTCTTATATCCCCTTTAGGAATTTTTCCTTTGATGTCTTTACTCGTAGTTTCTACCATTCCTATTCAATCACTTTTTATGGGTTTACTCTTTATACACCCATCTATTAATCTACCCAGTGCCACTTCACCTATTCTATCCTTCGCTACTATAGTTTCTTTTCCTTCCATCTTCACCCCATCAACTGGCTTTGTCCATTCTAGCTATCAACCACTCCATCACTCTAACCATTTATTCTTCTACCTAATTAGGTTCACCTTTGCCTTCCTCCACTACAACCTCCATAACCTCAATAATTACCATCAAAAGGGATCTTAGGAAACAACCAGTCTTTTTTGTGTATCCAATGCCACAATTTGGAAACATAGATTGATCAAAGATCATTTGGACATCAATGCCCAATCCTTCCACTGAAATTGAGCCTAAACTTGAAGAGCATGTGCAAGTGACAGATTAGCTATTATATCCCTCAAAGCTCACTCTTCCATATTGGGCAAAGGATTTATGAGCCTCCAACTCTAAGAGGCTCAATATAAAGATCACCAAACTTTCAATAGTGAGCTCACTATTTGATAAGGCTACAACATCAATATAATGGGTAAGGGAGAGGAAAATTGGAAAGTTTAGGTAGAACTTTGATTATGGAGGAAAAGGAAGTGGTCTATTCCCTTATCAAGAGACATAATAGGTAGAAGGGTCAGTCCCCATATATTAAGGACATTAAATCCTACATAGATACCCATACAGAGGCAATCCTAGACATACATGAAGGAACTAAAATGGATAGATAAGAGCTCGAAGATGAGTTGGAAACTCTCAGAGAACAATAACAGGTAATTCAAGTGCCTTAAGGTATTGAGTAGGATGTGTAGCATGCAGAACTTACACTATATGAGATTATAGATTCTATTCATTCTTTGAGGATCAATTTGGCTCCCCATGTTAATTCTATAGCCAGATTATTTAGAAGTCTCAAATAAGATTATAATAATCTGAATTTCTTAGTGATGTATACCCTCAATAAGGTATTTAGCCACTTGGATTTGATGACCCCATTGGAGGCATCAAATGTTTTGAATATAGCTTTAATAAGAACATAAGAGGCCTGAGATTGGGTATCATAGTTTGAATCTCTTGTAAATAAATTGGTGAACAAGAGAAACATGCAAAGCAAATTTTGACTGAACTCAAATTGGCAAAAATTTGAGATAATAGAGGGAAGTTGGTGACTCAAGCTAGATTTGATCAAATGATTCAATAAGCCTCTAACAACTTCAAACAAGGTCTACAAGGTTTAAGCTTAGAAGACATAAAAGATAAATTGAGCTCAACCAAGAAAAAGGAAATAGAGGTAAAAGTCTTTCGGGTTGAATTTAGATCCACCAAGATAGAACACACCAACATAATGGAATAGATGAGCAGGGTGACTAGGCTACATTTTGTAGATATGAATCTAATTCGAGCACATCATGTTAAGGTGTATAAGTACTATCAAGAGATAGATGATGAGAAGAAGGTAAGACAAATGTAACTTGCTAGTTCTACTCCACAAACTCCACCTACAATGCCAACAACTATAACCACATCAATGTCACCTCATACTATAGGTCCCATGGTAACTTCAACTCAATCGACTAGTGCATCTCTAAGTATAAATCTAGTTATCATGTCATTATGTACAAACACAACTATAGTTCCAATGACAATTTTGAGACACATTAAGCAAGATCCAATTTAGTATGAAGGCTAATTTTGTATAATTTTTGCATGTAATGGTTTTAAATGAATAGTTAAGTTCTAGTTGTTCTAGTTACATTTATATTAGAATCAATTGACTTATTTTGTCAGCATGTACACATTACATGACTAAGATATATATAATTTATCGACATGTAATTGAGACTTATCTTATAATCTATTAAGGTGTAAATGAAGTGTTCTAAATTTGGAGGATGAGGTGACTCCTTCCCCAAGATATTTATATACATGTAGAACCCTCTTTTCAAATGGTTAAATTTTTGAATGAATATACAAGAAGAAATCAAGAAATTAATTGTCATGCAACTATGTTTGTTTTTTTCTTTTCTGTCTATGTTAATGAATTTTAAGTTTTTTTTGTTTATATTGATTATATAATTATGATGGGTGCCAATGCTACAAATGATTATGACTATTATATTAATGAATATTAGTCTTAAATGTGCAATAGCTATTGAAGATTGATAGATTTCAATGATTTAAGCAATCAATACAAGTTGAATTGATAATAAAAGGTGTGTAGAGGTATCTCCTTAGATATAATATTCTGGGTGTGAGCCATAGCTAACCTAGATAACTTCTTGGTCTGAGCTATAATCTCTTATCCAAAGATGTGCAAAAATAGCCTAAAGAAGAGAAAACTTTGGTTGAGACCATTAAGCATCTTATATCTATTATTCCTATACTTCCAACCATGTTTGTTTGTGAGTGTGCAAAAGATGCAAACAAAAAACATTGGTTATTTAGATACTTGTCCACAAAAGAGATAACAAGAGACTCCACATCAAAGACATAAAATATTCTTTTTTGCTTTACCCTTCCTTACTTTTTGAGTTTATTTGAGATTTTCCCACCATAAATTAGTATTCTACCCATCCAACTTGCCTAGTGATTTACCTTTTTATTAAAATCCACACATCCACCCACAAACCTAGTTAAACAACCCACAAGCTCAACCTACTATTCCACTACTTTGTTCTTTTAACCACATACCTATATCTCATACCCTAGAGTGGAAACTAGTTCCATAGATATCCTAAAATGTTAAAGGTTACCTCATTTAGAACTTCTTTGAGACGTGCATAAAACCCATATCAATAGAAAAAGAGAAAGCTAACACTAGGAGGGCACACTTGTGTGCTTTCCCAGTAAATAGGTGCCAATAATTATGGAGACACCCAAGAGATTAATAAGGTCTAGGGCCCAAGCCAACCTTTTGGTTTTACCATTGTCAAATTATAGGAGGCCTAGACCCATACCTATTATTATTAAGATACGTAGATCCCAAACACCTTCCCCTATAAGAAATGACTCACTTATCAACCTTCATATGGCTCAAACCTAGTTAATCAGATCTACCATTATCATCCTTGGGGACCAACATGACCTACCAAGGTATCCAGAGAAGTATCTGCCTACCTTTTCCCCCTCAAGTGAGAGGATGACTAAAGAACATATCTAATATTTCAAGGCTACCTTGATATTAATGAATGTTGTCCATGAGGATGTCACATGCATGCTTTTTATATTTACTCTACAAGATTTCTTTTATGGTTGGTATCTCATTTTGTAGGAAAATTCCATTAGCTCATGTAATGAGTGTCAAAATATGTTCCTTGCACAATTTGGACAAGCTGTAGACACTATAAATTTATACTAATTTATTATTAATAAATGCGTCTTACCTCTTATCCACCTTTATTATTCTAGTTAATTTATTTTTAATATTAATCATTTAACATCATGTAATTAATCTAATTAATTACTATTTTACCTAGGTAACTAGTTTACTATCCTTAAATCCTAGTTAAATCTATCTAACCCTAAATGTGGGTATATTATTTTAACTTTCATAACAACCTTCCCATACCCAAACCTCATTAAAACCAATTTAACCTAAGATTTTATCTGAATATATTGAGTTTTTAGAACCAAGAACTCAAACTTAGACAAAATTGGTAACATTTTTTGTGATCGTCACTGATCCTATTAGGATCAACGTCAATTTATAGCCACTCCACCTTGGGGTTATGGATCCTAATTTTTAAACATCAAAATGCCCAAAAAAATTACCTAGAGCACTACAAGAGAACAATAACCTAATTCCTATCTATCCACTCTTTGCTCAAATCAAACCATATCTCTGTCAACAAGGTATTTATTTGTAGCCTAGGAAGTTTTTACAGAGGTAAGTTTGTCATATATTTTATTAGTTTTAAATTATTATTCTATTCCTTTTTGTTCTATTTGTTGTTGTAAGTCTATTTACATAAATTAGTGATCAATTTAAAGGTATTTTAATATATGTAAAATCCCTCCTTAGGTATCTTAATGTGTCTCTTAGTACCCACTATAAAGATCGACCATGATTCTTTTTAGATCGACATCGATCATCTAATCGATACTGATTCTGAGACAATCAACATCGACCCCTATGTTTTCATTTATATATATAACTCAAGACCTTATTTTCAATCTTAATATATCCAATTTTACTATTTTTAATCTTTAAAATCATGTAGTGATGTCTATAGATGACCTTGCCAGGTGTTATATATGATGTGGTCTCCATTCACAATTTACCCATACTTCTTCATCCTTTATTCATTGATCAAAGTGATATCTCTTTCAAGTTAGGAATTTGGGTGATTAACTTCACCCCAAATCTAGAGGCCATCCTTGAGCAACTATAAGTAGTCCAAGAGCAAGAGGACTTAACAATAGCATATTGGAATGAACATTTTGACAATATTTATGCAATAGACTGATTTGCTTCATTTTAGTTTCATAATCTTATCACATGGTTTTATTGTAATTCATTTTATTCTATTATCCACTTAATTGCATAAATAATGGACTGACATCCTTCTAATGAAGTGTACCACTTCCTAAAACTGATCTTGTATCAAGAAATCCACCCATATCGATTATTAATCAATCTTGTCTAAGTTGTCTTTGTTATGCAGGTAGTCCTTCCTAGCCAAAAAGGAGCTCCCACCTTGCTGGATCAATGGTGCACATCCCTATCATTGGTGTTTATCTTTTAAAAACCTTGTATCATTTCCATTTTTAGTAAGTCATTTTTATTAAGAAAAAGAACCAAAAAAATACTAAACATTTTGTCATGCCCGATGGGACCCCTAAAGTCTCATTGTTATTGATATTTTCATTGTGAAATCATTCATTAGTGCATATTTTCTTGATTATTTTCTTTCACTCAAAAGAGAAAATCCGAAAATTCTTTCTTTTCCTTTTAAGGTTTAAAAATAATTGCATTCATCCTCTCTGATTGCTTAGATAATTCACCTAGATTAATCTAGGTGGATCAATATATCATAGTAATCACACCTTATCACACACGTCCAAAAACACATAATCTTAAAATAATCATTTAAAACATTTTCCTACGTAAGGTGGACCCACTTGTATTTTATCACCAAGAGGAAAAATGAATCTATGCATTGGTTGAGTATACAAATTATAGCAAGATGTATAAAGGCTAAGCGCCCAACACCCTTATCACTGTGGTATGTGAAGTGATTGGGTAGGCCCCTATACCAATCCACATACATTCTTCCAATATAGAATCAGGCCTTAATGTACCTTCATGTATATAGAGGTTCCCATCTTTAAACAAAAACTTGAAACCATCTTTAGATTAACATTTCTTAGTACCTTCATTGACCTTTTTCCTTATCACACTCTAAAGTTAATTTATTAAAAAAGTAAAATCTTTTTAGAACATTATGTAGTGTGTGTGATTGTTTTCACTAAAATGAGATAATCAAAAAGACTATTGTGTGCTTTTTTATTTTCATTTCTTGATTTCTCTTTGGTGATACATGCTTTTGACATGACAATAATCACTAAAACAAACTAAATCCCCAACCTCATCCTCATCCATGGAGAACACCTTAAGTCTTCCTACCTTTCATGATTCTCTGGGGGAAGGTATTCCTTAGTTCTATACTTAGGGAGATATTGAATTTACTACAATATTGGATAGTAATCCAATTTCCCTTAACCATTACCTCAATACTCGATCTATCTATATTTCATTATCCCCTCGTACCCAATCTTTTGAGAATGTTTTTGGCATGCCCCTAGAGGGTTTTGAAGGCTTTACTACAACATGGTTTCCTCTCTCAACAATCCTCCTCCAACAAGTTATGATACTAACACTCTACAACCTTTAAACAATCCACCTCTAACAACATCTAATGGTCCATTTCCAAATAGTACCTAAGCCCAAAATGTCACCACACCTCAAGTTACGTTTACTCCACCTCCTACCATGACACTTTAGAGATTATTGATTTCAATCTCTACAACTTTGCCTCCCATCCAAACTAGCATAGCCTCAAATCCCCAAACTCAACCTTTGTAACAAGCTCCCTTGAGTCAACCTCCTTAGCAGTACATCCCATTAACTACCCAATACATATATCTTTCAAAAGCCCTTGGTTCCACTTACATACCCATACAATCCACATATTATGTGGTGGCATCCCAATCAATTATGACCACTTTAGTTGGTTACCCCTTGTCATAACCCTTTTCCACTCCATTTCATACCTATCAACATCTACAACAGAATGTCTTAGGGAGTATTCCTCAATATAATACCCAACTTGACCTTATGAACATCCTTATGAATAGGATGGTAAATCTAGAAGTCTCTGTATTGAGGTAGAAAAATATGCTCACTTATGAGCAAATCTACAATGAACCCATTAATTCCACTGTCCCTATTAGACCATAACCCTCACAATGAGAACTTCTAAAATTCATGAAATTTCAAAATAAGGAAGGTCCTCAGTAACACATTAGAGTATTTATACATGCTTGTTATCTTATATCCCATGATGATGCTCTTTTCCTAAGAACGCTTCCCATGTCGCTAGCTGGACCAAATTTACACTGGTACAATTTTATCCCTCAACATTCCCTATTCTCTTTTTGGAAATTAGCCCAAATATTTTTAGAGAACTTTTCCATTAACATCGCAATAAAAGTGACCATAACCAACCTCTATGCTATTAGACAATTCAATGATGAATCTATCATTGATTTTGTGGCTAGATGGTTGAGTCTTATAAACATATAGAGATGGATTAAAAAGATGGTTAGATAAAACATTAGTCATGAAAAACATAATAAATGCATAAAAAACTAACAATCTAGGCCAACCTATTCAATGGGATGTGCAAATGAAAATTAAGAACTCAATGAAAGAAAGCAAAAATACATCACCTTCCCAAGAGCATCCCACCATCCATATGCATCTTCAAACATGTTTTACCCTTGATTTGATGCTCAAGTCTTCAACAATGGTGCAAGCCAAGCTCCTCCACCATCTCAAAAACACCAAGTATAATATAGGCTCATGATATGAAACCAAGGTTATGCCTATCAAATGTGGCTATCCTATTTCAAATTAAACTTAATAATCAACACACAAATGGCATATGGAGAGAATTCTGCATAATAAGTTTACACAAATTAAGCTTAAAAATTATTAGGAATCAAAAACATTAAACCAAATTTAATATGACCATAAATCAAATCTAAATTATGTAGTAGCATGCATCACAGAAACATTCCTCAAATAATAGTTATTATGAAAGTATAAATGGAGAGAACAAGATAACAATCACACATAACATATATCTACCATGGTTCACCCAATGTGGGCTACATCCACCAAGAAAGTTCTCAATAAAAAATTGTAATAAAAAAACAAGATTATAATGAACACTCACAGAGATAGAATATCTCCTATAGAAAATGCTGCATAAATGAAATGCTGCACTTTCACCTACACCTACACAATAATGTATCTCACAAGTTACTATACCACACCCTATAAAAAACACCTACACTTTGAAAAAACATTTTCACTTTGACTCTGATCCTCAAAGCCACACCCTACAAATAAACCATCAACCTCTAATAGTCACATCACACCTGTATATATAACAAACCAAGGGAAAATATACCAAATGAGGAAAAAATCACCATGCTTATCTAAGGTAAACATCATCCACTAAAAGACACCTTAGTTCCACCTAAACAAGCTTATCCAAAATATCCATCAAGAAGGAAAATGCCAAGTCTATCTCTCCTCCTCCAAAGGACACATTTTCCAAGGACATGTGATCACAACCAACTCCTAGAAATAAGGAAAGCATTCCCTTTTCCAATAAACAAATAGATCCCTAAGATCAAGGAATTCAACATCAAAAATAGGCATCTAACAACTAAATCCATAAAATATGAAAACATAGAAATTAGAAATATAAGGAATATTCCACTCACATGTGGAGCAAGGTTCCATAAAAGGTGGAGTAGGGAAAACTACACTTCCCACATTTATGAATCTCTCTAGGCCCCCAAAATATACTCTTAAGCTCATGTGATATCCCCAAAAGGGATCCACACTCAATAATCTCCCACTTGGAGACCATTTCTCTTGAACAGAATATATCACTATTCCATGACCACTAAGGCCAACTAAATCTAAACATAGTCTCAACTTGTCCAATATGACCACCTTGGTCATCATATCTGTAAGATTTTGGCTAGTATGAATCTTCTCTAGATTCACCAAGTTCTCCTCCAAAGTTATTCTAATGAAGTGATAATGTAATTAAATGTGTTTCATCCTTGAGTGGAAGGCAGAGTTATTTGACAAATGAATAACACTCTAACTATCACTTTGTAGTCTCCCAACTTCTTTCTCATGCCCGAGTTCTTGAAACAACTCCTATAACCAAATCATCTCCTTTTTAGCCTCTATGGTAGTAACATACTCTGCCTCTATGGTTGACAAAGCCATAACCTTCTGTATTCTATAAATCCAACTAATCATTGTATCTTCAATAGTAAATATATAACTTGTCATACTTCTACTATCAATATCCCCTACCATATCCAAGTTCACATAACCATGCAAAGTGGTATATGATCCACCATAACATAATTATAAATCCATGGTTCCTCTCAAATACCAAAGAATCCATTTCACTACTTATCAATGATCATAACCTAGATCACTCATATACCTGGTCATAACTCTCACTGCTTGGGCATTATCTAGCCTAGTACAGACCATGACATACATCAAGATACCAACTGCTAATGAGTAAGGTACCTTGGACATCTTAAGCTTTTCAAATTCCATCTTGGGACACTTCTCCTTTGATAATCTAAAGTGGCTTGCCAAAGGAGTACCAATAGATTTAACATCCAACATGCTAAACCTTTCCAAGACTTTCTTTACATACTCTAATTAGGATAAGATCAAATTACTCTCCTTCCTATCATGGGTAATCCTCATACCAAGGATTTCCTTTGTAACACCCAAATCCTTTATAGAAAAGGAGTCACTAAGATATTTCTTGAGCATATGAATATGATGTATGTTCTTTCCTACAACTAACATGCCATCCACATACAAGAATAAAATAATAAAGGAACCATCATCAAAATGTTTAATGTACATGCAATGGTCAGGGTTACACCTTTGATATTC
Source organism: Torreya grandis (assembly GCA_037957365.1). Classification (NCBI taxonomy): domain Eukaryota; kingdom Viridiplantae; phylum Streptophyta; class Pinopsida; order Cupressales; family Taxaceae; genus Torreya; species Torreya grandis. Next base: position 2,375,080 of record JARHVA010000127.1, read on the forward strand.
TTTTTCCAACATAAAATAATCAAATTTCTTATACCATTTCCATGGAGCTTATTTCAAGCCATATAAGCTCTTCATTAGTCTGCACACATAGTTCTCCTTACCTTTGACCTCATATCCCTATGGCTGCTTCATATACAAATCTTCATCCAAATCACCATGAATAAAAGTAGTTTTCACATCTAACTGTTCTAAGTACAAATCCTCAATTGAAACTAAACCAATAATAGTCCTAATATAAGTCATTTTTACAATAGGAGAGAAAATATCATCAAAATCAATGCCTAATTTTTGTGTAAACCCTTTGACCACCATCCTAGCCTTATACCTTTTTCTCCCTTCATCCTCTTATTTTATCCTAAAGATCCACTTGTTTGGAAATGCACTCTTGCCCTTGGGTAGCCTTACCAAATCCCATGTTTGGTTCTCCATGATAGATCTATGCTCCTCATCCATGGCTTGCTCCCATTTCATCTTGGCATCTACCTGCATTATTTCCTCATAACACTCTAGTTCTCCATTGTCAGTGAGTAATAAATAATTCAAAGAAGGAAAAAAATGTTCAGGTGTTATCCTTACCCTAGAAGATCTTCTTACCATAGGAGTTTGGGGTCCTTGTGTAGAAGGTTCCTGAACTAATTCATTGGATACTTTACCATTTTTCCAATACTGTGTATTCTTTCTATTCCTATTCCTACAACTAATTATTTTACATGACTTTTTCATTAAGGATTACATCTCTAGACCAAAATATTTTCTTATCTTTAATGCTCCATAAATGGAAACCAAATTCATCCTTACCATAATGAACACATGTGCATTTCTTTGATTTATCCTCTAACTTGGTCCTATCGTCTTTATTAATGAGAGAAAAAGCCTCACATATAAAGACTCTAAGAAAAGAATAATGAACATTCTTACCAGACTAAGCTTGTTTAGGAATGCCTCCATCCAAAGGCATAGAAGATCTTATGTTAATCAGATATACTACCATGCCAATAGATTCTACCCAAAACTATAAAGGTAACCCTACATGTAACCTCATGCTCTTAACACATTCCATTATTGTTCTATTCATCCTTTCAGATACCCCATTCTATTGTAGAGTTCATAGAACCATCCTTTACCTATAGATTCCTTATTTAAAATAATAATCAAAGAAAGCATTAATAAAATACTCACCTATATTATCTGATCTAAGACATTTCAACTTGAGACCTATTTCATTCTCAACCAAGGCTTTCCACTTCTTAAAAGTGTCAACTACATTAGTTACATCATCAATTAAAGTAACATAATAATTAGATCTACCAATAGAAGATACCTGAGCTAGTCCTCATACATTTGAATGTACCAACTCTAACTTGTGCTCTTTATTTATGGGTCCAACCTTCAATAATTTAACCCTCTTCTGTTTCTCATACACACAATTCTCACATAAGTCTAGATCTGTCTTTTAATCTAGACAACTTGCCTTTTAATATCTCCATGCCATTATGGCTCATATGATTGAGCCTATAGTGCCACATAGTTGCATCTCCATCTGAAATAACTAAATCAAAAGAATCAACACTACTAGTCAAATATAAAGTATCAACTTGCTTACCTCTGAAAACCAAAAGAGCAACTTTGGTAACTTTTCAAAAATCTATAGTAAATATTACTAAACAACCCTCACTACCCAATTTTCCCATTGAAACCAAATCCCATCTCACCATAGGCACATGTTTGACATCCTCAAGTATCCATGTGTTCACATTCTACATTTTAACCTAAACACAACCTTTCCATATTATGTCACATGGTTCATCACCAAGATAAACATCTCCTAAATTGTCTTGAGCATAATCAATAAAATAATGCCTATGTGGGGTGGCATGAAAAGAAGCCCCTGAATCTAATACCCAAGACTTATAAAAATTATCAATAGAATGAATTAAGGCATCCTAACATGATTTACTGATGTCATATTTACCTCATTCATTTCCTCCTTATTGGCATTCTTATCTCGAAGTGACCAACAATCCTTCTTTAAGTGTTCACTCTTCCCACAAAGCCAACATATCATCTTAGATCTAGATTTGAACTTAGATTTACCCTTTGAATTTTCATGGTTGCCTTTTCTCTTATATTTTTGCCTTCCTCTAGTATCAATAGATAAAACATTACCTAAAGATGATTCACTAGTGCTTTTCCTTTGCATTTCCTTGGTAGGGACTGCATTACTCACAACCATAACCAAACTATCCCAACTATTAGGCAAAGAACACAAAATAAACAAAGATATAACTTCATCATCAAAGTTAATTCCAACTGAAGTGAGAATAATTACAACCATATTAAAATCATTTAGATGTTTAGCAATAAAACCATTCTCAGACATTTTCATGTTAAATAATCTTTTCATAAGAAAATTTTTATTAGAAGCAGAGGGTTTCTCATAAAACTTTTCAAGTTATCCATGAGATATTTTGTGGTTTTCTCATAAAAAATTTTAAATGCAATAAAAGATGCAAGGCATAACTGTATTTCTCCCAATGCCTTCCTATCAAGTAATGACCAATCTATATCACTCATACTTATAGGTTGTTCTACTTTCCCCTCTAAGGAGAGATAAAGCTCTTTCTGATATAGTTAATCTTCCATCTGCATTTTACATAAACCAATATTCTTACCATAAAATTTCTCAAACCTAAATCCGATCTCCTCTCCCATAGATCCCACTCAAGATAATAACCTTTCCTATGATTTACCACTTCAACAAAACACAACCAATGGCTCTGATACCAATTTTTAGGAACTAAAAACTTTAAACCAAATTTAATATGACCATAAATTAGATCTAAATTATGCACTAGTATACATCACAAAAATATTCTTCAAATCATAGTTATTATGAAAATATAAATGGAGAGGACAAGATAACAATCACACAAAACATAGATCTATTCACCCAATGTGGGCTACATCCACCAAAAAAGTCCTCAATAAAAAATTGTAATAAAAAAATAAGATTAAAATGAACTCTCATAGAGATAGAATATTTCCTATAGAAAATGTTGCACAAATTAAATGTTTCACTTTCACTTGCACTTGCACAATACTATATCTTACAAGATGTTATATCATACCCTACAATAAACACTTGTACTTTACAAAAAACATCTACACTTTAACTTTGATCCTCAAAGCCACACCCTATAAATAAACCATCAATAATTAAAGGTTATATCACACCTATATATATAAAAAACCAAGGGAAAATCCATCAAATGAGGAGAAAATCACCATGCTTATCCAAGATAAGCATCATCCACTAAAAGACACCTCAGTTCCACCTAAGCAAACTTATCCAAAATCTCCATCAAGAAGGAACACATCACGTCTATCTCTCCTCCTCCAAAGGACATATTTTCCAAGGACATGTGATCACAACCAACTCCTAGAAATAAGGAAGGCATTTGATTTTCCCATAAACAACTAGATCCCTAAGATCAAGGAACTCAACATGGAAAATAGGCATCTAAAAACTACCTCTATAAAATATGGAAGCATAGAAATTATAAATACAAAGAATATTCCACTCACATGTGGAGAAAGGTTACACAAAATGTGGAGTAGGAAAGGTTGTGCTCCCCACATTTGTGGAGCTCTCTAGGCCACCAAAATATACTTCCAAGGTCATGTGATAGCCCCAAAGGGCTCCACACTCAACAAAAATGTGAGTGAGAGGCCTCCTATTTATAGATTTTCTAAATTGATCAGGATCAACCATGACCATCCATCTCAATAGAAATATGTGTGGCCATGAATTAATATAATTATTTAAATAATATCTATAAACATCCTCATAACTATTTGGGAGGAAGGGGCATTAAAGAGGCATGGGAAGCCATAATCTTGATATTTATTGCATTTTATGGATTATGGATGCCACCCTAAAAATGACCTCACTTGATGATGCAATTAATAGGAATTAATTTCCAATAAATAAATATTCAACGCCTTCCATGGAATTATTTTAAGCTCGTAACTTGGTTTAATTTACTTAAGTAAGATTAATCAATTTTAGTGCAATTCTTTAGAAATTAGTGCACTTCATTAATCAAATTGGTTAGAAAGTCATATTACTAGGTCATAATTTGATTAGAGAGGAATTATAAGGAAATGTTAATTATGAATGGACCATTATCCCATTTAGGATGTTATCGACACAAAATAACACATGCACGTGTCGTGTTCTTTTGAATTAGAAGAAAAGAGTGATCCAGAGCACCAAAATGCATTTTCATCATTTTGACTTGAAATGATTTGATCAAAGTTAATAATCACATAGAATGCATTACTCCATTTATGGATACATTAGCCTAAATAAAAACTTGTATACAACAAGATCAAACCATTTAATGTGTTTTTCATGATTTTGACCCAATTTGTGTGTTTTCATAAATTTTGAATAAGATTGACAATTTTAACATAATGGTGTTAGGAATTGTATGTCTACATTTTGCCCTTATTTGAGAAGGTGTAACAAGAAATTTAGGTGAAGAAATTTATTTTCAAATAAAAGAGTTTCCAAGAAGAAATTGGAAGGAAATGACCCATGATGCCCCCTCGAGAGGTCATACTAGGATGAAAAAAGATGGACTCTCAAAAAGAGAGAGAAAGTGAGATTAACCCATGGAACAGATTAAATATAGATGAGATAATGCTTTCATGCATTGATTCCATCAATTATTAGAATAAAATGACCCCAAGTATGGGGGAATAGGAAGGATACAATTTAAAAATATAAGTGACACATTTTGAACACACCTAAAGCTAAGGTGTAAGTTGTGCACTTATAGAATGATCGATTCTGAGATAATTTTCACACTAAAATATTTATATAATGAGGGAAAAAGTTTGTAGAGCTTGGAATTATAAAAAAAGGAGAAATTTTGTCTCCAAAGAGAGAAGAAATAATAATGTACTCTAGTAGAGCAAATTTGATCATGTGATAAATAATTTTGTCCCAGTAGGGCTGATCTTGATCATTAATAAAGAATGGTTTACCCTTGTAGGGCTGATTTGATTAAAAGGTTGGTTCAAATGTTGTGCCCCTATATGGAAAATTTGTAAGAAATATCTCAAGGATATAACCTATGACATAGATTAAATATGAGTGGGCACAAACATAGATGTGATGGTGTAATGGCTACAAAATTCATAGAAAACTATGCATATAAGAATGCACAAAGTGATGAAAGAGATGAAAAGAAGAATGAAGGTGGCTGAGCTGACCCAAGATATGTCATGTATCCAAACATTAACTATATAGTACAAATGGACCTCAACCCAATGTAGTTCACCCAAAAGTAGGAGAGAATGTAATGAGGGATGAAGAAACCTAACCAGTGTTTGATTATACTCATGATATATGCTAAGAGATGCATGTCTTGTATAGATTTAGTTATAGGATATGCCATAGGTACCTAGTTTACTTGGTGTTCTTGAGAGCTATTTTTTAAATCTTCATCGGCATTGAGACTTAGAACAAAAACACAAAGTGCTTGCTATAGCAAAATGAAATTATGCATCATAAGTATAAGGAACTTATAATGATATGAAATTTCAATTGCACTAAGCCCATTCAAATGTGAATACCTATAAATAAGGGTACTAGTAAAAATGACCAAGACTAGAGTTACATCTATTTACATTTAAATAAAAAACAAAGACAAAAAAAAAGAAAACATAAATAAACCAGACTTAAAATCGAGATATGAACAATCAAGATTTAAGTAGGAAAAAGAATGTTTAAAAACAAAACAAGGATATCTAAACAACATGAGATCAAGATATAAATAATCAATATCCATGTGGACCATCAATATGTACTTGGAAAATCAAGATATAAGAACAAGACAAAACAATAAAATAATAGACCATGAAGAAATAAGAAGAAACAAACAAACAACAATCAAATAAACATGCACACAAAATAAAATGTTTTTGAGATTTTGGTTTCTTTTTAATGTTTTTAGAAATTTTATAAGTATCTAAACTCAATTGAGGATTAATAAATACAAAATGGTCCAAATCATAAAACGATGAGGTTTTGTAAAGAGTGCTCATGAAATGGTGAGAGTGTGCCAATTTAAAATGCTCGTAAGACAATGAGAATGTAATGAAAATGGGGGACTGAGTTGACCTCAACATGAATTGATCATAATATATGTAATTCCATTAGAACCTCAAGTCACAATGATTCTACCTACATAAAAGGTGATGAAAAACTGATCAGGCCATAACAAGTTCACAATTAAAGGTAAATGACAAGGCAAATGATAATAGTAATGATCAGATGATGCGATGATACATGATAAAAAGGTGTTGTACCTAATTTTCCCATAGGCAATTATAATTAGGAAACATCATAATTTTGATTTTCCCAAAGGTTTTTATAGTTAGGGGTACCAAATATAATACTAATTTCCTCATAGGCAATTATAATCAATGATACCAGATAAGATGATAGATGAAAGATAACTTGCTAGATCAAACATCACACTACTTCCATAGACTATCATTCAACATGACATTATAAAAATGTTGAAACTAGATTGAAATCCTCTCACAAAAACTATGGTAAGAACCAAAGGAACCAAGATCAGAATAGGGTAAGCATGGTGACCTTGGTCAATAGTAAAGGAATGGTATATAAGTAAAATGACCGGAAGACAATTGGCTATAAGGGAAAATAAGGTTACCCCCAAGCAATGATTGGTTCACTTTGCTTGTAAAATGGCAAAAGCATGGGCTTAGGTTTTTTGAAATTTTTTGAGAGTGTTTAAACTTATAAAATACTCATAAAATGATGAGAGCATAGTGAAAGTGACTGAGATATCCTCAATAGAAATTGAGTGCTACCTATATAGTCTTGAAGGACCTCAAGTCAATATAGTTCAAACAACATGGTAAATTAAAAAAATGGTATAAAATTCATAAAATGAAATGGTCTATATGGTTTTCCCCAAGAGATAAGGCAATGAAAATGGAAGGGTAACGATAAAATAAAAATGGTTCTACTGCTCATTCTAACATGGATATTCACATCTCAACACATGATACAATAAAAATGACCAGTTATAAAAATTGCTACCCAACACCTCATTTGAATAGATGCTCTTATTGATGTAGAGATGCACTTCCTATTCAACATATGAGACAACTATAATAATCAATCATAAAATTTCTATCCAACACCCTTTCAAAAAAGCTGCTATATTAAGAACCTACTATAGATATGGACTTTAATAATGTGTTTGTGATCCTTGTTGGTCATTGATTTTTCTTCCTTATGTAGATGATTTTTGAGCTCTATGGATTAAATAATTTAATTCAATCAACCCAAATAACTAACTACCTAGTTAAAGTGATAGAGATATTAAAACCAAATGCAATGGATGAAAAAACCAATTCAAAATAGTATTATAATCCTAAAGATAACTTCTCTACACCATGATCAAATGGAATGCAAAATAAAAAGAGATTGAGATTGGACTGATATACCTTGGACTTAGATTTATGACATTATGATGGCATGATAAAGATATTGTTCATGAAGGATGCAAGGATTATTTCATCATAAAGACTCTATGAATTTCCAAGATGGCCTTCCATGACGTGAGTTGTTTAAATAGATATAGGAGGGAAAGATCAATGGTGGAGATTTGAATTTGTTGGAGGAAATCAAGGGATGGGAATTATCCAAGGAATTTAAAATTCCTTGGAAGCCTATAGATTTATAGGTTTCTAGAGAGGAGTGGTTAGAATAGAGAGGATTCTAGAATCCTCTAAGGGATTAATTAGGCTTAGAGATAGATTAGATATGGATTAGGTAAGGATTAGGGACTAGAGGTGTAGGAGATCCTAGGAATAGGGTAGTAGGTGGGCCATTGGGAATTTAAAATTCTTAAATAATAGATAAGATAGGATTAGGATGGTTTTAATAAGTGACTAATGATGAAGTGGGATAAACTAAGGTTAGTATATGAATAACTAATAAAAGGGGGATATTAGATAAATATCTAGGAAAGGGGTGATGAATTAGAATAAATGAGATAAGTGGAATTAGTGTCAATTAATAGGAGTATTAGTGACAATAATGTAAGCGAGTGAATTTAGATCCATAAAATTTTCCCCTGTTTGAAAGGGAATTATGAGTGGAGCAAAATGGAAGGAGTAATGGTATTTCAAAGAAAAATTTTGTCAAGGATGAATGTTAGTAGATGATGTTAGGGGATATGATTCCCCTTCAGGGGACATGTGGGGAAGAATGAGACAAATGGCCACTCAAAAAAAGAAATGATGGGTGGGATGTGATGGATAGAGAAGGGGATGGGATACTAGATGTAAGATAGAAGATGAATAAAAGGAGTTCAACTTGAGCAATGAGATACAAATTGATGATGATGTTCCTTGTAAGAATACATGCACAAGGAATAGAGACAACTTGGTCATGATTATCAACACATCCTAAGGGGGAATTAATCATAACATCATGATGATGATGATGATGAGATTAAAAATCCACAATATTTAGATGTATCTCAAGCAAGGATTCATGTAAAAGAGAGCTATAGGCTAGGATAAGATGATGATTTGATAAGATTGATGATGGGTGTAGCTTAAAGCTAAATTTATTAATATGATAAACGTGATGGTAGAAAATAAAAGATATGATTGAGTGACCAATGAGTAGTGATGATGCCCATATTAAAGACACATGCAAGGGAGTGAGAGAGAAGATAGTGGTTGAGCTATCGTCGATCACAAAAAAGTGGCCAAGTGCTACCTATATAGTCTAAAAAGACCTCAGGATGATGCAGTTTTGACTTAGGGATAAATGATAAGTAATAAAGGTGATGATCATGATGATGGTGAGGATTAGTGATTAGAGGATGATGTTAGTGGTTAGAGGATATGACTTAGATGATGAGATGAAGATTAATGATTGAATATTAGCCTAATGGGTTATAAATATTGGATTAGTGATGCAAATATGGATGATTAGATGATTATATAGATGATGAGGTGTATGTAGTAAAGACATAACAAATGTCATAAATATCATCATAGTCTAAGCAATACAATAAATATGGAACTTGGTAGTATGCCCCATGATATAAGCATGACCAAGAGTACATTGTGCTAAAGTGTATGGGCAAATAGAAAACTCTACATCATCGAGGACAAATAGTGACCTCATAACATCCTAGTTCATTTCCCAATAGACAAAATGAGACATGATTTAAACAAAATGTAAGACAAACATGATATATACATGATAAAAGACATGTGAACTAGACAAATAGAACAAATAAGTAACACATATGAGTATCTACATGTAATGTCCCAATGTCTTGTTAAATGATGGGATGAGTGACTGGGTAATGGGTTGGATTATCATGATGTGATTATGGACTTAGGATGGGCTTGGATTTAGAGAGTGTGATCATGATTAGGATTAGGCTAATATGTTTCCCCTAGTTGTGGATAGAAGGATGGAGGATGGGATAAGGTCTTTGAATATTTATTTGGTCTTGAAATTGAATAAAAAAGTGGCCAAGGAATGTGGTTTAAAAAATTGATGACCAGAGATTACCAACAGACAAGGCCTTACAAGAGTCTAATCTATAAAAAATAGGAGATAATGATGGGATCAAATAGCTTCCATACTAACAAAGAGTGATTGGATGGGTGCTAGATATGAAGAGGAAATGATAAAGACAATGATGGGATCAAGTACCTTCCACACTAGTAAAGAGATGATGTGATGGGTGCTAGGTGTGAAGAGGTATTGATAAGGAAAGTGATGGGTAACAGATTAAAATTTATGATAAGGTGATGCATGTTAATGACAGTCAAAAAGATGAGGAAGATATGTGGAGATGGGTGACCACTCTGATTTAGTTCTAAGATGGAATGTTGTATCCAATGATGACAGATGGGAAGATAGATAAATAACATAAAGATGGATATTAGATGGTATGGAGATGGATGCGACTAGGGGATTAGAGATAAGACAAGACACAATGGGATTATTTTTGGATTTTTCAAATTTTATGTTTTTTAGGGTTTTTGACATATTTCAATTTTTAAGGATTTTTGGAATATGTATGTACACTGTACAAATGGGGTTACTATCAAAGGGAATACCAAGCCTAGAAACTAGGATGAAGATGGATGGGATGAAAAAAATATGAGGGTGATGATGAAAATGAGATGAGGACTAAAGAAGAAGGGATTAGGGTTTGACAATGACCACATCGTGAAGTAACCATATTATTATATCCCCATGTATTAATTGGAGGATACACCAAGATGGTTTTGGGATAGTTATAAAGAAACCTTCCACTTCCTTAGGAAAGGTTAAGATGGGAAGGAATGCGATATGAGATGATGGAAGATAATAGACTAAGTGATATGATTTATAAGGATGGTTGATGTAGATAAGTTTTTTGGGGGATGAGATGAGTATGAATGGAATGACAAGGGATAGATTAAATATTACCCCTAAGTGTTGAGGTACAATGTGGATAATTGATTATTTTACCATGATGCCAAAAACTAGTTTTCATCATGGTACTTACCCAAGGCACTAGAAGATTGGTTTTCACCGTTGGATGAATGATTTTTATTTCACTCTTTACTTTTTTTTTACTTTTGTTGGGCATCTCGATTTATTGGAGAAGGGTGAGATGCAAGATGTCAGCATCATTGTGATTTTTAACCAAAGCCTATTCTAGAGATATGTGATGCTAGTATCATGTCTTGGTAGCCTTTATTGATTCTTGACTTATCATCCTTTGAACATTTTTACTAGGTTTGTTTGTAACCCCTATAAGGGATAATGCTACCTAGGGATGAGAGATATGGTACGGATGGGATTATGTCACGATTGTGATGATGGGATTTTGGATAAAGGATATGATCATGATGGACAATATGATGGGATGGGGAGTGGAAATGGGGTTTAATATTTTCATACACTATTAGATATGGTGGAGGGGATTCTCTAGATTAGTGCCATGAGATCACAAGATCCAAGACCTTTTGATTTTTTTCTTTAACCCAAACATTAAGAGTATGATCAGCCCAATGATTATTATTTTTGAATTTATTTTGAATTGATGATTGGACTTGAATTTGATTACCCCTTTGTGCCTAAATTTGGGCTTCACTAGAAGATATTTATTTTTGAATTGATATATTATTATTTTGAATTTGATATGCCCTTAGTGCTAGATTTTGGGATTCACTAGAGGAAGACATTTTTTCATTAGGCTGATGATTTGATTTAGATTGATTTTAACTAATAGGATCAAATATGATTTGATCTTTATTTATGGTTTTTGGAATATAGTCTTAGACCTTGGTATGTATGGCACAAGATGTTGAATGTAGAGGGGAATCCAATGATGCATGTACCTGTTCATTCCCATTATGCAGTGGGATGTAGGGATTATGGAGGTAAGGTGGATGATGAATGTTGTGTGATGGAATTAGGGTATAATGGGAATCATATCCATCATAAAGGTCACTAGGAGCCTTATCCTCAATGTTGGAGAAAGTGTCTTTAAGAATATCAAAAGGATAATTAAGACACACATTTGAGGTGGGATCAGATCCACTCTAAAAATTAGATAAAGCATTCAAGAATTTAGTTATGAATTCATCATCCTAATTGGGATCCAAAGGTATGCCTAGTGATGTATTGAAGGTACCTAGATTATAGGTATCCTAAAAGAGATAGGCATTATTAACATCTATTTCAATATCGATAAGGGATGACATTTTTTATGAGGGAGTTGATGCAGATGTTCATGCTACACATGATCCTTGTAGTGGATGTGATGCTAATGTTGGTATTCATGATGTTATCCTTATAATAGGTGAATTATTATCTATAATTGACCTATCAACATGGGGTATTTTATGTGATGAGTGAGAGGGACATGATGGATGATTGATTCATTGAGAAAAAATATGGCTAGGTGTATGGGAAATGGACTTGTGAATGATGGAGGATTGGTCAACAATGGGAGGATCATGTAAGAGGGATATGATGTCTTGAGCTTAGATTGGATGGGGAAGGGCTTGATCATGATTGGGAATGAAATCTTAGAATTCTTGTTCTTGTTCACCTAAAGAGATAAACTCATCTGTTTCCTCTTTAATTACTACGTCACCATAGTTGATGAGGTCTTGGACATGATCTTTGAAATTTTGACATTATTTAATGGAATAATCCCAAGTTTGATGATATTTATAGTATCAATTTGATTTATACCATGAGGGCTTAGGCTTGGTGGGATCAAGATGTCATATGGGTGGATAGACCATCATGTTAGTGGTGACTAATTGTTGGAAAGGGGCTTCTAAGGACATAATAAGGGGTGTATAAGGGCTCACTTCACTTTGTGACCTAGATTTGGAAGCATTAGAATTTAGATCAGATGGTTGTTAATGTTATTGGGTGGGTGGACTGGTAGTAAGTGAGGTGGCTAAGATGGGATTCCCTTTGCTAGTATATGAAAGGGTAGACAAGGGAACATGACTAGGAGATGGAGGATGTACACAAGACTCACATGAAGGGGTTTTTATTGGAGGTACAATGAGTTGAAGGGGGTAAACACCTTTAAGAAGTGGTACACCCATTGTAAATAACTTTAAGAGGATCTCATCCTTATTAAAAGCTATGTATTGGTGAGTGAGAGTAGGGTATAACTTCATGGTGGTGGGAGATAAAGGATAGGGGACGTATTAGGCTAGAGTGTCAGATTTGGAAAGACTTGATATGGATGTCAGGTTATTTAGGAATGATGAAGTTGACAAGCTAGGATTTTATTTTCTAGTAATGTCGAGTGGTGATGGAGTATGATTTGTAGATGGAAGATTTGGCTCTAGATAATTATGAATTAGGGTTAAGGACATTTGGATAGGGCAAGTGGATGGTGGAGGGGAATGGGATAAGAGTTGATGGTGGACTAGTTTGGGTGGTGACTTTAGGATTATGGGGTCAAAATCATTATGAAAATGAGAACACATCTTTCATGGCCACAAAGGAAACTCATCTTTATTCTCTACGATGTATTGATTGATTAGGGTGAACACATTAAGGAAGGCTAAGTCTAATTTCATGGGGATAGGTTTTAGTTTGGGGTAAATGGGATCAAGGTTAGAAGTCAGGTGAGTACCCATCTCTAGTGCTCATAAAAGGATGTCATCCTTGTTCACTAGGATGTATTGGTCTACAAGAACTAGGTCCAGATCCATGGGGAAAGATGGATGATGATACAAAGGTAGACTAAGGATTATTTGAATAAAGTAAGACCAAAGGACAAAGATAATAGGATGGATGATGATGAGGATGGGATAGACTTAATATGTTAAAGACTATGATTAGATTTCAAACTAATAGTATAATAGGTGCTAATGACCTATCAATATGTCTAGTTTTTAAGCTAGAAAAGGGATTAGATATTTGATGGGTGCATAGATTCAAACTAGCAAGATGATGATTAGATGGGTGCTAATTATGAAATAGGCAAGATTATTTGACTAGAGATGATAATTGATGGGTTTTATAGATTAAGACTAACAAGGCAATAATATGCTATCAAGATTTTGAATAGGTATGAGATCTAACTGAATGATAGTGGACTAAGATGATAGGATGATGTGGATAATAAGACTAGTTCAAAACCTTAGACTGATTTACTCAAGATGGGATGGGGTTATATGATTATATGATGAGGATGATAGGATAATGTGGAAATTACAAGTATATATTGGTGATGATGATAGCAAGTAATATGAGATGGTTTGGACATAATTGTAACCTTAATAGCTAACTAAGATAAGATAGAGTGAGGTTAGACTAGATGGGTGATGAAGGCAAGGCCAAGACAATTGATTGGTTATGGATAGGAGGGACTTGATGTGGATGATATGTGATTAGGATATATGATGGGGTATGGCTAATGACTAGTGAGACTAAGATAGGATATATAATAGAATAAATATATGTACAAGAGGGTCAAACAAGGATATACATGATGATGATTCATATATGCGAGTGATGGGATAAGTATGGATAGACTAAGGTAGGATGAAGATAAAATGAGATGGGATAGGAAAAAGATAATAAATACAAATGGATGATGATAAATATGTACAAGATAAGATGTTGATGATGGAGATGTGACTAATGTTGAGGGGTTCTAGTGATATGAGGGGATAAAAGGATGTACAACAATAAGTACAAGAGGGAAAGAAAAGGATATTCATAATGAAGTAATAAGATGATATGGGGATGATGAGGACTATAGAAGAGGTGGACTTAGGATAAGATGTGGATGATAAGGTGATATGTGATGAGTGGGATATGGATAGACTAAGATAGGAGGTGGAATATGATGGTGATGGGAGATAGTAGGTACAAGGAAAATGATGACAAAGAGATACAAGATGCTAGGATATACAAAAGGATGATGGGATAAGGATGTACAAGGTAAGAATATACAAGGTGATATATACAAAAGGATGATCAGATATACAAGATGGTTTTTACAAAGGCCTAAATAAGGGTATAGTTTTGGGTGAAGGCTAATTCAACTCACAGATAACATCAATTTAACACAACACACACCCAAGTAAGTAAACTACATAGCCTATTATTAGTAAAATTAAGGGTGTGTAACCCGATGCTCGCACATTCCAATGACTTCATGGGTGAGGCTATAGGCCAGTGACCTATTATGGTATCGATCAAACCCTCTCAACCTTGCTTACACATGATGGCTACTTAGCAGTTGATACTAACTCTGGTAGTGAGGTGCTCATTACAACTGAAGGATCCTATGCTAGGTTTTCATAAAGCTTTTTAGGTACATCCTCGATAAATGTGAAGGTACTTTTGGGGCCCAAGGGTATATAAGGTGCTTTCTAATATCTAGTTTAGAGAATTAAATATTCCCCTTCATGGATGACTTATATGGGGTTAACCACTTAGCCTAATGAAAATTGTCCCTAATATTTATACTCCATCAAAACATGGAGTTTGGATTAGTGTGTGGTGGTGAAATCCATGGTCACTATCCTCCTAAGACTATGGCAAGTGTGTGGGTGTCAATTCCACTTCACGTTACCCATAGAAAAGAAAATGGGAGGGTTTGTAGGTGGTTTTTTATCCCCCAAGAATCACTGTAAGGACACAAAGGGGAGATATTACAAAAACTGTAGCCCTTAGGATACAAATAGGTAGAACAAAATATTAATTAACTAATTAAATTAAGATGTGTGATTATATTTATAAGATAAAAGAGAACAATATATAAGATAAATGATGATAATGATATAAACAAGATAAAGTGATCAAAATGATTTTCAAAATGCCACAAGGGGTCTTTGTCAGGTGGCTTGCAAGCACATGATTAGTAGTTTCAAGTGGAAATAAAAAAGGTACCCTGCAAGAAAATGATTAGTAGTTTTATTGATAATCTTGAGGGGTAACTTGCAAGCTAAAACATTAGACCAAAATATGATGTATGCAAGACAAAACAAGCCTCTAGATTTATCCTTGCAAGAAACAATACGTGAGTCTAATAAGCCTTAAGAAAAACACCCTAAAAAATTATGATTTGGATTTATAATTCCTTTAGGTTGAATGGGCCATGACATGGGGGTTTGGGGGAGATATCCCCTAGTGGGGTCAAGGGACAACACCCCTTATAGGGTCAATGGAAGAGCCCCTTGCAAGGTTTAGGGGGAATGCCCTTGGCATACTCCTTATTACGGTATAGGGTGGGGTTGAGGGGCAAAGCCCCTGATGCCAAAGGCAATTTGGATCTTGTGGGAGGCCTATAATTACTCAAAATTTACCAAAAATGACTCTAAAATGTACTTAAAAGGATAATTTTGAAGGCTAAAAATGAATTTAAAATCATAATTACACAGGTCAATATCATAACTAGAAACTACAAACTACAACTCTAAAGCAAAAATATAGATCAAAAATTATAGTTTTACAACAATTAGCTTAACTATGATGGTCAATTGCAAAACCATGACTGTTTAGACAAAAATGTGACTTAACATGACAAAATTGCTACTTTCTACAAATCGATAATTACAGACAAAATTGCTACTTTCTACAAATTGATAATTACAATTTTGTGATAAAAGTACAAAACCTCAAGATTTTGAATATTTGACCCAGATAAACACCTATTCAAGTTAAAGATAGTTGCTCAGATGAAAAAATGTCCATATATAGATAACCATGGTAGATTAAAAATTGATTTTTAGGATATAACAACATTTATAAACAAAGATGTTTATAAAAAATTGGTAGAATCTAAGATTATAAGAAGAGTACTTTCAGTTAGATCAAGTCCTTAAATTTTCCCTATAAGGTCTAGAGATAACAATTGACAAACATAATAGTAAATAATGGTTGAACTAGTTAAAAATTGCAAAATCACTATTATGACTACAATACTGCTATTCTACAAGGCAAAGTCACGATTAATAAATTATCATGATCTATGGTTTTTTTAATGATGGAAAAAGGTAAAAGGGGTGTGTGTTTGACTTATCTTTGGATGTTCTTCCTGCTTGTTACCTTTTCCTAGTGACCCTGTCAATCACATAGATAAACCACATAGATATACAATTTGGTTATAAAAAGGGGTTAGCAAAATTTCCTCTTAAGACCCTTAATGAAATAAACATGATACAAGATAGGATTTGAGGATTAAATTATTATTGGTCCCTTGTAAAATATAAAACACCCAAATTTAAGCACACAAGTTAGAGATCAATGGTTAACTATTAGGGATTTATCCAAAAATCATAATATCACAACTCTCATCTACAATATCATAGTTCACAAGGAAAATTTTCAATTATCAAAGTTAATATTTTATTATAATTTTATGTTTTCATCGAAAACCTACAAAAACACAAGTCAAAAGGATAAAACCATAACTACCTAAATAAAGTCATGATTCTCAAAGTCATAGTTTTGTCAAAAAGCTAAAAATTGTCATAGTTAAGGCAAGTTATTAGTGGTTAGGTCTAATGGTTAGCACAAAATCATGACTTATGGGGATAATATCATGACTACACCATCATGATTACTAGCGCAATATTGTATATTTCCCCTATGTATGTAAAATTTTCAAAAATCCAAGATTTTTCTCCTATCAGTTGATCTTGCAAGCTACCAAAAACACAACTAACAAGAAAAATTAATTAATTGGGAACAAGGTCCCATTGTGGTCACCAAAATTTAGTTTATTTTTGAGCTCTATGGATTAAATCATGCAATTCAATCAACCCAAATAACCAACTACCTAATTAAAGTGATAGAGCCATTAAGACCAAATGCAATGGATGAATAAAACCAATTCAAAACAACATTAGAATCCTAAATCTAAGTGCTTTACACCATGATCAAATGGAATGCAAAATAAAAAGAGATTGAGATTGGATTGACATACCTTGGACTCAGATTTGTGACATTATGATGGCATGATAAATAGATTATTGATGAAGGATGCAAGGATTATTTTGGCATGAAGACTCTATGAATTTCCAAGATGGCCTTCCATGGAGGAAGTGAGTTTTTTGAATAGAAATAGGAGGGAAAGATCAATGGTGGAGATTTTAAATTGGTTGGAGGATATCAAGGGATGGGAATTATACAAGGAAGCCTCTAGATTTAGAGGTTTCTAGAGAGGAGGGGTTAGATTAGAGAGGATTCTAGAACCCTCAAATTATAGAATCCTCTTAGGGATTAATTAGGCTTAGGGATAGATTAGATAGAGATTAGGTAAGGATTATGGACTAGGGGTATAGGAAAGCCTAAGAATAGGCTAGTAGGTGGGCCATTTAAAATTCCTAAATAATAATAAGATAGGATTAAGAAGTGATTAATGATGAAATGGGATAGCCTAAGGTTAGTAGATGATGAAATAATAAAAGGGGGATATTAGATAAAGAGATAGGAAAGGGGGATAAATTAGTAGGTTAAACTAAAATAAATGAGATAACTAGAATTAGTGTTGACTAAGAGGAGTATTAGTGACAATAATGTAAGCAAGTGAATTTACATGAATACACCTTAAAACATTGAGATAAGATATCCTCATAGCATCTATAAATGAAAATGTGACTAGTGATGGTAAATAATGTTAGGCACAAGATAAATGGTATAAGTGAGTAATGAAAAGGTGGATGATAATGAAATGTATAATGAATGGGAAATAAATGAAGTTTGGGATTTTTAGGCATACATAAAGTTACTGATTCTAGATTTGACATAATTTTGGTTGTGGTAGGGCCAAAGACTATTGAAGATGATCTTGATAGGACCATCAGATTTTTCTATTGTTTGATACTGAGAGTAGCTACCATCTAATTATGCTATATATTAGAAGCTATATTAATTTGATGTTTTATAATGTCTTCATCAAGTAGTGAATAACTTTTGTGTTCAGCTATTGGCACCTCAGTGAGGTTTTCACTAATGAATTTGCCTTGATTATCCCATAGTGCCTTAGAGAAGGGTTCAAAAAGAGATGTTAACATTTTATTTTGATTGGCTTCTAGTAACTTAGAAAAGGTTTCAATATAATATGATGAGTTTGCTCTTTGATCATTTAATAACACCTCCAAAAAGGTTTCATTAGGAGAGTGTTCTTTATCTACATGAATTTGGTCTTGGTCTCCCTAATATTCTATAAATGGTATGTTGTCATGGATGTAATTCAATAAAATGTGATTGTATCAGTCCCAATCAACATTTGTGGGAGGTGAAATGTCAATATAATGGCTATGTTGGATGGGGGTAATGGAATGATGAAAGGAAACACAATCCTCATAGAAAATAATAGGAGAACCTATGTCGATGCTAAAGTAATCATCCTTAAAAATTAGAGAAGGATCAAAAATATATTCAAATTGATCCGTAAGACAAGTGTAACCAATGCTGTAATAGGCATAACTATACTCTATTTCTAAATTTGATTCCAAGTCAAGGGACTCTAAATACGATGTCAGTTTTGATAGCAATTCTACTTTTGATGATAAATCTAATATTGGTTAAAAAAGGGAACCTAACTCTAATGTTATTTATTAATCCAATGTGGTTGTTTCTATAATGATTTTTTGTTGAATTATTAATTCTAAATAAGTAATGGACTATGATGGCATAATGGGCTCTAAAAAAATTTATTCATCTATGAAGGGTTCAACATAGACTGACTCATCTAAGTGAAGCCCCTTGAAGAGAGTGAATCGCTTGAGGGACTACTTGATAAAATCTTATCTATCAAAAGGAGAATCCTCTACGAGTGGAAAAATATCAAGAGACAACTCTACAAAGACTATATTGTTAAGGAGATGAAGCTCTTTAAAAATAGGTAAATTATGAATAGG
This sequence comes from Torreya grandis, assembly GCA_037957365.1. NCBI lineage: Eukaryota > Viridiplantae > Streptophyta > Pinopsida > Cupressales > Taxaceae > Torreya > Torreya grandis. The sequence continues at coordinate 2,394,568 of JARHVA010000127.1, forward strand.
TAACTCATCACAGGTTTACTCATCACAAATGGGTGTTTGGATAATAACATCATGATCTTGGTTAATAATTTTTTGCAAAATATTCACTTTGAACACATTTTGGTCCTCATAAGATGGTTCTTAAAGAGGTAATGGTTCTTGTTGAGGCTCGAAGATCGACACAAAATTTCTAAAGTGGGGAACAATTGGCTCAAAGTGAATAATGGTTTGTGGTTCAATAATGTGATCTCAAAAAATTAGACTATTAAGAAAGGGATCAATAAAATCTAGTTCATCAAATGGAGGTTCTTCAAATAAAAGGTTTAATAGACACATGTGATGGGCCTAAAATGGTGATAATAGGACACTGCGTAGTTTGGTTGCTTATGTAAACCATAGGAGGAGATCCTAAAATGTTAACCTTCATGTACTATGAAACTTGTTTTCTCACCCAAGTTGAAGGAGATTAGCATAAAATGATAACCTTTGAATGTGGTAGAGCTTGATCACTTGCAAAAACCAAAGGGGGATAACCTATAATGGTAAATTTCAAGCATGCCATGCAAATCAAAGAAGGATATCCTAAAATGGTAACCTTCAAGAAAAACATGTAAATTAAAGGGGAAGGATGGGGATGATGCACAAAAATTGACATGGATCAAATTAGATTTCAACAAAAAATCTTAAAGAGGGTGACATCCTCAAAAAGATGGAGTGTCCATGTCTACCATAACAATGTTGTACCTCATAACTAGGGTCATAAGAGACCCCACTATCAGTATCCCTTAGCATCATGTCTAGAAGGTTGTTCTTTACGTTTACTTAAGATTTGGAAAATCTTTTACAAATGTTTAAACAAGGTATATGTTTTGATATTTTCCAATCAAATGACAAGGTAACAAAGAGATTATAATAAAAAGGAGGTGGACTAATACCACACAATTACTCAACCTTGGGTAGGGTTGAAATTATATGAATCAGAAGAGGGTATGATAACTCAAAGACATAGTGTAAACTAGTACACCAAACATAGGTTAAGAGATATGTCAACACCATAAAATTTATTTCAACTTCAATGAGTTGCTACTAGGAAAATAGAAGAAATCCCTTTGGATTAGGAAGGTGACAATGTGAACTAAGAAACTCAAGATGTGAAAACATGTAAGAATTCCTAAGATATAGTAACATAGAATTTAGACCAAAAAGACATTAGCACCCAAATGGGGATGATAACACCACATGGTGTTAATGTCCATGTTATGTCATTACTTTCTAATAGCCTCAATTTTAGAATAACTCAAATTATCTAAAACAATATAGTAGGTATAATACAATTTTACATAGATTCAATTATAGGTTTATAAATTATACTTAGTTTTGGTCAGATTTATACTAGTTCAACTCAAATTCATATCAATTTACTTATATTGAGGGCATCATGCATTATGTGATTATTCACATATTTAGTTCAAATACTCAGATATAGTTTATTATAACTCAGTCTAGAATCTATATACTCAAATATCAAATTTAGGAGGCATGTGCATGGCACATCATTTTCATATATTCAATTACACACTGTTTGATCATATTGAATGATAAATTATATGTCATTCTCTAAGATGTATATACCTGACATCATATTCTAGGTTGTATCTAGTATCATTCCTTAATCCATCTGTAATGGTTGGCATTCTCGAGTGGCCCAGAGTTGCCTAATATACCCAAGTGGCCATAGAAACAACTTAGATAGTTATATATACTTAGATATTTTTATTACTTTGTGTAGTTTAGTTTCATATGCATCTACTACACATGGGTGGGTAATTATGGATTCATAGCCTACTTGGGTTCTTAAGCAACCCACATGAGAGGTTTGGATATGCTATCAGTCCAATCCAAGCCATTCATAAGTCATGATCCACCAAGCAAGGGTGGGCAATGATGGATTCAAAACTAGATTAAGTTCTTGAGCCACCCACACATGAGGAGTGAGCAAGTTAGTAGCTCATTCCAAGTTATTCATTGATTAATCACTATATAGATGCACACACATAGGTTGTCACCAAGTTGATGCATTGGTTCACATATCCAATGAGGTGTATTAATTCCTTTCCTCTTTCCCATTTCTTTACCCAATTTTACTCAGTTACTTCTTTACTTAGCATATACTTTTTATTTTGATATCTCTTAAGTAAGGATTTATTTATGCATGTTTCATTTGTAGGATAGCCATTGGATCATGCATCGCATATGTAATCCCAACTTCACATACTCAGATCTAGCTTCATAGGCTTCACTTCCTAGGTAAGTCTAAGTATGCTTTTTTTTCTTTATCCTATTCATTTTGCTTTATTTCATTTATAGCATAAATGGGGGCAAATGTAATCACCTAAAAGTGTCATTAGAAGGATAAGAGTGCTACTTGAGACTACCTATCCATAGCTTAGCCCTAAACCTATCATAAATCATATTATCACACTTATTCAACCTTCATGTGGACCACAAGCATCCCTAGTTAGCTCAAACATAGTCCAAATCCTAGCCCTTCATGTTGAGTGTTGTGCCAGTTGGACAATAGTGCCATAATAAGAACACTAGATCCATGTGGTGTTAGTGTCCCCAAAATGGCACCTATGTCCTTTACCCTAACTTTCCTAAATGAATATATTTTCAAAATCAAAAGCCTCCTAAGGTCAACCTAGACATATTTTATTATTTTCACAAGCAAAAAAATACTATAAATAAATGGCTTCAACCCTATATCCATTAGATAAAAATCATATGCAAAATACCTATTCAAACATGAAACAAGTTGAATACAATTAAGGTTATCAATCCCTATTCTAACTTACTTCTGCATACTACCATCTACAGTGGACCTAAGCTCAAATTTTTTATATTTCCAATCTCAAACACACTCAATGCCACTATCATAATAGCATCACTTGCACTTACACCATCACTGAGTTGGGAAGAACTACATCATTATTGATCCCTCCTCAGAGTATTGGTATTTAGGAAACTCTCTTCATAATGGGGTGTTGAGGATGTCTAGCCTATCCTACTAATAAATACACTTTATATATCACACCCTAATTGTATGGAGGATTAGAATTTTCACCATAAATTAGTCATTATAAGCATAATACAAATTTTTAAAATTTGTGTGCACAATAAATCTATATGGAGGTGTACCTATAAGTTCAAGATAGTCCTACATAGAGGAAATTAGTGCTAATATCAAGACACTATAGCCACATGGTGCTATTGTCCAAATATGTCACTATTGTTGAGGAGGGGTGCTAACATAGGGATCTAGTTGAATACACTTATATTAGCTACCATCTCAGTTTCTAGCACTTAAATCATTTGTATCAGGTGTTTTCTAGATAAGTCTTTAATTGCACTACTTATTACTATTTTTAAAAAAGTCAAAGCTAGTCAATTATATAATAAATTAGTGGTCATATTTTATGCATATTATCTCCTTGATTTATTCTAATCAACCCTTTAATCAAACACAATATTTAAATATCTAAACCTTAAAAGGTTAAAATAATGTACTCTTTATTCGGCTCTACTACATAAACTTTGATTATTTCCATTATTTTAATAGTAGTACTATCTAATTGGATAATGCCCTTAGTGATTGTTGTTTAATATATGACTAATAATTTATTAATCTTCTTGGTCATAACATAACTACTATCTCCAAAACCAATCATATAATTATGCATAAAATACTTACTAATGATTAAGGAGATGTAGAAAGGAGGTGGATTGTTGATCTTATAAGTTTCTCCTTCCTTTGGTTGGCATAAACTTGTAGGAGCAAATAATGCACCCCTTTTTAGTTCACTTGCATGATGGAAATGGTTGAAGGCCTCTTTCAATAAATCCCTCTTTGATGGAATCGAGAGTTCTTCCCACATAGCACATTCACATTGTTTCTTTTCATTTTCTCTGTTATACTAAATGGAATATGACCAACCTTTGACTGAATTATGGTAGCAAAAACATATTATTTTGACTATTGGCCAATTGGAGGTTGATTTTTGGATTGATTTCCCCTCCTAATAGCTTTATTTAACTGTAATTCAGAAGATTTAGTAATTTTACCTAATATTATAGCTTCTTATAGTGTTTGAGAAGTAGATGCTTGACCAAACATGGATGATGTTTATCCTTTCATTGTTCTCTTATTATACCTTATATTGTATGAAACTAGATTGCTTCCCTTATTTACTAATACATTCTAATTTTCACCAAAAAAAATCATTTTCTTATGAGTTTAATAAGGTAGACTCACTTATCACCCATTCTTGATTTTCTTCCCCTTTTGGAGTTGATTCCACTTGTTATTACTAAAGTAATAATGCACTTTAAACCATTATATCTTGGCTAATAACCCCATTTGGACAAGAAATTTGATTTTGGGGTTAGTTCCATGGGTAACACCATTCATATTCTTAAACTAATTTATTTTGAATAGGAACAATAGAATTGGAAGAACTTGTAATAGCTAGTTTTTGGGTGTTTAAGGACCTAGTATAACCTATTTGGCCTTGTCCTTAGGTATTACCTTGATAAGTCTACCTTTTGGGATGATATGATTGATTAAAAAGTTGATAAGGTATACTATATTAGGTTTTCTTCCTTTTAAAATACACCAAATTATTTCCAAAACTTTGTATCAATGTTTTGACTTCATGCATCTCATTAGAAGGGGTAATGGGTGGAGTTTGTTGACTAGTTATTTTGGGAAGAGGTGCCAAAGTGGGATGATTAGGTGGAGTCTCAAAACAAAACGGGCATTGGTGGCTTAAGAGCTATTTTTCCATCTTTGAGTAATAAATTCTTAGATCTTATAGCTACCTAATAGGCATCATGTAAAAATTTTCCTCCCATGGAATGATCATAATAGACACATAATTATTTAAGGCTCACAAAAAGTATAGAAATATAGTTCTTGGAGAAGGATTGACTAGAGGTGAAATCCTATCCCAAGTCTTCTAAAACCAAAAATTGAAGTCTAATATGAGTTCATGAGAGGAGTGGTGAGATGTTTCATTAGGGATAGATGGTCACTTTTATATTTAAGATATTTGCAAATATTTTCTCTTAGTTCATCCCAATTATGTATTGAATTAGGATGAAATCCCCTTTACTATTGGAGTTATTTTCCTTTGAGGGAAGTGGAAAGAAGCCTCAGCTACATTTTTTCTACAATGTTATAAACTAAGCATATATTAGTAATGTCCTAAATATGTTCTACAGGAGTAGTGGTCATTTTCACCAGTAAATTAAGGTATATTTTTTAGGTTTAATACTAGAATTTCATCTCGCTAAGCAAGGTCAAGAGGGATACATCCATTTAAGGTGAAAAATATTTGACTTTTTGGTTGATCCATGAATGCAATAGGAACTAACCTTTCTATTGGATTAGTAAACCTACCAAAGAGAGGTGTGGATTGGGACATTTAAAAAGGTGAATATTGGGATCTTTAAGGAGGTGAACTAGATCTTATATTCTTGTTATTGATGGAGAAAACATTTGTTCAAAAAATTGATAATGCTTACCTCTTAAAGAAGCTCTTGTCTCCACTCTTGGCATAAAAATATAGGACTGATTTGAAACCATAAATTTATGGAGTCATTAGGTGCTTGTATAATGTCTTCAAAATTATAAATTTCCAAGAATATCACCAATTTTACCATCTAAAACTCTTGACTCAATAAATTGAGTATCCCACTAGGTGTGCCAAAAATTGTTATCATGTGAATCTTTCACCCATTTGATTAGTAATATGATTTAGTGAAATAATGGAAACATCCCCAAGGTGTGGGACCTTGGATCCTTAGGATTAACCAATAGATAAGGTTAAATCATTCTTAAACTAAGTGCACTAATGTAATATCAACCTATAGACCTAAAACAACACATGACAGACTTATTTATAATTGTTACTAAAATTCTTGTCATGGAAAAGGGGATAGAGGTGAGCTAAAAATAATAAATGGTGATGTATCAAAGCTTAGATAACTCATAATATTACTTCAATCAACATAAGACAACTTTAAGAATTGATAACTTGTCTACACAATCTTTAACTCACAAAGCTCTCACATATGTACTTTGTATTGAGGTAAGAATTCTAGCACAACATTAGGATGGACAAAAATTCACCTTGACAAGGCTCAAATGGTGAGAATCCACAACTAATTTTACATAATTTACTATACACAACATAAAACCTGTAAAAAAAATTGATATACTTTTTCATGAAGGTAAGAAGGATTTGACAACATTACAAAGGAAAATTTGAAATCCACAAGCAAAGATCAACAAACATAATGTTATACAAAACATGTAATAAATTTTAAGAAAGGAAAATTAGTTATTTCTTAATATCAAGGTTAAAGCTTGTGTTTCAATCTTTAAATGAGCATAATTTTGTTACACCAAAGTAGATGGCTCTTGGAAAAGTCATTTTTTAGTCATATATATAGAAAACAAGTGAGAGAATAAGACCACAATAACTTCCTTGATTACCTTCATCAATTTATGCATGTGTAAGAAAGAGATACCAACTTAGTCATATTAGAGGATAAACCATCCTATTTTCACTCTATTTGTCTCTTGGAAGGGCTTGTCCATGATAGATTTGGTCAAAAATCACCCCATGTTACTATATTCTTGGAATGGACTTGGTATTATTACTTGAGAAACTCCTAAAAAGGATATCAACTTGCCAACATCCTCTTGAACATGAAATGGTTGGAGAAAATATAGTAAGACTTGACAATTTCTCTATGCTTGAATTCCTTGATAAATATCTTGTAGTAAACTAGGCCTTAAACTGACATAACTCACCCACTTAGAGCCTTTGAAACATGTTTTTCATAAATTCCAACTAACTTAAGGGGGTTACATCTCTTTAGGAAAATGTTTCCATGTTTTATTCACCCTTTCAAGCAACTTGTATCATTCATTAGTCTGAACAAGACTTGTTTCAATCATTATAAACTTATATAGGTTGTTTATCATAATTTGTGGATGTTTAAGGCTCTTATTTAAAATCTTGATCTAGTCATGAACAATAAAAATAATGAATAAACATGTATGTGCTCTTTAAGGAGCTCTTAAACCTTATATGTTCCTTGTAAACCCTATATTATCTATTGTAGACATGTTTTCTAGGCATTGGTTACTCTAAAATTCATGTCTTATGATTATATGATCAATAAAATTTGGAAATCTATTATAGGCCAATTAAAAACCCTGGAAACTTGCTTGAAACCTTGTCTTCTCAACTTATAGACTTACAACCTTCATGTTTCTTGCTAATATCCTTGAATTTATTCTTGAAATTTTTATGAAGGTTTGAAGATCATGAAAACCTTTAATCTCTATCTTAAGACTTACACGAAGGTCTTGAATGGTTGAAACTATGTATGCATTCTTGTTAGCAAGGTCTTTGAGTTCCAAAATCCTTGTCTTAGCATAACAACATCAAAAACCTTTAAAATTCCCTTTTTTAGATTTTTTAACATCCTTATATCTTTATTAGACCCTAAAAAATATGTCTTTAGTATTGTTACAGGGTATTGAGACTATTATTCACTTGAAATATCTATTTTCAAACCCATATGGAAGTCTTGAGATCATGCATCTTTGCATACTTAACTTGTAGACCTATAAATAAGTTTTTATGAGCTCAAGGAATCCTATACCACTCAAGAAACTCTTACAAGAATTATTTAAACCTTTAGGTGCTCTAAAATCATGTTCTATTTTCTTGTCTTCACCTTACATCATAAAAGCCCTTGTAAATACCCTACTATAAAATTGCTAACTAGGCCTTAAAAACTCTAAAACCTTGTAATATGTTTTAACAATATGGAAACCTTTGAATCAAAGGTATAGACCTATTAGTGTGGTTTTGGGATCATGAAACCCCTAGTGTTATCATTGATACAGTCATGGAAACTTTCAATAACTCTATTACAGGCCTATTGTTATTCTTATATACTATAAACCTTGCTTATTTATGTCTGCATAAGAACTATACTTCTAAACTTGTAATAAACCTATTATCTTGTTGAATCATGTTTAAATCATGATCTAAACCTATTCTATCATTATATCATCATGAGAACATTGTATGTTCTATTGCAAGCCTGCAAGCTAGGTCTTGATCATGTTTGGAATCTTTGTCTTGTTTTTGATCAGTCATGGAAACATTATTGTAGAATTATTATAGGGTTTTTTATATCATACTTCATATAAAATCCTTGTTTTATTTTTATATCATCAACGGAGCATTGTAAACTCTTTGCATACCTATAGGAAGATTTTAAGATCATGAAAACTTGGAAACACTATTTCAAACCTTAAATATAGACCTATAGGTGATCTAAAATGATGATTTAGACCTCTGTACTTTGCTCTAAAAACTTTATGATCATTATTTAACCCCTATTTTCAATGCTTCTCTAAGCATTCAAATAGTCAAAACTCATTATCACATATTTTGGGTTTAAATGACCTTCTAGACTACCTACAGAGTTGTGAAAGGTTTTTGATTAGATCCAAATGATTTTTTCATCCTCAAAAAACATGTATATCACCAAATGATTTTTGGAGGTTTGTCAATGATGTATCCAAGGTGACTAAAGATGTTAATGAGTTGTCATGTGTGCTAGAATGACAATGACAAATTGTGCTTCAGTGTTCTTGCATAGTTGTTCAGTGTTTGACTTGGATAGGTAGATGGTGGATGTAATTGATGGTATGGTCATGTTGAAAATACTTTGTGGGTGTTTTTAGTGCTTTGAGTGCTTGTTAAATTGAAAGGAATTTGTCAGAGCAGTCATATGAAGGTCTAGGTTCAAGTAGTTTTCTTGACAAATAAGGTTAAATGAGCAAATTGATGATGTTAACATTCACATATGTGAAGGTTTCAAGAGAATATTTATATATGGATGGATTACCCTATGATAGGAGATCATTTTTTCCAAGTTTCAAGTCATGAGGATATGTGTGACAAAAGTTATTAAGGTGAAAAGTTGGCTTCTTAGATAGAGTTCACTAAGTTCCCATACTTAGCCAATTTTGTGATATCAAAGATCTACAGTGAGTGTTTAATTAAGATATGAATATATATGTCAATAAATTAATATAAATAGATAAGGATCTAATTGTGATCATTATAATTGTTAAATATAGATAAAAAAAGAGCACAAAGTGTATTAGTCAAAGATCCTGATCAATAGAGCACGTTAAACCATGCAAAAGAAGATAAATGGTGTGAATTAGTAAATAAGTAAAAAAAAATATCATAATTCATATGGGGATGATAAGTGTCAAAAGTTCATTAGAGACTAATTGTAAGGTACATAGAGGGCACGCAAGGCTGCCAAGTGGCTTGATCTCCAAAGCAAAGATCTAAGATCAACAATAAGTGATGCAAGTTAAATTTAGGAGGCTTGAAATTAAATTGATGTATTTCATTTTATCAATATATTCTAAGACATGAGATGAATACATGTGTCTACAGATGATTTTTCATTAACCAGTGACCGTTGGCATTTGAATTAGTAAAAGGATAAACTAGTGCTTAGTATTTTTCTTATATATTTTGACTAGGATGAATTTCTCAGAGGTGTAAAAGGAAAAGTTTAAAAGGATTTAAATTCACATCAAGATAGATTGTTTAGAAGGTTTTAATTTTTGTACAATCAAATATATTGATCTCCAAAGTTGACCATGTGTTTGACCATATTCTACAAGTAACCTAAGAAGGGTAATTGAAGATTTATTGATGGTATTTTGATGCTTCAAGATGATATAAATATTGAAGACTATTTTATACTATATGAGGACCATATATGTGGATTATGGAGGTTTGACCAATCCATACTCAGTATGAACAAAGGCTTAGAAGTTGACTATGTTTATTGAATATACTGGCAGTTTGAGTGACCATCTTACAGAGGTAAGTTGTAGATGTTTTGAGCAGATTTGAGGAGGCAAATAAGTATGGAGATGTTATATAAGTCTAAAATATTTATTATAACTTATTTTTTGTCATTATTTTCCCTTTATTATTTATAGATATTCAAAATATCTTGATTGTATTTTGACTGTATATGACCAGTTTGAGTGGTCATTCTAATAGATTTGATTTGATTGCTTAGAGCCTATGTTGAAGTGTCTAAGGCACATGGAAGTGTTTTATAGGTCATTAAGGTTTCACACATTTTATCTAATCATATGGATATGTGAAAATATTTGAGTAGTTGCTTCAATAGTTTGAGATTGTATTTTATGTTTATAAAGGCCTGAAGAACAAGGAGACCTAATTGGTAGGTTCAAGTATTGAGTTGGTGTTCCAGGTGGCATGAACCCATGAGGGAGTGAGAAAAGGTATTTTTTAGATAGTTTTTATTTTTTCTAAGCATTATTTTAAGTTAAAAGTGGTTCAAGAGGTTTCAATATTAATGTGTGGATGTGAAGGCCTGATTATTTTGGGTCTCATTAAGGCCTAATGGAGGACTTGAGTCTTAATGACTATGGATGACATATGGAGTGGAGTTTTTCTTAAATTTAACATGTATGAGGACCTATTTAAAATTTATAACAAGTATGGTAATAATATTGGCCAACCAAGATGGGTTAGATGAGTGTATGGTATAAATACTAGGCATAATTGGCCTATTTAGAGTGGAGTTGAGAGAGCATGGTGCTAAGCAAAGGAGAAAACCTTTGAAAGAGAAGGTACATGTCATTTAGGACCATTAGAGATAAAATAGGATCAATCATGTTTATCTAATCAAGTTGATGTAGGATGACACATAGGTCATTGAACCTAATGAGCCTAGAAGAGGCAGATTGAATGAGTAAGCCTTAGAGGTTGTTTGAAAAAGATTGAAAGGTGAAGAAGAGTGAAAGAAAGATAATTCCATAATCATGTGTAAAATACATCAAATCAGAGGTGGTGACTAGATCAAGGTAGTTAAATGGGTGTTTGGTTGCCTATGGGGTTAGTTCTTCCTTGTGGGATGGGTGTCTCACTAAATTAAGGGATGTGTATTTCTTGATCAGTTGGTGCTGGTATACATGTTGGATCTTTTTATTTTAGGACTATAGTCCATCTTGAAAATTTAAATGGGTTTTTATCCCCCAAGAGTGTTTCCCATGTATAGCATGTGTTATGTGCTTGATCTTGTTATTTTCATTACAATGGTTAATTTGTATGCATCATGATTGTATGTGTTGAATGTTTAAGAATTGGGAATTAAATTAGACTATCTTGATTCACTGATTCACACCCTCCCCCTAATGATTGTACCTCTAAAAATTGGTATCAGATTCAGACCTTCTGTACAAGTTTAACCACTTGAAGGTAATCTTAGATACAATGACAAGTTCTCAAGGTTTCTCTATTAAGCAAGCTCCTTTATTTAATGGATCCAATTATACTTTTTGGAATGCAAGAATGAAGACCTACATCATGTCCTTGGGGTTTGACACATGGAAATATATTTTGGATGGTTATTCCATGCCACATACTCCTCTAACTAGTGTTGTAAATAAGAGCTAAGTGAGAACAATTTCAAAGCTATGAATTCTATCATTTATGGTCTTTCAAAGGTTGAGTTCACCAAGGTAATCCATTGTAAGTCTACTAAGGAGATTTGGGACAAATTTTAGCTCATCTATGAAGGAGATTCAAAATTCAAGTTAGCCAAACTACAAACCTACCGAAGGCAATTTGAAAGTCTCAAAATAAAGGAAGAGGATATTGTGGCTTCTTATCTTCTAAGATTTGTTGAAGTAGTGAACATGATCAAAGACATGGGAGAGGTTATTAAATAAGGCACTATAGTGTAAAAGGTATTAATGTCTCTCACTTTAAAATTTGATTCAAAATTTTTTTCTATAGAAGAAAGTCATGATCTCACCAAAATTAAGATGGATGAATTGCATGGCATTATTCTTACCTATGAGATGAGAGTTAATGAGGACAAACCACCAAAGAAAGAAGTAGATTTCAATGCAAAAAATAAGTTAAAGTAGAAGTTCCAAGGTAAGAAGGTCAAGGATGATGATATTTATAATATTGTTGATGACGGACTAATAACTCTGTTAACAAGAAAATTGAAAATAAGTTCAGGTAAGTTTAAGGGTAAATCTCCCTTCAAATGTTTCAATTATGAAGAGACAGGTCACTTTGCCAATAAGTGTCCTCATAAGAATAAGGGAAATGATAATGGATAACATGAAGAAGATCATGATAATGACAAGAATAAATTTAGGTCTAATAAGAGAAAGAATAGTTTCAAAAGTTATAATGGCCAAAAGAAGTTTTACAAGGACAAGAAGAGTCTCTACACCAAGGGATATTGCATCTCATCTAATGAGAATGATGGCAGTGATTATGAGAATGATCATGAAGATGTTGGTCCTACTGAAGATGAAGCTCTCTTCATGGATAAAAAGGTAGTTGCTCATATCAAAAATAGTTTACATGGTTTAGAGGTGGTTTATGTGATACAAATGATGAAAAAGACAAGGTAAACTATGATAATGAGTTGATGAATGCCCTTAAAATTATAGATATTTAGAATAAGAAAACCAAGAATTTGACATCTCAAATAAAGGACTATGAGGTGTAATTCAGTGTGTTTGAGGAAATAATAGATGAATACTTCAAAGAGTATAAAACTTTAGTCAAGCTTATTAATTATTAGTTAGAGACTATGAATGTAAACTTGAAGGACAAAGAAGTTGAATGTTCAAGGTATGTAACTGACATTGGTTCTTTAATAGATGAGCTGAAAAAGACTTCAAGTCAATTGAAGTCATTTGCAAAGTTTTAAAAGGGATAAATTGATTTAGATAACATTCCGAGTAGTCAAAAATATGAAAGTGGTAGAATTGGTCTTGGATATATATAAGAATAAAAGACTACTTCTCATGATGACTTGATAACTTTTGTGAACAATAATAATCAAGCTTTGAAGATTAACAATCAGTCAAAAAATGAAGTTTCTAATAGAAGGAAGACAAAACAAACCAGACAACCGAATTTAATGAGGTATGCAAACTTTAATGGTTATTGTTACACTTGTAATTAATTCATTCATAAGGCTATAAAGTGTAGAAGAACTTCTAGGAATGAATTTGATTAGAAATATGAATGGAATCATCAATCAAGTGTTGTGAGTCAAAGTGAGTGTTATAGTTGTCATGACATAGGACACATTGCAATATTTTATCTTAACAAGGTAAGACAAGCTAAGTTTTCATCAATAAGAGTGGTTTTCCATAATTGTCTAATAATTGATTACATTGATAAGTTTTGTAGACAAAGGACATCAAGTCATAATAAGTTATTTTAGGCTCCTAGAGTGCAAGGTAGAAGGAAAGTTAAAATATAGAAACCAAAAGTGGAAAGTATGTGCCATGATTAGTCTACAGGTCCAAGTGAACTATTTTCCATGGTATAAGATGCTACATAGTTTGAAGAATACCAAGGGTACTCATTATATACTCATGTTAAGAATAAAGATACAAAGCTCACTAAAGAGACCAAGGTAGTTGAAACTTGTCTTAAGGTATATGTAAACTTAAGTAAACAAAATGATGTTTTTGATCAAGTTTCCTATAAAGAATATCTGTTGACAATGTCAAGTGTTGATGCTTTGAAATGTGAGACCGATACTTCAAGTGAAAAGGTATGCCAATAATATTTATTTTCTCCATGTACTTTCAATACCATCCTAGAAGAAAAGAAAGTGATAAAGAAGATAAACAAGTTGATTTAGTCAAATAAAAGAAGAAGAATCAGTTCAATTTATCTAAGGAGAGATAATATGAGGAGTTGTGGGAAACTCTTTGTTTCACATTTTTATAGGACATTGTGGGTTAGCAGTGTCTCTCTCTAGGTTTCAAGGAGACACTTGTCAACAAAAGGAAACATACTAGATGTTAGTTGAGTTTTTAGTTGATATTACAAGATAAGAAAGTTCATGAGAAGATGTGTTTGGTTATGGGGGATCAATGAGTTTTATGTAAATACTTTAAATTGTTATGATGGTGAGTTGTCAAAATGTTCTATTTTCATAATAAAGGTGTGTTGATCTTGTTCTAGGATGCTCAAGGTGTGTTCAGTGTTTTTGGTTATGAAGGTAAGAACTTGTCAATTTCTATTGCTTAAATTGATTGGTCAAAATCATGAAGACTAAAGGTAAGGTTGGTATATAGTATGAGGAGAATGTATTATCATATTTTTGGTATCATTAAGAATGTCTTAGAGTTCTATATATGACAAATTATGTCTATCATGGAGTTCACAATGTTCTAAAGATGAGATAGTTCCATGAGGGTGCTTTTAAAAGGTTCTAAACCATGATGTCTTGTAGAGGATAAAGTGAAATTATTTTGAGATCCATACAAGAATTATTAATGTCTACTTTAGTTTTTTAAGTTAATCTAATGAAGATATGAGATTTATTGGTGGTTTCATAAGGATATTGACTAAGTGTGGATAGTGTTGAAGAGTTGCTAAAAGACATATTTCATTAAGAAGACATGTTGAAGATGATTTTCAAATAAAGCATGGAGTTAGAGGGAGATAACTTATATATTTAAAGAGGCTTGAAGAGGTTTGCATAATGTAATGGGGAGTCGCTCTTAATGTTTTAAAGGTGAGTTCAAGTAGTTTTTGTTGCTCTGATATGTTTTGTCTTCATAGAACAGAGTTTGATCAAAGAAGAGTGTAGTCATGGAGCATGATTGAGAAGCTCAAGGTAAGAATAGGTATTAATAATATTATGGGGATTCTATATCATCTCTAAAAGGTGGTCTTTTCCTATTATTGGTCCTTGAAGTCTTTTAGGTCCATAGGATCAGAAGTTGAGCCCACTTTATCATTATGTCAAAGGGGGAGAAATTGCTCAAAGAGAGAGATAGAGTTTGAGCATAAGATTTGTATTAATGTTGACATAAATGATAAAGGTAGATATTTTTGGAGGTTTTTCAATGATGTCTTCAAGGTGACCAAGGATTTTTATGAGGTGTCATGTGTGTTAGAATGACAATGACAAAGTGTGCTTCAGTGTTCTTGCATAGTTCTTCAATGTTTGACTTGAATAGGCATATGGTGGATGTTATTAATGGTATGGTCATGTTTTATAGACCCTATGGGTTTTTTTGAGTTCTTGGAGTGCTTTTGGAAGTGAAAGGAATTCATTATAGTATTCATATGAAGGTCTAGGTTCAAGTAGTCATCTTGACAGATAAGGCTAAATGAGTAGATTGTTGATGTCAGTATTCACATGTGTGAAGGTTTCAAGAGCAGCTTGATATATGGATGGATTACCCTATGAGAGGAGATGATGTGGTCCAATTTTTATTTAATGAGTATGTGTGGAAAAATTTATTAAGGTGTAAAGTTGGCTTCTCAGATAGAGTTCACTAAGTTCCCATACTTAGCCAATTTTGTGATATCAAAGATCTATAGTGAGCATTTAATTGGGAAATGAAGATATACAGTGAGTGATTAATCTGAATATATAAGGATATAATGAGTGTTATACTTATTAGATAGATATCAATGGTGATCACAAAGTCTATTATTCAAATATCCTGAGAATGAATGTGATGAAGACATGTCACATTCACAAAGTTTGAGTAATAGATCAAGATTGATGGTGTGTTTAAATATGCATAGGAATATCAATGGTGCACATTATTAATTAATTCAATATAATGATCAAAATACATGTGGATATTCCAAGTGGTGTAAGTTCATTTGAGACTAATTTTAGGGTACACAGAGGGCATGCAGGGCTACCAAGTGGCTTGATCTCAGAAGTGATGATCTAAGATTAATGATGAGCAATACAAGTTAAAGTAAAGAGGCTCACAAGGAGATAAATGGAGCACATTTGAGAAATTAATGTGAGGAAATAAGATGAAGACATGTGTATGTATATTATTTTCATTAACTAGTGACCATTGTCATTTGATTTAGCAAAAGGATAAACTAGTGCTCAGTATTTTGCTTATATTTTTTGATCTAGGATGAATTTATTGAAGGTGTTAAAGGAAAATTTGAAGAATATTTCATGGTTCATATAGATATATTAGTTATAAGGTTTGAATTTATGTATAGGAAAATATATTGAGCTCCAAAGTTGATTGTGTGTTTGAACATGTTCTACAAGTAACCCAAGAAGGGTAATTAAAGATTTCTTGATGGTATTTTGATGTGTCAAAATGAGATAACTATTGAAGAGTTTTATATACTCTACGAGGATCATATTTTTGAATTATGGAGGTTTGAAAAATCCATATTCATTATGAATAAAGGATTATAAGTTAACTATGTTTATTTAATACACTGGCAGTTTGAGTGACCATCCTGTAGAGGTATGTTGTAGATGTTTTGAACAGAGATGAGGGAAAAAATAAGTATGGATATGTTGTATAAGTATAAAATATTTATGAGAAGGTATTATTTTTAAATATTTTCCCCTGATCAATTATGGAGAGTCAAAATAGCTTGACTGTATTTTTTTTGTATATGACCAGTCTGAGTGGTCATTATGATATAGTTGATTTGAGTGCTTAGAGCCTATCTTGAAGTTTATAATGCATATGGAAGTGTTATATAGTTCCTAAAGGTTTCACCCATGTTATATAATCATATATCTATGTGAAAATATTTTAGTAGTTGCTTCAAAAGTTTGAGATTGTTTTTTTAATGTATAAAGGCCTGAAGAGCAAGGAGACCTAATTGGTAGGTTCAAGTATTGAGTTGGTGATCCAAGTGGCATGGACCCATGAGGTAGTGAGAAATCATATATTAGAGATAAGTTTGATTTTTTATAATAATTGGTGGAATTTGAAGGTGGTTCAAGAGGTTGCAAGAGTAACATGTGGATGTGAAGGCCTAATTGTTTTGGGTCTCATTAAGGCCTAATGGAGGATTTGAGTCTTAAGGACTATGGCCAACCTATAAAGTGGAGTGTTTATTACATTTAAAATGTATGAATATATATTTTAAATGTATAACAATTATGGTAAGCATATTGGCTAACCAATATGGGTTAGATGAGTGTATGGTATAAATACTAGGCATAATTGGCCTATTTGGAGTGGAGTGGAGAGAGTGTGGTGTTAAGAAAAGGAGAGAACATTTGAAAGAGAAGGTACATGTAATTTAAGAACATCAAAGAGGAAAGAGGACTATTCATGTTTATCTAATCAATTTGATGCAGGAGGACATAGGTTATTGGACCTAATGATTTTAGAAGAGGCAGATTGAGTGAGTAAGCCCTAGAGGCTATTTAAGAAAGATTGAAGGGTGAAGAAGAGTGTAAGAAAGATAAGTACATAATCAGGTGTAGAAGACATCAGATTAGAGGTGGTGATTATATCAAATTATCTGATTAGGTGCTTGGTTGCCCAGGGGGTTGGTTCCTCCTTGTGGGATGGGTGGCTCACTAAATTAAGGGATGGGTGTTCCTTGATCAGTTAGTGTTGGGCTAAATATTTGATCTTTTTATTTTAGGAATATATTCCATATTATAGGGTTCAGTGGGTTTTAAACCTCAAGGGGGTTTCCCATGGATATCATTTATGTGCTTAATCTTGCTATGTTCATTGCAATGGTTAATTTGTATGCATCATGATTGTATGTGTTGAATATTTAAGAATTGGGAATTGAATTGGATTACCTTGATTCATTGATTCACCCCCAACCCTTAGTTATTTTACCTCTTACAAGGATACATTAAGTCTTAATAATACCCTTCCAAAACATTCCATCAGCATGCATGAGGAAAAGTGTAAAATAATGTTGATTATTTTCCCTTGTAAACCCTAAAAACATGGTGTTTTAGCCTGTAGACGTCATTTTTATTTCTTAAAGACCTTAAACAAATCATGGATGACCTTGATAACCTTCCAACCTCTATTTCATGCTTTATATCCTTTTTCATGATCATGCAACCTTCTACAAACCTACAAATCTTCATTTTTGGCTTGTTAGGTAGGTCGTAGACCTCATTTCATCTCTTTAAAGGACTGTTTTTTTCTTAATGGTCTTTAGGAAATTTTTGGCCTTTATAAAACTCTATTTTATTTCTCCTTAACTCTTGAAAAACTACTTTTTATATTCATACAACCTATTTTTTGGCTTGTTATACAACTTGTAAGACCCTGCAGACCTTAGTTCCTTTATGTTATGTAACTTGTGGGTTTTAAAAATATATCACATGTTCCTTGGAATATTTATAATCTCATAAATCTTGGTTTTTTCCTCAATATCCTTAAAAAGTCCCTATAAATATCATCAAGACCTGTAGAAATTCATTTTTAAAAACTCTATTTTTTCTCATTACACCCTCATAGGAACCTTGGAAACATGTTTTAAACTCCTTAGAAATAATGGAGACTACCTTTATTTTGCCTTGAATGAGATCTTGGAGAGGTGAAATAGGGTTTATCATGGCCTTAACTGAGCTCTTCATGTTAGAAACCTAATAAAATCCATAAGGGGGTAGAAAGAAGGGGAAAACAAGGTCAAAGACACCTTCGTACAAGATGTACAAACCTAAGGATTTGAAAAGGAGTTTCAAAAATTCTAAATGACCTTTATGCCCCTTCTTTGGAATGTTTCAACCTTCTCATGACCTAGTGAATTTATCTTAGGACTTTTTGTCATTATTTCACATTGAAAAACAACTTTTGTGCTTCTAGTCATGAAATAGGCCTCAATAAGGGCTAGGTATTATAAATATGTAAAAGTATGGGAAAACATGAATAGTTCATCTAATTTTGGTCTAATTTGGTTTACATGGAGGTAATACTATCTCTTACTCAACTTTTTCAGGCTTAGAATTTCATTTCATAACATGTGAGGTGATGAGGGATCAAGGAGACTTGAAAAGTCATTACAACCTAGACCAAATCTAAAAATACAAATATTTTTCCAAGGTGTGTTCACTTCATTTTTTCTATTTTCCTTACTTTATTCCATGTTAAAATATTTTTTTATGCTTTTTTATTATTTAGCTATTAGATACAAATTATGTTTTTAAACTTTTTCATTTAGGTATAGCCTATGTTGATTGATTTATCATTATGTTAGTGTAAAATCACCCTATTCCATTATTATTAATTTTTTTTTTGATGAACCTGTATGTTATTTGAATGCTTACACCTTATATGGTTTTTATTTTATGGTTTCATGACTGATTTCTAATTTTTTATATCTAAATTATATTTACATGTTTTTTCAAACCCTAACTCCCCCTTTCCTTTTTATTATTTCATATTATACCCATCTTTCATAAATTGGTGCATACACCTTTGTTGTTTGGATGTGTACATATTTATAAGTTTCTTAGGGTTTATTCCTACACTTTCAAATCTGATTTTTAGATTTGCATATTTTCTTTTCTTACTACATTTTATCATGGATACTTATAGATATTCCTTCTTATATGGTTTACATTAATGTAAAAATTCCATCTATTTCTAATAGAATGCATTTTAATACTCCTTTGAATGATGATAGTGACCATAAAATCTTTGATGATTCAAATTATTTTGATGATGTTGATCCACATAGAGTCACTACAATTTTTAAATTTAGAGTTATGATTAATAAGCATCCAAAAATTTTGTAACCTTTATTGCTTAAGTTGAAACTTGCACAACAATAAACTATGGATAAGCAATCTACATAAATATACAACTATAGATCCATCGATTGGTTCTACTCCACCTATTAGAGGCTCTACATCTACATTAGGTGGTGAGGCTAGTTCTCCTCATTATACTAATTATTCTTATATGCCTCCACCTGCTAATACATCCCATCCTCAATTCAATCATTATATTTTTATACAACCTCAGGCTTATATAGTTCCTCCTACAGTCAATCCAATGACCAATGTGACTTTAAGATCTAATTATTATATTACATCTCTTGGTCATTAACATGGAAAAAATAATAATCATGCCTAAATTTCAAATATTTATAATCATGATAAGGAATCCATCCCTACATACACTCATACCAATGCTAATCATACACATAATGGTGCACCTATTGATCTAACAGTTTTATAAAAACTTCAAAATATGCAATTATAAATTATGTAACTATCTAAAGCATATAACAATCCTAGCCATGTGATTTCATCTTGTGAAATATTACACAACCCAATGGATACAAAAATTCATATTCACCCATTTCCTCCTTTATTTCAAGTGTCTAAATTTATAATAAGTGATGCTAATAGGGATCCTTCACATCATGACAGAGCTTATTTTTCATCTTTATTTGGTTTTCAACATGATCATTTACATTTGAACAAGTTATTTAATATAAGTCTCATCAAATATGCTTTAGATTGGCTCTATGCCCTAATTGTGGGCTCTATGCAACCATTTAACTATTTGATCATGTTTTAACCTTTTAGGACTTGTTAAGTTGTGGAGCTAAAAGCTTCACTGTTATGCAAATGTGGAGGTTGTTGGGCTTATCTAGTAACCAACATCGGTAGTATCGCCAACATCGGTCAGGCATGGATCAGATCTAACCTACATCAGTCAGGGATCAGCCGACGTCGGTCATATGTAGACCGATAGTGACCGACATCGGTCACCTATGTGTGTGTGTGTTTGCATGCGTTTCTAGAATTATATTTGTTTTAATTTTAGGAGGATAGAGTGTTTGCATGTAAAGACTAATTTTAGTCTGGAGTCTGTGTTTCTAATTATTGTATGCCTTGGATCTTATTTAAGAGACCCATGGGGCATGTATTGTAAGCAAGCAATCAAGGTCAATTAGATCTGCAAGGTGCAAGATCAAGAAGATCAGCTGAAGCAAGGGAATACCAACTTGGTTATTGAGTTGATTGTAATTGATTGAGAGAGAAAACTCTTGAGAGAAATACTGTACACCTAAGAGGTGTGGGAAGAGTGAGATTTCTTCATTGTATTCTGGAAGAGTTTAATACAAGATTGGTTGTTTCTTGTATCTCCTATTATTTGCTATTTCTGATTTCTAGTTACTTATTACTTCTAGTTCAATTTTGTGTTTATTTGTTTATAAAAAAGTAATCAATTGTACTCCAAGTTCCTAACAACTGGTATCAGAGCTAGGATCACTAACAAGTGGTAGAGTGGGTTAGTGTTTGTTGATTACAGGTTCACTCATAGGGGTTTCTGTTTGAGTGGGAGCAAAGCAATGGCAAAAGAAAGTAAACTAAGAATGGATAAATTATTGGCAAGAATTATCAATTATGGAGGATGTAGATAGAAGATTATCTATATCAAAGAGATCTATTTTTATCTTTGGGTGGGGTTTCAAGTAAGCCCACAAATATGCAAGATGAAGAATGGAATGTTCTTGATAGAAAGGCTATTGGATCTACAAGGTTGAGCCTGGCATCTTCTGTGATTTCTAATTTATCACAGGCAAAGACAACGGTAGAGTTAATGGATACTCTGGCAAACTTATATGAAAAACCCTCAGCTTCGAATAAGGTATATCTTATGAAGCAATTATTTAGTTTGCAAATGCAGGAAGGTGGATCTGTATATAGTCATCTTAATGATTTCCATGAAATTGTAAATCAGTTAAATTCAGTCAAAATAATTTTTGATGATGAAATTAAGGCTCTCTTAATCTTATGCTCTTTACCTGAAAGCTAGCATAGCTTGGTAATGGCAGTTAGCAATACTGCATCTGCTTCAAATATCTTGAAAGTTGATGATGTTGTTAGTGTAATCTTGAATGAAGAAATTTGTAAGAAAAGCACAAGAGAAACATCAAGTAATGCTTTAAGTATTGAAAGTAGGGGAAGGCAAAGAGA
Source organism: Torreya grandis (assembly GCA_037957365.1). NCBI lineage: Eukaryota > Viridiplantae > Streptophyta > Pinopsida > Cupressales > Taxaceae > Torreya > Torreya grandis. Next base: position 2,416,453 of record JARHVA010000127.1, read on the forward strand.
GAAGGGCAAGCAAAGGAAATCAAGGTCAAAGATGGGAAGGAGATCCAAATCTAAAAATGGAGGTATAATCTGCTGGAATTGTGGAAAGAAAGGGCATGCAAAGAAAGACTGTTGGTTTAAAGATAATAAAGAAAATAAGCAAGAAGGTAATAAGGAAGCAAATGTTGTAGGTATTGTTGCACAAGATGCTCTTATATTTTCTTTGGATAGTCAAGTAGAATCATGGGTTTTAGATTTTGGTGCTTCTTTCCATGCAACCCAAAATAGAGAATTTTTCAATGATTATGTCCATGGAGATTTTGAAAAAGTTTATTTAGGGGATGGTGAGCCTTGTCAAATTGTTGGCAAAGGAAAAGTGTAGCTGAAATTAAAAAATGGCAACACATGGGTGTTGAAAGATGTCATGCATGCACCCATCTTGAAGAAGAATCTGATTTCTATAGGAAAGTTGGGTGATGAGGGTTGCACAATAACACTCACAGTGGAATCTTGGAAAGTTTCCAAGGGTGCACTTGTATTAACAAGAGGTAAGAGAGTAGGTACACTTTATCTATCTACTTGTGTTACTGATTATTCTCCTTCTATTTTATCTACTTCAGATGTAGATGCAAAGATGTGGCACTATAGGCTTGGTCACATGAGTGAGAAGGGAATGAATGTTCTTAAGTCAAAAGGTAATCTTTTAGATTTGAAAAGCATAGATCTAGATTTTTGTGAGCATTGTATTTTTGGGAAATAGAAGAAAGTGAGGTTTCTCAAGACTGGGTCAACAAAGAAGGAGCACAAGTTGGAGCTTGTTCACACAGACGTGTAGAGACCAGCTCAGGTAGCTTCTATTGGAGGATCATAATATTATGTTTCTTTCATTGATGATGCTAAAAGAAAGGTATGGGTTTATTGCATAAAGAGGAAATCTAATGTTTTTGACACATTTAAGATATGGAAAGCTTTGGTTGAGAATGAAATAGGTTTGAGATTGAAGTGCATTAGATCTGACAATGGTGGTGAGTACTGTAGCAATAAATTTAATAGTTACTATTCTATGAGTGGAATACGTAGGGAAATGATGGTTCCAAGGACACCTCAGCAAAATAGAGTTGCTGAAAGGATGAATAGAATAATAATGGAGTGTGCATGGAGTATGAGGTTGCATGTTGGTTTGCCCTTAAAGTTTTGGGTAAAAGCTGTAGATACTACAGTTTACCTAATTAACAGAAGACCTTCTACTGCTCTGGATGGTGGAATTCTAGAAGAGGCTTGGACAGGTAAAAAGGTAGATCTTTCATTTCTCAGAGTTTTTGGTTCTGAAGCTTTTGTGCATGTTGATAAAGAAAATATAAAGAAGCTGGCTACTAAATATATGCGGTGCACTTTCATTAGTTATGGCTTTGGAGATTTTAGATTCTAGTTGTGGAACTTAGAAACTCACAAAATTATTAGAAGCCGTGATGTATTTTTCAATGAGAAGGTGATGTACAGTGATCAGCTCAAGAGGCTGAATAATTTTGAGTAGGGCAATCTTGATTTGGATGAGGTAATGATCTAAAATGAGATCGTGGGTAAAAATCATCACTCACAAGAAAACATAGAGACTAATGTCGATAGTAAATGATGTTGGCAGTCAAGTAGGAACTGACATTGGTTAGATATTAATCGATGTTGGTCAGGTCGGTCAGGTGAAATTGACGTCAGTTAGGTGCAGACCAAGAGTTGATCGGGATCGATCATTGACAGAGAATTTAGGCAAACAAGCTGTAAATGAGTCTCAAACACAAATAAGGAGGATTGTAAGGGTAAGTAAACCTCCAATTCATTATTCCCCTTCTTTATACTATGTGTTGCTCACTGATGGTGGAGAGCCAGAAAGTTTTGATGAGGCAATGCAGGGAGAATCCAAGAAATAGTGGGAGCATGGCATGAATGAAGAAATTGATTCCTTAGAAAAGAACCAAATGTGGGATTTGGTTGAGTTTCCAGTCGGAAAGAAAGCACTAAAAAACAAATGGGTATACAGGTTAAAAGAAGGAGAGAATGGACAAATGAGACATAAGGCCAGGTTGGTAGTAAAGGGATTTGCATAGAAACCAGGTATTGACTTTGGTGAAATCTTTTCTCTTGTAGTAAAGATGACTTTTATTCGGATTGTATTGTCTTTAGTTGCTATTGAGGATTTGCATCTTGAGAAACTTGATGTTAAGACAACATTTCTTCATGGAGATTTGGATGAAGAGATATATATGGATCAGCCGGAAGGTGTTGAGGTCAAAGGTAAGGAGAATCTTGTGTGCAGGTTGAAGAAAAGCTTATATGGTCTTAAGCAAGCTACAAGATAATGGTGTTTAAGGTTTGACAGGTTTATGACAAAGCATGGCTTTAGTAAATGTCAATCTGACCATTGTGTTTATTTTACTAGATTGGATAATGGTAGTTATATTATCCTGTTGCTATATGTAGATGATTTGCATGTTGCAGGTTCACAAATGCATGTAATTACTGAGCTAAAGGTAAAATTAGCTCACACATTTTCCATGAAGGATTTAGGAGTAGCAAAGAAAATCCTTGGCATGAGTATTAAGAGAGACAGGAAAAATCACAAGCTGATTTTGTCTCAAGAGGATTATGTGAATAAGGTGTTGGAGAGGTTCTGTATTCAGGATGTAAAACTAGTAAGCACACCTATGGCTGGACACTTCAAGTTGAGCAAAGAACAGTGTCCTAAATCACATGATGAGGTTGAGTACATGAGCAAAGTTCCATATGCTTCAGTAGTTGGGAGCTTAATGTATGCAATGGTATGTACTAGACCTGATATTGCCCAAGCAGTGGGAGTTGTCAGCAAGTTTATGGCCAATCTAGGAAAGGAACACTAGAAAGTAGTTCAGTGGATTCTTAGATATCTGAGAGGGACCAGCAGTAGGTATTTATGTTATGCAGGGTCAAACACTTCTCTACATGGGTATGTAGATTCAGATATGGCAGGTGACTTAGATGGTAGGAGAAGTACCATAAGATATGTGTTAACTATTGGTGGAACGGCGGTTAGCTAGATTTCAAAGTTATAAAAGGTTGTTGCCTTGTCTACTACAGAGGCAGAATACATTGTAGTCACAGAGGCTAGCAAGGAAATCATATGGATGACACGATTCATGGAAGAGTTGGGAAAGGAGCAAGAGAGTTGCAAATTGTAAAGTGATAGTCAAAGTGCATTTCATTTGGCAAAGAATTCAGCCCTTCATTCAAGAACCAAACATATACAGCTTAGGTACCACTTCATTCAATAGGTATTGGAGGATGGATAGTTGAAGCTGGAAAAGATCCATACAGATAAGAACCCTGCAGATATGTTAACAAAGCGAGTAACAAAGGAGAAGTTGAATCTTCATTCAAATTTTGTCGGTCTTCAAGATTGAACTTGAAGAGGGAGAAACAAGCTAGAGAAACTAAATAGAGGATGTTGTTGTACAGGTATAGGTGTAGCTGTTTATCTCCAAGTGGGAGATTATTAAGTTGTGGAGCTAAAAGCTTCACTGTTATGCAAATGTGGAGGTTATTAGGCTTAGCCAGTAATCGGCATCGGCAATATCACTGACATTGGTTAGGCGTGGATCAGATCTGACTGACATCGGTCAGGGATCGGCCGATGTCAGTCATAAGCAGACCAAAAACGACCGAAATTGGTCACCTGTGTGTGTGAATTTGCATGCGTTTCTAGAATTAGATTTGTTTTAATTTTAGGAGGACAGAGTGTTTGCATGTAAAGACTAATTTTAGTCTTGAGTATGTGTTTCTTATTATTGTATGCCTTAGATCTTATTTAAGAGACCCATGGGGCATGTATTGTAAGCAAGCAAGTAAGCAAGGTCAATTAGATCTGCAAGGTGCAAGATCAAGAAGATCAACTGAAGCAAGGGAATAACAACTCGGTTATTGAGTTGATTGTAATTGATTGAGAGAGAGAACTCTTGAGAGAAATACTATACACCCAAGAGGTGTGGGAAGAGTGAGATTTCTTCATTGTATTCTGGAAGAGTTTAATACAAGATTGGTTGTTTCTTGTATCTCCTATTATTTTTTATTTCTGATTTCTAGTTACTTATTACTTCTAGTTCAATTTCATGTTTAGTTGCTTATACAAAAGTAATCAATTGTACTCCAAGTTCCTAACAGGACTTAGCTTATGTAAATCCTATGTTTCATTAAAGGGATGAGTAGACTAAATTATGGAAATAATATTCATAAAATAACCACTAATTTTTTATAAAATTGACTAGATTTGACTTTTTAAAAAATGGTATTAAATATGTGCAAATAAAAACTTATCTAAAAAAACCCTAATACAGATGATCTTAGTGTTAGAAACTAAGATAGAATTAGATATGAGTTTCATCAATTATATCCTTATGTCATAACCTCTCATAGATAGTAGTGCGACATTTGGATAGTAACACCATGTGGTTCTAGTGTCCTAATATTGGCACTAATATGCTCTATGTAGGACTATCCCAAACTTTTGAGTGCACTTGTGTCTAGGTTTTTGGGGTTTGATCTTATGTGCAAAAATTTTAGAACTTTACATTATGCCTATTATGACTAATTGATGATTCAAACCTTAATCCTCCTTGAAAGTAGGGTATGAGATAAAAAGTGTGTTCATTATTAGCATAGGCTAGACATCCTTAACACCCCACTATGAAGAGATTTACCTACATACCAATAATTTGAGGAGGGATCAAGACTGATGTAGTTCTCCCCACATAAGTGTTGGTGCAAGTGTAAGTTATGCTAGTATGATAGTGTCCATGAGTGCCTTGAGTGTGCTTGAGATTGTAAATCTAGAAAATATGAGCTTAGATCTACTATATATGGTAGTATGCAAAAAAAGGGAAGAATAGGGAATGATAACCTTGATTTTGCTCAACTTGTTTTGTGTTTAAGAAGGTTATTTTGCATCTAATCTCCATCTATTTTATATAGGGTAAAAAGTCATGTATTTATAGTGTCATTTTTCTTGTGTGGATAATAATAAAAGATGTTTAGGCCCACCTTAAGAGGATCTTACTTTTTAAAATGTATTCGTTCAGAAAAAAAAGGGTAAAGGACATAGGTGCCATTTTGGGGACACTAAATCCACGTGGATCTAGTGTCTTATTGAGATTAACATACCCTCATTTTTGAAAAATGAGGATCCTTGTTCAATTTTGAAAATTGCATTATAAAATGACATTTTAAATGATCAAAATTGCATTATTGAGTATCATGTTTACTTTAAATTTAATTGGCATGTTAGCATATTGTCCTTATTTGACTTGATCTAATGTTGCTAATATTTGACTTGTGTGTGTACAAGTTGTAGATCTAATGGTGTCTCAATTAAATGAACACTATTTAGGGTTTTATACATTGATGCTAATTTGACCCTTTGTTTTTATTAACCCTTGATATCTTATTGATTTATTGAATTTATGTTTAAATCATGTTAATACCTTAGTTTAATATGTTTTATCCTAGGTCCCTTTGAATAAGATTCAAATTTGTGTGGATCCAATTTGAGTGAGAACATTTTGTTATGTCCTAGACTTAGTTTAATTTTTTATACTAAGGTTCTATCCATGTTTATCAACATGACTAAAACCTTAGTCTAAAATTTTTATGCTAGGTGCTTTATGTCCTAAGGCCCCCACTTAGTCTAATTCAATGCTCACATAGAATAATTAAATGCAAGAGTAATTTACTATATTTTAAACATAATCTAAAATTTTATCCTAAAGTCCTAATTATCTTTATTAATACAACTAAAACCTTAGGTTAGAACTTTATCCTAAGTTATTTATATTACCTGATCCTTAACTTAGTTTATTTTTATTTCCCACAAGAATGGATCAACGTGTAGATGATAAGTAGTGGAATATCATATCTCAACAGGGGATTAACGGTACATGAGCACCCACCTAGGTCAAAATGTCAAAGCACTCATATCAAGAATGAGAGTGACAAGTGTCACCATCTCAGAGATAGTTATAAGATCTTCTGGCAAGTGAAGTATCAATAATTCAAGCAAAATGGAGAATAACCAATCATATTCAACCTCTTGATTTGAAATCAATGGAGTACATTAAAGCATACAATGAAGATCTAATGTTACAAGATAAATTCAATAAGTCAAGACTCTATGTAATAATCCAAGAGTGAAAAATGTCATGATATCAATGATTTATCCCAAAATCAAAGGTCCACATTCATTCTAATAAGATCAAACTAATCAAGATTGATAGAGTGCATTGATCCATACAAAGAAGATCCAACGGTGTGAGATGAAGATAACTTTTCAAAGATACCAAAACAAATGTGGTAGTGATGTGTGTCACAACCATGATGATTGGAATGAGATCAACCAATAGATTTAAACCCCTTAGATTGAGATCTACAGTGAGAATTGAAGATAAATTTTCAAAGGGCCCAAATGGAACAAGAGGCCACCACATGGCCTAAGGGCATTAAGTGATGGACTATGTTCATAATAAGCATAGGAATCTCATGGATCTGCCATGTGGTAGCTCTTAGGAAGATAAAATAATGATCAATGGCTTATGATGAATTAAAGGCTAGCGGGCCCCACTAAAGATCAATGGAGCATATTAAATCAAGCTTCAAGATTACATGATATGGTGACATGTGTCCTAAAATGATAAATGGTCATAATTTAAAAATTAATAAATAGTTTGACATAGTAATGCCATATAAGAAAAATAAGTTAGATTGTAAGATCTTGTGGACCCACAGACATAAAAGGTATAAATACATTATTTGAGTAAAATCTAAGGCATGAAGTTCATAGTTCAAACTTAATTTCCATCATTGAAGCTTTGCATAAACCTCCAAGAAGCCCTAGAAGAGTATGTAAGCCCTAATTTTCCATTATTTTCTTTGTGATCAAGCTAAGGAGAATTGAATTATCATCTGCACAAAGATAATTTAATCAAGAACTAAATTATATTTCACTAGTAAGCAATTTGATAAAATTCATAGCAATGGCAGCTCAAAAGAATGTTTTAGAGGAAGATGTGGAACTGTATTTAGAAACAAATGTTAAAGGTCATATTTTCAAGGATACAAATTTCATTGCCTCTACTTTAAACATAAGAGATAATAATTTGTTAAAATTATTTTAGATGATAGACAATCAACCATCCATTACTAGGGAAGAGGAAAAAAATCTCTCATCAAAGAGGTTATACGATGAAATTATTGCAATTCAAATGACAAGTCTCTATTATACAATAGTGAAGCCTAAGGTACTCCATTGCATTAACATTCTTGCTCCCATTTTCAAGGAAACTAAGATAGATAATGGTATGATAATTAATGAACTCAATCTAAGAAAAGTTGCTTATGTTTTTGCTATTACATTTAAGTCTTATTACAAACTACCCAAACCCTAAATATGTAGACCCATTATGGGTGCCCATAGTCTACTTTATATTTGAAAAGGAAATTGTCCCCCCTTTAGGTGAAATAATTAATATCTCACTAAGTAGACAAATTTATGCAGTTAGGCATAAGAGGAAAACCTAGTTTTTCATGATGTCATATCTCTTAGATGCTCTTTGTGCAACAACAAAGATTCTAAACCAAAGAGTATGGTCACCTAGTGAAACCTAACTATTTCACAATACTATTCTAAGCTGCACATATTCAAGTATAGGGACCAAATTTAATTTATTTGTGACTATGTCTATCCAACCTTGACTGAGGTTATAACTAGTATCCCAATGATAAGAGTTAACCCACTAATCAATAAATCTATTAAAGATATGGGGGATATATGGTTACATCTAAACTAAAATGTTATAAGGGCTGAGATAACTCAAATTTCTCCTCTCAAGCTACCTATTCATGAACCTTATAATTTAGTTGAACAAGAGGCTACATAACAATTATTTCATGGCATTGATGGTTTGTATAAGACTAAAAGGAAGGGACTCATTCACAGTTTCCCAATGATAATTAGAAAGACTATATTCAGATAGTTAGATAATATTGAAGCTACATCAAAACATAAATCATCCTTCAACCTACAGATTGATGAGCTCACGCAATGGGATCCTTATGGGAAAGTTAAGGAACATTTGAAAAATAAAGGAATTCTAAATGTGCCCTATGATCATGATCTTGGGGCATTTGACCCTATATACACCAAGGCTTCATCTTACTTTGAAGTCACTAAGAGATTCAAATAGCATAGCCTAAGGCCTGATTCTAGGCTAGAAATAAATTAAAAGGTGGATGATAGGTGAAAATTAGTCCCTGGGCAATATCATCTAATAAGTAAACCTCTACCAGTTAATGCATAGCTAGGGACATAAAATATTAAAGAGAATAGGCTTGGGGAAAGAAGACTAGATGAAATCCCTTCAAGTTCATCATTTCATGAATTCCCTAAGGTAGTATAACAAGAAGCACATCAAGAAGAGATTCAAATGATATCCTTTGACCCCAATGAGACTATAGAGGATGCATTGAAAATGTTATCTAGTACTTATGAGTCAGATGATGAAGAAGCCTAGGTTGAGGAAACAAAGGAAGAGAAAGGGAAAAAAATGCCATTATACTTAGTTATAGTTTACACCCTTACAAGGAAGACTGAGCTGGCCATTGTTCCTAAAGAAAAAAGACCCAAATTGTCTTTCACTACTCCTCTAAGTGATTTCAATTTGTTTAGTGAATAAAATTTGTTATATGGTCCACCAATTCTATAATGGTTCATTTATGAACCAAAAATAGAGATTCTTCCCACTTATTATCATTCTTGGCCTATGATGAAAGCCATTATTATTATTTTGTATCAAGAAATGAAGCCCTGAATCATAGCACTACAAGAAGAGGAGGCAAAAAGACTAACTACACCAAGTGATTTAGTAGCTTCATCATAAATAGAGGTCATAGCACCACATGTGACTCAATCCATAGTTGGATTCAAATTTGACCCAAACACTATTGGTTTGTTGAGGGTAACTAAGAAAAAAATCATAGCAGGTGGTGAGGAGATCACATATTAAAGGGTAGAGCCATTGACCAATTTGACTCAAAAATAAGGATAGAGGCCTGGAGAAGATCTTATCTTTGAAGAGGATCCCCTAAATATATCCCAAGCACAATCAAAGCAAATATAAGAAGCTATCAAGGGCTAGCAATAGCAAAAGAATAACTTGGAGGAATAGGCTATCTTGTATGTTCTAGAAGCTATGATCAATATGTTTGAAGCTACATTGTATGATATGTTCAAATCTTTGAAATCAATGAGGTCTAGATAGGATGTAGTGAGAAACTAGGTAATTGTGGCTAAGAACCAAATAGCCCAATGTTAGGATTTATATAGCAAAGTGAAGGACTTGGTCACTATTTTGATAGAAGATCAAATTCCTAATTTCAAGGCAATCAACCTAGCCCATTTGAACATGGCTATAGTTGTATTAACAAAGAAGGTGAAGGGTTTGAGTAAATGATCTAAGATTTTAGAGGATCTCTTTGATGATGGAAAATAATTAGAGATCATAATGAGGGATATATTGGGAAGCATAATCATAGACCCAACTACACTCAGCATTATTGGTCTAATCGCTGATGAAGAATTCAAGCTCAGGGATATTCAAGTTATGTAAGAGGTAATAAATTAAAACCAAGGAAGGGTATGGGTTGAGAATAGTAGGATATTGGACATGATCCTAAATTTAGAGGAGAATATTGGTAAATCCAAGAGCATTAAATAAGTCCTAGATAGAGATGACAAGGACTTGAGAGACCTAGAAAATCAAGAAGATGAGCTATTCATGGAAACTATCATCAACCTCAAGAATATTTATGGGCAACATGAAAAGGCAATGAAAATCCTACAGTAGAAACAAGGGGACACAACAACAAATGAGTCCCAAAGTTAAATTAGTTGACTTGAGTATATTCTTTTTTAACTTGACATGTATAACATTTTGAAAAGAGAATATTCTTTTTGTAAAGGCATGTACAACTTGTAAAGCACATTACCTATAGGTCGGTCCATTAAGAGATGTCATAGTTATAGAACATTATAGAAAGGACACCTATCTATGACACTCATATAATTATAATTTGACATGACTGACCGACATACCTCCTCAGTTTTTTATATAAGGGGTATTGTCATTTGTAAGAGGGGGAGTTTTGAGAAAGAAAACTTTGTGAAATTTTGGAGTAATCAATACAAGCAGAGAATTCTAAAAATATTATCTTATTTTGTTTGTGTGATTGATATTATTATTGATATTTCACTTGTATGGCCTAATTTTAAGATTTGAATGGTTCTTATGAATTTTAGAAGTGCACATTTAAATGCAGAGTTGTCAATTTTTGCTAATATTAGATTGATTGAAATATCATAGGTTCATTTTGTTTTCTTTACTCTTCTTGTAGATATTCTAATGCTATTTGCTTGCAAGAATAAATATTTAAAGTGAATCTGGTTCTTATTTACATTATTTCTACATTCCTTAGATGTTCACCTGATGTGTGATAAGATTTGAGCTTAAGATATTTCATGTCATATATTGGTTTTAAGTTCATGTTTAGATGAAATTTGAACTTTGTCATAATGTTTGGATTGAATATCATCAATATATTTCTTCTCTGCCTTACCCTTCCTTTTGCTTATTTTTTGAACATTTCACTTTAGTTTAGTTTTATTATGAATATCCATTATAGCTTAGATTTTAGACTTAAAAGTTGATCATAATTCACTTCACTTAGTTTAGATTAGTTACATTTTTACAAGTTAGCTTTTACGCCACAGTTGCTCCCAACAACCAAATAGTTACATTATAAATTTGTCGAATAGTCCATGTATTCTACTATTATTCCACCAAATATATAAATAATATCACAACCTACAACTCATGCAATGGATTCTTTAAATCCAGAAATGAGAAGTGTTTCTTAAACACTTTGAACCACTTGTGATACACTTTCAAGAATCAATAGGAACCCATTCCACTGGCACTAGAAGGAGGGCCTTTGATTAAATATTTGTGAATTTGTAGTATCCTTGATAATTTTAGTGAATTTTGTTTAAAGATCAGTGAATTATTTGCATATTTGTGTTGTTCTTAGCTCAATTAAATATGTTGGATGAATATTTTGTCGTCAACTAACTGATGACAAAATGGGTATATCAGCCACAGCACAGGGAGATTTACACCACGAGGAGTGTGGGTTTACCAGATCTAGACGAGGTAAATCTCTCCTCTCATCAAGGGGAGGTTCCTTATTAAATATTTATACACTGGATATATGTATATAATTAAGCAAAAAATAACACATGGGGTGGTATCACAGCATCTACTTCTCTTTTTTCAAAAGTAATGTATAAAGAATAAAAGGGGGAGATCCTAGTCCGCAGCCAACAACATTCCTCTTCTTTTAGAAATTGTATCAAACGTGAAAAAAAAAATCACCTGAAGTGACAAAGTTCTCAAGAACACTTACGTAAGCACAAAGTCTTCCGTAGTCTCCTTCACCGATTCAGAACAAGTACAACCATAGAGTGAAGTGAAGCACAAAGTCTTCACCTGAAACTACAAAAGATAACTGAATCTCAAAGATAAAAGCATCACAAAGTCTATCTTCTACCTTCCATAAATGCCCTCAGATAATACTAACACACCCACTTTGATTATTAAATTAGACAAATAAGATATTACTAGGAAAAAAGACATAAGAACTATTTCCTAAATAACACAGACAATCTCAACACAAAGTCTGAAATAACCTGCTTCTCATTCATTCAACAAAATATGATTTACAAATTTGAGCACAAAGTCTCAAAAGTTGCTTCAATTTCAGCAGAGTGTTTGCTATTAATTTTTTCAAGAAGATTTACAAAGTGAGGTCTCCACTATATATAGGGAGAAATCCTCAAAAACTAGAAAATACTAAAATATACAAAATATCTTGGTCAAAGATGACTCATCTTTGACTTTTAGATATTTTTTTGAAATATTTACATGTAATTACATTTTTCAAAATTGCATGCACTTTGCACAAAATAGAAGTGCGTAAGGAGAGAAGAAGAAAGAAGGGGAGAGATTCAGTTATTGCTGCCAAATTTCTTCATATGTGCATCGAATATAGTGATGGATGCCTGAATTTTGATGCTGTCTGGTGCAACTGTGTTCTTAGAGACAATTCTGGCTCTGATCAATGCATCCTTTAATGCTGTGATGGCTTTAGCGTGGCCAGTTAACTTGGATTTTAGATTCTCCAAAGTTAACTGAGTGTTTACAATACTGTCCACTGAAGACATTGAGAAGGATTTTTCTTCAAAATCCCTCCGAATCATCTCTTTGAAGCTCTGAATCATTTCTTCTACTGGAAGGAATTGATTATCTTTAGAGGTCAATTTGCATGGTAGCTCTTCAAGTTTATTCAGCAGGCTCAGGTCACTCTTCTCACTAGCTTCCTTGAAAGCTTTAAGATAATCAATCAAATCTTTGAGTACCTAGATCCTGAAGATTAGTGACTCCTTGATTTCAACATAGGAGTCCTTGCTGGAGATGGCACCAATAGATATCAAGGTGTTTTTCTTGAGATCCTTCATTTCCTTCCATCTGCTAAGATCCTTTTCCAAACTATCAATCTCCTAAGAGATAAGGGAGATGAAGTCATCTAACTCTGCTTTTACCTTCCTCATTTTTCTTGTCCTTTCTACAACTTTTTCAAGCAAAAAAACTCCCTGAGTATGCATCTTTTCAATATAGTCCTCCAAGATTTTTCTCTTCAAATAAGTCTTTTCTGCTTTTTGAATGACTGAGTCATCCACGGAGAAGGCCTCTCGATTTGCTGCTTCAGAAGGATGAGTGAACCTTTTTATTACTATCGTTAGCTGCTCTGCTTTGGCCTTATAATAATCCTTCATTTCCTTCTCTCAATCAAATTTTTAGACCATGATGTCCATAGCCGACTGAAGATCATTTTTCGCACCTTCGTGAGTAACTTTTCCAAGTTTAACATGAGAGATGGAATAGCTGCTCATCTCAAAACCCTCAAGGGTTGCATCTTGTGGAGGCTTGGCAATTTCCAAAAAAAATTATCCTTTTTCTTCAACCAATTTAGAGAGGATTCTTGGCCTCTTAGGAGCTTTTGCTTTCACCGGCACTATTTTTCCAAAGTTGAATTCATCTGGGCAGATGGCCATCTTCTTTCTTTTTGGTGTGAAAGCAGACATCCAAGGCAAGAAGGAAGAGGTATCTGTTGTGACGACAGTTACCACAGCTGGTGTTATGGTAGCAACTTCTATGCTGTTATTGGTAACAGTGGTCACAGTTGGAGTAACTAGTGAAACTGTACCAGCCATTGATTCAGGCTCTTGTGCAGTGCTTGCTCCCAAGTTGAAGAAAGGAGATGATAAACTGGGGATGGACCCAGAAGAGCGAGGAGAACCTCCAGAAGTGCCCTGAGGATCACCGAATATGACTCTGGAAGGAGAGGCAGCTCTAGAAGAGGCAACACTGATCAGAGAGACAAGAGAAGAGGGTACCATGGGAGACTGAGGAGGAGAAGGAGAGATGTTCTTGAGTGGTTGTGCTTTTTCCTGCAAGAGTGGATATCCAGTGCTTGGTTGCCCTGATGGCTGATCATCTGTCTCCATGGGTTGGGCAACCTGTGCCTGAGAGCTTTATTTTGCAATCCCTTTGGCTGCCACTTCTGGCCCTTGTGCAGTCTTTGATTTCTTGGATACAAAGATGATCCTAGGCTTGTGAGGCCTAGAAGGAAAAAGGACATCACCTTTGTTTTTAGTTTTATTCTCTGCTTTCCTCTTCAATTCTATCTGGTATTCAGCTTCTGATCCCTTAATAAATTCCTTCAGGGTGATCCCTTTGGCTACTAACCAATCATTAGTGTTAGCCAATATTGGTTTGAATCTTTTTCTTAGAGAAGTCAGCTCCTTCTGAGACCACTGAATTAGAGGAAGAGGGGAACCATCAACCTTATCTACCAAATACCTGCTATTAACGATGTTTCCATCATCAACCAGATTAGAGGGAATCTCTGCAAGCCCTAGGTATTCAATTTGCTCTAGGGTCAGCCTGCAATAGTCCATTTTTCTAATCTCCTCGACCGTCCTCAGGTCTATCCAGATATCCTCAATCATTGGTTCATGGAACTGAGTTTTCCTTTTGATCTTTTTTTTGACTCTCCTATAGTCAAATTTTTCTCGTCTCTTGAATGGTTTTAAAGTAACCATCTGCATTTCAATTTCCATGACCTTGGCTTTGGTTGATGTTGCAACAGAATACCTGCCAATCTCGATTGGAAACCTGAACCCTGGTCTCTTCAGTTTTATCTGTCTAGTATGCACGACAACCAGTTGTCGGCAAAGTTCCATTAGAACTAATTAAACTGAAGGGAACTTAGGGAGCATGTATGGGTAGCCTTGGTAGAAGCTGACCTGAAGATAATAGAATGTGGGGAACTGAAGGAACATGCAATCGTAATCATTGACCACTGCCCAGGCCTCGTTTGATATTCTCTTCTGCTCGAGCTGAGGGTCGAAGAGACATAAAAATGTAGCAAAAAAGGCATCATTTACCCTCTTGAAGTGACGGGTTGACCCTTAAAATGTTAGTTGAGGATAATATGAGTAGATTGGGGTGGTCTTTCTATCTCTTTCAGTAGTTAATCCCAAAAAAGACCGTATTGCGATAGCTATGTAAACCAGGTACGAAGTCATGTAGAACTTGAAAGAAGTTTGTACCTTGGTTAATTACTCATGGAGGGCATTGTTGATTTGCTCTCCCCAAAAGATGGCTTGTTTGCCCTAGAGGATGATCTTGATGAATGGATACATCTATTCATGGAATTGTGAAGAAGACGGGAGGCCCCGTACTCTGCTGAGAAGGGTGATCAAATCACCAACTTCTTTGATGAAATCGCTCCTTAAAAAGTTCTATGGCCATCTTGATAAGCTCATCCTGGGGGACTTCAACCACTTATGGTTCATAACTTTCTTTGCCTTCTCAGGGTCTTTGTCATACTCCTTCTGAGCATCCCCAAAGTCAATTTGGGTTACTTCGGTGGCTGGAGGGCACATGAAAAATTTATTGATGAATTTAGGGTCTAACCAAATCACCATGTTGCCACTGGCATCTGAGACCAATCTGGTCTCTTTTTTGTAAAAGTGAGCGCATTGGAGGACAAACTCAGTATGATGCACTACTACCAGAAAGGTAGCCACCAGGTGGATGTTGCTCTCGATGGTCTTCTTCATCCGAGTGATTGGATTCGTCGCCTTTGTTCATGCTAGGAATTCAGCCATGTCCACATGGCCGATCTCAATGTCTCGAATATCATCGATGTTGGAGGTGACAGAAGTGAGGGGGAGGATGCCTTGATACTTATATTTCATTGTTTTTGCCTTCTTGGGAGACGCTTTTGTCATTGGGAATGATCTTGATCAGATGAGAGCAGATGTGCAAGAGTTCACTGATTGAACTGCAGCCATGATCACAACAACTAGGGGAGAGATGATGAATGGGGAAAATGCATTCTGAGTGATTATGACCACGGAGGTCACTTAAATAGGTTGGGTCGAAAGAAGGAGCAAAAAATGAGGAAAAAAGGGAAAGAAAGGGACAGGCAAAAAATAGGTAAGGGCAGAGAAAATCGCCGCCCTTGTAGAAATAACTTGCACAAGCAGAGAAAATCACCGCCCTTGCAGATGGGGAGGAAAAATTGGCAGGGCGGCGATTTTTGCCGCTCCTACACTTTGGGTTGCATCAGTGGAAAAATTTGTCACCGATGCGGCCTAAAGGGTTGAAATGCATAGGCAGTGAAATTTGACACCTATGCATGTTGGATTTGGAGGCCAAAGCACGGACGGAAAAAAATGTCGCTCGCATGAGTTTCTAGGAGAAACCCGCTGGTGAGGGAGAAAACAACGCTCGCGGCAAGGTAGAGAGGAAGCACGAGGGCAAGAGGAGAGAAAGATTAAAAAATAAAACAAAAACAACAACAAACAACTAACACTAAGCAAAAACAAGAAAAGAAAATAAAACAAATGCTAAAAATGAGACCTACTTGAGAAACTGCGTGCGTCGCGAGGTTGAATCCACCAAAATGCACTTCAACTCGTCAACTGGGTCACTCAGATGCAAGAGGCAGGAGGAAAGGAGAAAGCAATGAGAAGAAATAGGCTCAAATTAGTTTATATGGGGTGAAAAACCCACCCCAACAACCCTCCACATGTGGCAATAAATGCTATGCATGGTTATCGAGATGTGTAGGGGCAGCAAAATTTGCCGCCCTTGCACAAAAACAAGGAAAATGTAGAGGCGGCAAAAATGGCCGCTCTTACACGAAACAGAAGAAAATACTAACTCTGGAAGAGGTAGTCTGAAGAGGGGACTTGGTTCCCAAAATGTTTTGAGACCGTAACGGCCTTCTCTTTTTAAGAAGACGTGTTTCACAAATTTCAGAAGGTTCAGGTAGACCAAGATGAGAACGAGAAAAACCCACCTCGAAAATAAACTTAGAGAGATGAAAGACGAAACGGACAAGTTTCGTAGGGGGTTGTTCCCAAAAATGAGCTAAGCTAATTTTGGAAACAATAGTTGGCTCCTATTTGGGAACTTCTATTGATCAAATTGATTAGCGGGAGTAGAAACCAGTCTCTAAGTGCCTTCATCCAAGCCATTGAGCTATGAAGTCAAGCTAAAAATGAAAGAAAGAAAATAGACAAAACATAAAAACTGTACATATATACAAATGGACTCATCTAAGCTTCAAGGATTGAATAGCTTCAGATGTTGCCCGCTGTGAGGTAGTACAAATGGCATTCCATCTTGGTACTGTAGCAAGAAACTATCCTCACCACAAAGATGTCGAATGGTAAATGGGCCTCTCCATAGGGAGTCAAATTTTCCATGCATCCCTTTTGGTTCTCGCCTCTTGTCCCATAACAAGACTTGATCTCTGACTTGGAATTCATGCACTCTAGCTCTCTTATCAAAAAGTGCCTTCACCTGATTTTGATGCTCTATAATTTGGTCCACTACCATAACTCATTTTTCATTCAACTCGGTCAGACACATAATCCTTTTGTCGACTGAGCTTTTGAAGGTTGATTCTTCGATTGCTTTAGTTAGCCTAAGCGCTGGTAGTTCAAGGGTGATGGGGATTTTTACATTTAATCCATATAGAAGTTGGAAAGGTGACATACTTATAGCCATTTTAAGTGTTATCCTGTTGACCCATAAAGCATCATACAAAGCTTTGTGCCATGTTCTCTGGTTGTCGTCTACCAACTTCCTGATAATGGTGACCAGGTTCGTGTTACTCGATTCTGTTTGTCCATTTCCCTGAGGGAAATAATCTTAAGTGTGAGATAAGGTAATCCCATAACCAAAGCAAAATTGAGTAATTTCATATGAGGAAAAAAAGGCCACATTATCTATTACAATTTTGAGCAGAACCTCAAATCGAGAGATGATATTTTCTTTGAGAAAATTACACACTACTTCAGACGTAGCGTGCTTGGTTGGGATGGCCTCCACCCATTTGGTAAATTAATCCGTTGCGGTGAAGACATAATCATGCTCGACACTTGAAGATAGGTTAACTGCACCAATGAAATCAATACCCCACTGTTGGAAAGGTTCTTCAATTATAATCGACTTTAGAGGTAATGCAGCCAGCTTAGGCTTTCCAACGAACTGTTGACACAATTTGCACCTATGCACCCATTTGTAGGCATTCTAAAAAAGTGTGGGCCAATAGTACCTTGCTCTCAAAATCTTATGAGCTGTCACTGGTGCAGAAAAATGCCCTCCATAGGCCAAATTGTGAAAAGACTTTAAGAGTCTTTTTTGTTGCGCCTTATCAACACAATGAAGAAATGTCCCATCCAGGTTTCTCTTATAAAGACCATTGTCCCACAGGACATAACCAACCACTTTAAATTTAACATTCTATTTTTATTTATAAGAAAGATGAGTGGGACACTCACCATATGTCAGAATATGAGCAATATCTGAATACCACTCATCGGTGGTTGCAACAAAGAGGACTGTAGACACATCCTCGGTCTCTACTTCATTTTCTGCTTTATCCAGAATGTTGTTGGCGATCAACTAGAAAATACCCTTTCCCCGTACAAGCTTTGTAGGTTTGATATCTAGATCGAACTCTTGAGTCTTGGCAATCCAATTACCTTGCTTCGTACCAAACTCTTGCTGAGTCAAAATAGATTTTACTATTGTGTCAGGTACGAGAACTTTGGTGTGCGAGTTTAGGATGTAAAACTTGAAATGCTTGACTGCTTTGACCATTGCGTATGCATAATTTTCCATGTTAGAATATTTCAACTCATGGACCTTGAGTGGGCAACTCATGAAGGAGATAGGAGATTCTACACCTTCTTGATTTGGTTGAACTAAAATGGTCGATAGTGTATGCTCAGAAGCATAACTATATATTTTGAAACTTTTAGTATAGTGAGGACAAACCAAGACTGGTGCATGAGTAATTGTCTTTTTGATTTCATTGAACGCTGATTTGCCTTCAGCGGTCCACCTAAATACAGCATTGCCTTTCATCATGTCGATAATGTGACGAGTTTTCTCAGCAAACTCAGGAATGAACCTTTGAAGAAAATTCACCTTTCCAAAGAAAGAGTGAACTGCGGTCTTGCTGGTAGGCAGAGCAAGTTCCTGGATGGACTTGACTCTCTCTAAATCAATTTTAATACCTTCTCAAGACATGATGTGTCTGAGAAGTTTCCCCTTAGTAACTCTGAAGATAGATTTCTTTGGGTTTAAAGAAATACCGTTCTGACTACAGCATTCTAGTATCCTTTGCAAATGATGAACATGCTCAGAGCGATGCTTTGAAAACACTGTCAAATAATCCAAGTATACTACAATGAATTTTCCCATTTCATCCTTGAAAGCGAGATCCATCGCCCTTTAAAATGTGGCACCTGCATTTATCAGACCAAAAGGCATTCTTCGGTAAGCGAACGTGCCCCAAGGTGTGGTGAACATTGTCTTGTGCTGATCTTCTTTTCCAACTTCGACTTGATTGTACCCCAAAAAACCATCTAGCATTGATAACATTTTTGAACCTGTTACCATTTGCAGGACCTGATCCATGACAGGAAGGGGTAGTTATCTTTTAAAGACAACTAGTTTAAGTTCCTGAAATCCACACAGATTCAAATTTTTCCATTCTTCTTCCTGATGGGTACTATGTTGGCAATCCATGTTGAGTGATGGATTGAAAAAATTATCCGGGCATCCAACATCTTTTGTATCTCAGTTAAAACAGTACCTAAGATTTTTGGATTATACTGCCTGGATTTTTGCTTGTAAGGTATAGAGTTTGCCTTCAAAAGAATGTCATGGTGAACATCATTAGGCCTTAGTGATTTTAGATCATCATAGGAATAGGCCAGCACATCTATATATTGGCAAAGTAAATCAACAAGCTTAAACCTTTCCTCAGGAGTGCAGCATTTCTCAATGTTTACCATTTTAGGATCTTGTTTGGTTCCCAGATTAATTTGATCAAAATCTGAAGAGGAGTTTGAATTTGTTCATTGTTGCTTAATAAACCTGTCATGGTTATCAAACAACTTTTCTAGGGAAACCAGACCTTTGGGAATCTTGTTCCCCTTTCGCTGTAAGAAATCCTCACTTGTGTTCGTATTTGATTCAGGAGCTGCTTCACTACCTCAAAATGCAATTGTTCAAAACTATCATTTTGCTCCAAGAAGGCGATGATTTGATCATCGTTATTGAATACTTGCCAATGATCAATGTTATCAGGTACACTTCATTGAAAGACCTGTTCAATAGTGTACTTATCTCCTGTAAAGTCTAGATGAGGGACTAAAAGGGTAGCTGAGACAGCCAATGCCTTCGCTCGATCGTTGAATTCTCTTGGAACGACAGAGATGTTGAAAGCATCAAAATTTTCAATCTGATCCTAGACCAGGTTGTGATAATGGCACAATTTTTCATTTTTTGTCTGATAGAGATTCCTCACCTGGCAGACTACCAACTCAGCATCTCCTTTAGAATGGAGTATCCTAATTCCCTTTTCTCTGGCAGCCCATAATCTGAGTAACAGGGATTCCTACTCAGCTGTGTTATTGGTATTATTGAACTGCAATTTTTAGGACAAAGGAGTAATCTCCCCTCATGGAGACACCAACACAACCCTAGCTCCCGAACTAGTAGAGGAGCAGCTACCGTCAAACTCCAAGGTCCATACCTCATTAGCCGATGCTTTTTCCACAAAAGCTTTTTCATTTCGAGGAAGGATTTTTTCCACGTGTTTATTTTGTTTTGGAACTTTACCCTTTGCGTCAGCTGAACTCAAATCTAATTTATCACCCATAGGAGTTTCATCAGATGTATCATGGATCCCGTCTGTAGACAAAAAATAGTTGCCCATGCCTGAAGACTCAAATAAAATTTGAGCTTCAGGTGCTGAAGAATGGGTAACTACATACCTGGCCTCTTTTTCAAGAAGCAACTTCTTCATGATGCCTTGAATTGGGATCCTTGCTTCTAACAGGTCTATGCTTAGCTCACCTCCAACATCTTTACAGAAATTTTGTCCAAGCAGGATGCCATAAGAAGCTGGAACATCGGCCACTAAGACCGTCATTTTAATCTTTTTTTCAAGAAAAGCCGCAAAAGCAAATTGAGCATCTTTTATCTGACCAAGGAGGGGGACTTGTTTATTTTCCATAAAGAAACACCTCCTAAAAGTTCTGGTCAAGGTCAAGCCAAGGGTATCTGCCACCTTAGCGGGCATGACATTATCTAAAGCTCCAGAGTCTATGATGCAATTACTCAGCTTATAACCATTTATAAGCAGGGAGACATAAAAAGGTTCAATTTTCCTGAGAGTGACAGGAGGGGTCACAACAAGATTGTTTTGAGCAGATTTATCTTTAGAGAAATTGGGAGTAGCCTTTAAAAAATCTTGTCTTGCAGGGATGGCTTTATTTTTCACGTAATCTGCCAACCTATCGAATTGTTCAGGGTTGGCTCTTAAGTACTCAATCTTTGTCATTTGAATTTTAGTTTTTATAGCATGATCAATTATATCCAATAATTGAAAAGAGTTTAAAATAAAGGAAGAGGAAGGCCCATCTTCTGGGTCTTTAGTAAGTGTAGCACTGGTCTGAACAGCAGAAGTGAAAGGTACAGGGTGATTGGAGGTATTTATTTTTTTATGAGTTATTTGATATTTTGGTTGTGGAGGCAATGGAGTCCCTCATTTAGCGATAGAAACTGCTGGCCGAGGTTCTTCCTCTACCTTTCCCTTATCAGTCTATGAAGCCGACTAATTTTGAGATCTGGTGAAAATAACATAGGATCCATCCGACCCTTCCCCTTTACTTCCAGCTTCGTCTTGGTAATCTAGAAAACCAATATTGGAGTCACCAGCTAATTCTTCTTCCTGCTCATCGAAGAGATTAGCATTATCTTGTTGGTCCAACTGAGATTGGAGCAAATAGTCGTGTTTGACCTCTAGGTAATCAAACACTGAATTGGCAGGTGCTACTTTAATGGCCAATCTCCTTAGAGGAGGCAAGCAATTGGGTTGCCCTTAGTTTCGAGTAGCATTACCCTGATATTGTTGATTCTGGAACGTTCTCCTAGGCATATCTTGATAGATGGAAGCAAACATACCTTGGGCTATTTGTCTCTTCAAAGCTAACAATTCATTTGTCAATTTTTGTACAATAGGGTCTGTAGTGCCTATGGAATAGCTTTCAGCAGATGAAGAGAATCTAGTTTTACTAGGATCCTTTTTAATCTTACCTGCTAGGATAAGATCATCCTCAATTTCAGTGGCCAAATTTTGAGCCAATGCAAGATCCATAGGGCCAACTCACCTCAATAATAAACTCACTTTAGGAAGCTCTGAGTTGATAAAAAAGCATTTAAGATTCTCTGGCGTGGGCTGGGCAACAGCTGGGATCCGATTCGTTAACTTGTTGAATTTAGCTATGAAATCCCTCATGGGTTCTTGGGGTTCTTTTTTCATCTGAGTTAGCAAAGCTAACAAAGCGTGTGCATCTTCAACAGGTTTAAACCTTGCTTTGAATTTAGACTTTAGAGTACCCCAATTAGTTATAGTTTTAGCTTGAAGGTGGTAGAACCAATCCGTGGTAGCACCTTGCAAAGTCTCCACAAAAAGTCTTACTGCTACATCCTCAAATTCTACACCGATTACACCACATGCTATGGAGAAAGCAGCAATATGCTCATCGAGATGAACCTTTCCATCTCCAAAAAACTTAGGAAATTTTTTTCTAGAACTACGAGGTAGTTCATGCAAGGGTGCAGTCAAGTTAAGAGGACCAAAGGAATTGCCCCATAGGCCTTGAGCCATTATAATAGGAGGATTAAACGGTGAGATAACAAACCTTGGTGGAGTGTTTATAGGCAAGCGATGATTAACAGTGGGGAAAAGAGTTTTACCTTGCGTCGGTGACCTAACAAGGTTAGAAGGAAAACTCCTAGACCGTTGAAGAGAAGCTTATTGAGGAAAAAAATCAAAATTACTCTGTTGTGCCAACTCAAATACAGGGTCAACAACACCCTTAGATCTCTGGCTTCTTGTATAGTGTGGAGTTACTAGATTTCAAATGAAAAAGGGACCAAAACTACTTCAAGTTGAAGCTTGAGGCTTCAAAATGCACATTCTTCCCAGTGGCTCTGGTTTTGCAGACCAGATAATATAACAGAGATGGAGGGAGATGGTAAGGCTATAATGATAATGGGTAAGACATGAAACAGAGTCGTCAGACTATGTAATGGATAAGGGTAGGGACTGCTTCAATCTGAAACTTGAGGTTTCATACTACACATTTGAATCCCCAGCGGAGTCGCCAAAAAGCTGTTGGGTGAATATTTTGTCGTCAACTAACTGATGACAAAATGGGTATATCAGCCACAACACAGGGAGATTTACACCACGAGGAGTGTGGGTTTACCAGATCTAGATGAGGTAAATCTCTCCTCTCATCAAGGGGAGGTTTCCTATTAAATATTTATACGCTAGATAAATGTATATAATTAAGCAGAAAATAACACATGGGGTGGTATCATAGCATCTACTTCTCTTTTTTCAGAAGTAATGTATAAAGAACAAAAAGGGGAGATCCTAGTCCGTAGCCAACAACATTCCTCTTCTTTTAGAAATGGTATCAAATGTGGAGCAGAAAATCACCTGAAGTGACGAAGTTCTCAAGAACACTTACGTAAGCACAAAGTCTTCTGTAGTCTCCTTCACTGATTCAGAACAAGTACAACCATAGAGTGAAGTGAAGCACAAAGTCTTCACTTGAAACTACAAAAAATAACTAAATCTCAAAGATAAAAGCAGCACAAAGTCTATCTTCTACCTTCCAAAAATGCCCTCAGATAATACTAACACACCCACTTTGCTTATTAAATTAGATAAATAAGATATTACTAGGAAAAAGGACATAAGAACTATTTCCTAAATAACACAGACAATCTCAACACAAAGTCTGAAATAACCTGCTTCTCATTCATTCAACAAAATATGATTTACAAATTTGAGCACAAAGTCTCAAAAGTTGCTTCAATTTCAGCAGAGTGTTTGCTATTAATTTTTTCAAGAAGATTTACAAAGTGAGGTCTCCAATATATATAGGGAGAAATCCTCAAAAACTAGAAAATACTAAAATATACAAAATATCTTGGTCAAAGATGACTCATATTTGACTTTTAGATATTTTTTTGAAATATTTACATGTAATTACATTTTTCAAAATTGCATGCACTTTTCACAAAACAGAAGTGCATAAGGAGAGAAGAAGAAAGAAGGGGAGAGATTCAGTTCTTGCTGCCAGATTTCTTCATATGTGCATTGAATATAGTGATGGATGCCTGAATTTTGATGTTGTCTAGCTCAACTATGTTCTTAGAGATGATTCTAGCTCTGATCAATGCGTCCTTTAATGTTGTGATGGCTTTAGCGTGGCCAGTTAACCTGGATTTTAGATTCTCCAAAGTTAACTAAGTGTTTACAATACTGTCCACTGAAGACATTGAGAAGGATTTTTCTTCAAAATCCCTTCAAATCATCTCTTTGAAGCTCTAAATCATTTCTTCTACTGGAAGGAACTGATTATCTTTAGAGGTCAGGTTGCATGGTAGCTCTTCAAGTTTATTCAGCAGGCTTAGGTCACTCTTCTCACTAGCTTCCTTGAAAGCTTTAATATCATCAATCAAATCTTTGAGTACCTAGATCCTGAAGATTAGTGACTCCTTGATTTCAACATAGGAGTCCTTGCTGGAGATGGCACCAATAGATATCAAGGTGTTTTTCTTGAGATCCTTCATTTCCTTCCATCTGCTAAGATCTTTTTCCAAACTATCAATCTCCTAAGAGATAAGGGAGACGAAGTCATCTAACTCTGCTTTTACCTTTCTTATTTTTCCTGTCCTTTTTGCAACTTTTGCAAGCAAAGAAACTCCCTGAGTATACATCTTTTCAATATAGTCCTCTAGGACTTTTCCCTTCAAATAAGTCTTTTCTACTTTTTGAATGACTGAGTCATCCACGGAGAAGGCCTCTGGAGTTGCTGCTTCAAAAGGAAGAGTCAACCTTTTTATTACTGTCGTTAGCTGCTCTGCTTTGGCCTTATAATAATCCTTCATTTCCTTCTCTCGATCAAATTTCTGGACCATGATGTCCATAGCCAACTGAAGATCACTTTTCGCACCTTCATGAGTAACTTTTCCAAGTTCAACATGAGAGATGGAGTAACTTCTCATCTCAAAACCCTCAAGGGTTGCGTCCTGTGGAGGCTTGGCAATTTCCAAAAAAAATTGTCTTTTTTCTTCGACCAATTTAGAGAGGATTATTGGCCTCTTAGGAGCTTTTGCTTTCATCGGCACTATTTTTCCAAAGTCAAATTCATCTGGGGAGATGGCCATCTTCTTTCTTTTTGGCATGAAAACAGACATCTAAGGTGGGAGGGAAGAGATATATGTTGTGACGATAGTTCCCATAGCTGGTGTTATGGTAGCGACTTCTATGCTGCTAGTGGTAATAGTGGTCGCAGTTGGAGCAACCAGTGAAACTGTACCAGCCATTGATTCAGGCTCTTGCACAGGGCTTGCTGCCAAGTTGAAGGAAGGAGATGATAAACTGGGGATGGACCCAAAAGAGCAAAGAGAACCTCCAGAAGTGCCTTGAGGATTGCCAAATATGACTCTGGAAGGAGAGGCGACTCCAGAAGAGGAAACACTAATCGAAGAGACAAGAGAAGAGGGTACCATGGGAGACTGAGGAGGAGAAGGAGAGATGCTCTTGAGTGGCTGCGCTTGTTCCTACAAGAGCAGAGATCCATAGCTTGGTTGCCCTGATGGCTGATCATCTGTCTCCATGGGTTGGGCAACCTGTGCCTGAGAGCTTTGTTCTGTAATCCCTTTGGCTGCCACTTTTGGCCCTTGTGTAGTCTTTGATTTCTTGGATACAAAGATGATCCTAAGCTTGTGAGGCCTAGAAGGAAAAGGGACATCACCTTTGTTTTTAGTTCTATTCTCTGCTTTCCTCTTCAATTCTGCCTAGTATTTAGCTTCTGATCCCGTAATAAATTCCTTCAGGGTGATCCCTTTGGCTACTAACCAATCATTGGTGTTAGCCAATATTGGTTCGAATCTCTTTCTCAGAGAAGTCAGCTCCTTCTAAGACCACTGAATTGGAGGAAGAGGGGAACCAACAACCTTCTCTACTAGATACTTGCTATTAACAATGTTTCCATCATCAACTAGATTGGAGGGGATCTCTGCAAGCCCTAGGTATTCAATTTGCTCTAGGGTCAGCCTACAATAGTCCATTTTTCTAATCTCCTTGGCTGTCCTTAGGTCTATTTAGATATCCTCAATCATTGGTTCATAGAACTAAGTTTTCCTTCTGATCTTCTCCTTGACTCCCCTGTAGTCAAATTTTTCTTGCCTCTTGAATGGTTTTAAAGTAACCATCTACATTTCAGTTTCTATGACCTTGGCTTTAGTTGATGTTGCAATGGAATACCTGCCAATCTCGATTGGAAACTTGAAATCTGGTCTCTTTAGTTCCATCTGTCTAGTATGCATGACAATCAATTGTCGACAAAGTTCTATTAGAACTAATTTATCTGAAGGGAACTTGGGGAGCATGTATGGGTAGCCTTTGTTAGGGTGTGGAGCTAAAAGCTTCACCTTGATGCAAATAGAAGGAAGATGTTGAGTATGCAATCACCGGCATCGGCAGGCCACAACTGATGTCGGTCAAGGATCAGTGTATAACAATCGACATCGGCAGGGATCAGCCAGCATTGGTCACCTCCAAGAAGACAGGGACTGATGTCGGTCGCCTGTGGCGATTCCAAAACTGTTGTTGATGAACAGTCAGTTAAGTGAACGAAGAGTTTACATGATGAAGACTACTTCGAGTCTTGAGCCGCTTGTCTAAATTAGTGTATGCATGAGATCTATATAATAGACTCATGGGCTGTATTGTTAAGTGTAGAACTCAAGTATAGAACTTGGAGAGTTCTTTCCATGGTATAATCAAGTAGGATTCTTCATGTATGTAAGATCAAGTTTGATATGCAGGGTGTTGCAGGATCATGGTGGAGATCTACATGTGATAAGTAAGATCAGGTTGGTCTACAGGGGTGTGTATATGCGAGGGTTAAAAGGAGATCAATGGGGGAGCAAGATCTAAGGTGACAACAATACATCAAGGAGCAGGATCATGGTGAGATCTACTTGGAGTACCGGTTCATACTCGATTATACTAGACGTATAATGAGGTGAACAACAGCTTGTGTTAGCTGTGTGTTGTGACCTATTGAGAGAAGATTACTCAGGTGGGAATATTATTGGGATTCCTTTAGGAGGAAGCCTCACAGAGGTGGAAGAAGAGTGTGATCTCTTTATTATAATTTCCTTTGTAATGAGTTGAATACAATTGTGTGTTGCCTCTCATATTCTGTGTTATTTCTCATTGATAGTTATTTGTTCTTCTGGTTATTTCTGCATGTTTAAGTTGCTTATAAAATGGTAATCATGTGTGCTCTTAAATCTGACAAGTTGTGTTAGAGATTTGGGGAACATAGGTCCTATCAAATGGTATCAGAGCAAGGTTGGACGTTCTCAGAGCGAGTTTGACTAATAGATGGCCCAGATCTGTTAAGTGTTGTTGATTACAGGTTACTCACAGGGGTTTCTATTTGAGTGGGAGTATAGCAATGGTAGAAGAAGGTAAGCTGAGAATGAAGAAATTCAAGCACAGGATTAACACCATAAGGAGTGTGGTGGGTAGTCTTCAAGTGGGAGCTTGAAGAAGCATACAAGCCAGGATGCAGATTAGACAAAGTATTGGTATGGGTACAGGTGCAACTATTTATCTCCAAGTGGGATATTGTTAGGGTGTGGAGCTAAAAGCTTTACCTTGATGCAAATAGAAGGAGGATGCTGAGTATGCAGTCACCGGTGTCGGTAAGCCACAAACGACGTCGATCAGGGATCAGTGTACAACAACTGACATCAACAGAGATTGGCTGGTGTCGGTCACCTCCAAGAAGACAGGGACCGATGTCGGTCGCCTATGGCGGTTCCAAAATTGCTGTTGATGAACAGTCAGTTAAGTGAACAGAGAGTTTGCATGATGAAGACTACTTCAAGTCTTGAGCCACGTGTCTAAATTAGTGTATGCATGAGATCTATATAATAGACTCATGGGCTATATTGTTAAGTGTATAACTCAAGTATAGAACTTGGAGAGTTCTTCTCATGGTAGAATCAAGTAGGATTCTTCATGTATGTAAGATCAGGTTTGATATGCAGGGTGTTGCAGGATCATGGTGGAGATCTACATGTGATAAGTAAGATCAGGTTGGTCTGCAGGGGTGTATATATGTGAGGGTCAAAAGGAAATCAATGGGGGAGCAAGATCCAAGGTGACAGTAATACATCAAGGAGCAGGATCATGGTGAGATCTACTTGGAGTACCGATTCGTATTTGGTTGTACTGGACGTACAATGAGGTGAACAACAGCTTGTGTTAGCTGTGTGTTGTGACTTATTGAGAGAAGATTACTCGGGTGGAAAGATTACTGGGAGCCCTTGAGGAGGAAGCCTCACAGAGGTGGAAGAAGAGTGTGATCTCTTTATTGTAATTTCCTTTGTAATGAGTTGAATACAATTATGTGTTGCCTCTCATATTCTGTGCTATTTCTCATTGATAGTTATTTATTCTTCTAGTTATTTCTGCATGTTTCAGTTACTTATACAATGGTAATCATGTGTGCTCTTAAATCTGACAAGTTGTGTCAGAGCTTTGGGGAACTTAGGTCCTATCAGCATTGGTAAAAGCTGACCCAAAGATAACAGAATGTGAGGAACTGAAGGAACATGCAACTGTAATCATTGACCATTGCCCAGGCCTCATCTGATATTATCTTTTGCTCGAGCTGAGGGTCAAAGAGACATAAAAATGTAGCAAAAAAGGCATCATTTACCCTCTTGAAGTGATGGGTTGACCCTTGAAACGTCAGGTGAGGATAATACGAGTAAACTGGGGTGGTCTTTCTATCTCCTTCAGTAGTTAATCCCAGGAAAGACTTCATTGCGGCAACTATGTAAACTAGGTACGAAGTCATGTAGAACTTGAAGGAAGTCTATACCTTGGTTAATTGCTCATGGAAGGCATTGTTAATTTTCTCTCCCCAAAAGATGGCTTGTTTTCCCTGGAGGATGATCTTGATGAATGGATACATCCATTCATGAAACTGTGAAGAAGACGGGAGGCCCCATACTCTACTGAGAAGGGTGATCAAATCACCAACTTTTTCAATGAAATCACTCCTCAGAAAGTTATGTGGCCATCTTGATAAGCTCATCCTGGGGGACTTCAACCACTTATGGTTCATAACTTTCTTCGCCCTCTCAGGGTCTTTGTCATACTCCTTCTGAGCATCCTCAAAGTCAATTTGGGTTACTTTGGTGGCTGGAGGGCACATGAAAACTTTATCGATGAATTTGGGGTCTAATCGAATCACCATATTGTCGCTGACATCTGAGACCGACCTGGTCTCTTTGTTGTAAAAGTGAGCGCATTGGAGGACGAACTCAGTATGATGCACTGCTATCGGAAAGGCGGCCACCAAGTGGATGTTGCTCTCAATGATCCTCTTCATCCCAGTGCTTAGATTCATCGCCTTTGTTCGTGCTAGGAATTTGGCCATGTCCACATGGCCGATCTCAGTGTCTCAAATATCATCGATGTTAGAGGTGATAAAATTGAGGGGGAGGATGCCTTGATACTTGTATTTCATTGTTTTTGCCTTCTTGGGAGACGCTTCTATCATTGGGAATGATCTTGATCAGATGGGATCAGATGTGCAAGAGTTCATTGATTAAACTACAGTCATGATCATAGTAATTAGGGGAGAGATGATGAATGGGGAAAATGCATTCTGAGTGATTATTACCATGGAGGTCACTTAAATAGGCCGGGTCGGAAGAAGGAGCAAAAAATGAGGAAAAAAATGGAAAGAAAGGGATAGGCAGAAAATTCTTTCAGAGTTAGAAAAATCTGAAAGAAAAATGTAAGGGTGGCGAAAATCACCGCCCCTGCAAAGAGTTGGAAAATAGGTAAGGGTGGCAAAAATTTCCGCCCTTGCAGAAATAACCTGCATGAGTGGCAAAAATCACCACCCTTGCGGATGGGGAGGAAAAATGTGCAGGGGCGGTGATTTTCGTCACTTCTGCACTTTGGGTTGCATCGATGGCAAAATTTGTCGCCGATGTGGCCTAAAGGGCCGAAATGCGTAGGCGGTGAAATTTTTTGCCTATGCATGTTGGATTTGGAGTCCGAAGCATGGATGGTAAAAAATGCCGCTTTTGTGAGTTTCTGGGAGAAACCTGTGGGTGAGGGAGAAAACAACGCCCACGGCAAGGTAGAGAGGAAGCACGTGGGAAAAAAGAGAGAAAGATAAAAAAATAAAACAAAATCAACAACAAATAACTAACACTAAGAAAAAATAAGAAAAGAAAATAAAACAAATGCTAAAAATGAGACCTACCTGAGAAACCGCATGCACCGTGAGGTTGAATCTGCCAAAATGCACTTCGACTCATCAATTGGGTCACTCAGACGCAAGAGGCAGGTGGATAGGAGGAAGTAATGAGAATAAATAGGCTCAAATCAGTTTATATGGGGTGAAAAACCCACCCCAACAACCCTCTGCGTGCGGCAATAAATGCTGCACACGATTACCGAGATGTGCAGGGGCGGCACTTGCATGTTTCGAGTGCAGGGGCAGAAAATTTTTCTGCCCTTTCAGGCAAAGGTGCAAGGGCTGCAAAAATTTCCTCCCTTGTAGGGAAAAGTGTAGAGGCAGCAAAATTTTCTGCCCTTGCACAAAAACAAGGAAAATGTAGAGGCGGCAAAAATGGCCGCTCTTATACGAAACAGAAGAAAATACTAACTCTGGAAGAGGTAGTTTGAAGAGGGGACTTGGTTCCCAAAACATTTTGAGACCGTAACGGCCTTCTCTTTTTAGGAAGACGTGTTTCACAAATTTTGAAAGGTTCAAGTAGACCAAGATGAGAATGAGAAAAACCCGCCTCGAAAACAAACTTAGAGAGACGAAAGACGAAACAGACAAGTTTCGTAGGGGGTTGTTCCCAAAAATGAGCTAAGCTAATTTTAGAAACAACAAAAGAAATATCATTAATATTTATGGTTTTAGACTAATCTTTAGGCTCATTTAGTTGAATATTTCTATTCTTTGAATATTCATGGTAAATTGTTGCAAAGGTAGCTTAAGCTTTGTAGATCTTCCACATTAAGGTTAGTGATAGAAATTTGTTTCAAATATTGATTGATTCTTTACAAATTTAGGTTTATTTAAACTTGGACATGCAAATATCATTCATATTCATCAGTTTAGACATATCTTTGAGTTAATTTAGTTAAATATAGTTGTCCTTTACATAAATTTGTTCAAATTTTGTTTAACATGCAGTTTTGATCATTGTTCTCTACAAAGATAATATTTACATATCATATTTTGAATAGGATTCAAGGTTTACAAGCTGAAACTACCAAGAATTAGGACTAGGTCATGGTTTGAATCAAGGTTACCTATCCTTTCATTACAAGTTCATAGGAAAGCAAGAGTAGGCAAAGGTAAGTGAAGGGTTTCTAAATCTTAGCCTTCTTTACCTATTTTTGGTGCTCCTATGTTCAATATTATCAAGGTATGGATTGGTTAGGTAGATCTTCCATCAATGTGTCTAGTTAAGTACATGACTTTCCTAGGAATCCTAAGAAATATTTACCATCTTTCAATCCTAATGGTGTTGTCACCACTAAAGAACATATTAGAAGTTTCAAAGCTATTTTAATACTATTGAATGTAGTTCATGAAGATGTTAGATGTAGATTATTTCCATTTACTTTCAAATATGCTACATATGAGTGGTTTCTCAACCTTACTAAGAATTATATCACTAGTTGGCATGATTTTAATCAAATTTTCATTGATCAATTTGGGAAGATCATCAGTCCTTTCATTCTTGATCAACAATTCACCACTATAAAAAGAGATTCAAGTGAAACCATTAGATCCTTTAATTGTAGATTACAAAAGATGTCTAGTAGAACCATAGCTCCTTATAGACATGATGAAGCCTTGGATTTAGAGATCTACAAGGATGATTTGGATCTCATAACTTCTATGTTTTTTAAAAGATTTGTTAGAGTTATAAACACACTAGCCTTGGCCTATGCTGAAGCTATAATAATGAATGATCAAATGCAGCATCAAGGTCAACTTGTATATGTCATTCCCAATGTTAATCCTAATTTCTCAGCACTGAATGCCATTCTAAATGTGAATTAGAACATACCTACTCTAAAATAAACACTAGTGTTGAATCAATTACCCTTAAGTCATGCACATCTTGGCCAAAACCTAGGATGCTTGAATAACACTACAAATGGATTTCATACACAAAATCAAAGAACTTTGGTGCCAACAAATAACAATAGTACTCAAGTTCATAATTCAGAGGCACTAAAGAATGAGAATGAGTTCATACTCAAAATGGATCAGAAATTGAGCACTGATTTTCTTCAATTCTAAAAACAAGTAGGAAATATTGGGGAAAAGTCTAATAAGAATTACTCTTATCAATGGTTTAATAGACCTAATAACCAGTTTCATAATGGTCACAAAATTTTTTAAAATGGGTCATCATAAAGTAAGAATAATCCTAAAATAAATATTTATGATGTGGCTTTAACTAAATATTGTAAGGTTCACAATACTTTAAAGCATGGTGAGTTGGAGTGCATTAAATTTTGTAATGCTTTTGAATTGTTTCAAGATGAGTTAAATACATTTGAAGGTATACCTAACAGAGATAATTCTACAAGTACATCTATCTCTTCAAAGTCATCTAAATATGTTGATATATCCTAATGGTGGAGACATTTGATTTCCCATTCCAAGAGGAGAATGAGCCTGAGGATACCTCAGAAGAGGTCCATGCTTTTAAACAATAACTAAAGAAGACCTATCCTCTAAGGAGTAGAGAGAAAAATCAACCTATTACAACTTTAACTCCACCAAATAACTTTGACACTCTTCCAAATCCTACAACAAATAATAATCTATAGCCTCCAAAGGGAAGCACCTCTAAACCTAATGTTGATACATTTAGTTCTTCCACTAGGAGTGGATATAATATAGTTGAGGACATGAAAAAGATTAAGGCTAACATAAATTTACATGATTTGACTCAAATTACTAAGAAAAGTGACTTGTTACTTGAATCTCTATCCAAGAAACCTAGTAAATCACCAAAGGTTGCAAATGTCAATGTTGTTGTGTACAAGATCAACAAGACAGATGTTACACCTTTCATTATAACAGTTAGAATTTTTGGTAAGAATTTGCATAATTATTTTTTAGATTCATGTGCTTTTTCCAATATCATGCTCAAATGTATTTTTGAATAGCTTGGTTTAACTCTAATTAAGTCTGATAGATTAGTTACTTAGTTAGACAAATCTAGGGTGAAAGTAATTGGAGAATTGTTAAATGTTCATATGCAGCTTGCTATTGAGCCAAGAATACAACAATTCATAGACATCCAAGTGGTGGAAATTCTTGATGATTATGGGATGCTACTCAATAGAGATTGGACAAAATCTTTGAATGGTTATATGTCCACTGAGTATTCACATATGTGGCTTCCATAGAAGGGATTTTACAATCATATTTATATTGAAAGAGAACCTAAAATTAAACACATGATCACTGAATATAATTAAATAAATGAGAGTGTGAATATGTTCAATTATGAGTTATGAATTTACACTCTTGATATTTCTAAGGTATGTGACTCTAAAGATGCTTATGCTATGCTTGGGATATGGAAATTGTATTTTGATGGTTTTAGATGTAAATCTAGATCTAGAGTAAGAATTATTTTAATCAATTCCCTTGGAAAATAATTTATTACTTCTTAAAAACTTTAGTTCTCATGTTCTAATAACTTGGTAGAGTATTAATCTTTAATCTTAGGATTATAATTTTCCATCAAGCAGAAGGTCAAAGAACTACTAGTGTACGGTGATTCAAAACTAGTAGTTAATCAGTTTAAAAGCAAGTATTAATGAAAATTATCTTATCTTAAGAAATATAATTTTAGATTATGGGACTTGATAGAGTACTTTTATTCCTTTAATATTGTCTCAATTCCTAGATAAGAGAACAAACTTGCTTATAAGTTAGCCTCAGTTGCATCTAATCTTTCACCTAATCAAGACTCTAAATTAGGAAACCTTAGTAGAGTTAGTTCCATGTCCCTCAGTCCCTGATAATGTCAATCACCTATAAGTATTTAGTGATGACATATAAATTCTAGACTTCATGAACAATTTATGAATATTTGAGTCTCACATCATTGATGAGGTCAATGAAAATACTCTTGACAAGGTTGACATTGATGAAAAAATAGTTTAATTAAATGACAAAAAAATTCCCAAAGGCATGATTGACTTATAAAGATTGTTTTATATAGAATAACTAGCTAAAATTATCAAAAATTTCCCAAGGTGAATGGAAAAGACTATAATGCAGTTGACCTAGGAACTCAAGGTCAAGCTCAACAAGTTAATATTGGTATAGCCTACACAAATGAAGAGTTGAGAAAAGCTAAAGAGTTGTTGACCAAGTATAAAGATGTTATAGCATGGTATTATGAAGACTTAAATATCTTTGATCCTAGAGTCATTACCCATACCATTCTATTAAAAGAGGCCTACAAACCTTTTAGATAGAAGAAAGGCCAATCAACCCTATTTTAGAACCTTTGATCTAAAAAGAGGTCAAGAAGTTACTAGATACAAAGATAGTTTTTCCCATTAGACACTCCACTTGGGTAGCCAACTTAGTACTAGTTAGGAAGAAGAATGGGGAAATAAGATAGTGCATAGACTTTATAAATTTAAATGGATCTTCTAAATAGGATAATTATCCTTTACCTTCACTTGACCAAGTTATTCAAATTGTTAGTGGTTATACTATGATGTCGTTTCTTGATGTTTATTCAGGTTATAATGAGGTGCTTGTGAACAAGGAAGAAAGATTAAAGACTGCATTCACTACTAAGTGGGGCACTTTCACCTAAAAAATAATGTCCTTTGGACTAATAAATGCAAGTAAAACTTTTTAGAGAGCTATGGACCATGGTTTTTAGGGGATCATAGGTAAGTACATTATCATTTACATGGATGACTTAATTGTTTTTTCTAAAAACAAGAAAGACTACATCATGCACTTGCAATAGGTATTTGAAAGATGTAGGAGGTATGGAATTTATCTCAATCCCAAGGAAATTTTTTAGGACATGTTATAACTAAAGAGGGGATTTATATATACCCTAATAGGATAGATGCCATATCCCAAATAGAACCCCTTAACAGTAGAAAAGAATTGAAATATTTCTTTGGGAAAATCAATTTTGTTAGAAAGTTTATTTTTGGTTTTGTATAAATTGTGAGACCACTAAATGACATGTTGAAGAAGGATGCCAAGATCACATGGAATGAGGAGACAAGGAAAGCCTTTAAGGATATAAAAGAAGCAATAGTGCAGGCACTAGTGTTAATAAGTCAAAAAAATTCAAAAAAAAATTACCTTTAGTCTTTTGCTTCTGATCATATAATGTTTGTTGTTTTAACTTGGAAAGTAGATGGATGTGATCACCCTATTGCATTCATGAGCACTAATTTTAAAAAATTTGATTTAAACTATTCTCTAATTTACAATCAAGCATGTGCTTTAGTTAAGGTAGTAAAGAAATTTAAACACTATATTCTTAGGAATAAAGAGCATACAATACTACCAGACCCTGCCACTAAACTTATGCTTAACCAATGTGAACTAGGGTAAATAAGAGGTAAATGGATGTCCATACTTCAAGAGAATGATTTGGAAATTACAACTACCAAATTGGTAAGGTATCAAGGACTAATTTAGTTGATTGCTAACACCAACCCCAAATTGAGTGTCATGTAGGTGGAACAACAACATTTTCAACCAAATGATTGGTATGATGTCATTGTTCATCTTCTAATTAATGGATCCTATCTTTTAGGGTTTAGTATAGAGAAAAGGAGAGATTTGAGGCTCAAGGTATCACATTTCTTGATCAAAGATGGTGTAATTTTCAAGAAGAATTATGAAGGAATATACTTAAGATGTGTCTCCAAGGAAGAAGCATCAGAGATCTTAAATACCTTTCATGAAAAGCTTGAAAGTAGACACCCATCTAGAATGATGATAGCTCATAATATCCTTAAGGACAGCTACCATTGGCCTAAAATCTTCAAATATGCTCACAAATATGTGAAAGAATGTCATTAGTATCAGATATTCAACACTAAAGAGCTAAAAGTAGCCATGACAATGAAGCTAGTTGTGATTGATAAACATTTTTCTCAATGGGGATTAGAATTTGTGGGGGCATCTAACCCTAGTTATTTAGATGGAAATAAATATGTCCTCATTTCTGCTGATTATTACACATGGTGGATAGAAGCAATAGCAAACAAACAATGCAGGATGGAAGATGTGATTAAGTTTGTAGGAGAGAACATATGTACTAGATTTGGAACACTTGTATATTTAGTTAATGATAATATATCTACCTTTATATCCATTGAGATGACTGAGTGGGCATATGATAATAACATTATTCTCAATTTTTCATCAAATCATTATCTTCAAGGTAATGGAGTCTATGAATCAATTAACAAAAAATTAATGAAAGCTATTACAAATTCTGTTGCAAAAAAACTAAGAACATGGCATAAGTTACTTAAGTATGCCCTTTGGGTAGATAATCAAGCTCTGAAGGCATCACCATTTTTGCTAGTATATGGTCAAGAACCTATATTCCCAATTACTCTTAAACTACTAACCTACAAATTCATACAAGAGTACAGGGAGGAAGATCAAGAATTTGAAAATTCAAGGTTATTTGACATTATTCAAATGGAGGATGCAAGGGAGGAAGATTTTGCCAAATTCAATAGACATCAAACCACAGTGAAAATATGGTTTGAAAAATGTTCCAAGATTAAGGTGTTCAAATAGGGAGACTTGGTTCTCCTCTGGGAAAAAGCATCTAAACATAAAGGAAAAAATGGGAAATTCACTCCCTTATGGATTGGTCCCTATCAGATTATCAAGACATTAAGAGATAACACCTTCAAGCTCAAAAAATTTTAGGGAACATAGTTTACTTTGCTAATAAATGGGCAATACCTCAAGTACTACTTCTCTATTGTACCACCCCAAGTCTACATGGAGTAATTTGTAAGATAGTTAGTGTTAGTTTAAGTAGGCTTCGATTAGTTTCTTTTCTTATTCCTTGTTTGTACATAGTGCATGTAAATATTTGTTTTCTTGTTATGTGTTTCTTTTTTTATTTTGTTCCTTGCTTACAATAAGTCTTCTTTTAAGATAAGGCCTCAAGCTCCAATACATACAGTTGCTCAAAGGTCAACAAATCAGGATTAAAGGTATGACTTTTAACCAATAGCTGACCATGGATCTATAAATTTGAGCTTGATGTTATGATTTGGAGAAATTGGTAAGGGTTGATATCTAGGTTAATTTTTCCTTAAAATCTTACACCTTGTTCTGATCTAAGTTTGGTTTTGATAAGGATTTCACTTGTTGAGTGAAATTTTGAATTATTTGGATAAAGTCATATTAATACATAAAGAACACTATTGCCTAAGATGATGTTTATGACTAAGGATGATTGTCTGAAGACATTTGACAACAATCTAAAAACCTGGCTAATTCTAGTTCACAACTTTTGTTGAAAAGCTAAATATATCTCAAAAATACAAAAAATAAGAGCTTTATTGAAAATCCAAAAGCTTTCTAAGAAAAGGTGATTTGGGTAATCTCCACTGGGGATATAGATGCTTGGATGGTAGTGTAAAAAGGCCTTGAGTGGATCTAAAGGTATCTCTGTTAGGGCTATAGATGCCTAGCTAGTAGCAGAGCAATGCCAAGCCTTTTTTTTATAAAGCATGACTCTTAATAAATACCTAAATATGCTATAAGTCAATGTTAATGATTAAGGTCATGAAATCTAGAAGTTGTTCTCTAAATTAGTTAATGATTAAGCACACACATAACATGACTAATTTTTGATGTTTGAGCCTAATTTTGCATCTATGAAACTTGTTTTAATCATGATTTGATCTTAATGATGGTACTTAATCATATGGAATGAGTATTCTAGTTATTAGTTCAAGCTAGAGTATCTAAATTCTAACATTTGGAAATGTTTCCCCTAGAAGTTGCCAGTTGTTGAGATCAACATACCCCTATTTTTAAAAAAAGATGACCCTTATTCAATTATGTAAATTACATTATAAAATGACATTTTAACTGATCAAAATTACATTATTGAGTATCATGTTTGCTTCATATTTCATTTTCATGTCAACATATTGTCCTTATTTGACTTAATCTAATGTTCCTAATATTTGACTTGTATGTGTATAGGTTATAGGTTTAATGGAATCTCAATTAAATGAGAAATGTTTAGGGATTTGTAAATTGATGCTAATTTGACCCTTTGTTCTGATTAACCCTTGATATCTTATTGAATCTATGTTTAAATCATGTTAAGACCTTAGTCTAATATGTTTTAGCCTAGGTCCCTTTGAATAAGATTCAAATTTGTGTGGGTCCAATTTGTGTGAGAACATTTTTTTATGTTCTAGGCTTAGTTTATTTTTTTATCCTAAGGTTTTAGCCATGTTTATCAACATGACCAAAACTTTAGTCTAAAAATTTTATGCTAGGTCCTTTATGTCTTGAGGCCCCCACCTAGTCTAATTCATTGCTCACATAGACTAATTAAATGTGGGAGCACTTTACTATATTTTAAACTTAGTCTAAATTTTTATCCTAAATTCCTAATTATATGTATTAATACAACTAAAACCTTAGGCTATAACTTTATCCTAAGATATTTATATTACTCAATCCCTAACTTAGTTTATTTTCATTGCCCATAGGAATGGATCAACATGAGTATAACAAGAGACAGAATCTCAGAGCTCAATAGGGGTTTCGATACTATGCAGGCACCAACCCAAATCAAAATTTTCAAGGATTATTATCAAGCATGAGAGTAGAAAGTTTCACCATCTTGAAGGCAATTTAAATATCTTATGATGAGCAAAGAGTCAATAAGTCAAGCAAAGTGGAGAATAACCAATCATGTTTGACCTCTCAGATTGAAATCAATGAAGTGCATTAAAGCATACAATAAAGATATAATGGCATGAGACAAAGTAAATAAGTCAAGGCTCTACAGAGGAATCTAAAAGTGACAAGTGTCATGATCTTGGTGATTTAACCCAAAATCAAAGGTCCACATTCAGTCTGACAGGATAAAATGAATCGAGATTGATGGACTATATTGATCCATGCAAAGAAGATCCAATGATGTGAGATGAAGCTAACTTTTCAAAAAGCCTAGATCAACCAATAACATTAAACCCCTTAGATCAATATATATAGTGAGAGATGAAGCTAACTTTTTAAAGGGCCTAGATGGAATGAGAGGCTATCACATGGCCCAAAGGTGTTAAGTGATGAAGTGTGTTCACAGTAAGCACAAAAATCCCATAGAATTGCCATGTGGTAGCTCTCAGGAAGATCAAATGAGGATCAATGGTTTATGATGAATCAAAGGCTATTGGGTCCCATTGAATATTGATGGAGTGTATTATATCAATCCTCAAGATTACACATTAGGGTGACATGTGTCCAAAAATGATAAATGGTCACAATTTGAAAATTAATAAATAGTTTGACATGGTAATGCCATATAAGTGAAATAAGTTAGATTGTAAGATCTTATGGACCCACAAAAATGAAAGGTATAAATACATGATCCTATAAAAATATAAGGCATGAATCTCATAGTTTAAACTTAATTACCATCATTGAAGCTCTGCATGAACCTCCAAAAAGAAGCCCTAATTTTCCCCTATTTTCATTATGATCAAGTTGAGGAGAATTGAATTATCATTCACATAAATATAATTTAATCAAAAATTTAATTTCAATCCACTAGTAAGCAAGTTGATAAAATTAATAGCAATGGCAGCTCAAAAGAATGCTTTAAAGGAAGATGTGGAACTGTACTTGGAAATAGATGTTGAAGGTCATATTTTTAAGCATACCAAATTTTTTGCCTCTGATTTAAACATAAGAGATAATAATTTGTTGAAATTATTTTTTATGATTGAGAATTAACCAACCATTACCAGGGAAGAGGAGAAAAATCTCTCAGCAAAGAGGTTATACAATGACATTGTTACAATTCAAATGACTAGTCTCCATTATGCAGAAGTGAAGCTTGAGGTACTCCACTGCATCAACATTCTTGCTCCCATTTTCAAGGAAACTAAGATAGATAAGGGCATGATAATTAAGAAAATAATCTAAAAAAATTTACTTATATTTCTACTATTGCATTTGAGTCATATTATAAACTATCCAAACTTGAAATTGACCTAGCCTCTATCGATTCCTAGGATAAAGAAAATAATTTGATGGACACCCTTGCCATGTGGCTAGATTTTGGAATCCAGGTATTTTTAGACTTCAAAAAAAATATTCTTATCAACTAATTTAGAACTAGGGTCAAAATGATAATGACAATGTTAATAGGTTATGTGTAAATGTAACTGTTGACCAGATTTGACTTTTAGGTCAAATTGGGGCACCCCTAGGTAAAAAAATTGAGTTTTAATCATTTTTAGGGGGATTAATATCTTTTCATGGGGTGTTTTATAGGTTATTTTATGACATTAAATGTTATATTAGCCTTGGTTAATTAGTTTTTTAGTCCTTTTATCAGTTTGGGTCATTTTAAGGGTCAAATTTGAGCATTTAATGCCTTATATAGGTTTATTTAGAAATTTGAAGGTCCAAATAGGTTATTTCACATGAAATATTTCCTAATAAGTCTTAATACACTATTGGTAACTAAAATCTATAGGTTCATCAGAAGAAAAGTTAGTTTTCTTAAAGAAAAGGAAGAGTTTGGCACTTGTACAGCCTCCTTGGGAAGTGTGCCACTTGGAAAATGTTGAAATATGACTCTTCAGATTCCCCATGCTTATTTACACATTTGGAATGATATAAAATTTCCATTTCTAGTCTAAAACCATTCTACTCTTTTCTTGGCTTTCTAAACACACTAAAGTGACTTGCAAGTTTGTACTTGGTATAGTCAGCATAAGGGGTTTCAACAAAAATGATCTTAGGGGTATATTATACACTAATTAATATTACATTTTATTTTATTTTTATATTAATTTTGTCCTAAGGTTTATGAACCATCCCTAAGAAGTTGACCTTAATTTGCTTACTAATTAGTGCACCTTATAGATTTTACTCTATTTTTGGTAATTTCATACAATCTAGTTGGTCATGTTGGATCCAAAGCATGTTGACTCCATTTTATCATGTTATCCATGATTTTTTTTATGTTTATATTTTAAATATCTCACTTTGCAATGAAGACACCATTCTGTGTTGAAAATAGATTTTCACTATTTGTAGAATCTCCAAGCTTTGGTAATCATTTTAGGGAATGATTATAAGTTCATTATCATATATAAAATTTTATTTATTCTCATCCCATTCTAATTTTATTCCCTAAATCATACTCCATGAGAATAGAATCATAAGACACCATGTAACTAGTCGACTCTATGACTGTCATACACAGTTAACCAAGTGCCATAACACTTATTTCACATTACAAGGAGGATTTTGGCACCTGATTCATATGTTTTAAGATTATAAAAATTAATTTGAGGTTTTAATTTTTTTATAAACTCACAAGAGACATAAAATTATTTCTCATAGGCTACTCAGTGTCTATACCTCAGATTGCCCACCTTCAGGTGGCCCTAATGGAGGAGTTTTTTAGCCATTTTGGAAGAGTTAATCATAAGATGGAACACTCCTTGGGGTTTTGAGGTTTTGAGAGAACATTAAAAACATTTTAAGGAGATAAATTTATATTTTGAGATATTAATCACTTTTAAAACATGATGTGACTGAATTCAAGCCTTTTGTCCCTAAACTAGCAAAATAGAACACCTGACTCTTTTAAAGAGATCTCATAAAAATGATAATTTGTGTTTTGATCACCCCTAATGCATTAAAATTTAATAATATATTAAGTAAAAAGTCTTATCAAAATGTGATATGCATATGGTCAAAGGAGGGTAGTTTTTGTGAGCCTAAAGTTGTGCTTTTATATACTAAAACTAGGCAGTAATATCTATAGGGTTTCAAGTTTTGAAGGACCTTTGTGCTCCAAGTTGGTAACCCAAACCATATCATCATATTAAAGGAGTTATACTTTTTTTAAGGTATTAATTATAATCCAAATGCCACTCAATGAGGGTGATACATGATTTTTGGGCTTCCTATATCCACTTTCAGTCTGTACACAGACCTTATTAGCCTCCTACAACCAACATAAACCTCAAACTTAAAAAGCGTCTATTTCTTTATAAGGCATGGATGTTTGAGCATGTTTGATGGTTTTAAATTATTTAAATCATTCTTGGATAAAATTTTATGAAAGGAGGATTTGAATTCTATGTTTATTTTACCATTCACACCTACAAGTGTCTCATCAAGAGCTAATATCCACCTATAGTCAAGACAGGGTAGACAGTGACCTTATTCTAATGCCTAATTGGTGTTTTTAGACTCTTAGTAAGTGAATATTGCTTAATTTATGCATATTTTCACCTCAAGGTATTAAAAATAGATTCAAAGAGAGTCTCTAAGCATCATGAATAGTCATAAATAGAAGCAATTTCCACTTATAGTAGGGTTTAAAGGTAGTTTTCTCTGTCATTCAAGGGAAGACCCATTTGTGGACCCAAGCAGCATGTAGGATAAGTACAATGGATGAGAGGTTATAAAATTATTCTAATTCTTTATGAATATTCTCTCCACGTTATGACCAGGTCTCAAGGATCTCTCATAATGCCTACAGGAGGTAATTTGCACCTACAGGCAGGGGACACATAGTCTCGGATAAAGGAAAGGTTGTTTAAGGATTAAAGTGTATGTGGAAGAATTGAATGGATGAAAAGATTAAAAATTGTGTTTATATATTAAAATATACCCTCAAATATCATTCCCAATTCCTAACTCACACAAAGCAATCTATAGGGGTCCTTATTAAAGTAAAACAAGTCACAATGAAACTCAATTTTGACTGAGTAAAGAGAATATAAGGAGTATATGATAGGTTGGAAGGATAAGTGAAAGTTGTGATACTTTAAATATGATAATTATTGTCTCATGAAATATATCATGATATATATATCAAAATAAGGAACCCTCAATCTTACAAAGCACAGTCATTTTTTTACTATCATGCACACAGCCCATTTTGCAAACCTATCTTGGGGTTTTGTTGAGGTTGAGGGGCCTATACATGAGATCAAAGGCTGAAATTTTGTGGAGGGAAAATTTATTAAATGAGTAATCCCATAAAATACTAACCTTGGTCTAAGGAAATAGGGGAATTCCCTTTATTTATTCTTAGATAGAGGGCACTCCCTTTTGAGCACAAACCCTACATTTTAGAAGTTTAAAGATGAAAGAGGAGTTATGGAGATGTTTGAACATGGAAATAAGGTTTATAAAGTTTAATGACACCTATTAAAACATGATAAATCAAATAGGAAAGAGTGGAATTCAATAGGGTACCTTACACTCCTAGAGATGCAATCAAGCATATTGAGGCATGG
This sequence comes from Torreya grandis, assembly GCA_037957365.1. Classification (NCBI taxonomy): domain Eukaryota; kingdom Viridiplantae; phylum Streptophyta; class Pinopsida; order Cupressales; family Taxaceae; genus Torreya; species Torreya grandis. Next base: position 2,459,932 of record JARHVA010000127.1, read on the forward strand.
TTATGCATAAAGGTCAAACAAGAGGTCATTTTCAATTTAAGAATGAGAGGAGATTTCTAGTGGATTGAAACATGTATATTGGAAAAATTTTGATGTTTTCAGGCCCTCACATTTTAGGAAAAACCACAAGGAATTTTTTTTGGCTCAAAAACCCAATCAAGCATGCAAGAATAAAGGAGAATAAGCTCGGTAGGACAATTTTGAATGCTCACACCTTTCATGATGATTTCCATGGAGATAGGATAAGTTTAAAAGATTTATAGGAGGATCCTAGAAACTAATTTATGTCATCATTTTGAAATTTTAATGTCTAAACTTTATGAACAATGCTTAAGACCAAAAATAGGTCTAGAACCCTTGAAAACCCTTGCTAGAGACTTGATTGGGAAAGTGGAGTTGAAAATCTAGTATAATGTCATAGTAAGAACATGAAACATATTTTACCTTGTATATGACTCACTCAATCTCCCTCACATTCCAACTAACCATACAGACCTATACAGATGGGGGCAAAAATAGGTTTTCTCACTATTTTGTGTGTTTTTTAGGTTGTAGGAAGTTTAAAGAGATTAAAATCATATGTATGGAAATATTAATAATTAATATAACTCCAAATATCACTATTATTCCTTGAAATATATCCTAAGTGTCCAAACTAGGTGCTTCAACCAAGCTAGTCAAAACTAGCGTATCGGATAAGCTAGTGAAAAGTGTGAAAACTCTAAGGTAAATTCATTTTAAGGTACCCTTGATACTTATATCCCATGGATTAAATTGAAACATTTAATTCACTACATTTTACATATTTTTATGAGTAATATATCTCTTTTTGGAAGCTAAGTGTGCAGGGTGTAGGAAAGATGAGTTTTCTGGATAATAGATGATGATTGTTCAGTTTTAGAGGTTTTTAGAGGACCAAGAACGCAAAAAAATTTGAGATGCATGTATGATATCCTCCCATTTCATTAAAATCATTTTAAATACTCTTAATTATCTATGGGATGTTCAAATAGGTCCAAATCATGAAGGCAATTTTTTTAGCTATAATGAGGAGTTCTTGCCACTTTTCATGCAGTTTATGCCCTAAATTGATGCTTATGCTTTGAAACATTATATGTTTTATCCCATATCATATTATCTTTCAAAATTAACTACTTCTCTCATCTCAACAAGTGTCTTTATGACCCTTGGACTTCTCTTTTCTTCTCTTTCTCTTAAGTTTTATAAGAACTAGCCATTTTGGCCAGTGTATTTGATACTCCACCTCAGTATGGAAAAGCCTGCTCAAATGTATACCTTTTGATCAATAATACAACTTATTTTTACCTATTCCATTACTATTATTATTATTTTCATTTGGAATTTTTTATTTTGCATAAGTGAAGACTATGGATTCCTTAGCATGTTTTGTCATTCTTTCATCCTATTTACAGTTGGAAAACTTCTTCTTGCAGGGTATGTGAAGTGTTTTATGAGATTTCAAGGATTGATTGAGTTATTATTTTCATTAGTGACCTCATATTCCTATTTTATATTCCTCCTATCTTTTCACATTCATCCATAACCTCACAATGTAAAATTGATGTGAGAAGAAGATTGAATAAGTGTATGTTCAGTTTGTCCTTTGATTTCAAGTGTAATATGCATATGTTTAGATGTCATCAATAAATTTTGTGTATCACCTCCCTTAGGTTAGTTTTATTTTATTCCTCTCTCTACCTTTTCACCCCCCAAGTTTATTAGTAGTTGCAATCCAAAGTGGTACATCAAAATAACTAGCCCTATATAGAGATTCACCTCATTCCTTAGGCTACCCACAAGCCTAAAAGTGATTCAATTATGCCACTTGGATGAGGAGAGATTTTCATCTCCTAAAAGGGTGAAAATCTAAGTTATAAAAATAACTACTACATAAGTAGACCTGATATGGGTGTCCATAGTCTACTTTATAGTTGAAAAGGAAATTGTCTCCCCTTTACATGAAATAATCAGTATCTCACTAAGTAGACAAATCTATGTAGTTTGGCATAAGAGTAAAAATTAGATTTTCATGATGTCATATCTATTAGATAATCTTTATGCAACAAAAAATATTCTAAACCAGAGAGACTGATCACCTAGTGGAACCCAAACTGTTTCACAATATTATTCTAAGTTTCACATCTTCAATTATAAGGACCACATTCAATTTATTTGTGACTGTGTCTATCCAACCTTGACTGAGGCTATAACTAGCATCCCAATGATAAGAGTTATCCCATTAACCAATAAATATATTGAAGCTATGGGGAATATATGGTTATATCCTTAATACATTATTATAAGGGTTAAGGGAACTCAAATTTCTCCTCTCAAGCTACCTACTCATGTCCCTAATAATTTAACTGAATAAGAGGTTGCATACCAGCTATTCCATGGCATTGATGCTATGTGAAAGACTAAAAGGAAGGGACTACTTCATATTTTCCCAATGATAATTGGAATATTGTATTCATATACTGGGAAAATATTGAAGATGCATCACAACATAGATCATCCTTCAACCTATAGATTAATGAGCTCAAGCAATGGGATCCTTATGGGAAAGTTAAGGAACATTTGAAAAACAAAGGAATTCTAAATGTGCCCTATGATCATGATCCTGGGGCATTTGACCCTATATTCACCAAGGCTTCATCTTACTTTGAAGTCACTAAGATATTGAAATAACATAGCCTAAGGTATGAGTCTATGCTAGAAAGAAATAAAAAGGTGGATGATAAGTGGAAATTGGGCCCCAAGCAATATCACCTAATAGGTAGACATCCACCAATTAATGCACAACTAGGGACATAAAATATTGAAGAGAATAGACTTGAGGAAAGAAGACCAGATGAAATCCCTTCAATTTCATCAGTTCATGAATTCCTTAAGGTAGCAAAATAAGAAGCACATCAAGAAGAGATTCACATGATAGCCCTTGACCCCAATGAGACTATTAAGGATGCATTGAAAATTTTATCTAGTACTTATGAGTCAGATGATGAAGAATCCTAGGTTGAGGAAAAAAATGAAGAAAAAGGGAAATAAATGGCATTGGACTTAGTTTTGGCTGACACCCCTAAGAGTAAGACTAAGCTGGCCATTGTTCCTAAATAAAAAAGACCCAAATTGACTTTCACTACTCTAAGTGAAGTCAATTTGATCAGTGAAGAAAATTTATTATATGGTCCACCAATTCCAAAAAAATTCATTTATGAACCAAGAATAGAGAAGCTTCCCACTTATTATCATCCCTGGGCTATGATGAAAGCCATTAATATTCTCATGCATCAATAAAAGAATCTCTAGATCAAAATGCTATAGGAAAAGGAGGAAAAAAGACTAATTAAACTAGGTGATTTAGTAGCTTTATCACAAATGGAGGTCCCATCCCCACATGTGACTCAATCCATAATTGGAGTCAAATTTAACCCAAACACTATTGGCTTGTTGAGGGTAACTAAGAAAAAGATCATGGTAGGTGGTGAGGAGATCACTTATCAAAGGGTAGATCCATTAACCAATTTGACTCAAAAATAAGGAAAGAGGCCTATAGAAGATCCTATCTTTGAAGAGGATCCCTTGGATTTATCCTAAGCATAATTAGAGTAGCTACAAGCAACTATCAAGGGTTGGCAATAGTAAAATAAGAACTTAGAGGAGCAAGCTATCTTGTTTATTCTAGAAGCTATGATCAATATGTTTGAAGCTAATTTATATGATATGTTAAAATACTTAAAATCAATGAGGTCTAGATAGAATGTAGTGAGAAACTAGAATATTTTGGCCAAGAACTAAGTAGCCCAATGGCAGGATTCATACAACAAGGTGAAGGACTTGGTCACTATTTTCATGGAAGATCAAATTCCTAATTTCAAAATGGTTAGGCTAGCCCACTTAAACATGGATATGGTTGTATTAAGAGAGAATATCAAGGGTTTAAGTAGATGGTACAATAGTCTAGAGGATATCTTTGATGATGATAAATAATTAGATATCATAATGAGGGATATATTGGAGAGCATGATCATAGACCCAACTAAACTCATCCCTATAGGTCTAATTACTAATGAAGAATTCAAGCTCAAGGTTACTCAAGTTATGCAGGAGGTAAGAAATCAAAGCCAAGCAAGGATAGGGGCTAACAACAGTAGGATCTTGGACATGATCCTAAATGCATAGGAGAATATTGGTGAAGTTAGGAGTACCATAGAAGCACTAGACAGAGACGACAAGGATTTTAGAGACTATAATATCAATAAGATGAGTTGTTCATAGAACCTATCATCAACCTCAAGCTGATTTATGGGAAACATGAAAAGGCAATGAAAATCCTATAGTATAAATAAGGGGACACAATAATAAAGGAGTCCCAAAGTCAAATTAGTTGACTTAAGTATATTATATTGTAACTTGACATGTATAACATTTTGAAAAGAGAATATTATTTTTTTAAATGTATGTGTGACTTATAAAGCACATCATCTATAGGTTAGTCCATTAGGAGATGTCATAGTTCTAGAACATTGTATAAAGGACACCTATCTATGACACTTGTACAATTGTAATTTGAAATAACTGACCAACATACCTCCTTAGTTTTCTATATAAGGGGTATTGTCATTTGTAAGAGGGTGAGTTTTGAGAAAGAAAAATTTGGTTTAATAAATACAAGTAGATAATTTTAAAAATATTGTCTTATTTTGTTTGTGTGATTACTATTATGGTTGATTTCTCACTTGTCTAGCCTAATTTTCAAATTTGAATGGTTCTTATGAATTATGGATGTGCAACTTTAAATGTAGAATTATCAATTTGTGATAATACTAGATTGATTGAAATATATTAGGTTCATTTCATTTTCTTTTCTCTACTTATAGATATGATAATGCTATTTTCTTGTAGGAGTACATCTTTAAAATGAATCTAGTTCTTATTTGCATTATTTCTACATTCATTAGATGTTTACTTGATATGTGATAGGATTTTATCTTAAGTTATTTCATGTCACATATTGATTTTAAGTGCATGTTTAGATGAAATTCAAACTTTGTCATAATATTTGGATTGAAGATCATAAATATCTTTCTTCTTTGTCGTACCCTTCCTTTTGCTTATTTTTTGACCATTTAAATTTAATTTAGTTTCATTATGAATATATATTGTAGATTAGAATTTATACTTAGACATTGATCACAATTCACTTCACTTAGTTTAGATTAGTTACATTTTTTTCAAGTTAGCTATTAGGCCACAGTTGTTCCCAACAACCAAATAGTTACATTATAAATTTGTGAAATAGTCTATGTACTATGTTTTTATTCCACCAAAGATATCAAAAATATCACAACCTACAACTCATGCAATGGATTATTTGAATATAGAAATGAGAAGTGTTTCTTAAACACTTTAAACCACCTATGATACACTTTTAGGCATCAACATGTCCTTAATGTGGTGCTAATGTCCAACTGGTAGAACACTAGGCATGAAGGGCCATCATCAAGAAATTAGGTTTTAGGACTATGTTTGAGTTGACTAGGGATGCTTGTGACCCACATGAAGGTTTAATAAGTGTAAAAATAGGCTATCAGATAGGTATAGGGATAATATAGGGACAGGTAGTCTCATTTATCACTCTTAGCACTCAAATACCACTTTTAGGGTATTACATTTTCCCCCCCTTTATGCTAGAAATGTAGCAAAGCAAAATGACTAGTATAAAGGAAAAATAAGCATACTTAGACTTACCTAGGAGGTGAATCCCATAAATTTGAATCTGATTATGTGACATTGGGTCTAGGTATGTGAAGCATGATCCAATGCATGACCTAAAAATGAAACATGCATAAATCAGTCCTTACTTAAGAGATGTCAAAAGCATGAGACTATGTTGAGTAAATAAGTAACTAAGTAAAATGAAGTAAATAGATGGAAAAGAGGAAAGGAATGAATACACCTCATTGGGTACATGAATTAATGCACAAAATTGGTGACAACCTATGTGTGTATATATATGTAGTGATCAATTGGTGAAAATCTTAGATTGAGTTGATATCTTGCTCAATCCTCATGTGTGGGTGGATTAATAACTCAATCTAGTTTTGATTCGAGCATTTCCTACCCCTGCTTGGTGGATCATGACCTATAGCTTAGATTGGATTGATAGTGTGTCTAACCCTCTCTTATGGGTGGCTCAATAACTTAAGTAGGCTATGACTCCATCATCACCCACCCATGTGTAGTAGATGCATCTAAAATTGAACTACATGAAGTACTAAAAATCTTTGAGTATATCTAACTATGTATATCAGCTCTACAGCCACTCAAGTACATTAGGTAACTCTAGGCCACTTGGTAATGCCAACCACTACAGATGGAGTAAGGCATGAAACTAGTGATAAATTAGAATATGATGTCAAGTATATAAAATGTATATAATTACATGGAATTTTTCATTCCATATGATCAACCAGTGTGTAACTAAGCATAAATAAATAATGTGTCATGCACATAGCCCCAATCTAGTATATAAGTATATTGATTTGGGACTAAGTTGTAATAAATATATCTAAGTATCTAAATTGAATATGGGAATGGTCATGCCATGCATGATGCCCCCAATCTGAAAAAATTATTATGAATTTGAGCTAAGCTATTATGAATCTAAGTAAAAATTTAGTCTAACTAATAAACCTATAATTGGATCTATGTAAACCTATATTATACATGTTGTATTATTATGGTTAATCTAATTTGTTCTAAAATTAAGTATATAGTAGGGTCATGTGGTTCTAGTGTCCCCATTTGGGTGCTAATGTCTTTCTAGTCTAAGTTTTATCACTATACTATTGTTTTAGTCACTATTTTCCACTGTGTTTACCTACGTCTGATTTTATGAAACTAAACCTGTGTGTTAAAAAATGTTATGTGAGTGAAATATAGGGCCCTGATCCTATAAATTCCCCCTATTTTTATAGGATTTTTTGAACCTATTCAAGAACTATCCTTAAAATAAAAAGCTTTGTAAAATGTGTGTTAGTCAGAGCATATATGATAATCCAATATAATGTGCATACATAACATCATAATTTAAGAGAATATGACCATAATTATGTAATGTAAGATGGATGTTATATCTATCATTCCACAATGGTGTCAATATAGATGTAATAAATGTATATAACAATAAATCTAAGTAGAATTGAGTAGCCAACTAAGGGGATGGGTCATGATGTCCATCATAACACCCAAGTAGGAAGGGTAAATGTATGAGGTCCCTCATAGCATCAAAAACTAGTGTGTAACAAGAAAATACAAGTGTCATGTCCATGATTCATACAATAAATCATACATATAAAACACATGAGGCACACAAAGTAGGCCAAGGGGGAATAATACAAGGGACATGGGCATATGTCACTAAATATGAGATAACAAGACATACAAAGACATGTTTAAATGTCCACATACACAATTAGGAAAGAATACACAAGGACATGGGGATGTGTCCTATGCATACATATTATTAATACAAGTTTCATAGATCCAAATAACAATGGCACATTCAAATGCCCTCAAATAGAAGAAGCATAGAAATGCAATCAAGTATAAACTAGGAAAGCTAAAAATGAAAGATATGCATGAATATGTAATATAAATTTGTGTAATAGTTAATATGTACATATGTTGAGTCTAAATTATTAATATCCAAAAATAAATTTAAGTAAGAGTAATAATGATCAATATCAATATATAATAATGTTAAAGTTGGGATGTAGAGTATAGCAAGATAAAACCTGGTAATCAAAATTGTGTATAAGATGCCCCCAAGTAGGTGAATGTGTCAAGTGAAGAATGACTTATAATTTTATATACCCATAGTGGGTATGTAATATCAAGTCTATATTTGTGTATTAGACTTGAGTCCTTAAAATAAATGTCCTAGGATAATTGTATCAAATATAAGAAGTCTAAACATAGCAATGCATACAATCTAAAATGTTGGGTTTTCTAAGTAATTATTTGAATTTTTTTGTATTTTATATAAATATGCTATGTAAAAGTAACATGAAAATGGATTATGTATAAGGAAATATAAACCATACTAACTAATAAGTCTCATGGGAGACTCAATATCATTGTGTCTTGTGTCAAATAAGAGAACTATAATCATGTGTGCTATGTGAAAGGGAAACTCTGGTCCCATAATCTCTATACTAAGTGATCTATATATGTATCTAATTGTGTAGTGGAGTTAGTATTTTTTGGCACTAACTATACTGACCTATGAACTATGCTCTAAATTTGTGAATTTGGTTGAACTTGCTTATGAATTATGGTAGGCACTATCTAAACTCGAATGGCACAATGAACAAGTGACCATATTGCTCATGATGTGTAGGTGTATAAATAGCCTCTATAATTGATAATGATCATCATGTAATACTGATAAATATATTTTTAGACTCTATATAAAATATTTTAATTAGTTTTAATGTTGAAACTTTGTTTTATTGTGCATCATGTCTTGCAAGTATCTTAAGTTGTTGTCTAACTTACACTATGTTATGATGTGCACCATGTCTTAAAAATATATTAATTGGTTATTGAATTGAAATTATTTTTATGTTGTGACTCATGTATTTTAAATATCTTAATTGGTTTTTGAACTAAAACTATGTTCTAGTGTGCATTCTTAATTAGTTATTGAACTAAAATTATGTTATGTAATGTATCATGTCTTGCAAATATATTAATTGGTTATCAAACTAAAATTGTGTTTTATCATGCATCATGTCTTATAAATATCTTAATTTGTTTTCAAAATAAAATTTTGCTTTGATCTTTATAAACTAGCTACCATCTTTATTGAATATGTGGTGCATGAGATCTCACATAAGTATGTGTCCTAGAAACCACATGGATCATACAATGAGTAACCAATGGTTCCTTAAAATAAATGTCCTAGGATAACTCAATCATAGTAGAGTGTGATCTAAAAGAGTGTGGAGAAGGAGATATTTATGCCCCCTATGTGAATACTATAATGCATCTGTCAACATATTGGTCAATATGATCTCAAAGTGCATAATAGTTATTCTCTAAATGTCCATTTATCTGATGAAAATTACAATATGGTTTATTTTGTATCTTGTGTAAGTGGTGTACTAGATGGTGATCAGAATAAGGAAGGGTAATCATCCCCCTATATAGTAACGTGAATAATATGTCATGAGGCTTACTGTATCTAAAAATTGTATAGCCCCACTATAATGTCTTGTGATCTACTCACTATAGGAGGTGCTCTATACAGTTGTTATTTTCCCTTGTTGAGTATTTTTATTGGTTATTTTTATTCCACTAGTTTCTTAGTCTAGAGTGGAGTAGTTTCTTGTACTATGTTAGATGGTTGTGGACCTAATAAACCTACATCCAAATCTACCTCTGAATGTGTAGAAAATAGTCCTAGTTTTGTGTCTAATGCTATAGCTATGTTACATAGATGCCAAAATGATTTAGATGTCTGATCAAATAATTTCTCCTTAAGAGGAAAAATGAGGTCTTTGGTAAAGATGTATTGTACCTCTAAATCTGTTAGCTAGAAAATCAACTAATGCAAACATGATTTGAATCTTAGAATCTATTTAATTGTTGGTTATGTCTTACCCAAGTGTAATGAGGGTAACCTCTCATGTGTGACTCGAGGTCCCTTATTCTATATGTAGTGTCTGAGAAATATTACTTCTAACTCCTCATGTGTATGTAGTGACCCATTAGGAATTGTATACTATAACCAATTTAGTGCTTCCCCATCTAGGGACTTAGAAATAATTGTAGTAGATTCAACTTGTTGGTGACATGTGCCATGGATTTATCATAAACCTGAAGGTGCAAGTATGGGTCTCCATTCTCATCAAATGTAGGTAACACTGGTATCTAAAATTTTGGTGGCAACCTTGTAGTGAAGATTCTACATGGAATAAGGTTTCCATGGATAACATTGGCATCAGCTTCAGATTGGTATGCTTTATTCTCCAATGTGAGATGGTGTACTCATTATTTCAAACAACCCATGATGTGCATAAATTAAATTACCACTTGTGAAGTTATGTTATCATCATCAATGGGTTCATTTAACTCTTGTATTTTATTATTTATCTTATCCATTGGTATATTACATTGGGAACCTTGTTTAGGGACTATTGGTTTTTTCTCTATAACCTTTGGAGGTGTGATAGTTGGCACCAAGTTAGAGGGAAATGATCTACCACCCTCATTTAAGTTAGGTTCAGAAACAAGGTATGTAAGTTATGTAAACTATGAACATAAGAATAAGTGTGTGTGTGTGTGTGTGTGTGTGTGTGTGTGTGTTTGAATGTGTGACTTGACATTTATTTGAACAAGAGAAGTAGGTGAAGTAGGAGGAGAAATAGAATGTTTATACGACATATCTTCTTCACCATAATCATAGTAATCATCATTATCCCAAGGTTCATCAAAATCAAATTTTAATTCACATGTAGAAGTAAGAGTAGAATAAGTATCATTCACATGCTCCCTAAGAGATGGAGTAAGAGAATATTTTAACTTTTTACTACTATGCTATGTGTCATCATGTGTAGGTTCAATCTTGGGGTCAAGGGTAGAATAATTAGCAATCATGTTTTCATTGCCACATTATGACATGTAAGAGAAGAGTTAAATATATTTGAATTAACTATGTTTTTCATAGAATTATTATGTTGAGCTTGAAATGTGAAATAAGGTTATAAAATAATATCATACAATTTAGTTTTTGCATTGGTAAAATATCTAAAATCATTTGTACATGATTTTTCAAATTGGATTGAGAAGCGTAATGAATGTGCATTTTGATTTTATATTCTAGGAACATCATGTATGATGTTGTTTGAACTATACAATGGTAAATTGATTTTATTATTATTATATTTATTTAATTTAAATAAGGATGTATCAAAGTATTTGAAATTTTAGGATCACATTCAAATAAATAAATACAAACAAGGGGTTCTTTTTGCCTTATATTGTTACTTTGATTTTGAGGTGCAGGAAAAGAGAGAGGAGAAAGAAAATAATATGCATCTAATCTATCCTCATCAATACTTTCATTGTCATGATCATATTAATCATCATATATATTATTACAAAAATAATAATCATCATCATCATTATAAATGAAATCATTATCATTATCATGTGTTAGTGTGCAATCTTGAAAATTTGTCCTTTCATTTTTATAGTTATGTGAAAAGTTTATAAATTGATCAACTGGGTGAGGGCAAGAGGCTTCTTGGATATCATTTTAAAATTACGAAAGAGGATAATGTAAATATTAATAATAATCACACAATAGGTATATGTGCAAATATGCAAAATATTCAACCCAATGTATAGGAAAAATCATAATTTTATTTGAAACCCTAATGTCTAATTTTTTTAATGTTTGAGAACCTAGATGTAGATTTAGGATTTGGAGGGTTTGAGACAAAATTTTGAAATATTTAATAAATGAAACCCAAATAAAGGATTGATATGGATCAGTTAGGTTGTGCAAAAATTAGGAAAAATTATAAGTTAATAAACCCTAAATTATTACACAAAAAGGAAGAAGGCAAACCCTAAGATGGAACTAGGGGTTTAAAACAATATTAGAAGTAAGTCATGTTCACCAAATGTTTTAACCTTTTAGAACATAGTTTATGTAAATATTATGTTTGATTAAAGGGATGAGTAGACTAAATCAAAGAAATAATATGCATAAAATAGCCACTACTTTGTTACAAAATTGACTAGCTTTGACTTTCTAAAAATAGTAATAAATATGTGAAAATAAAGACTTATTTATAAAATACTTGATATAAATGATTTGAGTGTTAGAAACTGAGATGGAAGTAGGTATGAGTGTCATCAACTAGATCCTTATTTATAACCCCTCTTGGATAGTATTACCACATTTGGATAGTAGTGTTATGTGGCTCTAGTGTCTCGATATTGGCACTACTGTCCTTTCTCCAAGATTGTCTCAAACCTTTGAGTGCACCTGTGTTAGGGTTTATAGTGTCTATTATTGTGCACATGAATTATATAGATTTGTATTATGCCTATTATGACTAATTTTTTATGCAAACCTTAATCTTCCTTGTAAGTAGGGTATGATCTAAAAAGTGTGTTTGTTATTAAGATAGGTTTAACATCCTAACACCTTACTATGAAGAGAGTTGAATAGATACCAATAATATAAGGAGGGATAAATATTTATGTATTTATCCCCACCTAACTATTGGTGAAATTTCAAGTGATGTTAGTATGATAGTGGCCTTGAGTTCCTTAAGTGTGCTTGAGATTGGAAATCTAGAAAATCTGAGCTTAGGGATGATATAGATGGTAGTATGTATAAGTAGGGCATAATAGTTATTAATAATCTTGATTTTTCTCAACTCATTTCATGTTTGAATAGGTTATTTTGCATCTAATCTCCATCTAGTGGATATAGTGCTAAAATTCATGTATTTATAGTGTTCTATTGCTTGTCTAGATGATAAAAGATGTCTAGGCTGACCTTAGGAGGCTCTTACTTTTGAAAATGTATTTATTTAATAAATCTAGGGTAAAATACATAGGTGAAATTTTTGGGACACTAACACCACATGGATAGTGTCCTTAATGTGGTGCTAATGTCCAGCTGGTAGAATATTGGGCACAAAGGGCCAAGATTAGGAAATAAGGATCTAAGACTATGTTTGAGCTAATTAGGGATACATGTGGCCTACACGAAGGCTAGATAAGTGTAAAAATAGGATCTAGGATAGGTCTAGGGATAATCTAGGGATAGGGAGTCTCAAGTCTCACTCTCAGCACTCAAATACCACTTTTATGTGATTACAGGTCAATGTGTTCTTATCAAACTTTTCTATAGACATTAATTAGAAGATTACATTTTTTCAACTTCCTTAAATCAAAAAAATACTTAGTGAGAATATTTTTAATTATATGCTTAAATTTATCATATTTTTACAAAAATTTCACATCAAATCTATAATAGTGAGCTTTAAAGTGTATTCTCAAATAGTTTACTCCAATTGCTCAAATACAAATTCATGTTTAATACTTATGAATATTTTGATAAACATTTATATGCTCTATGCAACATTGAGATTAAGCTTATGAATGAAAATATGCTTAAGTATACATATAATTATTATACATTCACTATCTCCAAATATTATGGAAATACAACATTTAAATATAGGACTAAATATGCACCTACTTTCAAGCTAAGAACAAGGCCCAAGTTTTAAACATAATTTCAAAACCATCAAATAGCCTTATTTTTTCCACTTCTAAGAAAAATAAACAATTTAAAAGATTAAAAAACCCACTTCATAAATTTATTAAATTCTTGTTTAAATGTAACATGATTACTTTACCTAATACATATCAAATGGATACTACTCTAACATTGCCAAGGGTATGGTGCAAATTAATATTATGATTACCATATGGTGTCTGATAATTAAAATAATTTATGCTTCAAATTATTAAATAATATTAAATATATCATTGGTAATAACACCATTCAAATTTAATTCCATATTTTTACATTGAAAAAAAAATTACAACATTTAATCAATTCTTGGATATCTTTAACAATATATTTCTAATGATATTAAAAATAAAAATAATGCACATATGATTGTGTATATACATCATTAGACTATTCAACATGTGCATGAGATTGATAAAATCATTATCATGGTTATAATATATCAATTAAAATTTATTTACATTATAGTGTATGACCATGATATACCAAATGATGATTCAATTAATTGTTCTTTTACATTCATTATTTTGTTGACTATCATCCTTTGATCACACATGGAATTATGATTGAAAATGGTTCGATAAAAAGTATGATTACAATGTCATTTTTATCTACTTGAGATATAATAAATTATATTTACTTGGTATGACAATGATACTTTTATATTACAATGAAATTCGCCTCACACCCCTTGGTGGTATTTGCAATGCAACCTAGGTTCACAATGTATCCTAGTTGGAAACACAACCCAGGTAAGAAATGTTTTTCCATATTTATGATTGAACATATTTTCCAATATATAATATCACTTAAAACATATTAATTAACTTATAAAATCATATGAACATACCAGAATCATGGTATTACACTATCAATTATAGTCAGTTGGAGGACCCTTCTAGATGTGGTTTACATAACATCAGATATAGGATCATATAATCTATTACTTGGACACCCATGAATTAATAAAATGAGATTGATATGATTTACATCACATCATCATATCAAGTTTTTTCATAATAAAAATGTGCATACCTTTCAAGGCTTAACTTTTTAGCTACCTATGTAACCCTAAAGATCACATGTGTGATCATCTAATGTGATTTATAAAGAGAAATTCATTCAGACTCATGTGATATATACTACTATTTCAACACCATCAGTCATGGTTCTTTCTACATGTTTATCTATACCATTATAGTCTATTTTAATAACTCATAGATTCATAATTCTTACAGTTACACCTTTTGGACCTATGGTAAGTAATCATTCACATCCCAAGTTTTATACACAACCTATTGATGTGGATCATATTCAAGTATTTTTTCATCATGAAATATTCATATTCATGCTTATCAATAGGTTTTGATGACTCCTCGAGGTCGCTCTCCACACATCTCTATTTGGGATGATGATTTCAGTTACAACACATCTTTAACTACTTTTTGATATTTTGAGTGACACTTATGACTAATATAATATGTTATTTCACATTATATATGATATCATAAGTTAAAAATTATAGCCTACATCTTGCACTTCATTTATATATCATTATTTTATTATATTTTTATCATTTTACATAGTTTTTTTTCTTTATATGTTATTTATTTCATGTGTTTTTCTTCTTTGATTTTGATTGCATTCTTCATATATCTTATATATTTTGAATCTTTTCACTTTCATTCTCTTGTATCAATATTATTCTATCCACTTGGTTTATGTTGCTTGCTACATTTCATAGGCCATTTTCCTTTGATTTTTTATCCCTTTCTAAATGCATGTGTAGATTTGCAATGATGATAGCATATATCCTGACCTTCCATCCTAACATGCATTAAGTTTTTATGGAAGTTTTAGTTTTTTTTTAATATTCCTTTTCTTATTCTTATTTATTTCCATTTAACCTACCTATTTTCATTTGATTTCTACCTCTCTACTTCTATTTTGGTTTGATTGTGTTTGTATCTTATTATGTGCACCAACTAGATTTCTAGTTATCTCATATACTTACTTCTAAAATATCTATAAAATGTAAAAAAATTATAATATTTATGTAATAATAAAATTATTTTTTATTGATACATATCATGATTATATCATAATGTTTTGAAATAATATAACACATAAATATGTATAATTTAATTCAGTTTTCCTTAGAGATGTACTAGTAGACAATTGTTATTTTTCTAATTGAATTTGATATTGATGATATTTTATCTTTGGTGTTTTAGACACATAAATTTAGTATAATACCCTTTTCAATTTCATATTTTCCATGTTTTGTCATAATTGGTTCATGTGCACACATTTTTCTATTTTTTGTATACTCCCTTGTGTTGGACTTCATATTGTCATCCTTTGACTTATGTTCTACTTAAAATTTGAGTTTTTTTTTGCCTTAGGTCAATTATAATACCTCTATTAAAAAATTTAATTTATAAAATCCTACATATCAACTATTAATTTTACCTTTCATGAATTTGATTGCTCCTAGAATGTCCAATACACATTTTCAAGGTCTTTTCCTAGGTCCTATTTTTCCCCATCATGATATCCCCTTGACTTTTTGGTCTGTTGTGTCGTTTTTTTTCCTTTTACTATCATTTATGGAGGTATATATGTATATGTACCTTTGTGAATCCTATATACACAAAGGTATCCTTACCCATTCCTTTACCTATTCCTAAATTTTTGATCTGTTACAAGCCAAATATCCCATGATCATTTTTTTTAATAAGTCTTCATAGTTTTCAAATGAATATACACATTGATATAATTTTACCTTCATTTATGTTATGTTAACATATTTTAACAATATAAGGTCATATAAAAACATGTAGTTAAATTTTATTATACAAGGAGAGAAGGTGAATTCATATCCCTCACTTAGGTTTAGATTACACTCACAAAATCACTATAACTACATAGATTTGTTTCTCCAAGTGTGTGAAATATGTAGTTATAACTCTTTAATAAATTTCCCAAGATAACTAACTTGCACACTTTATTCTTGTGACATTATAGAAAATTAAGTCAAAGATAAAGGAGAATAAAATCATAGAGTTATTCCAATAAAATCAAAAAAGTGAAGCCATATTATAGATCAATATTATTATATCTAGAAACACCAAAAGTTTTAGGCCTTGAGAGTAAGTCTATAATTCTAACCCATTTTGGCTTATTCTAACTTAGTTAGAATTAGTCGACAACTAACTTTAAACCTTTTCTTAAATTTCTCCATTTTAGAAATGATTGCTAAGTTTTATTTTTCATGTTATTTGTTAAAAAAATTATAACCCTGGCATCCCCTAAAATTACAAGTGGAAGTTAGAAAACAAGTACTTATCTATTGTCCTTATTTTTTAAGCTTAAATATTCAAGTGTTTATTTTATCAAATTTTAGATCTGTATGCATTACTATATTTATTTTATTTGCATATGTTTTCATTGTGTAATAGTTTTAATGTGTTTTTAATAGTGTAAACACCATTGTGTACTAAATAGTTCAAAAAAACACCCTCTTAATTTATGTTTTAGATGTAATAAAATCCATCTTAAGATTTTTTAAATCTTACTTTACATAGGTAGTATATCTTTATTTCTTTTAACTATATTCCATTGATATTAAAATGTAATATGCTTATGTGTACTATCAATTTTTGCATTCACATCATGTAACCACTATATACCAAGTATAAAATTGTACAACATCATGTTAGGAATCATGAGAAATAATGTAGGAAATGTGTGTGGAGCAATTGTAACAATAAATATAATATGACTTAATGGATTGACTATATCTTTAGGTAAAGATATGAATACTTGATTTAAATCATCTGAATCATAACCAAGTGTCTTAAGTAAATTTATGGAATAAAAATTAATGGTATATATAACATTTATGATGATTTCGTGTATTTTCTTCCCTTTTATAAAATAAAAATTATCTGAAGGTTTTATGTGTGAAAGATGAGTCTCTATAGAATCATTAGGAACGATGATTGTAAAATTGGTATGTTTATGTCGATATAATTTATAAGGTGAAATATCATGTTTTATATGTTTATCTACATTGCAAGGTGTTCTTGTGACTTATAGTTTTGTAATATATATGTTACATATAATGTCACCATTATCAATAAGATATTGGATTTTATGTGTCAAATCATGACACTTATCCATCATATGATCATTTATTATATTATATAATTGATATTTTTTTATATGTATCCCATCATAATGCCTTAAATTATCTAAGAAGATCATGTTCTTATCAAGTAACTTGTTTAACATTACACTTTGAATATACTTGAGCTTCATAAATTGCAATGATCCATTAATAGAAGGCATACAACTTATTATTTGTGTCCCTCTATGGTTATTCCATGGTTTGGTATTATTATTTATTATTGCATGGTTAATTTTAAGAGTTTAAGTATGATAAATAGAAACACAATGTGAATCAGGGGTTCATAGTTAAGCACTTAAGATTTTAAATTTTATCTTCAAGTGACAAGACATCTTGGGAAACATAATTGAAATATTTTTAAGCATGAAAATATTACTTTATCCTTTAGAGGGGGGAAATGATTCTATTTAAAATATATTTTTTATCTTGATCCATAGGTTGATATATGAAATCATGCATGCTTCCCTTGAATCTTAGAATATAATTATGAAGAGGTTCAAATTTTCCTTGGAAAAGATATGGAATAGGTTCAAATGTGGCTCATGGTCCCCTATTAGTGATAAATCATTATAGGAAAGTCTCTTCTAATATAAGAATGAATTTAAGAAACTAATAGGTATGGTGGGAAACCACTCTTAAACTTGAATCATTGATATTTTATGAAATTTATTAAGTATTATTCTATTAGTAGTACCATATTTATCAAGAGAAGAACAAAATTATTTAAGATGTACATAAGTGTTTCTATACCCATCAAATAAGGAAAAATTATGCATTGTAAAACCATGTGGTAGATAATAATAAATAACATTAGGTACCATATGTTTTCTATATATATCATTATAATTGACCCAAGGGTAATATGAAATAGATACTAGAGATAAAACTAGTACTTTTCTTCGTAACTCACCTACTATCTGCAACAAAGTAACAATCTCATGGGTTGACACCCAAACTATTAAGTAGTAAATTCAAGGGTCTATTGAGATAAAACTTGTATAGACCAACTAGGACTCAAACCTAAGACCTTACATTTTATCCTAGAGTGATCTAACAATTGAGATATTGTCCCCTCTATTGCCAGCCCATCATTGGTTTGGGTGTGTCTTATTTCCAACACACCCCCGCTTAAGCCACATTTTAGATGTTTGGGGATCCTAGCATGGCTTTGATACCACATGTTGATCTATAGCTCATATGGACTAGCTAGGACTTGAACCTAGGACCTTCCATTTCCTACTAAAGTGATCTACCTACTGAGTTACTGGCCCCTCTATGGCCACTCCATCATTGGTCTAAGTGTGGATTATTTCCAATAGGGTCTAATTTTATTTTTTGTTTTAAAAATAGGAGAATTATTTAGATTGAGGTACAATTAGATTTTTAAAAAATACATACTAGTAAGCATAAGAGCATCATCAATCATAAAAGAAGAATTGGCACTAGTTGCTTCTTTCATCATTTGCATAGCTTGAGAAAAGGAGGAACAATATTGAACACATGTTTTTTAATATATTCATAATTATTAAAATCCAAGGACTATGAAGATAATCATTTTTTTACATTTACATTTGAGGAATATTTTTCAACATGTGCATTTAAGGGAGGAATGAAATCATTTGTAAAATTTGTATTTTGAGAAGAGAAATAACACAAACCTTTTCAAAAAAATATTTTAAGGAAATAGTATGAATACAATCATTTTCATCATTGGAATAATTTTCATACAAATAAATATTAGGAAATAAAACTTTTTGACATTTTCATTCATGTTAGGTTCAATATTTTATTGCATATATTGAGGGTAAAACCAAATTTAGACTAACACATATTTTATTTAAAACTGATATTTTTAAAAAATTTGGCATTCCATATTCATGAGGGATAAAATAAAGATAATAACATGCATGACATCCATATTATTTCCATTTTCACATGGTCTGATAGGCTTGAAATTAAGTTTCCATCACTTTTCATCCTCACTATCATAATAATAATATTCTTCCTCATTCCAATCAAGATTACTATAATTTAAAAAATAGCAAAGATAACTAATTATTCCATCTTTAAAAATTACATCAAAGTAATGATCCATCACATGTACACTATATTATGAGAGATACACACAAAAGGATAGGGAAAATGATATTATAATAAGATATAAAAAACCCTAAATAAATGAGATCTAAAATTTTGATAACAACAAAATGTAGATGGAAAGACAACTTGAAACCCTAACATTGATAGGTTTAAAAATTAGAAGGGTTCATCCAAATTTTTTGGAGAAAAATTAAAATGTGAATGGGCATAAGCATATAGGGTCAAATATAAATCAATGAAAAAAACAAATATCTAAAAAATCACATGTAAAAGGTGAAATTACACCCTATAAGGATAGGAATATGAAAGCCTAAGTTTTTATGATCTTAAGGATTAGGTTGATCAAAATTTTATATTATTTTTTCACTTAATGGGGATTACATTATGCACAATCAAGTAAATATATGGCTCAATGAAATAAGTAAATGTATTAAATGCAACAATAAATACATATTTGAAATTTTCCAAAAAAATTATTTATATGAGTTTCAAAGATAAATACTCGGTTTATGACACACATATGCACAATTAAAGGCTAATAATACTTAAAATGGAGCAATACTTAAAGATGAAAAAAACCCTAAATTTTTCTAACAAATAGAGAAGCTTATTATGAGGGTCAGAATCATGAAGTGGTTGATTTTGAGATAGGTCCAAATCATGCACCGATGGTGACCCTTTTATTGGGATTGTGACGCATTGATATTATTGTGACCTCTACTTATTTACAATAACTTTAAAAAATGGGATGTTTTAGTAGAGGCATGTGACTAGGAATCCTAATTTTCTTGATCTAATGATATACAGAATTGTCTAAATTGATTCTTTGAATTTAAACCTAATTCACCACAATGTCATAATAATATATAAATATGCAAGGTTAGTGTCCCTATAACCCTCATTATGGGTTGAAAATACATATCCCACATACTTAGAATCATGGTTCAATGTAGTTATAGTGTTTTCGAGTGTTCCCAACACAAGATTAGATAAAATACTTCACCTTCTCTCCTTATGTAATCTAATGCAACTATGTGCTTTGTTATGACCTTATTTTCACACAAGATATATAAAGGAAGAAATAAATCAATGTGAATATTATTGTTTTACCCCAATTTGGTTTTAGAAACCATAATAGGATAAAAATGGGTAGAATAATTATTATTGATAAATACGGCATTCAAGTATACATCTAAATGTAAAATAATGAAATTTATTACAATGATTTGAGAAGTGTCATATGAAAAATATTTTAAGCACAATAAAGGGATGAGTACAAGACTTTATCAATGCGCAATAGTATATAACTCTATTTTAGAAGCACAAATCAGACTAAATTGAGCATGTGATTCTTCATGTTCAAGAATTGTGCTTATATTTACACAGAGTTGGTTTGGTTGACTTGAGCTAATATCTCCTATTGATATTGACATGTTTTGGTTGGTATTGATTTGTGTGGAAATTAGGGACTATGATCATACAATCACCTTTTCCTATGTTTATAAGCTTTTTATGTGTGATGTCAAACTTGATACATGTGACTATATAAATCAACCTCCTTTTATTTATATCCCTAGGTGTACTTATGAGGGCTATAAAATTTTAAAAATAGGGAAATTTTAACTAATTGAGCTAACCCCAATTGCCTGAGTTTGATGATTGACCACTACTTATGTATATGATACTCAAAGGATGGAAATAAATCCACACGTAGTTATCCCACCTAGTGTTATTATGTAATTATGCTCCACTATATGTATGCAATTAAAGATTTAGATTTGATACTTGACATTTCTTACATTGACTTGGGTTTTGTATTATTAAAACTTGGCTTGTGACTACTCCTAGTGATAAATTCATAATTTGAGAAGAATATGGTAGATTTTATCAATGCGTAATAGTATATAAATGTGTACCATATATATGATTCCAATTGATAAATTTTTCATGCCATTGATGTGCTAGGAAAATGAGTTGATCCTAAGGAAATGTCTTATTTTAAAAAGAAACCATTTCTAGTAGATGGTTAATTCCAACTAGATCGAGTCAGTATCAACTAATTATACTAAACAAAACTGATGGAACTAAATTATACACAAGTGGAATAAACTTAAGGTATTGATATTTATGTACATGATATTTAATAGGTTTGAAATAGATATTGATTTTCCTATAGGTGTGTAACAAGAGAACAAAAGGGAAAATCATAACATAGCATGTGTGGTAGAGTGGTAGATTAGGACTATGTTTACGCATCAAGTCATGTATGGTAAATATGTGTCAAGCTCATCATTTTCAAGTATTTAATACCATATTTTAGTATCTAAAAATTCTCCCATTTTATTTTAGTAACGGACTTGCTAGAGTAAAAGGATAAAATGTACCTAAGTGTGTACAACATAGTTTGTCTTTAATATGAAGCTCTAATTGTTCATATTACTCAATAACAAAACCTAAAATCATGTGTAATCAATGTCCATATATTGACAACTTTAATATGAAATTGAATTTTTAAAATTAAAAAAAGTAAAGGAATAGTACACGATTGTGTTGATGAAAACCATGTTTCCCTTACAACTTGTTGGAGATGATGCTTCCTTATTAAATCATTGGAAAAAAATTATGCTTCCTTGTTAAAGGACATGGAGAGTTTGGGTGTTTGTGACCCAATTTTTTAATTATGCAAGCTCTTGGGTTGGGAAGGAAACATGCATCAACCTTCATGTATTTGGGGATAACTACATAATGTAATAACCCAAACAATTATGTAGGTAAGAAGGGAGTTGTTGGATATTTTCATTTAGTCTAGCATATCTTTTCTCTAGTTGCATGCCTAAGAATAAAACACTAGTTTCAATGAACTAGTGCACCAGCATATCATGTAAGAAAAGGTTCTTACGTGCTCACCTAAAGCATGCAAATTAATATCATTTCTTGTTGGTTTTGTCATGTGAAGGTGTATTCATTTACTTTCCTAAGTTAAGGTGCTCGAACAAGCACTTAGTATTAAGCTCATACTTAGTTCCATATCTAACTCTTAACTATTCATTCATTACTTAACTAACCAAATAAAAATAATTTGGGGACAAACTGATAACAAATAGTAATAACTCCATTATAATCATGAATATATTACACAAGTATTTCATCAACATAATATTCCTTTCATTACATTCATAAGTTATATCAATATTACAAATATTCCATGATTATAATGATCAAAAACAATACTAAGTAAAACAAGGTTGTATTTATACATGGTTTACCTTACCATTCATTTATATAATTAAATACAAAAAAAGATGACTCAACAAAGACCAGTAACAGTAATGAGTTATGGCAAGCCCTTTACAATGAATTCGTAAAGACCTGAGCCTAAATTCCCCTATATGCTCTCTATGTCATATCTTCATCACCATGTACCTATTTTTATATAAAGGAAAATGTAGCTAACCATATATGTTCTCTCTATGTCATATCATCATTGCCATGTGCCTATCTATATATAGAGGAAAATGTAACTAACCTATTAATCAATCCTAGCTTAGATAAGATAAATCCTACTTACACTTTCATTTGTTGATACATTAGATATTTGGAGTCATGACCAAGATATATCCACTAGACCTAACTAAGAGGTCTCTTACCATAATAAATCAGTAGAGAGGGTTCCAAAGCCTTTAGTCAAGCAACATTATGCAATAACCCTATCTAGGTCCTATGTTTTCATATTCACTAAGTAAATGCAAAGTAAATTAAAATATAACCTAGTGCTCACCAAAACTTGTGGCATAAATTAGGGGTAATAAACATAAAAATTAAGCATCCATAAAATAATTATGATTAAGCTATGTATACATATGCATGGAGAGAGAAATATATTAAAAATCCATTACTTATGCTACTTTTATCTACTAAAATATAGGAGTAATGTTATAGGTACTTACCTTAAATATGAACCTATCGAGACTCAATCTCTCCCTTGGCCAAAGGTGTTTTTCAAGAGGTTGTTCTGGTTTGTAAGGATCATTAAGATATGTCTAGGAATCCAAGACTTTTCTACAAGACAAGAGTCTTCTCTAAGTATCAACCCTAAGAAATAACTCCTCAAGTAGAATGGTCAAAGAGCGTATTTCAAAGAAGTACAAATAAATAATTAACTCCTTTTATCTCTCATAAATGGTGAAATAAATATGTATATATAGTTGAATCTAATCGTAAACTTTTTTAAAAATTTTAACTAACAAGGTTGGCTCAGTTTGACTCTGTATCGTTAATTGAAAAAAATAATTTAGGTCTTGGTATAGGTGGGCCAAGGCTGACCTATACCTATAATGTGAAAATATTAATTATATTATAGGGTTGGCCCAAGATGACACTATTTGAAAAAATTCAAAAAGGATTTTAGGCTTAGGTATGGGCTAATTAAGGTAGTGAATTGCTTGGATGAGTGTGTAAGAGAGGAGGAAAATCTTATGGAAGTGTATATAATAAGGTTGTGTAGATAATAAGTGGTGGTATAGGTGATAATAATCTTGTAAATCACCAATGGTCTTCCCACCCCTTTCCTGGTGCATCTTTTAAGGCATGCACTCAAAGAGATCGAGACTTGACAAGTTCCTACAAGAGAAAAAGCATAATTAATTGATAATTTTTTAAAATATTATGTGTATACATATTCCTCACTTAAAGCTCATCATGTGTCACTTATTTTTAATAGGGGATGATGCTTCAAGAAAATAACATAGTAACACACAATGATGAAGCTAAATAAATTATAGTATTTTAAAGCATAAAATAACTAAAAGGAAACAACTAAAAGTGAAATAACTAAAATAAAAAGTAATGTATGTGTACCTGGACTTACCTTTATCATTGGATGGTTATCTATTATATTTGTAGTTTTGATCATGGAGGGCACAAAGACTGCTTTGGATAAACCAAGGATACAAAACTAAAAAGCAAAAACAAACAAATGCAGGAAAGCCAAGATAACTAAAATGGTGTAGACATGATGTACTTGGAAATTTGGGAAGCCAGGGTGATAAATGCTAAGTGAGGGCCAAATGACCAAGTTAAAATTTTAATTAAATTAAGTAATCAAAAAGCCAAGGATACTAAATGACTAAAAAACTCAAACAAGTAAACCTTAAGTAAGAAAGGTAAACAAACCTAGTCAATCTAAGCATACATGTAAAAAATGGTAATCCGACATCAATGTGAAAGCATTAACAATCCTTAAATAAATATGGGAAAACAATGGTAAAATAATATTGATGATTGAGTAGTAACAATCTTTACTCAATCATCAATGGAAAAAGTGCGTAAAAAGGGAAAACAACAATGGTAAGTGAAAATTAACAAGCCAACTTCACTCAATAATGGAAAAAGTACATGAAAGTATAAATAAACACATTTATCCAAAGAAGAGAGAGAGAGAGAGAGAGAGAGAGAGAGAGAGAGAGAGAGAGAGAGAGAGAGAGAGAGAGAGAGAGAGAGAGAGAGAGAGAGAGAGAGAGAGAGAGAGAGAGAGTACAACAAAAAAATAGAAATGGACACATTTATCTAAAAAAAGTACGTATAACAATGGAAAAGTTTCAAATAAACCAAGATAATTATAGAAATGTAAAGAAATGGTGTAAAAAAGTAATCCATAGTCACTCAATCATATTATTTTGTTCTAGGGATAGATAAAAATAAAACAAAGCAATGCTATCATGTTTTAAGATGTGAAAAAGAGGGAATATAGAAGTGGGAAAATAAATTTATAATCAAACTTGCCTATCAAGGTGGGGAATGAAATGGGTGGTGGGAGAAATGAAAGAGAAAACAAGGTAGAGAAAATATTTATCGAAGTCAAGACACTTAAATTAGGTTTGTCATAACAAGAGGACTTTCAACATAAAATACTCTGAAGAACTTCTCCTACCCACATAAATCTTGGGTCACCAAATGAAGTATGAATATCATCCCATGAAGGCTAAAGGCTATATATATGAAAATTAAAATGGATTTATTCCCATAATGTGTTCCCCATTCCTGAAGACCCCTTATAGAGCCATCAATATACTATGAAGATTGTGCAATTGCATGAGTAAGTAGGTGAAACTATAAATGTATGATATAATGAGACCTCATACCCTAATCTACTGGCCTACCACACCCTAATAGACCTAGCTTTATCATGAGTCCAATTATAAAGTTTGAGCTTTGACTAAGATTGAAGATGTGCCATATAGATCATGTCTTTTGGTGTGATCTAACTTTTAAGATTATTTTTGATTTTTTATCATTGACTTTTGTTTATTTTATGATTTATATTTTAACTTTTGATGACTTTTTTTATTCCTCCTCCATACATATTTAGAGAACCAAACACAAGTGCTAAAAATGATTATAATTTGAAAATGTGAGACTTGATTGCTAAAAAAGAGAAATTAGAGAGAATGGTGTTTAAAATTATTGTTTATTCATTTGAAATAAAAGTGTTATCTTAGCTTCGACCTTGTTTTATAAAAAGTGAAATAAAAGGAAAGGAAATCAAATGGAATGAACATGAAACAATTTGAATTACTTCAAATCTCAAAAAATGTGACAAAGGTGAAAAGGGATGCAATGACATATAAGTATGATTCCTTATCATAATAATTTATGGAAGTGCAGGGAAACATGCTAACATAATTTGTTGTGCAAGTTTGATCTATAAAAGAGACAAAAAATGAAGCTAAGAATATGGGATCACAATCTTGTAACCATTTCTTAACATTCTAAAAAATGAACACTTGGTATAACAAAAGGTGTTTTTGAAATAAAATGGTAATTTTATGAGGAAAGCATGGTCCTATCCATTGTATCACACTACAACTCATAAAATATAAACCTAAGTGGGTGAAATAAAGTCAAAAATTATATTTATGAGGAGGGCCTAGTCCTATCCATGGTATTACACTGCAACTCACAAAATAAAAACCTAAGAGGGTGGGAAAAAAAGGAAGAAATGGTATTTGTGGGGAGAGCCTAGTCCTATCCATGGTATTACACTACAAATCACAAAATATAAACCCAAGAGGGTGCAAAAATCATTGTAAAATAACAAACTTTATAGGAAAAAACAATGGAATTGAAAGGAATTCATGATGAAAACTAGGTCCTATCCACGGTATTACAATACAACTCATGAGATAAAGAAACCAAAGAACCAAGGGAAGGAACTAAGGTTTGTGGAAAGAGAAATTATTATAAAGGGTGAGACCCATGTAAAATCCTCTAAAAATTGTTAGTAGGATAGCATATAGAAATATGATAATAAGTGAAATATCTAAACAAAGTATTGCTTCAAGAAATGCACATTGGTGGGCTCTTTGAAAACATGGCCTTCATTAGTTTGGAGGTGATAGGTGCTAGGACCAAGAATATATTTCACCAAATAAGGGCCCCACCATTTTTTGATGTATTTTCCTTATTTATCATGGGTATAGTCTAATATAAGGACTAGATCACCAACATTAAAAATGTGTACTTTAACCTTTTTTATTATGTTGCTTGGTAATATGAATCTTGTATTGGTAATTATGTTATAGAGTGGCTAGATAGTGTTCATCAAGAAGGTGTAGGGCATGAAGGAAAGCTTCACATAATTAATCATCAAGAATGATACCATGAAAAAATATGTGTAAGGAGTAAAAATCAACTTCTAATAGTAGGATAGACTCAAAACTATAGACTAGCAAGAAAGGTGTTGCCCCAGTGGTAGTACAAATGATAGTATGATAGGACCAAATTATGGGAGATAAATGAAGATGTCCATCCATGAAAGTTTCAAAGATAGTATTCTGAAGGATTTTATTGATAATTTTACTTGTAACCTCAATTTTTCCATTGCATTGTGGATGATAAGGTGTGGAAAATTTGTGGGATATTTTGAATTTAGCGCATAATTGCTTCATGTTCATTTTCTTAAAATTATTGAAATTATTAGAAATGATATTATGGGGAACTCCAAAATGAAAAATTATTTGGTTAAGGACAAATCTGGAAATTTTGGTTCTCGTGACATTGATGAGAGGTATGGCTTATACCTATTTGGTAAAATATTTGGTAGTTGTGATGATAAAAACATGCCCATCTTGGGACCAAGGTAATATTATGATGAGATATAATCCCCACATGGAAAATGGCCAAGTATATTCCATATTTTAGAGCTCAGTGGGTGGTAAATGGATTAGATCATCATGCACTTATCAAATACTACAATTTTTAGGGAAATTGATAGTATCATTTTCAAGAGTAGCCCAAAAGTATCCCATATGTAGGCATTTGTGTGTTATAGCATGTCTGCTACATTGACCACTATAAATTCCCCCATGTACTTGTTCAAGGAGAGGAGGGACATCTTATTTCATTACATAACAGATTAAGGTACCTTTTGCATTATGGTAATAAAGGGTGTTGTGTCTAAAGACATATAAAATCTTGTTTTTGAATTCTAATATTTTCCTGAAAATTTGTGTTCAAAAGATAATTTTGATGTTCAAGGAATTGGATAATGTCTTTATACCATGGGCTCTATCAAATGGTGATAGCCTCAATATGATAGATAAGCAAATATTATTGTTGGATGGAAGATAGAGACTTTTTTATTTTAATAATAAATTGGGAATCACTAAGAATTTCATGCAGTTGAAATAAGGATGCCAAAGAAGTAAGAGATTTAACAATAGAATTATAATCTCTTAGGATGGACTCAATGGCCAAAGAGGTAAAATCTTTGGTGAAGGTAGTATCCATTTTATGGTAAATAATAATATTTTCACTTTTACATTTAAATCATAGTTAACTTGATGGTAGATGAGTTGGTAGTCACCCAAAGCATGAAGATATGGAATATCTAAGTCAAGTGTCACTTTCATGCCTAGGATTAATGCTTCATATTCTTCCATGTTATTAGTGACATCAAATATGAGCTATAATTCCAAAAGGGATTACTATACCATGAGGACTAGTTAAAATATAACCTACCCCAGCTCCTTGGAGATGTTTGGCACCATCAAAATGTAGGGTCCAGGTGTCTTTGTGCAAATCAACAATGATTTTAGGAATTTCTTCAATAACTTATTTGGATTTATTAATATTGGTAATGACATAGGTATCATCTTGATTACTTCTAAATAAATAGTTAGGTCATGGAAGTAATCTTTAAGAGAGACAACCTAATTAAAACCTCCAATATAGAGAATGTTATCATCAGGGAGACTATCTTAAAGATGATTGATAGTAGGTATAGGTCACTGCAAGTTGGTCAGCTATGAATTTCCCTTTAATAGCTTTTTGTGTTATGATGTGAAGGTAAAATTCTTAAGAGAACCATCCACTTGCCAATTCTATCTCCAGGTAAAAAATATTTTGGAAAAAAAGTGATGAAGTGGTTTTGAACGAACTATAACGTAGGTTATTTGATAGAACATGTAGTGACAAAGTTTTTCATCTACAAAATAGATAGTGAGGCAATCATGTTCAACTTTAGTATAAAAATTTTTTGTAATTGATGAGACCTTGACTAATATATTAAATAACATACCCTCTTCCAATATCATATTGTTAGTCAAGTATTGATCCAACTAATATAGGCATATAAAAAGTATACAAAATCAAAAGATGATCATTAGAAGGTGGATGAAGGGTAGGTAGATGGATAAAATATATTTCATGTTGTCAAATGCATTCTAACAAACATCAATCCATTCTATAGAATTAATAGATTATATGTGATAAGCCATTTTGGGGATGAATGATCAGATTGCCCCAAGTTTACCAAGGTAAGTATAAATGTATAAAATGGAATAAGGACTAAGCATGTTTACTATAGTATTGATTTTAGTAGGATTGACATCAATACCATGAAGAGAGACTAAGAACCCTAAAAATTTACTAGATGTAACACCAAAAACACACTTGTAGGGGTTGAGTCTTAATTTAAACTTGATGAGTTGATTAAAGATGATTGCTTGATGAGAGAGATAAGTTTTATGAATTTTGGATTTGGTGATGAGCTCATCCACACAAGTTTCCATAATATTATGTATAAGATCATGAAAAATGTGGGTCATTTCCCACTAATAGGTATCTCTAGCATTTTCAAGACTGAAGGGCATATTAACATAGCAATAAGTTCCCCATTGTGTAGTGAATATTGTCTTGTGCTTGTCTTTAAAGATAATGTTAAGTTTATTGTAGCTTAAAAAACCATCCATGAGGGATAACATTCCATATCCAGAAGTGGAATCTATGATGGCATCTATCAAAGATAATATAAAATTATCATTGGGATAAGCAAGGTTTAGATTTTGGAAGTTGATGTAGATGTGAATAACCATCATGACTTTTTTGTGAAAGGGAATAATTTTTAACACCCATTCGTAATAGTCCATAGGTTTAATAATTTTGGAATCTAATAGTTTGATAATTTCTTTATGTCATAGGGTGGAAACTTCAAGGGAAATTTTCCACTATTTTTGTTAAACAGGCTTGGCATTAGGATATGTGATTATGTTTTGCAAAATGATACTAAGATTGATGCCAGGCACATCCTCATATGACCAAGCAAAAATATCATGATATTTATAAAAAAATAGACTAAAATTATCATGCTCAGTCAGCTTGAGTTCTCTAGAAATTATGACAGGTTGAGGACATGAGGGTGTGCTATATTATATTCTCATGGTTTCTTAAATAATCATAGTGTTTCCATCTTGAAAATTATATGGAACATTGGGAAGAGATTAAATGGGATTAGTTTTAGGATCGATGATATCAATGGTAGTTTATAAAATGAGGGGCCTTACACTTGAAATTCTCAAGTTTGTGATGTTGTTGAGGAAGTTGAGGTTCTCAAGCATGGAACAACTCAAGTATGGCTTCATCACTAGGTAATGCAGGTAGAGGTCTATAATATTCCACATCTACTTTAAGCTCAATTATTTTGTTACCATGGCAATCATATTTAGAATTTATTTGGTGTACATCAATGGCCTTGGCATCAAGAGTGATCTTGAGAGTAAGTGGAACTATTGAGGAAGGTTGATTGGATTCAATGAGATTTATAAGAGGTATATATTTAGATTCATTGATAGGGAAAGGATATAATAGAGTGATTGGTGGGATAAGATGTATATAAGGTTCAAAAGTTCTAAATTTATGAGAGGTAAGATTTTTACAACCACCTAAGGAGTATCGAGAAGTAGAGAGTTGATTGGAGGTACATGACCTTTAGGTTATAATTCAATATCCATAGAAATAGTATGAAAATAATAGTTAAAATCATGTATTATAGTTAGGTTTGTTGATAATGTTGAACATCCAAGTCTCTTGATTGAGCTTATTCCATAATGTAGTTATTCTCATAGGTGGGAGAGATAGTATATGCTTGTGTCTCTAAAGGAACTTCCAAAGGTGAGATTGCTAAATGTATGAGGTGACATGGTTAGAAGGTCTTGAAATAACTTGGCCACTCCATAATCATTACAAGTAAAATCATCTTCTATATAAGATACTTCATGTGCATTACATGGAGGAGGGAAATTAGTGATCTCATTGATAATGGGGATGGTACAATCATGAGGTAACAAGGAAGGAGGAAGTTACTCTAAAATGTAAGGAGGTAGCTTAGTAGTATTACAAGTGTTTTGTAAATCATTTGGCTCATCATCATCAAAATCATCAAGAGTGACCTGTAAATTTGGATTCATATTAAAAAATTTAGGTAAAGGTGTACTATTAATTTTTGGGATAGTGGGAATTTGATACTGAGTTTTAGGATTAGGAAGTTGAATACTCCATGGGTTAAGATCGACCTCATGTTTATACCATTTTCTATTATGAATAAACTTGATACATTGTGTTCCAAAAGAGGTAATATCCCTCATGAGATGATTCCATGAGCATCCTAGGAGTATATTATAGGATAATGGTAAGTCGAGAACTATAAGCTTAGTACATATAGTTTTGGTTCTAATATTAAGAGGGAACCAAATACAACCAAGCAAATTTTGATTGGTCTTGTCAAATCCACAACATATTAAATGAGTTTTTTTTAGATGGTCTTTGTTATACCTAAGTTGTTGAATGAGTGAAAGATATGTCACATTAATTATTGACCCTTTGTCTACTAATACTTTATGAATGAGGGTGGTATTAATGGCTATTTTGATAAAAAGAGGTGGATCATTGGCTCAAAAGAGATTTTAATCATTGATCATGTCTTTTTCAAGGAAATGTTGACCAATTTTCCCTCAGGCCAAAATGGGTTAACCCCTTACAGTTAAAATCTTATATAGGGTATTTTTATAATGTCATGGTGTATGTTGTATCTCATTTAATGTCATTTCATATGTAATTCTAGCTTTTTTCATAGTCTAGCTTGGTATTTGTGTCATTTGGTGTCTTAGGGGTCATTTTAGGGTCATATATGCAAGTGGTAGGTCTTCATGGTGATCAATACAAGCCAAGACCATGGAGAGGGTCTTCAAAGGCCTCAAGTATTCCATTTAGAACATCTAAAGTTCATAAACAAGCTTTGTGAAACCAATCATCAGGACTTCACATGGAAACTAGAATGGAATAGCTTGCTTGTGTAATTTATAAATATGCCCAAAAATCATCATGTGACCATAAAACCATGTGTGATCAATGTCCTTAGTTCCAATATCATGCTATGAAATTTTCATATCTCGATCAGTCATCTATCTTGAGATCTAAGCCTTCCAAGTTTAGCTCACTGAGTCTAAGGATCCAGGTCCTCTAGGACATCATCCAGAAAAGAATGAATTAGCTCATTTGTGCATTTTTTATCTTAACTTAGGAAACCCCCATGAGCCAAAGGATTGAAGCATTAGATAGTTATTTATGATAGTAACATGACTTGAAATTATCAATTTTTCATGAGCTTCTTAGGTTAAGAAATGAAGCTTCAAAGTTGAACCAGCAGAGTAAGATGTTTACACAAACATCAAAATAAAGTGTGAGCAAAATAAACCCTTTTGAACTTAAATTTGATGGTAGAATGAATGTCAATGATGGTCACATGAATGTAATTTGATAGGATCATGGACATCAAATTTAAGCTCATGAAATAGCCATTGGTTTCTAAACAGTGGTTCCCAATAGATCTGATGGTTTGTGTTACATCATACATCTTGATTTGATGGTGCAAGATGGGTCAAAAGGTCAAGGAGATTGAGTGGCCACCACATAGCATAAGTGGTGAAATTGACAGGCTAGTAGTGGATCATAAAATCAAATGTGGGGCTACCATGTAGTACCAACTTGGATAGAGTTGACAAGTCAAGGACAAGATTGACAACTTGATATCATTCATACCGAGTAGGATCAACTATGTGAAATGGGTCAATAAGTCAATGATCTAGACCAGATATCGATGACCAATGAAATTAAAGGCTAAAAAGTTAAGGGACTTCATGGACATCAAACACATGACCAAGGTCAAACTAGGGCAAACTATTCAAAGGGCACATGTTGCCATTAGAGCTTAATCAATTTCCACGAATAAAACATAATGATGCATTTAGTTGATCAAAAATATATAGGGATGTCATTAAATATCAATATCGAGCTCTCATTCTTAGATTTATTACATATAGAGTCCACCTTTTAAATGTTGCAACATTGTTTGGTGACTGTGCTCACCATTCTTAAAATTAGGGTCCATGAATCTATAAATTCTTGGTTTTGGTAGTGACATAATGGATCTACGTAGATTTAATAGGAACTAGGCATCGAGTAGAGTGTCATAAAATAATGACTATAGGAAAACTAATAGTCTAAAATTGTTTTTTCTATCTATAGTAAACATATGAGCATGGGGAAAATTTTGAGCATGATCCAATTGGAACAAGGGCTATCATTTCAAAGGATGTCATGAGGGCATACATGTAGACCTCAATAGTTCCATCTCTAGGACCAACTACATGAAAGGGACCCTTCTCTCCACTTTTTCATGCCATGACAAACCAATTAGGAGCAGTTAACACTAGGACAAATTTATAATTGATGGATCTAATTTTTGTAACTACATTGATTCTAGAGCTTACCTCAAAAATGTTATTAAAACCATATGGAGCATGAGTGAAGGAATAATGAACTTTTGTAACTACTTTAGATGACTTGGATCAATCAAGAGTTTCTAAAGAAGCATACTAGCATAGGCAATTGTAACTATGATTCAAACAAGGTTAAACTCATTTGATTCCCCTTAAGACTTCTCTTTTCTAGATTTTATCTCTCAAATGATATAAGTAGCTACCATTTTGGACTTTTTAAAATACCACACCATGTATGGTGAATCCCTATTGGACTGATATCATATTTTGCCTTTGAACATTAATGCAAATTTGTTTCTGAGTTTTGAACAATTGTCTAAGTATACAAGTGATGTATGGTGATGAGAAGTGATAATTATATATCCTTCCTTCCCTTATCCTTTCATGTTTAATCAATATTTCCTAGTCTAAAAAGTCATACAGAGTGTATTCTAGTGTGTAAATCTGCCCTCTAGTTTATTTGTTTATGTTGTTGCTCACATCTCACCTCTATATTGAAATAATCATGTTATAACCCATTAAGACTTAGAGACCATTTTGTATGCCTTGTTTCATCATGGTATAAATATGATGGTCATGCGTAAGACATTTTTGTGCATCACCTCCTTTAGAGTAGGTTAAATTTATGCATTTTCTAACTCTTTTCCCCATAAGTAAGTAATAGTTTAAGTGATAAGCATTGCATGATATATTTAGGGAGCTAGCCCTTAAACATAGAGGTCATTTCCAACATAGGTACACCCACATAATTGTAAATGTTCCTATGTTTCCTAAATCTAGGATAATCTTGAACAACTTCTTTTAGGTACAAGATTTGGTGACAATATTTTTGGCATGCCCGATGGGACCAATTGTCTTAAAGACAACTTGTCAAGGTAAATGTTGATCTTGACAACATCAGACATAAATTGGTGTACTAATCATTTGGTGATCCTTCATGGTAAATCTAGTTCAAGGAAATTTGTTTTTTTATAAATTCACCCTCATAATTCATGGTTCTCACTAGGTCAAGCTCTACTAGAACATTGAATCCTATTAACCCACCCATTCAGCCTGAAATTCCTCTTGTAATTTAGTATCCATAGCCTAATTTTCCCTTTGAAAAATGAATATATTTTGATAGGGAGAAATAGGTTGAAGAGGCTAAATTTTTTTGTATATTTTGAAGAAGAAGACATGGCTAGACCTCATACTTTCCCTTCCTTCAATATTGATGATCCAATCAAACTTCATGCATATGATGTCATTCCTCATAATGCCATAAAAGGTGTTCCCACATTCAATGGTGAGAGTCATGTCACACCTAGTGAGAACATTAGATATGTCTCTAAATTTTATAGTCTCTACAATATTGTTCAAGAGAACATTTCCATTAGACTCCTTTCCATGTCCCTTAAAGGGAAGGCTCTTGATTAGTATAGGACTCTAGAGGGTGGATGCATCATAACTTGGGATGAGTTTGGAGTGTTGTTAACTTCCAGATTTGGAAATGAAAGTGACCATGTCTCTCTCATACATCAGCTCAATGTGATAAAAAAAGGACCCAAATAAATAATGCATGACTTCAACAAAAGGTTTTAGAAGACTTGGCATAGATTGCCTCCTCCCATGAGACCACATGTTTGTTTTGTGTTCCCTACTTACTTGAAAGACATTGGGACTGAAATTGCTATCATGATTCAATCTATGGGAGATTTCACTCTCCCTGAAGCATATGATCTTGCTATCAAAACTGAGAATAGTCCAATCCAAGCTAGAAGATTACCTCCTAAGGTTTCTATACCTCAATTATCTCATGATTATACTAATACTCTAGATGTATCTCAAGTTCCTAATGTCAATATAAAAACTAAGGTGGCTCTTAGGCAAGTAGAAAATAATGTTGATTAGAAAGCAAAATTCTTGGCCTTAGATGCTCAAAATAGGCAAGTTAATATGTAACAAGGTGCCTATCAAAATCCTTACCCCTATCAACTATAGTATGGTCAACAATATGGAATATTAAGAGGCCAATGGTATCTTAATCCCAATAGGACCGTTAATGCATATAATATTAACTCTACCACCAATGTAAGGGAGATGGTACCAATTCATAGCAATTTGGTGTAGGGAGAAGATTGGTAATAGGAATTATTCATGGATGTCAATTAGAATGGAGAGAAATCTCTGATGTCTTAGGGATTATTTACTCCCCTCCTATTAAATGAAGATGAGGTGATGATGCAAGTTAATAAGGATTGGTAACCTCAAGGAGAGATCTTCACCAATTTTCTGGTTGAAGACACTTTTATGCTAAATCAAGGAGCCTCTATTGTAGAAAATATAAGGTCCAAAAGGAAGGATCTAGGAGGTGGCATTAGCATACCCAAAATCTCATCCAATTCTCTTGTAAAGCAACAAGACATAGCTACAAGTGTGATAGTTCCAAAAACTTCTACATCTCCAACAAGTCAAAATATGGTAAGGTCTGCTCCTATTCCTCCAATTTAAATTAATCCTCTACCTACAAGAGCCCAAGAGAAAGTAGGTATGGCTTATTTAAACATTTTAGATTCTTTGAAGAACACTAAAACATCCATTTCTCTTTGGTATGTTCTTCATATGCCTGGTCAAAAAAAATTCTATAAAAGTAGTTATTTGTTATCCCTGCTAGTGTCTCACCCTCAAATTGAAGTCATGGCCATGTTAATCTTGACAATTCTCCTATTACTATTATTGATCCATTCACTAGTTCTGAGAAACCTCCACCATTTTACCTCACCCTTATTATAGGTGACAAGTTGGTACACAATTACATAGTTGATAGTGGAGCTTCTACTTCTATCATGCACAAAGTTGTAGCTGACAATCTAGGCCTAAAATATAAGCCACATATAAAAAAGGTCCTTCAAGTATATGTTACACCTACCAATATAGTAGGATTGATAAAAGTCTTGAAGGTTTTCTAGCATAGTTGTCCTAATTTTCCTATCTTACAAAACATAGTTATGGTTGATCTCCCAGCCCACTTTGTAATCTACTTATTAAGGGACTTCACAGCCGAGATAGGTGGATACTTCTTAGCTTACTGGTCTTTCTTGACCTTTAAAACAAGGTATGGATCCAAGGTGACAATTATGACACAACCCCTTGCAAGGTTTCATATAGAACCTTACATTGAGATAAGTTCTAATTTGAATTGTCTTGTTCATGAAGAAAAGGATTCTATTATAGATGATGTCACTTCTTCCAAGTTTGAATGTATTTTAGATTTGTTTCCTAATGAATATGGCATTAATACTTTTATCGGTATCCTTATGCTCTCATGGAGTAAACTAATCTAGGATTATATTTTATATATGGAGTATCAACACCTCTACTTTCTAAGGAAGAGGGTGAAGATGATGAGATATAGATGATTTTTTTGATAGTTTAAGAAGTAAAGTTGTTGTAGGGGCTGGTTTTATGTTGGTCTCTCTATCCAAAAAATATTATTATTCTTCATACAAATTTAATTTCAGTTATACTTGTAATGTGATTGAGTATGAAGGTTTGATTCATGGCCTTCAATGGGCAAGGAGAAAGGGAATCAAGAAGATGCAAGTGTACAGAGATAATGAATTGGTTGTGAATTAGGTGAGGAATGTGGTTGCTAGTAAAAACCCCTTGATTAAGTCATAGTTACATGTGGTATGGTATTTTTTTGTATAGTTCAACACATTCAATATACAATCAGTCCCAAGGGAATAGAATAGTCATGTTGATAGACTAGCTGCTATAGGAGCTCAATTGATACTCCAACTGCCATAAAGGAGGAGGGAAAATAATATTATATTAAGGTAATTATAATACATTTTTTACCTAATAATGAAGTGTCTTTTCAAGTGTTTTATAGTGACAAACACATTGCATACTTCTTATAAAATGAGGCTGAGTTTTCTTCAAAGAATCAAAGGAAGCTCCAAGAATAATTGGGTGATCATATTGTACAACTAAGAACCAATAATATACCTAAGGGTTTTGTGAACTTATAAATTATATTCAATTATAATGATAAAAATAATAAGGATAAAGTGAGTATTTCTACAAAAGAGGATAATTATGAAAGGGTTTTGATTTTCAAGGACAAACTCCTCAAACAATGTAAGGTATGTTCTACATTAGATAAGCAGGCATTCATTTAGATATGTAGAGAGTTTCATGATATCTTTACTTGGGAATATAAGGATCTCAAATTATTTTATCCTAGCCGAGCACACTATACCATTGAGTTGGAACCTTGAGTTAAACTAGTTAGATAGAATCAAAGACCCATCAACCCTAAGCTTGAGCAACTCATGAGGTTAGAACTTACCAAACTCCTTGAATCTAAGATAATATTTCCCATCAAGGATTTAACATGGGTATCTAACCTTGTTCTTGTTATAAATAATAATGGGGATAGAAGACTTTGTGTGGACTTTAGAGATATTAATAGAGTGTCACTCAAAGATCACTATCCTCTACCCTCAATAGAGTAGATTTTGTAAATGGTTTCAGGTTCTCAACATTTTTATCTTCAAGATGGATATTCAAGATATAATCATATTTTATTTGGTGAAGATGATCTATTTAAGATAGTCTTCACTACTAAATGGGGGTCTTTTGCTTATAGGAAGATGCCCTTTGGCATGTCTAATGTCGATGCCATATTTCAAAGAGAAATAGACATGACCTTCAAAGGTTTGATCAGTAAGATGCTATTGGTTTATCTAGATGATATAACAATGTTTTTTAAAGATGATAATGAATGCATGCAACACTTAAATCAAGTGTTTAAAATATGTATGTAGTATGGAGTATCTCTTAATCTAAAGAAGTGCATATTTTTTGTTCATGAAGGTAAGCTCTTAGGACATATTATTTCCAAAGATGATTTGACTATTTATCCATAGAAAATAGAGGATATTCTAGGCTTATCATTTCCATTTCATATGAAAGGTCTTCCAAGTTTCTTAGGCAAGATAAATTTTATAAAGAGGTTCATACCTAATTTTTCATCTTTGGTGAAACCTATCACAGTTATGCTCAAGAAGAACCAAGTCATTTTTTGGACCAAAAAGGGTAAGAGAAATTTCGAAGCCATTAATAAAGTAATTATAGAAGATCATACTCTTGTGAATATTTATTTTACTAAAAATTTCATGTTGTATTCATTTTATAACCTTGATACTATCTCAACCATCTTGATGCAAAATAATGATGAGGGTGTAAAGAATCCAATTGCATTCTTTAGTCAAGGTTTATAATATTATGAAGTCAAGTACACCTTTGTGAATAAATAGGTCCTTGTGGTTGTAATAGGACTAAATAAGTTCATACATATGGTTTAAAATAATAATATTCATGTTATGGTCTCTCATCCTAACACCAAAGAGTTTCTTTTGAGCAAAGATCTTAGTGAAAAGAGGGAAGGTTGGATCACTAAGGTAATAGAGTATGATATTGATATCAAAGTTATAAAACTAGTAAGGGGTAAAGGCCTTTGTAAACATCTAGCTTCATATCTTCATGATTCAAAAGAAGAGGCTCTAGTCAAGCATTATTGTTCCTAATCAGTTAGTTCATTGCCTCCACAAAGTTGGACATAAGATGTTCTCATATTTCTCCAAAATGGTGAGTATCCTAATAATATGAGTAGATCACAAAGGAGATATTTTAGATTATAATATATTCCCTTTTATCTTGTGAATGTTTTTTCTTTAAGAGGGACATCAATGGTATGTTATTGATATGCATTGATAGTGATCAGTTTGGAGTATTGATCAAGAAGTTCCATGATGGGATAACAAGAGGTCATTTCTCTCTAAGAACCATAACTACCAAGATCATGAGGGTTGGTTTTTATTGGCCCAGCCTCTTCAAGGATTTCCATGCTTGGATGAGAAGGTGTAGATAATGTGCTTTCTTTGTAGGAAATCAAAAGTTTGTAGCTCTTCCATTGAAGCCTATCCAAGTTGATCAACCTTTCATGTAATGGGGTCCTAATTTCATTGGCATGATAAATCCTCTATCAAGTGTTGGTCATAAATGGATACTCATATCAACTCATTATTTTACATGATGGGTTGAGGTAGTAGCATTAAAGGAAGCTAATGAGAATGTTATCTTGGAGTTCTATGAGAGCATCATAACAAGGTTTAGCACCCCTCATAGTATTATTTTAGATAATGCTCTTGATTTTATGGGTGCTAAGATAGCTAATTGGGAAAATAATAATGGAATATTCTTCAGCACTTCATCCAACTATTACCCTCAAGGTGATGGGTTGGTTGAGTCTACTAACAAGAACCTAATTAGAATCATCAAGAGAACCTTGGAGCATAACCAAAGAGCTTGGCACACCAAATTTAAGATAGCCTTATGGGCTGATAGGATAACTCCCAAGAGGTCAATAAGGAATCCTCCTTTTTTACTTGTCTATGGAAGAGAAGCCAAATTATTTATCTCTCAAGAGTTTCCTCCCTTAGAGTTAGCACATCAACTAGAGTTATTTGAGAACACTCAAATGGAGGTGAGGTTGATAGAATTAATGGAGTTACAATAAACTAAAGATAAAGCTCATCAAGATATAGAGCATTACCAAGTACTAATGAAGAGGTATTTTGACAAGAGGGCAACTCCAAGATCATTTCAAGAAGGTGACATAGTCTTGAAATGGGATGAAAATAGAGTAAAACTAGGGAGACATACCAAGTTTGATACCTTATGGAGAGGACCATATGTCATCATCAAATTTAAGCAAATTAAATATTTTTAGTTAGTAAGGATGAATGGAGAAGAGCTGCCTATCCCTGTGAATAGGATACATTTGAAACCTTGTTATTGAGAACTGAAGGTTTGTCCTATAAATACTAGAATAGGTGTGTGTTTCCTTTGTTGTGTGTGTTGTATTCCAATAATTTATCTTAAGCACATGTGTGTCCTTTGCTTTATGTTTTGTTCTTGTTTTTTTCTTGTATTTTGTGTACTATTCAAGGTAATTTCTATTTCAAACCTACTATACATGTGACTCCATATCCCAATGGATAGGATTAAGCAACTAGTCATGGAATAGCAAGCATGCCACCCTTGGGAAATTGACAAGATGTTGACTAATTTTTTGTCAGGCCAAATTAGGTCAACCCCTATAGTCAAAATATTTTATAGGGGCTTTTTATAATGTCATGGTATATCTTGTAGCTCATTTAATGTCATTTTATATTCCATTCTAGTTTTGGTCATAGTCTAGCTTGGTCCTTATGTAATTTGATGTCTTAGGGGTTATTTTAGGGTTATATATGCAAGTGGAAGGTCTTTATGGTGATCAATGCAAGACAAGATCATGGAAAGGGTCCTACATAGGACTCAAAGGGTCCATTCAGAGCTACTAAAGTTCAATAATAAGCTTTGTGAAACTAGACCATTATCAGGACTTCACATGGAAACCAAAATGGAATATCTTACTTGTGCAATTTATAAATATGCCCAAAAAGCCTAACATGACCATCAGACCATTCATGATCAATGTATTTAGTTCTAATATTATTATTTATAAGTTTCATACTTGATGTGTCATTTATCTTGAGATCTAATCCTTCTAAGTTCAGCTCATCGAGTTTAAGGAGCCAAGGCATCCAGGATGTCACCCATAAATGAATGAACAAGCTCATTTGTGCAATTTTTATCTTAACTCAAGAATCCCCCATGAGCCAAAATATTGTATCAATAGATAGTTCTTCATGCCAAGAACATGTCTTGAAAGTTTCAAGTCCATGTGAGCTTCTTAGATTAAGATATGAAGCTTCAATTTGAACCAATAGAGTAAGACATTCACATAAATGTTAAAATAAAGCTCAAGAAAAATAAACCGTTTTGAGCTTAAATTTGATGGTAGTGAAAATGTCAATGATGGTCCTATGAACATCATTTGATGGGATCATGGACATCAAATTTAGGCTCATGAACAAGCCATTGGTTTTTAAATAGTGGATCCTAGCAAATCCAACAGTCTGTGTTGCATCATTCATCTTGATCTGATGGTGTGAGATGGGTCAAAAGGTTAAGGACCTCAAGAGGCCACCATGTGGCATAAATTATAAAATTTATAGGTTGGTAGAAGATCCTAAAATCAAACATGGGGCTACTACATGGCACCATCTTAGATAAAGTTGATAAATAAATGGCAAGATCAATGACTCATGATCATTCATACCGACCAAGATCAATGGTGTGAGATGGGTCAATGAGTCAATGATCCAGACTAGATATCAATGACTAATGAAATTAAAGATCAAAAAGCTAAGGGACTTCATGGAGATTGAGCACATGACCAAGGTCAAACCAGGGCAAGCTTTTCAAAGGGTACATGTCACCATTAGAGCTTAATCAAACATTATGAAGTGGACACAATGATGTAATTAGGTGATCAAGAACATATAAGAATGCTATTAAATATCAATATGGACCTCTGGTTCATAGATTTATTACATATAGAGTCCATCTTTTAAAGGTTGTAGCATTCTATGGTGACTATGTTCACCATTATTAAAATAAAGGTCCATGCATCTATAAATTCTTGGCTTTAGTAGTGATATAATAGATCTATGTGGACTTAATAGTAACCAAGCATCTGTCAGAGTGTCATAATATAATGGCTATAGGAAAACCAATAGTCTAAAATTTATTTTCTATCTATAGTGGACTATGAGCATGGGGACAAGTTTGAGCATGATCTAGTTGGAACAAGAGCTAGCATTTCAAAGGATGAGATGAGGGCATACATGTATACCTCAACAATTCCATCTCCAAGACCAACTACATTTAAGGGACCCTTCTCTCCACTTT
Organism: Torreya grandis; assembly: GCA_037957365.1. NCBI lineage: Eukaryota > Viridiplantae > Streptophyta > Pinopsida > Cupressales > Taxaceae > Torreya > Torreya grandis. The sequence goes on from JARHVA010000127.1 coordinate 2,502,551, forward strand.
TTCAAACCATAATAAACCAATTAGGAGTAGTTATCACCAAGACAAATTTCTAACAAATGGATATGATTGATGTAACTACATTGATGTTGGAGCTTAGCTTGAAACCACTTCATCTCATCATTATAGCCATATGGATCATGAGTGAAAGAATAATGAATTTTTTCAACTACTTGAGATGACTCAGATCAATTAAAAGGTTCCAAAGAAGTATACTGGCATAAGTAGTTGTAACTATGGTTCAAATGAGGTTGAACTCATTTGATTCCCCATGGGACTTATTTTTTCTGGTTTATCTCTCTCAAATGCTATAAGTGGCTACCATTTTGGCCTTTATATAAGACCACACCATGTATGTCAAATTCCTACTATAATGATGTTATATTTTGACTTTGAACATTAATTTAAGTCTATTTCTAAGTTTTGAACAATTGTCTAAGTATGCAAGTGATGTATGGTGATGAGAAGTGATAATTCTCTATCCTTTCTTCCCTTATCATTTCATGTTTGAGCAAGAGTTCCTAATCTAATAGGTCATATAGAATTTAGTTTAGTGTGTAAAGCTTTTTCAAGTGTAAAATTATCCTTATAGTGTATAATCTGCCCTCTAGTTTATTTTCCTTGTGTCGTTTCTCACATCTCACCTCTATGTTGAAATGCTCATGTTAGAACCCATTAAGACTTAGAGACTAGTATGTATGCCTTGTTTCATCATGGTAGAAATATTATGGTCACATGGAATACATTTTGGTGTATCACCTCCTTTAGATTATGTTCAATTTATACAGTCTCTAACTCTTTTCCTCATATGTAAAAAGTAGTTTAAGTTATAAGCATTGCATAATATATTCAGGGAACTAGTCCTTAAATCTAGAGGCTCATTTCCAACATAGGTACAAACACATACCTAGAAATGTTCCCATGTTGCCAAAATCTAGAAAAATCTTGAACAAATTCTTCTAGGGTGTAATATTTGGTGATAATATGAACTCTATGGAGGGTTTTGAAGAAGGACAAATAGCTTCAATGGTATGAACTTCAGTTGGTTGAGGCTCGTGATAAGGTTGTTCCTCTTATAAGGAAGATGGTTCTTCAATTTTTTAGAGTTATTGCATTAGGAATTTATGATTATAGGGATAAGTAAAAACTAATTCCATGAGAGGAATTTTTCAAGGCATAGAGTTATGTTCCTCTAATAAGTTTCAATGAGTTTTGAAAGAGGAAGAACTAGCATGAGGCTTAGAAGGTAAAATATGTTTAGTAGGAAGAGAAGTAATAATAATAAATAATCTTCTATAAAATATATGTCAAGTTTTGAATCTTTACACGTTTTGGATCCACTTCTATGATCCTTCTTTAGATAAATAACATGTGTAGAAATAATAGCATAGCACACTTAAATTTGAGGAATATAGTTGTTGCAAATATAAGAAAATAAGTAGTCAAAGGTTTAGATTGAGGAAGTGGTTCCTCATTGGTTTTCAAAGGTAAGTTAATGGTAGTTGTATCTTTGATAAGTTTCTTTTTTACAGACACTTTTTTTAGTTTGGGGATGGGATCTTTATGGGTAGGTTTTCATCTATAATTGACCTTAGCCACATTCACGTATTGGGAATTTTTATGGTATTGATCATAATCAACATCAATCACACAAATATCCTTGTTTGATTATTGAGGGTTAGATGTAGAGAAAGTTTTTGGAATGTTAGAGGAAAAATATTTGGAAGTTTTTTATTTTTAGAAGCATTAACATAATCATGATGATGTATTTTGATCATGGCATCATGATTGAATGAATCGCCTAGCATAAAAAAAATGGTAATTTTGTAAGCCCACAACATGTTTCATGGGAATGACCTATATCAGCATGAAACCAACAAAATTTGTTAGCATCATACCATTTAGGGGGATATTAAGATATGTGAATGGTTTATAAAGTGATAAATTTTGTTTTATATATTGCATGGTTAATGATGTATGGGAAGGTTGGGGATTTTCCACTTTGGCTACTCCTAGTTTTAATTGAAGAGCACTATTGGTTATGGTATTGGTTGAATGTTGGAAATATCCCTTGATGGGTTTAGTGTTAGGTTCAAACTTTTTCATTAGAAAATCTTGATGCTTAGCTTGAACAAGAGCATCATTTAAAGTTTGGGGAGCAAAAGTTTGAACCTTGTATTAGAGGGAAGGTGTTAAGGCCATTATGAAGATTTTGAACAAATTGTCATCAGTCATATTGTGATTAGCTTTTTGAGCCAAAGATTTCCATCATTTGATAAAATCATGAGTTGATTCGATAGGTAATTGTTTAGCATTGATGAAATGACTAAGATAACTTTTAAGGAAGGTCATTATGTTTAAATTCATTAACTAAAGGATTCACTAAATCCTCAAGTTTCCATATAGAATGATGGGGAAGTTGGTTATACCATTATAATATGTCATTGATGAAGTTTTTAACTAAAATTTTGGTAGTGGTGAAGGTATTAATTTGGATCCACTCTTTATAAGTATTACCAAAAGCCTTGAGAAAATATACAGGCTCTTTAGTCCCATCATATTTAATAGTTGGAGATATATTACCAATATCAATAGATACAATGAAAGGGGATAAGGACTCATTTTTTATTTTTTTAAGTGTCTTATTATACATGATAGTTTGGGGAATGAAATTTTATGTGGAATATTTAAGAGGTGGGGGATAAAAGTTTGATTATTTTGGGGAAGAAAAATGGGAGGCTAATTATCCATGTTTATCAAATGACATTGTAGTTGTATCATTTGATAGGTGTTAGATGTTTACATGGTGTTCATTTGTTGCACTATTTGTGAAATAATTTGAGTTGTATCAATTGGTGGGTTGGTGTTGGTAGGAGGATTCCCTAAATTGGTATTAGGGGAAGGTTTACTAGGTGGTGGATTGGTAGGAGGTGGGTTGTTAGTGTTGAGAATATTTCCTGTGGGGTTATTTGTTAGGCTTGTGTCAATTTCCCCCGTATTATGGTAAGATGTCTAGATGTGAAATTATCTTGATTAGTATGAAATGGATATGATCTACCAATCTCATTTCTTGGTGTGATTTGAACCATATTGTAATCAAAAGATGAAGGATGAGAAAATGTGATCCAAGAGTGAGGATCCTCTTGGGTAGCAAGATAGGAAGAGAATAACATCCCATATAGTGTCTAAATGGATTCAGATTGTCCAAAAATATTTTTATAGGGGATTTCATGATGCTTGAAGGTAGAATCTAAAATTAGGACATATGAGGAAAAATAGAGATAGATTTGACCAAACATATAATGGTATCAACTAATAGGTACAAAGTCGATTGGGTCGATAGATTCTATGGAAAAGGTCCACATATTAAGATGTAAGAGATAGCTATACTACTTAACTATGTTTTTTAGATGGTAAAACTAAAATAGACTAGAAAGATACACAGTCATATGGGTCAACTATGTACTACAAATGAAGAAATTGAGTAGATGAAAAATATACACAATCAGAGAGGTCAACTATATACTTAAAAGGGGGAATTGAACAAGCTAAAAAAGATACACATTTGTACATAGATATTGTGAACTAAAGGGAATCAAAATGAACTATATTTAAGAGACTATGTCGATAGGGATGACAGTGTTCTAAAAATAGGAAAAAAATTATAGCATAATATCTAAGCAAATAAAGTGAACCACATAAGCAATTAGATCAATGTGATTGATCTAATTGGAACACATTACACAAACCTTTCACTATCATTAGCTAATGCATGTTTTGAAATATAAAATATAATGATCAAAGAGTAAGCAATAAACTTGAATGTAAATGCTAACTAATTGATCATTCCTAAGTGTTATTAAGTCGTAATAAATTTTGAAATTAATGTGTTGGAGATTTGGCTGTAAAAAGGAACTAGAAAGTAATAGATGGATAGTTTCAAGCAATTTGGTTAAAAAGGATCTATATTGGTGATGGCATTGGCTTAGTATTGGGGCATATCCCCTCACTTCACAATCTCATAGTGATAAGGGTATTAGGTGTTTTTTCAATATATACCATCAACCACATGTTTATACTTGGCTAGAAAACTAAGTTGGCTTCCCCATTGGTGATTAAATCCAAGTAGGTAGACTTTGAAATAAAAATGTTTAATATTTTTTATGTAAAATGATTTTTAAGTGGGTTTAAAAGAGAAAATTAATGTGACTAAATCAATAAATTGAAAAACCACCTAATTAGTCTGTGTGTGTTACTCTAAGCATGCAATCAACTGAAATGAAAAGTGAACTAATTACTAGAAAAATAGGTCAATTCCTTTGACTATGAAGAGTACAAAGTCAGTTCAAGAGACACTTTACGTAAACAATACTAGAAAATTTTGATAGGGTTTTTAATATTATGCAAAAGTAAGATCCATAAAAACATAGTCGATCAAGTTGACTATGTCTTCTAGAGAGAAGATAGGCTACAGAACTGTGTCAAGCTAGTTGACCCAATTTATTATAGGGTTATAGTCTTATAGACTAAAAACTTGTGAAAAATAATATTATAAATGAAAATTTCAAATGATAGAGAAGGTAAGAATGAACCATGGTGATTTTAAAGATGTTTGGTTTGTAAATTTTATGTTATATTGCTCAAGAGTTGATTTAAATATTCTACAAACAAATTCAACTAGGTCGATGGAGTCTGTAAAACATGTGTACTGAAAAAGAATCTATGAATAGAGTTGACTAACTTGATTATGTCTATAAACTTATATGCTGAAAAATAAAAATTGTGAATATAGTCAATTGGTTTAACCATGTCTATAATTTTATAACTAAAGAAGAAGACTATGTCAAGTTGGTCAATCCAGTCACTAGTATTTAGAGAAGACTTGCACAAATATAATAAAGTAATTTTGAAGTGATTATGTGTTAAACCTATTCACAGACTGTTATAATTGTATTGACAAATTTGATACAGTAATGAAAAAATGAAAATATATAATATGATGATAAAATGAATGCATGAAAGCATACATACTAGGGTCTAATTCATGTCAAGTTCACCAGAATGTACACAAAGGAAAATGTAGTTAACCTATTAATCAATCCTAGCTCAGAGAAGATAAATCCTAGCTACACTTCTATTTGTTGATACATTAGATATTTGGGGTCATGACCAAGATGGATCCGCTAGACCTAACTAAGGGGTATCTTACCATAATAATGTCACTAGAGAGGGTTCTAAAGCCTTTAGTCAAGAAACACTATGAAATAACCCTAGCTAGGTCCTATGTTTTCATATTCACTAATTAAATGCAAAGTAAATTAAAATATAACCTAATGCTCACCAAAGCTTGTGACATAAAGTGGGAGTAATAAACATAAAAAATAAGCATGCATAGAATAATTCTAATTAAGCTATGTATAGATATAACCCTAATACATGGAGAGAGAAATATATTCAAAATCCATTACTTATGGTACTTCTATCTACTAAAATAGAGGATTAAAGTTAGATATACTTACCTTGAAGATGAACTAGTCGAGACTTAAATCTCTCCCTTGACCAAAGGTGCTTTGAAAGAGGTTGTTGTGGTTTGTAAATATCACTAAGATAGGCCTAAGCATCCAAGATTTTTCTACAAGACAAGATTTTTCTTGAATTATAATCCCTAATAAATAACTCCCCAAGTATAATGGTCAAAGAGCAAATTGTAAAGAAGTGAAAAAGAATAATTAACTTCCTTTTTCTCTCATAAATGGTGAAATAAATGTGTATATATAGTTGAATCTAACCCTAAACCTTTCTAAAAGTTTATCCAACAAGGTCATCCCAATTTAAATCTATATCATTAATTGACAAAAATAAGTTAGGTCTTAGTCTAGGTGGGTCAAGGCCAACCTAGACCTCAAACGTGCAAATATCAATTAGAATACAAGGTCAGACCAGGCTGACATTATTTGATAAATGTTAAAAAGGGTTTTAGGATTAGGTAAGGGATAAGTGAGGTAGTGAATTGTTTGTAAGAGTGTGTAAGAGAGGATTCAAAGCTTAGGAAAGTGTATAGGAGATGGTTGTGTTGATAGCAAGTGGTGGTATAGGGGATAATAATCCTGCAAAGCACCAATAGTCTTCTACCCCTTTCCTAGTGCATCTTTTAAGGCATGCACTCAGATAGATTAAGACTTGATGGGTTCCTAAAAAATATAAAGCATCAATAATTGATAAAGTTTGAAATTATTATATGTATATACTATATTCCCATGATCTAGTGTTGGATTCACACTTAACTTATTCTTTCTTGATGTTCATGTTAATCATTCCTTAACCATCTCTTCTTTTCGTGTCTTTCCCAATTCTTTCACTAATATCTAAGTACTACATTCTTGGGTTCTCAATGATTCATGTTTTTTTATCCATGTGACTTTCATCTTCCATACCATGGTATTTTATGCCATGGTCTTATGTGTCATGTCTCTCCCACACCACTTGTCTTCAAAAAGTACTTAACCAAAATTGATTCAAAATTAAGGGCCTAAAATCACCCCACACTAATTCAATAGTCCATATTAGACTCTGCATTTTGTTTAGGTCCCTCTACTAAAAAATTAATTCCTTTCTATTCAACCTATCACTTCACTTCCTCCTAATGATTCAATGCATTTTGGAGCTAAGAAGTAATTTCCTTGACTACCCCCTTAAGCCTCTTAGTCCCCTTAGGCTAATCTATAAATTCACCCACTTGAATGGTTAAACACTTAAGTGTTGTAGAATCATACTTATGAATGTCTTCCAATGAAACTTATATCAAAACCTATCCTCATAACACTACAAAACTAGAATTCAAATCTTGTTGTTGAGTGTTTATTTTATTTTCTATGGCCTCTACATCTTGAAATGATTTGGTGCATCAACTTGATATGTTATTATCAATGTTCTCTCAACCAATTATTAGCATTAAAGTTCCTCTACTTGAATTCATTCTTCCAAAAACATTCTAGGCCATGATATCTTAATAAAAACCCCATCAAGGATAGGAACCATATCGCTAACTCTATTCAAAAACATCTTGCACGCTTTGATGGCCTTAGAAACGACTCCATCACCCAAGTTTGTTTTTGTTGGGGGTTGGGCTAGTATTTTCATTTATTCAATAATAGCTCCACCAGGGTTTCCAACTTATCAGTAGCCTTTTTATTAAGAGGTATTCCATTTGCAAGGGTTAGATCCTTCTCCCAAATAGACTTGTAGTGTGTTAGGGTCTTCACTCTTTCTACCATTGCTATTTCTAGTTGGCACTTGAGCTCTCTTGCCTCATTTTCAAGCTTTATATTTTCAACACACTGATTTCAATAGAGAAAAACAACCTCTTGATGCTTATTCTATAGATATTTTACATAAAATTCCTACAAATAATTATGCCTTGCCACCTTGTGATAAAATTTCAATAATGTTACACTTTCCTGAGATGTTGTGCACATTCATGGATCTACCTAAATTGTATCAAGGAGTTCCACTTCTCCCTATGCCAAAATAATGCTTTCCAAAGATAGTTTGCATTGGTGCTCTTCATCATATATATCATTATAAAAAGATAATTCTCATTGAGTTTGCTAAGTCAAGTCCTCCTAAGGGAAATATTCCCACATAAACAAGTCTTTTTCTATCATACCTTGTTGATACCAAGAGTGAAGGGTCAGGGTTTCATTGGTAGTCACCAACCTTTGCTGCATGGATTTGTCAATAGGTTCCTTCTCTTTAGAGGGATAAAACTCAAGTATTCATACAGTTAGATCCTCTTCTTAGTGACTTGAACCTGCATCAAGAACACTCATGCCTAAAGTTGTGTTTATGTTGTCCCCCTCTTCACCAGTGGGCCTCTCAACATCTACTTATGTTTCATCAAGGTCAACATCTTCATGTGTCACCAATGAGGGGTCATTTTCCTCCAACTTGGTGTGTCCTCTTATACCTTTTATTCTTTGGGGGAGGTCCCCACTCTGGTATTTATTCTAGAGTTACTACTTTCTAAATAGGTTCCCCATCCTTAAGCACTTAAGTATCTTGTTATAAAGGAATGGATGTCTATTTATCAGAATCAGGGCCTTCTACTTGACCTATAGGCACATTATCTTTTAGGGGAGAATGGTTAGTCCTTTACCATATAGGTTATTCTATTTGAGCACTCATACTGACATCATGCCTCGACCTCTTCTACTTTTGGTGCTTCCCAATCTTTGATAAGGGTGGGATGGTTTACTTATTATCTTATGCACTCCCTAATGTCCTCTTCCATGGATTCAACATATAAAATAATAAATGAATAGAGTCCCAAACCAAAATTTGTTGGGCCTTGATGTCAGTATTATCTAACTCCAGTTTCTCTCTATATGGCTTCTTCCCTAGATAGACATACATTTGACAAAGAGTATGAGTCTCAATGTTAATCTTTACAGCATTAATATTCAAAGGATGTGTGTCATATATCATATTGATCATAATCATAAAATATATTAAAATGAAAGCATATGACAACTTGAGCCATCTAGAAAATTCATATTAAGGGCTCATTCAGATACATGCAAGATAAAAATGTTGTTTTATTATAAACTAGGCTTGGTCTCCTAAATGAGCAAGTAAGTCCTTAGGAATTCACCACTCATTTCTAAAAGATTATTTCATCCCATTGTACCAGTCCTTCTATTATAAGCACAATTACTGAGAGGGGGTGTGAATTAGTCTTTAAAACCTTTCATTTAATTAAAATTAAGAAATCATGAACCATTCAAACAAACATATAGATCTAGCAAGCATGAGCATGAAACATAAGAACACATCACATATGTGGGAAACCCTCAAGGGGAAGAAAAACCATTAATATATGCAAATGGACTATAGTCCTATATGATAAAAACAAAATTTAGTAAAACACCCACTAATAGCTACAAATATACTATAGTCCTATAAGATAAAAACCAAACTTAGTGAAGTACCAACTCCACATGAAGCACCAACCCCAACTATCCAAGCACCCACTTGACTAGGATTTAGCAAGCACCCACTTGTAAGGAGGCACCAACCCCCTAAATGACTCAGCACTAAGTCAACCACCTAATTTATTTGATCACCTTCATAACACTATGTTTATCAACCAACAGACGATGACCACCTCTTTAGCTCTTCACACTCTTATCCCTCTCAAATTACCTTCTAGGCCTCTTTGCTCAACTAGGTCTCTTCAAGACTTATTAGGTAATATAACCTTGATATTCATACTTAGAACTCATATTATATATTCATAATATTTTATCTACATGCCTATAATGGTCTAAAATACCTATGTCTATTCTTCAATCTTATGTTTTATTCTCTTCTTCTTTTCTTACACAAATAGGCCTAAAACTACCTTATATATATACCATTCCTTATTCATATACCACTTAGCCAGACACGCACCCTTAACCTCTTAGGTCAACCATAAAATATGTCTTATGACATATTTTTTACATGAATAAAATGATATTTTAGTCCCTTTTGGTCTAACATGACTCAATTAGACCTCATTTCACTTTTAGGTCTCATGGAGACCTAATTACATTATGTTTATCCATTAACGCCAAAAATTGATTATCTTGGGGTTATATGTCTTTATCTAAGAAATTAAAACCATTAAATTACTTATAAATATACCTATACTAACATCTCCATGTTTTTTTAGACCTCTGTCTTTTGTTCATACCATGAAACCTTTTTTAGGATAAATTGTCCTATTAGGCTTGTGTGCCTCAAAAGTCTGTCTTGAAAAAGTGAAACTCAAATATACTTAAGCCACTTCAATATGATCAAAATTTTATATATATATATTCTAAATTGCCTCAATGTCATTTCCAAATTCATTTGACACTTCTACTCAAGAGATGAAAACTCAATAACATCTCTGCAACTCACTCACTTAGAGCTACCATTTTACCTTAAAGACTAGTCATGGTGACTTAGACCTCCAACACCTATATAAACACTTTACATGAATTTTTATGCATTTATATTTTCCTATGAGATATATATACCATCCTCAAATATAAATATCATATGGTCTAATGGAAACTATTGGTCTTTCAAACCAATCTCATGACCTTTTATCTCACTATCTTATCTAAACCAAACAGGTCAACTTGTAACTTTTTCACCATATTCACTAACCTTAAAAACTTATACCAAACATTAACATGTATTAAATGTCTTTAAAAACATATTTATTCACTTGGTTTCATAATTCTATCATGAAAACACATTCCAATTCATCTTCTCATTATTGCCTGGGTTTTTCACTATTTACACCATTAGGCCTGTTAGCGACTGGCTAACTTGGATGACCAGTTTAGATAAATTTAAGGGTGAAACCTATCCATAAAACTTCATATAAATATCATATGAGTATCTACCTTCTTCATCTATCCATTTTCTTACTATGTCCAAAGCAAATTTTGACTTTTATAGTAACTTTTTCAGAAATAATACTATAACTTAACATTTTCTCTCTCCTCTCTCTAACCAATACCACTTAGAGGTACTTTGGAGATTACACTAAAATATCCAATAGATTAAATAATAAATTAAATCCATCTTGATCACCTTTGAGTAACATCTTTAACATCAGGTCTTCATTAGGGTTTTAAGAGGGTTGAAACTAGTTTCCATTCTTAATGATCATTCATAAAGCATAGCCCCTTAATCCAATAAATAATGCTTAGAATTTTGAGATAGGACCCTTCCCCATCTACCATGAACTTATTAGGTTCCCATGAAAAGTTTTTATGAGATAATGATCACAATAAAATCCTTCTCAAGTTGAGAACCCTTAATTTTGAGCACTTGATAGACCTCCAAACAACATTTCATTCCTTGTCCTTCAAAATAGAACCTCAAACTTCATTTACATGCCTAAAAAAACTTGAATCACCTTTTTTAATTCTCATCTACTCACACTTTCCTTAAAAACTAATCTTGATACCCCATTAGGTTACACTCTCTCTCTCTACACCATAGTTTCCATACCTTACTAGGCCTTAAAATGACCTTCATGCTCTCAACACCTCACTATAATGTTATACAACATATCTCATTATTAAACACTACCATACATCCTTCACATTCCTTGAAAATAGATCATGATACCTCATTATGCCAAGCAGTATCTAAGAGAGGTCTAGATGCAATCCTAAATTGAAGGTACTACCCTTGTAGGATCACCTTGAAACTCTCATGATTGTTCCAATGCCTCAAATATATGCTCAAATATACTTCACAACCTATCACATGCCTGATTTCACTCACCTCATCATGCCACCAACACATACCTTTACCATGTCATGACTAGACTCAAGCTTCCAATGCACTTGATGCCTTATCATGTTCTTTATATGTCATAACCTCAACAAAACATCAAACAAGTAGATATAATACATTATGTCACACTTATATCACTACACCATTCTCTTTCTAATGACAATAATCTTCCATGGCCTCATACAGACCTAAAACCACATAACCAAGCATCACATGAAATGACATCTCTCTTCCATGCATCTAAACACCTTGATCAATGCCTTCATGAAACCATAAGACATTAGTTGCCTTCAGATTATCTTACTTTCAAATTATCTCTTACCTTCAAATTATCTCTTTCCTTAAAATGCATCTTGTCACATGGCTTCTTATGCAGACATTAATTCTGTTTAAACATCTCACATGACCTATACCTTTTATGATCACACCACTAAAGATAATTGTCATCAATGCAACACTCTTATGTTCATTGACATATCACATACTACCATCTATCCTTAATCACCTTTGACATCAACCTTGAAATTACAATCTTGACATGATACATCTTTGACATCAATGAGCATTATGCCTTCGCATGGTGCACCCTTTTGACATTAATGATAACAACATGCCAACAAACTCCCCCTTTATCATTGATGGCAAACATATTACAAAAATGAAATCACTTCAAAATGGTACTTTTACCATCTACTCATTCTCCCCCCTTTTGACATGAATGACCAAGGGTTTTCTACAAACTACCATATGATCCTTAGACCTAAATTTCAATGAAAAACATAGAAAAATGCTAACAAAAGTCACCTTAAGCTCATACCAATTGTTATATACAATTTATGGAACATTTTAACTATACCTCAAGAAACCATGCTTCTTATCACTATCTTGACAATTTTCTACATATATTTACAAATCTCCTCCTAATTCCATACTCTCCTCTTGAGTCACAAGATGGAAACCATTCTTATAAACATATCTAAATAGGCTAATTTTTCCATTTTTAACTTTCTCTTTATGATCTCTCTACCCCTTTCAGTAATAATATCATAGAATCTATGAAACATCATATAAACATGCTCTTAGTCTTGGCCACATTCTTCAACCTGGCTTCATGTTTTCTATATACCTTCTTTGACATAGACTATTTACTTATCTACTCTTAAAGCTAATGAATCATCTGATTAGCTCCCCCTTGTCTTCACATCTTGTTCTCATCATATGAGTCCTTATGACTCATATACCTTTCTCAACCTCCAATTATCTTGATACATATACCACTTTTCAACACAAATCAATCTATAAATAAAACAACTCATACCTTACAACATAGACAACCTAGAATCCTCTCAATATAAGTCCTTATTTGATGGAAACCTCATGCTTCTAATGATAGAAGAGTTTCTCCATGAATCCTAATGGAGTCACCCATTTTCATAGGGATCTTAAAACTCCAACAACTCAAGGGATTCCCAGATCTCCAAACCACTTTCCTTAGTTATCTTATAATCAAGAGACTGATAGTCCCTCTCTAGAATCCATTCAGTTTTAACTAAAGCATTTGACTCATCCATATTATCATCCTTATTTTTATCTTTGATTACCTTGTCAATACATGTAGATAAAAAGTGTTCTTGGCATTCCCTCACTTATGGTCCTTGCTCTATCTTAGCAAATAATACATCTTTACAATTGGGCTCAATATGATCAGTCTTGACTTTCTTTGGCTTTCATACCAATGTTTGACTCTTCTCATTCACTCTAGGAGCTCCATATACCTTTTTAAGTCTTGAGGGAATTATAACTCCATTAGGATATAATTTTTCAATGTGTCCCATATTGTGACAACTATAGCAAACAACATTTTTGTACATACCTCTTGATTGATCACTCCTTCTCCCATGGTCCCATGATAACTCATTCTTTGAAACCATTCTACAATTACTTATCCTATGAGCAAAGTTATGACAAGAAAAATAATAACCATTGAAAGAATTTAAATACCTCATTGCATTGGGTTTCCTGATCGGTCTCTTAATGTTGGTATTCTTGACTTGTTGATGATTATTGAGTCTCAAATTTGAGAGTTTCTACATAGGTCTTTGAGGTCTGACTCTTCTTGTTATCCATTTGGTCTTCTTTGAACCCAAGACCTATCTTATCATGTAGAGACCTTTGAATACTCAAAATATCACCATGAACTTCAGTACTCTTCTCAAATCTTTGATGTGTCTTTAACTTGACTTATGCTTGATCCAATTTTCCCTTTAAGGATTCCATTTTTGTTCTAAACTTGATGCATTCTTCTTCCTTGGTCTTAAGATTTGTAGTGACAATTTTAATTTGAGTTTACAAATTTTTTATGATCTCCTCATTTTCTTGGTGTCAATGCTTAGTCTCTCTTCAAAGAGATTGATTTGAACCTCATAACTCTTAACCAATGATCTTAGTTTATGATTCTTTCTTATTTGGAACTTCAACTCCTCTAGAGTACTCACAGTTCTACCTCAATATTTAGTTCAACCTCTTCTTCATCTTATTCTTCATCATCCATAAGGCCTTTCTATTTTGAGCAACCCTCATTGCCTATTTCTATAGCCATAATAAGGTTTCATTGTTGTCATGTTCATTACTATCATCATCACTATCATATTTACTTGTGTCACCATCATTTGCCTTCTTACCTTGTGACTTCTCAACTTTGAATATAGCTTCCTTCTTGTAATGTCTCCCATCACTTATTCTCATTTCATAGGCAGTCAAGATGTCATGAAGCTCATCTATTTTTAGTGTGTTGATATCTTTGATCTCCTCTATTGTAGACACTTTTGAATCAAACTTAGAATTTAGTGATATTAGTACCTTTTATACTACTATTGATTCTTCTAATTTTTCTCTTAGATCTCTGATGATATTTACCACTTCATCTACTTTCAATAGATAAGATGCAATGTTTTCATCCTCCTTCATTCTCAGACTTTCAAATTGCTTATGATGAGTCTACAACTTTACCAACTTAACTTTGGTGTCTCCTTCATAAATGGTCTACAAATTTTTCCAAATCCCTTTGGTTGTATCACAATGCATGACCTTAAAAAATTTTGCTTCTAAAAGACCACATAGGATGGAATTCATTGGCTTAGAGTTGTTTTCACTTGCCTTCTTGCCTACTGTGTTAGTTGGTGGTGTAAAAGGTGGAATGAATCCATCAATAATAGATTGCCATATGTCATAGCCTAGAGACATGAGATAGGTCTTCATTTTGATTCTCCAAAACACATAGTTATTCCTATTGAAGAGATGAGCCTTATTTTTTTATAAACCTCCTTGTACTTGTTGACTAGACATGTTTGTGCTTTAAGAATCTCTTTCAAACTATTAGGCCTGCTTCAAAGGACCAAGCTCTAATACCAATTATTAGAAGCATAATGAATGAGAGAGGGGTGAATCAGTATTTAAAACCTTTCATTAAATTACACTAAGAAATCATGAATAATTAAAATAAACATATATATCTAGCAAGCTTAAGTAACTATCCACATAAGCTTGAAACACAAAAACACATCACATATGTGGAAAACCCTTAAGGGGAAGAAAACCCACTGATATATATAAATGGAATACAGTCCTATAAAATAAAAAACAAATTTATTGAATCACCCAATGATATTTGAAAATGGAATACAGTCCTATAAGATAAAGACCAAATTTAGTGAAGTACTAACTTCACATGGAGCACCAACCCCAACTATCCAAGCACCCACTTGACTAAGCTTTAGCAAATACCCACTTTCAAGGAGGAACTAACACCCTAGATGAATTATCACCAACTAATCCACCTGATTAATTTGATCACCTTCATAACACTATGTTTTTCAACCAACATATGATGACCACCTCTTCAGCTCTTCACACTCTTATCCCTCTCAAATTGCCTTCTAGGCCTCTTTGCTCAACTAATTCTCTTAAATATTGATTAGGTCATATAACCTTGATATTCATACTTAAAAATATTGTTATATATACATGATAGTTTATCTATACTCATTTTATGGTCTAAAATATCTCTTTTTATCCTTTAATCTTCTATTTTATTTAGTTATTATTTTCTTACACAAATAGGCCCAAAATTAATTTGTATATATACCATTCCTTGATCATATACCACTTAGTTGGCCACACACCCTTAACCTCTTAGGTCAGCCATAAAATAGTTCTTATTACATCTTTTTTAGATTAATAAAATGATATCTGAGTCCCTTTTGGTCTGACATGACTCAATTAGACCTCATTTCACTTTTAGGTCTCATGGAGACTTAATTGCATTAGGTTTATCTATTAATGCCAAAACTTGATTTTATTGGGCCTATATGGCTTTCTCAAAAAAATTAAAATAATTAAATTACTTATAAATATACCTATAATAACCTCCTACATGCTTGGTTAGACTTGTGTCTTTCAATCATACCATGAAACCTCTTTTAGGACAAATTCTCCTATTATGCATGTGTGCCTCAAAAGTCTATCTTACAGAATTGAAGCTCAAATATACTTAATATACTAAAATATGATAAAAAATTATATATAAAGAGTATAAATTACCTTATTTTCATTAAAATATTAATTATACACTTCCACTTAGGAGATAAGAGCTCAAGAACATCTCTGCAACTCACTCACTTAGAACTGCCATTTTACCTTAAAAACTAGTCATGGTGACTCAGACCTTCAACACTTGTATAGACACTTTCCATGAATTATAATTCATGTATATTTTCCTAAGAGATATCCAAACCATCATAAAATATAAATATCATATGTTTTAATGGCAAATGTTTGCCTTTCAGACCAATCTCATGACCTTGTATCTCACTATCTTATATGAACCAGACAGGTCAACTAGTGAGCAACTTTTTCACCATATTCACTAACCTCAAAAATGTATACCAAACATTAAAATGTCTTAAAATTCCTTAAAAACATATTTATTCACTTGGTTTTATCATTATATCATGAAAACACATTCCAATTCATCTTCTCACTGTTGTTTGGGTTTTTCACTATTTACACCATTAGGCCTATTAGCAATTAGCTTACTTAGTTGACTGGTTTAGAGAACTTAAGGGGTGTAACCTATATATAAACATTAATGGAAATATATTATGATTCTCTAGATTCTTCCTCCATCCATTTGCTTATTATGTCCAATGTAAATTTTGACTTTTACAATAACTTCTTTAGAAGCAAGCCTATAACTCAACATTTTCTCTCTCCTCTCTCTAACCAATACCACTTGGAGGTACCTAGGAGATTTAAATATAATATTAAATACATTAAGTAATAAAATAAATCCATATTTATCACTTTTTATCAACATATTCAACATCAGGTCTTCATTAGGGTTTTAAGAGGGTTTAAACTAGTTTCCATTCTTAACGATCATTCATAAAACACATCCCCTAAATCCAAAAAATAATACCTAAAATTTTGATCTAGGATCCTTCTCCATATACCATGAACTTATTAGGTTCCCATTCAAAGGTTTTATGAGCTAATGAGCACAATAAAATCATTCTCAGGTTGAGAACCCTTAATTTTGAGCACTTTATAGACCTCCAAACAACTTGTCATGCCTTGTCCTTCAAAATAAAACCTCAAAATTCATTTACATGCCTAAAACAAATTTATTTTAATTTTTCAATGCTCACCTACTCACACTTTCCTTAGAAACTAATTTTAATATCCCATTAGGCTACACTCTCTCTCTACACCATAGTTTCCATACCTTACTGGGCCTTAAATTTACCTTTATATCTCTTTCCATGCTCTCAACACCTCACTATCATGTTATATAACATATCTCATTATTAAACATTGTCATACATCCTTCACATTCCTTTACAATAGATCATGATACCTCATTAGGCCAAGTAGGGTCTAAGAGAGGTCTAAATGTAGACCTAGACTGAAGTTCCTACCCTTGTAGGCTCACCCTAAAAATATCATGATTGTTCCAATGCCTCATACACATGATAAAACAACCTTCACAACCTATCACATGCCTAAGCTCATTCACCTCATCATGACTCCAACTCATACCTCTACCATGCCATAACTAGACTCAATCTTCTAATGCACTTGATGCCTTGACCTATTCCTTCCATGTCATGACCTCAAGAAAACATCAACCAAGTAGATATAATACATTATACCATACTTATATCATCACACCATTCTCTTTCTAATGACAACAATCTTTCTCTACCTCATACAGACCTAAAACCACATGACCAAGCATCATATGACTTGACATCTCTCTTCTATGCACCTAAACACTTTTGACACCTTGACCTGTGCCTTATGAAACCATATGAAATTATTTGCATTCAAATTCTCTCTTGCCTTCAAATTCATCTTGTCAAATGGCTTCCTACGTAGACATTAGTTTTCTTCAAACATCTTTCATGACATGTAACTTCCATGCTCACACCACTCATGATAATTCTCATCAATGCAAAACTCTTATCTGCCTTGACATATCACATACTACCATTTGTATTTAATCACCTTTGACATCAACCTTGATATTATAATCTTTACATGATACATCTTTAACATTAATGACCATTATGCCTTTACATGATACACCCTTTTGACATCAATGACAATAACATGCCAACACCTTCATCTTAGATTTATGAGTAAGGGTTATAGTGCCAAGGAATGTTAATGATTTAAACCTTTTTGTTGGATACTTATTCTCTATAGGGTAATCCCACTTAAACTCACCACTTGTGTACTCTAGCACACCAATTTTATCAAATTCCAATAATAGCACCCCAAGCAAATTTTTGATTAGGTAGGTAGTGGGCCTTCTTTGCATCTACAATAAGTTTCTCTAAAAAATACTATGAAAAAATATACTTGGCCCTAAGGGTTATCTAATGGGTAACATACAATTGTGCCATTTTTACTTCCTTCCATCTATTCATGACTCCAACCTTGGTCATAACCAAGTACATAGCTACTTGAAGGGTATGATCTTGAAGACTAGCTATATACATATCATGTCCTTCTTATATTCAAGTGCCATCCTTTAACTTTGATAACTCTCTAGTATGTGATCCTCATCCTTCACCCCAAAAAATATAAGTAATCCTCATGTACATATGATATAAGGAACCTTACGACCTCGACATGTTTCTCAAAGTGAGGTAGATTGAACAATTGAAAAACTCTAACATCATTAAGGTTATTGAAAATAGTAAGATCATAGACTAGATAATTTCAAATATTTTACCACTCAACCCAATAGTCACATTATAACTCCACCTCATTCCCTAGTTGGTAGTCATTATTGTCACAAACTTGGCAAGTCAGCGCATGGGACTCCCACTTCTTTACACACAACACTGCTTCAAGATACTACATCTCCTCAATCAATACTAGGGGTGGGGGTAGCATCATTGCTTTCTTTTTTGCCTCATGTTCCATCTTAGATTATTTCTTATTCATTATCTCAGTTTGATATGGTAATCTTTCCTCATGTGCACTAGATTCACTAGGTAATTATTCTCTTATTAAAATTAGTTCTACTCTTGCAC
Organism: Torreya grandis; assembly: GCA_037957365.1. Lineage (NCBI taxonomy): Eukaryota > Viridiplantae > Streptophyta > Pinopsida > Cupressales > Taxaceae > Torreya > Torreya grandis. The sequence goes on from JARHVA010000127.1 coordinate 2,521,489, forward strand.
CCTGAACTTTTTCTTCCTCATGAATCATAGGCAAGGGTTCACTATGTTGGGCCTTCTTCTTTGGAGGCAACACATTTCGAGGATATTTAAGGTTGATTCATAGTCATCTGACCCTCCCAAATGAATACATGATTACTACTTTAACTCCCTCATTCAACATCCTCCAATGGTAGATGTTGACACATGAAACCTATAATTCCTTCAAAATACACTTCCTAATCACTATTATGCCACTTTATCTATTCACTGTGATTTCCTTATTTCATAATATGTGAATTAGTCACTAAAATTTTATGAGTGTTCCTCTAGTATCTTTAAAATTCTCTACTTGGCTTTATAAAATTATTAATTAGTGCTAGCAAAGTGTAAAATGATGATTGGTTAACCTTTTATAGCATCAAGGGGTAATTCACATTTACCTCCTTGTTTCTACTCGTTTTCGCTTTTTTACATTCAGAAGAAATAAGAAACTAAAGATAAATGGTCAGGGGTTAGATGATACCTAGATGATGTTGTGCACCATATCCAGACGATTGAAGGAGATCCTCTTTGGCTATGGAGGATCACACCTGTAGATAAGAAAGACTTAAACAAAGAAAATGTTAGATAGATATATGGTGGACTGCCAAGCAAAGGTCGGTCCCAAAAGTGAAAAGACTTCCTTGAGGGATGACAGTCCACTTATTTGACAAAAGAGTGTTGCTAGAAAGAGAAATAATGAAAGGCTAAAGAAGAGAAATAGATAATACGTACCTGATTCCTATAATCTGCCTCTCACAGTCGGTGATGCTGGTTAGTCTGTCATCATCGATTGGTCAATGTTGTCAAGGTCGATTAGGCTGTCGATGTTGGTGGGGGTAATGGGCCCTGATGCTAATGTCAGTAGGGGCAATGGGCCTTAGATAGATTTTAGGGAAAGTTTGTGGTCGACAGAGGAGTCTAGAAGGAGTCTGAGAGTTTAATGGTTTGTGCAGGGTTGCAGGGCAGTGAATATGGTCTAGAAAAGGGCTAAGGTAGAGGACAAGGGTGGAAAGAGAATAAGAATGAGAGGAAGGCTTTTCAGCCTCTCCAAGAAGAAAGTCAAGTTATTTATTAATAGTACTCAAGAATATTCAATGGACTAATCACCAATGCATTTTAAAAATACTGAAATATAAATCAGAATAATACTTAGCTCTTGGTGGAGAACCAAAAGTGTAGAAGACTTGTTCCCATTATGGCTGATGTAGGAGACCTCATGCAACGTTTCAATTTGGTGTGGAGTGAATTTTGTAGAGTTTCTTAGCCTAGAGAGTGATGATAGAATGTTGATGCCTCATCCTAAAGCCTACCTTTGATATGTCAGGAGTTGAGGAGCAAGAGAATTCAGATCCCAGGAGCAAGAGAATTTGCATTCGAGGCCAAGAGCCGAGGTTAGAATTTAGTTTTAAGCAATTGACGTTAGCAATACCACTGGCATCGGTTGACTATTAATCGATGTCAGCGGCTAGAGAATGGGTAAAAAGGCTATTTTTAGCCTTTTGCCCGTTCCTCCATCTGCTGAGTTCAGTTGTCGTTAGTGAACGGTCCAAAGATGGATTTAATAGGCGCGAGAGTTAGTGGGAGAGTTGAAATAGGTCTTAAGTGAGTCATGGGGTAGGAAATGGTCTAAGGGAAAGGTATCCAAGGTGAGGTGTCTAAAGGGGATGATTAATTTAAATTAAGTATTTTAAATTAATAAAGTATAGTTTAGGCATGTTGAGGTTAGAAAGGGACCAAGGGGGGGTTGACACTATTTTGGTGTCTACATTTGCCCCTTTTTGTCTTGTTGGTTGTTCTTGACGAACTACAAGATAAAAATAGGAGTAAGTTTCCCTAGGTATGGGATAATGTGTAGGTTGCCCCAAGTATGGGATGAGGTATTCCCCCTCAAAGCGGGAGTTGAGGGAAGGTGACTTGATATCGGGTGCTGATTTGATAGATAGTGGATGGGTATGGTGAAGTTTGAGTGTGAATGATACAAAAGTTGAGATTGCATGTATACCACTTCATGTGATAGGTAGGTCAAATTATCACAGTCAAAGGTCGAAGAGTGCTAAAATTGAAATAACCGGTCCCCAGCATTTAGTCATAGCTAATTGGGTTAAATGATCAAAGCTATAGCTCCAATGGTCATCATGTTCCAAGTATCCCAGGCTCACAAAGTGCTCTTGGAAAACATGAAAATGTCACAAATATTGAGGATCAACTGGAGCGCGATCTGACAATACGTGTGAAGGTCACAATATGGGTTGTGTACAATTTGCTAACTATTCGTGAGGTAGCAAATATGCAATCAAAACAACCAAGGCAAAGTTGTCTCGAAAGTGGTCATGGTCTGAGGAGATAGTCATGATCTCCAAGGTCATTGGTCGAATCAGGCTGAGATATAAGTCATCTCAAGTGGTGTGTGTGTTGTGGTCAAGGAGATGTATGTGATCTCCCATGTGTCCCATGAGAAGTTTAGGTAACTCATTCAGTGTCAGGGCTGGTTTTTTGGTCATGATTTTGGGTTGGTATAGATAGTTGGTCCATTAGATGGATGGACAAAGGAATGGCCGAGCTAACCTCAGAAGACCCCATGTCAATCGAGTGCTGCCTACATAGCCCCTGTTTGAAGGGCCTCAGGCCAATGTAGTTCTCCCCAAAAGGGAAGAAGAGAGTCGATTATGGATTGGGTTTAACTAGGTTAAGTCATGGTTAAAGGTGAAATGGTTTGTCCATCAGGTAGGTGAACAAACAAATGGCTGATGTCATTAGGGAGATGAATGGGCAAATGGCTGAGCTAACCCCAGAAGAGTCTGTGTCAACTGAGTGCTACCTACATAACCCTAATTGTAAGGGCCTCAAGCCAATGTAGTTTGGAAGAAGAGTCAAAATGGTTGATGATTGTTTTGGTCAGGTTAGTGTCATTAGCATTTCCCATATGTGTGATGGTACATGCTTGAAATGATGAGTGTGAGATGGTGTTACAGCCTTTTCCATATTATGTGATGGTATATTATGTAACATTGGTGATAGGGTTTTCCATCCCTAGCAATTTTCCATATTGGTGATGGATGTATACTAAAAATGGAATGAATGTATTTATGCTTCAGCAAGTAATGGTTTATGCTTGACATAAATTGTGTTTGGTTGTTAGTTTCAATGTGTATTGTTTTCCTTAAAAACTAATGTGAATGGGCTATGATAACACAAATTGATATTTGCATTAAATAAATCATGAGGTTATGTTAATGGTTAGAAAATGTTTTGGTTTGGTTTGGTTTAGAAAATGATTTGGTTGGATGTGACAAAGGTATGTAAGAAGTGAAAGGCGTTTTGCTTTTTTATTGACAAGGACCATAATGGTAGCATAGATAGGGTTGTTGTAAACAAAAGCCCCGTTCATGCATTACATCGTTGACCATTGGTTTATGTTAGAGAAGTATTCAAATCACTTGACATTAAGTGAGCTCAAGGTCCCTTGAGTATGTTGGGGTAATAGGTTTGATTATGTGAAATGTGAGGATAGAGTAACCATTTTTGGCAAGAATAACTTTGCCCCTTTTATAGGTGACCCTGAGAACGACTATAGGCAAGTCCATGACTTTTATATATATATATATATATATATATATATATATATATATATATATATATATATATATATATATATTATTTTATTTTTTGGTAGACTGATCGATGTGGGAAGCTTCTGAGGGAGTGTTATTTGTAGCAAAATTTTGGTATAGCCATCCTTCGAGGGAGTGGTCTATACTCTGCTTGGAGGTTTATTGAATAGCTATCATTCAAGGGAGCAGTCTATTTATTACAGCAATGATGTATCTATCCTTCAAGGGAGCAGTTTACATTTATAATTTATGACCTTTGTATATTTGATTAGGCATCCCAATTTTTTTGTTTTTTGCCAGAATTTTTAGTCATAGACAAGCTTATAGAGGTTTTAAGGGTTTCCCTTTTATTAAGACAAAGCATTCATGCTTGACAAAAGGGTTGACTAATGTTTGGGGGGAAAAGGGTTGAAAGGAATAGGAATGAGGATGACAAGAGTTGCTCAAGGGATGAGCTCAAGTTAAATGTCAAATGAGTGATTACTTGATTAACAGTAGAATGGTCGTAGATGTAAGGCATTAAGGGGCTCAAGTTTTGGCCAGCCTTCGAAAGAAGATAGACGATAATTCCCTGATCTATGCTTGTGTGTCATGATGTAAGGTTCAAGTCAATTAGGAAAAAACTTGCCCCATTTGCTTCTTTCCATATTGGTCACATGTTAAATATGATTAATAAGTTGGTTAATGTTTGGTCGATGTTGTGATAGTTACTATAAATTCAAATTCCCCCAGTCATTTTTGTGACAGGGACAATGTTTGTCACCCATTATGGATAATCAATGAATTGGATAAATGAGATGAAGAGAAGATGTTCAAGCTCCTCTTTGACAAGGAGTGCGATGTGAGGATGCATCCTACAAAGCTTCTACCTGATAGGCTTTAGTTTAAGAGGGTGAGATTCTGATCTTCTAGGTTGGAGGCAGGAATCTCAGAATCATTGAGGGTGATGGAGGCAATAGTTGGTAATGATTTGATTAAAGAAGCTAGTGGTTGGGGGTCTTTGGGTTGGACCTTCACTGCCTGTAACGCTTTAATCAAGGTTTGGTGATGTTTTGGAGAGCTTTAAATGAGTTCATACAAATATGTCTTCACAAGACTTTGGTGAAGTTGTTTCACCATGGAGTTATGAATTGGTTTTAAAGATGTTGGTTGGGATGTGCCCAAGATTGAAGTCTTGGGTTTTGATGGTTGAGGAGGCTTGATGAATGGATATGTTCGAGAGAGAGAAACCTTCTCTTTTCCTTTATCCTTCATGGTTTGTGATCTAGTGGCCACATTGATGGTGTTGATTTTGAACAAGGGGGTTGAAGGTGATAGAGGAACCATAGTCTGATGATGAGATCTCAATTTAGGTGAGGATGTTTGAGAGGTATGGGATGGTGTCGATGGTTTGTTAAAAGGGTGATCAAGAGGATCCTTAGTGAAAAGGTTGTCCTTTTTGAAGTGTTGATGAATGATAAACTTAAGGGCACAACAATGCTTAGTATCATGCCCAAGTGTGTGATGATACCAGCAGATTTTAGTGTCATCGAACCAAGATGGTTTTGATCTGAGAGGTTGATATGGTTTAATAGGTAGGAGAGTGATACTAGACGACTGCAACAATTGACATAACATTGAAGCATAGGATCCCCTTAATGGGTCTACGCTCTTTGTTGCAGTAGGTGTTGACAACTTCTATCTAGAAGTTGTAGGGGTTGACAACTTTTGTTTAGAAGTTGTAGAGGTTGACAACTTTTGTTTAGGAGTTGGAGGAATTTTTTGTACCACCTTTTGGGTTGGTGGTGTGGTCATATGTGTATATGGCACTTTTTTGGTGAGAGGCGTTGAATGTTTTGGAGGACATATGTTTTTGATGGGTGAAGGGAGTAATGGAGGCAATTTGCCTCTATGAGGTGTTGGAGTAGGAAGCACTCCAATTAAGGCAGATGGGTGTGGGCCCAAAATAGAGGGCAATGATTAAGGTGGGGGAGAAGTTCTCCGATGTGGTTTAGCAGCCTTCTTTAGTTTAGTGTGAGGACTAATATTGTGAGGGGTGAGGTTCAAGTCTACCTTCACTAGATCTTCTTCAGCTAAAGTGGGTGAGGTGGTAAGTTCCTCTCTCAGTGGAGAAGGGATTGGAGATTGTGGCTCTTTAGTTGGATAGAGCGTAGGGATGGTGATGGCTTCTATGTGTGGTCGAGGAGTGGGGAAAGTATGATCCCCCATTGATGATAAGAAGGATGAGGGTGAGGCTACCAGCATTGGTATCATCAAAGCATCCTCCAGTATGGGAGAGGTCAAAGGAGACTTTCCTACGTGTGAAAGGGGGCTAGATGGAGGACTATCCTCCACCTGTGGAGGACAAATAGGAGAAGAAGACTCTTCTACCTCTGGTGGACAAATAAGAGAAGAAGGTTATTCTACCTATGGTGGACAAATAAGTTGATTAACCTCTTCAGACTATGGGAGAGGTTGGTTAGAAACCATGTCGACCGTGCATATATTACGCTCTTGAAGGTCATCGGCTATGGTCTGAATGTTATTTTGGCTAGGGGGATGGTTAGGGAAAGGTTGTCTAAAGATGTCTATATTTTGGTTAGGTGGCACGTTTGGGTTATCCAAGACAAGATCACCTTTATCCAACATGTCTTGAATGATGTTTTTGAAGGTTTTGCAGTTGTATGTGTCATGACCCTTGACATGATGATAGTTTCAAAAGTCATTTTCCCTATACCAGGCAGGGATGGCTTTTGAGGGGTCGAATTGGGGTGGTCAAATTTGAGGGAGCTTAAGGACCCCCTGCTTGACTAATTTATCCAACATGAAATCGTATGATTCTCTTATTGGAGTGTATTGACGCTGTATATTTCATTGTTGGAATTGTCTTGTGAAGTATTGTGATGTAGAGGGCTCAGATTGGTTAGTTATGGTGGAGGATGATGATCTAGCAACCACAGCATTTGCCAACCCCTTGGACTTAGATTGGGAAGAAGAAGGTCTGGAAGAAGGGTCATTGGCTTTTGCATTGGTATTTTTACTACACAATTTGACTCTATCTTCTTCGACAGCACAGAGTTCAAGCTTTTTGGCCATGGTGAAAGCTTCGTCAAATGTGCAGAATGTTTGAGCCCGTAAAGTGGATGAGATGTGCTTGGCACATGCTCATGAAAAAAGCTCAATGAGCTCAGGTTGAGGTAATGAAAAGGAGAGTTGGTTGATTAAACTTCTCCATCGAGCAATGAAATCAACTATTGATTCATCGTCGAATTGTCTAATAGAATATAGGTCTGTGATGGAGACCTTTTTAGTGATGTTGATTGAAAAGTAGTCAAGAAATAGTTGAGCTAGTTAAGTGAAGGTAAATAGAGAGTGACTGGGAATAGAACTATACCAATCGAGGGCAGCACCAGAAAGTGACATGGAAAATGTGCATACTAATAATGCATCATCATGTGCTATAAGATAACAAGCGTGTCTGAATACTCATAGATGTTGTTGTGGGTCCTCTTTACTCTAAAAGCGAGTAAACTTGGGAAGTTCCCACTGACTAGGATATGGTCAGATTGGGACTGAAGGGTGAATAGGTTCATTATAGATTTGTTCATATGAGAGAACATTTATTGAACCCAAAATGGATGTCTCAAGGTTAGACATCTTATCCATCAGCATCTTGATTAGATCGACTGGTGGATTGATAGCTGGGGCACCCCCTAAGTTGTAAGGTACTTGGAAGGCATTGTGAGGGGTGTATGACATACTAGGTTGTATTTGTATAGGTGCAACATATTGGTAGTTCATCATAGGGACTGATGTTGAGGTCAAGGGGGTTTGTGCCATGAAGTTGGAGGGTACAACTTGACTAGATGCCGCCAAAGGTGGTTGGATGGTGGCAACACTAGCCAAAGGATAAGTAGTCACTCTTGTATTTATGGGTGCAAGAGTAGGTGGGATGGAGACAATTAAGTTATGGAATGGTGTAAAACTTTGTTGAATGGTTTGTGGTTGAGGGGGTACAAAAACCCCAATGGAGGTAGGTCCAAGAATAGAAGGAGAGGCCACACTTTGAAGATTGGTCATGGTCAGGTTGTAGGCAATGGCCTGGGTGACCATGGGTTGGGTCATGGAGGCTATTGATATGATTGTCATTTCAACTAAGGAAGTTGGCATCCCATAAACTGGGTTGTCTGAAGGATCTCACATTTGACTTCTTGTGAGATAGTGCTGAAGAGCCTTGACATTGAGGTCAAGGAACCTTTCAAAGTCTTGGTCCCCTTCGGGAACAATAGGGGGTTGAGTTGGGGTTAGTTGGATAGGAGTAGGTTCAGTTTTTGAATTATACTCCATTTGGAGACTTGATATAGAAGGCAAAGGTGGGAGTGGTTGTTGCCTTGCATGCTCAACAAGAGTTTTAGTTTGATTACATGTCAAAACCATCCAAGGAAAAATAGATTCAAGTTCTAAAAACTGTATGTTTCAGCCTCAAAAACCAAAATTTGTTTTTAACAGCAAAAAGGTCAAGTTTTTAGCTTGCTATTTGAGAAGAAAATTTTTTTGACAGTGACTGACGTCGGTATAAAAACTGATGTCAGTGAAGATAGTTGCTGATGTCGGTAGAAAAACCAATGTCAGTTACTGTGTATTTCCAAAAACTCAAAAAACTGAAAGTTTTTGAAAGAAAGAAGAAAGTTTTGAGTTGTTTTTGGAGCTCATAATAATGCGTCCTTACCAGCTCAAAAAATTAGATAAAAATAGAAAATTAGATGAAGGCAAGCAGCCTCTAAATGTTAAATTCCTAAGAATAAATTTTAGAGTCGTGTTGGCTTATGCCTTAGAAGTATATGTTTGAGAATTGGGATTTTAGAATGGGTCCTAAAAGAGGCAGTCTAAGGTTGGTTTCAGGTTATGTTTTGGTGCTCAAAAGTCTATGTTAGGTTCTGTATGTGGCTTGGTGCTAGGAGCTTGCCCCCCTCACTTCACGAGCCCAGAGCCAAGCTGGGTTGCTTAGCCAATATATACTTCGCCTATAGTTTATACTCTGCCAGAGAATAGAGTGGGTCCTCCTCTTGGTGGTGAAATCCAAGTAGGATCGCTGGGAAGGGTAAGGTATCCGCTAGGTGATGAAATCCTAGTCGAGCCTTATCTCAGGTATGTTTAGGTGTTTGATTGTGAATGTGGTCTGGTTGTGTAACATATGTGCACTACGATTTATTCATAATGCATTTTAATTACTAGATGAGCTAAAAATGCATTCAAGCAAGAATGAAATGCAATAGATTTTTGAAATGTTTTGTTTGGATGCAAACAATTGAGAAGAGGTTAGGAGTATGAATTTCACTACTCTAAGATGCAAGGAAAAAAGGTGACAAGAAGAAAAAGAAAGATTCTTTTTAACTTGTGCTAATGGTGTCTTTCTGAGATAAAGAGATAGAAGAAGGATGCAAGAAGAAAAAATTTCCTAATGCACCTATATGAAAGTTTGCCTTTAGAAGAAATGAACCCAAGGAAAACTCCAAGGTCCCACTGGGCGTGCCAGAATGTTTCTACTCGTTTTCACTTTTTTACATTCAAAAAAAATAAGAAACTAAAGATAAATGGTCAGGGGTTAGACGATACCTGGATGAAGTTGCGCATCATATCCAGACGATTGAAGGAGCTCCTCTTTAGTTGTGGAGGATGACACCTGTAGATAAGAAAGACTTAAACAAAGAAAATGTTAGATAGATATATGGTGGACTGCCAAGCAAAGCTCAGTCCCAAAAGTGCAAAGACTTCCTTGAGGTATGACAGTCCACTTATTTGACAAAAGAGTGTTGCTAGAAAGAGAAATAATGAAAGGCTAAAGAAGAGAAATAGATAATGCGTACCTGATTCCTGTAATCTTCCTCTCACAGTCACCGACACTGATTAGTCTGTCATCGTTGGTTGGTCAATGTTGCTAACGTTGGTTAGGCTACCGACATCGGTGGGGGAAATGGGCCTTGATGTCGATGTTGGTAGGGGAAATGGGCCTTGGATAGGTTTTAGGGAAATTTTGTGGTCGACAAAGGAGTCTGGAAGGAGTCTGAGAGTTTAATGGTTTGTGCAGGGTTGCAGGGCAGTGAATATGGTCTAGAAAAGGGCTAAGGTAGAGGACAAGGGTGGAAAGAGAATAAGAATGAGAGGAAGGCTTTTCAGCCTCTCTGGGAAGAAAGTCAGGTTGTCTATCAATAGTACTCAAGAATATTCAATGGACTAATCACCAATGCATTCTAAAAATACTGAAATATAAACTAGAATAATACTTAGCTCTTGGTGGAGAACCAGAAGTGTAGAAGACTTATTCCCGTTATGGCTGATGTAGGAGACCTCATGCAATGTTTCAATCTAGTGTGGAGTGAATTTTGTAGAGTTTCTTAGCCTAGAGAGTGATGATAGAATGCTGATGCCTCATCCTAAAGCCTACCTTTGATATGCCAAGAGTCGAGGAGCAAGAGAATTTGGATCTCGGGAGGAAGAGAATTCGCATTCGGGGCTAAGAGTCGAGGTTAGAATTTAGTTTTAAGCAACTGACATCGGCGATACCGCCAGTGTCGGTCGACTATTGACTGACATCAGTAGCTAGAGAATGCGTAAAAAGGCTATTTTTAGCCTTTTTCCCATTCCTCCATCTGTCGAGTTCAGTTGTCGTTAGTGAACGGTCCAAAGATGGATTTAATAGGTGCCAGAGTTAGTGGGAGAGTTGAAATAGGTCTTAGGTGAGTCATGGGGTAGGAAATGGTCTAAGGGCGAGGTATCCAAGGTGAGGTGTCTAAAGGGGATGATTAATTTAAAATAAGTATTTTAAATTAATAAAGTATAGGTTAGGCATGTTGAGGTTAGAAAGGGACCAAGGGGGGGTTGACACTATTTTGGTGTCTACACTCCCCATGACCTCATCCATATTTTCATGAATTTAATACCTCTAATGGTATTACTATGATTTACATTTGGCACACTTTCCATTACACAGATAATTTTATCGCATTTAACACATCTATCCCATCCCATGCTTTTCTCTAAGTGTATGACTATTGTAAAGAATCTTTAAAAAAATCCATGGTGGGAACCTCATTTCTTTATCTTGATTCTTCATAGCAGTTATGCACTAAATCCCATGTATCCACTTGTCCTTATATAATTCCACCTATGCACCCCTTTTATTGTGCAAATCCCTTCCACCATTTCCTTGGAAGTTTGTAGATTCACTTCTTTCACACTTCTTACCCCACACTAAAATATGTTTGTGGTCCTCCATGACATGAAAAAGAAAATAATAAAGAACTAAGTGTTGATCTAAACCTAAGAAATTTCTCAAAACCAATGTCATTCCTTATTGAAAAATAAACCAATATCCTAAACTAAACTAATGACATACATTTTATTAACAAAAGGTAAACATCACTCAGAATGGTAGGGGCAAAGTTGAATACCATGGAAATGTCCCAGAAGAAACTGGTGATCTAACCTCTTTAACTCACATGCACCTGTGAGATGAATACTGTGAATAATAAATAAACCATCCCAATGGACATAATTTTTTCCATAATGGCACATGAACTTGGAGTCATAAACCAATAGTTACATACCCAAAGAAAAAGTTTTATTCTTAAGATGTTTATCATACCAGGCCTTTTATTTATATTTCTCCACTCCTTAACTCCAATGTGTTAGAATATAGGTTTCAATGCCCACTACCATGCCTAAAGCATCAACATGCACATGAAAGGATTTCATCCAGTCTAGAAATTAGAGAATGGGTATATTGATTAGCTTGTCCTTGAGTGCTATGAATGCATGTTGGTGAGCATCTATCCATAAGAATTGACCATTCTATTTAATTAGTTCTTACAGTGGTGCTATGATCTTAGGATATCCTTGAATAAAATTCTAATGGTATCTCATGTGTCCTTAGAAGGCATGAACCTCATATTAGGTGGTTGGTTCTGGAAGGTGAAGGATGACTACAAACTTAGTCAGATCTACTAGGAATCTATCATGACAAATAACATGACCCAACAAAATTCCAAATAGAGTAGCAAAAACATACTTCTTTAGATTCAAAGAAATATGAAGTTGTCGGTAGTGATCAAGCATAAGGTGAAGATTAGCATAATGATCTTTCACCAAACCATAGATCATCCAATCAACCAAGTACACTTGAAGGAATTTATGAATAAAATCCTTAAAAGCCTCTACTATAATACGTGATAACATAGTTAGAGCATTCTTTAACATGAAAAGTATCACATTATATACAAATTAACCCCATTATGTTTCAAAAGTTGTCTTGGGTATTCATTCTTCTAAAATATGGACCTAATGATATCTAAAAAACCATTAGTAAAGGTATAATTCTCACACCTAGTAACTACTTCTAATATATCCTAGGTAAAAGGCATCAAAAAAGGGTTAGTTATGCAAACAATATTAAGTAACTCATAGTCTACATGAATACGAATGCATCAATCCTTTTTGATATTGATCACCATGGGGCTCACCCATTTAGACTCATCAATAGGAGTGATAACTCCATCACACAACATACTATCAATTTCATCCTTGACTCGAGCATGTAGATTAGGATTCATCTAATAAAGTCTCTTTCTAACTAGTAAAGTACCCTCTACTAACTTTATGTGCATACTAATAATTAATAATATACTCCTTTCATATCAATGTAATTTCATGGAAAAATATCTTGATACTCCTTTAATAGTTCCAAAACCTTGGTGATCTCAGTATCAGACCAATAATTCCCCATAATGGCCATCTTGGGCACAATGTGCCAATATTATGTTGAATCATTTGAATTATCTCTAAATATAGTTACTAGTCATTTTGTATGGTGTTTTATACATTTAACACTCCATCCTCAATATGCAAAGCCAAGTGATCGATGCATAGATTTGGTGGGTCAGACCAGTACCTTCATCAACTTGGTACACAACCTTCTATTTCAATTTTTGTATATGTTCCCTCAATGCATGGTCTAGTCAAGAGTTAATTAATGAATAAATATGAAGCTTATGTATCAAATTCTTATGAAATGGATAAGTTATCCTCATGTGTGCCATGTATATGTCTTATTTGATCTTTAACTAGTGTTGAATCACCTATAATAGCTTGACACATAGTTTATAGGGTTAGGCATAAATCCATGTGAAGGGGTGAGTAAGATAGCACTAAAATCATATTAATTTGAAGGACACTCCAATAATTCATTTCCAAGAATCATTATTGATGTGCATACCATGCTCTAGCCTAGGTACATAGAGTACCATAGAATGCATGGACCCATAGATATTTAAGCAAAGATGTCTCATCCACATTCTATAGGTTTTCATAGGCATCAATATGAGCTTTTGGGGCATGAATACCATCATAACTTAAGGTGTCATGAATGTGATTATCATGATTAAAAGGATATTGCATAGTAGCAAGCACTTGATCCAAAGTGAGTAAATTATGATGGTGGGTTACACATCATCGAGTAGTTGTTCCTTCAAAAACATGTCTAAGTGAGTGAATCCATCCATATTCAAACACATATAAATATTCCAACTACTTCACATACTCTTGGACTCCCATTTGATTATGAAATATAGGTGGTTCATATAACCACATGGGTGGTGTATCCATAATACATCCATGAATAATGTGAACAAACTTATGGCATCTAAGTTGCTTGCATAAAGCATCCTCTCAACTACTAACAGCATCACAAATTCATCTAGTAATATCATACTCTATATGGACCTAATAATTCAAGTATTAGGTAGTGTCATATATAGATTGCATATCTACCCAACATGATGTGCCATCTAGACTAGGATCAATATGTTTAGTTCCATGAGCTATGACACTATAGATATGATTAATGTCCTCATCAGTGTTAATTAGCTCCAAAAAAGGAGGTCCTTAATCATGGTCTAAGGGCATTACAATGTGTTGATCATCATTTTCAAAATTGATGTATCACTTTTTGTAGCTCAAGTCAACATTGTTTGCATAACACCAACTTAGTTACTTCAAAATTAGCCTTGAAGTGACACCTAAAATGTTAATGGTTGCATTGTTAAGAACTTGTATGGATAGTGCACGATTCTTATTAGCCATGAACAATACATGAGGAGAGGGATGTAAAGGAGGGCTCACCATCTTTCTCCAAGCATCCCTAGTGACTACATTCACTTTTGTGCTAGTGTCAAATAATATATCCTAAATGATCCAACCATAAATATCTATGCTTACCAAGATTTATTTATCACCCTCCATACTAGGTTAAATATGAGCCTCTTGTCATTATGTGTGGTTTAACTGATGATCCTTTGTAGGCTTTAGTGCTTGATTACTTAGCCAATTTCTCAAAATGGGAATGATGTCTTTGTTAAGAATTCATTTTCATAATTCATGGAACTCATCATGCACTAAGTCTTGAAGATCTAAAGATTTCTATATTTCATCATGTATTGTAAAATCTATATCCTTAAGGAATTTAATTTCACCTTATAGTTCCCATGTCAAATTTATTATGTCATGTAACACTTCTTTATGTTATTGAGCATTTGGGTAGTGATTCGCACATGGATCCTCTCATTAAACCTTGTTAATGGGTGGATTTAAAATGGATTGGGAAGGAGCACCACTTTTTGTACTAAGATTTACCTTGGGACCAATTAGAATAGTAGGGTGTGGTCTTCATTGAGCAATTGGAGTCTTTTCAATCTATATCATTCCAGAACCCTTCTCATTTTTCTCCTAATAATGGAAGTATATAAGTCTAGGCATTCCTCCAAATGATGCTCATTCTTTAAAAAAGTACATGTGGAATAAACTAGGCAGTCACGATGGTAATGCTCTAGAGAGCTACACTTGTAGCAAGTTTTAGGCAAAAAGGGTCCACCTCTGCATCCATGACCATGAACTCTATATGACTATCCTCCACCATTATCCTGGTTGTTGGAAACACAAGGCTAATGATTACCATGCATGTGTGCCTCATTAATATCACTAATAAGGTGTTAATCATTGGTACCATGAGTATATACATCACATATTTTATAATATGAAGATACTTTTGATTGTGTAGTATGTTAAAGCAGGGGCAATCCCTCACATCATGATCTTCTTGGTGAATCTCATTAAACTACTTTACCATGGCATGAATACTCTTTATAGGATAATTATTATTATTATGACCTTAAATTTTAGTCAATATACCATAAACCACTATGATTATTATGAGTATTATTCATACTAAGCTTTTCCAACTAGAATTCCATAGAAATAATTTGAGCTTCCATAAAGGGACTAATCCCTATGTCAATAATTCCAATAGCTTCGACATAAATGGTAGATTCCAAGGACTCACATAGGTCTATCAAGGTTTTCTAGGATAATGTGCATCAGAAGGGAAGTAATAAGCCTCTTAAAAACCATTGGGCATGTTGAATTGCATATATCTCAAATGATAACTTAGGAAGAAGTGTTTTAAAATGTGCATCACACTCATACACACTCTCAATGAGTTCTTGTTTAATATCCTTTAAGGAAGTAATGCTTTATTGTTCAAACTCTAGGATGTAAAATTCCTAGAGAAAGGTTACTTTTGACTACTTTTAATTTACCATAGCTTGCTATAGATCAAACTTTTGGTACCACTTATGCACAAAGTATAAAATAATAGTGGTAAATTGAGTTGCCTTTCATTCAATATAATTATTTTTATGCACTTACCAGATAATTTCACACTTATGAACATGTTTTATTATATTTTATACACTATGATACTCAGTTAGATAGACTGTCATCTCATAATAAATGGTGGGTGGACTAGGTGATGGTAATGGATCTTGTTATGATGTACTTTTAGTACATCTTAAAACTTATGGGGGACGTCCACCAATGCCTCTTGTACCACCTCTAGATCTTCTAGCTAAACCACTATTGGTACCACCTCTTTTGCCTCTTATAACAATAGAAGCACCTAATATATTAGGTGTAGAAGTAGGTTGATTAATTATGGAATGGTTGGTACTCTACCACTATCTATACTTGGTCCATAAAGAATTCCAAACTGATCCATATGGTTGAATTATAATAGAAAATAAATTAATGACAAACTACTATTTGGGTCCTATTCTCCAAAATTATCTTTAACAATATTAGTCTCTAACTCTAAACTATTTGTATCCCAATTTCTTACAAGAACATCATCTAACTTGAGGGCATGAGCATGCACTAGGGGTGGGGAATTGGGCCTATCCATATTGGGTTCTTCAATCACAAATGTTTGACTTATTTTTCCTATGCATATCTATATCGATATTGGGTGTGGTCTTATGGTTGTGAACTTTTCATTATGCCTTTCTACCTACCTACAAATCCTCATGACACTTCTTGAGTCCTCCTGGCCCCTTATTGGATTGTTTTTAATCATAACCCTCTACCTAGTCTCATCATACTTACACTTCCATAACTCTCACTAGCTAGTTTTCATGCTAAACCAATAATCTTATATCAAAGTGTGCCCCTTAACTTCCCCACTAACTATGATACTCACATGAGAGAGAGTTTAACCATCCATTTGGAAGTTTTCAAGTCTTGAATTGACTATAAGCTTATTAATATCAAAAAAAAAAATCAGATACCTTCCACACAGATCCTAAAGGAATTTAAACTAGGATTCCTCTGGATAAGAGTATGTTAAGACTATGTATTCTAAAATATAGATATTCAAGGTTCTTCACCATAAAATATCCATTACACATGTCCAAGGCACTCCCAATCTTGCCAAGGCTGACTAAAACTCTACTGACCAGGATATTTTCCCTCCATAGTTCTTGGAATGATCTTGTGCATATGTTAAAATCCAAGTATGTAGGTGAATAGGCACTTTTATAAATAAAGCTTCATAGAGTGAGTAATACAGGTGTTTTTCAACCCATGCACACACATAAACTCCTAGTTTAAGATACTATAATGTAAAATTATCTTCTATGGTAGTAACCCATCTTTCAACATTTTATATAGATAGTCATTCAAGCATCTTTCGACCATGATACAAATAAGCACTACGTGTCATAATAATAAAACCAAAATCTTAGGATCTTTTCCTTTAGTCTAGCATATATTTTCTCTAGTTGTGCACCTAAGAGAAAATAAGAGTTCCAATGAGCTAGCACATCAACATATCACACAAGAAGAGGTTCTTATCTGCTTACCTCATGCATCTTAAGACTAGTTCCTAAGCTAAGGTGCAAAAACAAGAACTTAGTCCTAAATGCATACTTAGTTCCATATCTAGATCTTAACTATTCATTCATTACTTAACTAACCAAAAAAAAAGACGTTGGGCTCAAACTGATAATAAATAATAATAACTCCATTATAACCATGAGCACATTACACAAGTATTTCATTAATGCAAGATTCATTTCATTACATTCATAAGTTATATCAATATTATAATGACTCTAGGATTACAATGATCAACAACAATCTTAAGTAAAATAAGGGGGTATTTATACATGGTTTACCCAAACCATTAAGTTACAAAATTAAATACAAAATAAAGATGACTCGTCAATGACCATTAACAATAATGATTCATGGCAAGCTGTTTACAATGAATTCTAAGGACCCAAGCCTAACTACCCCTATATGCTCTCTCTATGCTAGATCTTTATCATCGTGCACCTATATTCCTATGATCTGGTTTTGGATTCACACTTGACATATTCTTCCTTGACATTCATGCAAATCATTCCCTAATAATCTCCACTTTCCATGCCTTTTACAAGTCTTTCACTAATATTTGAGTCCTATGTTCTCAGATTCCTCATGTATCATGCTTATTTGTTTTGCATGACTTGCCTCTTCTGCACCATGGTCTTATGTGTCATGTCTCTCCTATGTTTCTTGTATTCAAAAAGTACTTAGCTAAAATTGATTAAAAATTTAGGGCCCAATAGGAGCCATTTGATGGGTTCACTAAAAAAAACTACATCAACCACTACATATGGCTTATAGATTTAATGGTATAGTTTCACTCAATTTCAATTCATTTTAAAAAATACATGATATAAATGGAATGAGAACTTTTCATGCCCTCATCATGAACGTAAGATTAATTATATAGTTTCACTCAATTTTTCTCAATGTATAATAAATGTATGATCAAAAGGGAATGAATAGTGTTCATGCCCCCATCTTGACTGTAATTATTATAAGTGTGAAGTGGAAGGATAACCATTTTCTATTCATCTATAAACAATGTTTTTGGTGTATGTGGATGAACCAGTATCATGTCTCATGAAGTTGAAAATGTTTATATGTGCATTGACCAATATCATGCCCTATAAATCTATACCAACTGATATAGAATGTTATGCATCTATATGTTGAATATAATAACTTGTAGCTCAAATGTATGTGTATGTGGAAATTTTTAATTATTGTTCCTATAAATTGTGTGCATATGCCCATTCATATACACCTAGGTATGTATGAATCTATATTCAATCAACTATACGAGAGTGTGTATGCATGGCATATTATCCCATAATTTGTATTGATGTCCCAATATCTTTCATGTAATTAAACCATCTTATATCTAAACCATTATGAATATCTAAAACTTATACTATGATCTAAGTTTATATAAATGAAGTCTAATGTCTATATGACAATCCCATTTTAATGCCCTCCTTTTGAGATGAGGGATGTATTATGTAAGTCAATCATCTCAAACTAAGAGTTAATTGTATCATGTCATGCATACAAGTAACATCACATAATATCATGTGAACATGTGGAGAGTATATCACCATAGTATTATATATGTTGATCAAGGTATGTATGTAATGTAGGGAATATAAGTGTCATGTCTAGATATATTTATCAATGAATAGTAGGATCATTGAATAAGCTTATGTCATAAAAGTGCATGATGTATATCATGGCACCACTCAATGTAAGAAATATGAACAAGCACAACATGCTCAAGTTTTAGATTCACACATAAGTCAAATGGCCACATAAAAGGGACATAAATATGTCAAAATAAATAAATAAAAGTGTGACATGATAGGGGGACATAAATATGTCATAAACAAGGAACATCAAATGTCACATCAACAAATGCCTAGGGCCACATGCCAGGGACATAAATATATCACACAATCAAGGCCAAAGGGCCACACATAATAAACAACCACAAAGTGTCCTATGATGTAAGATAGTAAAAACATTAATAGAGAATATAACAAGTAAATACTAGCCTACATCATTCATATATATCAATGTCACATCATAATAAAATATCATATCCATGTATCACGTGTAAGAGATGAGTAATTAGCAAGACATTTTTAAGAAATATAGGTAATGAAACATGGTAGAAAGGTCATATAAAGACATAACTTGGAATAGTGAAAATTATGGAATAAGATAATCCTAGTATTGGCATGGCTACTGAGTAGAGGAAAGTGCAACATCTATATGTCCATGCATAACCTGTATGTCATGCATTACACTCATATACTATGAAATGCATGTGTGTATGAAAATAATATGCCATATAAAAAACATGTGATTAATAAAATATATAAATAATTTAAATTAGTAATCATATAATTCTCAAGTCTTTATTTTTGTTTTTTTTTAATATTTTGAATGTTTTGTATTTTCTTGATTTTCTTATTTAAGTGTTTTTGGAATATTTGAGGTTTTGAAAATTTTATCGATGATTGCTTCAATGTAAGGATCATAGAAACTTATTGTATTGATTAGTGTAAGGATCATGGAAATTTATTCTATTGAATAGTGTAAGGATCCTCTATCTTAGATGAATGATACCATTTTTGGCATGTTAGAAATAGATAATAAAACACATGTTGTG
Source organism: Torreya grandis (assembly GCA_037957365.1). Taxonomy (NCBI): domain Eukaryota; kingdom Viridiplantae; phylum Streptophyta; class Pinopsida; order Cupressales; family Taxaceae; genus Torreya; species Torreya grandis. The sequence goes on from JARHVA010000127.1 coordinate 2,541,022, forward strand.
CCATATTTTTCATGATCACTACTCATATATATAGGTGTATGACGGGTAGTTATAGATGTTTAAGGACTTTATGGGGTTTTTTGTATAGTATGAGAATGTCTGATTACTTGTGTTCACTATAGAACATGTTGAATTGTCTGTGGTGATAACTAAGTATGCTTTACACAAGATGGCCTCTGTGATCCTTGAAAAACTCTCTAATGTGATCAGTGTTGAATATTTGGGTGTTTAGTAGACCCAACTGATTTCTTATGAATAGGGTATATGGAAGCATCCTATATAGATGTAGCAATCATCTCTGTATAATGTTCCTAAATAATTTTACTAGACATTTCTATATAGTGATCCTAAATATCTGTAACAACCAACTACAATGGTGGGGTGGAGGAGGAGATACCATTGGTTATAAAAATTACTTATATCATACACCTATAATTGGTTGTACCTTGTTTTTGTGTATGTAATTGAGACATTGGTGTATTAAATATGGTGTTTTATGAATTTTTTCATCCAATGGCATCCTAAGAACATATCAAAGATATTATTACTTTGTAGAACTAAGAATAGTGTAGCTAGTATGGTAGGTCCTACTTAAAGAGGTAGTACTATATGTCTAAAGGTATTATTTTTCTATCCTTTATTTTGATGTATGTTTTAAATCTTGTTGTGTTTACCCAAGTGAGTGATTAGTTTCCATCATGCACACATTATCACTTGATTTATTATTGATAATGACATTTTGTATGGGTTATTCATTGATAAAGGCTTATATGAAGAAAGCATGCAAACTTAAATCATCATCAATATCTATCTCATCAAATGTGGTCATAGGATGTTTGAGTCAAGTATCAATAAGTGTGCCAATAATTACATCTATTAGATTATCATACATCACATGTGCATGATGCATGTTATATGTATAATGTAATTATACAGAATCTTTAGTCACTATCATCTCATGTTAAGGAAATGGATCATTAAATATCTTTAACTTGTGGTTTATGTTATTGTGTGTTCTATATTCCTTTTTAGGGGTACCTAGGTCAATATTGTTATATTCAATAATATATTGTACCTTTGTCTTAATTTGAAACATATATTAGTTTAATGATCTACAATCTGATGATGATAATAATAATAATATGTGTTTCCATTATAGTTCCTTAGTGTAATCTTGTTTAGATCAAGATTATTTGTATGAATAAGTGTTATAATGTTGCACTCAAGTAGATTCTTTAGTATTACATGAGGTGATGTTAATCTTGAAAATTACCTCTTCCATGGAGCTACCAATTTTGTGTAGTTTTTAGGTTAAGATACTACATTAATTATGATATTTCCTCATTATTATTATCTATTGATTTGACCTTGTAGCTTTATTTGATTGGAAACTCTATTATTTAGGTAGTTTTAGGATTAGATGTATACCTGAGTTTATTCAAAACTATGAGCTTAACTTATATGTCCCTTAGTTCATAAAAGGTTAAAACCTCTTCAATATAATTGATTCATGGAGTGGTGAAAGTAATATTTGCTTGAATATTTATTATTGGGCCCCAAATCCATCTAAGTATAGTATCTATGCCAACACAACATACACTTGGGTGCGAGGCAATCACTTGGTATGATTACTATTTTATCATTTTGTGGCACCAGTTGACAAGTAGCTAACCAACTCCCTAATGACTAAATCATCATTAGTAAATGAGCACATAAGATAATCATGTCACAATATAAGTAAGGTAGTGGATCTAGTGGAATGATTATAATAAGCACCAGCTCAGCACTTGATGTGTTCCCTTCAAAATTGTGGTAATATGCTTTAAAATGCTATAAATCTAAGTGTATCCCTATCAATGAAAGAGGTGAGTTGGAGTAGCGAAGTTATGTAGGATTGATTATAAATGTTACATTCACCATTTAGCTAAAGTTTTAGCATGGATGCCTCTGAGGCTCCTCATTGTAGTGCCCAAGCTCGCCTATGAGCTTGTAGACCTATAGCAACTTTAAGACAAGCATTTGCTAAATTTTTATTGATATATATTATGTATTTTAACTTTGTTTAATGATGAATGGCATTACGTCTAATGAGTGTTAGTTTGGTTTGCATGTTTAAGGTTATATCTTAGAAAGAGAATGGTTTTCACAATGTTCATAATAGTTGTAATGCTTAGCTTTATATTATGAATATTAAGTTCTAACAAGCTTTTGGCCTAGCCCATTCATGGCATTTCTATAGTTTATGATGATGTCAACACTTTATATAGAAATGCTTTAAGTATAGGAATGTCCTCGTGCCTCATGATGATACTTGTGCCAAAGTGTGATCCCAAGCCTACGTCCTTCATCTAAGTACTCCATTAAACCCTCCAAGCACTTGGATGATGTTAAGCCAAGGAAACCAAAGGCTTATGCCCATGAAGCTATAAAACCACATTATATAGGATTATGCCTAATATATAGTAGGATTCCCTCTAGAATGGCTTATACCAATGAACTTCCACCATTATTATTATAATAACCAAAGTCCTTGGAAGATAGAGTTACACCATGGCATAACTAGCCTAACACGGGCCTCTATCCTTTCTCTACTATGTTTTGGGTGAGCACATAAGGTTTGTACCTTATGTGAATTGATGCCAGTGTATTCAAGTAATAAATGTTGAGCACTACATGATTAGTCAAGGTTTATGCCAAGTGTAATAAGTCTAGATCTGACTTGGACAGCTAGATAAGCACCTAACAAGGCCAATGACTTAATAGCCTACTATTCTACAACATTTTGGTTCCATTGCCAGGACTTATGTTGAATTTTGTTGTTGTAATGGTGTACAATAATGATGTTCCAACTCTCCCTTGAGAACATTGAGCACTGGCTAGAACAAGTAGAAGACAACTTTGTAGCATTCAACCTGTAGAGGATAAAAACTAAAGAAGTGGTTCTATAACCACCTAATGATGCTCTATATGAGGTTTTATTTTTTGAACTACCTAAGCATGTGTACTAATGGTTGGCTACTTATACAACCCAAAAATTCAAAGCTATGGATAACACCTAAAGTGGATGAAAAAACACCTAAAGAGGCTTGAGAACTTAAATTCCACATGGATTAGATCCATAGACAAATGGTGGCAAGGGGTGCTAAATAGTTACACACTAGATTACGTTGTTCTCACTTATTTCTACCTTGAAGAAGTAGAATATCAATTCTTGCATGAATTATTATGCAATCCCAAAGGTATGTTTGTGAAATAACTTAACTAAGAGGTCAAAAAATTAATGTGGGATTATGGCTTTGAAACCATGAGAATGGAAGGATAAAGTCCTCTCATGTATTGAAAAATTAAATAGGGAAGAATGGGATGTGTAAGTGCAATGGAAGGGGACAAGAAATTTGACACATAAGAGCTTAAGAGATAGGATTATAATAAGAGGAGACATAGGCTGATGGAAGATCTAGAAATTGGAAGTTTTGAGATAACCCATATTGAGTGGGAAGGGTATGGGTAAGGATCTCTTGAATTTTAGTAGCACTAATAGGAGGGAAACCTTAAATCCATAGAATGAGCTCCATAATTGATAGGTGAAGAATACTTGGGGTCCCTATAGAATTTGACCATTAGAGATGTATCAGATGCACCTACCCCTTTTGGATCTATGGTACAAGATCATATGTTGGATCCCTCACAATAAGATAGAATATTGATAACTGACCCTATTTTTAACCTAGACTTTGACCATTTTATAGATTTGGACTATAATTTTATGATTGAATAAGTTGTTCCTTATGAAGAGCTAAGTGAGGATACCTCTAAACTTTAGGGTGGTAGCCCGACCAGATAGAATGTGAGAGCAAGTATTCTAGTCCAACCAATGTCAGCTATGTAGCCTAGGAAATAGCCTTAAAGAAGTGGCCTAGTACCACTAGTTGGTAGTATAACACCATCATCATCCATAATGCCAATGGTAATAATAGGACCTACACTTGGCCCAATGGTTGGGGGCATTAGAGGACCACCACCAAGATAAACACTATGGGGACAAGCACTTTAGATACCAATTGCTCCCCTACCCCAAATTTATTATGAGATGGCCATGCATATTCCTGAGTATCAAGGCATAGATAATGTCATAGAGCATGTGCTCAAGTTTGAACTATAATGGTGTGCTTAGGGTATAACCTAGTTTGAGCACAAGGCAACCCAGTTTTTGATAAATTTACTTGATTGCACCCATAATTGGTATAGGAAGTTTGATCCTAACTAGGTTATGGTTGATTATGACACCTTGAAGGAAGAATTCTTAAATTATTTTGACATACTTTAGTTTGAATATCAGAGCATCACCATGCTCAAAGAGATTAACTAGGGACTATTAGAGAACATTCACCTATATGATGCCTTATTCAAAACTCTTCTCCAAGCTCCCTTATGATATCCACCCCTCCTATCATGTGCAATGGTTCATTGGGGGATTGATAGTACCATTCATAAAGGTGTTATACATGAATACATTCATAGACCCTCAATAAGCTCTTGAAGCCATGCATAGAGCCAAGGCAGTTGGGAGTACCAACATAGGAATTAACCCTTTCATGGAGGCATAGATTTTGTCTATGGCCTCCCAACTATAGAATATGATTGTTAGTTCATCACAAGATACTCAAAATGGGTTATGGTGCACTAATTATGAGATAGAAGGCCATAATAGGAATAACTACCCTTGAAGGAATATGCACATATTACTTTTCAACTGTGAGGTTTTTTATGAGGTGCATGATGTTTGTAACTACCCTTCATTATAATGTGTCATTTAGGTTAGCACAACTACCTATTATCATTTATGTGATGCCTATATTCATACCATAGTTGATTGCCACATAATTGATGAGATGCATGAGAACATGGGGAGATGTGCATAATAAGTAATGACAATAGTAAGAGGTCAAGGAGCCCAAGGAAATGAGGGATATGGCCAACAAAATATAGGTTATGAGATATAAAGAGGTACCTAAGGGTGATGTGGTAGATATGAAGGAGGAATATTCCCACTGTAATTATGTTACAAGTATGGGTTGATGAAGCACTATCAGCATGACTACCCTACACATCCAATGTTTGGGTATTATTGAGGAACACAAAATTTTGAGGAATGCCCTAACTTGTAAAAAAATTTGACCCAAGGTAGGCTCAACATAGATAAGGGTGCAGGGATGATCAAGCATGAGCCTAAAGGGGAGAAATGGACTCCAAAGGCATAACCAATCTACATAGAGCCAATTAAAGTGCATGCAACTACTTAGAATGGAATCATGACTTAAACACTAGTACTAGAGTTATACCTAGAATATGGGGATCTGAGCTACATTTAGTGTATAGCATAGCCTAAACCTAAAGTTGTGCCTTATCCAGACCCTACATCCCAAAAATTTGTATTATAGCAAGCTATGAATGTGATCTAAAATGTGTAAAGAGAGCTCTAAATAGTGTGAGACATAGAGGCATAGGTTTTAGCCTCTCATAAGAAGTAAGATGGTCACAAGGCTAAAGTAAAAGAACTAAAGGAGATCTTGTACCTCCTATAAATATTATGGATTCTACCCTTTTTAAAGAACTTACTTTTAGAACATGCAGGGTAGCAGTCAGTTAAAGTTATTGCACCATGCATGGAAAGGGCATGAGAGATCAGGCATGCCCAAAATGCATATCATGACCAAGAACTCCTGGAGAATACCACTATCGATGAATGGTCTGTATGTGAGGTCCTTATCGACATAGGAATTGAGGTCAATATGTTGACCAAGAATACATAAGATAATATGGGTAGGCTAGCCTTGAGGCCTTCTCCCCGTGTACTTTTTAAGGCCAACAAGACTTGAGTGCAACCAATATAAATTTTGAAGGGATCCATTATAGATATTATGGGCACTAAATTCCATGTTGACTTTAAGGTAATTGATTTGGTTGAACAATAAAATTATCTAGCACTTTTAGGAAGGCCATGGTGTTACATAAACAATGTTGATATACACTTTAAGAAGTGTTAAATGACCTTTGAAAATGGCAAAGAAAGGGTGGTGATTCCCCTCTCCAATGATCAAGGAACCCCTTATATAGAGATCATAGATCTTTAGTATGAGATCAACCATATATATAACATCACAACATAAGGCATCGATAATGTCAACCCCATTGATCAAAGAGTGTTCTCTTGGGATGATGGATAGTCAGCCTTGGACACCACCAACATTGCTTGTGATTGATAGGTAGAATAATCTTATAATACCATTGGTCTTAAGTGTCACTTAGTATGCATAAAGGCAACAAAGCCTATAAGGATTGGTTGGGCCCAAACTAATCATACCCTAAAAGGATGGGTCCCTTGTGATAAGAAGAAAAGAAAGAGAGTATACCACCTGAGCAAAGATAAACTTATGGCACCCCAAAAATTTGAAGGGAGAAACCTAGTGGAAAATTATGTCTATGACCTTAAATCATGCATCCCAAAAGAGATAGACAAAATGGGTACACTAGTCTATACATTGAGAAACATTATTACTCATTGGTGGGTAGTGCAAAAGTATAACATGCCAACATGGCAAGATGTGAAAGTAGCCATTTATACTAGATTTGGAAGAAGTAATGATGACTTGGATATATCAGCATACTCTAGAAACTTTGATCCTATAGTGCATGTGTACTTATATGAAGAGACTTGGAATAATTATGATGTGACTACCCTAAAGAACTTATGGTTGCATGCCTTCTATAGAACTCTGAAGACATGGGTGTGAGCATGGTATGTGATCAACAAGACTCTCTGTGAAACAAAAAAATTGGATGCCCTTAAGGAGAATTTTATGCACACCTTCTCCTTTTCCTCATAGAACATGGAGTTGATCAAACCACTACAATTAATTTGAAGGGTAGTGTTTGAAGACACTATAATCCTCAAGGAGCACCTCAAATACATGTTTTTGGAGAAAGGATTAGTGTTCCTAACATTTTTTGAGGAAAAAATGCTCAATAATGACTTGATCGATTAAGATGATGAAACTTGGAAGGATCACTATTAGATAGCCCTAATAGGCAAGAGGAAACTTATATGCTAATTAGATGATGACACTCCCAGCAAACAAGACCCAACTCATCTTTGTATAGAGACAACTGAGGGAATTTGACAAGTCAAAAACTCACACTAGGTAAAGAATAAACCCTATCATGCACCACTAAATACCATCAAGGTGGACATAAATGCATAAAAAGAGCCAAAGATGGCTATTCTGGGCACCTATTAGTCTAACATAGAACTATCATGCATTATAGATCTCCTGAAGGAATTTCAAGACTTGTTCCCCAAGAATGATCAAGATATGAAGGGTACACACCCATCCCTTGGGAAGATGAGCATAAAGCTAACCAATGGCACAAGACCATTCAAGAAGTCACCCTATGAGATAAATCCCAACCTTTATACCAAGGTTAAGATAGTGATCAATGTAATACTAGCTATAGGGGTCATTTACCCATTGCAAGAGTTTGAGTGGGTAAGATTGATATTGATTATCATCAAGAAAGATTTGTGAATTTGCATTTGCATTGATTATAGAATGTTGTATGCCACTTTCATCACTAAGCCCTTCCCAACTCGATTCACCAATGAAGTCCTAGATGACATCGTTGGCTATGAGATTTACACCTTCACTAATAAGTTCTCTAGATACCATCAAGTCTAGATTGAAGAGGAGTAAAATCCTAAAATAACCTTTAAAATTGAATAGAATTTTTTTACTTATAATTTTAATCCCTTTTAACTTAAGAACATGCTAGTCATGTTCTCAAGATTGGCGATCACCGTATTTAAAGACTTCATCCATAAGTTCCTCTAGGTATACTTAGATGACTGGATGGTATATAGGATCATGAAGAACTATTGTGATAACATGCACCTAATGTTTGAAAGGTCTAGGTATCTATAGATATCCTTGAACCTCAAGAATTACATCTTTATAATACCCTTTGGAACCTTGCTTGGGCACATCATCTACAAATATGGTATGCTCATTGATCCCATAAAAAATGAAATAATCATTCATCTCCAAATTCCTTCCACATAGAAAGATGTTCATGCCTTTCTTGGCCACTGTGGATATTATATAAAGTTTATAAGGAGATATTAAAATATTGTGTCACCATTATATGAACTCTTTTGCAAGGATGGCCCATTCTATTAGGGTACAACACAAGAGGATGCCTTTGAAATTTTGAAGCTCAAGTTGGCTAGCATGCCTATTCTATAATTTCCAAATTAGATGACCCCATTCCATGTCCATGTTGACACATCTAGATCTTCAATTGATGCTATATTGACACAACCTAGTGAAGGAAAAATAGAATACCCCATCTCTTTTGCTAGAAAAAATTTGATAAAAGTGGAGTAGAACTATACCATAACTGAGTGGGAGGCCTTTGCCATGGTCTACACCCTACAAAAATTTAGATAGTACTTGTTGACAACCCCATTCACCTTCTTCATAAACTAGAGGCACTTAAGTACCTCTTAAATAATCCTATCCTCTATAGGTGCATTTTTATATAGATAGTTATATTTCAAGAATTTTAATTCTCTATTATTATCAAGCCTAGAAAATAGAACTTGAACCCAGACCATTTATCTTGCATTGACTCTAGCCATACAACAATGCCTATTGAGGATGATATATTGGATGCAAAACTCTATATAATATAGTGTGCCCTTAAGGACTTTGAAAAGATAGCCATTTTTCTAAAATTTACATCTATGCCCCAAATAATAATAACAAAATAAAAGAAATGGCTCATAGTTCATGCCACCCCTTTTCAACTCATAACATGGAACTATACAAACTAGGTCAAGATGAATTCTTGTACCGATGTGTCTTGGAACATTAAAGGGACTCCATCTTATATGAGGTACTTGAGGGGATATTAGGAGGCCATTACACTGGAGACGTAACAGTGCACAAGGTATTATAATCAGGCTTATGGTGGCCAAGTCTATTTCAGAATGCAAAATATTATACCAAGGTATGTGACATATGCCAGAATATAGGGAAACCTAACCATTAGGATGAGATGTCTCTCATCCCAATTTTTGCCTGTGTACCATTCAATAAATGGGCCATTGATTTTCTTGGACCAATTACTCCCATAGTAAGGCACACAAGTGCGAGATACATTCTAATAGCCACTGACTATTTCACTAAGTGCACTAAGGCCATGCCAACCAATAACTACATAGTCACCATAGCTGTAAGGTTCATATGGGATAACATCATAAGTTTTTATGGGTACCCACTCATCTTGACTAACGACAGAAACACACACTTTATTAACAAAACTATACATATCTTGCTGACAGAATACATCGTGGGGTACCATAAAACAACATCTTATCATCCCCATGTGAATGATAAAGTTGAGGTGTTCAAAAAGATCCTGGGGACATGCCTTACAAATATATGTGATATTAGTCACAAATAATGATTGAGTGGCCATAGTGTTATGGGTATATTGCATAACCTAAAAGTACCTATATAAGGCTACATCATTTCAACTAGTGTATGGCACTGAAGTGATTCTACCCATGGAGTTCTTATTTTCATCATTTCACATCATGTGAATTGGTCAATTAGATGACCAAGAATCATAGAGTGTAAGTTTGGAGGACTTAGAGTGCTTAGATGAGGTACATGCCTAGGCAAGGTGGTGCTAGTAGATAGAGAAGGCATGCTAGAAGCTCTAACGTAATAAGCATATCAAGCACAAGGTACTAACTAAAGGAGCATTAGTCTTGATCTATGACTCTAAGTACCTCAACCACTCATGCAATTTTTAGATAATGTGGATGGGTCCATATGTTATCCAAAACATATTGAAGAATAGTGCTTGTAAGCTACACATATTGTCGAGTGAGATGTTCCCTAGGCATTTCAATGTCAACTAATTAAAGCCTTATAGGTAGTAGGATGACACTTATGCCATTAGACACTAGTTTTTCAATCATGAGTCAGTGTTATTTTGCACCCAAAATAAATTTTGGTATAAGCTAAAAAATTCCTTATAATTTAACTTGTCTTGTGTTGTTATAGTGATGAGATAATAATTGGTGCTTTTAGGCTAGCTAATAAAAAACTTCTGGTGCTTTCATGCATAATTCTAGTCAAGTGAGTCGAGTATGGACACTTTCTAAGAGTATGAGGTTAGACACCTAAGATATGGTCACATGAAGTTTTCTAGATTTTGACATAAGGCACACCAGATCTTTGTGCATAAGATTCAAAAAGTGAGGCACCTTAAGGCTCATAAGAGGATTTTTTTAGTGCTTCCATGCATAATTCTAGTTGGGTGAGTTGAACAAGATTGCTTCTTAAGAACCTACGGACAAACACCTAAGTCTTTGGGTGTATAGAACTCATTGGGCTTCATAAATAGGAGTACCAAAGGATGAATAATGATGCACAAGATGCCTATGTTCATAAGATGAAAGAAAGGTGCACAGGATGTTACACATGCAAGACACCTAAAGATTTATGCCCTAGAGGACCAATGCAAAGGATTTGTATGGGGTAGGATAGGCTAAATCAAGATATGAACATGCAGATAAATCAACCAAGATAGGAAATCACACTTGAAATAGGAGTGTAGTAAGAAGATGAAATGAGACCATGGAGGATGAATCAGAAGTATATGAAGTAATGCACCTAGGTTTCCATAAGGAAGGCAAAGGTCATGTCAAGTAAACAAAACATAGGAGAAAGATCATTAGGACATGTTAGCAGTCACCCAAAGTGAGGTGGGAAGTGACTATTTAAACTACATGTCACTTCACCAAAAATATCATTAGAGGATTTATTGAGGTGATAGTAGAGGCACAAAAGATTTGCATTGAATTTATAGGTGGCAATGAATTTTCATAGATTTTTTGGGATTTTATAATTTCCAAAAATTCTAGACATCACCACACCATTAATCACCTAAAATTAAGATGGTAAATGAAATTAAGGTATAAATTAGAAAGCATTCAATTGGTTTAGGTTACATACCTTTAGATAATTTACATCTAGAATGCAAAGCAAACCAGAGCCAAATTAAACAAACACCATAGAAGTGAAATCTTGAGCACTCATAGATGACAAAAAGAGAATGATTGAGTAAATAAAGGAATTACATCCTCTTTAATATTAACATAGTGAAGTGTGAGGCACAAATTGTGCAAGAACTAGGTAGTAGAAAATTGGAGTGACACTGAGGCTGCCATTAATAGAAATTAAAGCTCGAGAGCCAAAGATATAGTTGTAGACCTTAATACTATGAGAAATGACAACAAAAACTGAAGGCTTTGGAAAGCTAGATAGATCACACTTCAAAACCAACTAATTCATATGGGGAAGAAGCACATGATTTCCATACCATCATAGGTATAGAAGGATGCCAAGAGGGTGTGGACGATAGAAGAATTAGTTATAGCAAAGAAGAAAGTATAGCTGGTAGAGGGAGTTAGTGTCATTGAAGTTAATCTTCAAGTGCTTATAAAAATGTCCTACCAAGAGATATAATTTTCTAAGGAGGTCTTGATAGGAGAGAGATGGTCATCCTTTACACATACTTGTTGACTCAAAGAATACAACCACCACACCTTGATCAATGTGTAATATACAGCACAAGATTAGATGGTGTACATGGTGGCCGAAATAGAATTAGGTGTGGTGTTATTCGATGTCTCCATCCAAGACAGACTTGTAGCCACTGGTGAAACTCTTGTCTATGAGTTATAATGTTTTGGAAAGCCAAAGGAACTCATAGATTTACTCCTCTTGTGCATCCATAAATATTGCATCTATTTTGTAGGGAGGTGCATGCGAATATCAGTGTGTCTAATAGGTAGAATTATCAGGCTCCTAGACTATGATGTAGACATCCACTAGATGATGGTGGATGATGTTGAAGTTGAAAGGGTTAAAAAACTCCTAAGGTACTAAACGGGAAGTTTTACATTCCCAATCAAAGACATCAAAAATCCTAGAAAGATAGAAACTATGCACCTCATGAGTTTAAAACTTTTCCCCGATGATCGATGGGCAAATAGAACTAAGGCCTACATATGCATTGCCTATCACATGGAATAGGGGGTTAAATTTAACACCACCAATTTCATATCATAAGAAATGGTGAAGAACTCACTAGAATGTCATATAGCATTAGAGACCTTTTGGTGGGGGTTGATTTTGATCCTAATTGTCATGGAGGAGATCGGCATGCCCAATGGTGATGAAGATAATCTTTGGGTCTTCTTGGTGCAACAGGACTCCCTGACATAGAAATATCAAAACTTTACCTACTCCATGGCTTCTCCTACAAGTATAAGACCAAAGTAATGGGTGGTGTACCTAGTATATTTAAGCATCTAGTGAATAATGGTGCATCCCATAAGATTTCCCTTAGAATATGTTTCAAAGGGTAACCTTCATCATTATGAAGCACTTCTATGTTTTTCACTTAACACTCATCGATGATAATAAATCTGACTGGTTCAAGCTCCCCTATGCATTCTTAGCCAAATACTTTAGGTACATGCTTAGAAGAATCACTAACATGCACCAACTAGACATCCCAATGAAAACCATGGATTTGGAATGAAGCAGGTTATGACACCAATATGTGTACCTAGGAGGTAAAATTGTTAGGATTGTGGAGCTAAAAGCTTCACTGATGCAAACAGGGGAGGAGGTTGCTGAAGGTTGCTAAGTTGCAGAAGAAGTTGGGGTCGGTCTGATCAGCCGACGTCGGCGGGATAGCACAGAGAAGCAACCGACGTCGGTCATATATCGGCCGACGTCGGTCACCTCCAGGCGGACAGGGACCGGCGTCGGTCGCCTGTGTGGTTCGACTGCGAGCTATTTACGGGCAGTTAGCTAACGAACCAAGAGTTTGCATGATGAGCGCTAATTTTAGACTCATAGCTGCGGATCTAATTATTGTAATTAGATGTCTAATCATTGTTTGGATGAGATCTATATAATAGACTCACGGTTGTATTGTAAAAGTGTGCTAGGGAGTAAGAGAGAATAATTATAAGCTCCTTCTGTGTGTGAGGTAGAGCTATGGTGCGTTCCTCCTAGTGCCACAGTACCAGGTGTGTTGGTGCTGGATTGGAGAGCCAGCTGGGTTCTTCAATAAGTAAGATCGTTGATCTGCAGGTGTATGTGTGTGCAAGGTCGAGGTTCACAGGTGATTGGAACCATTGCTTGATTTGCAGGTGTGCAAGGTCATACAGACAGCAACACAACAGGGAGCAGTATCAGGCATGATCTACTTGGAGTACAGGTGTGTACTCGGATAGAGCAAGAGGAAGGCAAGGGAGTTCCTTCCATAAGTATGGTCTGTTGAATTGCAGGTTGTTGCAGATTCATGGGGGATCTACTTGAAGTACCTTGAGTACTTGTGGAGCACGTGGAGTGCTTGTGGAGTGCGTGGAGCACTTGTGGAGTGCGTGGAGCACTTGTGGTGTGCGTGGAGCATGGGAGGTGAACACCAACTCTGTATTTGAGTTGGGTGTTGGGACCTGTGAGAGGGAGAGCTTTGGGGAGAAGAATTACTGTTCACTTGAGGTGTGGGAAACCTCTGTAAGGTGGTGGAGAAGAAGTGGCATCTTCTTTATTGTATTCTTTTCTGTATAAAGTGTTAATACAATTTGGTATTGTCTCTCATATCATGTGTTATTCTGAATTCGAGTTACTTGGTGAATCTGGTTAATTTCCGCATATTAAGTTGCTTGGTATTAGTAATCAAATTGTGTGCTTCCGGTGTACACCCTCTCCCAACAAAAATGACTAATGTTGAAGAGGATGACTTGGATCATACCAACATTCATCCCCTCCCCAAAGAAGTGATTCTTGGTCACATCCACATGTTTTACTATGAGATGAAGTCAAGGAAGAAGGGTGCATGCCCCAAAAAGGATGATGACCTCCCCCTCTGTATTGATGATGAAGGGAATCTAGCATTGGTATTAGTGAAGAAGTCTCCCCAAAAGAAGAAGTGGGAGACACTTGAGGAGACGTAGGAGTGCATCAGATTGAAGATCACCTCTACTGATAAAACCACCCCCTCAACCCCAAAGAAGAAGTGTGTGGCCTTCATTCCAAAAATTTCTTCACCTAGTAAAAAGGAGAAAAAGAAGAAGTCTAAAGGGCTAGTGGAAATACCCATGATGACCTTGGAAGATATGGAGGTATTGGAGGTGCGTGAGGAGATGGAAGCGTAGCGGGTGTATGAAGAAATCAAGGAAGAAGAAGAAGATAGAGGGATAAAAGTATACATAGTCCAAGAAGAAGAAATAAGATATGAGCCCAGTGCCTCATTGAAAGATCCCTCTACATAGTCTCCATGAAATAAGGAGGAAAAGAGGATCTGATGGAAGAAAATGGGCCTCAATGAGGATTCAGGAACATATAGAGGTAGTGTTGGAGCTAGATCAGAAAAGAGAGGCCATGAGTGTAGTTAGCAAGACCTAGGTAGATATTGATAAGTTCAAGTCCAAGGAAATATTCGTCAAGGAGGAAAAGATAGCTACAATAATAAAGAAGAGGAAGGCAAAGAAAAATAAAGGCCAAGAGGAAAGGGCTAAGAGAGAAAAGGAAGAAAAGAGGGTTACCACAAGTGCAGAATCTATGAGGTAAAAAGTAATAGAGGTGCTTATCGCCCCCATCAGCATAGCAAAAGAAGCAACACCATAGGCATGCCCAAGTAGTGAAGGGATGATTGGAGATAAGGAATTCGATACTAACACCTTAAAAAAACAAATAGAAAGTATAGAATAAACCCAACAGGCATAGAAAGGTAAAGCTAGAGACGATGAAGAAGAATAAGTGGATGAAGGGGATAAGATAGAAGAACCCCTACAAGAGTAAGGAGGAGAGACCTCAAAAGAGGGCACTGTAAAAAGTGTTAGCACCAAAGAAGAAGAAAAAATGCATCTTTTCATCACTGAAGAAGAGGGCACCAAGACAAGCCTAAGGGAAAAGGCACATAAGGGGTGAACTAATGAGGACTATTACATGTTAGAGTACATGCTCCTTGAAATGGCCATAACAAGGACATGCTAGCAATTATCTTTTTCTTTTGATAGTTATATGGATGAGCCTCATTTCAAGGTGCCACAAAAATCCATCCTAAGTGTATATCAACTAGAATAAGGGCATGATTCCCTTATAATAAACCTTAATGCCATGAACCCAGTCAAGTCAGCCAACACACTCATCTGGATGGCCTACAAAGTAATGCAAAAGAATATCATCAATGATGTTCGATCTTCAAAGTGTAAAAATATCACACTAGAAGCATAAAAAGAGATAAAATCTATGAAGCTCAAATTACAACAACTAGTTGAGTGCATCAAGGAGGGTGAGCCATCCCTCTTAGATGGTGTTGACACTTCAAATTTTTTGAAGATTGATAAGGTATGTGCACTAGTGGAGTAGATCCTCCCAAGGTTAAAGATAGGGATGGTTCCAAAAGAGGATGACCCTTGCACTAAAATAAAACAAGATCTAGCTATAAAGCTTGAAGAGGTGGAAAACCTCTTTGCACAGCTTTGGGAAGGCACAGATGCAGCCGATGCCATATTTTAAAACTTTTCCAACCAAGTGATGCCCTAAAAAGGCAAAGGGGGAGAAATATGAACTGATGGTGAAGGTATACACTACTATTAAGGTTAAGCATGTATAGATTATGGCATAGGTCAATACCTTGAACACCCAAATAAAGACCTAAGAGTAGGACCTAGAAGAACTCTTTTGTGTTTTGTAAACAAAGGCCTATGATTAGGGAGTCATCTTAGATGGAAGGGTGATGAAGGTAAAATAAATGTTAGAGGCCTTTAGGAAGAAGTTAGACAATACATATGTGTTTTTGCTTAGTGTCACTTCTAAGGAGATTGATAGCACAGTTAAAAAACTCAAGCTCGCCATCAAGGGCTTCAAGGACTTTAGCACAAAGTTAAAGGAGAATGCGATGGAGTTATATGCTCCTAAAACATTAAAATACTAGTCTAAGGGTGGACTATTAATTTTTTATGGGGTAATTTTGGGCCCCAAATCTATTAAGTATAGGATCTGTGCCAACACAATAAACACTTGGGCATAAGGCAATCACTTGGTGTGATTGTTGTTTTATCATCTTGTAGCGCTAGATGGCAGGTGGCTAACCAACTCCCTACTAACTCAAGCATCATCAGGAAGTGGGAACATGGGAAAATCATGACATAATTAAATCAAGATACTAGATTTTTTAGAATTTTTATAACAAGCACCAGCTCAGCACCCAACATGCTCCCTTCAAACTTGTGCTAAGATGCTCTAAAATGTCATAAATCCGAGTGTATCCTTGTTAATGAAAGAGGTGAGTTGGAGTAGTGAAGCTCTACAAGATTGATTTTTAATTTTATATTTTCCATTTAGCTTAAGTTTTAGCATGGACACCTCTAAGGCTCCTCATTGTAGTACCCAAGCTTGCCTATGAGCTTCTAGGCCTTTATCAACTTTAAGATGAGTACTTGCTTAGTTTCTATTGATATATACTATGTATTTGAACTCTGTTTAATGATGAATGGCATTACATCTAATGAGTGTTAGTTTTGTTTACATGTTTATGGTTATAGGCTTAGAATGAGAATGGTTTACATAATGTTTGAAATAATTATAATTCTTAGCTTTATATTATGAATATTGAATTCCAATAAGCTTTCAGCCTAGCCCATTCATGGCATTTTTGTAGTTTATGATGATGTTAGGACTCTATATAGAAATACTCTAAGTATAAAAATGACCCCACTCCTCACAATGATACATGTGCTAAAGTGTGACCCTAAGCCTAAGTACTTCATTGAACCCCTTAAGCTCTTGGATGAGGTTAAGCCAAGGATAGCAAAGGATGCACCCATGAAGCTATAAAACCACATCATATAGGCTTATGCCTAATAGATAGTCAGATTCCCCTTAGAATAGCTTACACCAATGAACTTCCCACCACCATTTTTCCAATAACCAAAGTCCCTAGAAGATAGAATTATGCCATGGTGCAACTAACCCAACATGAGCCCTGGTCCTTTCTCTATTACGCTTCAAGTGATCACATAAGGCTTTCACCTTATGTAAATTTATGCCAACATAGTCGAGTGACAAAGGTTGAATGCTATAGGATTAGTCAAGGTTTGCACCAAGTGTAATAAGTCTAGATTTGACATGGATAACTAGATAAGTGCCTGACAAGGATAATGACTTAATATCCTACTATTCTAAAAATTTATTGTAACTAATTTTTGACCATAACATTTTTCATCTTGGCTATCATAGTATTTTACTAAACTACATAATCACTAATTGGTTCCTTGGACCCATGCTTCAGTTTATCAATTTTTATATAAGATAACTTCTCATCAATTTTGATGGCAAAATGTGTTATATGTTTATCTACCAAGGAGTTGAATTATTTTAATTTTTTTAGGGGGGGTCATAAATCCATCACAATGTATATTCCTTAAAGATTCTTATAAATATTTTGGTCATTAATTTTTCATTGTATGTAGAGTCTAAGAATGCTATCTGGAATGATCTAAGGTGTTACTCTGGATCACCTTTACCTTTGCATAGTATAATCTTAGAAGATATATAGACTGTTGGTAAAGGACAATATGATATCTCAAGGGATAAAGGGTTGTGAAGAAAGGCATGTGAATCCATGGAATCATTAGCTTTAAATTCACCTTGCTCTATTTGGATCACCTTAGTGTGCAGAGTTGTAACCGTCTATTCAAGGGAACATGTAGTAGGCAACGTTGGTGATTGAACACATGTAATCATCATGGGAAGGGGTGTAAAGGTTGTATGTGTATGAATAGAGCTAATAGTCACCTTGGGTGGATGTTACATATGTCATTAGAGGTATAGATGTAGTAATAGACCTAATAGTATAGGTTTGATTGCTTGATATGGTAGCTGGGGATAGGTTTTGCTTCTCATCTCTTGTTTTATACAATATTTCATCAATTTTATATGGATTCATGTTAAGATGTCCAATGAATTCTTGATCATCCATGGCATCTAGTTGATCCTTATTAGTTATATCATGAGTATTATCAATCTTAACATTAATGATAAGTCCATTAAATAGGTGGATAATAAATACTTTATAATCTATAATAGCAAGAAAAAATAAGGTCATGCATGCCTTTTATTATCTAGTGGTAATAATTGGCAACTTGGATTAGATGTTGTAATAATGGGATTTATAGAAGGTTTGGGATTGTTAATTTTTAGCCTTATTAGTGTTCTTGTATTTCATCCATTTGCTTCTATAATTGATCCAAGTAAGATACACTATCTGTATGCACCAAAATTCACTCATTTCATTTGTCATCACTAATATTACTATTAGTCGACACTAATTTTGCTCATCTCATGTAAGTTCATCCAATTATCACCCCTTCTATTAATCTATCTAATATCCCCCTTCATTGTTCTTTATTTACTAACCTTATTCTTCCCCCACTTCTTCATTAATTCTCCTAAATCCCCATTATCTTATCTTAACCCCACTTATCCATTATTTGGGAATTTTAAATTCCCATAGCCCACCTACCCACCTATTAAGCTTATTCCTAGGCTTTCCTCTAAGCTTACCCCCATAGATTCTCTAGAATACCCTAATCACCTATCTAATCCATCCTTAATCATGATTAAACCTTGCAAAGAGATTCTAAAGGTTTCTACCTCTAGAACCTTCTCTCCTCTAGAATCCTCCAAGGAATTTTTAATTCCTTCGATAATCCTCCACCATGGATCTCAACAACCCAACTTTGCAATCTAGCCATTGATCCTCCCTCTCTCTTCTATATAAACAAAGCCACTCCTCCATTGAAACCATATAAAAAATCTATGAATGAATCCATGAATCTATGCTAATAAAGAATAAGAAGAAGGAAGAATGACAAGAATAACATCCAGAATCCATGAATCCATTGATCATGCCATCAATATTCTAAGTATAAGTGAAATCAATAAAATAAACAATCCAATAATCCATTGGAAGATCTTGGAAAGAGGCTAGTTCAAGAAAGGAAATGGTAAGGTCATCCTCATCTTTTCTGATGTGTTTCCATAATCTCTCTTATGAAGTGTATTATGAATTTTAGGTTTTAAATTTCATATTTAAGTATTTTATTCTAAGGGCCCAAAATTACAGTCACACATTTGGAGACCACAGTGGGATGGGATTATATAGTCTATCTCTTTAATTGAAATTTGTGCTAGTTTATAATCCTCCTTTAGAGTTGATATTATTTTCCTAGATTATTCCAAGAAATTTTGTGTATACTCAAGCTTAAAGCTCAACTCTCTACAAAAATGTTGCTTTGTCTCATATTGATCTTGTAAATCATCAATTCACTTACTTTTCACTTCTATTGTGTACTCCATTTGTTTGATCTTATCAGCGATGGATTTTTTTCTAGCCCCTTCTTGATAGTGCTATATCATTGGAGTATAAACTCCACTTTTCTCATGAGCAGCATAAACCTATGTTTTAAGTCTTTCTATATCATAGTGCATATCAATATTTGATTCTCACCTCTTCTTACTTGAATGACCTACAATGAGGAATAATCTGCACATTATGCCCTTATCCTTGTCATGGTGGTTTGCCATATAGGCATAAAATGTGAAATTAGTTACATTTTTTGATAAGATAATCCTAAATGGATGAAGTTGTAGTGAAAACCCTAAGGTAGAAAAGGGGTGGTCATTTTTTTTAACATAAATTAATATATGCACCACCATAATCCCTTTTTAAGAAATTACATTATAGGTCAACATCTAAAATAGCCTTTTCTAGTATATAATCCATGTGTCTTTCAAGGTGTTAGAAACCACAACATGTGATCAAAATCCCACTTTCAGGGTCTTATATATCTCTCTGAATATTTTTGTTCTTGGTTCATCCTTTATCCACATCCACCTCTCACATAACGGTGGGATTCAAATTATTTCCTTATTTTTTGTGCAGGTGGCACCCAACTCAACCTTAAATTTATAGGGTTATCATAGCTCAACATTCTTTGCATAGATAAGCACAAGATGGATGCATATACCATATTCTATAACCCTTAAATCTATGAGTATTTAGGCATAGGTTATAGGGTTTAACCAAGTATACGTACTTTATTCCATACGATGATCAATTGTATATACCTTACACCAAAAACTCATTATAATATCCAAGAGACACCTCATGTAGTCATATAAAATGTAAAAATTGGTAGCTTGAGTGTGGCTTGTGACACCTAACCAAGGTCTCTTTTGCATGCTCTCTTGACCCTTCTAAGCACCTTTCTGCTAAGTATCAATCATCTGTAGACTTTTGAGACCCAATTCCAACTCAGTGAGACCCTATTTCCCATACTTATTCCATCCCCCCAAGTCTTGAACTTGTAGGATATGAACACTAGGGTTACACTATAGTGCTATACCCTAGGGTGTCCCATTTCTATCACTCTTGTCCAATCACATTTCAAGCCCAAATGACTATTTTCTCTCTATTCCTCTTATTTATTATGTCACCCTAGTATGAATGCATTTAACTCATGACCAATAAATCTCTATAAAAACCCATTCAAAGTTCATTTAGAAGGGATTGATAAATATTATAAAAACAAGTAATAATACAAGAAAGATAACTAAGGAAAATTTCCCTATTCTCTACATACAACCATCTAATACATCCACCAGCATATTTTAACCCTCAATCCAGTCCCTACCCACCTCAAGCACACCTAGTTTAGCATTTTTGCATCCGCATAACACTATTACACAAAGCACATAAAGTGGGAAAACTACATATGGGTTGATCCCTCTTTGAAGTATTGGTATGTAGGTAGTGTGCCCACATAAGGGGTGTGGATACATGTTTAGTGCATCTTACACACACTAACCCCCCCCCCCACTCTTTCTCAAGTTTTGTTTAAGCACAATGAAGGTCTAATGTTTGAATATTAAATCTAATATACAAGGAGCTCCATCAACATTCAAGATCTAAAATTTCATAGGCAGGCTCACATAAGGATAGAAAACAAAACCCAAAAAACTTAGATCTTTGTGACCAATTTAGAAAATAATGGTAAGACTTGAACTATAGCATCAAACCCTTAAGTGTCTTATTTTTGGTGCTCCTATCCTTTCACCAAATGAAAGTTAGATCTAGATTCATGACACTATCCCAATCTTACATAGCCGGTATCAGCGTTTGTCTCAATTATATCAGTGTAGTTTTAAGATAAGTTATATTTTTCCTCTTTCATTACTATTTTTAGAAAGCTATGAAAGTCTAATAAATTATATAAATTAGTACTCTAATTATTGTAATATTATTTACTAATTTATGTATTCTAGATCCTTAACTAAATTAGGAATAAGACTCCAATATTCTAAAAATAGTCAAATCATTTGGTGAACCTGACTTACTTTGTTTACACACAAAAACCTCAGAAACCCTAATATTGGCAAGGGTGTAGAAGCAATATTCTAATAACTATTGTAATATTGTCTTTTATATGACTTACCATATTCCAATAACTATTGTAAGATTGGATAAAGATCCAAAGACACACTTAAGAGCTTTTTATGTAGCATGCTTAGATTATATGCCTAATAACTAGTAACTAACCAAGCTATTTCCACAGAGTCTAAATAATTATGCTTTGCAATGGTTCTATAGTCTAACAAATCAATCGGTCAACGCATTCAATCCTTTAGCTAACATGTTCCTAGCTCATTTCAATATTAACATTGGTGATAAGGTTACTTATGCCCAATTTAAATAATAAAAATAAAAGTCAAATGAGAATCTCACAGATTATGTTCTTCGATATAAGACTATCTTGGCTAAGATGACTAGCCCCATGGCTGATCAAAAGTTACAAGATCACTTCAAATAGAGTCTTCTACCAGCTTTTCATGAATCAATAATGTTCAAAATATTCTCTTCTTCACTGATTTATGTCATACATTAATGGAAAGGGAAGTCAAACTAATTTTAATGGGCAAACTCAAGTACACAAGTATATCAAAAACAACAAACAAGAGTAATAGCAAAGTCCCATACAAAGTCAAGATCAATGATAGAAAGAGTCAAAATCAACCTATGGTTAAGACAACTTTAGAGCCCCCTTAGAGAGTGGTTTTATTTATGCCTCTTGAACAAACTTTTACCTATCTACCAGTATCTTTAGCCAATCTTATAGTAGTTATTGGAATGTAATGTCATATCTCTCCATCCTATTCAAGAAGATGATCTAACAAAGCCTCTTCCATGGGAATATGATTAGAATGCATTTTATGATTTTCATAGGGCATCAAGCCACACAATAAATAGATGCATCAATTTGAAACACAAGATATAAGACTTGATATATGGTTATGTTATTGATCTTGGCACTCCAATTGAGCCTCCTCAAGCAAAACAAACACAGGACAAAGCTTTGAAAATCTTCTCAAATCCTTTCCCATAGAATTCTAAATAAGATACAATGGATACATTAGGTGTTCACCATGTATATCATGCACATCCACCACCAACTACATACAAGGCACCTTTAGTTGAGTCACATCCTTTGAGTAACATGATTGGTGTGTACAATTCTAGAGTTCTAGCTAGACCTTTGATCTCCTTCTTAGAGTAGGTTATAGTTGAGTATGATTCAAATTATCATGCACTCTTTATTAGAGCTTACATTTATAAACATCTTATTCATAGTGTTCTCATAGACAACGGATCTAACATGAACATGTGCACTATGACATTACTATAACATTTGGGATATTCAGAGTAGGATATTACCATGATGGACATAGTTATCAGTGGATTTAGTAAGAACATATAGATTTCATAGGGTGAGATTGTACTTCTTCTATATGTTGGTCCAATACATGTGGCTACACCATTTACTATTGTTCCTAGAGTAGGAGTTTTTGATATGTTACTTGGTCAAACATGGATTCAGAAACTTTGAGCAGTACCTTTCATAGTTCATAGATGTAGGAAATTATTTCATGTTAATTAGGTTGTTATAGTTGGTGGAGTTCCATATGAGTTACCACTCCCCACTTTATAGCCATATTATACTTTGCATTTATTAGTTTTAGCTTTTCCAACAATTTTAGTTCTTCCTCCAGTTCAAATTTATACATAGTTAAGGCCTCTACCACCAGCATAAAGAGTTTGTTAGGATTGTGGAGCTAAAAGCTTCACTGATGCAAACAGGAGAGGAGGTTGCTGAAGGTTGCTGAGTTGCAGAGAAGTTGGGGTCGGTCTGATTAGCCGACGTCGGCGGGAGAGCATAGAGAAGCAACCGACGTCGGTCATATATCGGCCGACGTCGGTCACCTCCAGGCAGACAGGGATCGACGTCGGTCCCCTGTGTGGTTTGACTGCGAGCTAATTATGGGCAGTTAGCTAATGAACCAAGTGTTTGCATGATGAGTGCTAATTTTAGACTCATAGCTGCGGATCTAATTATTGTAATTAGATGTCTAATCATTGTTTGGATGAGATCTATATAATAGACTCATGGTTGTATTGGAAAAGTGTGTTAGGGAGTAAGAGAGCATAATTATAAGCTCCTTCTGTGTGTGAGGTAGAGCAATGGTGCGTTCCTCCTAGTGCCTCAGTACCAGGTGTGTTGGTGCTGGATTGGAGAGCCAGTTGGGTTCTTCAAGAGTGTAGGATCTTGGTCACAGTTGCATGGCCTATATAGGAGATCTACATGGTAAGTAAGATCGTTGATCTGTAGGTGTATGTGTGTGCAAGGTTGAGGTTCATAGGTGAGCAGAACCGTTGTTTGATTTGCAGGTGTGCAAGGTCATATAGACAGCAACACAACAGGGAGCAGTATCAGGCAGGATCTACTTGGAGTACAGGTATGTACTCGGATAGAGCAAGAGGAAGGCAAGGGAGTTCCTTCCATAAGTATGGTCTATTGAATTGCAGGTTGTTACAGATTCATGGGAGATCTACTTGAAGTACTTTGAGTACTTGTGGAGTGCGTGGAGCACTTGTGTTGTGCGTGGAGCACGGGAGGTGAACACCAACTCTGTATTTTGAGTTGGGTGTTGGGACCTGAGAGGGAGAGCTTTGGGGAGGAGAATTACTGTTCACTTGAGGTGTGGGAAACCTCTGTAAGGTGGTGGAGAAGAAGTGGCATCTTCTTTATTGTATTCTTTTCTGTATAAAGTGTTAATGCAAGATAGTGTATTGTCTCTCATATCATGTGTTATTCTGAATTCTAGTTACTTGGTGAATCTGGTTAATTTCCGCATATTAAGTTGCTTGGTTTAGTAATCAAATTGTGTGCTTCTGGTTTATCTCCCAACAAGTGGTATCAGAGCAAGGTTGTTGGCTCATAGCTTGATACCAACAAGTGGTATCAGAGCTAAGGTTGGAGGAAGCAGGTTTTGTGTTTGGTTACAGGGCACTCTCAGGGGTTTCTGATCGAGTGGGAGTAGAGCAATGGCAGATGAAAGTAAGCTAAGAATGGAGGAGTTGAAAAGCACAGATGGTCACTCACGGTCCTATGGAAAGAAAGAGCAGGTAAAAGATTATTGTTGGTTGGTAGCAGATCAGCATGAAGAAACTGAAGAAGTAGATGTTGCAGGTGTTATTGCACAGGATGTTCTTGGAGGTTTCTTGGATAAATTTGAATCTTGGATAAAATATTCGGTTGCCTCTTTCCATGCAGTTTTAGGTAGAGGAGCTGGTGAGCCTTGCCAAAGAATTGGCAAAGGGGAAGTGAAGCTGAAATTGCAGGCGGCCAACACAGGTGTTGATGAAGGTCATGCAGGTCCCAAGTTTGGAGATATGGCTAATTTCTTCAGAAAGATTGGGTGATGAGAGATGCACAAGAACTCTCACAGGGGATGCACTTGAATTAGCTGGTGGTAAGAAAATAGGTATCCTTTATCTACTTGTTTATATTACTGATTCTTCTTTTGTTGCGGAGACGTGGCTTCGTAGGCTTGGTCACATGAGCAGGAAGGAGATGCATGTTCTTAAGTGGAAGACAGATATATTTGACAGGCTTAAGAACTGGAAAGCCTTGGTGTTTATGGAGGAGATGGCAGACAGAACCCAGTGGATGTGGCTGGATACTTCTGAGCAGGGCAGTTTGGACATGGGTTTTGATTTAAAGAAGCTCACGGGTAAAAAGTCATCACTCACAGGCGAACACAGGTACCGATGTCGGTCAGGAGGAACCGGCGTCGAACAGACAGGTGCCGATGTCGGTCATGTGCAGACCGAAGCCAGCAATGTCGGGCAGGGTAAGACCGACGTCGGTCAGGAGACTGACATCGGCAGTATGTAAGACCGATGTCAGTCAGAGGATCGACGTCGGTAGTAGGGACACCAGCGCTGGCAGGTTGGTAGTCAGGTACAGACGCATGGAACCGACGTCGATCGGATGCAGACTGTGGAGTGCCCGAGGTCGATCACTGTAACGGATTTT
This sequence comes from Torreya grandis, assembly GCA_037957365.1. NCBI lineage: Eukaryota > Viridiplantae > Streptophyta > Pinopsida > Cupressales > Taxaceae > Torreya > Torreya grandis. The sequence continues at coordinate 2,566,613 of JARHVA010000127.1, forward strand.
GGGTGGACAGCAAGCTGTCAAGGAGTCTCAAACACCCATACGGAGGACTGAAGACGTAAGTAGGCCCTCAAATTCATTATTCCTCTTCTTTATACATGTTGCTGATTGTAGAGCAGGAAGGATCCAGGAAATAGGTGTGAGCTTGGCATGGATGAGGATGTGATTCCTTGGAGGAGAACCAGACAGGTGTGTTTTGGTAGGGTTGCCAGCAGGTATAAAAGCACAGAGACGAATGGATACCTTAGTAGAAGAATAGAGAGAATGGATACGTGAGATGGAAGACCAGGTATATGGTCTTGTGGAGCTGTAGGACAGTGGTACAGGTTTTGACAGGGGGAGGATGGAGCATGGCTTCAGTCAATGTCAGGGTAACTACTGTGGTTTTATCTTACCAGGGGGATGATGAGTCGCGACATCATTCTGTTGCTGTATGTGGATAGTATGCTAGCTAGCAGGGGTGTACATACAGGATTTTGCTGAGCTAAGGGTAAGATTAGTTCAGTGGCATGTCAGGGGGAGTTTGGAGCAATGGAATTCTTTAACATGGGAGGCATGGAGATCACAGGTTGATTTTGTCTCGAGTGGGAGCTGATGTGAATCAGGTGTTGGCGAGGTTTAGGATGCAGAACCAGAGCACACTAAGGGCTGGACAGGTACAGTGTCTGAAATCACATGAGGTCTGGTATAGACCTGAGTATTCCCATGCAGTGGGAGCTGTCAGAGTTAGGAGCCAATTCGGGGAAGTGGGTTCTCACTTTTTTTGAGAGGGACTGGCAGCAGGTGTTGCTATGCAGGGTTAGGACTTCACTACAGGTGTTGTAGGTTTGGATGTGGCAGGGTACTCAGATGACAGGGGGTACACCATCGGATGTGTGGTGGGTTGTCTTCAGGTGGGAGCTTGAAGAGGGATACAAACTAGGAAACAGATTAGATGGAGTACAGGTACAGGTACAGTGTAGCTGTTTATCTCAAACAGGAGAGGAGGTTGCTGAAGGTTGCTGAGTTGCAGAGAAGTTGGGGTCAGTCTGCTCAGCCGACGTCGGTGGGAGAGCATAGAGAAGCAACTGACGTCGGTCATATATCGGCCGACGTCGGTCACCTCCAGGCAGACAGGGACCGACGTCGGTCGCCTGTGTGGTTCGACTACGAGCTAATTACGGGCAGTTAGCTAACGAACCAAGTGTTTGCATGATGAGTGCTAATTTTAGACTCATATCTGCGGATCTAATTATTGTAATTAGATGTCTAATCATTGTTTGGATGAGATCTATATAATAGACTCATGGTTGTATTGGAAAAGTGTGCTAGGGAGTAAGAGAGCATAATTATAAGCTCCTTCTGTGTGTGAGGTAGAGCAATGGTGCGTTCCTCCTAGTGCCTCAGTACCAGGTGTGTTGGTGCTGGATTGGAGAGCCAGCTGGGTTCTTCAAGAGTGTAGGATCTTGGTCACAGTTGCATGGCCTATATAGGAGATCTACATGGTAATTAAGATCGTTGATCTATAGGTGCATGTGTGTGCAAGGTCGAGGTTCACAGGTGAGCAGAACCGTTGTTTGATTTGCAGGTGTGTAAGGTCATATAGACAGCAACACAACAGGGAGCAGTATCAGGCAGGATCTACTTGGAGTACAGGTATGTACTCGGATAGAGCAAGAGGAAGGCAAGGGAGTTCCTTCCATAAGTATGGTCTGTTGAATTGCAGGTTGTTGCAGATTCATGGGAGATCTACTTGAAGTACTTTGAGTACTTGTGGAGTGCGTGGAGCACTTGTGTTGTGTGTGGAGCACGGGAGGTGAACACCAACTCTGTATTTTGAGTTGGGTGTTGGGACCTGAGAGGGAGAGCTTTGGGGAGGAGAATTACTGTTCACTTGAGGTGTGGGAAACCTCTGTAAGGTGGTGGAGAAGAAGTGGCATCTTCTTTATTGTATTCTTTTCTGTATAAAGTGTTAATGCAAGATAGTGTATTGTCTCTCATATCATGTGTTATTCTGAATTTTAGTTACTTGGTGAATCTGGTTAATTTCCGCATATTAAGTTGCTTGGTTTGGTAATCAAATTGTGTGCTTCTGGTTTATCTCCCAACAGAGTTCATACACTTCCATAGAGGTCTCCTTTAGAGAAATAATAGTTTCATAATTCTAGATATCTTCCAACTATAGTGTTCACACCCAAGGCAATATCATTGAGATATCACATCTCTACACACAGAGCACATGTTCAGAGAGCTTCTCCTACTACCAAATAGATCCCTAAGAGCCCTACAGTTGCATCCACTTCTCAAATTTATAGGGGGACCCCACAGTCAATTTCCACTATAGATATTTTAGAGCATTTATAACATACATAGCTTTTAGAGCCACAGTCTTATCCCCTCCATCATGTTCCATGATCATGCATGATCCCTCTCCTTGATACAAGACACCATGATAGGGAGTCTTCCATGAGACTCATTGGTTAGTATCATCTCCTCAACCTTACTTATACATAGTTTCTTTACAATTGATTTTACATATCTTATGTTCAAAATACAAAAACATTCAAATATGTCAAAATACCAAAAACAATTCAAATATTTCAAAATACCAAAAATAATACAAAATTTCAAAATCCAAAAACATTTAAATAATTCAAAAACACAAAAACATTTCAATTGTTTGGATTATCCATGATTTACATTTCTACTACAATGTTAGTCTTACATTTGATATTCTATGTTATTATTTCTTGATTTATCTACATTACCATGCTTCACTTGATCTTTTTTGAGTGTGTGCAATGACTTCCAGATCCTTGATTGCTTCACTCTACCCATTAAGGGGGCATCCTAATTCAAACATTCAAGACATACATTGATATATCTACTCCTTAAAGGCATATTCTACATGACTACACCATCCAATTTATGTCATTCCTACACCACACACTCTAGTTATCATGTTGATATACATTACTTACTAGCTTACACAGATTACTCTATTGACATTCACTAGTATATAGCACTTGTGTATTTCTTAGCATATACCTAGTCTTATACTCTATGTCTTACATACTTTAACTTCTTGCTTTGGTTAATTTAGATGTGATTGTATTTCTAGTATATTACATGTCTTCCTTTATTGCTTTGCGTAGCTAGATGTGATTGCATTTTTTAGTTCATATTTTGTCTCTTGTATGTGCCTTAGGACATTTACCAATGTCTTTTGCTTCATTCTTGTATGTGCCTTCAGAAATTTAAAAATGTCATTTTCTTGTACTCTTTTATGTGCTTGTGGTCCTCGTGTCAACCTTGTTTGTTTTCAATTGTATGTGTACGCAGAATTTGAACATGCCTTCTATGCCTACTCTCTAGTTTGAGTGCAATGTCCCCATATCCCTTATTTTCCTGGCCCCTTGGCCACTCTTGTATGCTTCTTGCCTTGCATGTTTATTTGCTTCTCAACTATTTGCAATTCTATGATCCGCATCAAGCATTATCTTACTTTCTTAGATGCTATGATGGACATCATCCTCCATGCCTCCTTGACAACTAACAACTGACAACTAAAATTTCCATATTTATTTTAACATATTACACATGTAATTACATTATTATATCTATCTAGGCATACCCCTGTTGATCTAATAATATCCAATACAAACTATGCTATATTTTGAGACATCATTTTAATTATCATTGTTATATCATGTATTTCATAGCATAACACACTTGTAAGGCTCTTTCTTCTGAGGGAAATCATTACAGGGTCTTCATTCCTACCATCAAAAGAGGGAACAACAAATAATGGTTTTTTCACAGAGATCAGAGCTCCTACCGATCAAAAAATTAGTTTTTAGAACACTCAAAATAGTAATCAGAGGTCAAACTAGGTAGAATAGACCAAAAAAATAGTGATGATTACAGAATAGTCATTATTTTAAGCAAAGGACAACAATGTTAGATATGGATAATAATGTCAGATAATAAGGTGTCCTATTTTTTATGCTCTTATCTAAACATCAAAAAACCTAAATTTTCCAAAAATAGGCAAAAAGGTCAGCTCAACTACAGTTTTATTAGATACAAATCAATCTAGATTTAGTAGTTTCAATATAGTTTCTCTCAAATAATCTAGATATATGGGGCACCATGCATGACATGATGGATCTCGCTTCCATTTTTAGATTAGGCAATTGGTATAACTTCTAGATTAAAATCTATGTTACAGACACTAGTGATTGGGGCAATGTGTGCGACATATTTGTCTTCTTTTCTTTTTTAGTTCAGTATATTACCTAGGCATTCTCACCAATTACATGCCTTACTCCATCTTCAAGTAGTTGGCATCATTATAGAGTGGCTTTCATACAAGCCTAACCTCCACATTCCTAAGTGGCTTCCACATAAGCTTAGTTCCCAATTTTGGCGTGGCTTTCATACAAGCCTAATCTCCTCCTTTTAGAGTGGCCAAGATTGGCCTAGTTTTTAGTACACATTCAGCTATCCAAATCACATTTATATATTATAGATTATTCATGGGATTCAATATCCATCTCATATAATACACATTCATACTGGTATTAGTTTATAGCCTCACTTTATGGAGCAACAATGGAGCCAAATGACTAGCTAGCCTTTGTATTCTTGAGCCACCTACTCAAAGGGGTTGGACACACAGTCTAAACATAGATCAACACATGCATGATAGCATAGCTTCTCTGAGTGGGCAATGATAGATCTAAAGGGCCAGCCTTTGTATTCTTGAGCCACATACTTAGAAGGATTAGATACACAATCCAAACATTGATCAACACACGCATGTTCACATAGTTTCATTTAGCAGGCGATGATGGAGCCAAGGGCCAACCTTTACATTATTGAGCCACTTTCAAGGAATTCAACACTTAGATATATTCATGATATTGCTCTTGGTATATTATTACTCAACATCATCCAATATCACTTAGCATCATAATAAGTTTTATATTGGTTTGTGTAGTCGATGAGGTGTATTCGCTCCTTTATCTTCATCTCTCTCTTACCTAGCTTTTTACATTTTTTTTTAGGTATAGTGAATCTATTAAGAATTGATATACTCTTTGTTCTCTTATATATTTACAATTCACAATGTGCTCTCTCTATACACACCCAGCATCACATAGCTTCATGGCCTTTACCCTTGCATATAAGTTTAGGTACACTTTTTACTTTTCCTTTATCTTAGTATTTCACTTTGCTATATCACTAGAATAAAGGGGGTGCAAATACAGTCATATAAAATTTCAAAATTGGTAGCTTGAGTATGGCTTGTGACACCCAACCCATATGTCCCTCTTGCATGCTCTCGTGACCCTTCTAGGCACCTTTTTGTTGATTCTTAGCCATCCATAAACTTTCAATACGTGATTCCAACTCAAAAAGACCCCATTTCTCATGCTTATTCTATCCCCTTAGGTCTTAAACCTGTATAATAAGAGCACTAGGGTTGGACTATAGTGGTGGACACTAGGGTGTCCTATTTCTAGTGCTCCTATCTAATCACATTTCGAGCCCAAATTACCATTTTTTCTTGATTCCTCTTCTTCATTATGTCATCTTAGCATGAATGTATTTAACCCATGACCAATAGATATCTATAAAATCCCATTCAAAGTTCATTTATAAGGGGTTGTCAAATATTACAAAAACAAGCAAGAATATAAGCAAAACCACTAAGGCAAATTTCCCTATTCTCTACATACAGCCATCCAATATAGCCACCAGTGTATTTGAACCCTCACTCCAATCCCTAGCCACTTCAATCACACCTAGTTTAGCATTTTTGCATCCACATAACACTATATCACAGCACATCAAGTGGGAAAACTACATATGGCTTGATCCCTCTTTGAAGTATTAGTATATAGGCAGCATGCCCATATAAAGGGTGTGGATACACGTTCAGTGCATCCTACACACACTAACCCCCCCTTTTTCTCAAGTTTAACTCAAGCATAATGAAGGTCTAAGGTTTGAATATTAAATATGATCTACAAAGATATTTTTCAACATTTAGGATCTAAAATTTAACAGACAGGCTCACACAAGAATAGCAGACAAAACCCAAAAAACTCAAATCTTTATGACCAATTTGGATAATAGTGGCAGGACTTAGACTATAGCACCAAACCCTGAAGTATCTTGTTTTTGGCACTCCTATCCTTTCATCAAATGAAATCTAGATCTAGATTCATGACACTATCCTAGTCTTACATAGCTGATATCAACCTTTGTCTCAAACATATCAGCATAGTTTTAAGATATGTTACATTTCTCTTCTTTCATTACTTATTTTTATAAAGCTATGAAATTCAAATAAATTATACAAATTAGTACTCTAATTATTGCAATATTATTTATTGATTTATGTATTCTAGACCCTTAACTAAATTAGGAATAAGACTCCAATATTCCCAAAATAATTAAATCCCCTGATAAATTATTTACCTACCTTCAAGATTGATATCACAAAGCTACCATTTCATCACCATTATTTTATTAACTACAATTTTATGTTTTACTAAGGTGTTGGCATTGTACATGCAGTATTGTTGGGTTTTGAAGCTTGATTTTCCATATCAAAATGATCATGCATTAGTGCAAAGATGTTTTAAATTAAGATTAAAAAAAACATCAATTCTTGGATTCTCACAAGTAAATCTCTCAGCAAGTATATTTGATAGGGACTAGTTGTGTCATCACATTTATTGGGCCATATACCTCCTTTGATAATCATGACCTTTCACATTGATCACCATCTGTAATAAATGTTCCCTATTGAAAAATCATTTTTGTTGATGTCATGATTCATGAGACCTTTCTCAATGTCAAAGTAATTATTGGGCTAAGACTTTATATGATCTCAAGGACTTAAAAATAAACTTTGATAAAAAAAACTTTTAAATATATTAAAGGCTTTGGAACCTTTTAATATTAAGAGTGGTTTTAGTCTAGTCTATTGATAACAAAGATAGCAAAGATAGTCTGGCAATATCATGATAATTGTTACTAAGTTTGTAAATATTATATTTCCTTCTTTTTCTTTAATAATATTAAAATAAATCATATAAATAAAGTGTAAAGTTATCTAACCTATGGACAATATGATTTTCAAAGACAAACTTATCAAAACTACTAACATTCTCTTTATAGGTTGCCTCTCAAAGTCAACAATTGAAATCGTTAAAAGAATCAAAATTATTAATGCTAAAATCAACTGTCTACTAAAGTCATTTTTAGAGGTATTAACTTTATATTTTCCTTAAAATTATTATTTTTGAGTGTGTTCTTTTTTAAAAAAAATTGGTGAATTTTGAGCCATTCCAAACATCTTGCAAGTCCCAAATTACTTTTGACGTCGAGGGTGTTGCCCCACACCTAGGGTGCTACCCTCAGACCCCATAAGGGGATCTACCCATTGACCCCATAAGGGGCACTTCCCCTTAACCCCACAAGGGGTACTACCCCTTGACCCTACTATGGGATGTCACCCCTAGACCCCCATGTCGTGGTCCCCCACCCAAAGAAGTTATAGATCCAGATCATGATTTTTTTTAGTGATTTTTTTATTAAGGCCTATTAGACTAACATTTTATTTTTTCTAGGGGTGAATTTAGTGGATATTTTGACTTTCTAACATCTTATTTTATAGGTTATATTTTATCCAACATCTTATCTTTTAGGTTTCCCTTTCACGAGTGTCAATCAAACTACTAACCATTTCCTATAGGCTGTCTATCAAAGACATTTTGGCATCTTAAAGATTGTTTAATTTATCTAAGATTTTTAATCATTTTAATCACTTGGTCTAAATCATGTTGTGTATTCTTTCATCTTGTATATATCCATTAGGTTTTATTTCTAGGTTAGTGTTGAAGCCTCTTCCCAAAAGGCTAGCATGTTGGCCCTATCACGTGAGGGTCGAATCTTGAGCACTCACCCAAAGTGCACAACAAAAGACTAATTCCTGAAGACTATGAAATAGGACATGCATTTACTCATTTCTTATCAACCAAATATCATACTATAGTTTTTCAATAGATTATACTACCATTATTATTAAAATATAAAAAAAAGGAACTCATGACTTCATTTATTTAACACATTTCAATATTCAACATAGTCCATTACTCAAAATACCATATGATAAACATTGGATTCTCATTAAGCACTTATGGATTATAAGACAAAAATGCTCTATATCCCTTCAAGGGTTCACTCCCAAATCCTCCTCTTTTAGAATGTTTACAACAGGGGTTTTTATACTTGTTTTACCCTATCCAAGTGTCAAGCTCCCAATCAAAAATGGACACATGGCACATGAACTCTCAACAGGTTGAGTGTCATGGCTCTTATAATTAATTTTTCCTATAAAATTAGGCTTATATACCTTTAGATGTCTACTCTATGTTATACAGTTGTTTCCAAGTATTTCATTCCTTATGGGTTGTACAAGGCCTCTAATCAGTGGGGTCGAAGTGTCCTATTGGATTTATTCTTCAAACTATTCCCATATTCATCATGCTCTACTACCCTCATGTTCCCTTATTCTTTCACTTCTTCTTCCAGATCCTCTATTCTTGAGTTCCTCATGCCACATTATTTTGACTAGGTCTTCTTGTGTTGGGTCTTTCATGCCATTCTCCTTCCATATCCTTTACCTGATAGTCTTGCACCATGGACCTCATGTGTCATCATTTTCTCATGTTGTATTAGTACTTAAATGAAAATAGACAATAGTCCCTTCGTGCTACTTTCCAAAATCAAAACAAATACTTGGTCAAAATTGAGGAGCCAACATCACCCCAAACAAAGCTGTTAGTCCATCTTGGACTAAGTTGTACTGGAATCCTCAAGGAGCTTAGGTCTTTTTTTCTAGAGTTCTTTCCTCAGCTCATCCCAATGGGATAAGACATCAAGAACTTTAGCAGTTATTTTCTCAATGGTCTCCTTTACTGCTTTCAACTACATAAGTTGAATTAGAGTCTCTGTCTGCTTCATTTGTTCCTCTAGGGCTAAGGTAACTTCCTTTTATATGTTCTCTAATTTAGATACCTCCTTGTCAACCTATCCTCAAAGTGTGGCAAAACTAGCATTTATTTATTGATGATGGTTATTAATGGCATCTTCCATCATTTTCATGTCCTTGAATGCTTTCAAGCACTCATTGTAGTCTTTAATTAATAGGGCTACATCATCCGCTTATTGCCTCAAGACCTCCTCATCATCGATCGAGGCCTCTATTATTTTCTTTTGGCATGCCATGTATGTTAAAATACCATCCAAATTTGGTATAACCTCCCCAACTCTTTCTAAAGTACGTGATAGATATTTTTTGTAGTGGTGAACTACTCCCAAAGCTATTAGGACTCATCTCTAGGTATGGGGCACTCTTTATTCTTTTTGAGCAAAAGATCAACCAATGTTTCTAATTTTCCTAGGGTGTCCCCATCCAATGGTATGCCATCTATCAATGCCAGATCTTCCTTCAAAATTGTTTTACAAAGGCTTAATACCTTTACCTTAGCCTCAGTGGTCTATTAAAGTTGTTGATTCAAAGAGGCCACTTTCTTGGTTAGTGCCTGCCTTTCAGCATACACTTTATTATACATTTCCACCACCTTGCCATGTTTCTTTCTGGATGTGCATGCATCTTACTCTGATAAAATATTTTGGTGCTTCACTTCCATGGAAAGTTTCAAAAATGTAGTGCTTGTCATTATTGGGGAGAGTTTCTATGGATCAAATTTCATGAGGTTTGGCTATCCTGGGGCATCTAGGTTAGAAAAAATGCAATCCAACAGAACATCAAACTAAGGCTCTTTATTATACATCTCTAAAAAGAAGGATAATTGTCTCCTCATTTTTGGGTCACGTCATTAGGGTGGAAACGCTTCCAAAGATAGAGTTTCTATTTGTCTATGCCAAATTGGTTTCATTCACATAGATTAGATGGCACTCTCTATTCTAGTTCCCCCTCGTCTAGCCCCTTCCCCTTTTTTAGGTCTCATTTAAGTTCTCAATTAATTTTGGTAGCCATCTCATTTGTTTCAATCCCTCCAATATTCACTTGATCAAAAATTGGGACCTTTTACATAATGGATGGAGTTTTCTCTGGATTAGATTTCAAATTATATATCTACTTCTAGGAGGGGTCCTTTTGGGGTCCTTATCTTGGAGGGTGATGAGGTGTTGACCCAATGGTAGTCTTTGGAGAAGGTGGAGACAAAGGTGGTCTTGGTGGTGGAGGTGGGGGAGTTGGATGAGGAGAAGGTAGAGGTGAAGGTGGGGTAGGTGAGTGGGAAGGAATATTATGAGGTAAAGGTGATGCAAGTGGTGAACTATGAGATGGAGATGGGGATGATGATAGTGAAGACAAAAGATGTGTTGATGGTGAATTACAAGGTGGTGGTTATGGTGATAAATAATGAACTGGCATGGATGGTTGCACCTTCACTATCCTCTACCAATTTTTGGGGGCCTACTACCCACTTGTGTTGGTGCTTGGCACAAATGGCCTCTTTCTCATTGGTATCTGGGGGATCCTCTCCTTAGGTTCCCCATCTTGAGGGTTCTGGTTGGGGCATAACATTTAAAATATTTTGAGTACTTATTCCCTAACAAAGATTTTATAAATCTTAATACTAGTCATGCTAGTTTCTCCCCTCTTCATATAGGCCTTTTTTCTAGGATATACAAACATCTTATAGAGGGTGTGGTGCTTTGCATCAATCTATTTTACTTGTATATTAATCAATTTTGCATCATAGATTTTGTTCATAGAATCAATAAAGTAGCACGTAGAGAAAGCATATGGTAGCTTAAGACATGATAAGATCTCTCCTAAAGGATTCATCTAAATACATGCCAGGGAGAAGTGTTGCTTCACAAAAAATTCTACTTTATCTTCTATTTGGGAGGGCATATCCTTAGAAATGTGCCATTCATTCCCAAAAGTTGCCTTCATTCCATCAAACCAGTACTTCATCTTCAAGTTATATATTGCAGTGATGTGTTGAGGATAGATGAAGGCTTTATAGCTCTAAGTGGGGGACTTGTGAGTGGGGGGATACACCCACTTCAGAGATCTTGAACTATAGTTAGGCACATTGATTTCATTAAAAACCAACAATAACAAGATTTCCACCTAAGAAAACCTGAACTTAGGCATTGTATGTGCCTTCTCTACATCTTTCACTATCATTTAGACAAAGCATAGAGCCCAGTTGTATTATATTCCCTACACTACTTGATTTTTTATGTGAAGGTGGGCCATATATACCTCCTTCCATCGATCAGTCCCTCCAACCTTGGTGGAAATGATCCACATTATGACTCTAAGGTGGGATCCTATAGGTTTGTGATGTGCATTGCATGTCCTTGATTTTGATACATAAGCACAGTGGCAATCTATTAGATTTACTTTATATCCACCAAGTCATCTAATACATTGACCCCTGAGCATTGGAGTCCTATGGCCTTACTTATCCTCTCCACATTGATCTTCATGTTGCACCCTATAAAGTGGATGTAATCCTCATGAATGCATGAGAGGAGAAATTGAACTACCTCAGTAGGATTTTTAAAATATGGTAGTTTAAAGAGTTGGAAAAGGCCAACTTTGTCTAGCTGGTTCTTGATGGTCAAGTCATAAACCACTTGGTTTCATGTGTTGGTGTTAAAGACATGATAATCATTTTGTAATTGCACCTCATTTCCTAACTAGTGATAGTTTTAGTCAAATACGATCATAGTTGCCACCTTAGAGACCTAGTTTTCTACATGCAAGACCAACTCAGGGTATTACATTTCTTCTATGTAAATGTTTGAGGGGGAGATGGTGGGGTGGTCTATGATGAGGATGCCTGTGCTTGCTTTCCCTTTTTCACTATTTTAGCTTCTTCCATGCTCTTGCTCTAAACTTTCACATGCTACTCTTGTCTTGGTGTCTCTTCTATGTCTTTTAAAGGCTCCTCTCCTATAGGAAACCATGCTCCTCTGCTCACCTCTCTCTCTTATGGTATGGTTGATAGCTTTTCAAGTCTTTTTGCCTTTTTCTTTAGTTGTATTACCCTTTGTGGTGCTTGAAGGTTAACCCTCAGCCATCCCACATTCCCAAATGAATATGTGGTGGCATTCAAACTTGCCTTGGCTCTCGATCTTCACTCTTAAACAAAGGTGAAACCTATAACCTACAATTTTGCAATTTTTAGAAAGAATGACCTCAACCTACTTTTGTATGCATTTTCTCTTAACAATCTTCCTCTACTTGGAAATCCTCTTCGCATCTTTGATTAATTCTCAATCACTCTATTCTATAATGAGATTGACTTTGTCTTTGGTTCTCTAGTTCGTTAATCACTTAAATATTAGAGCAAGGTAAAGTGTAGAATGGCTTTGACTTGGTTATTTATAGGTCCTCCAGCCAATCTACCTCATTAATTTATTTCCTCTCCTTGTCATTTTTGGCCATAAATGTGTATCTTCTAACAATCTTCATACTTTGAATCTTACATCAAGACTTTAGTGTTCTAACAAATTTGTCTCATCATTCCACTCACACGCTTATTGTTATGACTACCCTTAGTGCATTAATGGTCCATTCCTTCCAGCACATTTCTTGGAAGTGGGTGACAACTATCCCATTTTTTTGGAGTAATGGAAACTAGTTGTCACGTAAATGATGACACGCTATTTTATTAAATAAGTCACATGTCATTAATCACTTGTATGCCATGTATGACTCTTGTGCCTTTGGAACTTGTGCACCCACATGTTATGTCTTGTATTCATATGCATAATATCTTACCCCACACTAAAAGGGTTCGTAGTCCTCCATGAAGACATCTAAAGGACTAAGAATTTTAAAAAGCAAGTTTTGCACCTCAAGGGTAGCACTTTTTATTAAAAATAGAAAATCCTAATCTAATGGACTTAAGCCTTATTGGAAAAAAATAACACCAACTTAAATAGAATCATAATATGGCCAATGTTGACTCCCATTATAGTGTTTGGGGAGGAATTGATCATTTATTTGCTTTAGCTGGTAGGCACCGATAGGTCGAATACCATGAATTATGAATGGTCTATCCCAATGAATGTGAAGCTTCCCAGGGTGGCACATGAACTTAGAGTCATAGAGGAGAACTTTCATACCTGGGGTGAATATTTTATTCTTTAGATGGTGATCATGTCATGATTTTTTTTTTCGTTTCTCAACATCTTGATTCTAATGAGTGAGGAACTGAGACTCATCTAGTTTTGTGAGTTTATCAAGTTGAGCTTTCAAATATGCATCATCATGAGGGTTTCCTATACATGTTATCTAGAGAGATGGAACCAAGAACTCGACTGGCATGATTGCTTCCTTTCTATATACAAGGTAAAATATTATATTTTTGTTGAGGCATTTGTATGTGGTTCAGTATGCCCAAAGTACGGCAGATACCTTATCATCCCAATTAGTTCTACCAATATTGCAATTTTTTGTCAAAGTGGTATCGAGGATCTTGTTAAAGGATTTTATTTTTCCATTGGTCTGTGGGTGATATGGTGTTCTTTTATGATGTGCAATCATGAATTCAATCAATAACATTTGAATTGTCACATTCAGGAAGTGGGTTCCTTGGTCAATAGTGAAACTTAGAGGACATCCAAAGCATGTTATAATGTTTTAGTAGATGAACCATGTGGTATTCACCATCATACATTCTTTGGTTGGTATTGTATCAGCCTAGCATGTTCAGTAGTCAGTTGTCATAATTATGTACCATGAACCTATTCTATATCCTACGAGAGTGATAGGCCCCATAAAGTCTATAACCCACTTTTAAAATGGTTCTTGAGAATAAGTTGAGTGAAATGGCATGTCATCTCTTCTATTGGGTCTTCCCATGCACTATAAAATATCACATTGCCTTGCATATGCCTTTGCATCTTTAAATAAAGTCAACCACCAGAGTCCAGCGAGTAACACCTTGTGCACGCTAGATTCCCCAACATAATGTCCTCTAGAAATACCTTCATATACTTCTCATAATACCTCAAGGAAATCATGTTGCATTACATAATAGTGTAGTACCTTATCATGATCCATCTTATATATATCTCCTATTATGAGTTGATAAGGTGCGACATAGATCGCAAGTTATTTTTTTCTTATAAAGTAAGAAAATAAGGTGCACAACTAGTAGTGACGAATGCCACAATATCCTCCAATTCTTTAGGTACCTTTGTGAATTGGAAAATTTTTACGTCAAGAAGGTCATCTACTATAGCATGTACAGGTTATAAATTTTCAATTCAGGATAGATGATCAGGTCCACAATTGGTTTTTCCAAGTTTTACTACTACAAAAAATTAGAATTAGAAGAGAACTACCCAATGGTAAATTCTTCCATGGAGAATTGGCTTGTTGATGAGATACTTTAAATCCTCATGATCAGTGTAAAATATAAATGGTGAGGCCAAAATGTATTATCTAAATTTTTGTAGCATGTAAACCATAGACAAGGCTTCATGTTCAGTGGTGGTATAGTTCCTTTCAGCGGATGTGAGTTTCCTACTAGAAAAATAGATAGGATGGCCCAAATTTCCCTCTCCTAGTTGTGAAAGTATTGCACCAATTTTTGTGTCAAATTCACCAACATAGACATGAAAGGGTTTTATCCAATCCAAAAAATTTAAGATAGGAGTGGTAACTAGTCTTTCTTTCATATTTTCAAATGTTGCTTTGCAAGAATTAGTCCATATAAATTATTTATTATGCCTTAATAGCTCTTCTAATGGTGTTACAATATTGACATAACCCTGAATGAACTTCTTATAATATCATGTGTGTCCTAAGAATATGTCCACCTTATGCTAAGTTTTTGGTGTTGGCAGATAGAGAATGATAGAGACCTTGGTTGGATCTACCAGGAGTCCCTCTTTACAAATGATATGCCTAAGGAGTACCCCAAAAGGTGTTGTAAAAAATCATTTCTTCAAATTCAAGGAAATTTGTAACACTCAACAATGTTCAAGCATAAGCCTTAGATTGGCATAGTGGTCTTTGGTCAACCCATATACCATCCAGTCATCTAAGTAGACTTGGAGAAACTTATGGAAAAATATTTGAAGGCCTCCATTGCTACCCATGACAATATTGTCAGGGTATTCTTCAACCTGAAAGGCATGATGGTATAGGCAAAAGATCACCATTTTAGAGTAAATGTGGTCTTAGAGTGGTCTTCCTTAGCTATTTGGACTTGGTGATACCTTGAGAACCCATCGATAAAGGAGTATATCTCACAATCGATAACACCTTCTAGGATTTCCTTCATGAAAGGTGTTGGGAATGGATCAATGACATAGGATGTATTCAAAACATGATAATTCATGCATATAAAAATACACCCATCCTTCTTGATATTGATTACCATAGGACTCATCCAGTCAGATTCATCAATCAAATTAATTAATTTAGCATGAAGCATGTTATCGATCTCTTATTTCATGCATGCTTGGAGATTAGGGTTCATTTAGTATGGGTGTTTCTTTATGGGATGAGTGCCATCAATCAACTTTATATACATCTTCCTAAGAGAAGGCTAAACCCCTTTCATTTCACTGTAGTTCCTTAGAAACCTTCTTAATACTCTTTTAGCAGTTCAAATATTTGTGAATTTTTTTATCTCAATCCAATAATTTCTAATGGCCGCTACCTTAGGCTCCTACTTTGTGCCAATGTTTAGTTGAATAGTTTGAATGGGCACGTGACAAGGATTATCTATGAGGGAGTTGGTATCTTGAATAGTTTGTGAGCTAGTACTTGCAGGAACATGCAGGTTGTTACTCAATTGATCGAATGGAGTGGATCCTTCTCCTTCATCTATGTGAAATATGAGCTTCTACTTTCCTAGGTGGATTTCTTCACAGTGCTCTTCACTGAAGACTACCGGTGATGAAAGAGCTGATTATCTAGGAGGCTCATTGAATAAACCAAAAGGTTCCTCTAACTCTTGATGAATATAATGCAGGTAGTCTTCCACTGAACTTAGATCTTTAATAATTACTTCATGTATGGTTTGAAGAGTAAGGTGCAGGTCCATCCTTGGTGAAGAGTAAGAAAGTGTGGATATCATGTTTTCCTTTAGTAGCTACCTAAACCTTGTTCCCATGTATATTTATTCATGTATGTACCGAGATCATGCCCATGTGTGTAAGGTTCCATAAAATGTATGAACCCATATGTAATCTAGTAAAAATGTTTCCTCAACTTGCCATATTGTTTCACATGCCTGAAGATGAGGTTCAGGTGCTTTTATACCACTATAACTGAGTGTACCTTTAATCTTATTTTCATGGTGAAATCTATGATGTAGAGAAACTTTCACTTGATCCTAATATAAAAGGCATTCTTTATGTGTACACCACCACTTGGCAACAGTGCCATCAAAAATGTAGTCTAATGACCTCATCCATTCATGGTACCATAGAACTCTTTGAGGTGCTGGACAAAATCACACACCTCCATTTATCCTTGGAACCATAGAGCTTCATTAATTCTCTCTAATGTTGGTCCCTCTAATGGTCTTCACATTATTAAACCCATGAGGTGCACAAATTTGTGACACTTAAAAATATGGCATGGGATGTTTTCATCTCAATTGATGGTGCTGCATAATCTTCTAATGAGATCATAATCACCATGGGCCCAACAATTACAAGCATTACTTATTGTATCTAAGATAGATTGGTTGTCTGTCAAGTAAAGAATACCATCTGACATTAGATCATGTTGTTCATCATGTCAAGTAGTCATATTATACAAAGTATTGATGTCTTTATCATCACTTACAAGTTCAATATAGGGTGGTCCTTGTGTTTATTCTAAGGGTATTATCATGTGTTGATCATTATTTTCAAAGCTAATGTCTCATTTTTTAAAGCTTAAATCTGAATGATTTTTATAGCACCAAGGCCTTCTCAATAAGGTTGGGTAATCATCAGCCTCTACCAACTCCAAAACCTTAAAATTCTCTTTGAAGGGAACCCCAAGTATTTCAATAGACGCATTTTCAAGGACTCTGATAAGGTGCACATGAGTCTTTTTTGCCATGAACAAGACATGAGGTGAAGGTTGCAAATCTAGGCTAGACATTTTCCACCAAGCATCTTTAGTGAGAATATTTACTTTAGCACCAATATCTACTAGAAGATCCTAGATTACCAATCCATTGATAGCAGTATTAACTAATATTTCTTCATCTTTTGGGGAAGTGGAACTAGGACTTTCCTACCATCAAGCATGGTTTAAATATCAATCTTCACTTTGTTGACTTATTTGACTATGGGTTTCATTTGGTAGGCAAGATTGACCTTTAAACCAAGTGCTAAGCTAGGGAATGATGTATTCATCAAGCATGCATTTGCATAGTTCCTAAAAACTATCTTGTATTACTGGAGGTTCAGTTTCCCTTTGTATTGTGACACATTGTGTGACATCCCTATCCTTAAGGTATTGAATTTTGCCTAAGAGCTCATACACAAGTGCCATTGTATCCTAAGGGACATCCTTTTATTGAAGTGCATAAGGGTATTTCCTAACTTGTGGTTCTTCCCATCATACGTTTTTAATTGGGTTGGGTGTAGATTGCATTTGGCCCTAATTATGAGTAATAATATTGACTTTTTGTATAATAAGTATGGTTGGTCGAATGCACCATTGCAGTTTGTCTATATGGATCATACCATCACTTTTTTCATTTTGGTCCTTTGTGATGGTTGCATATAGATTTAGGCACTCTTCTAGTCGATGGTCCTTTTTACAATAAGCACAAGTTGGGTATTTTGGGCAATCCTTCTGATAGTGGTCTAGAGAACCACACTTGTAAAAATTCTTTGGTGGAAACCTACCACCTCATCCTCATCCTCTTACATGCTCATGATAGCCATCATTATCCTAAGAACTAATGACTAAGGATTAGCACATGTCACACACTTGAGCCTCATGAATATCAGTAATTAGACAACAATCATTGGTGTCATGAGTATAAGCATCCCAAATTTTATAATACACAGATACTTTAGTGCTCGTGGCCTATTACAAAAGTGGATAGGTGAGAACATCATGGTCATCATGACAAATCTCACAAGTTTGCTTTAGGAATGTACAAATGTTTTTACATGGGTATTTGTTTCATGTGTGTCCTTTAGTTTCATAGTCAGTACACCAAACACCACTATGTGTCTTATGTGCATTGTTTGTTGACAATTTTCTAAGCTGAGAAAGTACGGATGCTATTTAAACCTCCATAAAGGGACTAATCCTAGTATCCATACTTCCAACCACTTTAGCACATAGGGCAGCCTTAAGAACCTCTCATGCATTAGTGAAAGTTCTATTTGACAAGGTCCTTCGAAAAGGTAACAATAATCCCCCTATGAACCATTATGTATGTTGAGCAGGATTGATCTCAAAGGACAAATTAGAAATCAAGGTCTTGAACCATGCATCATATTCTCTTACACTCTCTTTAAGTGCCTACTTTATGTTTTTTAGCATCACTATACTCTGTATCTCAAACTCAGGAATATTAAATTCTTGTAGGAATGTTACTTTGAACTGGTCATAGTCAACCATTGCTTGTTGAGGATCAAATGTGTGATACTATTTGTGTGAATATTCTAAGAGGGTGGTTATGAACTATGTTGCCTTTTGATTAGAGGTCATGATGTCATGCACCCTCTAAATCAACTCACACTTATGAACATGATCAGCTGCATTTTCCACCCCATGGTAATTAGGTAGGTGTAATGTCATTTCATAATAAACCATAGGTGGTTGAATAAATGATTATTGAAAAGATCCACCTCCTATTCCTGGAGGGGGTCCACTTCCTCTAGTACCTCCTCTTAATCCTCTTCCATCACCTCCAATAGCAGTACCCATGGGGAAAGGCATGCTAGAGGGTTGATTTCCTAGATTGGGGCCTATATTCTAGCCATGTCCAGATCCTCCAAGCATTCCAAGTTGTGCCATGGACTTCTCTTGAAAACAGAAAGATGTAGATTCTAAGTTATTGCTTAATGACTTGGTCTCAGTTTCCCTTATCTATTCAGCTTCTAAATCTATACTACCTGTATCCCAATTCCTTATATATACTCTATCTAACTCAAAGGCATGAGCATACACTATGTTGGGAGAGCTTGGTTGACTCATATTGGGCTCGTCTCTGATAATCTAGCTCATTTCTCCATAAGATAATAGTGGAAAAGGTTTTGGCCCATAATTGATGGATTTCTCACGCACGTTTGGCTCCCTAGATCTCTTCATAGTGCTCCTCAAGTGTTCCCAATCTCTTCTCATGCCACTAACTCCCATGATCCTCTATCATGCTTCATCATACTTTTATTTTTATAGCACTTGCTAGCTTGCTACCATGTTGAACCCACAATCTTGAACCAACTAATAGTCTCCCCTCTAAATGTGTGACTCATGCACATGATATTTTAGCCTTTCATGTGTAGTGTTTCCAACCCAAGATCAATAATTATCTTTTTAATCTTAGAAGAAAATAATGAAAGATATCATCCCCTTGGTTTTCATAAAAATTTGAACTTTTCTTCCTCAAGATATGAATATGTGGTCACGACATATTCTAGGATGTAACTATTTTGAACACCTTTCCACCAGTAATCAACCGCTCATGTGTAGGAAATTTTTAGTCATGCTAAACTCCTTTTCCATTGTAATGTCCATGACTATCTTCATCCAAGGTTTCAAGATCATCCTTGAGCATATGCTAAAATCTAGGAATGATAAAAAATTGGGACCTTAGAAAAGAAAATCTCATATAATGAACTATAGATGTTTTGTTCTACCCACTATCACACAAAAACTCCTAGTTCAAGATATGGAACCACGAAATTATCTTCAACACTAGTAATCCATTCTTCAATATTCTCTAATGTAATGTGCTCAAACATTTCCCATAATTATGCTCCAATGGCTTTAGGTCCCAGCAACAAAATCAAAATGTTGGGTTTTCTTTCTAGGTCAGCACTAAAGCCTCTTCCCAATAGGCTAGCATGTTGGCCCTATCACATGAGGGTTGAGTCTCACACACTCACCCAAAGTGTGTAGAAAAATACTGATTCCTAAAGGCTTTGAAACATGACATGCATTTACTCACTTCTTATCAACCAAATATCATACTATAGTTTTTCAACAGATTATACTACCATTACTAGTAAAATATAAAAGAAAGGGACTCATGAGTTCATTTACTTAACACATTTCAATATTCAACACAATCCATTTCTCAAAATACCATATGATAAATATTGGATTATTATTAAGTACTTATCGATTACAAGACAAAAATGCTTTATATCCCTTCAAAGGTTCACTCCCAAATCCTCTTCTTTTCAAATGTTTACAATAGGGGTTTTTATATTTGTTTTGCCCTTTCCAAGTATCAAGTTCCCAATCCAAAATGGGCACATGGAACATGGACTCTCAATAGGCTGAGTGTTGTTGCTCTTATAATTAATTATTTCTATAGAATCAAGATTTTGTGCCCCTAGATGCCTGCTCTATGTTAGACAATTATTTCCAAGTGTTCAATTCCTTATGGGTTGCACAAGGCCTCCAATCAGTGGGGTTGAAGTGTCTTGTTTGATTTATTCTTAAAACTATTCTTACATTCCTCACACTCCACTTCCCTCACACTCCCCTGGTCTTCTACTTCTTGTTTCATATCCTTTGTTCTTAGGTTCCTCATGCCACATTCTTCTTGCACTGGGTCTTCTTGCACTGGGTCTTCCATGATATTGTCCTTCTACATTTTTCAACTCTCACACTGCTATTCTCACTCCATGGTCCTCTCGTACCATAGTTCTCCTACACTATGTCAGTACTCAAATGAAAATGGACAATGATCCCTCCACACTACTTACCAAAATCAGAACAAATACTTGGTCAAAATTGAGGAGCAACAATATCTCAAATCTAATTAATCAGTTAATTAATCTTTTTGATTTACCTATTTGTTACTCGAGGGCTACAGTGGTGTATGCTCTCCTACTTACATCCTTGAAATTATTCTTAGAAGATCAAAAACCACTAATAAACCCTCCCATTTTATTTTTTAGGGTTAATGTGATGTGTAATTAACACCCACAAACTTGCCATCATCTTAGGGGAATAATGATCATGGATTTCACCACCACACACTAATCCACACTCTATGTTCCCCTGGAGTATAAAAAATAAGGACAGTTGTCATTAGGCTAAGTGGTTAACCCCATACCCCATAAAGGTCATCCTTTGAAGGTAAAGAGTTAACTCTCTGAACCAAGCATTAAATAACACCCTACATGGAATTGGGCCCCATCATACCTAGAATATATTAGGGATTCCTCTAGAGAGCCTATATAGCCTAGTTTAAAACCCTTTGACCATAATAGGTGATCTATTATTAGAATCATTATCATTTCCCAAGTGATCATCATATTTAGACAAGGTTGAGAAGGTTTACTTGATATTATAGTGGGTCATTGGCCTACAGCCTCACTTGCGAATTTGTTAGATAATGTGATCATCGAGTTATACACCCATAAATTTAATAATCTTAGGATTATGTTTTGCTTGCTTGGATGTGTGTCATGTTCAACTAGTGTTATTTATGACCTGAGTCAGTCTTTCACCCTAAACCTATACATAGATATCTAGGTCATTTTTTCACATATCATCGTCTTATATATTCTTACCTCTATCTTGTACATCCTTCATCTTATATAATATTATCTATCTTGTACATTCCATCATCTCATCTTAGCCCTATCTTAATCCAATTTGGTCTTGGCATCCTTATCATATCCTTATCAAACCATTTTCATCTCAATTCTATCTTACTTTGTTGGATTTCAAGTCACACGTGTCTAAACCATCCTTGTCTCATTCATCTTAGCCCTTATCATTTCATCATCATTATTATATACTTGTCCTTATCTTAATACCATTATCCCATCACCTAATCAATTTAGTATAAGGTAGTCCTCTTATTATCCATCCATATCATCCTATCATTCTAGCCCACTATCGTTCATCACTTAGTTAGATCTCATACATATTCATTGTCCTACTAGTATCTTGTCACATTGTCAGTTTTAATCTAGCATTAATCTAGTCATCTTACCTATTCATAACTAGCACCCATCCAATCATCATCTTGTTAGTTTGAATTTGACTAGTCAAATCCCCAATCCTTTTACTAGCATGAAAACTAGGCATTATTGATAGGTCATTATCACCTATCACACTATCGATCTAAAGTTTGATCCTAGTATTTAATCTATTAGTCTATCTCATCCTCATCATCACCTATCATACTATCTTGGTCATTCAGACCTACTTTGTTCAAGGGACCATATCTAATCCTTGTCTACCTTTGCATCATACCCCTTCATCATCCATATTTTATCATCAATCCCCATGGATTTAAACCCTATTCTCATGGACCAATACCTATTTTCCAACAAGGATGAGATCCTTTTATGGGCCCAAAAATGGGTGCCTACCTACCTTGTGACCTTCACCCCATTAAACCTAAACCAATGTCTCATGCCTAACGTCCATCTACACCTAGATTTTATGCTAGCCCATCAAGGTCAACCTTATCATCCATTTGTAATCATAGATCTCACTATACAAGTAATGAGGTCACCCTTTTCAATAAATACATCTTAGCCAATAGGGATGAAGTCCTCTTACAGGTATTAGAGATAGGTGCCTACCGTCTAGATGATTTCAATCCCCTAAGCCCAAGGTCACTTACCAAGAAAGTCCCTCATCACCCCTCACCCCCATTCTACTCTAAGTTACCCTCCACTAGTCTTAGTCTGACTCCTTGTCAAAATCCTTCTAGTCCCAAGGTTTCCCTCTTTAATCAATATATTACCATAAATAAGGTAAAGTCCTATAATGGCTCCTTAAAATTTCTACCCAACTTCTCAAAGGTCTTGACCCCATCCAACTCACCTTACCCCAAGTTCATACCCATCCACAATTGAATTTTCCATTTATCCATCATAGTCTAAGCCCCCACCCTAATAGCAAAGGGGAGTTTATCTTGTCAACCTCATCTCATTGCCGTTCACCTCCTAAACAATCCCACACTCCACCATCACATTATTCCATAGATAGGTCTAAAACTTCCACATCTAAAGTCATGGATAAGTCGTATACCCCTCTCCCCATCTCTATGGATGCCCTATTTTGGAAATTGATGTTTGTAGGCATGATTGTCCACCCTCAAACATGACCTCTATATTTGTCAAAGTTTGTGCCCTCATGGTATCAACATAAATGATTTTTTATATACCATATATTCCCTAGGCATTCCATTAATAGATGTTACTCATTTAGAGACTATATCCAACAACTAATTGATAATGGTGACATTAAAATTGAAGGAGAGTCTAATGAATTCATGCCTAGGAGTGTGCAAAAGGGGGTATATCAAGAATTGCTTCTTGAATATAATCAAGCTTATCCCCTCCCTTACCAAGGTCATGACTTTATTACTATCATCTTACACACATCCCCAATCAATCCATCCCTATGACTCATTCACATCACATATTCCATATTCATAAATCCATTAAGCCTAAATCATCCCTTCACAAACCCAAGGTGAAATAGGTACTTGTAGATAATCATATAGTTCCTACCAAAAAATAATGTATGGGCTACATCACCTAGTCAACATCCCTTTCAGAACCTACATCATAACAATCAGGACCATATTTGACAATAGCATCTGAATCAAAAATCATGTCAAAATCATCATCCCTTGTAGATTATGAAGGTCATGCCAACACCTATCTCTTCAAATATGTCTCTATTGTCAACCAGTCAAAAGGCATGGCTCTTGATCCATCTTAGGATGATGAAATTATAGCATAATTATTGGATGCTCTATTAGTTTAAAATCATCAAGTCGGATATGAATCAGCTTTAGATGCTACTTCCTCCAAGATTATTAGTGATCCTTTTGATATTATTGAGGACACTTTATCTAAGGTTGAGGCTAGGGATCCTAGTGACCTTTATGAGGACTATGATGCCCATTATCCCCTTAATCCACCACACATCCTTAATCATCCACATCTCTTCCATAATCCCTACATCCCACTCCATGAATGGGATGAAAAGGAACATGCATCATTGGATTCCCCTCTACATGCAATATCATGTGTCTAATATATAAGGATCCAAGCCCATAATCAGTTATTCCCATCAAATAATCAAGCCCATTATGATCTAAATCTAATTAATCAAAGTCAAGATGAGTCTTATAATCATCCAAGTCACAAATAATCATCCCCTAGTATAGATATCATTAAAATTATAATAGTTTATCTAAATTAAAATCATTTATCCAGTCAAAAGTCATTTCCCTATAGTGAAGCCCACAATCAGGCACCAGGAGGCAACCAAAGTCAAAATCAAAATAAAATATCAAAATAATGTCAAAAGTAATAATCATATGGATTACCATCCTCTTAATGCTTGGATCTAAGAATAAAAAAATCAAAAGGTCTTGGATCCCTTAATCTCATGGCACCAATCTAAATAATCCCCTCCATCATATCCAATGGTGTGTGCAACTATCAAAACCCATTTACACTCCCCATCCCATCATATCATCCATAATTATCATATCCATCATTCACATCTTATATCCCATCATCACAATAACAACATGCTCCCATTCATACCATATTTCAAATCCCTAAGAAGCATTGTTATTCATAGGGGTTATAAATACATTAAATCAAAAATTAATAAAGGCCACCAGGACATCCAAGAATCTAGCATCCATCACATGGTCCTAGCATCACATATCTATAGAATAGGTATTAGCAGAAGATCACAAAAATGTATGCATCTTGCATCTCATACCCATATCCAATAAATTAGGATGCCGTCTAAAATTTGAAAATTTTGAAAAAAAATCAAAAATTAAAAAAAAATGATTGGTCCAATGGTGAAACTAGTCTTCTGGTGCCTTGGGCAAGTACCATGATGAAAACCAAGTTTTGGCATCATGGTAAAATAATCTATTGTCTGCATTATAACTAACACTTGAGGGAAAAATCCATCCATTTCATATCCCTTTTCAATCCCCTCCATGTCATCCATGTCTATCTTATCCCTTTGTTTATGTACCTAACCATCATTTACGATCATATTGTGCATCTTATCTCCCATTCCTTCCCATCTTGACCTTTGTAAGGAAGTGGAAGATGTTTTGAAAAATGTTCCAAAATGATCTTCGCATATCCTCTAATGAACACTCAAGTAATTAAACATTTGGTTCCTTCATGATGCAGTCATTAGCGATCCCTAATCCACTCTCCCTTGGTACTCATCCCCTTTTCAGCATCACCCTCATCCTTCAATCGCCCCTTCCATTACTCCATCTATCTTTATCTTGGTTGCTATACTTGGTGTTTCCTTTGCTAGTAATCCCATTTTTATAATTTACATACATGTTATAAAAATCCCTAAAAATTGAAATATTCCAAAAACCCTAAAAATTATAAAATTTGAAAATTCCAAAAATAGTCCATGGTGTCTTGTCTTATGTCTTTTCCCTTAGTCACATCCATTTCCATGCCTTTCATCTTTCACAATCACACCATCCATCCTCTTATTCTAAACCAAGGGAAAATCTAGTCTATATCAAGTTAGCATTGGCCAAGTCTCACTTTTGCCTGATTAGTCTTATGTCTCTCATCTAAATCTCCAAATCCTTATCCTAATCCAATTCCCCATATCCAAATCCTCATCTAAGTCCCTCCCCTAGTTCAGAATCCACATCCATCTCCTTACCAAAGTTCTAATCCTAATCATCATTGTTATTCCATTCCAAATCCAGGTCTATCTTATTCTATCCCATCACCCAAACACTCATCCCATTGTTAGACAAGACATTGTGATACTACATGTAGATACTTATGTATGTTACTTGTATGTTATATGTTGTTTAACTTGTTTGCATCATATATATATCTTGTTTATCTTGTGTTTTATTTATTTCATGTCTCTTTTTGTCTATTGGGAAATGAACAAGGATGTTATGATGACACCAAAATCTATCATGATACTTTTAAGTGCCCTTGATGATGTAGAGTTCATTATTTGCCCATTTTATGCACTTGGCACCATGTCCTCTTACTCATACTTATATAATGGGGCATACTGCTAAGTGTCATATATATTAGATTGCTTAGACTATGATGATCATTATTACAGAAATGATGGCTTGATCATTTCTACTAATCATCTTTATCCCATCATCAATTCCATCATCCCAACCCATTCATCTAAAATCCAAACAAGCCAATCATCTATCATCTCTCTAGTCATCAACATCTAACATCTCATTTCCAAAATCATTTATCTTTATTTAAGTCACATCCTATATCTAACCACTAACATGTATAACATCCATCATCATCATCCTCCTATCTCTCTCATCATTTATCATTTAGTATGAACTACATTTGCTTGATTTTTTTCAGACTATGTAGGTAGCACTTAGTCACCTAATGTGCCTAAGGTTTACTCAGCCACTCCCTCCTCTTTCCTAATCATTTGTCATCGCATCTCTCCTCTATCATTTATCTTTTCATTCTCTAGTCTTGTATCAATCAAATACTTGAGATATAATATCAATCATTAATCAATCACTCTATTAATCCATCACCACAATCATCTGCTTTATATCTTCATCAATCACCTACGCTTGTCTCTTGGGATCAATATCTCACAACATCTGTATTTTACCCCATCAATCATTTATTTAAATTTTATGATTCTCTCCCTTGATTGGGGCATGACTAGTACAATAACATTATCATTGCTATTAATCACATTATGGCTCATTGACTTAATGCAATGTAGTCCAATTATTCCCTTTTATCATTTCTTCTCTCTCATCCACTTCATCATATCACTTGAATATAGCCTTGATCTACACTCATCATTAAACTTATCCAATCCTTGTCTATCCTAGCCTATAACTCTCCCTTGCATGTATCCTTGCTTGGGATATGTCTAAAGTTTGTGGCCTTTTAATCTTATCATCATCATGTTATGGTTAATTCCCCCTTGGAATGTGTCACCAACTATGACATACTCATTTCTTTTCCCTATGCATAGGTCATTATCAAGGGCATCATCACTTTGTAGCTCATTGTTGATGTCAATCTCCTCTTCTTCATCATTGATCCCATATATCACATCCCATCCCCTTGTCCAATCATCACATCCTTCCCCTTGTTTCCTCTTTTGAGTGGCCATCTGTCTCATTCTTCTCTGCATGTCCCCTCGAGGGGGCATCATATCCTATAACATTTATCTAGGAAATGGGTTTTTATTTGAAATACCATGACTCCTTATACTTCATCCACTTGCAATGCTCTTTTATAAATGGGAAAAATGTATGCATCAAAATTTTCTCACTTCATTTATCGTAATTAATGTTAGTATCAATCGACACTAATTTTGCTCATCTCATGTAATTCTATCCAAGCATCACCCCTTCTATTAATTTATCTAATATCCCCCTTCATTGTTATTCATTTACTAACCTTATTCTTACCCCACTTATTCATTAATTCTCCTAAATCCCTATTATCTTATCTTAACTCCACTTATCCATTATTTGAGAATTTTAAATTCCCATGGCCCACCTACCCACCTACTAAGCCTATTCCAAGGCTTTCCTCCAAGCCTACCCCGCATAGATTCTCTATAATCCCCTAATCACATAAATAATCCATCTTTAATCATGATTAAACCTCCCAAAGAGATTCTAGAGGTTTCTACCTCTAAAAACTTCTCTCTTCTAGAATCCTTCAAGGAATTTTTAATTCCTTAGATAATCCTCCACTATAGATCTCAATAACCCAACTTTGAAATCTAGCGATTGATCCTCCTTCTCTCTTCTATATAAATAAAGCCACTCCTACATTGAAACCAGGTAGCAAATCCATGAATCCATGCCAGTCAAGAACAATAATAAAGAAGAACAACAAGAATCATATCAAGAATCCATGAAGCCATTGATCATGCCATTAGTATTCTAAGTCTAAGTGTAATCAACAAAATCAACAATCCAATAATCTGCTATAAGATCTTAGAGAGAGGATAGTTAAAGCAAGGAATTAGTAAGTTCATCCTCATCTTTTCAAATTTGTTTCCATAATTTGTCCTATGAAGTGCATTGTGCATTTTGGGTTTTAAATTGCATATTTAAGTAGTTTATTCTAAGTGCCCTAAATTACAGTCACACACTATCCATAAAGAACAATATGAAAAAATTATCTTCATGGCTTGTGTTAACCAAACATGTTCATTCATTATGGCCATGATTGATGTGTAATATTTAGCAATAATAATATTAGGTTTAAAATTAAAACCATAGGGTTAGAATTTGAAACCCTAGGAGGATGAAACCTTAATGAAAACCTAGGGTTTTAAATAGTTTGATATGTGTATGGGTTCACCTATGTTTTACCCTATTTTGGTTTTAGAAACCCTAATAGGATGTAAACTAGTATAGTAAATTAGATTAATAAATATCATATTCAAGCATATATCTAAATGTAAAATATTGAAACTAATTATGATGATATGACAAGTAGCATATACTAAATATAATAATTATAACAAATGAATGGGTACTTAGATTTTATGGTTAACTATCTAACTATGACTATATGCTAGAAGTGGAAATTAGACCATGTGATTCTTCTGGTTCAGGAACTATAATTTTGTTTGCATAGGTGTAAACAATATTTAAATATTATATACCTTAGTATTGTACACTTAGAAAACTTGTACCTTGGTTGTTCCTCTCAGTTTTGGACTTTTTTCACTTTTATAAGTCTCACATCTACTCTATCTTATGCCCCTTAGCCTATATCTCTTTGAACAACTAGTCTTATGTCAATGACACAAGCCTTTAAATTCCCTTTTTTTAGAAAAAAATGTGTTGATTTTTTATGCTCAACATTTCGGATCCTCTTCCGTGATCCTTCATCAGGAGAAAAGATTGAGCATCAAAAATCATCACAATTTTTCCATAAAAAAGGTAATGTAATGTTATGGATTATGAAAGCATAAAATCTTTGACACACACCTTATATCTTTCCAAAAATTCTTAAAATGTACTTATCTTCAATCTTTGCAAGTTTTGAACCTATGCCTAATTTTTTGCTCCCTGGACACCAATGTCTAGGACAGATACTAATATCAATATTAGTGTCTTGATTTAATGCAAGTGTCCAGTGCCCTAAAGTCATCCAATTTACAAAGGAAATGTATCTTAATGCTTGATCTAAGTGTTTTAATTCAACTTATTACTCTAAAGGGATTGAAATAAATACAATATCAACCCTAATTCATTCCTCACCTATAATATCTAACAAAAGACTAAAGAGACCAAAGAAACTTATCAAAAGCATTCTATCAAACATTCAATTAAAGAAAGCATCCATATTTCCATACTAGTCATAGGTAAAACACATCTATAGGTCTAAAGTACTAAAGGATCATCTCAAGAGCTTGATTTACCAAGTTACAAGCTAAGTCATTGTTTTACTTATTTTTCACATATTACATGATTCACACACAAACCAACACATAGGGGAGAACTACATGAGTCTAAAGCCCTCTTCTAGAGTATTGGCTATGTAGGTAACACCCACTAAATGTGAGGTCTTTGGGGTTAGCTTGACACCATGTTCCTACTAAATCATTTTCCCCCAAGGTCACTATGAAGATGAAAAACTAGGGTTTTGTCATTTCATAAGGAGTGACAGTATATGACATAAATTTGAATGCACCAGAGTGAATGCAAAGTAAAACCCAAAGGCATCCAAGTGGTTGCATCTTTTTTCATCAAGTATTACATATAGGACACTTACGTTGAACCTAGATAATAGTGTTGATGCAACTATCCCAAGCTGATGTTAGTGTCCAAAGCTCCATAAGTGTCAGATTTAAAATATAATGACTATTCTAGAACTATCTTCTAGTTTATTTCCTACCTGTTCCAAATCTAGCACTGTGTCAGCATTAGAATCAACTAATAATATTACTTCCTTGTCATTTCCATACATAGCTTAGTTATACTTTCCATATTTAGACTATCTCAATTTTATGAATTTAGCATATACCTATATCTAGGTTTAACATCTAACTAGCATGTTATAGATTTAATTATCACATTATGCCATTTCATTTCTATATATCCCTTTAATCAAATCTAGGGCTAATAATAATACTACCTAGATCATTTTAAGGTTAAATAATAGGGTTGGTTATATTGATTTGGGTTAGTATCACATGTTAATATTGACTTGTGCATAAATGAGGGAATATGACCATATAGTTACCTTCACCTATATTTGTAAGTTGTGTATATATGATGCCAAACCCTGATGATGCATGAAACTTTATAAATTATCCTCCTTTGCATTGGAACCCTAGGTGTGCTTGCGAGGGATATAAATCTATGAAAACTAGGAATGTGTAATGGGTTGAGCTAACCTCAATCACCCCCATTTGATGATTTAATAATACCTATGTATCTGATACTTTGAGGATGGAAATCAAGCCATATGTAGTTCTCCCACCTAGTATGATTTTAAAATTATGCTCCTTTACTATATATATACAACTAATGATTTAGCTTTGTTACTTGCCAATTTTTTATTTGACTTATGTTTGGTATGATTTAGACTCGAATTTTAACTACTCCTAGTGATAGATTCATAATTTTTGTAGAATAAGGCAAATTTTATTAATGTGCAATAGTGTATATATGTGTACTAGATAAGTGTCAAGTCCCTTTTTGAATGAGATCTTGATATTTTTATATATGAGTCCAATAGGGTACTTTCTCATGACATTGATGTGCTGGGAAAATGAGCCAATCCTAACAAAAGATTTGATTTTTAAAATTAACCTTTTATGGGAAAGGGTTGGTTCTAACTAGATTAGGTCAGTATCAAGTAGTGATACTGACTGAAACTGACCTAATTAACCTATATATAAGTGCACTAAAATAAATGCCTAGAGATGTATGTGTAGGATATTTAACAAGTATGAAAAAGACAATGAAGTCCATGTAGCTGTGTAAAAATAGAACGAAATGTTTAACTAATAAGATAGAATATAAGTATAAACTAATGTCAAATTAAGATTATGTTTTTGTATTCAATTCATGTGTGGAAAATGTGTTTCAAACTTGTCATTGCCAAGTAATTAATACCATATTTTAGTATCTATAATTCCTTAAAAAATGTGCAAAGCATTTCATAAGACTTGATAAAATTTCATGAAAAAAATGGCTTGTAAGAGATTTAGATGATATTAATTGATGATGAAATGTCTTAGGATATATTTGTATATATAATATTACCAATGTGAACTAGGAATTTGATGATGAAGGGGAGATTAGTATTGTGTCAGTGGATAAATCAAATCAAAAGCACACTATACTAACACCTTCATGCCTAGTTACTAGGGTGAGATTAATAAACAAAAACAAATGAAAATCACAACTAAAACGTAAGGAAAAACAAGAATCATTCGCCTTCTGTAGATGCTCTAAATGCTTTGTTGTAGTGGCTTACTCAGTTTGTGTTCATGAAGTCTGCATCAATGGAAGCTTGACTACCTCCATCTCTCCTTGGCACCTTGCTTGGCTTTGGCTTCAATATTTTGGCATCATAACTTTGGCATGTGAGATATTTTTGGAATCAATTTGACATGGTAACTTTGCACAAGTTAAGCTTAAAATTCATGAGGTAAGGCCTCCTATTTATAAATTTTGGAAAATGGCTAGAATCAACTTGAACCATTCATCTCAATATTGAGATGTGTGGCTAAGGATTAATCCAATTATGTAATTAAAAATCCATAAATAAGCTCATTAATATTTGGGATAGAGGGGCATTTAAGAGGCATGGGAGGGGTTAACCTTGATATTTTATGCATTTATGGCCTAAGGATGTCTTCCTAAAAAATGATGTCACCTGATGATGTAATTATTCAATATTCATTTCTAAAAATAAGTATTTAACAAGTTTTCATGGAATTCTTAATTAGGTTCTAATTTAGTTTAATTAGCTCTTAATCACAATTAAGTACTTTATGCACAATTTGATTAGAATGTCTTGTTATTGATCCAAAATTTGAATGGATTAGAATTGAAATTTAATGTCAGATGCGTTGGATACATTATCCCATTTATGATGTTACCAACACTAAATAATAAAAGCACGTGTCTTGTACAAGAGATTTGATAAAAAAGAGTAATCCAGAGCACTTAGGTGCAAAATTGGTGTTTTAACTTGAAATGATCTGATCAAAGTTAATTGTACTATAAATTTAATTACCCCATTTAGTGATACCCTAGCCAAAATCATCATTTGAATATGGTAGGTTCAACTCATTTAATGTGTTTTAGTGTTTTTAGGCCAAATTGTGCATTTCGGTGGAAATTGGTCAAAAGCCTAGTTGGAGGTTATCGATGGCCTATTTTTGGTGTCTATAGTTTACCCTTATTTGGGAAGAAGTTGCAAACCATAGGCAAAATAATGTCTTCTCAAATAATGAGAAAAGGCCTATATGCCAAAAAGAAGCTGATGTTAAAAAAACAAAGCTCCAAATGGTGTTTGGGAGGCCTAGGATGATGCCCCCTCAAGGAAGTGGCCATCACATTTGTTGATGGATGGTCCCTGGAAAATAAACAAGAAGAAAGGTGGAATTAACCTATGGTTAAGATTAATCCAAATGAGAAATTGCTTGCATGCATTGATTTAAAAAGGATGTTGATTTGCTAAAAGGTGGTTATAATTAGGAATAAAACTCAAAATAATGATTTGTCTATAGGTAGTTATAATCATTAAGAGGACCTAGATTCGCTAAATATGATGGTGCCCCAGTTAGGACTGATTAGCAAGCATAACTTAAGGATATAACCTCGAATATATATTAAATATGAGTGGTTACAAAGTGAAGAAAGAGGTGAAAAGAAGAATAAGATTGATTATTAGAAATGATTCATTTGTACCTACCAACAAGGAGATGCTCATCCTTATTAGCAATGATACAACTAGAATGGGCAATGGGTTTATTCAATAAAGATGGGTGGAAGGATTTGCCAAGGTGCCAAGGAGAGACTTTTGTGGCTCCATTGATTATAAACCTTCTTGAAGCTGATTTTTGTTATAGCATGTGACGGTAGGCATCATGATAGAACACCATGAATACTTGGCCAAAAAATGCATAAGGATTGACTCCTGATCCAATAAACACTTGAAAATAATACACTAATAATAAAAACCATGATGACAATGTTGATATATAAATATGGATGGACTCAAGAATAATGTGTACAAGGAATCATCGAATGCATACATATAGACTGAGTGAAGGCAACAGTACTAAAACTAAAAAAATAGGCAAGCAAATAAAAAACAAACAATCAAATAGAAAGCACACAAACAAATAATTTGAAATAAATAAACAAACAAAAATCTTGAAAACAAAATCAAAAGACAGCATCCTAACAATGACCATGCCCTAGTAACGTGGATCGAGGATAACTAACTAGGCTTAGACAGGATAATTTTTTTTTGGATTTTTAAAATATTTGAATGTATTTAGAATTTTGAGGTATCTCAACTTGTTAGAGAATGACGAGATACCTATTCACAAAATGATAAAAACATTTGGCTTAGGTTACTCGTAAAATGGTAAAAGTGCATGGAAAGGGGGACTAAGGTGACTTCAACATGAATTGAGCATGGCCCACATATTCTTGAAATGACCTCAAGTCACAATAATTCTTCCCACACAAAAGGTAGGGAAAAACCAACTAGGTCCCAACAAGTTCTCAAATCTGGTAAATGGCTAGTCAAATGAAAATAGTGATGGCAAGGTGATGCGATAATGCATGATAAACAAGTGTTGCCCCTAGTTTTCCTATAAATGGTTATAACTAGGATACAATGGCATAGATCAATAATACTAGTTTCCCCATAGGTGGTTATAATTAGTAGCAAGATTGGTGAAACACTGGATTGTCCATAAGCAGTTATAATTAGGCTCACATAAACAAACTTGATATAGAATGGAAAATGAATGATATCTTGCTACATCAATTATCACACTACCTTCATAGACTATCATTTAAACATATATTGGATTGATTATTAAACTTGATTGAAATCTCCCTGCAAAAGGTGTGGGAAGAACCAAATGAACCAAGATCAAAATAGGATTGGGTAGGATGACTAAAAATAGGCTTTGGTCTAGATAGGAATGGAATGATAGGATAGAATGACATTGCTTTAGGATAGTGATGGTTTTTGATAGGTTAGATAAAAATGGCAAGAAGGATGCCCCTAAGAGATGGGGTAAATGGAAGGATACATGACAATTGTAAAAGGATATGTAATAACAGCAATGGCATGGCAATGTGAAATGGTATGGTACATGTTTCTAGCCTGGGTGTGGTTTTTTATTATATTATTCTTGTTGATGGGGAGATGCATATCTTAATCAATAAATGATACAAACAAAATACTTTATCATGTTAATTGCTAGCCCACACCTCATCTAAATAGTTGCTCTATCAAGAACTGCCTGCATATTTGGATTCTGAGAATGTTATGATCTTCGTTGGTCATTGATTTTGATTCCTTTAAATGTTGAGACAAGGTATATTTGTAGCCTCTATAAAGGAAACTGTGGCCATAGATGGTAAATAAGGACAAATAATGGATGTTAGGTTTGATTATGAAATGGAATGGCAGATGATAATGAAATGTGGAATAGCTGGGAAATAAATGAAGATTGGGATGTTCAGTCACAAGTAATGTTGTTGATTTCAAATTCGACATGGCTTTATTTATGGTGGGGCTGAAGACATCTAAATATTATCTCGATAAGACCACCAAATTATTTTGTTGCTTGATCTTAAGAGTAGCTACCATCTAATTATGTTATAGATTGGAAGCTATTTTGATTTGATCTTTGGTTTTGTCTTCATCAAGCTATGAAAAACTTTTGTGCTCAATTATTGGTGCCTCAAAGAGGTTTTCACCAATAAAGTTGTCTTGATTGTCCCATAGCACCTCCAAGAAGGTTTCACTAAGGAATGTTGAATTTTGACTTTAATTTTCTTCTAGTGATTCCAAAAAAGTTTCACTAAAAGATACTGAGTTGGAACTTTGAATGTCCCCTAGCACCTCTAAAAAGGTTTCACTAGGAAAATTTTATTCTATTACATGTGTTTGGTTTTGGCCTCCTTGATCTTCTTTAACTGCTATGCCGTCATGGATGCAGTTTAATAAAGTGTGATTGGGTCGATCTTAATCAATAATATGGCTATGTTGGTTGATGGTAATCGCCTATAGAATGGTAATGGAATGGGGAGAGGTTGCATAATCCTTATATAAAATACTAAGATAACTCATGTTGAAGCTGAAGTATTCATCCTCAAAAACTATATAAGGATCACAAATGTATTCAAATTTATTTGTGAGGCATGTATAACCAATGTTGTAACAACCACAAACATATTATTCTTTTGAATCTGATTCTAACTCAAGGGACTCTGAATCAGATGTTGATTTTGATTCTGATGTTAAATCTGATGTCAATCCAATAGTAGAACCTAACTCTAACTCTAATTTTCCATCTGATGGGTACTTTGTTTCAATGATATCTTGTTAAATTCTTGGTATTAGATAAGTAACAACCTATAATGGCATGATGGGCTCTACCAAGACTAGTTTATCAAAGTGAGACTCCTCTAGGATGGAAAAAAATGTCAAGAGACAACTCCTCAAATATTGGCTTATCAATAGGTAGATCTTGAAAAATAAGCATATGGTCAAGGTAATGATTTGCCCAAAGGTAGTTATAATAATTAAAAAGTGACTTAGTAAAGATTGGATCATTAGTGTGAGACTCCTCAACAACTGGTATAAGATCAATAGTTGATTCATCATAGGATGACTTATCATAAGTGGTTGGTTCAACAAAAACATCTTGGATTCATTGATCCTTTTGGCCTTAGTTTTTAATGAGTTAAAAAATACTAGTTTTGAACATAGCTTGGTCTTCGAATGATTGGATTGGTTAGGGTTTGGATGGGATTGGTAATGGAGGAGGAATAACCTAAATTTGGATAATGGTAGGGCATCAGGGAGCACAATTTCTTACACGAGCCAAAGCACAAAGTCCTGAGATAGTAATGATAGGGTGGTGTAGAGCACAAAGTCCTGAGATGGTAATGATAGGGTGGTATAGATCTTGATTGCTTGCACAAATCAAAGGACTAGGTCCTAGAATGATGAAAGGGTGTTGTGGAGCTTGGTTGGTCACATAAGCCAAAGGAATAGGTCTTGGTATGGCATTGTGGTCTTGGAATAAAAATGGTATGACATGGTAGAGCCTAATTACTCATAGAAGCCCAAACATCCAATTCCTCTTCAAAAACCATATCATCCCAGTCAGGGAATTGAGTTGGATTGTAAGCTAGCCTTTGACTTTGTTTCCCATATGAAGTATTATAGGGAGAATAATAAAACTCCCTAGAAAACCTATCTCTATAGGGGTTTCTATTGGGATTTTGTGTAGCCATTTTATCATAAGTTGGATTGTACAGGACTCCACCATAAGTGTAGCTATATATATCTGCATAAATGACAAAAGCTCTAAAACAAAAAGGCTTAGAGTTTTACAAACTCTAAAAAACTATATCCAAAAGATAATTGGTTCAAACTTGGTCCAACTTGGTCGAAGGTGGAGGTTTATCTCTAAAATGGTTTGTGATAAGACTTGGCATAAAATAGTCTGACATCAAATACCATACATATAAAGGTCAAACATCTGAATAAAAGCTAGCATGTCAAAATTCTAGGTCAAAGTATTCCAAATAAGGTCTAAACTAGGGAAGGGAAAAGAGTTGCTAGGTCTTTTGTCCAAATGTGGAGTCAAAAGCTAGGTTCAAATAGGCTATGCTAAGACTTTTAACCAAATGGCATCAAAATCTAGACTTGAAACAAAGGCATGATGTGATTTGATTTAATCTAAAAAGTTTGGAAATAACTTTAACATAGACCTAGCATATGGAATCAAACATAAACATGATCAGTTGGCATAAGGCATGAGGTAAAAGGCTCTTGGAGAAAGGTTGTGTTCTCTTAAATAAAGGTACAAATAATGATGAGGATAAGCATTAAACAAATAAACCATCAATAATGTTCAAATTTGGGTAATCGATTAACCAAAGTTATGTAATCTAAAAGAGAAAAATATGTGTATCAACCCCATGAATTGAGGCCTAAATAGAAATCAATTAATGTTTGAATCTAAACTTATCAAGATTAATTGAAAACTCAACATTAAAAACTAGGATTTGACCAAATAAGCTAGACAGATTAGACAACATGACAGTGTATAAAAAAGGTCTAAATAATTGATGTGAAATGGTTTGAAACAAATGGTTTTTGATACAATGGTAAACAAGTCTAGAAATAAATTAAGCAGCTTAATGTCATAAGCATGCTCGCATGATATGACCAATGCTATGTTTCAAAGACTCAAAGGTAAAATGATTTGACATGATTTAGGCAACATAACGTTGCCCGCTTCAACTCAAATACATAGTTTTGATATGGTTTATGAACAAACAAATAAACAATTTTTAGTCTCAAAACATACCAAGCAAAAATAATGACCAAAATACACTAAGTATAATTGTCTAAATCCTAGCAAGGGTATGGCAATGTGGAGTTGACTAAAATAGCAAGTTTTCAAACATTTCTAGGGGAATCAATTGCAAAATGACTTTCACATCAAATGATGAAAAAGAAAAGCTTAAAAAATTGGTGTTCACAGTACTTGGCTTTTTGTAAAAAGGTCTAGTCATTTTTGCAACCACTATATCATGTTGTTCGCTCAATATAGTGTGATGTCCAAAGTGCAGATACATCCCATGTGCAACTCCATCACTAGAAGGTAGTTTAACTGCTCAAACCTTTTAATCCTAATGAGAGTAGGTGAAGTCCATGTCAGAAGTTGAAACCCTAGATTAAAGCTTCCCTAAAGAACTCATGGGAGGTAATGATGTCCCCCTCACAAGCCAAGATATAATGAAATTAAAGACATTAAAATAAACAATTTAGGGTCATTTTTAAGGTCACCCAAACTATGACAGGTTTTTGAGAAGTACTTTAGATGACATTCTTTCTAAGCTTTAGACTAGGTTTTTTGAAATAAGGATAGCGCTTTTGATTTCAAGGGTTCCGTGAAGGGGACAAATGGAAGAGCATACACGCATAAACCTTCTTTTTACCAAACAAGTTCTAATTTAAACAACTAATTGAATAAAAAAATATTGGAAAGGTGAGTTCATTTTTAAGCACCAAGTTGAATGATTGGGTGGTGTTCTTTTAACCCCTTGGTTTTAAGTTGTAGCTTTGAAAGCCTAACTTATCAAAACATTGACTTAAGCACCTAAATTTTTCATTAATCCCAAAAATAAAGTTCCTAATTCATTTTAAAATAATAAAATAAAGTGTGAAAGCCATGTTGATGCTTAGAATTGCACTGTTTCTAACACCAATAATGGGAACTTTCAGGAATGTGGGACTTGCGACCTGAAATGACCTCCAAATTTTAAAGAAGCTGGCTCTTCTTTATCTCAAAAGTATTTTGCAAAAAAAGAAAGAAATTAAATAGAAACATAAATGCAACAAAATAAAATCTAATTATGGTGATGTGCCTGAATTTAATTCAAACCTTAATTCTAAGCACAGTGAATCTATCTTTAGGATTCAATTACATTAAAGAGCAAACAATGCATGATCAATGTAAAAGATGAGAATAGATAAGATCAAAGGCTTAAAAGTTATATGATTTTGCAATAACATAAAAAATATCAATAAAGTCACATAACTCAGTCTTCTTATTAACTTTCCAGTCACATAAAAGGCACAAAAACATGCACAGTTATACAAACTTTCTAACTCAAGAAAATAAAACAAAGGTAAACGATATTCTTGGCCATAGCAAGAAAGTCTAAAACTTCTTGATAATAATCTCTTGTAAAAAATTCTCTCTATCTTCTGATCCTCCTCCGCAGATGATCCCTGCACCCATATTTATAGCATCAAACTAGCTCTAGATTGCCCGCACGTTCCCAGAACAGTGGTCTAACTAAACTCTAACTAAACTGGAAGTGTCTAACAAAAGATATTTCTTAGATCTAAAACATTATGTCTCCCTGCAAGTTCATTGGCTAAAATAGATACATAGGACGCTTCCCACTGTGAAACAGGTGAAGACACTTGGCAGTATCCACTTTTTCACTTGAAAACCGTCTCATTATTTAGGCAACACTAGAAAATGACACTTGGCAGCTTCTATGGCACTTACAGAAAACACACGGCACTTTTTGCATAACTTATACTCTTTATATGTCTTTGCTTAGGAGTGCTTCATCTTTGACATCTGTCACAATCTGTTGCTTCAAAACTTTTAACAACTGATAGAAAATGGGACCCACAACACTTCTTACCTGAGCAGCTTCAAAAGGGGAACAGGGACAGGTGTCACTTTCCACGTATCTTTAACAAGGGACACATGGTGGCTTCTGTTGCTTTAGCTAGGGACATGTGGCAGCTTCCATTGAGCTTTAGCTATACGACAGAAACCTTTGAGACTCATTTTAGATTCACACAAATGATGACACTTGTAGGCTTCCACTTACTTTAGAAACAAAACCAAGGGCCCACCACACTCTTTACTCAATCAATGAAACAAAATGAAGAAACTGTGGATGTCAACACTTGGTGGCTTCCACTACTTTGAGATAGGGGCATGTGGCATGTTCTGATGCTTTTTAGAAACATATTGAAACCTTTCGTAGTTGCCACTTGGTGCCTTTCGCTTGACCCTAAGGGAAGCTTATTGACAAAAGCTTTCAAAACTCATAAGAAATTTGAAACGTAGATGCTGACACTTGTCACACTCCACTGAGTTACCATGGGACACGTGGCACATTTTGAGCAACTTATAAAAATTATAAAATGTGTCTCGGCTAATGACACTTGGTAGCTTTTGCGAGACTTTGATACTTAGACAAAATTTGGGCAAAAAGAAACTTGCGCCTGTGATCTTGTGTCAAAAAACTTCACTGCCGCGAAACGAAACACGCAGGGATAAAACTTGGAGCGCACAACTCAAAAAATGAAAAATGTAGAGTTTTTTACTCTACAGTTCTTGGCAACCCTGAGGACTTCTGAGCCTGCTCAAAAAGAATCCAAAGAATGTATAAAAAATGTGAAAAATCGCAACTTTAATAAGGTTGTCTGATAAACAGACCATTCATCATCAGATAATCCCTACTTATTTTGCAATTTTTGGAAGGCTAAATCA
Organism: Torreya grandis; assembly: GCA_037957365.1. Classification (NCBI taxonomy): domain Eukaryota; kingdom Viridiplantae; phylum Streptophyta; class Pinopsida; order Cupressales; family Taxaceae; genus Torreya; species Torreya grandis. Next base: position 2,607,156 of record JARHVA010000127.1, read on the forward strand.
AGGTTGATGATATCCTTGTGTGAAAAATTTTGCAAAATATGAACTGTAGCCTTCAATTGAAATTCAAGCTGGGACATGGGCATCAAAACAGCTTCCACTTCAGGCACTGATGAATCATCTGTTAAACCTTGGAAAATTGATTGATCACTTTGCCTGGCTAACAACAAAGGTTTAATCTCATCAACCATCAACACCGTATTGCTATCAGAAAAAGGAGAGGGAAGACCCAATTACACCAAATCTTCAATGTGTTGTTTCATGTCTTTGATTCCTTCTTTCACCACAACTAGAAGCTCTTCACATTTAACTGCTATGGAGTTGCAATTGAGAACTTCATTCACTCTTTTTGCACTGATCATTTTGTTACTAATCCATGTTACTGATAATGTTCCATCAGTTGCATCATATAGCTTTTGCAGCAACATTTGAGAGTCAAACACTCTCAAAGAAACAGTGGACAGAGTGGCTTCAACTGAAGTCTCTACCATTTCGCACAATTTCTATGCATTTAGCAGAAAGGTTAGAGAGCGTATGAGCTGAGTAATCTCCTCAGAGATTCTTTTCCATGTTGATACATAAAGCTCCTTAACTAGATTCAAAACCCCTGCATTCTTTGGCCTATTAGCCAACTCAAGTGTCAATTGTTCTGTCATTTATCACTCAGCTTGAAGTTCGGCCTGTATGGCAGTGGTATTATTCTGCTCATTCAGTAGATTCTGTTGAAGTTAAGCGACCTGTAGCAGGCTTTCCTCACATTTTTCCTATAATGTTGCCTTTTCCTACTTTAAGGCTATCACTGCATCTTTCACCTTCATCAGCACTTCTTTTAAAGAATCATTTTGATCTTAAATAGCTTGGTGAGTCTGAAAATAAATAACATCTTGCAACTATTTTTTGAGACTCTCTATTTTGTTATTCTTGGTATTGATTTTTATAGTCAAACCGCTATAGTTTGCCTTCTCTCGAGCTAGATCAACCTCCATCTTCTGTAGCTTCTTTGATACTTTCAAATAATAATTAGCTACTATAGAAGTGGATTCATTTAGCAGCTCAACCTTATCTTGTGGTCTGAAAAGTGACATATATATTGCCACTGCATTCATTATATAATCTCTGGGCTACATATGCTCATTTGGCTTGACTATATTAGGTGAAAAATGGGTCACCATTAGTTGTTGCTAGATTGGGTCAAATTGTGACCTCATATGTGGTGTAGCTAGGGCTTTATTATCTTTGATCCTCTTTTTCTCCATTTGGGCTTCTCTAGCCTTCTTAGCAACATCTGCTTGAGTTTGGAAGGTAGAAGGAGAGGCAATGTGCCCACCTGCAAAAGGATAACCCTGTGGCAAGCCACAGGGAATAGCTAAATGTTGGCTAGGGGAAATTTGAGGAGGTACTTTCTTTGGGATAGAGGGGGAAAAGTGACGCAATGATGTGGCCTGAGTATGAATAGATGGGGAAAAATGAGAAATGGGTAAAGCAGAGGTGGCAGGGGATATTATTTGGCCACACAGGGTTTTCACCCCAATAGAAGAAGAGAGAGACTGAGAAGAAGAAGGAGAAACAACACTTACCTGAGGAGCAACCAAAGTAATCTGTGGTTGGTGTTGTGAGGGTTCTGCCCCCTCCTCTGAATCAAGCTAAAACCTTATCCTCTTACGTTTCCTTGGCATTTCTTCTTCTAGCTGTGTTTCCTTCTCTTTAACATTTATCACTGCTGCTAGTGGTGAATGTACAGAACTAGGAACCCCAAAGGTTGAAACTGATGGGGAAGATTTTGGTGGTGAGGATACCATACTCTTTTGTTTTTCAATGGCACTAAGAGATTGGGGCCACATAGTTACAGTGACTGTAGTTGAGGTTTGCCTTGGGGTCTGCAATGTTTGACTGGATTCTGCTCTAACTTCTGACTCTCCACCCTGTGTCTGCAAATTGCTAGTATTAGGGCTAGAGACAGGAGATAGATGACATTCATCCCAGAGTTCTTCCCATTTCTCATCTGAATCCACATTTCCAAAAGAGTGAGTTGTCTTACAAATCTCTTGCCTATATTTCTAATAGACTTCTATTTTCTCAGAGTTCTAGTCTTTGTTCTTTAATGCTCTTCTTAAACCAGAAGTCATTTTGATTTTAGGATCAAAATCCTTTTGCTTAACATAAAAATTTTCCCATGGCCTGTCCTCTTGAAGGGGCAAATCCATCAATTCTACATAAAAATCAGGAATATCTTCCCTAGGATTTCTTTTGTTTTCCCAAAAAGGAAGGCCCTCATGCACAATTCTAGCAGCAACCTTATTATTCTTGACCCATGAAGTTATGAAACCATTTTGGGTCATATCCCCATTTATCTTCAATTAGAAAGAAACCCAAGAAGGCTAGCTTTCTCAGCAACATGAGCTCAGCATCTCTGACCTCTAGGGCCATGTTGTTTGTCACCCATGGAACATCATACATTTTCTTCTTTTTCTTCCCAGTGCCATATTCATTATCCACCATAGACACTTGCTTGGTGACCTCTAATAATGCTAACTTAAGGTTCAAAATCTTAGGTAGCAACACTGGTTCTCCAATAAAACTATGGACTTTAATAATAGTATGATGGGATCCAAAAAAGTAATCACAAGGAATAGTGTAATTGGTCATAATGCCTAAGACACTTAGAGTCAATCTATTTACAACCAGCTCTGGGCTTAGATGACAAAAAGCAGGGGCAATAAGAAGTTCCCAAAATTGATATGGGTCACTAGTTTTGGACAAGATATGTGTCCATGTAGACACAGGAATGGTCCTATGTAGACTGAAGCTTGGGTCATACATATTTAGATGCATGTGTTGGGAAAAGATGCCAGAGTTTTGATACAACATAAGGTGAAACAGATAAGAAGAATACTTGAAAATCCCTTTAGATATGAACTGGGTGAGTTGTTCAACCATTGAATATGCAATCTTCTCAGAGAAATCCAGCTGATATTCTTGAGACTTGTCAACAGTTTTCAATCTGAATAGAATAGCCATTTGCTCTTCATAGACAGTTATATCCTCTTTCATTCCAAAAATGAATGCCATCATGGAAAGTGCCTCTTGACTAACTTGTGAAAATTATGCTCTTGTTGTTATTACTAGTACAGTGGTATCATCATCCCCTAATTGCAATTCTGATTTCAGAAACCTCAATTGATTATTGACGTTTGCCCACATTTTCTACATTTTGGTAATGGTGGGAAACATGGTTGTCTTGTCATGATACAGGGCCAACATGTCCTTGATAGCCTTTGGTGCAATCTACACCACAAATGGACCCTATTGTATGGTATTTGAGGGAGCATGAAACAATTCGATGCATATTTCAACCAAGTCAGGGCACGGATGCACACTTGGGACAATGAATTGTGCCAGTTGGGAAGTCCATATCCTCATTGTGAATGTTTCATATTTTCTAGCCTTATCCCTCTAAATACACCTTTGATGTGCCCCTTCTCTTAGAGTTTTTCTAGGCTTTTGAAGAATTAGGTCCATGATTCCATTTACAAAATCATTCACCTTTGCTAGGTCGTTTACATAACCAACTTCAGGGACTCTAGTCCATGGATAGGTCTTTAAAGATTGTGCAGGGGCTGAAGCATATGATTTTCTTGTGAGAAAATTATCAATGGATTCGTAAATCCCAGACCCTTGTTGCGAAGACTGTGCTCCCTTCATATCTATATCTATACTTGGAAATAGTGAACTGTGGTAACAGGTATGGAGCTTTGCAATAGGGAAGACACTTTCACTAAGCAGGTTTGCTATGAACTGAAAATGTAGGTAACAAGGATTTTTATGTAGATGGAGGAATGTTTGAGACACTTGTAAGCTTTAACTCTTGTTATGGGGTATTTAATGACCCATCAAGTCTCGAAAATGGCATTAAAATCAGATAATTGTTAGCAAATCTTATTGAATCTACTTGGGATAGCGAGTCAGACACATCATGAAATGGCTGCGTAAGGTACTTTGGGGAATGTTAGAAATTTGAGAGAGATTTAATGTGTCAAGAGTTTTAAAAATTTTGAAAAAGACTCTGAGCCGCGGCCACGTGTTCAAAGAACACTTATTAAAAGAAAGAGTGGGAAAGAAAAAATGAGAAAACAAAGCAACAAGGAAAAGGAAACTATCTAACTATAATACATTAACTAGGTATCTTTGCCTCCCTCCTGGATCAAGGGAAGAATTTATGAAGTCTCCTTCATGGTGAGAAGACTTATGGTGCCAGACAAGTGGCTAAATGGGATGAAGCTTTGGTGAGTTGTTCTTCTTGCATGCCACCTTGATTGGATTGCATCCCAGTGGATCAGAGTCAAACATGCTACCAACATATACATACTCTTCTTATTCTTGAAAGCTTGTCGAATGTTGGTTCTTCATACTGGCGTGTCTCATCAAGAAATTGATGGCTATTGGCTCATTACCATAAGCCCTTTGATATACATCATTGATTGGCTTATCTCCTTCTGTCTCAAACTCGGGTTCCATTGCATGATCATCCTCTTTAATGACTTTAAAAATATCATATTCAAATTTACCAACCTCTTGAAAGGATAAGCCTGAAAGCTTGCAGCAATTTTGCATATTTATTTGAGTCTCAATGTTGTCTTGTCCATCCGCAACCAGCTCACAGCCTCTTTGAAGAATAGTATAACCTACGCCAATGACTTCAAACAAGTCATTCAAAACATGATCAAGGACATGTCCATGTTCCTCCATATTGTCTTGCAAAGTGAGAAGAAAGTTAGAAATTATCTCTTCCTCATTAGAGATTAAGGCAAAAGCTTATGACTTGTCCTCTTGTTCATCAAAGGGTGTACCTATGGTGATCTCCTTCTCATCTGCACTCATGAAATCTCTCTGACCAGCCATGAACTGAGCACACTCCTCCTCACTTGCTTCCTCCAAAAGAGGTTCCTCTTTGAGAAAGGATGAAGTGAAGAGCTGATAGTTATACATGTGTGGGAGAGAAGGCAATCCTTGAGCTAGAATTGAATGATTCTCCTCTTTCCATTTAGCCAACACTTTATCTGTATCAGATGTGGCTTGATAGCTCTCCTCGAGGGGTGTAGATGGGATGTGTTTAAATGTATGATCTTCTGCTTGATCCTCACCATGAGTAAGAGCAGCCTCAAATTTTTCAAGGCTTTGAGCAAAACCTTTCTCCTCCTCCTTTCTCCCCCATGATTCCATTGTTTGCTTCCAACTCATGACCTTGGAATTAGAACTTTTCCCTTGGAAAGAGGCAGCAATTTTATCTTCTTCAAGGTCCCGACTTGGTTCATGATTTTCCCTCTTCCAACTCGGAATCTGGAATTCAAGTTGAGAGACCTGAGGATTGGTAGAAGAGGTATCTTTTGGCCTTTCTTCCCTTAAAACATTTGGAATTTTATGATCTCCATTAAATATGACATAAGTGCCCAGACTAGTGGAGTCATAATTTCCATATGGTTCACTTTGCATCATAGCTAACAAATGGTTATTTTCCTCTTCTTGGTCATGTTCAGTCCAGTCACCTAACTCCTCAACAAAGACCCTTTCATCCTTATTTAGCATAGCATGAGCTGCCTCTAATTTTGAAGTTGGTTCATTGATGATGTGATCCTTAGATAGTGGCTCAGATATTATTTTCATCTTTGAACCACATTTGGTTTTTAGGATGAGATGAGACCAATCAAGTGACATATATCCTCCTATCTTGGCTGTAAAGTCTCTGGATAAACATAAACCAAATACAGGGGGTATATCTATGACTACCACATCTTGATTAACAATTATATTAGGACAAGCATATAATTGCAATGGGAGTTGTTTAATTCTCCCTATTATTTGCACCGATTTGTCATCCAGCTGCATAACTCCTCTAGTAAGTGGCTCATACTTTATTTTTAAAGCATCTACTATTTACTTAGGCATTACCGTAGTACTAGCCCCTGAGTCTATCATTGCATTATGCAACAATTTATTTTCAACTATCAAAGTCAAATAGAAGGGCTCTGGTTTAGATTTACTTACCTCTGCTACATTATTCAAAAGGGATGTTGTCTACAGAGGAACTGTGTCTTTGAGCTTTTCTTTATCAGCAGGTCTTTCTTTTGTACCAGTATATTTAGGCACTACTTGGCCTTGTAGAGCTTCTCGTAATAGTGTCTTTTGCTCAAGAATAGCTAATATGTTCCATATTGATACTTGTATTGGGGTCTTCTTTAGTTGATCCACCACATTCATTGGTCCCAAAGTTTGGGTTCTTAGAAAATAAGGATATCTTGCTTTTTCTTGAACTTGTCCAATAATTACTTGGTGTTGCACTGGCTGAGGCACTTCTTGTCTAGAAAATGTATTTTGATGGCCTTGAAATGGAGGATTCCCTATAACTCCATTATTTGTGACTTCAAGCTGCTCCATCATCCTTCTCTTTGATCTAGTGTAGTAATCTGATTGTACTACTAGCTTCTTAGAAGTGGAAGCTTCATTCAAGAATACTAACTCTTCATCTTTAACCCATGAAAATAAAGCATGTTTAGGGGCTATTTCTTCTCGTTGTTGTAAGGACATCCCTTGAAACTAAGTCATCAGGACTAAATTTTGCATACCAGGGGATTGGTAGGCTTGAGTGTCAGAAGTACTTGCAAATTGTCCATCCATTCTTCTTTGCTCTGCTACCTTTTGTTGTAGATTACCCATGGGACAATCTCTGGGCATATGAGCATTATTACAAGGGAAACACCAGGCATTGGTGCCATCTATATAATTAGGTGTAGGGACTGCAACTAATTAGTTTGCTGGCTGAGGGCTATTTTGCCTTTGAGAACCCTAATATTGGTTTGGCTGTGGTGGAAATATATTTCCTTGGTAGCCCTGATATTGGGATTTAGGATAAGGATTTTGTTGTCTTTTTATGTTAATTAACTCTTTAGAAAATGTCCTTAAGATGTTCTTGATATCATCCATCTCAGATGACTGGGCAGGGACAAGTTCTTTAGCAGGTTGTTAAGGATATGTGTACATAGACATAGGTGGGGCTATGGAATTAGGGGTTTCTTGAGGCAAAGGTAAGGCAATCTATGGAAACATGGGCATGGGAGGCCTTGGGGGCAACTTTCCAGCATCTATTAAATTATTTTTAGCTCTGACTACATATTCATAGGCTTCTGGCAGAGTCTGACCTCCAAGTGACTGAATCATTACTGATATATCTAAATTTAAAGCTTTAAGATAAAATACTATAGCCATACCTAGTAATGGTCTTACTGTAGTAGGAATCCTTTTCCAAGTCTTTTGAAATCTTGAATTGAAGTCATTCATTGCTTCTTGTGGTGCCCTTTTGATAGTAATCAATTGTTGCAACAAAGAAGATTTATCACCCTTTTCTTCAAATCTTTCAAAGAAAATATCTCCAAGTTGATCCCATGTAGATATTGTATTTGGGGTCAAAAATCGGTACCATTCCAGAGCCTTCCCTTTAAAAGAAGCTGCTAACAATCTTATGGCCACATTTTGTTGTGTGACCACATGTATAGCACAGACATCAGACACATCCTGCAGATGTTCTTCAGGGGTTTTGAAATCTTGCCCACTGAATTTGGGTAGAGCTTTCAGGGCATTTACTGGAATAGGGTCCCGAGTGGCTGGTGGTATTGGTAGAATCAAAGGACTGCCAGTGTTCCAACTTGCATAATTTCTTGGAGCTATAGGTGCTCCCATGTTTGCTCTTAGTATTGGTATAAACTAATTGACCCTTCTTCTTGAACTAGTTATCAATGGTGGAAAAAGAATACCTAGATTTATAGCACATTGAGATCTTGTTACCGGTCCACAACTTCGACTCCTTGTATCTCTCTGGTTCATACGGTCTTGAAAGAAACTTCAAGATAAAGTCCCACTGGGCGTGCCAAAAATTGTTGATGCCTAGAATTGCACTGTTTCCAACACCAACAATGAAAAATTTTAGGAATGTGGGACTTACGACTTGAAACAACCTCCAGATTTTAAAGAAGCTGGCTCTTCTTTATCTCAAAAGTATTTTGGGAAAAAGGATAGAAATTAAACAGAAACACAAATGCAATGAAAGAAAATCTAACTATGGCAATGCACCTGAATTTAATTCAAACCTTAATTATAAGCACAATGAATCTATCTTTAGGATTCAATTACATTAAAGAGCAAACAAGGCATGATCAATGTAAAAGATGAGAATAGATAGGATCAAAGGCTCACAAGTTAGACGATTTTGCAATAACACAGAAAATATCAACAAAGGCACAGAACTCAGTCTTCTTATTAATTTTTTAGTCACATAAAAGGCACAAAAACATGCACAGTTATACAAACTTTCTAACTCAAGAAAATAAAACAAAGACAAATGATATTCCTGGCCATAGAAAAAAAATTTAAAACTTCTTGATAACAATCTCTTACATAAAATTCTCTCTATCTTTTGATCCTCCTCCATAGATGATCCCTGCACCCATATTTATAGCATCAGACTAGCTCTAGATTGCCTGCACGTTCCCAAACCAATGGTCTAACTGAACTGGAAGTGTCTAAAAAAAGATATTTCTTGGATCTGAAACATTCCATCTCCCTATAAGTTCATTGGCTGAAATAGATACATAGGATGCTTCCCACTGTGAAACAGGCAAAGACACTTGGCAGTATCTACTTTTTCACTTGAAAACTATCTCATTATTTAGGCGACACTAGAAAATGACACTTGGCAGCTTTTGTGGCACTTACAAAAAACACACAGCACTTTCTACGTAACTTATACTCTTTATATGTCTTTGCTCAGGAGTGCTCCGTCTTTGACATCTGTCACAGTCTACTGCTTCGAAACTTTCAACAACTTACAAAAAATGGGACCCACAACACTTCTTCCCTGAGCAACTTCAAAAAGGGAACATGGACAGGTGTCACTTTCTGCGTATCTTTAACAAGGGACACGTGGTAGCTTCCATTGAGCTTTAGCTATACAACAAAAACCTTCGAGACTCATTTCAGATTCACACGAATGATGACACTTGTCATCTTTCACTTACTTTAGAAATAAAACTCGAAGCCCACCATAGTCTTTACTCAATCAATGAAACAAAATGAAGAAACTGTGGATGTCAACACTTGGCGGCTTCCATTACTTTTAGCTAGGGGCACGTGGCGCATTTTGATGATTTTTAGAAACATATTGAAACCTTCTGCAGTTGCCACTTGGAACCTTTCACTTGACCCTGAGAGAAGCTTATTGACAAAAGCTTTTGAAACTCATAAGAAATTTTAAATGCAGATGCCGACACTTGTCGTGCTCCGTTGAGTTACCACGGGACACGTGGCACGTTCTGAGCAACTTATAAAAATTATAAAATGTGTCTCGGCCAATGACACTTGGCAGCTTCCATGAGACTTTGATACTTAGACAAAATTTAGGCAAAAAGAAACTCGTGCCCGCGCTCTTGTGTCAAAAAACTTCACTGCCTCAAATCAAAACGCGCAGGGACAAAACTTGGAGCGCATAACTAAAACTCAAAAAATGAAAAATTTAGAGTTTTTTACTCTACAAGCCACTAATTTAGTTTTCTTAGATAAATTTTCATGTAGATCTTGTAAGAAAAATGTTAGCAAGTTGCTTAGATTTGAAGGACTTTTGAGGATGAAACAAGAACTTTTGAAAAATGAGCTCTCACATTGACAATCGAGTTGGGTTGATAGGGGAGTTAGATTGGTAGTTGAGTCGAGTTAATAGACGAGTTGGATTAGACGGTGAGTTGGGTTGATAGGTGAGTCAGGTTGATAGGCAAGTTGGGTTAGACAAGTGAGTTACGTTGAAAAGTGAGTCAAGTTGGACAGGCGAGTCGAGTTAGATAGGCAAGTTAGGTTAATAGGTGAGTCAAGTTAACAGGTAATTTGGGTTGGATAGGTGAGTCAGGTTAATAAGTGAGTTGAGTTGGATAAGTGAGTTGGGTTGGACAAGTGAGTTGGGTTGGACAAGCGAGTTGGGATGAACCAGAGCCAAGTCAGGATGAACTAGAGCTGAGTCAAGCTGAACCAAAGCTAAGTCAAGCTGAACCAAAGCTAAGTTGGGATGAACCAGAGCTGAATTGTGTCAAACCCGAGCTGAGTTGGGTCAAACCAAAGCTAAGTTGGGATGAACCAAAGTTAAGTTGGGCTGAACCAGAGCTGAGTTGGGCTGAACCAGAGTTGAGTTGGGATAAACTAGAGCTGAGTTAGGCTGAACCAGAGCTGAGTTGGGATGAACCAGAGCTGAGTCAGGAAAAACCAAAGTCAAGTTGGGCCAAACTAGAGCCAAGTTGGGATGAACCAGAGCTAGGTCAGGATGAACTAAAGCCAAGTTGGCATAAACTAGAGCTGAGTTGGGTCATCCCGAGAATAAAATTGTGGTTTATAAAAATGGACTTTTTTGCTCAAATTTATGCTTTCTTTGCTTTCATACTCCAAGACCCTATATGAAAATAGTTAGTAGGTTACTTTTAGAGGATTTGTGAAGTCCCACTAGGTGTGTCATTATGTGAACTAAGAATTTGATGATGAAGGAGAGATTAGTATTGTGTTAGTGGATAAATCAAATCAAAAGCACACTAAACTAACACCTTCATGCCTAATTACTAGGGTGAGCTTAATAACAAAACAAATGAAAATCACAACTACAAAGTAAGGAAAAACAAGAATACTTCACCTTCCTTGGAAGCTCTGGCTTGCTCGGTTTGTACTCATGAAGTTTGCATTAATAGAAGCTTGAATACCTCCATCTTTCCTTGGCACCTTGCTTGGCTTTGGCTTCAATATTTTGGCATCAAAACTTTGGCATGTGAGAGCTTTTTGGAATCAATTTGACATGGTAACTTTGCACAAATTAAGCTCAAAATTCATGTGCCAAGGTCTCATATTTATAGATTTTAGAAAATGGCTAGAATCAACCTTAACCATCCATCTCAAGATTGAGATGTGTGGCTAAGGATTAATCCAATTATGTAATTAAAAATACATAAATAGGCTCATTAATATTTGGGATAGAGGGGCATTTAAGAGGCATGAGAGGCATTGATGAGGCATGGGAGGGGTTAACCTTGATATTTGATGCATTTATGGCCTAGGGATGTCTTTCCAATAAATGATGTCACTTGATGATGCAATTATTCAATATTTATTTCTAAAAATAAGTATTCAACAAGTTTACATGAAATTCTTAATTAGACTCTAATTTAGTTTAATTAGCTCTTAAGCATGATTAAGCACTTTGTGCACAAATCACTCAAATTGATCAGAATGCCTTGTTATTGGTCTAAATTTTGACTGAATTAGAATTAGAAGTCAATGTCAGATGTGTTGGATCCGTTATCCCATTTAGGATGTTACCAACACTAAATAATAAAAGCATGTGTCTCGTGCAAGAGATTTGATAGAAAAGAGCAATCCAGAGCACCCAAGTGCAAAATTGGTATTTTGACTCGAAATGATCTGATCAAAGTTAGTTGGCGCATAAATTACATTGCCCCATTTAGTGATACTCTGGCCAAAATTAGCATTTGAATATGGCAGTTTCAACTCATTTAATGTGTTTTAGTGTTTTTAGGCCAAATTATGCATTTTGGTGGAAATTGGTCAAAAGCCTAGTTGGAGTTTGGAGGTGGCCAGTTTTAGGTGTGTACACACAAGGACACATTCGCTCATAAGCCAACCATAGAAAATAGTGAAATCCAAAATTAAAAGCATGAGATACATGGAAAAATGAACATATGACCACAAGTTAAGCAAACATAATCATTTATTGACTATAACTCAATAAAAACCTAAAATGGTGTTTTGGACATTCTAAGAGCATATGGGGTTGTACAGGGGCAAATAAATAGTTAATTTGTAGACATTTTGGATTAAACGTAGGTATTGTGTTTGTTCCAAAGTGAATAAAATATCAATTTTTAAGGAAACCCTAAGTCAATGGAAGATCATATAGGGCCCAACATGAGGGGAAAGTGTACCAAAAATATCTAAATATATACACATAGACTAAGTGTAATAAAATATAATAAAGACACCATGGGAAAATGTCTTGTATAAAAATTAGGTGTCTACACATACTCACACCATATCTAAATCCATGTTATGTATTTTGCATTCTTGCATCCATCATTTGAATTTAAATTAGTTGTACTTGCATTTAATCATTTTTTCTCACTTTTTAGTTATGCATTGTTAGCATTACTTTACCATTCTAGACATTGTCAATCAATTACATCTATCTTCTTAGTTATACTTCAGCGAATACACGCTTCTTACTTCTTAGATATTTCTTGCTAGTATTTAACTATATATCTAACTCTAAAAACTTTGTTTTGCCATCTTCTCTATATAAGATTTAACCAAATATTTTAAATTTAATAAAATTTCCTTGCCCATAATTGAATAAGTCCTTGACACTTTCATTTATGGTTGAATACATCATAATCCAATTAAATGTATTATGAAGAAATTGGATTATGATGAATACATCACTTCCATTTCTTTAATATTTTTTCTTGATAAATAACATTATTTATTATTGAACGTCAGCATCTCTTTGTTTCCTACTCTTCACTTATATTAAAAATATTATAATATTAATATAAAATTATAATACCTCAAATAATTAACAAAAAAAATCCACTATAATTTATAATTATAAAAAATGATTTAATGAAAAAAATTATATTTTAAAAACACCTTCAAACATTAAAAAAAAAAAATTAACATAATGCCACAAAACATATTACAACCAATTCTCACCTTTCAATAAATAAAACATTCAAAAATAATAATTTTATGAGAGAACATGTATTTGAGGTCATGACATACATTGCGTTATTCCAAAAAAAAAAATTATTCTTTGATGATGAAATTGTCATGATTTTCTAAGGTCTCTCATCACAATTCATAAATCAACGAGGGAATATTCATGCATCATTTCAACGGATACGTAAGTTTACGTTTTTATATTTAATTTTCATTTAACCTTTCTTTTCAATTTATTTTATTTCCACTTTATTAAAGTAAAAACAAAACACTTCACATGATATAAAACAAATTAGTCGCACTTTTCTTTTCCAAGGGTCGTGTTGAACTTTCTAACAAGGATAGGCTAGTTCAAATGAGTCTTAATATGCCTTAGTTCTACATTTATCACAATATTATCCTTAAATATCACATGTGAACATCACTCACCATTTTTAAGCCTACCTTGGTTCCCTTGAGTGATTTTTGTGCCCGTAGGATAGTATGGCCAAAATCGTCGGAGACAATTTTAATCATGTCCTTGCACAAAACCTTGGACTTGCAGGTATAGTTTTCTCTCTTTTTTTTAAAAAATATAAATAAAATTATCTAATAAAAGCGAGAGGAGAGAATGTAATAGTATAAGATATCAATAAAAATGACAAAATTTAAATTTGATATTATAAAATTATTATAGGAAAAAGAAATTAGTGAAGGTATTAAAAAATGTGGTATGTTGAATATATAATGACGTTTAAAGCTTATTTATATTTTTTTTGAAAAAAATATTGGCCCAACACATTTATATAGATAGATTAAGGACATCTATCACCAATTAATTAAAAAAATTAGAAATAAAATGGTGATTTTGTTAATCAATGTGATGTCGTTCAATGGGTAAAAATATATGACAAATCCAAGATAGCTAGTTACCTTGATATTGATACATCTAAGAATTTTTTAAATAAATGTATTTATAATATCTATACTAATTTATAATATAAATCAACGAATTCCAAAAAAAAAGATGAATTAGATTTTGACATGGATCACTCACGGATCACTAAAGAATTAAGGAGGAGAAAGGGATTTCACAAAGAGACCCCTTTTTGAAAAATATGTCTGAAGCAAGAACAAAGGAACATTGGTGAAGCACATTAAAACCTTATGTGCATGTATTTATAAGTATTATCTATGCGTTTTAGTTTCGCCTATAACTTTGTGATCTTACGATGTGGTTGCTCCAATCATATGGGGAGATGAATGCATAAACAAGTCCCTAGGTAAGTACCATTTTTTTGTTGTATTTGTATACATTTGTTTATTCCATTAAACACTAACATACATTGTAGGTCTACATAATCCTATTGAATTAAATTATCTCGTCACATCCTTTTTCCTTTTTGTTGTTTTCCTTTTTTCTTATTTGAATGGATGCTAAGCAATAATTCTCTGTTTAAAAATTTAGTCTAAGAGGATTCTTTTTAAGTGCATTCACAAAATTTAGTGGATTGTGACTCATAGATTTAGAACATGGAGTAGGTGTCAAAATAATTAAACATATTAAATTTCATTATAAAGGATAAAGAAGAATCATAATAGGTATGGGAGAAATGAGAATGGAGGTATAATATGACTCGAACAAGAACACATCTTTACTCTCATACTTTTAAAAAAAATTAATTTTATATCAAAAATCTATACTATCCAAATGATATACTATTATTGATTACCCTAATATTTTTCATTTGTACTCTCCAATTGATTTTATTCATTAACTATTTCCAAACCAATAAAAAAAAATTCAAACATGATCAATTTTTTATTATTCATATTCCATGGTTGAAAAAGAATAAATTACATATTTGATTTCAACAAAAAGAATTCATCACATAATTTGTATTCAATCATTCCCATCTCATGATTTAAACTAAGAGATCATAACATATTTTTGGAAGGCCTAATGAATGTTAATAATGATGTTTTTAACCTTTATGAGACATGACAGTAATAATTAAATGTTTTATGAATTGTATTAATCGTTCGTATTGAAAATCATTTTATGAATTTATAAATGCACTAAATGACATTATTAAAATAAGAAAACATCGTGATGTTTTTAATACTATCACACATAATTTTACAAATATAATTTTGAACGAGCTCAAGAGAAATCATTATACAAACCTCCAAATGCAGTGATTGGGCAGTCCTAAAAGAGGGGGAGGAATAAGGTTTTCATGATAACATTATATATATCCAAATTGTATAATCCTCCACCAAAATCTATAAAAAAAAAAAATGCCCACCGAGTCGATGTCCATTTTGTTGAGCAGGCATTGAGTGGTGGTAATCCCACTTGCGCTAATAACTAATGGTTAGGCTTTAGTGGTGGACGCGTCCCTCGACAAGTCCCTCATGGTTTCCTCGTCTCATTATGTTTTTCTTATTCTCAATCGCTTACTTTTTAATATGTTATTCCTCTCATCTCCACCAAGATTGGTCTTTTCATTTACTTAAATACTTTATTCGTGTCGCTTCCGCAAAATGGAAGAGGCACTCCGCATTTGTCGATGATGGAAGTTCATTTTTATGTGGGGTAGAGCTTAAAAGGAGTAATAATGAGGCCCTTTTGTAACATAAATAATGCGAATTTTGGAAAACGAGCCATGATAGATAGGAAGGGGCAAGCTAACGATACAAGTGTTTTTTTATATTGGGAAGTTGTCTTTTGTGTAAGTCATTTGTCTATGAGCCGAGGGTTTTTTTCGTGATGATGGTTTACGGAGTGTGAATCGAAATGTCAATTATAAAACTCTTACACGTTTTTTATCTATAAATTATTGTAATTTAATTTATGGATTTTCAGAATACAATAACTTTTAAAGTTGGGGGTGGTTTTTTTTTTTTTTTTTTTAATTAAATTGTTTAAGTGGTAAAAGTGGGTGAGTTATTTTATTTTATTTTTCAAATTGACTTGATTCCAAAATTTAATGGGGAGAACGTCTTTATGTATTAATGAGTTTATAGGTTTTCCTATTTCTTTTGTCACATTATTGATATATTGTAGATTTGAGCATTTATTGTTGATTCTGATTAGTGAATCATCTTTTGGGTGATGGGGCTTATCTCTACTTTAAATAACTATTGTCACTATCTCTACATCTTTGGATGCAATGACAGCGGATACAAGTGGGAGTGATCATGGCATCGAAATAAGCAAGAAAGTTCATTCCAAAGGTTTTTCATGATGTGTTAACCCAAACACTTCGTCGTTGTTTGTGATCTCGTTGAATTTGATAAAGCTTTCAATTATTTTGAGAATTACACTCTGATTGCTTATTTTGTGGGAAGAGTCCCCCCTGAGAGCCTCTTAAAATAGTGGGATCATAACCATTGGCAAGGGCATGGTGTGAAACTGGAAGGAGTCCAAAATCTTACCAAGGATTTCTTCTTGTTTCATTTCATCATTTCATAGCACTGCAAATCCATTCTTAATCATGGTATTTGGTTCATCTGCAACATGTTGGAAGTGTTCTCTCATTGGACTCGAGACTTTAAAATTTTAGAGCAAACAAAACTAAAAAATTTAGTCTGGGTCAAGTTTCTTGGCTTACCTCTCCCCCTTTAGAGTTTTATTGACCAATTCATAAATGCCTTAAGGTGTTTCATATGCCATGAACAAGGAAAAAAAATTATGTCTCGTCCCCAAAAACGGGTATCTATAGAAGTGGATCTATCCCAAGATCTCAAAGAGTCTATTTACATTCAAGTTGGGAAAAATCAATTTACTTAGCGTATGCTTTACATCAATTTATTAAATACCTAATTTAGGTGCTAATCCTCAAATCATATGATCCGAGAATGTCCCTTAATGGTATATGTTCCTCCTACTCCTAAAGGGTGCATTAGAGCCAGAACCCAAAATGGAAATGTTGATGATTGGACTACTGTCACTAATAAAAAAGAATAACTCTGTAAGAGGTAATAGTAAACCTTAGTCTTCTACTTATCGTTTGATCATGGCTCCCAGTGCCTCGAATCTTGTTGGCAAATCTTCTATTTCCATGCATAATAAGGCTTCAAATTTGTTTATGCACACACCATAAATGGTAGATACTTTTGTTGATACTCCGCCCTCAGCTCCGTAAGCCCACTTATCACAACCCCCTCCCAGGGTAACCTCGTCAAAAGAAGAACTTAATCTCATTACCCGAGACCATAGAATAGTCCTTCAACATTCTCGAAACCCCTCTCCTTCACATGAGGATAAATACATGGCACATAAGCGGTAACCTTTCCAACTTGGTAATTTTATGAAGCATAAACCTTCTTTTAATAGTTTGCCTCTCTTCAAGATCTCATAAAAGGAAATGACATGAACCTCGATATATCCCAATGCTAGTCTATTCCTGGAATGTTCGAGGCCTTACTTATCCACCGCGTAAGTATACGCTCAAGAACAGTTGTCAATTTTTTAGTAATATGAAAATTCTTTGTGTGCAATAACTCAATATTTATGGATTTCACCTATAGAATGCAACATGAATTATTTGGCCTGGGCCCTTTATCAGAATACATGCACGACCCTAGTCGTGGTAGGGTCATCACTCTTTTAACTTCAGAATTTCCCCAGAACATTGCTTCTTTGGGATCTAACCCCACTTATTGTGTTATTTGGACTTTATTTAACTTTGATAATCACATCATTGGGTTGGTCAATTTATATGCCTCTAATAATATTGTGGAACAAACCCTGCTTTGGAGATGGTTGGGAGACTATCTTCTAGATGCTCATTGGATCCTTTGTGGGGATTTTAACATGGTCAAATCCCTTAAAGATAAGGATGGCCATCTTCCCATGCATTGGTGTGCTAGAGAATGGGAGGCATGGTTTTACATGTGTAACAAACTTAGGGTGTTTGATCTAAAGCACCATTGAAGGAAAGATTCAAACTCTCCCTGGTTTACTTGGTCAAATTTTTGATAAGGAGTGGATAATTAAAAGTTTGTACCATGCTTTGTTGGTTAAACAAGATCTCTTATTTTTTACTCTATTCATGATAAGCCAGTTTATGTGCTCTTTGACACCTTCTTGTCAGATCATCATCCTATCTGCTTTAATATTGAGTGGTCTAGCCGTCAAGTGAGGCCAGATAAAACCCAAATTTATTTCAATATTTCTCAGCTTAAGCATGAGATAACTATCAGGCACATTATCAAATTTTGGAATTTAGTTCCTAGGCCCAATGGGGACTCTAGCTGCATATAGTGGTGGACTGATGCTCTTACTCGCACTACAACATTTATTCATATTTATGGTAATCAAACCTTTATTTTTCTCCAGCATCTTCATAATGCTACAAATAATGAATACCTCCAGGTTTCACAGGAGATTGAAGCCTCTCCTTTCAATGTGCATTTACAAACCCAAATAGCTCTTTGGCATCACAAGTTGCAATTTGAGGAGGCCTACAAATCCATAGGGACTCAACTTCGAGCTCAAATGCATTGGATAGAAACTAGGGACAAGGTCACCAATGATTTTTTTCTCTCCTACACTCTATAAGAGCTACTAATATAATCAAAACTATAAAATAAAGATCTATTAGAATTACCAAACTCATTGACATTCTACAAGCTTTTATTTACCATTACCATGATGTTCTCTCGACTCATCCCCATTCTCTTGAATGTGAAGTTGCTCTCATCTAGTACTTTCAATATGTCCCTTGTAAGCTCATCTAGTTGTCTATGATAGGCCACTTACCTTCAATGATCTTAAATAAGTGATTATGCAGATGACTACTAATAAAGCCCCAGACATCGATGGTTTCCCTTGTGAGTTATATCAAACCTTATGGGATACGGTGGGTTTAGATCTTTACAAGGTTTATTTCTAAAGTTATGTTGATGAATTCTCTAGGACCTCTTATAGATTGAGGTAACATCAATTTTACTCCCACAACCAGTGATTCTAAGATTATTATTAATTGGAGACCTATTACTCTTCTCAATGTTTATTATAAAATAATTGTTAAGGTGTTGGCTCTCAAACTTAAGCATCTCCATCCTTTAATTATTAGAAGTGAGAAAACAATATTTATCCAACATATATATATCCTTAACAACATCATTGTTGTCTGGAAAGTAATGAAATGGGCTTGAGTCTCTAGTCAAAAGGCCCTTTTTGTCAAGATTGATTTTGAGAACGCTTATAACCACATTGAGTGGCATTTTATTTTGTCCATGCTCCAAGATCTTGGATTCGGTCCCATGTTTGTTTAGGTGGTCAATATGCTTTTTTAAGATGTTGGGGTGTGTATTAATATTAATGGAGCCCAGTCCTCTTGATTTGAGATACATAGATCTATCAGGCAAGGATGTCCTTTAGATCCTTTGCTTTATGTGTTAGCAAGTGATTTTGAGATTATTACTAACTGGAGACCTATTACTCTTCTCAATGTTTCTTATAAGATAGTTGTTAAGGTGTTGGATCTCAAACTTAAACATCTCCTTCATTTAATTGTTATAAGTGAGAAAATAATATTTATCCAACATAGGTATATCCTTGACAATGTCATTACTATCTAAGAAGGCATGGAATGGGCTTGGGTCTCTAGTCAAAAGGTACTTTTTCTGTCAATATTCATTTTTATAAGGCCTATGAAGTGTCCTTATTTTATCCATTCTCCAATCTTTGAGATTTGCCTATGACCAAGTGTCCTTTTATTTTATCCATGCTCTAAGCTCTTCAAATTTGGTCCTAAGGTTTGTTTAAGGTGGTTAATATGCTTTTTCAAGATGTTGGGGCATGTATTAATATTAATGGATCCCATTCCTCTTGGTTTGGGATATATATATCTATTAGGCTAGGATGTAATTTATATCCTTCACTTTATGTGTTAGTAGCTGAAGGGTTTAGGTATATGTTAGCTAATTATGCTTCTATATGCTTGGTGAAAGGCATCTCTCTCCCTAATTATGGATCATCAACTTACTAAATAGTCACTTTGACTAATGATTCTTTTCTCACTCTCCTAAGAAGAGGAAAAGTTGGTTAAGAAGTATATAGATTATATTCATATTTTTTGTATGGCCTCTGGATCCTCCATTCAATGGAAGAAAATGTAGTGTTATCGCTAGTCTCTCTCTCTCCCAAACCTCCTTGGCTAGAGGGATATAAATGGTAGTAGCTTCTTTCAAGTGTTAAATAAGTTTATTGGAATTATTTTTACTTTTCTAGTTTCTATAGTTGACTTATGGTCCTATGTGGTTTAAAGGGTTGAGAATAAAATTTAATTTTAGATCACAAAACCTTTGTCTTTAGTGGGTAAGTTTTAGATTTACTCCAAGGAATTGGAAACTATTCATGTTTATTATTCTTCTTATTAGGATACTTCTAATGCTACCTATGGTAGGATGGAAAATATTCTAAGAGATTTACTCTAGGCTAATTTTGAAGGTCATAAAGGATTTCATAGATTTTCTTGGGATATTTATTGCTGACCTAAAGAAGTAGGTGGCTTGGGGCTCATGGATATTAAGCTTCAAGGTCTTACTCTCAAATATCAAAATGGGTTATACTGAGGTTTAAAAGGTGATAAAGCCTGGAATATATTGCTTTACCACTGTATCTCTAAGGGGGTTCCTTATGGTAGACGTGCATGACAAGGCCTTAGGTTACATAAACTTCTCATAATCCCTATTCCTATTAAAATTAATGGTACTTTTGTTATTCAAGAGCATTTGGAAAGCTTGGGAGGATCTCAAATCCCATCTCACTTGGGTGGGGGAGGGTTTCAGGAATGGTCTTTCTCTTAATTTTTATTATTTTTGGTTGTCTCCCACACTTAATTTTCACAATGTTCCCTTCACTTTGGTCCCTTAGATCAAAAGCTTAAGGTTGTTCAAAAAAGGTGTGAAAAATACTAGGGATATTTTCTATAAAGTGAGCCATTCTTGGCTTCTTTGGCATCTGGTTCAAAATAAATTTAACTTAAATAATGTAGATGTTGAGTCTATTACAAAGATTCAAGGATCCATACGTAACGAATGTTTTTATAAGATTGGAGTTAACTCGCTTACTCTCTAGTGGAAGGATTTTTATTGGCCTACGACCACTCCTTTTAATCACTATTCTCCATGTCTGGGGTATAATATTTTTGATCCCCAACATATTCAAGATGACACTCTCAATCACTGATGGAACCTTCATTCTAAACATGTGGTCTGGTCTAAAAAAATTACCACCATGTGGGATGCTCCCATTGAGTCTAAGAAGGCTCATTTTATTTGGTGTATTCTTTATCAGGGTTTTCCTATGGTTAATCAGCTTAAGCACATGGGGGTTTCAAATCCTATTTTCCCAACATGTTGTCCAACTTGATATAATTAGGCATCTTTTTTGGTTTTGTTCCTATGCCTAGAATGTGTGGCATTGGATTCATACTCTTTTTCAACCTTTCAAGCCTAAGTTTTTTATGTGGAATATGGATATCTTGGGGGGATTTATCTTGCTTCTTGCGATATACAATAGATTTTGGCAGATTTTTTATGCTGATATTCTTTTTCAAATCTAGAAACCTATAAATTATGCTTGTTTTAATCATGAGGAAATTGAATGCAATTTTTATGTTACTAAAAAAGTTACTATCATTTCTAATATTATTCTTCAAATTCAAATCCTAATTGATTAAGTTTACCTAGAACTTAATAATCTCAAATGTTTACTTGATTACTAGGGGAATGCCCCATGTGCAGTTAGCCATAAACCTTCAGAGCTTCCATGTCTCTAGTCACCCCCTTGTGGGCGAGTGTGTGGTATGCATCGGTAATATTCTAGGAACCAACATAGGATACTCTCTCTTTATTGGTTGCCCCCCACTATTTGTCTCTTCAGTGTGATTGGTCTCATAGATCTACCAAAGGAGGAGGTGACAGAAGGGACTGAGGCCCTCCCCCACAAGACAAGTATTTGTATCTAGCTCTTATTATCTTACATAATAGACACAAAGAAGAAAATATTAATCTTCAATAGAATGATGGGTGGGATACCTTACCTATAGATGAAGACCACCTACTCAAGGGGGATGGGGTGACAAGTTGTAGGA
This sequence comes from Torreya grandis, assembly GCA_037957365.1. Lineage (NCBI taxonomy): Eukaryota > Viridiplantae > Streptophyta > Pinopsida > Cupressales > Taxaceae > Torreya > Torreya grandis. The sequence goes on from JARHVA010000127.1 coordinate 2,629,052, forward strand.
TCTTCCTCCTTTGATGCCCCCTCTAACTACCATGTTCATTACTACAACATACATGTTTTCTTTGATTGCATGTGTTATTATGTGCATTTTTTTTGTTGTTACATGATTATGAAAGTTTGATGTGAATTTTTTGAGTGTGGTCATTATTAACCCTTTGTTAGACTTATTCTTTTCCCAAGGGATTCTTACATCGATATGACTATGCTTGTGGGGTGTGACTTTTTCCACCCTTTTTTTTTGTATGATTAGCATTGTACCTCTATTTGTTTATATTAATATAAGTATGCTCTTCAATCAAAAAATAATGGGCATGAATTTTTGTCACATTTATCATGATTTAGGATTTAACATCATCTTCTTGTCATTTCATCATTATTTACTCATTTCTATAGGATTTTGAGTTTTGAATAGTATTTAGTAGTTTATTGCTTAGTTTTCTACCCTTTAGGTAAATTTTTTTTAATGATCTCCCCACAATAATATGCATCATTATATTTTCATCAAATTGGAGGTGGAATTCATGACACCCAAGAAATATTGGAAGTTCATTCTAAAAGTCTTCCATGATGTAAGGTACCATCTTCTTAGGGCAATCCTCCTGATATTTTGTTTTGAAATTTCTTAGATTTGATAAGGCATGCCAACGACTTGAAATACATACTCTTAATAGATATTTTTTGGGTCAAATACCCTTTAAAATATATGCTCAAAATATGGGTTCAAACAATATGATAACCCCATAGTGTTAAGATAGATGGGGTGAAAAACGTAACCAAAGGTTTTTAATTTTTTCCTATCTAGGTTTGTTATCCCAACATAGTGTGCCATGATCTTTAAGCATGGGCCTTGGTATGTTAAAAGTAGTTTTTTCCCCTTGGTCCAGAGTATTTTTTATTTCTAATAAATCCAAGATTAAGGTCCCTAAATGGGTGAAATTATATGGCCTTTGATGCCTTTATGGCATTTCATGGAATAACTTGCCAAACCCTTAGGTCATTTTGTGTGTTTTTAAATCAACTAGTTTTACGTACTAAACCTCATAAGAGAGTTTCAGGGAAGTTAATTTTACACAAGAACCTAGGGAAACCATTGATATACATTTGAATATACTCAAATATGGCTTTATATATTAAAATAGTCGTGTACTCTTTTTAAAAATCAATCATGGGTTCAACCTTCAGTTCTTGACTTGTCTTGTAATTTAAAGGCTCGCATTCACCATCTCAATATGTCTAAATTATTATCTTATAGTCTGACCCTGATATTTTGATTACCCAAATCACATGTAGCCCATAGTATGTTTTAAACCTGATATATATCCTTCACTAACAGTTACAAAACTTCGAAAAATTTCTATCTTCCTAGACACTTGTATTAAGACTTGGAAACTACCATTGCCACTAATGTCCTTACTCTAATGCAGGTGTTCTCACCTTAAAAACACTTAAATTTATAAATATTTTTATATATGCAGGTCATTGTATTTATTTCATTTAACCCTTCTGTGAGAAACATTTCAAAATTTATGGTATAAATACAAGTTAAAACCCACTCATTATTCATCTAACAATCACCTATAAATATGACACTACACTACTAAAAATCAATTGCACAACTAAGGTATTTTGCCTTATTATTTCCTATTTCCAAATTAATCATTGGATTAGTCTTATTATAGGTCTAAAATATCAAACAACAACCCATGAATAATATTTGTCAAGTTACAAGCTAGATCACTACATGCACTTGCATATAGCATATTACACAATTGTTCTCACACAAGCCCACATAAGGGGGAGAAATACATTAGTCTAAGGCCCTCTTTAGAGTATATAGCTATGTAGGTAGTTTTCAATGACATAGGTGACATTGAGGTCAGCTTGACTACACTTGTGCCCACTAACCCCCAAATTTTCAAGGTGGCATGCCCTAATTAGAGGAACTAGGGTTTTGATCAAAATATTGATATTAAGAACCTATGGTGTGATCCTAAAACAAATCTGAAAGTTGGTTGTCAACCCTAATAGGTGAAGTTATAATTCTTATAAAAGAGTCAATATTATGTATTGAACACTACTAGAAGACTTAGGATACTAGCATCAAACCTAGTATCAGGGTGACGTAAGTGTCTAGGCTGATAGAAAGTAAATATTTAGAATCTGATGATGGGATCCATATCTTTAGATAGTTCACTTTTGCACCTATATATCTTAAATCTGCATGCACATCGTTATATAAGCTAAGTAAAAAATTTCCTTTATTTTTTTATTATCAAAATATTTGAATGTTGTACTTTCGATATTTGGCATATGCTTAGATCCAATATATCTCATTAGAATATTGGTAGAATCTAAATTCATCTAAATGGCCCACTATTTAGAGTAGAATACTCCTTACTTGATTAGGCTACTCTCTTCTAGTTAATCCTTATTTTCAAAAGGGTTAAACATTTTGTGAACCCAACCTTAGAGTCTTCTTATCCAAAATTCTAGCTTGTCACAGGGTTTTTTGTTTTTTATGATTTTTAAATTGTTAAAAATAATATTTTATTCAAGTCCTAAAGAGACTCATCATGTTTAATATGGATGCCTCTAGTGCTTATTTTATTTCACAATACATGATTATATTCATTGCTTTCCATCTTCCGTACATTGCTATATCAATAAATGATATAATCAAATGAATTCAACAAACTGGTACAAACAGAGTGATTTAACGTGATGAAAATCTAATCTCTCTTTATAATTCTTATTGCAATACTATTGAACCTTTTTTAACCTTCACTAGGCACCAACATGCATGTTCTCAACCCTTTATCTCACCTAGATCCTATTAAAGTGATAATTATCATCTCGCTCCCATTATTCTCCCACTACTTATATAGGATTCCCCAGTCATCATTGTCACTACATGAAAAGGAAATGATGCCCAACTTGTTCAACCATGTATTAATATACAATAGGTTCCTCCTAAACCCAAGTTAGCAATAAAATATAAAGGGTATGACATGATTAAATAATCAAGTAATACCCATGCTAGGATATCAATGCTTGAGCTTTTGAAATAATCAACTATCTATCAGGACATTTAATATGAAGCCTTGCATGAAACTCAAGTACTAAGTGACATAGAGCTGATTTATTTTGTGGATATTTTACAAGATCTCAAAATTAAATCAAAAATAATAACTTATGACAACACATATTTACCCTGAAAGGATATTATTGTTTAGTAGTTTATTTTATTCATATAACTCAACACTCACAATAAGGGAATTAAGAAAGCACTAATTGATAACGAATCATGTCTAAACATTTGTAGTACAAAATTCTTTAAAAAATGGGTATTAACAATGATTTCCTTCAAAAATCACACATGCATATCAAAAGATTTGGTAATTCATGCAGCCCACCAATTAGACAAATCACATAACGTGTGACATTAGGTCTAAAAATAATACAATCTACATTCCAAGTAATGTCTCAATCATTGGATTATAATTTACTTTTGGGTCAAACTTCGATACACATTATGAAAGTTGTACAATCTAAATTACATCAATGTATAAAATTCATATATGATGGGATATTATGGACAATTCTTGTAGATGATGAACCCTTTAAATTTTTCAAAATGTTACATTCTGACAAAGAAAAGGTTCCTTAAATGGTACCACCTAATAATTTTATTCCAATCAATAATATATCAACTTATGAGATAGGTGATCAAGTAAGATAAACAATATAACTTAAGATGTTTGTTAGGTACTAACATCTGAGGTACACACAAATAAACATAAGGAAAAAGAGATAGAGTAACCCACATTTCAAAAGGAACCAATGATACTACCACAACAAGAAAATCAAATATTTGAGATTCTTTTATTGGTATTCAGAGCAACAAGATGACAAGGTTGGCGATTACTATGATAGTGATGATGATATTCCACATGATATGATGATGAAAAATTATGCAAACTTAGTTTTAATCCACTTAAACATCTTCCCCATAATATATTCAAACCTACAGGCCCATTTATCCCAGAATATATTCACGCCTACATGCCCTAATACATACAAGATAAATCCATCACTAGAAGAGGAAAAACTAGCCTCAGATAAAGGCAAGGGAAAAATAACAGATAAACATGTGAATTATTATTATTCAATCCATCCCTCTTGGTTAAAAACTTTAAGTCAAACTTACAAGGGCCAAATATAAATACATCATGTGACTAATGTGGAATTCTTATAAAAGTGTTTACAGATCATAATCACATAAAATGATTCGCACGTAATCCTTTCTATGTTACTTAAACATAAGATGATCTATTTACCACCTACTAAACACATGTTAGGGGTAGGTTAGTCGATACATAAAGATAAAAATATATAAATTATCATATAATTATAGGACATGATATAGATCATTATGGGGCATTAAAATTTTAGAATTAGAAATACCAAAGTGAAGGGCATATACATATTATGCAAGAAGAACGACTAAGATCCTTGATCTTGAACACTTTAAAAATACAAAGAATAAGGGGGCATACTAAAAAATGCACATGAAAAGCAAATTTAACCATTATTGTAAATATTAATGGGGATTATTATGAGAATCTCAAGGTTGATATTAATAATTGGAACACACTTTGTAGTGTTTCATGTTTACTATAGTTAGGACATTTTACAGAGGAGTTAAATCACTTTCCACTCTTTTTAGAATATCTCAGATACATTATGTTACCCATCACATGTGCACCAAAAGTGGTCCCTACAGTCATATGGGTATTGGATTAGGAGATGCATTTGACATTCTATTTTGGGAAGCTTTAGTTGGCCGATATGAATCTGACATTGGATACTGCAAACATGTACCTCACCTTTCCTTTTGAGGATAAGGAGGTTTGCATCCAACATGATGGATATGGAGATTGATTTGACTTTTTAAGGGAGTTATGGAATGTAAAACCCTAAGTTGTTAAAGTACTAGAACAATAAATCATGGAATAAAATGAAAATATCAACAACCACTGATTTGTATAGTAATCGAATTGTTTGCTTAACCTATAAATAACAATAAATTACAAAAGAGATACTTAGCTAGAAAACTAACTAAGATGGACAAGTGGAGGGCTAAAAATTGGTGAAAGAATAGTGCAAGGTGTCATAAATAGGAAATAGGCATTATAAACCCTCCTAGATAGTAGCGTAATCATATGGTCAATAGTGCATTACACTAGTATCCCATGTGTCATGCTAATATCCTTGTGCAATAGAGATAATGATAATGAATTCCTGGGTGGACGTTCACCTAGTTCTAAGAAGCCCATTAATGTGTGACTAAATGTTGGATCATTATTTATTCTATAAAACCCTAAGCCTCCATGTTTTTTAGGGTATTTGAGGAGTACAAGTAGAAAAAGAGTGGGGTTAGTAGGGTAGGTTGGATGTGACCTCAACATCCCATGTGCTGAGCATCACTTGCATACCAATACCTTGAAATGGGATCGAGCCCAATGTAGTTCTCCTAATCTAAGTATTGGTGTAAGTGTAAGTGAATGCTAGTATGAGTGTGACTTGAGACTAAAAACTTGAATAATCTAAGTTTTAGGCTATTGTAGATGGGTATATACAAAATTAGGGTAGAATAGGGATTAATGAATTTGATTTGCATAATTATTTCTGAGTTTTTTATATGAGTATTTGCATTTTATTTCCATGTAGGGGATAAATTAATGAAATTGGTCTATAGATATCATTTTAGTTCTTGTCAAGACATGAAATGGGTCTAGGCAGATCATAAGGTGCTTTGAGAAATAGAAAGATATCTATTGGGGGTTAAAAGAGATAGGGGACATTAGTTTTTCCCCTTTTCCAATAGCATAGTGTGTTACTATCCAAAGGGTTCTACTAATGTCCAAGTGGTAAGAACGGGTGAAAAAATGACCTCAGTGCTTAAATGAAGGCTCGATGTTGTTTTTGTTGTATTTGGGAATGGGTTGAACTCGCACAAAAGATGGAAAGTGATCAAGAGAGGCCCTAAGATAGGTATAGGGATAAGGATAATGTGGTCTCAAGTGACACTCATTGCACTAAAATGACATTTTAGATAACTATGTTTACCCCTTGCCCCCTTTATTCTAGAAATGTAGAAAAGTGAAATGACTAGAATAAAGGAAAAAAGAGACTTATTTAGACTTACCTATGAGGCAAAGCTCATGAATTTGGGTTTGAGTATATAAAGCATGATACATTACATGTCCTATGAATGAAACATGAATGAATCAATCCTTACTTAAGTAACATCAAAATCATAAAAAAAATTGATTAAAAAGATGAAAGAGAAAGGAAGGGAACAAATACACCTCATTAAATACATAAACCAATGATAAAACCTAGTGACATACTCTTTATGTGTGTAGATGGTGATGAAATGATGAATAGTTAGACTAAGCTAATGGCTTCCCGAATCCCCATGTGTGGGTGGCTTAACAACTCAACCTAGCCTTGACTCCATTATTACCCACCCCTGCTTAATAGATCATACTCTGTGAATAGCTTGGATTGGACTAATAGCTTGTTCAACCCTCTCATTTAGGTGTCTTAAGAACTCAAGTAGGTTATGACTCCATAATTTCATATCCATGTGTAGTAGATGCATTGAATATGAAACTATAGACACCTAAAGCTGGCCACTGATAACCTCCAATCAAGCTTTTGGCCAATTTCTACCCAAAATGCACAATTTGGCCTAAAAACACTAAAACATGCTAAATGATTTGAAACTAACATATTCAAATGTTGATTTTGGCCAGGGTATCCCTAAATGGGGCAATGCAATTTATGGGCTAGCTAACTCTGATAAGATCAATTCGAGTTAAAATGCCAATTTTACCCCTGCGTGCTCTGGACTACTCTTTCCTATCAAATCTTTTACACAAGACTCATGCCTTTTTAATTTATTGTTAGCAACATTTTAAATGGGAATACGGTTCCAATGTATTTGACATCACCTTCTAATTCCAATCTAGTCAAATTTTGGACCAATAACAAGGCATTCTGATCAATTTAGGTAATTTGTGCACAATGTGCTTAATCATGCCTAAGAGCTAATTAACCCAAATCAAGGCCTCGTCAAAAATTCCATAGAAACTTTTTGAATAATTTGTTTTGGAAATGAATATTGAATATCTGCATCATCAAGTGACCTCATTTCTTGGGAAGACATCCCTAGGCCATAAAAGCCATAAATATTAGGATTCATGCCCTCCATGTCTCATCAATGCCTTCCATGATGCCCTCCATGCCTTTTATTACCCATTCTTCCAATTCCATGATGAAGATAAGTACAAACTTAATTCCAAAAATTAAATTAATCCTCAACCACACATCTCAATCTTGAGATGGATGGTTGAGGTTGATTCTAATCAAATCCAAAAATTTATAAATAGGAGGCCTCACAACATCATTTTTAAGCTATTTTGGTGCAAAGTTAAAATGCACAAATATCTTCAAGAAGCCATTTCAACTAGTGCTACCATGCCAAATTGATTCCAAGCCAAGCCAAGCCATAAGCCAAAGGTGCCAAGGAGAGATGGAGGTGGCCAAGATCCCAATGCTAAGGACTTCATGAGCACAAGCTGAGCAAGCCACTACTACAAAGGCATTTGGAACATCCAAGGAAGGTGAAAGAACTCTTGTATTTGTCCCTTACTTTTTAGTTATGCTTGTCATTTACTTTTGTTAACTAAGCTCTCCCTAGTGTCTAGGCCTAGAGGTGTTATGCTATTAGTGTGTTTATTTCATCTTCTTTTCATTTTGGAACTACCACCATACTAACCATCCTCTTTTGAGTCGAATTCCTATATCACAGAAATTGTGTGATGTAATTAAAAACTATGTAAGATGGATATGGGTCTAATCAGGAACTCTAAAATGTAAAATAGCTCAGGAGCCACTCAGGAATGCCAACTATTATAGATAGAATGAGGCACCAATTTGGTGTAAACCTAGTGAAAATTTTGTCTAGAGTAACAACATAGAGAATGACATGAATTTTCCATTCCATTTGAAAGTACTGGTGCCAAACTTAACACATGGGAGTAATGTGTCATGCACATGCCCCCAACTTTGATACTTGTGTATATGGATTATAGATTGAGTCATAATAATTTGTGTTCAAGTATTTTAATCTAAAATGAGAGTTATCGTACCATTCATGATTCCCCCAATCTGACCAAATTTATGTAATATGTGTAAAAGTCAAGTATTTACAGAACCTGTTTGATAATTTGTGACTGAGACTGTGCAAATCTGAACTATAACTATTGTACCTTTTTTATGATTATGAAATTTTCTATTTCTGGAGATACTAGATAATAGAGAGGTCCCTTGGTCAATAATGCACTATATTAGTGTCATTTATGCCATGCTATTGACCAAATTTGTTGTTTCTATGTAAAACTGAGACTAATCTGGTTGTGACAATTTTTCATTGTATTTTCCTAAGTCTAGGCTCTATAATATGTGTCTACATGCTAAGAACTATGTTTTGAGTGCACTAGGATGGCTTGATCTCTATGGCAAACCCCTATAAATTCCCCCTCTTTTTAAGGGAGTTGTTAAACCTATGCAACGACTATCCTTAAAATAAAATATATGCATCATGTGTGTTAGACTGAAAGCATGTGATATCTACATGATAAACCAATATAATGTGTATACATGACATCAAAATATAAAAAAATATGAGTATAAGTTGGTAGTGTAGGATGTATGTTAGATCTAGCATTCACAAGGTTTTAAAGATAGATAAAATAATGTAAGCATGTATATGAATAGGAAATTTGGATATATTCTAAGTAACTACCTAGGGGAATGGGGCATAATGTCTATCAAGGTACCCAAGGAAGAAGGGAAGATGCATAAGGTCCCTCATGCATTCACAAATGGATGTGAATGTAACAAGCAAGAGACAAGTGTATGGCCATGATGCATATATGAAATCATACATACAAACACATGAGGCACGTAAAGTAGGCCAAAGAGCCACAATACAAAGGACATGAGCACATGTGACTAAGTTTTATAAAGTAATACATACAAGGACATGTTGAAATGTCCACATACGTAAAGAAAATACAAGTTTGGCTTAGAGCCACGTGGAAAGACATGTTCGAATGTCCACATACATAATCAAGAAAGCCCACATAAGGACAAGGGCATGTTTCTAAAGCAACACAATATGTATGCCCTCTTTCTAAATTCATCACAATATGTATACCCTCTTTAATAATGGAACATAATATGTATGCCCTCAATCAAACACAATCTTCATGACCTAGTTTTCTAAATTCAATGCAATATGCATATCCTCTTTCTAAATTTAGCTTAGTTTTCATGCCTTGGTTTTATAAATTCAATATAATGTGAACACAGTATGCATGGCCTTTTTCTTAATTCAATATAATCTTCAAGCCCTATTTTTAAATATTACACAATATGAATGCCTTATTTATTAATTCAACAAAATCTTCATGCCATCTTCTAAATGCTTTAAAAAATGATGCACTTATTTTCCTAATGTCACTTTTTATACCCAAACAAAGTAATCTAGTGTTGGTTTTGACTTAATACGTGCCTTTAGTGAATAAAACCTTAAGTTGGAGAATAAATTCAGGTTAAATATGGAAACAAAGTCACCTTTAGGGACACCCAAACATCACCCCTTAAAGACAATCATAAATTCACAAATAAAATCAACCCAAAGTCATCAATTAAGTCACCCCAATGTCAACTCCTAGAGAAAAACATAAATTAAACCCAAAGTCATCAATTAAGTCACCCCAACATTTCCTATAAAATATTTCCAATATCTCCTATAAAGGTACCCTAACTTCACCTCTAAATACACCCTTTCATTTCCTCTAAATCTACCTCTAAGTCACCATAACGTTGTGTAGTCATCTAAAAATGACACTTTAATGTTAAGAGTGTTACTTGAGACCACCCATCCCTAGCTTAGCCCTAGGTCTATCTTAGGGCCTATTTAGACACTTATTCAACCTTTGTGTGGGCTACATGTGTCCCTAAACATCCCTAAAGCAATCCCAAACCTTCACTTCATCATCCTAGCCCCTAGTGCCTCGGGTTCTGCCACCTGGACACTAATGCCATAATTTGAATAGTAGTCCCAATGGTATCAGTTTCCCAGTTTAGTCATTATTATCCTTTTCTCACCTTTTGTTACCAATGAATATCTTTTCAAATCAAAAAAACACCTAGGGTTAGCCTAAACCTCTTTTAAGACCTGTAAAAGCACTAGAATAATTTACATACATAACTTTTAGCCCTTTAACCATTATATGGAAATCATATGCAAATAACAGAAACTAGCTCAGAACAAGTTGTGCATAATCAAGGTTATCAATCCCTATTCTACCCTACTTTTGCATATAGTCATCTGCAACCATCCCAAGCTAAGAATACTCAGATTTCTAGTCTCAAGATCCACTTAAAAGTACTCAAACTAGTAATCATACTACTTTTACTTACACTTACACCAACACTTAGGTGGGTAAAACTACATTAGCCTTGATCTCTCCTTAGAGTATTGGTATGTAGGTAATTCTCATCAAAATGGGGTGTTGAGGATGTCCAGCCTACCCCACTAATATTACACTTTAATACTTGTGCCAATTGAATGCCCTAACAACATGGATATTTAGGGTTTACATACAAAATCAATCAAAATAGGTCACCGATAGGGATCTGTAACTCGTGTGCACAGGAACAAGCTTGGCAGACTCAAACATAAGTTCACCTAGAAACTCATAATAGTTTTTCATAGAAGACACTAGTGCTAAAAGAATGACACTAGCACCATTGACACTACTTTTTAATTAAGGTGTTATCATCCATGAAGAGTTATGACATCTAGATCCTATCCATGACACTCAAATCAATTTTATTTCCAATTTATAACCACCAAATCTTCCATCTCAGTTAATTTTTAGTTAAATATTATTTTACATCATTTATTGTTATTTTTAGAAAGGTCAAACTAAGTCAATTCTATTAAAAATTATTGATTGTATCTATTGCATATTTATACCCTAATTCACTATACTTAGACCCCTTAACAACTTAGGGCTTAAACTCCATAACCCTAAAAATTTAAATCATTTAGTGAACTCGACTTACTTCAAACATTAAACAAACCCTAACCCTGGATGACTTTTAGGGTTTTCTGCTTCCAAGTTTTTAGGACCCATATTCATATTTTAGATCTATATATCTTCTTATTTTTATTTGGTATAATTATGATAATAATGACAGAATAAGTTTATCACTTTTTGATGCAAAGTCTAATACTTTCATTTGCATGCTTGTTTCCTTTAATTCTAAATGAACTCAAAAAGACATAAACACATGTATACATGATGCTTTATATCAATTGAACTGTGTGTCATGTTTCATTATTTATTTAGCATGTTATTTTTTTCTAATGTGGATTTCAATCAAGAAGCAAATCTTTAAACACATAGAGGATATATTACATAAGATACTAATTACATTACCTAAAATTAAGAAGTCTCCTTTAGATGCTTCCTACTCTTTTGTTCACTTTGATTCCTTACCTACCACTACTAGACATAATTGAACACCAGTGTTCTCGCTTATCCCTCCTAATTCTTGACCCTACACATGTAGCTACTATCCTACCTCTGTTACTATCTTTATACTTATATTAGACCATGTAGTCCATGTTATGATGTCCACATGTGGTCTTGAAGAATAGTAGGTTAGAAAAACCCATAGATATAGTTTCATCGACCAGAGCCATGTTTCTTCAACCACGGTTCCCATTTTATATCTCTTATAACATTATAACACATATAAAGACATTTTATATGCAACACTCTATGATACTAAGGTGCCTCACACAATAGATCCAACTTCTATTGCTTCCATAATTAATACTATGAAATGCACCAAAGAACATATTTCCTTTGAAAAAGATCTCTCACCTCAACACATCATATATCTACACTTGCCTCTCTACATTACATTGAAAATTAAAGAGGTGGGTTTCAAATGCATTTTAGTTAAAAATGGATCAGGTTTGAACATTTTTAATAACTCTTTTTTCTAGATTCTTAATATACATGTTAAGGATTTGGATCCTTCTAATATGAACATCTGAGGGTTTGATAATATTCCACACAAATTTTTGGGTCAAATCACACTAAACCTTACATTGGGACCTAAAACATTATCTACATGTCAAGTTATACCTAATGATCTTCTTGTTTGGAATACCTTAGATTCATGATATGCACACAATTCCATCCACTTTACATGCATGTTTAAAATTGAGCTACAAAGGTCATATATATACATGCCCTATGGGTTCAAATATTGTCAGCATACAGAGCCTTCACACAATTATATTCCTCACATGGGTTTTGCTACAACATCCCTCTAGTCTACTATTTAGAGTTCACATATGACTCCCCTAAACACCTCTAGATCATAGGATAATAGATTCACTTCTCCCTTTGCATTGAGAAATTAAAAAATGGGTTACATAGGATAGGGCCTCAGAAAGCATGAACAGTGAATCCTTAATCCTATTGAGGCATATGATCAACAAGGTAGACAAGGACTTGGATATGAAGATAACACATTTAATGCCCAGTCCTTTGAACATGCTTCTCAACATAGAATGTATTTTCCCACTATTACACAAGCAAACAATAGTAAATCATGTTTCTACACTTTCAGTTATTTACCTCAATCTTATCGATGATACAACTTCTTCAGATTTACCTATTTTGATGAATTTGATAACGACGAGGATCTCTTAGAATTCCTAGGGGCATATGAGGATCTCCATTCCTTCTATCATAAGAAGAAGTTTCCTCATTCCAAAAATGCCTAGGCATAATTTGGTGAGCATTTAGATAATTTTGATGATATATCACTCGAAACAAACGATATTATCCCTACAACACCGTACATTGTTGATTAATTTATTTTATTTAATGAAGAGATAGTCAAGCTTAATTATGGTACCGATACTGATCCTTGCATCATATTATTGGTTATTGACTTATGTAAAGAAGAAGATATAGATATTTGTTAGATTTTAAAGGACTTATCTAAAGTTTTCACTTGGGCCTATTCTAATATGCCTGACATTGATCCCTCAATTGTAGTACACAAGATTACACTCTATCCTAATGTAAATCCGATTAAATAAAAAAATTGAAAAATGCACCCCAAGGTCTTTTTTTAGGTAAAGATGGGATCCAGTGACTCCTTGATGCTAATTTTGTTCGACTCATTGTTCATCCCCAATGGGTTGCTAACATTGTCCCATTATTAAACCTAATGGCCAACTCTAATGTTGTTGTGATTCTAGACACTTAAATAAAGCATGCCGTAAGGATGATTTTACTCTACATAACATCAATATGAGAGTGGACAACATAATAGGCTATGAAATGCTCTCTTTTATGGACATTTTTGTCGCTTATAATCAAATCAAGATCATTGAAGAAGACCAAACAAAATCCTCTTTTACCACACCATGGGGCACTTTCTATTATATAGTCGTGCCTTTTGGATTAAAAAATGTAGGAACAATATACCAATGAACAATGACCCATATATTTCATGAACTCATTCATAAAACAATTGAAGATTGTGTTGATGATGTAATTACAAAATTAAAAGAGCGACAATACCATGCAATATATTTATGGTATATTTTTGAAAGATTGAGAAAATACAATGTACGATTAAATGCCAATAAATGAGTCTTTGAGGTTTCATCTAGTAAATTCTTGGGGTTCATAATATCCCAATGCCATATTGAGATTGACCTAAAGAAAGTCAAATCTATAATGGACATGCCTCCTCCTAGCAACTTAAAGCAACTTCATTCCCTACAGGGTAAGATTCAGGAAATACATTGCTTTATGGCACAACTAGCATATAAGACTCAATCATTCACCAGATTACTTAAGAAGGATATAAAATTTGAATTGGATATCAAATGTCAATAAATATTTGACACACTCAAATAATACTTGTTGAACCCACCTATATTGGTACCACCAACACCTGACAAGCCATTTCTTTACCTCTCAATAACAGATCATGCACTCGATGTACTCTTAGCACAACATGATGATCAACATAAAGAGAGAGCTACTTACTACATTAATCACACACCTTTTGACTAAGAACAAAATTATACAATAATAGAAAAACTTTATTTAGCACTTGTATTCACTAATCAAAAGCTTCATCACTATATGATTAACAATGAGACACAAGTTATTACAAAATTTGATCCTTTAAATTTTATTATGTCAAAACCACATCTCTCAGGATGCATTGCAAAATGGGTCATGTCACATATAGAATTCAACCTCAATATTATGTTATAAAAATTATTAAAGGGCTAGATAATTGTAGATTCCTATCAATGATGATTTTCATGATGACTTCACAGTGTATAATACCACTCTGGACACATGGACAATGTTCTTTGACAATTTTAGATGTGCATTTGATGCCAGGGCAGGAATTATTTTCATCAACCCACTTAGGTAAACAATATCCCTTACTAACTCAATTTCAAATGTACAAACAACATCACAACATATGAGGCCTTTATCTTAGGCCTTCAATCAACTTAGGCTCTCTAAATTTTATCATTTAAAGTTTAAGAGGATTCACAATTAATTGTCAATTGGGTTACATATATCTACCAAAATAAATAAGAATGCCTCAATCCCTACAAAAATATGGTTCAATGTCTACAATCTTAGTTTGAAAACTTTTATATTGAAAACATTCCATGTAAAGACAATCATCATGCCAATGTAATGGCTAGTACATCATCATTGATCCCCATTGACATAAATGAAGACCACACTATCTTCACTATCAAAAAAATACAATCTTCATCAGTGTCCCATGCTGACCTCATATCTATAATAGTTTTAGTTACCATGTGCAATATAGCAGTGTTTGAATGGTTTTCAGATATATATAATTTTATACACAAATCTATTACACTATACACTTTCACAATGAATGATAAGTGACAACTACAATGAAATTCCCTTCAATATGTCATTATTAGTAGAGACTTATTCAAATGATATTTTGAGGGACACTCATTCTGATGTTTGACAATCAAGGAGGCTAAGTTATCCATTAGACAAGTGCATGACAACAAATGTGGTAACCATTTCAATGGTAAAGCAATGTCACACAAATTACTTAGACAAGGTTAATATTGGACAACCATAAAATAATAATGCCAAGAATATGCCAAGTTATGCAATAAATATCAATGCCATGACAAACTACACCACATCCTTTCAAAATAGTTATAACCCATAGTATCCCCATGGTCATTCATGTTATGGGGCTTTGATCTAATTGGAAAGATAAATCCAAAATCCACAGGAGATCACAAATTCATTATCACAACTAGAGAATACTTTATAAAATGGGTGGAGGCTATTCCATTAGAATCCAAAAAGGGAGAAGATATATGTCATTTTATCATGACTAACATTATTTCCCACTTCGGTCCCCCAACAACCATCATTACAGACAATGAGACTTCTTTTAAGAACAAAATAGTGAAGAAATTTTGTGTTAAATATAAGATTATGTTGGCTAAATATTTTGCATGGAGTCAAAACCACCAAGGTAGTCATGGGATCAAATCCCCTTCATTTAATGGTGAAGCTCCCCTAGCTTATGTTTATCTACTTCTAGTTACTATCTTTTAAGATTTATTCACAATATATACAAATTATGTGTAAATTGTTTTGATTGGGGGTATTACTTTAATCACTCTATTCATAAGCCGTAACAAAAGGATTTTTTAGCAAGTAAGCAACTATTTTTAGAAATGTGAAAGTAATTTAATAGAAATTAGGAAATAAGAGAGATTTCAACACTTGAGAAATAAAAAATTGCATTTCACTATAGATAGTTGCGTAGAGTCTATTGTATCCTTACAAATAGATAAACATGTAATTATGACAATTTCTTCAACAAAATGACTAAGAAAATAAATAATTCAATTTATGTAAAATAGGTAGCACAAATTTTACCGTTCCATCTTCATTGAACAAAGAGAAATTCCCATAGAAACAAAGTTCTCCAGAAATCAGTCCCCTTTCTTATTCACTCTTAGCCACAATTCATACATAATAATCTGATTATCTTGAACATAAAGTTTCAGATTTCTTAAACTTCTTATACAATTGTAAGAGTTTTTCTTCTAAAATTTGTTTTCATTCCTTTGGCATGCAGGACTGCTCATCTACTTATATAATCCCAAGATACAAAATTCTAATAGGAATCAACCTCCTCAACCACATGTGCTACGTTAAAACTAGAAACCATTGAATAACACCTTCCTCAAATCTCTCCTTTATGGCATGTAATGATCAATGACAATTAGCACTTTTTGAACTCTTTATTTGAATTGATTACAAAAACTTTGCATGCAGTGAAAAGTTAGATAAAGTAATTCACTTTTACAAAATGACTCTGAGCAATGGCGTTTTAGCTAAGTTACTTAAGTGATTGAAATTTACAAAGTAATTTCACTTTTACAAGTAAATCATAAAATGATATTACTTTTACTTAGTAATTACTAAAAATAAGATTATTCATAGAGTGCTTATGAGAAAATAGAAGGAGAAGAAGAAGAAGAAGAAGAATTTATTCAAGACTTAGGCTCTAGCGAGTCTACCTCATGAACTTGGATTCTTCATTTTGCTATGTATTCAATGTGCTAAGATATTATCAGTTGTATTGTTTTATCATCAGGTACAACAAGTGATTCCCTTTTTATTTCTAACCTCAACATTTCTCTTTCCAATCTCCTACAATGAGCCTCCACCTTCTCAATTCTGGGTTTAAGCCACTTCAATTCTTGTTAAAGCTTAATCAATTTCTTAATAGACTTATTAGTAAAAGGGGTTGTAGCCTTATCCATGAGCTGGCTAAACTATTTATATAACTACTCAGATGCTCTTTGGACATTGTCAGACCAAGAGTCAGTGAGACCAAATACAAAATCCTCCAGTCTTGATTTTTCTCCATTCGCTTCTTCCTTCAAGATTTTCATTTCTTCACTCATATCTTTTAAAATTTTCATGTGAAAAGATTAAAGATACTCTTCTTGCTTTATCTTCTTTACTGATCCTTCAGGAGCAATCTTCTCTTTGACCAAACTTTTCTCATTCAGATTACCTATTATTTAAAGAGTGTATTGACGCAACTCTGAAACACCATTTTCTTGTTCAATTTTTCTTATTTCTATTTTTACTTCTATTATTTTCATAATTTTTGCATGAGCCTCTGGGACATCTTGAAATAGATTCTAAACAATTTTATGCTTCTTTTCAATCCATTCATCTACTATGCTCTATCCCTTGTCTCTTCTACCTTAGCTATTACTTGTGGCTCAATTGATTTTCTTGATGTGATTTCTTGTTGAGGAAAATATTTGGCCACTTTAGCAATTATTTCACATAACTATGTATTATGTTTTTTTAGCTTTGCCTTGGCAGCCTTTTCCTCATCCAACGTCTTAAAAAGAGAATTGATCAAAGTTTGAATGTCATCCTTCAAATTTTTAGTTGTTACCTCCCCAAGGGGTATTTTTTTAAAGGTTAATTCACCCCTAGTGACATCTTATTTTCTCATTCCTTGGGGAGGAATTGCTAACTCAACAAATTTTTGTCCTGAAGATTCAATTTGTAACTTTGAAGTTACTTTAGCTAATTTTGGCTTCTTGCCTCTTTTATCAAGACTTTTAAGTAATTATAAATATATCTCCTCTAGATTTATCACTTCTTTTTCTCCAGGAGTAGGTTGCATAGCTAGCCAAAATGAGAAATCAGTTGACATGCAAGTGCTTGAATGAACAATTACTTATTACTAACCACCTTGAACTGTTAGTTCCTGAGAAGGAACTTTCTGAGTTTCCATATCTATTTGAACTTTCTCTGGGGATTTATCAATTTGATTTTTAGGTTTTGCTTCCTTCTCAACCTCTACTTCTTCTTCTTTATCATTTTCTTGTTACTCACCTCTTTCTTAGGTTCAACTACTAGATTTTCTTGAGAAGTCTCCTGGGAATTTTCTTCCTATGAAGTTCCCTTTTTAGGGTCTTTTTCAACTGTAGGTGACTCAGCCAAAGGAGGTGGTGGTGGTGAAGTAGGTGGAAAGGGAACCTCTACTCAAATAATTTCCTTATCTTTAACTACTAAAAATGTGTGATCAATATTCCTTCTAAGTGTTATCTTCTTGGTATATACTTGGCCTTGGCTACTTTCTCCTTGCACTATCTCTTTTCTCTTTTGCCCCACATGTGCAGTCTCACTTATCAATTCCTTAATGCAATAACCCTTATTAAGAATCCAATTGTAAGTCATCACCAAAACATTTAAAGTCCTTTCTAAAATTGTCTTATCATGACCATCTCCAAAAATACCTGCTAGAAGTGGGGCACCATCCCCTCCTACTACATGGAAAGCATCACTTGTAACATTACCATCATCTTGTAAATATTTAAGGATAGAAGCTAAACTGAATGCATGAATCTATTACATAGTCAACCTACCATTATATTTTCTTCTTACTTCAAACTCATCCCTACAATATGTCCAAAAATATTCAAGTGTTGGGATATGCATATACTCAAGAGAAACAATACTCTGAGTAACACCTCTGTAATCAAAATTTGCCCTAGCATCAAAATGTGTTTGAGTGTAATGGTGATACATTTATTTCTATACATTCCTAGATTTATAAATGCTAGGACAATGATGGTGACCAATTATAATAGTAAAATTAATGGCTACCTTATGAGCTTTAGACTAAAAATCATGCAACTCAACCAATTGCCTACTCATCTCCATAAGGATCCACTTGTCACTTGGATATATTGGAAGCTTGATAGGTGCTCCTAAAAAAACTCCTACTTTGAGATATGATAAATCAATAAATTTAATGAAAATGCAGCCATATAGTGAGACTGCACCCAATGCCTCATCTGATACTCTTCTATGCTTCAAATATGTCTCTAACTTGCAAATAAGCTCATAGAAGAAACCATCATTTACTACAATGTAATTCTTATAGTATTCGTTAAGGACCAGTTGAGGATAATATTCATATATTGGTACTATTGATAGTATACCATTGGTCCTTAACCTTGAGAAAGCTCCACTAGAGGTTGTTGCATATACAAAATATGAAGTCATCCTGAAATCAAAATTCTGCAATACATTCTTCAACTGTTGATCCATATTGTCACTGATCATTGTTGCCCAGTTAATCTTAGTAGAACTTCAAGTTATGTCAATGGTTATAATATAGGCATACATCTAGGGTGAAAACCATTTGGAGTTCTTTTGTCCATTGATCTTTCATAATAGCTAAATGACATCATCTACCTCTTGAACAAAATTTGATGTAACAATGTGTTTAGGGAACCTTGAAGCTTGTTTTATCTTCTTCAAGTAATATGTATTCATAATCTTAATACACTGCTATTTTAGTTTCCCATTGTTTCTCAGTTGTCTCCATTGAAATATCGATCTCTTTTGGTGAGGTTGGAATCTTCAAATAGTAGTTAAGATATTGAACATCCAACCTCACAACCACTCTCCTAGTAGCATCTCTTACCACCATGGTCAAAGAATCATAGTACTTAACACATGCTAACACAAACTCAGGAAGCTAGGCTAAACTTGGAAAATCTATACCCTGAAGAATTCCACTATTGGTCATAGAATTTAAAAGTGGGGGCTTT
This sequence comes from Torreya grandis, assembly GCA_037957365.1. Classification (NCBI taxonomy): domain Eukaryota; kingdom Viridiplantae; phylum Streptophyta; class Pinopsida; order Cupressales; family Taxaceae; genus Torreya; species Torreya grandis. Next base: position 2,648,924 of record JARHVA010000127.1, read on the forward strand.
GCAATGGCCCTTGATCTTTCCAAAATCTTAGTCATAGATACGTGCCCCATATCTGTATCACTTATTTCTATCAGATTTGATGATATGCATGACTCAATAGGGTAACCTTTGTATTTATACTTCATTTTTAGTTCTTGGAAACTAACCCTCTTTGCGTTCGCTTTGCCTTTCTTGCTTGGTTCTATAATCTCCTCAAGTGTTAATTTTGGGGCATCCTCAATGATCTTGCCTTGTGCTCCTATTTTTTCTATCTCTTCCTCTAACCTCCCTGATCCCTCTAATCTAGACATTTACTCTTTTTAACTCTGAAAGACCTTGATAATTGCTTAAAAACACTTACTAATTGATCTAAATGATTTAGAAATTTGAGAAATAGGGTTAACTTATAGCTTTTTAAGTATCTCTAAACAAGTTCCAAGTTTCAAGGAATTGACATTTTTGAAAACTTAAGTAACTTGATTTTAAGTAGTAGGATCTAACAATTTCGAGTTGGTATTTAGAGGCAAGTAACTTTGGAATTCTCATATTAAACAACTTTGGGTTTACAAAATCAAACAACTTTGGGTTCTTTATAACAGATGACTTCGAGTTTTCTTAGTTATAAGACTTTGGGTTTTCTCAGTCGAGTTACTTTGGTTCAAAAGCCCAAAGTATTAAGGTTTCAAGAACCCGAGGTAAGTTCTTTGAGAGTTGGGTTTTTGGTAGGTAGTTACTTAGAAGTAGAAACCCAAAGCAATGAAGATTAAGAAACTTGAAGAAGTAATGGGGTAAGGGAAACCCAAAGAGGTAAGGGAATTTTAGAACCAGGGTTTGCATGAAGATTTTCAATTTATTAGAATTTTAACATGAATAAAACATGATAAGAGATTGAAACTTCAAATTTACAGTTAAAAACAATAATTTTCACCAAGAAATTGGAAGAGAAAACAAAACAAAATAACTTTGATAGTCAAAAAACCATAGCGGTATGAGAAAGAGAGCACAAGGGAAAAACAACTTAAAAGAAGAAATTGAAATTGGTCTAGAAATGATTTACTTACCTCAACTATAAATGGGTCAAGAATAAAATCACTCGAAATTACTCCAGAGGCTTTAAGCAACTTAACTTGAGATTTGCAAGCATGGTTACTCGGCTCGATGACTTGGCTAACAGGTGGAAATGAGGTGGAATCTCATAAAATTTATATAAATGCCAATGCATTTATTGTAAGCATGGAAAAGTCATGTCAAACCTTATTTCATTTTTAATCAGGCTCTTTGAACTACATTACTCATTTTAAGTAATGAAGTAAAGCACTTTCGTAATCTCAATTTGGTCTATGGAGTGTTAGTTGGGTTTCTAAAATAACTTAACTCTTTTTAGTTTTTAAAGTAAAGAAACTTAAGAAACCCAATTAGAACTAGGGAGTGTTGGTCAGGTTTTCTAGACTACTTGACTTATTTTCATGGAAGTAAAGTAACTTAGAGAACTCGATTTGCACTGCAAATGAGCTAAGTCACCTTGAGCTTGTTCCATCTCTTGAAATGGATGAGTAAAGAGATTTGAGTGATGTTTTTAAGCAAATGAACTTAATCCTCTAGAGTAATTAGGAGCAACTAAGGAAAGCAAATAATAAATAATAATAATAATAATAATAATAATAATAATAATAATACTCGCAGAACCCAAGTTCTTTATTCAAGAGACTAGCTTCAAGCAGTACAATTGACACACACAAGGCCAAAATACAAAAAAATTCAAAAAGGGGTTCCCCTAAATCTTGAAGTGTGAAATTTTGGGGACACCAAATTCAACACACATTCTCTACTCCATACTACCCATAGGGTAATGGTTAATAAAAATCTATAAATAAGATAATTAATAATATCCTTAGCAAAATGGTTACCAAATTTGGTGATGATTGGCATAATCAGCTTGTTTATGTACTGTGGGCCTATCACACTAGTATTTGCACACTAACAAGAGCTAATCCTTATTCACTAGTATATGGCATAAAACCAGTTATCCTACTAGAATTATAAATTCCATCTTTATGGGTATCCTTAAAAGCACTTATTACAGATGATCAATATAGAGAAATACGTCTCCATAAATTAGAACAGTTAAATCACACACACATTCAAGCCATAAAACTTATCAAATCATAGAAAAAATGAATCCAGTGGGCCTATAATAGTCATGTTCACCTTAGAGAATTCAAAGTCAATGATTTAGTTTTAAAATAAATTCTCAAAAACATCAACACCAAAGAAGAGAAAAAAGGAAAATTCAAACCAAATTGGCTTGGCCCATACTTAGTCATGTAAAAACTTAGCCCCAAAGTATATCATCTAGCTTTACTTGATGGCAAGGCAATCAAAAACCCATTGAACATCGTGCATTTAAAGATATTTTATATATAATTTTTTTTTCATGTTGTTTGTACATAGTTTATATCCAAAAAATAAAAAAATAATATAATATGTTAAAACACAAAAACAATCAAATATTTACTCATAAAATACAAATTATAGATTGTATACATTTCCATGTTTATACTTCTCATACTTGCTAGGTACTACATATGCTAGCTATCTTAGTATAGTTATTTTTTATCATATATACATGCTTCACTTGTTCTTATCGAGTATTTGTAGATACTTACAGGACTCAGATCCACTACACAAATCCAAATTTGCTACTATCTACCTAATGGGGGCATATACACAGATACATGGGTTCCTCATTTGATACATTTGCCCATTTGGTGGCATCCTATACATAATTTCAATTATCATGTTATATCTTTCTAAACTCTACATCATAGATTTAACATTATTATATCTTGATATTGATCATCCTACACTACTCAGATTCATTATCGATTACTACTACTCTAGACTCAGCTTATATACATCTTTGCTCTTATATATATTTGTACCACATGCTGATGCATACTTTCATCTCTAGCTTTCCTAGTTTAGACTTGATTATGTCTCTATGCTTATTCTATTCCAGGGCATTTGAATATGGCATTGCTTTATGGCTCTATGCCACTTCTTTTCATTGTATGTATACTTTGGACATGTGCCCATGTCCTTGTATGATCTTTCTTGATTGTATATACAGACATTTGAACATGTCCTTCCATGTGGATCTAAGCCAAATTCCTTGTTGTTTGCATATGTGGACATTTGAACATGTCCTTGTATGTATTGTTTTCTCAAATTTAATGACATGTGCACATGTCCCTTATATTTTGGCCCCTTTGCCTACTTTGTGTGTCTCATGTGTGTTGCATTTATGCTTTCTTGTATGCATCATGGCCATGACACTTACCTCTTGCTTGTTACACACTCCAATTTTAGATGCCATGAAGGACCTCATACATCTCCCCTTCCTACCTGGGTGCCATGATGGATATCATGCCCCATCCCCCTAGGTAGAAACTCAATTATTACTTAGATTTACTATTCATATACATTATTATATCTAACTTGACAGCCTTTCAAATGCTATATCTAATATTCACTGTACACTACAAACTTAGGCTTAGATTATCTTACATTCTGATGTTATGTATGCATAATATATTGGTTTATTATGCATATATCATATATGCTTCAGCTAACACACATATTTTAGATATTCTTATTTTGAGGATAGTTCTTGCATAAGTATAACAACTCCCCTCAAAAGAGGGGGCATTCACATAGGTTTGTCAGAGAGATCAAGTTATTCGAATGCACTTAGAGCATAGTTTTTAACACACATGCATAAAATACAGAAATTAGTTTCAAGAAAATATAGTGGGAAACAATGATATAGATACCATTTTCAATTTCATATAAATCAAAACAATTGGACATTAGCACCCAAATTAGGACACTAAAGTCACTAGTGCTACTATCTAGTAGTCCCAGTTTTAGGAAATTCTAGATTGGCCAAAAAAGTATAGTAGGTACAGTCTAGGTTTATACAACTTCAGTTATAGATTACCAATTTTGGATTAGTTTAGCATAGATTCTTACCAATTTACTCAAATTAGGGGCATCATGTGTGGCATGATCATTCCCATTTCAGTTTCAAATACTTAGATATTAGATTTGGGGGCATATGTGCAACACACTATTTTTATATGCTCACTTATGCACTAGTTGATTAGATGGAATGATAAACTCCATGTCATTCTCTACATTATACACACCAGAAAACGTGTTCCAAATTACACACTAGATTGATGTCTTAGTCCATCCACAATGGTTGACATTCTTGACTGGCCCAAATCTGCCTAATATTTTTGAATTGCCCAGAGCCATTTTACATTCTAGAGTTCTTGAATGGCTATAGAGTCAACATATATAGTTCCAATTATAGTTACACATTTTTAATTGCATCACACAGTCTCAATTTCAAATGCATCTACTACACATGGGTAAGTAATGATGGAATCATTGTCTACTTGAGTTCTTAAGCCACCTACATGAGAAGGTTGGACACACCATCAATCCAATCCAAGTTATTCACAAGTCATGATCCACCAAGAAGGGGTGGGAAATGATGGAATTAAAACTGGATTGAGTTTTTGAGCCACCCACACATGGGGATTAAGCAAGCCATTAGCTCAGTCCAAGTTATTCATTGATTGATCACTATCTACATACATACACACATAAGTTATCATTGAGTTTATGCATTGGTTCGCATACCTAGTAAGGTGTATTCATTCGTTTCTTCTCTCTTATCTCTTTACTCATTTTTTTCTTTTGCTTTTGATATCTCTTAAGTAAGGAATGGTCTATGCACATTTCATTTTTAGGACACGCAATGGAGCATGCTTCACATACTCAGATCCAGATTCATGGACTTTGCCTCTTAGGTAAGTCTAGGTACATTTTTTTTCCCTTTATCCTAGTCATTTCACTTTTTGTATTTATAGAATAAAGGGGGGGCATATGTAATCCTCTAAAAATGACAATTGAGTGATAATAGTGTTACTTGAGACCACCCATCCCTAGCTTAGCCCTAAACCTATCTTAAATCCTATTTAGACACTTATCTAGCCTTTGTGTAGGCCACACGTATCCATAAACATCCCTAAAGCAATCTTAGACCTTCACTTAAGCATCCTGGCACCTAGTGCCTTAGGTTCTACCACCTGGACACTTGTGCATTAATTTGGACAGTAGCATTAATGGTGCTAGTGTCCTAGTTTGGGTGCTATTATTTTTTCCTCGCCTTATTTTACCAACAGATATCTTTTTAAACAAAAAAATTATCTAGGGTCGGCCTAGACCTCTTTTAAGACCTGCACAAGCACTAAAACATTATATATACATGAATTTTAACCCTTTATCCACTAGGTGGAAATCGGATGCAAATAACACAAACTAGCTCAGAACAAGTTACGCACAATCAAGGTTATCAATCCCTATTCTACCCTAATTTTAAATATAGTCATCTACATCCATCCCAAGCTTAGACTACTCAAATTTCTAGTCTTAATCTTCACTCAAAATCACTCAAATTGGCATTCATACTAACTTCACTTACACTTGCACCAATAGTTAGGTGGGGAGAACTACATTAAGCTTGATCACTCCTCAGAGTATTAGTATGTAGGCAGCTCTCATCATAACGGGTTGTTGAGGATGTGTAGCCTACCCCACTAACATTTAACTTTTCTACTGATGGCAATTGAATTCCCTAACAACACGGAGGTTTAGGGTTTACATACAAAATAATTCAAAATAGTCACTAATAGGGATCCATATCTCGTGTGCATAGGAACAAGCTTGGAAAAATCAAACATAGGTGCACCTAGAAGCTTAGATTAGTTTTGCACATAGGAAACTAGTGCCAAATGGCACTACTATCCAATTAGGGTGCTACTATTTAGGAAGGATTCTCACACTTAGATCCTATCCATGACACACAGATTAGCTTTTGTCCCAGTTTGTAGCCTCTAGATCTTTTGTTTCAGTCAATTTCCAGCTAACTACTTGTTTGCATCATTTATTTCTATTTTTAGAAAGGTCAAACTAAGTCAATTATACTATAAATCAGTGGTTGTATTTATTACATATTTCTACCCTGATTTAATGTACCCAGACCCTTTAACAACCTAGGGATTAAAATTTATAACCCTAAAAAGTTAAATCATGTTGCTCACTAAAGTCACATATTCTAAAGACGCCTTAACGTCACCTTCTAGAGATGCCTCCCACATGCGAATTTAAATTCAACTTAAGGGTTCTAATTTTATAAAAGAATAGCCTAGGCGACTTTAAGGTGATTTTAAAAGGTAACTTTAAATGGTCTAAATGTTGTAGTGATATCGTGTAAGGGGTTCTCACCACTAAAAGAGAGTGTTTCCTGATAGAGCAAGAAGTTTCCACCTTTAGGTAGGAAATAGGTCCCCATTAAAGACTGCAAAGAAGATAATTCAACAAAAGAGTTTTAATAGAGTTTTGGGTTTAGGAGTAACTATAAGAAGACTCATAGCTCTTAGTGAATAAGGGAAGGGTGTGTGTGCATAGGAAATCATAGGAACTAAGTCCAAGTCAACCAAGGTGTGTAGTGAGTCTATTTACTATCTTCACATAGTCAATTTAAGAGTGTGAATGTATGTAATATCTCCATATTATATGAATAATAAACCAATGAGTTGTTGTTGTTGTGTGACTATTTTGTACACAATTATAAATGACATATTTCACTAATATGCTAGTAAAATATAAATGGGTATATTATTTAATAATTATGTTTCTAAAAGATGTACCATTCATATTATTGAGTTATTGTGTGGTGGCTTTTTTAATTTACTTTTTTGAATAATGTGAATTTGGACATACATATTGCGATAAATTTTCCTAAGTCTTCCTTAAATATATCCCCAAAACTTGGTTCTTATGCCTCTATTTGTTAAAAAATGTTAAAAGTTATTTCTTATGCCTTATAGAGCTGAGTAATGTCTCATCCAAGGTATTGTTCTCCCCGACCATTCCTCTTAACTCATCAATTTCCACTTTGTAGATGACACCTTCCTCACTTTGGAAGAGCACAAAAGTCATTAAAGGAAGCTATGCATTATCTTGACACTTTTTATTTAGCTTTGGAGTCCAACTTGTAGTGGAATAATACCCAATGTTTTAAATAGAGTATGATGCCTATGCTCGAGTGGTTCCTCCAATATACTTGAAAGTAGATTTACAAAGGGGAATAATTAATGCTTTTAGGGATTCCTTTTACCTTTGATAGTTCCCTTGTGGAGCTGTGGTAGTTTGTCATAAACAGAGTAGAGAAAAATGTGGAGTACCGGGTCACCAAACCATGATCTATGTGTGTATTAAAATTCTAGATGGTACTCATGTTTATCATTCCTCTTGTTGGGCCCCTTCTAAAGCCTCATATGACAAGTTGGTTAAAAATCTTAGATATTTTCTTTGGTTTAATGTCAAGCAAATGCAGGGTTTCCATAGAGTTGACTAGGACATTTTTTATTTGCCTCATGATAAAGGAGATATGAAAATTATTGACATATGTCACCAGAGCATTGCTTTGTGTTCCAAAAGGGTGGTTAGATCCATTGAAGGTAATGAATCTTGGAAAATTATTCTATGCCATTACATATCATCTAGATATCCTTATGGTAAATCTAGTTGGAAGTACATTAACTTCCATACTCTCCTAATTATGTCTGCTTCGATCAAAATCAAAGGTTCTTTTGTGGATAAAGTAATGTGGAAAGACTTTGAGGTTGTTAAGGCTTACCTAAAGTCAGTTGGTGATGGATTTTGAAGTGGTATTTCATTTAATGACTATAATATCTGGTGGTCTCCCATCATGACCAATTTTAATCTTCTCTTGGCAGATTTTACTAGTATAAAAGCATCGATACTTAAAAAAAGGGATTCATACTATAAAATATATATTTTTTGCTTGAGAATAGGCTCCTTAGCCCATGCTAAAAGTGAAATTCAATCTAAGTAATTATGACTTACCAATTCTTCTTCACATTTAGGAGCTAATGTCAGATGTTATATTCCACAAGTTGGGGCTTCAACTTCCACACTCATGGTGGAAGGACTAGATATGGAATTATGATACCTAATTCAGGGGATGATCCCCTTTTCTTTAGTGCTAGAAAATCTCAATAGGTGTTGAAACCTTAACTTTTCACCTAGAACATGGCTTGCCCGACTCGATAAGATTTGGAAAGCCAAGCTTGAACCCAATATAACTCACTTACTTTGGTGCTTGGCCTATCAAGGCCTTCCGCTTGGGGAACATCTTTCTCACCAAAGAATTATCTAACCCAAGTGTCTGGCCTCTAGCAGACCAAAGTATTTCAAGCACACATTTTGGACATCTCAAAGCCCAATCTACCTAGCAGTGGATACACATTCTCTTTCAGTGCTACCACCTTTAGCTTTTTTGGGGGCACTTGGCCCTCCTTGGGGATTCTTCTATTTGGCTAGCCTTTATAGTTTTTATATGGAATTTATACAAATTTGTCATTCTATTTCAATTATAGAAAGCTAGAAACTCCACTTTATTTGATAATGAGGAATATTCTTATCATTTCTATATTAATGTCAAGTTTTTTATATTATATTCGGCTTGTGTGCATATTAAATTCCAAGTTGATAAGGTCACCATGAAAGTCATACATATTCAAAATTTATCTGTTCATTGGGGAACCCCCCTGAACAGTGAGTCACGTCTCCCTAAACCGTTCAACATAGGCCCTGTCACCTCCATCTCACATACACTATAATAGTCATTCTCATAATTGCAATCAGTTCTCCACCCCTCTTAGTGTGGAGAATGGACATCACTATCATCATGTGGAAAAGATGGTGTTGGTCCTTCTCAGTGGGGGGTGTTAGTTGGCCTTCTAACACTATGATGCAAATTCTTGATGGATGAGACATTGTTTCTTTGGCTCCTCCAAACCCCATGGATGGTTGGGTGGTGCTAGATCCTCCATCAACATAACCTTTTGGGCCTCTTATCCACCGAAGGATGATCCTCCACCTCCTCCTTATGGTGTTGTGGCATGTGCCTAAGTCTTTTTATGTACATGAGATATGTGTAATGCTATTTTTTTATTGTGTTTTGTCCAATATTGATATGTAATTTTTACTTTTTAGTTACCATATTTTTTATTTAGATAAAGAGTTTGAGTCGTACATACCAATCAACTAATTTATGATATAATCTTTTATATATTACTAGTTGATCAATAATAATCATACTAAAACATTTCAATGTTAAAAATTGCTTTCAAATTATTAAATTTAAATCATCATAAGTTCCTCTTTATCTTCTCACATAAATGTGGGTTCACTTTATCAAATCCCTTTTCTTGTTTTTACTTACATCCCATAATAGTATATAACTATTTAAATAAGTGCATCAACATTGCCACTTTGTCATTGTATTATATCCTCTCTATCCTCTTATAATGTTTTCCAAATGGCATATTTTAATCTTAAATCTCCTCTTTATCAAATAATAAATTTACAAAGCTCTTTCTCCTAAACCATTAGGCATTTACAATTAACATAATAAAATATCGAAGTGAGTCTTCAAAGGGATGGCTTACTAGATAAGGATGCATTACATGATGACGATAAGCCTTGAGGTCATGGGTTCCATTCTTGGGAGGGACCATATGAGTATAGCACTAGCGGTTGTAATGTTTCTTGCACGGACATAAAATGTTTACACCTAAAATCCAAAGTGAATTAATATAAGCAAAATCCAAAATACCTTATAGAAAAAATAAAAAATAAAAAATGATTATTATATTTAATATAATAAAATATCAAAATAATTATTACATTACTAAATATATAATTGAAGACCTAACATCTCTCACATTGGTCCAACATTCCCATAGTGCCTATCAAATTAAAGAGTAAGTTAGATAAAATATTTGGATGATGCCTTTACATGGTAAAGAAAAGTATATACCTAAAAAGATCTCTAAAGAAAAGTAAATACCCAAAAAAAAAATATTTAATCTCTCAAAAGTGATTTGTAACGTAAGAGAATCATATATAACGGGACAATAAAAAACATAATATCAATCCATCCATCACTTATTGAAAATTACTTTTATACTTGTAAGAAGTTCCTAGTCAAGAACTCGAGTAAGGATTTGAAGGAGAATTCGAGTCATACTTTTATAGAGAACATTCAGAATGTACAATGTCATTTGGATCAATCATTATATATATTTTAAAAATGTTATTAAAAGTTATTAATATATAAATTATATATTTATATTATAATATGAATATATATTTAAGTTTCATATGAAACTTATAAAGTTAAATTGGGATGAGGGGTTTGTTAGTATAGGGTTTTTCCATTTTTACAGTTTACCTACATCTCTTTCAACGAGTCAAGTTAAAGTTAGCTAGGTTCATTTCAGGGTAATCACCTTAATGTGTTTTAATGTTGAGTTAAGATAATCACTTGAGTGTGCCCTAATCTCATCTTATATGTACACGTCTCTTTGTCTTTTTTGGCTAATGATTCTGAATGAGGATTCTTTTCTCCAAACTCAATTGTTGCAATTTCTATCTTGGTGTGCATTCATGGCTTCCTCACTTCTACTAGGGTTTGTGCATTTCATTGCTTGCTAAAGAGCTTGGTGGACTTCTACAAAATTATACATCATGTTAGATCTTCTTAATAACAATATACAAGGCATTACAATCCTTGGTGAGTTCTTCCATAGCCTCCTTATTGTCTTTTGTACTTCCATGGCCATTTTTGACCTTGAAGGCATCATTCACATTTTGCCTCAAAACTTGTATCAATAGGCCTTAGTTAAAAAATTTAGTTGTAGATATTTTATAGGTTTGTGATTTCCTCAAATGGGTTATTCTTAGATTTGGCTATAGTGGGCAAAATTGTGTAGATATGAGCTTTTTAGGACTTGTTTTTGTGCTCTCATGGTCATTTTTTGACCTTGGAGGCATTTTTCATATTTTGCCTCAAAACTCATGTCAATAGGATTTAGTACGAAAAACTAATTCCTTAAATTTTTATGCATTTTTAGAGTTCTCAAATGGATCTTCATTAGTTTCTGGTGAAGTTGTGCAGATTTATGTAAAAATAAGGGTTTTTGTTTGGTCTTCCCATATATGTAATTATAGTGTGACGTTCTTAAAATTGTCAAATTTAAGTTTATGGATTTTTTGCTATATGTGTGATGTTCTCGAGACCGTCAAATTTAAGATAGTGGATTTCTTACCAAATCTTCTTTCGTGCATAACTGTCAATCCGTAGCTCCTTTTGAGGTGTTTTTTTTAAGTGCTTATTTTCTCAAGCTCTACACATTGGCAGTGTTATTTTAGGCCTAATATATAATATTTTATTCACATTTATACTCACTTAGATACATTATCAATAAAGTCTAACATCTCTCCAATTTCTCTTACTTGCACACATACTGCTCAAAGCGTATTTTTGGTTGAGTTCAACGTTTATAGGAGAGTGCTTATACTTGCAATATTAGGAAGACGTCACTACTATTTATTTTGGGGGTTGTTGTGTGGTGCTATGTTTATTGCTATCTGCACTTTCATTTTCTGCATTGTATCTCATGCATTGATTGCTCACATGTGGATGCATTTTCAGCTACACCTGACATCCCTGTTCTAAATGTGCACTATTTGTATTGATTCCTACATTGGTTCCTCATTTGGACACATTCTTAGCTATGTCCGATGTCCCATTTATGAGTGTGCGTTATTCTAATATCATTTTAGAGTATCCTCTACAGTCTTGCACTTCTTTTGTGTCTTATTTTAGTCATGATGACTCCATTTGAGAAACTTCACAGGAAGAAGGTTGATATACACTAGTGGTCCTTCTAGGGAAAACCAATTGTGTTTCATGGCGATTCTACATGGAATGCTCACTTAAGGAATGAGAACTTATTTCATTCTTATATGGATAGATTCTTGCTCTTATTGACCTAAGTCAATACAATGATTGGGCAGACTCTTATGACTGTGTCTATGGTCACTTATTGATACACATTTCATGAGATCTACACCACTATGTGGAGCACATAGAGTGTCCCTCCATTGTTTGGATCACTCTTTAGAGTCTTTTAAAGGATCCTACTATGATTTATGTCACTCTTCCACTTTCTATAGTCTCTTATAAGACTATTGGGCTCTCTCCTCTCATTCCTATTTCCTGTGATGACATGTCCATGGTGGATAATGATCATCCTTCTATTGAGCCACTACTATAGGATGTGATTTTGATAGACCTCAACTATCCCATTGCATACTTTATTTTTGACCCTGTGTAGATTGTTACTCCCCCAAAGCCATCATAGTTTGGTACTACAAAGGACTCTATTGTTTTCAATGAGAGTACACACATTCAAAGCTTTGACCACTCCTATGCTCATGTTGATATTCATATTATGGATCCATGTGCTTCATTTGTAGTACCTTCAGCTGTGAGGTTTGTTGATTCATGATCTCTTCTTCCCATGGACATTATTCTAGTGAATGTTCCATGTTATTCCTTTGACATTTTCACTCTAGTTGCATTGCATTCTTTTCATGTGCACAATCTTACCAGACCTATGCCACACTTCTATTTTGGATCGTACTTAGAGATCTTTGTACTACTACCACCTTCATCTTTCATTATGGAATGGGTAGACTTCTAGTACACCATTCATATTATTCCTTTGGGAAAGGGAAGACACATTATTCGATGCGGATGAAGTTTCTTCAATCTTCAGGTAGAGGATCTCATCAGTGACATTCATCATTCTATGAGCTATACTATAGGAAACTTTAGCATCTTCTACGGAGACTTCTTAGCTCTTATATCTATGTGTTATGTTGCTCTCATTTATGGACATCTTTTTGGTTGTGCCTGATGTCTTTAGAGCATGCACTATTCTCATTTTGCTCTCTTTTAAGGTAGACATTTTGTCCTATGGGTTTTTTCATTTTATCCATTTTATGAGAGCATTAGGGCTTATTGTTGGGACCTAATTTCTTTTACCCACCTAAGTTATGCTACAGGGGCATGTTGGTGTAAGGTTTTCCTATCTTTACGATTTACCTACACCTCTTTTAGCTAATCAGGTTAGAGTTAGCCAGGTCCATTTTCAATTAGTCCCTTTAGTGTGTTCTAATGTTGAGTTAGGGTAATCACTTGAATGTGCCCTAATCTCACCCTATATATACCTATCTCTTTGTCTTTTTTGGCTAATAATTTTGAATGAGGATTCTTTTCTCCAAACTCACTTCTTGCAATTTCTATCTGGTGTGTATTCATGGCTTCCTCACCTCTACTAGGGTTTATGCATTTCATTGCTTGCCAAATATCTTGGTAGACTTCTACTAAATTTTAAAAGGTTCATTGAGCATTTATCAAACCCTAGATGTTTAGTCTACTGTGGTATGCGTCGAGATATTTATGAGCATCAATCAATATCCCCTATTAAATTTTAACTCCATTATGTGTCCACCCTCATGCTAATAATTACTTAGGTCCTCGAAATAAGGTTTCACCTCAAAACACTTGGCTAAAGAGTGCAAGGAAAACCAAATATTGGATAATATTAAATGGTAGTGATGTTTTACTAATATAAAGGCTAAAGGCAAGTTTTCAAGTATATTAAAAAAAAGAAAAAAGGCTCTGCAAGGATCATAAGCAATACATATGAAAATATTTAATAATGTCAAAGTATCAACAATTTCATCTACACCTCTGGGAATGAACATGTCTAAAATGAAATATATACATTTTAAAACCGATTTAACGATGAGCAATTAAAAAATATGTAATGAAATTAGGGAATGGAAATATGTACCTAGAAAAGATGTATGCCTTCCACTTAACACTTAAAGAATCCATTTCACCCTTAGTTTATTGTAGCAAGACTCCAATTCACCCTCAAATCAACCTTAGTTTATTGGAAATATTGTACCTAGAAAATATATATGCCCTAGTTTTCTAAATTGAGCATAATATATGTCATCTATCTCAATTCAATAAAATTTATATGCCCTCTTTATAAATTCAACACAATATGTATACCCTCTTTCTTAATTGAACACAATTTATATGCCCTCAATTCAACACAATCTTTGTGTCCTAGTTTTCTAAATTCAACACAATATGTATACCCTCTTTCTTTCTTAATTGAAGACAATTTGTATGCCCTTAATTCAACACAATCTTTGTGTCCTAGTTTTCTAAATTCAACACAATAAACATGTCCTCTTTCCCAATTCAACATAGTCTTCATGATCTAGTTTTCTAAATTAAGTACAATGTGAACACAATTTGCATGCCCTCTTTCTTAATTCAAACAATCTTCATGCCCTCTTTCTAAATTTAATACACTATGCATACTCTCTTTCTCAATTAAACACAATCTTCATGCCCTTTTCAAAATGCTTAACAAAATGATGGACTTCTTAAATTCTTATGTCACTTTTTATACCCAATTACAATAATCTAGCTTTGCCTTTGACCTAATATGTGACTTTAGTAAAGATGATCTTAAGTCGGAGATTAAAGTCAGGTTAAGGATGGTAACAAAGTTGCCTTTAGGGACACCCCAACTTAACCTTTGAAGACGAACATAAAGTTATAAATGAAGTCAACCCAAAGTCATCAATTATGTCACCCCAACATCAACACCTAAAAACAAACATAAATTCACAAATAAAGTCAACCCAAAGTCAACAATTAAGTCATCCCAACGTCTTCACAATGTCTCTTCTAAAGGTAACCTAACTTCACCTCTAAAGACACCCAAACATCACCTTGGAAAGACACCCTATCTTTGCCTCCAAATTCAACCTAAAGTCACCTCTAAAGTCACCATGACGTTGTTTGCTAGATTCACACATTTTAAAGACACCTTAACTTCACTCTTTAGAGACACGTCCCATATGTGACTCTAAATTAGACTCAAGGGTTCTAATTTCAACAAAGAAAACCTTAGGCAACTTTCAGGTGACTTAAATATGACTTTAGAAGGCAACTTTAAATAGTTTAAATGTTGTAGTGATATACGTAAGGGGTTCTTGCTATTAAAATAGAGTATTTCCTGTAAAATCAAGAAGGTTCCACCTTCATGTGGGAAATAGATCCCCACTAGAGACTATAAACAAACGGTTTGACATAAGAATTCTAATAAAATGTTGTGTTTGATCATAGCTATAAGAAGATTTGTAGCTCTTAGTGAGTAGAAGAAGAGTGTGCATGAATAGGAACTACAACATACTTGAGCAAATTGTATAATAAATTTATTTATAAGCTTCATATAATAAATTAACATTGTGAATGTATATAATATTTTTATATTATATAAAGAATAAATGAATGAACTATTATTATATAATTATTTTATATATAATTATAAATGATATATTCCATTTTAATTTAACCTTCAATTATTAATTATTCATTCAACCTACAATTTACTTCACTATTAAAAAAATATTAAAGACAATATAAACCTTATAATTCTTTAAATTCTTTTGAGAGTCCATGCAAAAATTTCCCTTTGTCATTGTTTCACATTTCATAGTTAAAAAATGCAAATATACTCGTAGTCATCAAACTTAACCCCTAATAACACCCTTTTCACATTTGCCAAAAAATTTGGCCCGCAAAATTCCACGGCCCGAAAATATTGAATAAGATTCTAGCAATCCCCACGTTTTATTTTGTATCACACGATCTCCAAAGCAGAAATAGAAACAGGAGCCCACTCGGGAAGGGCCCAGTCCCACCTTAAATCTCTCAGTGGTTTTCGGCCGCACTTGTGAGTATTGATCTTTCGTTTCCATGGCACGATAACCTGTCAATGTCGCTGCTCCAATAACGTGCCATGCAGCAACAAAGCCTTTAATTTAAGGCGTGACTGGTCTAACAAGGTTTTTAAATCGTGGGAGATAGCGTCTCAGACTGACTTATTTTAATTCTAAAATATCTGAACGACGGAGATCCAGCAGACAGCCTTCTCTCCAATAAAATGGGAGCCCTGTCAACCGTTGGATTGTGTACGGCATTAATGGCGAGCACCGTTAAGTGACGGGTCTTAATCTGCCAGCTGTCAAATTAAGTCCCTTATTTGATCACAATATGATAAACGTTCTGTCCTGCCCGGAGCGCGAACTTCATGGTTTAAATAGAAAGTCGAGGCAGGGATATCCAGTGCCCGTTCTTCTTGCCCACGAATGACGCCCATCTCTGTAAAGGTCTCCAAGGGGGTAAGGAGGTTCGATCCTTAGGCCTATATCGACTCTAGCCTTTGATTGAATTCTACGCGTGCTGAAAGATCCATAAAACTCCTGAAAGTTATCGAAGCAGATAATTTCATTAGCCTACCCATCACTACACGAGCACATTATTCTTTTCAATTACTGTTAATACTTCTTATGTGTCTTATGAGACCAGCAAATTATAGAAATAAGCGTGTCGCAATGATATTTATTTGCTTGAGCTTGTTTTGACAGTGACAGGCAAGGAGTGTCGTGGACACCATACAGCGGCGAATGTATAGCCTCTGTAAGAAGAGTGTCGAGGTTTTAGTGTTTTCAAATCTTAGAGCGGCGTAAAATATTACAATTGTAACAAAAAAACTAAGCAGCATCGGCGCGTATTTTATGGACTCGAACTTTTATTTGCAACCGTTCGAAATTCCGGCGAGGAGCTGGCAAATTCTTAGATCTCTTGCATAGTAAAGGTAAGAGATTGCTTGTTTATGCTGGATTTTCCTAGTCGTTTTCATATTTATTCTTTAATGCTTTCACGAAATGTGAATAAATTAAAAAAAAAAGTTATTTAACCTTTTTTTTCCCCATTTATCGCCTAAAATCGCTATGAGAAAATCTAGTTTTACACTATTGATTATGAGAATTGTGTTAATTTGGGAACATTTTGGAAAAACCTGTACTCAAGGGTTGTGGAATTAAATGAGGTTCGGTCAGCTGTAACGGTAGATGTCAATACTAATATTCCTTGTGATTAGGACATGGTAAATAATAGGGGAGTGCATCTTACAGCAAAACCGTGTCGGATTCCTCGATCGTTTGAGGTTGTTGACAAAGTGCTTCAAGGTAAAGTTCAATAGCTGAAAATCTTAAGGAAATTCTATGAAGTATATGCTAAGTTATAGGGGACCATTCACTATTGTTCAAAACTTAGTGAAGTATCTTATAAGTGGAGGTTGCTCATGAATTTGGCCTATTTTTTTTTGCCTCAGAAACGGCAACCAACTGCCAATCTGAAATTCATATTACTTAGATGGTCTTTGAAAGAGTTAATGAAATAGTGAAGAAAACAAACACATGATAACCAATCACCACGCTTGATGGATGATATCAATGGCCTACCGGGTCTACCCTATCAAAAATAAGTGGGAAAATTGGCAATGGGCATCATGGCCCATCTGGTATCTCCCAGATGAGTTGTTGGACCCTTTTGATGCATCCATGTACATAAAAGGATTTGAAACGTCCCTAAACTCACTCCTCATATTTTGTTTATCGTATCAGCACATTTATTTTAATTGTCAGCATATCAGTGCAGGTACCTATAAGTTCCTAAATTCTAGCAATGGGGGATTGTGGCCATTGATGGTCACATGACGAGTCCTCTAGACCATTTTTGACTTGCAATTCTGGTACAATAATTTCAAGTTCGATTTATTTTGTTCTAGCAAATTGCACATTAGGCATATGGCTCTTATAGTTTTGACTCTTGAGTTATTTAGAAGAGTGGCCTGTTCTTGTAACATGGTCAGCCTATTCAACATGAAGCACACTACGATTTAAAAAATTGCAGCGGGCTGTGTGATTGCTGGGGTATGTTACTAATAGGATATTAGAATAAAAGTATATTGTTTCCAGTCATGTGGTTGTTATATGGATGTAAGAGGTTTTAACACCTTAGCTTTGTAGGGGCTTTTGTTGTGCCTGATTTTTTTGTTTGTTTCCTCTAAGCTTGGCTATAAATACAGGCTTCCATGTGTTAGTTTTCTATGGCTTGTGCAATAAATATAATATGTTATCAGAGCCATTCTATTAAGAGAACCGTGCAATTTCCAGCAGCTAAATATATTCTAAGCTTTAGAGTATACAAAAATATTTCTTCATATTGGGCTGCGGATTGAGCTAATTAAATCATTTTTAGTTGGGACTAAGAAGCTGAATTTTTGCAAGATTACCTGCAGTAGTATGCTGCAATGATTTGTGAAATTATTTTCCACTTTTACTTTGCAGTGTTTTTTAGTTTCTTGCAGTAGTGGTCTAAATGGCTAATACTCAACATTTAATTTATCCTGATGCCCAAAAAAAGTAAATGGGAATAATCACAATTTGTGGAGCCACAAAAGAATCATCAGTTGTGAGTACCACAATCTTGACCAAATTGTGCTAGGCAATGAAGATAGGCTTGATGATGATCTCAAATATTTTGACAAAAGACATAAGGAAGATATGATGCTTCTAATATTGTCTGTTGCAGATGATCTTATCCCTGCAGTAAGAAATGTCAACTTACCTGTGACATTGTGGAATTATCTTAAGAACAAGTATCAAACATCGAAACTTGGTTGTACATTATATCTGAAGAATCTCTTATTTTCTTCTAAGTTGTAGGAAGGAGTATTCATCTTAGAATATTTGTTGAGGTCGAAGGATCTGAGCAATTAGTTGTCTGCCATTGGAGAATCGGTAGATAATGAGGATATCGTAGCTTTGGTCCTATGAAGTTTGCCATCATCTTAGTGATTGCATCTCTTTGCAGAAACTCAAGTGCTTGACTTTGAGCATTTGTTAACTTTACCCTTGCCGAAAGAGAGAAGATAGGCGCAAATGGAAGAATCTAATTCATGCATCTCAGGCATAACAAAGAGTGCATTCAGTGCAAAGATCAAAAGCAAAGGCAAGCAATACACCAACAAACAATCCAATAACTCTTTTGAAGAAGGTGTTGCATCTTGCAAATAAAAAATACTGTAATATGTGTTGGCATTTGAAAAGATTTTGCCTGAAGAGAAGTGACTTTACATACTAGAAGGGTTCAAAATTGTTAATGTTATTGAGATAGATAACCAAGAGGTAGCAGGTGATTTTTGTTGAAGATAAAAGTAGGAGTGATTCTGTTACATTAGGTGATGGATGGAATCACTATGTTGAAGGGCACGGAGATGTTCATGTCACAATGGACAATACTAGGAATTATGCTTTAAAAAATGTTTGATATGTTCTGAACAATTTTTTTTTTTTTTTTTTAAAAGCCTGGTAAACTTTTTAACGTGACCGGCGCCGCTGGCTAGACACGACTAATACCGGTACCACGGGGCTAGGGAGGGACTCGAACACTGGTGGGCAGAGCCACAATGGAAGTACCCGTCCAACCGACTACACACCCCGACCTGAAATCACAAAGAATTTTCATCTTTTAGTAAATTTTCATTTTAATAACAAGTTGATTATAGTTGATGTTGGTTAGAAGGGATTATACAAACTTATTGATCCAAATCAGCTAGCTCACATGCCCTAGCATAGGAGAATCACAATATAATTTGGCAAGCGAGGTATAGACACCTAAATTATCAATATTTGTTTGTACTTGATAAGAAGAATATGGTTCATGGATTTTTGTCTATTCAGGAAATTCAAGCTGTATGTACAGGATGTCAAATGGGAAAACAAAGTTGACACCTATTTGATATTGCTAAAGTATGGCTGCCAAATGAGTTCTAGGTCTAGTACACGCTGATTTTTGTGCTCCAATGAAGACAATCACTATGTATGGTACAGAGCATTTTTTTGTTGTTGGTTGATGATTATTACAATAAAATGTGGGTTTATTTCCTGAAATACAAGCCAAAATGATTTTCTCAGTTTGTAGCATTCAAAACTTTGGTGGCAAGATAAACTAGTCAACAAATCAAGGCTCTCAAATCTGATAATGTAGGTGAATTTTTCTCAATTTTTTTTGAGGAATTATGCAAGAAAGAGGGTATACATAGGCAATATAATACCCCATACACTCCACAACAAAATAGAGTTGTGGAAAGAAGGAATAGGACGGTTATGGAAATGATGAAGAGCACGGTACACAGTCGGAATGTGTTGTATAGGCACTGGGCAGAAGCTGTGAATACAACAATTTACATTCTTAATCGGTGTCCTTCTAAAGCATTGTAGAATATCACTCTTGAGGAAGCATGGTTAGGCAAGAGACTATCAGTAACTGATTTTTGAGTTTATGGTTGTGTGGCTTTTGTATTACTTATGGCAGAAAATATAATCAAATTAGATGCAACAAGCAAAACATATATGTTTGTTGGCTATAGTGAGTAGATTACTAGATGTCTCTACTAAAAAAATGTTATTATTAGAGATATTGGAGTGGATGAGAAGACATTGTTCTTCTCAGGTGATGGTACATCTACTAATTGTTTGGTATGGCTAAATAAAACTATTGGTAATTTTAGAACACGTTCTAATGTTGAAGTGAAACAAGGCTTTAAGCCAGGTACATTAGAAGAGTCGAGTTCCAAGGGAGTTCAAATGAAGAGTAGAGTAGTAACTAGGCCCTCAAAACAAGTCAGGGTAGCTAACGATTATGACCGAAATGTTATTATTCTACTTCAAAGATGTTTGTGAGGTTGAATTGCAATAGGCAATGGAAGGTTGGTGTACATGATTGGGGAAAAAAATATGCAATGTTTTGAGCATGTGATTTTTTCTCTTACTTCTACTATTTTGTAGATATAAGAACCTATCACATATGAAGAGGCCAAAGGGAAAGCTTGAATGGGAAGCTTCCATGAAGGCAAAATTTGATGTTTTGATAGAGCACAACACTTGGGTATTGATAGATTTACCCCAATGGAAGAAGCCCATTGGTTGTAAATGGGTTTATAAGGTGAAATCCAAATCAAATGGATCTTTGGACAAGTACAAAGCTTGTCTTGTTGCTAAAGGACATGCACAATGGGAAGGGGTAGATTATTAAGAGTTTTTTTCCACAACTGCAAAGATGGTGACCTTTTGGTTGGTATTCTCCATTGCAACTCATTTTGAATGGAAGGTATATTAGATGGGTATTAAGAGTGCTTCCCAGATGAAGACTTGGCATAGGAGGTCTACATGGCTCAATTGCAAGGATTCTAGGATCCATGGAAAGGCCATTTGGTTTGTAGATTGATTAAGTCCTTGTATGGACTTAAGTAGGCTCCTCAAGCTTGGTATATCAAAATTGATTAACAACTCAAAGATTCTGGATTTAGAAGAAGATTTTTTGATCCCAATCTCTACATAAAAAATAGTGGTGATTAGATAGTGGTTTTGATTGTCTATGTCCTTGACAATGCCATCACTAGTAGTGGGGCCAACATAATTCATCAAGTAAAATCTAATATTTGCTCTATTGAGGATGATGATTTAATTCATCGAAAGGGTTGTAGTCCAACTAGTGAGGATGATGGCTTGTTATACCATCCACTAGGGTACAAATCTCTCGAAATACCTGCTGCATGGAAGTTGTTGGACAGATAGGGCCAAGTTCATTTCCTAGGTGAATTAGACGGATGGATTCTTCCTAGTCGTGGCAACTTAGCCAAAGGAAGGCTTTGATTTGGATGTACGCTAACTTAGCATGTTGTAATCTGCTATATGTAATCCAAAACATGAGTAGAGATGCCGATATCTATGTAATTGAGAGGTTCCCAATCCAAAAAATAAATATTTAATTAGTTTTTGACATGATAGATCTAGGCTAACTTTACTATTGCCTAGTTGTATAATTTAGGCAATTTGATCATTCTATTTTTCTATCACAAACGAAGTATGCCAAAACACTTCTAGAAAAGTTCAAGATGCTTGATTGTAATCGTACAATTACACCTATGCAAGGAGGATTGAAATTGTTCACTTATATTGATTTGCCACATGCCAATGAATAAGATATCGTCAATTGATGGGCAGTCTACTTTATCTTACGACTACTTGATTGGATCTATGTGTTGCAATAAGCTCTCTCTTTATTTATGTCCAAATCACACACAAAAAATTGGCAATTTGCAAAATAAGTTCTTTGATATGTCAAAGGGATTCTCGACTTTGGCATTATATATCAAAGACCTGCTGATTTTGTGTTGACATGTTAAAATGACTTTGATTGGACTGGGTTAGTTGTACCCGCATATCGACAATAGGTTATGTTTATCCTCTTGCTTTGCAAAGTAATTTCTTGGCAGGGAAAACTACAACATACAATTGCCTTATCATATACTGATGAAAACTATAAGGCAGCACTTACTGCAGGATGTGAAGTAGTTTGGCTGAGGAAAATATTGATTGATCTTCAACTAGATCAAACAAAACCCTCTGCACTTTTTTGCGACCATCAGAGTGCACACAAATTTGGTGAAGAACCTAGTTTATCATGCCAAAACCAAGTACATATAAGTTTATCATCATTACATCCGATAGTTGGTTGACAATGAAAACATATGTATTTATTATTGTTTTACACAAAAGCAAGTTGCTGACATAATGATGAAAGCTATGGGAACAATTACATTTGTCAAGCTTAGAGATAAACTTGGAATAGTCTTTGGTTTAGTCATTAAGGGGAGGTAATAGAATATTAGAATAAAACCATATTGTTTCTATTAGTTGTATTGTTGTTACATGGATGTAGGAGGTTGTAACGACTTAGCTTTTTAGGTGTTTTTGTTGTGACCGATTTATTTGTTTGTTTCCTCTATGCCTGGCTAGATATACATCCTTCCATGTATTAGTTTTCTACGGCTTGTGCAATATATCTAATAGCTATAGTTATATGCTGAAAATGGGGCAGATTCAACTTATCAAATTTGATGGCTTATATCTAACATAAGTATGGATTATATCTACTCACAAGAACCTCCTTTGTACTTGTTTCCAATGAATTGAAGATTACTTAATTTTAAGTTGCAAGTGGAAAGTTATGCTCTTCCAACTAAGGCTCTCTGAACTTTGAGAACTAGTGTTGTGGAAATGAGGGACTTGCAACAGCTGTTATGGACCTCCCCAAATGAGTCACCCAATCTCAATGAAGTCATTGCTTTAAGTCTAAAGGATAAAATTATATTGTATCTGCACTCCCACCTTATTTATTTTCTTTTATGTTTGAAATGGTGTTATTTACGATTGTGATATCTTATGTTTGTAACTAAAGTGTTATAATGCTTGTTATGCTATAGATTAATGGATCTAATTTAAGTTGCCAGGAAATGGATCCGCAACGCATAAACACCGATTTTCCAAGAACCCTTGGAAATGAAATGGCACCGATACGTCAATACAATAAATTATAAAAATAAAAATGCATAATACTCATTTTTAGTTTATAAAATACAACAATTAAAAAATATAGTATTCACGAAAATTGAAAACATTTAACATGCTTAAAATTATGTTTTTTAGGTTAGTTTAGTTAGGTTTGGGGTCTTTTTGTATTTTGAAACATTTTTAAATTTTTTTTGGGTATTGGAAAGGACTCTGAAACACCTAGGTACTTGTTGGAAATGACGAACGTTTTTGGGAAGTACACAAGCTATGGTTCTGTTTCAGAGACATTTTTGGAGCATCTCGGTTTGCCATTTCGCTCTAAAAACGGTTCCCCTCGAAAACGCCCCTTGTCTTTGCCATTTCGTGCATCTTAGGATCTAATTTGAGTTGTTGTATGATATGATATGTTTATGATACATTTGTGAAGCATGGTCTCCTGATATGCTCGAATACTCCCTAGAGACCAAGTATTAGCAAAATAACTATTTTAAGATGTGAGTATGAGGTTTTGAGGATATCTTATGCATTCTTACAGGATGGCATAGGACTTTATGGTTCATGCCGCTCATAAGAATGCTTTTATTGGGTGATAGGCCCAACTATGTACCTTTGGTATGGACAACTCTTATGACCCTTTTGAATTTTTTGTTGTCCATGGGGAGGATGACCTTGAGCGTGCCCTTGATAATTAAACATGTGGTAGTTCCTCTTTAGTTTTAAGGTATGAACCCTCCAAGATTTGTTTCTTTGTATTTATGGTGGTTTGTATATGGATAAGGAAATAGGGTAAAATTTAAATGAAGGGATGTGAAGGGAAGGTCAGAACTGCAGGGTGCTTGTTTTGGATCTCCACCCTTATTCATGAGGCCTTGTTGTACAAATTAATGTTTTTGTTTTACCTTCATAAAATGGTGGTCCTGGAAGCACAATCTGAGACACTCTTTTGGGAGAGTTGACTATTTGTAAAATACAACGGAACATTGAGGGACTTAGTGACTTGGTTATTTCATTCCTATGGCTCCTCCCTTTGAAAGTTTGAGATGACCATCTCACGTTCCCTAACAACATAAGTTCAAGACTAATGCATGATGAGTTAGCTATTACATAGCCTTAATTCTGAGTGGGATTGTATATGAATTGAATATCTTTTATATATCTTGCCTTCCTCGTGTTCTCTCTTTTAGGCAAAAGAGATTGAGCTATAGCATTTTAGAACATTAAAGGCATAGAGGCAAAGCAATTGGCAACAAATGAAAGGATACAAACTTTAGTGGAGATGATTTTACTATGTATGCATAATTTTAATTGGAACTTTGTGTCATTTTTTAATCTCTCCAGGAAAACAAGTCAAAATCTTATATTTTATTGTACATGCTTTACTTATGTTTTATTTTGTTGATTATCCATGATTGCATTTGGATCCTTCTAGGCATAAACCATTTAGATGTTGAATGTTTTGGATGCGTCGCTACACATAATTCTGATTTTAGTGCAAACACTTACCTTCAAAATATTTTTTGTAATACCTTATTGATTGATAATGATGGTATCCCGTCTTGGAATTTATTTGCTCAAGTTGTTTTTTGCAGGAGTCACAATGGATTTCATCAATCGGAATTGCAATTCAGATGGGAAAGGGTGGTTTTATCGAGATAGCCTCCTTTCCAAAGTTGCTGGAAACAATTCAGCAAGCTTGTTGGAGCAAAACTGCAAGAGCTACCTTTTATTTCATGCTGAGACCAACATGGGCAATGACATTCGAACATGTATATATTTTTTAGGCCTTTTTTATTGTTTTATTGGATTGTCTGCCATAACTGCTCGTTTTTTTCGTTCAATGGAGAACGTTGTGAAGCAGACCAGGAAGATTGTTCGTTTGGATCCTGACACAGGTGCTAAAGTAGTCACAAGAGAAAGGATATGGAACTACACATTGGCAGATATTTCTCTACTAGCATTTGGCACAAGCTTTCCACAGATATCACTCGCCATTATTGATGCCTTTCAAAACCTTGGTCAACGATATGCTGGAGGTATCTATGTCTCCTTTGCTATCACACATATCATCTTATTTTCTTCCCCTTTTACAAATGAGATTTGTTTATTGATGTGTTTTGGTGTCATGTTTTGCTGACTTTTGAGTCACTTTCCTTGTCGAGTCTGGCCCGGTTTCAAATCATGTCACTGTTCTTGATGCTAATTTTGAATTCTTGCCAAACCAAAGGGAATTCCTCCACTATCTCGCTATGGTGAGTATATGGCCTCCTGCTTGATTTGTCACATCTTCGAGTGTCTACATAGCTCTCTTGATGATCTTGTGCAACCTCTTGATTTTTAAACTTTTATGGATTTGAACTTGTTCTTCTAGTCCAAATATTTTTCATTCCTTGGCATTTGACATTTGCTTCCATATATTGCCACAAATGGGCTTTATGCCTAGTGAAGTTTGGTAGTTATTATTGAATTCAAACTCAAATAAGCAAAGGTAATAAGGTCATTTAGTTGGCCTCTTGGTGACATGCATATGTGTCATGCATTGGACTATTCAATTGACATGCTTTTTAGACTACTATATCCATTTTTCTCTGGGTAAAATGTAATGAAATTCAGCTGAGTGCTCATCTCCTTTGTGCTTTTTCTAAGAGGTAATATGAATTTGGTGTCCATGCATTAAATTGTTTTCTTGGAGCTGATTTAGTTAGCTTAACCATCCATAAGAAGGATAGAGTTGTAGGTGCCTACAACTTTGGGTAATATTCTGATGAATCAGCTCTTGTTTCCATCTGGAGAAGCAATGACATTGTAGCTTCCTTTTGCAATGCATGTGTTATTGGTCCTTTATGGTTCAACCTTTACATGTGACTTGTTCATGAGCTGTCACAAAGCTATGCTGAGTTTGTTAATGGTCGATGGTTGCATAGCTTTTGTTCCTTTGGAGGAAAGTCCCTCTCATCTCTCTTTCTCCCTTTGTATTTAGGTGTTTCCCTTTGTATCTGGAAAAAATCACCCAAAAAGTTCAACTAAACCATCTAACTAACATCCAAAACTCAAAATAGTTTTCAGAATTTACGTATTGTCCTTGATACAACATTTTGCAAATAAAGTATCTTGTCCTTGATACAACAATATTGTTTTGCAAATAAAGTATCTGTAAACAGGTTTTTTATAAATCATGTATTTGAAATAAAATTATAACTTATGGTACAAGGCACTTAAGAAGTTAAGACGAAGATTTTACATGTGCAAAAGGCTACTTAGTTAAATAATGCATAAAGTGGATTAGTAAAGTAAATTCTTATCCCTCATGCATAGGATAAAAAATTTCTTTCCATTCTCATAGATATAAAATTGGACTTCCCTCTTTGTGTATACATTTGATTTGTAATGAGAGCTCCCCCTCACATAATCCCATGGAGCCCATAAATCTATCCTGCAGGAGCAAGTGCAAAGTTTACAGGATGAAAAAAGTCATTTTCTTTTTTGCATTTGAAAGCTTGATAAGTATAATCGATCACAAAATAAATTTATGTAAATGAACTATTTTGCATGTAGGCTCATGTTTTTGAAAAAAAGATATAGCCTTGGTCCGTATGATATTACATTTTTTTGTTTTCAAAAGGCCAACTGTGTATCAGGCCTATGGTAGATTAGTAAGTAGATCAGAAATTCTCATCTCATATGCATAGGATGAAAGGATTGGCATTTCCCCCCACTCATATACAATGACTCATTTTTCATTCATATATCAATACACTTCAAGTAGAGAGTTCTCCCTCCTTTGTTTGTGGACTTTGCAAATGCTTCCTAGAGTGTCTTGTTGAATTTTAGTTGCTTTCTATTCTCAAGGTGCAAATGCCCTTGTTTATTGTGTATTCTAGTATCTCTATTTCTGTTAAAAAAACAAATACAAAAGATTATAAAGATTAATTTACATCCGAAAGAGAAAAACATGTGGATTCTGCACAAAAAATATCTTCACTGTTTTCCTAAAGGATATGGTGCTGGAAAGTGGCAATACAAAGGTCATTAGAAGTCAATACAGCCAATGGTTTTGTGACCATGAAAAGAACTAGTGACCTGTTTCTATGGGATCTACTAATCTCCTATTGTCCAACCTTTATGGCCATTATATCTATTTTCAATACATGGAAGTCCATGCGAATAGACTATGGGCATAAGTTATGCAAGCAGTTGACTTCCTATAAGGTCTATATAGTGTTCATGACTTTTTCTATTCAATGAGTTGAAAAGGAAATGAAAAATCATAGGCTGTACATCAATGTTTGCTCACTTCTGACACTTTGGAATTGAACAAAATTTTCTTAATATGTAATATGGATTTCTTAATGATCTAGTAAAAAATTCCTTCATTGCGTCTAAGATCAGATGTTATAGTCTGTAATGGCTATGTTAGAAAATTTGAGTGGTGAAGAGATACAACCAAAGTTGAATTCAACCATTGAAGTAACATTCAACGTAGGAACATGTCGAAACCTTTGGGTGGGATGATGAGTAGGGGAGTGAGTTTGTTTCATTGATAATACTTGAACTGGCACAAAGCTTCAGCATTCAATGTACTTATTTAGAACTATGTTATCTTATTTATTTGCCAAGTTATATTTGTTTAACATGTGAAATAATCTATAAATTGAATCTCTAACTCTTAGATGACTTTCAATGCTTCTAGTGCATTACACCATTTACTAGTGATAATATCAACCTTTTCCATAGCCATGCTCTTGTTGATTGTATGATGGTACTTGCCTTTCTTGTTGGCAGGCATTATATAATTATTCTGTTTCATTTTCTTTTGATGTGTGCTATGCTTGTTTCTTTCTTGTGCTGCATTGTAAATTTGATATGGATGCATAGATACGAGCTTCCTAGGCATGCTTGTATGCATAAGTTAAAGCATAGCTTTGATATTTGTAAATGTAAAGCACTTAGATTATTTGAAGCTCAATAAGAGAGTCTTTGTGTCCTACGTTAGATAGATTTGGCATAGCTGAGTAATAATACATATATTTTATCTCTTTTTGTAGGTTTGGGCCCTGCAACACTTGTGGGTTCTGCTGCATTTGATCTGTATCCTATTCATGCTGTTTGTGTAGTAGTCCCAAAAGCAGGCACAGTGAAAAAAATTTCAGATTTAGGAGTATGGCTGGTGGAGCTTGCATGGTCATTTTGGGCATATATTTGGCTTTACATAATAATACAGGTACTTGAGATGTTCCATATTGTAGTTATAGTTAATAATTGGTTGATTATAGTTTCTTGTATTATTGCTGAAACTAGCTTTATGCTATTATAAAAATTCCAACTATTATTATGCACGTCTGGTTGAGCCAGATTATCTTTTTTTGACCTTTTGAATTCTTAGTTTTTATTTCCAATGTCTTTATTCCACAAGTGATATAATTTAAGTAAATATTCCTGTACTATAGGATTGCATGTATAAGGATAGGGTTTAATGTGGGTTAACTTGATAATATGTAAAACAGAATGAAGATTGTTATTTTAGTCATCTTCTGTAAAGTAGTTACAGGCGGCCAAATATTACAGGCCTAATCTTAATGTATCTTGACGGAGTATTGCACAAGATATTCAGGTCTTCAATTGAAGTAGATGGTGATATTTTTGTAGTCAAATAACATAGATCTCAAATAAAATGATTTGCATGCATTGTGCAGAATTAGTCATTTAGTGTATCCCACTGAAATTTTCAGTCAAGGATTTCGATTCTATTATAGCTTGTCTCCATCATTTAGTTTTAGCTTCTGGCAACGCAAATTTATCTTTAACACGACTAGTAAAAAATGAGGATCAAAGACCTAAAACCCATCTTTTCTTAATAGGTGAAACGAGGGGTTCTGTTGGGGCCCTCACCCAATTATTAGAAGAAAAGAAGACAATACAAGCTTGCCAGATTATAAAAACCAAACACAGAAGCAAAACTGATGTAGATGGGAATGAGGGGGGCAAGTTAATGGCTGCCTTACTCCCCAGCCAGGTCTTACAATCACCAATGGACACACACAACTAGACACAAGACTCGGACATGGAAACCCAAACACATTCTTTTTATTGAATGAATGACAAAGGTTACAAAGATTTCATTACACACACACTTTCCTCACTGAACTCTAAAGAAAACAACTAACGTATCAGTCTCTCATGGACTGGTTACACTCTCTTTGCAGGACATACACCACCCTAGCAAGCTCTTCAAGTTTCTGCGTCTCTCTCTCTGTTAGGAGTTAACTCTCCTTGGCCTCCCTTGGAGTTGGAAGTAACTGAAGTTGCCTATCTAACTGACTCTTCTTAGCTTCCACCAACTGATCTGAATCTCACCTGATTGTTCCGACAAGCTGCAGTGACTCTTCAATCTCCTTTCGGCTTGGAAAATGGTCCACATGTTGAAAATGACAATTTGGGGAGTTACTTTACTTGTGCCTTCACTGTGGATGAAAATGTCGTAGACCAACAGTTTTGAAGCAACCTGCATTAAGCTGTAGTTTTGTCACCATCCCAAAAATAGGTCATTTGACTCTGGCAAATGATTGGATTCCCTACTTGAATTTCTTTATACATTGGAGTTCTAATGGTGTTCCTTGGGCTATTGTTGATCATCTTCGATGCACACAATGTTGTTGACATTTCTGTCAAGCCGCACAAACATGCACACAAGCGCACAAACGTGCACAAACCTTGACCCATGTTTTTGGTTGATGAAAGGTTGCTTGTTGATCCAGATGCTCTTGCATCAAACACCTTGGGTAAATAAAATGATTCATGACCTCCTGCTCATGAACCTTTTTCGAGTTCTTCTATTGTCTTTTCGTACTTGACAACCTCGGATGCACTCATCCAAGTTGCATCCTCATCCACTTGACCAAATATTCTTTATACTTCTTGTCTCTTGTCCTCTTGTTAACTCTAGTATCCAATCTATTCCCTTGCCTTCTCAGGAAACTGTTGTCTCCAATCCGCAATTGGAGACTCTGAACTTACATCCTCTTCACTTGTTTGTCCCTCATAGTAAGGGTACAAATCCGCTACATTGAAAATAGGCAACATGTTAACCCCATCTGGTATCTTTATCTCACATGCATCGCGGAAAATTTTCTCAAAATTTTGTAAGGCCCAATCTTGTCTCATTTGAGCTTGTTGTACATTTCTTTAGGGAAACGTTTCTCACATAAATGCACCAAAACCAAATGATCTACCTAGAACCCTTTTCTCTTCTGTTCTGATTTGCATGTTGTTTATACTTCATGACATTGTTCTCCAACATTTCCTTCACTTCCCTATGCACATCACGCATACGTACTACATAATCCTCCACTATAGCACTTATTCCATTCACACAAGCTATATCTCCCAATTCACACGCCTCTAAGGTTGCAACCATACACAATTTGAAAAGGATTCATTGTTGTATTTATATTGATTGATATAAGCAAACTTAGCTTGTGCCAAAGTCGCATCCCATTATTTAGGCTTGTCTCCTACCAAGCATCTTATTAAAATTTCGAGGTTTCTATTCACTACCTCTATTTGTCCATCCGTTTGTGGATGATAGACTGAATTGAAATCCAACCTTGTGCCCAACTTTCTCCACAACATTCTCCAGAATTGCCCAACAAACTTTGTATTCCTATCCAAGACTATGCTCTTCAGCAAACCATGCAATTTTAGTATCTCCTTGAAAAATGAATTGGAAATATGTGTGGCATCACTTGTCTTCTTACATGCTACAAAGTGTGCCATCTTTGAAAATCTATCCACAACAATGAAGTAGAGTAATTTTCTCTTTATGTTCTTGGCAGCCCAATAACGATATCCATGCTTATGTCCTCCCATGGCCTCTCCGGTATTGGTAAAAACTGATACAAACTTGCATGCTGACTTTCGCCCTTGGCATGTTGGCAAACTCTACATCCTTGCATGAACTTCCTCACATCTACACTCATCCTTGGTCAATAGTAACTTTCACTGAGTTGTGTCAATGTCTTATCAACACCAAAGTGACCAGCTAGGCCTTCACTATGCTTCTCCCTTATAAAGTTTTTCCTCATAGATCCTTGAGGTATCTTAATCGCTGTCCCTTGAACAACAAACTATCTTGTAACAAATAGTCCAGCCATGAAGTTATATCCATGCTGGTTGGATTCATGCCAGCTGTCATGCATCTCAAAAATCCAAATCCTCTCGCATGGAGTCAAACCTTACTTCCACTCTTATTTCATTCATCACAAGAACTCTCCTGCTCAATGTATGGGCAACTTTATTGGATTTGCCACTTCTCCATAGGTGTCAACCCATGTGCTGTCTTGTTTGGCAAACTAGATCTAGGCACTAGATCCATATGAAGGCTAATGCTCCTCATAGGTGGCAATCCATCTGATCAATCTTTAGAAACAATATCCGAATACCCATTCAACAAATTTTGTACTTCAAGTGGATTTTCACTCACTTCTTGTGTGATCACAACTTGCCTCAGTTTGGGGATGAAAGGGAAACATGCCTTTTACTTCTTTGCCTCTTTCAAAAAGTATTTACTGGAAACTAACAAGACTTTAGGACTGCTGTCCACCTCTTCTTTTCTTTTCTTCATTGGACTCAATGTGAACTTTTTACCATCATGCATGGCCTTTCTATCAAACTGCCATGGTCTTCCCAACAACACATGACATACATCCATGGGCATAGTGTTACACAACACTATATCTTTGTAAGACCAATATGAAAACTAAACATACATTGCTCATTTACCAAGACGTGATGCCTTTTTTTCAACCAAGACACCTTATATGGATAGGGATGCACTATTTTTTCAGCCAAAGCTTCCCTACCATCTTAGTAGATACCAAATTATCCGTGCTACCATTATCAACAATAACCTTAAAACACTTACCTCTAGATTTATATATGGTCCATAATAGATTCTTTCTTTACACCAGTTCATTCTTCTCCTTGGTTGGTTTCAACAACACTCTCTTCATCATGAGAGCCTCTCCATGCTTTGATTTCTCCATGTGATTTGGGGATGCATCACACTTCTCATCCACTTGTGCAATGTGATTGCTTGCCCCACTTTTTTCTATTTCTATTCCGATATACTTTAGGACATTCAAAAGCTCTATGTCCAACATCTCCAAATTCAAAGCACTTATTCATGAATTTGTTACCTCTTCCTCTACCAAAGTATCCTCTCACTTTCGAAGAATGCCCTCTTCCTCTTTGTGTGTGATTCTGATTTGAGAAGTACTAGCTTCTTCTTCATGAGTATGCTGTCCTCTATCCATGTTTGCTTGTCCTTTTCCTCTTGGGAACCTTCCTTTACCTATATAAGTGTTTTGCTGCTTTGAAAACTTCTCTTCTGCCTTCAATGCACATTGATAGCCTCCTTCTACTGATTTCAACTTAAACATTGCAAACTCATCTTGCATTGAAATGTGAAGACCATTTATATACCTTGAGATCTTCTCTTGATCATCCTTCACATGACCAACTCTAATGGTGAGCTTGTATAACTCCTCCATGCAATCCTTTACACTGATCTCCTCATGGCTCAAATTCTTCAACTTCTTGAACAAACTCAACTGATAATCAGAAGGTAAAAACTTACCTATCCCAATTCTCGATTTTGTCTTTGCCTCTTCTCTCCCTTTCCGGTTGCACATAATCCCACCACAAGGATGCATGCCACTTTAGTTTGGTGTAGACAAACTTCACTTTCTTGGGGTATTAAAGTTATAAATTAGCTGTTAGTTAAGCATTAGCTAGTGGTTGGTTATCAACCTTCCCATTTGATGTAACTTCTTTTATGCTTAATAAAAAATGGACACACACAAGTGTGTAATTGTGTCGTATGCCTTCCATTTCTCTTCATTTTCTTAGCATTCATATTTGCTAATATTGGTATTAGAGCCATTGTTTGAGGAAGCCCTAGGAGAAGGACAATAACCTACAGAGTTCGAGGATGCCCTGGGAAGAAGGGTACAAACTGCATAGTGAAATGTAGAGGTTCAAAGTTTGATGAAGCCCTAGGAAGATTACTATGGTGTGATAGATTTCAAGGTCGTAGTATAAGAAAGAGGAAGGATTTGTGAGATACCAAACACAAAAGGAAAAGGACTAGACCAAAACCAGTTGTGTGAAATCCCAACATGTAGAAAAATGCCATTGATGACTTTTACAACAAGAGCAAAGACCAGAAAATAATCACGTGATGTACCAGATGTAAAAGGGTCGTGATTGATCACAGAAGGGTTTTTTAGGTTCATGATGGGTTATGAAGATTGTGACAGGGCATGAAGAATTAGTGATTGGTCGTGAAGATTGTGCTAGGTCGTGAAGAATCAAAACAATGCGAATTTGAAGATTAAAAACGTGTTTTTTGTTGGGCTATGACAAAAGAAACTATGTGCAACATTTTTATGTAGTCAGATTAGCAAGGCATGGCGATAGAAGTCATGTGCAATCATGTGGAGCTCAAAAACGCGATTTACACCCCATTTTTTGGCATGAGAAGGAAATACAGTCCCTTGCATGATTTTCTAAGTTTGTAGTTTTGAGCATACATGTATGGTTTTTTGAGCATATAGTCCATCAACCTTGTAAGTAATTTGATGTTTAAATTGTGAGCAAATTCAAATTATAAACTATACATTTTCTTGTTGCATTGATTTCCAGGTCAGAACTATACATTTCCTTGTTGCATTGATTTTTGGGTCGGAGGACAAATTGTGTGTAAAATGGCCAATATTTAGAATTCTATTCTGCTGAAAGTGCAAAAATTGACTACTCATAATTACAATATTTGGAGCCATAAGATTTTAACAATTGCGGAATATTGTGATTGTGATAAAATCATTCTTGGCACTAAAGTGAGAC
The DNA here is from genome assembly GCA_037957365.1 of Torreya grandis. NCBI lineage: Eukaryota > Viridiplantae > Streptophyta > Pinopsida > Cupressales > Taxaceae > Torreya > Torreya grandis. The sequence continues at coordinate 2,683,172 of JARHVA010000127.1, forward strand.
CCGCTTTAAATTTTGTTGGGTATGATAAGCATCATAAGGAGGCCTTGCTATTGTTGAAGTTGTTTGTATCAGATGATATAATTCCTGAGGTTTGGAATGCAATTAAGCAAGTGTGCTTTGGACCAGTCTAAAAAATAAATATTAAACTTCGGTAAAAAGCTAAATTCTATACCTGAAGAATTTGCTATTCTCTACAAAGATGAATGAGGGTGGGTCCCTGTCAGAGCATCTTTGGATGAAAGATCTCTGAGACCAGCTCGTAGCCATTAACCAAAAGGCGGATGACGACAACATGGTTGCTCTTGTTCTGAACAACATGACGCCTTCATATGAATCTATTGTGGGGCTTTACACTTGATGGTAGAAAGCTAGACCTTGACATTTGATTAGGTTAGTTTCTATTTGATGCAGAAGGAACACAGACAAACATAGGCATATGAGTCCAGTGTTGGACAAACAAAGAGTGTACTCCCTGCTCAGTTGAAGGGAAAATGGAAACGTATCCCTGTTGATTCATCTTCTAAGTATTGAAGTGCTTTTATTGTCATAAGGTTGAGCATGTCAAAAGGATTCCCAGAAGTGACAGTATGCACTTTCCCAACAAAGCAGTCAAGGGGCAAATGTGGCAGTAGTTGAAGAAGAAGATTCTGAGAAAGAATATGCCCTTGTGGCATTATCTTGAATGATAGTGCTACCAATTACTGGTTCATTGACTCTGTCCTATCTAGACATTTCACATGTAAGGATTGGTATGTCAAATTTATTGCAAGTACAATTTTTCTGATTCAGTTTCATTCGCTGATGATCAGTCACATGCAATAGAGGATATTTGCATAGTGTTGAATAATGCTAGAAAAATCATTTTAAGGAATGTTAGATATGTTCCAAGCTTTTATAAAAATCTCGTCTATTAGTTAGATAACAAAATATCCCATAGAAGGAATGTTAGGTATGTTCTTGGTATGAATAAATATATTGTCTATTAGTCAGTTAGTAGAAAATCCCAACATTTTTGGACATTTCTTTGGAAAACAGTTTGTTGTGTTTGATGTAAAACAAGGTAGAGTAATTTCCTAGGTCTTGGGCAAGGTGGTTTGTATAGGCTTGTTGACCCTGTCACAGTGAACTTAAATGCATGTGTGGAGGGAGACTCCAACATACAGGATGTGTTGGAGGTTGAAATTTCTCATAGGCTTGTTGACCCTGCTTCAGTCAACCTGCATGCACTAGTTGTGGAGGGAATATCCACTAAAAATAATGCGTGGGAGGATACAATTCCTCAATCAAATGCATAGGTAGTTATGCAAGAGGATGAAAGTTCTTAGTCAAAGGCGCTGGCTTAAAGAACCGAAAACAAGGTTGTTAATTCAACAAAGCACGGTCATTTTTATTTTACTTCTGACCTTTTTATGGTACCTGAACTGCCAGTCAAACAATGCATTGGATGAAAATGGGTGGACAAATTTGGTACTTTGACAATTACAAGGCACATCTTGTTGTGAAAGGCTTTTCCAAATAAGAGGGAATAGATAAGGAGATAGTTTTTAACTATTTCCTCCTACTGTAAAGTTGGTTTTACCTCCTACTGTGAAGATGGTCACATTTCGGTTGCTCCTCTCCATAGCAACTTAGTTTGGTTTATTGATTGGAGATTTGGATGAGGAGGTCTACATGGTGCTGCTTGAAGTTTTTTGGGTACCTGGTTGTGATCATTTGGTTTGCAGGTTGATTAAGTCTCTATACAGACTTAAGCAAGCTCCACAAGCCTGGTATGTTTTATTTGATCAACATCTCCACGATTTTGGATTCAAGACTATGGAGGTCGAGTTGAAGTTATCAACTAATGATGATTCATCGCTGGTCAATGAATCACCCTACGGATAATTGATGGACAACTTGATACATTTTATGGCCACATGTCTGGATCTTTATTTTGTTGTTATATAGCTGCTATCCTATTTAGTTTTTGTCTACACTGAAGCTCCTATATTGGACAATAGTAAAATGTTAGAGGACTGCTGATTTCATGTTGATATCTTAAGAGCAGTCTGTAAATGTAATGACTAAACTCTTTGGTCCCACTTTATTTGTAAAATTTTGGGACAAACTCGGAGTAGTCTTTAGTTTAGTCATTAAGTGAGGGTATTAAAGTTATTAATGAGCTGTTAGTTAAGTATTAATGAATGATTGATTACCAACCTTCCCAATTGATGTAACTTCTTTTATGCTTAATAAAAGACAGGCACGCACAAGTGTGTAAGTTTGTCGTATGCCTTCCATTTATCTTCATCTTTTTTAGCATTCATATAGGCTAACATGGGGTCCTCCTTTGACTCATAGTCAAAATATTTATTCAGCTCTGTGATCCAATCAATATGATCCCTAGAGCATAAACTTACTCCATAACTAGGGATGCCCAACTTAGGTATCCTTCCCAACTTTGCAATGGTCTTTAGAACTCTATCTTTTGGTTCTTCTACTATCTCTTAAACTTGAATCTCTTGAGTTCCTCCTCCATCATCACTCAAATCTACAACTATAGTTCCTCTCTTTTGTGCAGTCTTCATTGCATCTAATTTCACTTGGATTCCTCTTAGCATCTCTGCCAAGTTTACAACTCTTGGTGCTTTTCCTCCTCTAAGAGGTATTCCTTTGTGTGCCATATCTATTCCTCAACAAGCTCTTCCAAAGGAGACCACACTTGAATCACAAAACCCGAGGGGCAAACCACCTTTTCTACAAATGGATGCTCTAGAAAAATCCTAGTCTCACTCGCTTGAGGTTGGGAGGGGGGAGCAAAGTCCCCTCCCCCACAAGAGTTATGACCACCTACTTCACAAAAACAAAAATAGCTCCATCAATTGGGGGGGACTTGCATTCCTGGGCACTCTCCAAAGTAGGTGCAAAATAAGCCACCTCTTCCTTTGGGGACGCATAATCCACATCAATGTCCAAAACCTTGGAAGCTGACACCACTAAGTGATGGTGTTCCGCAACACCACACCATCATGTTGGCTAGGAATTACCTCCAAACTTTGTCTTACTCCTAAACTAGCAAACTTATCTGCCATCCTTTTGGGGAAGAAGTGGCCAGATGCCCAAGGGCGAAGCAAACACGACATCTGAAAGCAACCTATTTGTAGTCAAGCTTTGCTTCCAAATCCAATCTTCAACCTTGAGCCACATCTTGTTTGACAATCCATTAGCAAAATCAACTTCGACACACAACTTGGCAATGATTGCAATATGCCTCTAAGCATTATCGTGAGAGCAGAAGAAGAATGTCCCTAGGGCATTCCCAATGGAATGCATGTTGTGGGGTGTCCATAACTGTAGGGGTAAATTTGGGAGATGAACCCACATCGGGGTAAAAGAGAGTTGCAAGAAGGATCAAAAGAGGGGAACCAGGGTCTCGGGCATAATTTTGTGATCCCACAAGACCAAGGTCCGGATTGGAGCATGAGGCCTTGATCTGTGGTCGAATCACATTCCAAAATAAAAAAACCCTGAGAATAGGGGTAAATGTAAATTCCATTTGAAAGCATGGGTTTCTAGGAAGCCAAGATCCAATCGTGCAACTTTGACAAGCTAGGCCAAAAGCCATTGAATTTGCAAATCAATCCATGTTCGCTATAAAAGTATTCTTGATAAATAACCCCTGATCCAAATATAGGATTGGAATCTTATTATCTACATCCATCATGGATTGGTTGCTATGTTGTCGTTCCCGAGAAATTGTAGGATGCTCTTTCCACCTTTAAAAGTATGCAGAGAGTCCGTCCAACAAAATTGTCATTGCAACAATTAAAGGTGGAGGGATGATGTGTTTTGAGCCAAGTCCGCATTAAACATACCTTGAATCAAGTTGAGGGCGAACACAACCATTGCCTCCAAGAAACCTTTGCAAAAGAGGGACATGACAACAACTGTTGCCTATAGCACAAGTGGGCGCCGAAAAAGCTTTCAGTAGTAATTATTGATGAGAGTAGAAGCGGATCAATCTAGATGAGTGTGTGCTCTATAAGTGTAAAATCTAGAATGCAAGCTAGCTTAAGAAAACATCTACAAATAAATTCTAATCTAAACTATACTAAACTTAACTTCAAAGATAGAGCAACAACAAATAAGATAAAAATTACAAAGAAACTTACAAAATACGATGCAAGTTCGTCACCTTTTTTATTGTGTGATCAAGGGTGGATTTGCTCTTGAGTGCTAATGTGGATGCTCAACTCTTTTCCAAAGCCAAGAGAATTGGGTAGCGTTTCGGTATGCAAGTGATTTTGATGGCTTTGATTCGCTTGGATTCGTTTGACAATTCAATAGCACTTCGTTAGCTTGAAGGTGGATGATTTGAGTGGAGGATTGCACATCAATTTATAGGTTTTATAGGAGGTTAATTAGAGGGTTGAGGATTATTTGAATTTGTTGAATTATTAAAATAATCAATGATGAGAAATTAGTCCTCATCCATGAAGATGATAACCAATTCCATGGCTTGAGAAAAAAGGGGAGTTGGTTGAGTGAGTCAACAAGAACGGGTCAAGTTGGTTGAGTCAGCTTGGAAGTTGAAATGTTCTAAGGTGACTCACAAGGTAGTTGAGGAAGTTGAGTAAGTAGTTGGATGAATCAACACATGGAGACAAATGTGGAGAATGATTGCGTGAGGTGGAAAATCCAAAATTTTAATTAATTTTGGAGGAAAATGATGTGCATAATTAATTAATTAATTAAGAATTAATCAATTATTAAAATATTGGAGGAGAGCAATGTTAATTTGAATTCGAATTGTGGAATGAGAAGGGTCAGCGTGTCAAAGTGAATTTCGACAATAAATGGTGAAATTTAGATGTCTACATTTGCCCCTTTGAAAGGGTGTTGCGAAGCAATACCGTTTCGAAGAATAGCAGACAAAGTAGAGTGTTGATTGTCGAGAAACAGTTGCCCCAACTAAATGAAAATGAGCGTGATGATGCCTCCTCGAGTGTTCGTGTGTGAAAGCGGATGAATGCTCGAAATAATTGAAGGAAAATGGCAAACTTGTTATAATGAAAGGCATTTAATAAGTTGAAGTACTAAAACCGATATTGTACTTGCAAGATTAAAACATGTCTAGAATGATTTGCCCCTAGCTGTTTAAAAACTAGAGAATACACCGGAAAAAGAATATTTTCCATTCAATGGCTGCTCGCTTGGATTATGCTCAAGACTTAGGGGTCACTTGATGATGATAAACTGCGAGTCGTAAAACAAAAAATATAGATTTTCCGATGGGTGATAAAAATTTACAAGATTGATAGTTGCAAGCATTGATAAAGATTTACAGTAATTGTTGGACATAGTCATTGAGGTCTGAAGAATTGTCATTGATGTCAAAGGCAACATGTGCTATCATGCATTAATGTCAAAGATTGAGTTGAACAGACTTGTGGAGTAAATCGGGTTTGTGAAGTGCTTCTACTTATAAAATAAGTAAAGCAATGTCGAGAACCCGACTTGGTCTAGTAGAGTGAATCGGGTTTATGAAGTGCTTCTACTTATAAAGTAAGTAAAGCAATGTCAAGAACCCGAATGGGTCTGGGTGAGTTAATCGGGTTTTCGGAACGACTTAGCTGCATTCATTTTTATAAGCTAAGTAGTCTCAAGAACTCGAATGGGTCTAGTGGAGTAAATCGGGATTGTCAAGTGCTTTCATTGCTTTACTTATGAACTTTATAAGTAAAGTCATGCAGAGAACCCAAATTGGTCTAGTGAAGTCAAGCAAGTCGAGAAACCCGAATGGGTCTTTGCCTCAAGAGTAAATTGGGTTTACCAAGTAACTTTACTTCTTTCAATCTTATAAGTAAAGCAATGCGAAGAACCCGATGTATGTTGTTGTTAAGAACGTTTGTTTTGGTCTTCACACGTAGCCAATTTTCGACTTGGTCTATTCTTTTGGAAATATTGGTATACGCGATTCTTTTGGAAATTTGTCCCGAAGGAAATGATCTTGTGCAAAAGTTTCGAAAGGTACTTTTTGAGAATGCTGAAGGGTAGTGGACCGTCCAAAAAATGCCGAAGGGGCCATTGCAAAAAGGTTGAAGGGTATGTGGACCTTTACAGAAAAGCTGAAGGGTACATTTGCAAAGCCCCAATGGTATGTGTCCTAATCAAAAGTGCCGAAAGGGGACTCGGACAAAAAGTTTGCGGAAATTGTCTCGAAGGGGACCTAGACAAAAAGTTCATGGAAATTGTCCCGAAGGGGACTTGGACAAAAAGCCTGCAACAATTTGTTCGAAGGGGTAGTTCAAATGGAGGGAAAGGACACTTGAGCATTTGCTGAAAGACATAGGGCACTTCCACAAGTGCCGAAGGACAATTGCGGAGGACACAAGGACCATTACAAAGCTTCCCAAGGATCACTTGGATTGTTTCGGAAAGAATCTAGGGCAAGTGGACGTTTAAAAAGGTCTTGAAGGATATATCGGCTGAATTACAAGACACTTGCATTATTGCCAAAGGATCAAGGTGAGATTAAAGATCGAGCATATCAAATATAATCGAAAGGAGCGAAAGCGAACCAATCATATAGAAAATATCGAGATGCGAGAAAGAGCTCGATGGTTAATGCAAGAGAGATCAACGGTTATGTTTTAAAAAATAGAAATATCTGACGGTTCAAGATAGACAATGAATTTTGCCAATGACAAGATGAATAATCCTCGTTTAAATACAACTAGATAAATGGTGAGCTCGAAAAGTCTACACGGAGCCTGAGATTGATCGATCCAACAGATCAATCATCGTATATGACATCTTGAACATTGTAATTGGCTTTTTGCCGTTGCTGCTGCTGCCGTTGCAATTTTAAGAGAGAGTCAAACGTTGTCATTTTGCGATTGCTCAGACTATCATTGAACCTAAGCATGTGAGCAATATGAAGTGTGTCTAATAGAATATATAGACACATACCATGATAGCATAGAGAGAGGTATAGAGGCAAGAAGAGGACGTTGATGTGTCAAACAAAGAATATATAAAAGATACAAAGGAACAGGGGCCGAAGTAGTTGGTGTAAATGGACTGTGTCAAATAGAAGATATAATGACATAGAACTAGTAAGGCAGAGAAGGAAAGAAAAGGTTGTCTATCCAGACGAATACAGACAGAGTAAAACAACAGAAAAAGGGAATGAAGTGTGTTTGAACATAATATATCCAGACGTATGTAGACACAGAGTAAAAGTAAGAGGAACAAAGATTGAGCAGACAGGAAGAACGGGCAAATAGAGAATGTGTAGATTTTGAACAGAGAAGGAGAATAGGCATACACAAAATAAGCCAAGAGTGAGCAGTTACAGACTAGAATTGTAACAAAGAAACTGAATTGAATTCATTTGTGAATTTGTCTTATACACTGGAGTTGTAGCTCCATAGTTTTGATTGGTAGGTGCCTTTAGAAAAACTGAGTTGGTGCTCAGTTAGGGGATTGGTGTCTCCTAAAGATAGGTGTCTTTGAATGTAACCAGTGTGGTTTTGTCAGTGAGGCGATCTAACTGTGAGGCTGGATTAGAACAGTAGATTCTAGTAGCTATTCTCACCGTGGTTTTTTCCTTTGGATTTTCCACGTATAAATCTGGTGTACTGTGCTTTTGTGTGTGTGTGTGCTCTCTACATTTGTTTTTTGATATGCATATGATTTGATATCTCTAAAAGTTTTAATCAACTAGTTTTAGCTCATCTACTGATTCAACCCCCCTCTTTGTAAATAGTTGTGTTCAACAATTGATTAATAGATGGCTTAAAATGTGAAGGAAATGACCTAGATGGATGATGGTGGCCGAATTGACCTTAGAGACTTTGTGTCTCTAAGCGTTGCCTACATAATTTGTCCTGGACATAATCCATTTGGGGATATCAGGCCAGCTGTAGTTCTCCCAATGTGGGAAAATATGTAAAGTGATGATGTAATGTAAGATTGAGCTATGGATGTTATTAACCTACTTAAGCTAAGGATTGCACATTGTGATTGGATGCGATGATGGATTGATTTGCCCCCAAGAAACGATATATGCGAGCGGATTGGGAATTGATATATCCCGAGATAAATTGCACATTTTGAGGTGCCCTATGAATCAGGGTTCATAGGAGCGGATTGTGGGAACGATATATCTTGTTATAAAGTTGTGAGCTTGGATTGGTTGACTAATTCACTGACTAATTGATTGAATGATTGATTAATGGATTGATTGATTGGAAAAAGGATGGATATTTTGATGTTGTCGGTCCCAATCAACAAGTATAGGAGATTGAATGGAAAGTTTAGGAAATGATTGTGGATGATTGATGTACAAGTATAAACAAAGAAGTTAAGCAACTGCATGGATTAATAATGATGGATCACATGATTGGATAGCATGGATGAGATATGGATGGATGGGAGGGGTAATTATGGGATGTATGGGGCAACAAATTTGGTTTTGTGCAGTTAAATGCTTAGAAAAGGAGAGGAAAACAAATTCTTCATTCTCAAAATGGCAAATTTGTTAACTATGGCGATTTTATTGAAGAGAGTGGAAAATTGGTTAGTAAATGGAAAATTTGTTGAAGAGAATGGCGAATTTGTTTGTAAACGACAAATTCGTTGAAGAGAATGGCTAATTCGGTGAACATAGTGGTGAATTTGTTTTGCACTGTAGTGCTCATCTTCCAGAAGCCATAACTTTTGGCTTGGGATTCCATTTGAGCTCTCGTTTGTGCCAAAACGAAGGTATTGGAAAGAAGAATGCAACCATGTTGAAAATATTAGTTAGATATGAATGATGAAGTTGAATAAATTGATGTTCTTTGTTATGGGATTATGAATGTTTATTGAGTGTGTTTGAGATGGATATGTAGCTATTTAAGATTAACAGTGTCCATTAGAAATGTTTAGGAGAGCGACATGGACTACAACCTCTAAGCGCTCTGTGGGTCAGTTCTCAAAGCACATCATGGGTCCTCTGAGGAGTAAACCACAACGGCTTCGTCTGAGATGACACACAGATGCTTCATTCAAGAATGTGAGATAGATTGATAGCTGCTTTTGTTTATTTGTTGCTTTGGATTTTCAACAATAATTCCAAAATTAATAATCGATACAAGTTGAGCAACCTTTATTTGATATAGTGTAAAACAATATGCACCAATGGTATGGAAAAACCATGATGTTTATCGTGTTATATGCGTAAGGATTAATAGAGTCACAAGTGCAAGACTTAGTGCATTCTGATATGGAAGATCATAATAACACCATTTGTAATGCACATAGTGATCTGGACACATAAAGTAACAATGAAAATAAGATAAAAAGAAATGTTTGCAACAATGAAAACCATCTAAGTAAATCAAACAAGGAAGTAAACAAACATTGCGGAATCAAGTAAACACCCAAGATGTACAAGAAAATAAACAAAAATCAAGTAAGCAAACGACTATACAAATGAGTAAGCAAATGACGTTTTGGATGTCCTTGGCTAGAGTAAAACACTTTGACATTTGAGATGTTTGACAATGTTGAACTGTCCGATGAGTAATCCACACGAGGGATGATGAAGAAAAGTAATAAAGGACAATGGATTTTTATTTTTTTTAATTTTTTTAATTTTTTTAATTTTTGGATATATTTTTAAATGTTTTTTGGATTTCTAAATGTATATACAAGGAATGCTAACAAGGAGAAAATCTATTGTAGCACTGAGGAAGGGAGTGGTAGTGGATGGAAGGGATATATATACAATGGGAAATGCAACAAATCTACAAATCAATCATAGCTTGGAGAAGATAGATTTTACTTACACTTCCTATTGGGGATACATTAGATAATCGGGGTCATGACCAATATGGATCTGCTAGACTTAGCCAAGGGATCTCTTATGACAATAATATCACTAGGGAGGGTTCCAAAGCCTCCAATCAAGCAAAACTACTCAATAACTCTAACTAGGTTTTATGTTCTCATATTCATTAAACTAATAACAAGTAAAGCAAAATTTAATCTAGTGCTCACCAAAGCTTATGGCACAAAGTGGGGGTAATAAACACTAAAAGTAAACATGCATAGAAGACATATGTTCACGTCAATTTATACGAAATTCTAATGCATGGAAGAGAAGTACAAATGCATATCTATCTACTCTTACAAAGGAGGAACAAAGCTATGATTACCTACCTTCAAAGACGAACCCGTTGAGCCTCAATCTCTCCCTTGGCTAAGTTGCTTCGCGAGAGGTTGTTGTGGTATGTAAGGATGACAAAGATAAATCAACTATAGGCTACACAACCTATCAATGCATCCAAAAGACTTCTCAACAAGACAAGATCCGTATCTCCAAAGAAAGTATGAAACCCTAAGCTTGCTCCTCAAGTAGAATGGTGGATAAACAAATGCACAATATATTTTACTTTTCTCTTCTTCTAGAAATGGCGAAATGAATGTGTTTATATAGACGGATTTAACCCTAAACCCTTACGAAAGTTTCGGCCGACAAGGTCGACCTAGTATTGAAATTGACAAAAAACTAACTAGATAATGAACTATGTCGGCCATGGCTGATTTAATTCTTAGTAAGCTCTACCAATAACAATACAAGGTCGATGTGGCCGACATAGTCATGTAAACTGCCAAATAGGGGTTTAGGTTAGGGAAAGGGTTAATGAAGGTGGTAAATGACTAGAGGAGGGTGCAAAATATGAGGCAAAGCTTAGAGGAATGTTTTTTAGGAGACAAGTGTGTCGATAGCAAGTGGCAAAAAGGGACAACAATCCTCTGAAGCACCTATGGCCTACCTACCCCTTCCCTGGTGCACCCTTTAGGGCATGCACTCAGAGAGATTGAGACTCGATGGGTTCTTGCAAGATAGAGAGCATCAGTAATAGATAAAGTTTGAAAATATTATGTGTATATATATGCCCCACTTGAAGCTCATCATGTGTCACGTAGATGCAACACAGGATGGTGCTTCGGGAAAAGAACATAGAAACACATGAAACCAAGATAACTAAAAATGACATAGAAAATACTGTTGAAATTGAAATGAAAGTAACTAAAAATACCATATACATACTTTAACTTACCATTCTTCTAAATGATTGTATGCAAACATCCTAGTCTTGATCGTGGAAGGTGCAATACCTGCATTTGAGAAACCCTAGGGATACAAGACTAACAATAGAAGCAATGTGTGTGTGTGCAGGATGGTTAAGGTAGCAATGAATTATTTAGGAAAATTGGCAAATTAAGATTGTTAAGGCAAGGTTAGAACCAAAAGATTGATGGCAAGTGATGACAAAAAGATTGCAAATGAATGACAAATGATTTTAGTGCACACTAAATCATATTGGAAAGCATGTAAAACATAAATGACAAAAAGGAGTGTAGAACATACTAAATCACGTTGGGAAGTATGTAAAACATAAATGGCAAAAAAAAAGTAGAACATACTAAATCACGTTGGGAAGTATGTAAAAAAAGGAATGTAGAACATACTAAATCACATTGGGAAGCATGTAAAACATAAATGGCAAATGAAATATCAATGCAAGAAAACTCTAACAAAGATATGTAAGCAAGTGACAACCCCATGTAAGATAAGCATGTCGATTCAAACATAAAGAAAAACATGAATGATTGAAAATGAAATGCAAGTCAAGATGTAAGACAAACATGAAGAAATTATACAGAAAGAGAAACATGTAAGAATGCCAAATGTCATATGTAAGATAAGTGAAGTCCACAAAATTCAAACAAGAATATGATGGATAAATGAAAATCAACAGCTCTAAAGGATGAAAACTCAAACTTAGTGTTTGTTCTAAGATGCAATGTAAGAAAACACAACCACCTAATGACATGACCAGCATGATAATGAGATGGTGTGGTAAACAAATGGTGTAAGGGTGTTTGTGAGGAAGGCCTAGTCCTATCCAAGGTCTTACAATGCAACTCACAAACTATAAACCAAGAGGCGTAATAAGGTAGATGTGATTAGCTAAAAATAATATCCAACAAGGGGAATATAAGGCAAATATGATGTAAATAAAGAATGTGAGGCACCACATGGGTGATGTGAACATCCTTAGCAAGAATGAGACACACTAGGCAAGTGAGAAAGACTAAGAACTATCAACACAAGGATTTAAGACATTTTGACTAATGAACACAAAGCTTGGGCTAACAAGTGAAGTACATAGATAAACTCATGATGGCTGTATGCATGAAAAGTAAAATGGACCTACCTTCCCACAATATGCTCCCCGTTCTTCAGGACCTCTTACAGAGCTGTCGATTTACTGTGAAGATTGGGTACATGTATGAGAAAGTAGGTAGCACTAGAGAGTATATGATATAATGAGACCTCCTACCCCAGTCTACTGGCCTACCACACCCCAATGGACCTCAGCTCTATCATGAGGCCAACTATGGAGTTTGAGCTTTGACTAAGGTAGGAGATGTGCCAAATATAGATCACGTCTTTTGGTGTGATCTGATTTTTAAGAGTGTTTTTGCCTTTTGTTTGTATTTTATGATTTGGATTTTAACTTGTTTTGGCTTGTTCTATTCCTTCTCCATATGGATTTAGAGAACCAAACATGAGTGAAATAGATGACAAACACAAGAGCACTTACACTTGGTCACTAGAGAAAAGGACTTAAAGACCAAGGTGTCTAAAGATTTCTAGACTTGCCCACAAGTGTGCAATCTCAAAACTGGCCGATGTGAGAGCCTCAAATGAAAGGAGATAAGGGACATATGGGGATCATAAGAGATCCGTCTATGTAATAAGTGATACAATGATGAATATGCTTGTAGCTGACCACAAGGAGGTAAAATAGTGCTATGAAAGGGACGGGGCTATGCTATGATAGTCATGTGACTAGAGAAGCCATACTAACCTACAACGGATTTAGCACAAGCACCAATGAAAGTAGTAGTCATCCCAAAAAATGATTTAAAGATGTTTTAATGTGGTAATTTGTGAGGAGAGCCTGGTCTTATTCATGGTTTTATACTGCGACTCACAAGGTGAACACCAATGAGGTGAATGCTAAATAATGGGGAAAAATAATCATAAAGTTATTAAGGCAAAGAATGAAAAAAAGACAAAAATGAAAAAGATATATAAGAACCAAAATGAAAACAAATGCCAAATGTAATGTGTAAGAAAACCAAAGAACGTAAGGAAAACAATGATGCTAGTAAATTGAAACTAAAAGAAGTGCACAAAAACAAAGAAACACGAGACAAAAAAAATAACAAGACATATGCTAACGTCTATATTAAAGATGAGCATGTGAAAAACAAGTCTATAAGTCTCGAAAGGTTTCTTGAAGTTGAATTTGTTTGTTATTATGCATTGTAGAATAAGAGTGGGCATCGTAAGATGCCCCAATGGGTAAGTGGATGTAGGGATGGGCATCGCAAGATGCCCTAAAGTCTGAAGGGACATGTGGATGGGCATCGCAAGATGCCCCAACATGTGAGATGTTTTGAGGTGAAATTGAACCATTAAAATGATTTGCATTGGGTTGGTTGGTGCATTTGGAGATAGGTAAATGTGTTGGTTTGTAAGATTTTCAGGATGTTGAATGTGACATAGGATGTGTAGGAGAGGTATGAAGAGGTAAAGGAGGACCATGTATGATATACTTTGGAGTAGGCATTTGAACTAGGTACTCCTTTGGTTTATGTGACCTAAGAAGTTGAGTTTCAATGGATGCAACGATATGTTTATAGCTGTTTAAGTTAGCTATCATTTCCTTATTGGTGTAGGAAGAAGGATCAACTGTGGTTTGAACAATATTAGTGGATGAGGTGTAGGTATGGGATAATTTTTGTTGTTCATTAGGTAAGTGATGTTGATGTAATTGTGGTTCTTTAGATTGAATTTGCGAGGCTTGAAGATAGTCTTGATAGCATTGTTTTGTTAGAGTATCAAGATTAAAATGTGGACCAAGCAAGGAAGCAAGAAGAAATCGATGAAGATCACGACAAGACTTATGAGAATGACCTATAGTAGCATGCCACTAACAAAACTTATTAGGATTTTACCATTTTGGAGGAGGTTTGGAAGGATCAAAGCTCATGGGTTTAGAGGGTGGCAATTTCGTCTTAAGTTGTTTTAGACTCAAGGGAAAGTGGGTTGGGCTAAAATTGGTTGAATTGGATGCTCCATTTTGAGGTTGGAGAGGCTTGGATGAATCAATGTCATGAGAAAATGATTGGAAAGGTTCTTTAGTAGTTGTTTGAGGTGTTTCAAATTGAGTCATACGAAAGTCTTGCCTTTTGGCTTGGTCTAAGGCTTCTTCTAAAGTTCTAGGGAAAAGATTCAAACTTTGTATTGAAGGGGAGCTTTAAGAGCAGTAACAAATAGTTTTAAAAGATTATCATCATTCATGTTATGGTCCACTTTGTGAGCTAGAGACTTCCATTGTTTGATGAAAGTGCGAGCAGATTCATTAGGAAGTTGCTTGGCACTGATGAAATGGCTAAGGTAATTTTCAAGAAGGTCATCATGTTGGAATTCCTTAATTAGAGAATTGACTAAATCCTCTAGTTGTGAGATGGAATGTCTAGGAAGTTGGTTGTACCATTCAAATGCATCATCAACAAAGGTTTTGGCTAAGAGCTTGGTGGTAGCAAAGGTGTTAGTTTGGACCCATTCCTTATAGAGATTACCAAAAGAGTTAAGAAAGATAGTAGGGTCCTTAGTCCCATCATATATGATAGTTGGAGAAATGTTTCCAATATCTATGGATGCAATGAATGGGGCTAAAGGTTCATTTTGAAGATGTTGAAGCATTTTGTTATTCATTGGAGGTTGAGGGATGATATTCCCATTGGCATCTCTAAGAGGAGGGACAAAATTTTGATTTGGTCGAGACATGATGACTTGAGGTGGTTGACTAGTCATGTGTAATAAATGTTGTTGCATGTGCATCATTTGGGAACGATTAATTGTTTGCATGATGTTCATTTGTTGAACTATTTAAGAAAGAATTTGAGTTGTGTCAATTTGTGCATTAGTATTTGAAGGTGGGGTATTAGTGTTGTTAGGAGGGGGATTATTAGTGTTGGTGGAAGGGTATTAGGTGGAGTATTCCCAACATTAGTATTGGGAGGAGTAGGATGGACCTCAACTGCATTACATTGTGTAGTGATTGGTTTTGGATTATGAAAAGATGAAGGAAAAAAGTGAATAGTTTCATCTGAAGTAATAAGATAAGCAAAGTTTTGATCTAAATCTTTAATTATGCAATGTTCTCGACTAAGCGGAGGCTGGAAATATGACATCATTATGAAATAAGACTAGATAACCACACACAAAATAGTATCAGCTAAGGTGTACAGAGTCGATAGGTCGATTGTGTGCTGTTTAGATAGGATGCAAATTGAAGACAAAATCGGCTAAACATAGAACAGGGTCAACCAAGTAGATTTAGTACTGCAAATAGGGTGTGAAACTGAGCCAAGAAGAATATAGAGTCGACCAGGTCGACTTAGTACTGTACCTTGACTAGCATAAAAGAGTACATGGTCGACCAAGTTGACTTATTACTGCAAACTAATTGGCAAAAAAGAGTATAGGGTCAACCAAGTCGACTTAGTACTGCAAACAGGGGAAAACTCAGTCTGTAAAAGACTGTGTCAAACATAACGACAATGTGCTAAAAACAGGGAAAGATTTGCAATGTAATTGAAACAAGAAATGGAAGCAAACACACAAACAATTGGATCAATGAGAACGATCCAATTGGGGCACACAACACAAAACCTTGCACCAACGTTGGTCGATGCAAGTTTTTGCAATACAACACACAGTGATCAGAGAGCAAGCAATCAATTGAAAAGTAAATGCTAAGTGGTCATTTTGAGTTAGTTCAGACGACACTGTATGCAAATAGTACAGAACAAAGTCGATTGGGTTGCTACTGTTTTGCGAAAGCAAAAGTCTTTCAAAACAAAGTCGATTAGGTTGACTTAGTCTTTTAAAAAGAAGATAGGGTACAGAACTAAGTCGACTAGGTTGACTTAGTTTGCTATAGGATTGCAGTTTTAAATACTGCAAACTTGCATAAAACAAAATTGTAATGAAGCACTGAATTGACAGAGAGAGAAAGAGAGGAACCTTGGTCGGTTGGAGGATGACGAGGATTGCAAATTTTCTACTGTAGTGCCTTGAATGTTGCTTGCAAGTTCTGCAAACTAAGTCAACTTAGTTCTGTAAAACCTTGTTTGCGAAAGCAATATAAGATGACTAAGTCGACCTGCATGATTTAGTTTGTTGTTATGGATGTTGATTGGAAGACTAAGTCGACTTGTTCGACTTAGTTTGTTAGTTGGATGTTGATTGAACGACTAAGTCGACCTGTTCGACTTAGTTTGTTATCTGGATGCTGATTGAAAGACTAAGTCGACCTGTTCGACATAGTTTGTTATTTGGGAGTGAAGAAGAATACTGTGTCGATCTATCTGATCCAGTAACCTGTATCTGATGAAGATTTACACAAAGAACAAAATCGTTTTGATACGACTGTGTTAAACCTGTGCACAAAAGTTAGAACTATACCGACTTGGTCGACATAGTATCACAAATACAAAAACATAATAAAATGATAGAAATGAAAGCGTGAAAGAAAACCTACAAGGGTTAGATTTACATCGGGTTCACCAGAATGTATGCAATGGAAAATGCAACAAATTTACAAATCAATCATAGCTCGGAGAAGATAAATCCTACTTACACTTTCGATTGGGGATACATTAGTTAATCGGGGTCATGACCAATACGGATCTGCTAGACCTAGCCAAGGGATCTCTTATCGTAATAATATCACTAGGGAGGATTCCAAAGCCTCCAGTCAAACAAAACTACGCAATAATCCTAACTAGGTCCTATGTTTTCATATTCACTAAACTAATAACAAGTAAAGCAAAATCTAATCTAGTGCTCACCAAAGTTTGTGATACAAAGTGGGGGTAATAAACACTAAAAGTAAACATGCATAGAAGACATACTTACATCAATGTATACGGAATCTTAATGCATAAAAGAGAAATGCAAATGCATATCTATCTATTTTTACAAAGGAAGAACAAAGTTAGGGATACTTACCTTCAAAGACGAACCCGCCGAGCCTCAATCTCTCCCTTGGCCAAGGTACTTCGCAAGAGGTTGTTGTGGTATTTAAGGATGACAAGGATAAATCAACTCTAGGCTACACAACTTATCAATGAATCCAAAAGATTTCTCCAAAAGACAATATTCGTTTCTCCAAAGAAAGTATGAAATCGTAAGCTTGTTCCTCAAGTAGAATGGTGGATAAGTAGATGTGCAATATATCTTACTTCTTCTAGAAATGGCGAAATGAATATGTTTATATAGGCAGATCTAATCCTAAACCCTTATGAAAGTTTCGGCCGACAAGGTCGACCTAGTATTGAAATTGACAAAAAACTAACTAGATAATGAACTATGACGGCCATGGCTGACATAGTTCTTAGTAAGCTCTGTCAATAACAATACAAGGTCGATGTGGCCGACATAGTCATGTAAACTGCCAAAAAGGGGTTTAGGTTAGGGAAAGGCCTAATGAAGGTGGTAAATGACTAGATGAGGGTGAAAAATAGAAGACAATGCTTGGGGGAATGGTTTTTAGGAGACAAATGTGTAGATAGCAAGTGGCAAAAAGGGACAACAATCCTACGAAGCATCGATGGTCTATCCACCCCTTTCTCGGTGCACCCCTTAGGGCGTGCACTTATAGAGAGTGAGACTCGACGGGTTCCTGCAAGATAGAGAGTGTTTGTAATAGATACAGTTTGAAAATATTGTGTATACAAGATATATTATGGATAGAGTATGGATGAATGGGAATGGATGAGAATTAAGACGATAACTCCAGGGAACACGTGACGTAAGAACCAAGTGTCTAATCATCAAAGTAGCATTGCAGGGATACACCAATATGCTTCTAAGAACATAAACGTTTCCACTTCCTTATCAAGGTCAAAATTGGAAAAAAAGATGGTGTTATGATGGCAAAGATTAGACTTATAAGGATTAGTTTTTGAATTAAATGGATAAAGATGGATTTGGATAGGCAAGAGTATTTAAGGATGGTTGAGGGTGAGTGTAGGATGGATTTGGATAGGCATAGGATGGGTAAGTATGGAGGTATGATTTAGAATGCATATGATTGAAATAAAATGGGTTTGCCCCCAAGTGTATGTTACTTCTAAACAACTAATTATTTTACGCATAACATCGTAAATAAAATGGGTTTGCCCAAAGCACTATAAGAATGGTTTTCACTTTTGTATGGATTATTTCTCTCTCTATTTTCTATTTTTTTGATTTTTTGATTCTTTTCAGATTATTGTGGAAGTTTGTGAGATGCATGATGCTGATCCCTATTGATATTTCAAGTATGCGCTTTGTAGTTGTCTTCAATAAATTCTTTGATTTCTAAGTTGGCCTCTTCCAGATTTATCAGGATACTATCATAGCCCTTACGATAGAGGGTACTGCTAAACAGGTCGAAGTGGAAGATGTGTTGAATGAATGATGTGGTTTGAGTGCGTGAAAGGTTTGAAGGGATGGAATGATAGTGGGGATAAGTATAGGTTTCATGATGTGAAGAGTGATTGGGACAAACAATCTTACATTCAACAAGACTAAGAGTAGCTGCATGTGGGATGATTTGGAAGTTCAATGTTGCTATAATGGTGTCTTCAATATATGATGGGGATCCACCATGCAACTATATTGATGTAGTGGGTATATTAATTTTCTCATCCATTGGTGTCTTAGGAAGGTTTTTACCAAATGATTCTTTTTGATTGTTTTGATTGGTATTTAGATTCGGATTTTCCAATAGCGCCTCAAAGAGGTTTTCACCAAGGGAGTTATATTTTTGAATTTCTAGATTTTGATTTAGATTGGGATTCAAATTTAGATTTTGATTGTCTGATAGTGCTTCAAAGAGGTTTTCACTATGGGACAATGATTTCAGATTTGGCTTATTGGATTCATTTTGATTGAAAAACACTTGTTGTTCTGCAGAATATGTAGATGTGTCTTGATGCTCTTCTGGTTGGAGACCAACTAGGAATTTTGTTATTATTTGATTATCATGGAAGGAAACTGACGGTAGGTAAAACTGTTGGTCCCAATCAATGGGTGTGGGAGATGGGCTTGCAATATGGGAGGAAGGATTGGTGGTGTTGATGAAATGAGTGGTGGCAACATGATCCTTGTAGGGACTATGAATGGGTCTTGTTTCGAGTATGGATGAAATTTCCTTAGAAACCATAAAAGTATCACTAAAATCTTTACATTGATTTTCAAATGGTTTGTAGCTAATGTTGTGAGGTCCATTGTTTACTTCGAAATGGATGGGTTCAATAATTCCTTGCTCATGGATTTTGTTGTCTACAAGTACCTAGGTCACTTAGGGTATATGTTGTGGGGTGATGGGGGATTTAACATGTGATAAGAGGTTGGGTGTTTGGCCAATGGGTGATAGGTTGTCTTGGTTGGAGGAGGATTGGTCTAGGATAGGATCTTGATCAGAAATGGAATTTTGGTAAAAAATGGCATCTTTGTCAAAATTGGGATCTTGATCAAAGATAGATTTTTGGTTGAAGATAGGCTTTTCAACAAAGATAGGCTCATCAAAAATGGATGGTAGACCATGGTTGTCAAAGGTGGGTTGATCGACTATGGATTGGTTGAAAATGGATGTGTCAAAGAGAGGTTTGTGAGAAATGAATGGAAGGTTATGACATTGACTTGGAAGTGGAGTAGCTTGATTAAGCTTAGGAAAGACATTTTGGCATACCCCCAAGCTATGATTTTCAAACGTAGATACACTTGGCTCTACCTTAATGTAAACCTTTGTCAATCAAATCTTGGATATAATGCTTGAGTCTCATAACGAGTGGTGGAATGACCTTGGATTATGTGGTATTCACAATATTCGATAGCTCTATACCACTTGGGTTTTGGGATGTTTTCATCAAATTGTTTGGTGTTGGGAAATATGACCGAGTTCGCAATGACCAACTTTTGAAAGAATATATCAGTTGGTTCTCTCAAAGGAGTGAATTTGCGTTTGCGATTCTCTTGATGAGGTTGACCACTAGCCATGGTAATGTTGTTGGTAGGTTGGGTGCTTTGGATTAGTTGTGGCTTTGGGGCTTGAGTAATGCTAGATGGGAGGGGTGCTATAATTTGGTTCCCTTTGCTAGTATGATAAGGGATGTTGGAATCAAGGATATAACTAGTGGATGGGATACTTGGTTGATTTTGGATAATAGGTTTACTAGTGGTAGGTTTAGGTTGATGTTGATGTGGAATGATTTGGGGTTCTCTAGTAATGAAGTGGGCTAGAGAGGTGGCTTGATTTTGGATGGGAGGTGTGGATTCCTTCCTAGAGAGTAAATGATGTGAGGCCTTGGGGTCAATATCAAGGAGAAGCTTGGCTCCTAGACTTAAAGCTTGTAGTAAGACCTCAGTCTTGTTGGCTAGAATATACCCTATGATTTGAGAAGGGGGAATAATAGCTCTAGGTCTATGTTCCTCATCTTCAACATTGCCTTTGATCTCAATATGGTTTTCTTGATTTTCAAAGTGAAAAAGGGAATTACCAAAAGACTCCTCTCTCAAGGTAGGATTGTTCAATAAGGCCATTTGTCTTGTGATAGGTGACATTGCTAAGAGAAAGGCTTTTGATTGAAAAAAAAAAAAAAGAAGTAAAAGGATAGATACTTGACTTCAAGAAAGTGAAAGACCAAAATGACTAAAAAGTTGATTGATAACAAGATACTTTTGAGTTTTGATTTTTGGGACTAGAGTTGTGATTGTTAAAGCTTTTGGATTATGATTTGTTTCAGTACTCAAAATACTTTTGGTTTCAATCAAGGATTTCAGCACATGGTATTTCACAAGGGAGCAAACAAACATGTTCTATTCTAAACACATGCATTGCACAAAAAATGATAAAATCTAAACAAAGGGACTTGAATAACCCATACGCTTTCTGTGTCACTTGTTTGTCTGTTGCATTAATTGCAGTTTAATATTTGAAGGCACTAACCATGGAGGATCTTGCCATTTCCATGGCCCACCAAGCCTGGTTTCAGGGGTGCGTGGAAAGTAGCTTTTCGACGCTAACTTTTAACGATGCTCTACAAGTTAAACGGTAAGAAGGGCTTTCGTACACTTAAGGTATAAACAAACTTATTTAGAAGAGTCTTCTATATACCTTTCAGTAAGATAAGGCCCAAAACCATAGAGGAAGCTGATTTGACAGACACATACAAATGGGTCTAGTCCCAATGTGCCCAACACAACTGTAAGATTTCAGTGTGTTGACATTGGAAAAATCAAACTTCGAGTTATGTTGTCTAAGGCCTGGGTATTAGAGCATGGAGGCCCCTCACTTCACGATGTGCTTAAAAGTTAAAACTCAACACCACTCAGCCAATAACGACATCTCTAACTCAATTTCTATACTTCGCCGATACATGGGGTTGGCCTACTATGTGGTGATAAAACCCACAGTTGATGGAGCCCCTAATAAACTAAAAATAAAAAAGACTAACACTTGCCTCTGATTCTTAGGTATTGCAACCAATGTTATGCCAAGAGAAGAGCATACACGCAAGTGAATCTTGGGTAACAAAATTTGCAAATGTTATTTCTGATTTTCCGAGTATCGTCACCAATGCAATGCCACAGAAAATAGCATACACAACAAGGGCAAAACACACAAATTGCTTGAAAATAAAAGATTAATTAACTCCAAGAATTGAAATGTTAGTTAATTACTACTAAAAATGAAAAATGCTGAAATAGAAAAGTGGTTAGAAAGCCTAGAATAAAACAAGAATAATAAAAACAAGTTAATATTTGATTTGTCTAGCTTTTTATTGGTTTGTCTTTGACTAGCGGCCTGTGCATAAATTGTTAGAAGTCTTTTGAGTGGCTAGAAGATTAAGGTAGCGTGCAAAAAGTTAGTAAAATAAAAAAAACACAAAAAAACGAGATTTTGGAACGATTTCGCTGTTACACTCAAAGAGAACAATGAATTAATTAACAATTAGAAGACTTAGAAAAATAGAGATAAAATGAAAAACAATAGTTAACAGAACAATTTCGCCATTATCTTTGACGATTTTGTTAAAGTTTTTTACAATTTTATTGATATATGTCACGATTTCGTTGATGTATGTCACGATTTTGCTAAAATTTTACCCGATTTCACCGAAGATATGCTTTGTTTTCACTGTTTGCGACAAAAGACAAAAACAAATAAAAAACAATGCAAGAAAAATAAACCAGAACAAAGAATTGCTAACAAAGGAAAACAAACACAGAGGTCTCCAGAAAGTTGGAAAAGGATGAAAACAGACACGGAAATTACTTAAAAATGCTTTCGTTGATTGCTCATATGATTTCGCTGAAAAATGCTACTATTTCGCTACTACACAGAAAAGAAACGAAACATAAAACTGAAAAGACAAAACAGAGTTAAACTAGAACAAAGAGATGTTGGAGGAAGAAAACTACAAAAATATTGAAAATTAACCAAAAAACAATATCGTTGGTTGCGTCTATGATTTCGTTGATGATGTTTCTGAATCCGTTGTTATGTAGGCATATGTACAACAAACAAAAAAAATCAGAAAACAAACTTGCAACTGCAAACAAAAACTTCCAAGACCAAGATTAAATGTGTTGGGTGAATATTTTGTCGGCTAGCTAACTGGTGACCAAAATAGTTCCTATCACCACAGCATAGGAAGATTGGTCGTCCAAGTGTGCAACTTTACTACATCAACCGGAGACAAAACTCTCCTCTCATCAAAGGGAGGTTCCCTATTAAATATGCGGAGGCTATATACTATATAATAAGCAGAAAGTAAGACATAGGGGTGGAATGAACCATCCATCTCTCTTTTTTCAGAGATGATGCTAACAAACAGAGGAGAAATCCTGGGTGATTGGTGAAGGTACTTCTCTTCTTTCAGAAGTAACATTCAGCCAAGAGCCAGATCCCTTCCTGGATATTAGAAATTCTGGTGAAATGACAAAAGACACTTCTCTTCTTTTAGAAGTGTTTGTTCTTGCAAACCACAGGAATCTTTCTGGTAAGCAACTGGTAACCAAAAGTGCTGAGTAACCAGCACCCTGAGATGTAGCTCAAAGTCTCCACCTCGACTGCCCAAGAGTGAAATAAGAAGAACAATGGGGGCACAAAGTCGTCCCAAGGTCCTTTACACAGAAACATAAAATAAACACACACTGAAGACAACTATGACAGCGCAAAGTCTGAAAGTAGTTGGCTTCAGGACACCTTCTTTATCACCTGCACTAGTCCTGCTTGTTAAATCAAATAAATAAGAATGCTTTCAGAAGACAAACATAAGAACAATCTCCTAAAGTAGCACAAGCTATAACAGCACAAAGTCTGCAAGTAACTTGCTTTCTCATTCAATCAAATAAATATGAATTACAAATTGAGCTCAAAGTCTCAGTAATGCCTTTCAATTCGCGCAGAGTTTCGCTTCTGGTAAGGGGAAGATCTCCCTTGTAACAAATGAAAGATTACAATATATAGCGCTCCAACAAAGACTTGGGCCCTTGTTTTCATGAAAAGGCCCATGCTGCAGTCAACGTCTTCAATGCGTCTTCAGTTCTGTCTGGAGGGACCATGCTGGGAACAACGCATTGCCTCAACTATGGCGTGTCCATTCATCTAATGTCTCTTCCTTGGTATGGACTGTCTGGTCCTTTCTCTGATGTCTGTGCAGCTGTCCAATTCACCATTACTTCATGGAAGAAAAACATGTTTGCGTCCTTGATTTGGTGCGCTCAGAAGCCTACTTGATCCACTGTTTCACCTACTAGAAATAACTCTTTTGAAGATAGTTCTGGTCCTTTGGTCTCGTTTGATCCGTAAACTACACTGAATCAACTCAAAGTGAAGTTTTAAATACGAATACTGAATTTCTCAAAATTTAACAAATTCTCGAAGAACTCAAAAGAACTTGCATAATGTTCTGGCAAAAATGTTCTCGGTTGTTGAGTTGGATTGGAATGATCAAAAGACTTTTTACTTCCATTTACCAATTAAACCGGTTTTTGTTTTTTACATTAAATGTTGTAAATTGTCGAGATTTATTCTTTGCATGATTTCATAATTAAAAAATCAGAAAATTGAATTAAAACATGCAAGCAAATGACAAATTACTATCTGACATTGATAATGGAGTTCGGCATATTTTGCCTACATCTCCGGGTCCGCCCAATAGTGAAGACCGTTTCTATTAAATTTACGCAACAAATGGCTTACAAATTCTTTAAACGCTGCACAACTTCCCTCAGGTCTGATCTCTGTCCAAGAACTTCACTTTGCTGATATACTCAAGCTCGGTCACACAGAATCCTTCCTCAGTCTTCAACCCCTTCCAAATGTGCTTTGGTTCCTTCACTTAATCCATTGGTATATCCAAATAATAATAAAATACTTCTCTTTTTAATTATAAAGCATAATTAAAAAGGCTTACCCTCTGTGTATAAGGTCGGATATTGAAGAAAATCCCATTTGGTAGCTATCTCCAAGCTTAAAACAAACTCTCGGCCTCTTAAAATACAAATACACAGTCCAAAACCTGATTAAAACAAATAGAAATTCATGCCTTTATACTCAGTTTGAAGCCTGTGGCATAGTGGCTAAGCCTCCTATCTTTTTGCCACAAAGTGAGGGGTTCAAAACTGGCCGCCCACCTTTCTAGGCGCTTTGACTGAGTTTAACTTGGCCTCTCCTTGTTGGGCGCGCTCAGGCTCTCCTCCCTAGGCGCCAAGCATGCAGTTTGAATTTTCTTCCCTCCATTTTAGGCGCTTTGTCGTAAGTTTTGTCCCACATGCATGGATTTTTGAATGAGTCTAGGCTTAAAATAGCAAAGTTGTTGACATTTTCAAATGGCAAGGGCTTGGGCGCCAACTTTGGCCGTCACCCATGCTTAGTAAAACACCTAAAAATGAGGGATGCTTTGGTGGAGTGTTTGTGGCGTGGAGGTTTGGCCTATATACATTGAAAATGTCAAATATCATGTGTATAAAAAAATACTTAACCAAATTTTTTTTTTGCCCCCTCATTATTTGCCATGTGTCAAATGGCTATTGGCCCACTTGGATTTTCAACAGTGCCACGTGTCGACCTTTGATAGGTCCAAATGTTGGTATGTTCTCCAAACACGTGCCAAATGTCGCAAGTTATTATTTTTTTCGACAAATCTTCAAATGACCATATCTTGAGCATCCGGTCTCCGTTTTACGAACTGCGAAAAGCGTCGGAAAGCTCTCGACGAGCTCTAAAGTGTGCCACCACTGAAACTCTGACTTGAAACCTTTTTCAGAACCAAATTTCTGATCATCGCTCCTCTCTTCACTGCTTAAGTGCTTCTTTGTTCTCTGGTTGAACCATCACTTTAATTGAACTTGCCTTTGGAATCATCCATGTTGCTTCTTTGTCCTTTATATCCCTTCTTGTCTAAGTCTTTGGGGGGTCCTTTGTGCGTCTTTGACAAGTGGCAAGTTTCGCTGTTATGAAACTCATTAGAAACTTACAGAAAATGGGATCCACGACACGTCTCTTCAAAAGGGGAACACGGATGCAAACACTTGTCACGTTCCGCTGAGTCATAACAGGACACGTGACGTATTCCGCTTAATTTATAGAAGCTTTAGAAACCTTTGGGGGTCCTGCGGAAGATGACACGTGGCGGCTTTGGCTCTGCACTTCGTCTTTTTCCATCGGGGCTTTTTTCGCGGGCTTTTCTCTTCAGTCGGGCTTTTCCTTCGGACAAAAGTCCGAAAGTCCAAAGGAAATGTTCTCTGTCGGCCTTTGAACAAATCCGAAGGAATTCTATCTTTTCGGTCAGTCGCTTTGACCCTTGAACCAATGTTCCCTGTCCTCCGCAAGGGCATTTGTTCCTTCAGCCCTGGGGCACTCCCTTGAACCCTGCCGATTGAACCGACCGATTGAACCAACTTTGGTTCAACGGTTCAATGGTTCAATCCCTTTATGTGGCTAAGTCCTTTGTTCTCTTGAACCAAACGCATTGAACCAAATGGCTGTTGAACCTGTTGAACCTTTGACGAAGCGCTTAACTCTTGCCGATGACGTTGAACCTTTGAACCCATTGAACCCGTTGAACCAAAATGGTTCAAGGTTCAACGGTTCAATGATTCAATGGTTCGATCCTTGCTTAGATGCTTGCCGATGGACATTTTTGATTGAACCAAGGCGCTGAACCAATCCCGAAAATGACTAAGTGTTGGAAACTGGTTCTTTTGATTGAACTCGCCTGCAGAAGCCTTTGAACCTGCAGAAATGAACCTGCCTGCAGAGTCCGTAGAAACCAAGTCCGTAGTTTTTTCTAACCTTGAAAGAGTCCGTAGAAATCTAGCTTGCGGAGTTTGTAGAAATGAACCTACAGAGTTCGTAGATTTGAGCCTGCAGAGTCCGTAGTTTCAAGCCTGCAGAGTCCGTAGATTTCTGAAAAGCTTGAAGAATGAAGAACTTGAAAGCTCATAACAAAAGGGGAAGAGAGGATTTTGGTCTGTAGGACCAAAATAGTTCAAATGTTGTCCCAAAAATGAGTGATATTTTTGGGGGACAACAAAATGAATGTGCACAAAAGAAACATTAAAAAACCACTGAATTACGCTCCTAAATGCACCTATGATGTCTATGATATTTGAAGTTGAGGGAAGGTCCCACCAGACATGCCAAAATATATAAGCGTAAAATCTAGAATGCAAGCTAGCTTAAGAAAACATCTACAAATGAATTCTAATCTAAACTATACTAAACTTAACTTCAAAGATAGAGCAAAAATAAATAAGAGAAAAATTACAAAGAAACTTACAAAATATGATGTAAGTTCGTCACCTTCTCCATTGTGTGATCAAGGGTGGATTTGCTCGAGTGCTAATGTGGACGCTCAACTCCTTCCAAAGCAAAGCGAATTGGGCAGCGTTTCGATATGCAAGTGATTTTGATGGTTTTGATTCACTTGGATTTGCTTGACAATTCGATAGCACTTTGTTAGCTTGAAGGTGGATGATCTGAGTGGAGGATTGCACGCCAATTTATAGGCTTACATGAGGTTAATCAGACGGTTGAGGATTATTTGAATTTGTTGAATTTATTAAAATAATCAACAGCGAGGAATTAGTCCTCATCCATGAGGACGATGACCAATTCCATGGGTTGAGAAAAAAGGGGAGTTGATTGAGTGAGTCAGCAAGAATGGGTCAAGTTAGTTGGTTGAGTCAGCTTGGAAGTTGAAATGTTCTAAGGTGACTCACAAGGTAGTTGAGGAAGTTGAGATAGTTGGATGCATCAACACATGGTGGAGACAAACGAGGAGGATGTTTGGGTGAGGTGGAATTTTCCAATTTTAAATTAATTTTGGGGGAAAATGATGTGCATAATTAATGAATTAAGAATTAATCATTTATTTAAATTTTGGAGGGAAGCAATGTTAATTTGAATTCGAATTGTGGAATGAGAAGGGTTAGCGTGTCAAAGTGAAATTCGACACTAAATGGTGAAATTTAGGTGTTTACATGTGCGATGTATAATTCTTGTAGGCTTGAAAGAATAGACAGGGTGGGGAGGAGACAGAGGGGCGAACCCATTGATTGATGACCAAAGGTTCGGTTGAACCAAGACAATTTAAAGCGTTGTTGCACCTCAAAACCTAATATAACTCATATCCTTGAAAGTCCTCGACCTAAAACATGATTTTTGATATACAAACTTTCTTTAGATAAAATTTCATTTTATCAAGAATGAAAAACATGAAAGAAATTGATTGCACATAAAAAAGTCTACATTTCTAAATTTAGAATACAAAGGTCATTAGTCACTACCGTCCTTCCATCCTAATCAAATGGTTAAATAACTTTTGTAAGATTAATTCCCTGATAAAAAAAGGGGATATTTAGACTAAAAACCTCAATTTTTCTTAGAATGAGAAACAATCTAGAAAAACCGATTGGACATAAAGATTATAAATTTCTAAATTTAGAAGATGGACAGGTCATACATCATGTTCTATCCTAACTAATTGGTCGAGAAGCTCTTACAATAGGACTAACTAACCAATAAATAAAAGGGCATTTAGTCTACAAATTATGCAATTGTATAATTAACACCATGTCAACATTGGCTTAGTATGAAAACACAATATTATTAAGGCTTATGTCCCATTACCCTTGGAAATGTGTAAAATGAGTACAAAAGAATGGGGAGATGTGGAATTTTCGATGATCACGTGTTAACTGCTTTTTAATCATTGTCACTAAGCTCAGACTTGGAAGGGCAAAGAGTAAAAAATAACTTTCCATTTGGCAAGACTGGCACTAATATTGGAATTGGAAAGGCAGAGAATAGAAATAGACTTTGCACTCGGAAGTACTTGTCACCAAGTCTCAACAAGAAAAAAATATTATTAATATCCACAAATGAAATGTAGATCAATGGGACTTGAAAGTACATGCAATTACATTAAACAAGGACTAGGGTAAAAAGGATCCTATGTTATGAAAAATAACTAAATGCCAAGAGCTAAAGCAACACAAACATGACAAGAGGGGGAGATATGGCGAGAAACAAATCTTTTGTTTATTCTATTCACTCTCAAGTTCTCTCACTATTTAATACACATTTTTAATTTTTTTTCATGTGTTCGGTAGTTGATGTGGTCAACAAGGGCAATTTACTAGGAAAGTGACATGAACTTTGATAGACATTAACACAAGTACTAGGACGAAATCACAAGATAAAAAGTGCACAAAAGATTTTTTTGGGTAACAATAGTTGCATTTTATTTCATAAACAAGACTCTCACAACATCAGTGCCACACAGAAAAAGCACTCATACAATCTTAACAGCTGAATAAGAGAATTGTTCTTCTACTCTCTAGTATTAGGCAATCCAAATATCTTGAAGTTTACTAGACTACTTACTCATGGCCTTCCTTGTGTATTTATGACATTTCCCAGGTGAATAAGGACAAGCATCCAAGTGGGCAGGTAGATAAGATCATGTAGGTGGACATTAAGTTTGATAGGTGGAGATATAACCATGTAGGCAAATGATTTAATCAAAGTGGACTCAAATGGGTGTTCCAATCAAGTGTGATCACATGAATCAACTTGAAAGTAAATGATGGTTGGTGATCACCTTATTTTAGGAACACACGGCAACCCTTAATCTCTAGTTCATGTATTGGAAAAAAGTGACCCAAGTTGAGCTCAAATCTAATTGTTATGTTCATGGTAAATAATGTACACTAACGCACCCCTTAAGATTAACTAGTGGAAGGGAGGAAAGGAGGAAGAATTACACATAATCCCCCCTTCAATGACATCGTCTTTCGTCACTAACAAAGATCTCAAACATATGAATTGAGATTTTGTCAAGGCTTTAGTAAAGATGCCAATCCAATACTCAAATACAACAATATCTCAAGTCAATCACCTGATCTTGAGTGAGATGTTGTATGAAATGCATGCGGATTTATATGTGCTTGGTGTGCCACTACTCAACTAGATTGGGAGCAATATGTATGCCACTTTGATTTAGAGGAGGAAAATTGAGATAATGAGAATCAAAGGTAGTGAGTGAGCCTTAAATTGAAGAGAATTTCTCTCTAGGGTATCCCCTGATCCTTCCCACTCATTATTATTAGAGCATGGTAGTGCATCTAGGAGCGAAGGGAGAAGATCCACTATATAGAAAACCAGGAAATCTGCTGCCTTGTTAGCCTCATGGTAGCATTGGAAAAATTGAATGATTGTTAATTGACTTACCAAGGAGAATAAATCACTCAAGATACTACAAAGGCTGTTAATTGCAATGCCTCTGTAATGAGCTTGGAGTATCCCTCTACCACAATGGTTTTAGAATTCCTTTGAAGAATACAATGGAGCCCCAACACTAAGGCTATTGCCTCTACTTCGTTATTAAAAACTTTGGGGGAGACTATTAGACTAGGCAAAGACAAAGGATCTGTGGCAATCTCAAAAGATATCTCCTGTACATGCCTTAGCATAAGATTGTTTAAGATTCTTTTCCCTTTTTAACAGGGTATTTATCATGGCGCATAAGATGATTTTTTTTATAAGATGCTTAGTATTGAAACTTTCATCCTTCTCTTCCCTTCCCTTCCCTTCCCATGAATAATCGACAAATGGACGGATAGCGTGTATAGGAGTTTCTATATCCATAATGCTCTTGGAAACATTTATGGGGTTTTCCCTCAAAGGGCTGAAGGGGTTGTGATTTCTGAAACATTTTTCAGAGTAAACTAGGAATGAAAATCTGGGGTAGTATCTAAAATATCTTATGGGATTAAGTATTTTAGGATGACCCGAAAAGCACCAAGGGTGCAGCCACTTCCTGTTTTGGAACCTGTTATCTACAATTTTGGATTATCAGCTTGCTAGATATGATCTGTTTATGAACCATTTTGGCTAGCTTCCTGTATAATGGAGGTAAAATAGTTGAAGGTGTATGTTAGTGCTACTTTGAAAATGATTTCTATGCCAACAACAGGCACTCCACATAGAGTCTCTGCATAGAGGATTATCAAGAAAAAAAAATCCACAATGCTCTGTGATACTTCTTTTGATGGAATAAATCATTCAAATGATGGGCATGTGCGACATCTTAGCTAGAATGAAAGGTGAGTTCCAATAGACCGATTCATGTTTTCAGCACATATAGTTAGCTTGAACAAGGTGATGTAATATAAGAGTTTTAAATTATACGGACCATGGGAAGGCCTGTGATGTATTGTTGACCACTAAAGAAAATTCTCATTTTTCATTGCATCTATGGAAAAACATTTTAAAGAGAGGACATGATAAAAATAATAATGGTGGCTATTAATGGTAAGCGGTTAATTGAGTGTAAGTAATTAGTGAAGACTAAATATCTGAACAAAACATAAGGGCTTATATCGCATCAATCAACAGTAATATAAACTCCTGAAAGGGACTGATGTTTTAATTGCCAAGCTTCTAATACATTCCTCTCTTTTGACCTCTAAACCATGTTTGCTGATCTTGCTTTTATATATATTACGTATATTGGACTGTGGCCTCCTTAGATTCAAAGTTCTTAAGGCAGAAAAAAGTTAGTTATGAATTAATGATAAAATGAGTAATATATTAGTGCTATGTTCCATGGGGTAGATTGTTTCTTGGAGGATGAAGCCGTTGCAACCATAGGCAATGCAATTGCTTGGATAGGGATTGTGTGGATACTCCTTAATTAGCAGCTTGTTTATTTCAATCTAAAGCAAGGATCTTTGTAATTTTGTAGGTGTGGACTCCATATGTGGTGACCATCTGGGAGGCTGGCTTGACTGTATTGCAGTTTGGCTTGCTCTTATTGCATGCATATGCACAAGATAAGGGGTGGCGTTATTTATCACTTCCATTGTACGCATATAAAATCCTAACAAGCTTTTACTCCAGCATTTCCAAGACATGAATGATTTATGCATCACAGCCATATTTCTTTTGAATATAACATTACCACATTAGCCCATAAGAGAAAGTGATTTGATCTGACCAATTTAACGAGGACTTAGTGCTACTTGCGGAAATTCTCTTGGTCAATTAGCCAGAACATTTGAGTGGATTTTTCCTGCATTAATATGTCAATTAGACTTTTTTCTTATTACAGACCAAGAGAAGATAGGCCAGAAGAATGGGTACCAGCTGAGACCACGTATAATAGCTGCCGGGATGGAATCCATGAAGGGTCTTCTGATTCTGCTCTATTTGACTATTCGCCCTCAACTCGTACTGTTGATATCTTCTCGATCCATTCTGATGATCATCCTGGTATGAATATTGGAGGCATTTATCTGTTTTATATTGACATCACCTGCAGCTTGAATTTTATCATTGTGCGCATATTGAACTCATTCGTTGCAAGTGCTCGCATCTCAAATGGAATGCAAGGACAGATAAACTGTTTTTTTCTACATGACTCAAATTTACACATTCAACAAAGACATGCTGTGTCTAATTTTGACTTCTATTATTTGAATTCATTTATAAAAGATTGTGGTAAACAACTTGTCAGACCAATTGCCAGGGATGTTAAAGTCATTTATATATTCGGAAGACACCTGATTGTCAAATATATCTGAGAATAGGAAATCTCATAATGCCTTTAATTTGTCCATCTTGGATGCTCAAATTGTATCAGGAGAGAACTCTATGCTGTGACGATGCTACCCATATACTTCATTGGAAAGCAAGGCTCAAGAAACAAGGCTTTTAGTAACATAATAAAATGGAAAGATATGCTCAATATGGAATTATATACAATTCATTTTGCAAATAGGCCAATTTACAGTGAGAGGAGTTGGGATGTTTTCAATCACTTGTACGTTTTATTGAGGCTTGACTAATCCAGTTGGAAAAATAATAATAATAATAATAATAATAATAATAATACTGTTAGGGATAGCACACACTAAGAAGTAAGGGAAAACAAGATCTCTGCTTTTTGACTTCTAATTGTTTTATAATTTCTCAAAGATAGCATACACGGAATTATTATGTAAAGCAAGATCTCTGTCAAAGACACATCCCAGGTCGATGAAATATGAGGTGATACTTGGTTATTAAACAAACAAAATATTCTAGTTTGAACTAAAAAAAAACTGAAGAATTGATGAATTGTGTAGAATGCCACACGATGTTTACAGAAAAGTCATGTTTGAGGAAGAAGGGAAGAAGAATGGTATTTCACTATAAGGCACCTTGGGATCTTTCTAACAAATCCAAACTATATATTGGTGAAAAGGGAGAGAAGTTATACAATCCTAAGAGAAATGCTGATGGTAAACAAGCATAATAGTATGCGCTTGCAATATGGAGAGCTAATATAGACTGGCAACCTGTTTTATCATTCTGTCACATATGCAAGCAAAGCACGTGGATATGAGAACATAGGGAGTGGTGCCTATTAGAAACTTTCAAACTTGGATTTATATGGCTAGCTTAAGAACGTCTAAAGAACCTAGCACAATTTTGGGAAAGCAATCTTTGAAACTGTTGAGTACTTAAATGATATTTTGGCATTCTTCTCGTCTTGTTTTTTTCAGTTAGAATGTTACCAAATGAGGACGTGATTTCCAAGGACGTGGTTTCCAATTCTTACAAGAATATATAATTATAAGGAGTTACCAATAGCAAAAAAACGTGGTAAATCATATTTACCTTGTAATTGTACTTTGTAGTGGTAGATAAATCGAAATAAGTCATTTCCTAGTTACACTTAACTTTGACACAACGATCTGTCAGGATGCCAGAAGGGTGATGCTTATTGAATTTGGTGTTTTAAGTTTTAACCCTTGAGGGACACTTTTAGGAGACTTTTTAATAATGTATCGCTAAATCTTGTTTAATTAATGTATCATGAATCAAGTTCTAGGAAAATAATTAATCTTGACTAAGTTGTGATGTCAGGTGACCAAGTTAGAGTTTGAGTTAATAAGCTTATGTGGTTAGGAATATTATCTCTTTGATTTTGAGAAATGTAAGAAGTCATTTGGTGCAGAAATAGTGATCCATATCAATTGTCATAATGATATACAAGAAAAATATTTATGGTCATGTTGGATATCTTTTAGATATATGTTCTTTCAACTCCAAGGAGTTAAATGGGTTTATATTAATCTCTTTTTGAGTTTTCCTATATTGAAGATCATGAATATGTCATATCCTTAAAAATTCAAACTAGATTTTTTAGAATAACCAAGGATATATAACAGTTTCTTGACATTGAGTGAGTGCATTCTCAATCAATGCACGCCATCATAGCACAACTTACTTAGTTCAAACTTTAGTGTTAGTCCACTTGCTTTAAGTACAACATACAACATGCTACAAGACATCAAGCATAGATATGCAGAAACGAGCTGGGTCCATGACTAGATTCAAACAACTCACACTGGATTGTTCTGAGGATTCTAGTTTGTCTCAAGGAGCATGATAAGGAAAAGTCAATTCAAAGTCTGCTTGATGAACAAGCTACTCTTTACGTTGATTGGGGTGAATTAGGTTTAAACACTTCTCCTTGATTTACCTCAATCAAGTAAGACGTTCTGGATTCCCTCAGAGTCCTCTTATAGGATTTACTTATTCACAAGAGAGTTATCTAAGGGTCAATTAAAGGCAAGATCAACCTTAAATCTACTTATAGCATTGTTCAAACATCATTTGTTTAATGCATTGAAATAGAATAATCCATACTTCCATGTTCGGTACAACCTTTATCTCTTTACTTTAAGGCTATCCATTGAAAATAACTCAATTAATAAAACAAGAACAATTCTATGCATTGCAAATACATATAAATGCTTTCTAGTACTACATGCATCTTCTGATTACCAAAATTCATTTATCAGACTTGAAACTACTTGTACCAATATTTTCTATTTTTAACAACAAATATAACAACACTATGTCATTAACTCTGTACAACACAACTTCGGAAGAATCAACTCAGATAGAGAATGTAATATCCCCACTTTAGCAGTTGACCAAGTGTGTGTGTGCGTTAGCCTAGTTCTACATGGTCCCGAGGGCTAACGAAGGGTTTAAAGGGATCCTGGAGTGTTTTGGCCTAGTCATTTTTAGTTTGGGCCAAAACAGAGTTGATTTGCTCAGTTTCAGGCATACTTACTATTTTTAGTCAGTTAGCAGGACACAACGGATGCCAGTTTTGGTGATTGGATTTGATACTTCTCGACGAGAGCTTTCCGGCGAACTATCACTTGCGCTATTCGGAGTCCGATTGCTATTATATTTTAATCCCTGATGCGTTATAAAAGTAATATTTAACTTAATTGCAAGATACTAAAGTGTTACTTTAAATATTTACTTTATGGGGATGGTACCCAAGGGAGACATAAGTAATATTTTAATATATAAAATGTTGCACATCTTTTATCCCACATTGCTCATGAGAGTTGAGTCGCCCCTTGGAGAAAGAATAAAAGGAAGTGTTTGTGGCTTCATTAGGCATGTTGGATAAGAAGAAAAAAATTGATGCACTTGCAGTTTGCAGGTTATTTTGGGCATTTGGGAACGTCCTTTCCAATTGTAGCACTCTAGACATCAATTTTTGGGATTGGTCTTTGGAGTCTGTGCTTTCAGCCTCATACAACGGTGCCACTGTAGCAGCCACACCACTGTAGTAGCTGCGCCATTGTAGCAGCCGTGCCACTGTAGCAACCACATCACTGTAGCAGTCGTGCCACTGTAGCAGCCCGTCACTGTAGCAGCCACGTCACTGTAGCATCTCGTAGCAGCCGCTATCTGCAGTAAGAGTCGGGAGAAACAAGCCTGTAGAGTCCGTAGAACGAGCCTGCAGAGTCCGTAGAAACCAGCTTGCAGAGCCGTAGAAACCAGCCTGCAGAGTCCGTAGAAATCAGCTTGCAGAGTCCGTAGAAATCACCTTGCAGAGTCCGTAGAAGCGTGCCTGCAGAGTCCGTAGGAACAAGCCTGCAGAGTCCGTAGAAACCAGCCTGTAGAGTCTGTAGTTCGGCTGGACGGAGAACAAAATGATTTCACCTTTGGTATTCGCTGGGGATATTCGCTTGAAACAATGTTCATTCCATTACTGGAGTATTTAGTGAGTTATCGCGTGGCTGATATTGTACTTGTTTACTCATTTTGCAATCAATATAAATACAGTGTGTTGGTTATTTCAGCTGTGTGTGTCTATGCTTTCAATTCTATATTTATGTTACATGCATAAAACCTTGCAAAACACAAAAAAAAACAATACAAGCAAACCGTTCCGGAGTCATAAGGGGTTTCAGTTGGGTTAGTTTTGGGCGTAACAGGGGTGCCCATTACAGTGGTATCAGAGCTATGATCCTGCCATCTTGTGTTGGTTTGCAAAAGAAGATTTTTAGATGATGCTACGGTTCGATGAATCTCATAAATTCTTTGGTTTGATATTAGAGTTGATTAAAGAATTAGAAATTGAAGTTGGTCTCTGCCTAGGGGACAAACCTTGACAGTGAGAGGGAGAAGTGTGGGTCCCGTGTAGTTTGAAGACAAATATAAAAATTATATGATCGCATAAGAAGAAATCGCCTAGGAATCGTAGGAGTCTTATTTCTGAGCGCAACATATCTAGAAGTGAATCGTGAAATTCAAGTCGCCCATTTACGAAGACCACCATCAAAGTGACGCAGCATTGAAGAAGTGACGTGAGTGATTGGGGAAGATTGCATTGTTATTATCATGGGCATTCAAAGATAATTCTGCTCAATAGTTATAATAGCAAGGTATTCCCTGTTTCAACATTTGGTGATTGGACGCTGAGTGTGTCACCATTTAAAGAAGATATAAGCAGATTTCAGTATCAGTATAGGTACAGCGGTATCATCAGAGTACATCAATTACAAACAGTGTTAGCTTCATCTTAAGGACAGGAATTGTATAATATCAATTACAAGTAGTTTGATTTTACATCAGCAAATTTAGAAGTTATTGCACCAATTCCTCAGTTAGAAGAATAGACTTACAACAGCATGCCAAGAATTTGATCAACAAAAAAAAAATTAGAAATCGAAGGCAGAGTAGTTCGGGATATTACAGTAAATAAAATGAAGACAATGGCGGATTTGAAAAGTGTCCTTTTCTCAAAAGAATTCAACGATACTTTTAATGGTGATCAGTTAAGGGATTTACAGAAAGAAAAGGAAGTAGGGAATCGGCTTTATGTAATTGGATTACAATTGAAGTCCATGGAATGCCCTGATGATGTTCTCTCTAAGTTGGAGGAATTAGACACATATTTGTCCAAAGTAGACCAGTCTATTGGAGGCTTCTGAACTGGGCCTTGCAGCCCTCAATGCTCGCTTTGGCTTAGCACAGGTTTGTGGAACATCCTTATGAAGAGGTGAGACTTGCAGTTGCTTCTTGTCGCAATGAGATCATAAGGATAACAACACCTGTAGCACCCTATAATGATGACATACTAAAAAGGGTTCTACAGCTGATTGTGGAGAGCCTACATGGGTTACATTATGTCAAAGCCCCTACTTTTGGTAAGAAGGCTAAGATTTTAGAAAAAATGGCAAGAACCAGATCATTTATCATTTTGTTGGATCTCAGATGTGATAAATTGATTCTTCGAATGTTTCAATGCTTCTTAACTGAAATTAGGAAGCATCATCCAGACAATGTGAGGGCTTGTATGCAAACTATTATGTCCTTAATCTTAGATGAGGATGATGATATCTGCAAGCGGTTGCAATTAGACTTGTTGGCCATTTGGAGGAAGGAGCAGTGTGTTTCCCCCATCGCTTATGCTTTCTCAAAAGATTTGCTTGAACAAAAAATTGGGTGGTTCAAGGAACATATGATGGCTGCAGAGCTAATTTATTTGGGTATACAGGTCCCAGGATCACCCAAAAAGAGCAAGAACCAAATGAGGAAAGAGCAGATTTGTTTCACTTGTCAGGAACACTGGTCATTTGATCACATATGTGGAGTTAACAAGGAAAACGAACCATTGCAGCCAAGCAGTGTTGAAAACATACCAACAAATGAGGTTACAAAGTTTGAAAAGGATGGCTTAACTCAAGGAGGGAGTATGCTTGAGTCTCAGGATGTCCCTAATGAATTGTCAGAATCTTCATATGATAAAGAGTTGCGTGGAAATGAGGACATGGTAGCAACATTAGCCCTGCATCTAGATCATTCCTACAGAGATTTTGAGGCGTCTACAAAAGGGTGCATGAGTCTCTTGGTGGGTGACGTAGAGATTATGATTGACAATCCATATGAAGGTATGGTTTCTAATGGTGTTCATTTGGTTGATTACAAAGTGGAAGATAATGCAAACCTGGATCAGCCCTTTAGAGATATTGTAAACATAGCTTCCCTTGATGTAGAGCACGAGGTTGACATGGATAATGATGGTGTGGATTCTTGGAATGATCACAATGCATCTTTTAGTGAGATAGTTGATTCCTGTGATGACACAATTCGTACACATGAAGAAAAATCAGAAAAAAAAATTTTGGTATGGGAAGATAAAGATAGGGAGATCATGGATCTTTGTCTTCAGTTGAGTATGTTTCATCATTCCATGCATAATTCAGCAAATCTGTTCTCTATAGTAGTCCCTTCCATGATACAGAATGACAAAGCAAGGGGCACAAAAGTTGAACACGTTTATGGAAGAATGGAAGAGCTTCACAAGGACATACTTTGCAGCCTTGTGACATCAATTGAAGATGAATTACTTGACACACTACCACCTCTAACCACATGGGAAGGATGTGAGACAAGTTTAGAATTGGTGATGTTTGATGGTTCCAGCGGAAGCAAACAAGAAGATCCCAAAAGTCTGATTTGGGGCAGCGTTAGACTTCATCCTCCTCTTGATATTGTGGCACTTACACTTGAGAATAATGATGAAGACAATGTTGCAAGCGTTGGCCAAGAAATTTTCAATGATGATATGGTAAAAGGGGTCAAAAACATGGCTCAAGCACATAACAATAATTCTAATTTGAATGACAGTAGTTATGTTTCTATTTTTCAACATGAGGTAATGACTTGGTTGCATGGGGAGGATAGCGTTATGGAATCTACCTATGATGGCAACCAAATTGTGTGTGATAACTACAGGGAATATAGGGTGGATTCAAGCCACCGTGGTATGGAAATTCCTCATCATTCCAGAGAAGATCACATAGGCAAGGACAGAAAGGTTGAAGTCAGTCCTAAATTTCATTCTGAGAACAGTAGTGATATATTTCACCTTTCTCCTAATGTTGCCACTAACAATCATGAAGAAAGTAAGGGCACAGTTTCACTTGCTAATGGACTCCAAGAGGCAAGTATGGTACATGGTAATTTTAATGGTGTCTCTCGTCATAGGACTGAGTTTATACATTTTGATACAGCTGTTATAGAATATGCCCAAGTTTTGAATGAAAAATGGGTGGAAAGAGCTAAACAAGCTAAGATTATGGTTCAACAAGTCAATCTTCCCTTTCAACATATTCGTGATATTCGCCATTCTTTTAATGATGAGAGGCATGAATTGCCTAACCCAGAGTCTCCAGTTGAGATAGTTGATCATTCCCATGATGGTGATAGTGATTGGTTTGATGACGTATTTGATATCATCTATGCTTTTAATCAGAGTTATGACAGTGAGGTTTGGTGTCTATTTGTGTTGGTTTATGGGCATATGGGGGTTCATCTTCACATTGATTGGATGTCTTACATGCACGGATGGTTACGTAAGGGTACTTGGCTGACAAACTTCTTTTTCATCTCTTACAGTGGGTTCCACATGTTGGTTTGGGATCCAGGTATTGACACCATTGGTGCATTGGCTCTTATGGATTCCATGATGTTGCTTCACAGCTTGTGGAGTATGGTGTTTTTATCAAGATGGAGCAGCAGGCTGGGCTGAGATTGTTTGAGGACAAGCAATTTCAAGGGGGGCGGACTGTAATGTCCCCACTTTAGCGGTTGACCAAGTGTGTGTGTGTGTTAGCCTAGTTCTACATGGTCCCGAGGGCTAACAAAGGGTTTAAAGGAATCCTAGAGTGTTTTGGCCTAGTCATTTTCAGTTTGGGCCAAAACAGAGTTGATTTACTCAGTTTCAGGCATATTTACTATTTTTAGTAAGTTAGCAGGACACAGCGGATGCCAGTTTTGGTGATTGGATTTGATACTCCTCGACGAGAGCTTTCCGACGAACTATCACTTGCGCTATTCGGAGTCCGATTGCTATTATATTTTAATGCCTGAAGCATTATAAAAGTAACATTTAACTTAATTGCAAGATATTAAAGTGTTACTTTAAATATTTACTTTATGGGGATGGTACCCAAGGGAGACATAAGTAATATTTTAATATATAAAATGTTGCACATCTTTTATCCCACATTGCTCATGAGAGTTGAGTCGCCCCTTGGAGAAAGAATAAAATGAAGTGTTTGTGGCTTCATTAGGCATGTTGGATAAGAAGAAAAAAAATTGATGCACTTGCAATTTGCAGGTTATTTTGGGCATTTGGGAACGTCCTTCCCAACTGTAGCACTCTAGACATCAATCATTGGGATTGGTCTTTGGAGTCTGTGCTTTCAGCCTCATACAGCCGAGCCACTGTAGCAGCCGCGCCACTGTAGCAGCCGTGCCAATGTAGCAGCCACATCACTATAGCAGTCGCGTCACTGTAGCAGCCCATCACTGTAGTAGCCACTCCACTGTAGCATCTTGTAGCAGCCGCTATCTGCAGTAAGAGTTGGGAGAAACAAGCCTACGGAGTCCGTAGAACCAGCGTGCAGAGTCCGTAGAAACCAGCGTGCAGAGTCCGTG
The DNA here is from genome assembly GCA_037957365.1 of Torreya grandis. NCBI lineage: Eukaryota > Viridiplantae > Streptophyta > Pinopsida > Cupressales > Taxaceae > Torreya > Torreya grandis. The sequence continues at coordinate 2,723,662 of JARHVA010000127.1, forward strand.
AAACCAGCCTGCAGAGTCCGTAGAAACCAGCGTGCAGAGTCCATAGAACCAGCTTGCTAAGTCCGTAGAAACCAGCCTGCAGAGTCTGCAGAAATCAGCGTGCAGAGTTCGTAGAAACAAGCCTGCAGAGTCCGTAGAAACAACCCTGTAGAGTCCGTAGAAACCAGCCTGCAGAGTCCGTAGTTCGGCTGGACGGAGAACAAAATGATCGCACCTTCGGTATTCGCTGGGGATATTCGCTTGAAACAACGTTCATTCCATTACTGGAGTATTTAGTGAGTTATCGTGTGGCCGATATTGTACTTGTTTACTCATTTTGCAATCAATATAAATACAGTGTGTTGGTTATTTCAGCTGTGTGTGTCTATGCTTTCAATTCTATATTTATGTTACATGCATAAGACCTTGCAAAACACAAAAAAAAACAATACAAGCAAACCGTTTCGGAGTCATAAGGGGTTTCAGCTGGGTTAGTTTTGGGCGTAATAGGGGTGCCCATTACAGAGAACCTCTAGTAATTCATAATAAATGCTCATAGTCAAATGAAAACCATATTCGTTATACTATGTAAGTCAACTTAAAATAAGATATATGCTTCTAGTTTTTTTGCCCTAGAGCAGGGTTAGTTCAACCATGATAAATAGAATACTTTATCATCTAAAACTTTAAAAAATTTAGTGACAAAGTTAGGGTTTCTATCCCAGATCAGAATACATTCACAACATGTATCTAAGTAACATAACAATGAATTATCTCTTACTTTTAGAAAATCCTCTTTCCCTTAACTTTCATGCTAAGTTTTTATGTACTGTTCAGATCAACTTATTGCAATCATTTCTCTATAGTAAGTTTGTGAAGGTAATCTCAGAGACCACAATTAACATATCGAGAACTGTTGTCAGAATTTTACTAAATTTACAAAACAGAACAAACTTTTAAACACAATCAAACATCCATAAGTAATACTTCCAACTTCCCTGAGTTCAAGAAACCACAATAAGTCTTTATACTTTAGAACAGAGCAATTCCAATTAACACCTTATGAAAGAATCCAACTCAATAAATGCATAAGAATACCAATTGCAACTTACACAATAAAATTAATAAAAAAAATTGAGCTCATCCTTATCAAGCCGTTCCCATTTTGCATCTGAGTTACTGTAATGACTCCTTCTCGAATCTGATCTCATAATGACCGTTGGCCTATTCCTGGAAATCTGTAGGCTATTCGGAAGGTGCAAATGAGGGTTCCTATTTTTTAAGATGTCTTTGTTCGAAGTTTTGATGGCAAATTCTTTCTGGGTTTTTCGAGAGCTTCGCGGAGGTATGTCTGTTTCAGTTTTCTGAGCATTTCCAGGAATTTACTATTTTTAGTAAATTCTATTTTTGGCAGCTAGCAGGATTGTCACAAGGAGTTAACTTTCCTTTTTAAGTTGACTCATTCAGTTTTGGGCTTCTGAATTCGGTCTTGGTGGAATAAGTGAATTTCACTTAAAAAAATAATAATAACGTTATATTTTAACGTTGACCTTGGCCTAGACAAAATAACTTAATGTTATGTTAAAAGAGGGACTTGAAGGGGGGGCGCCATCATGGCATGGAAAGGGGTGCCACTTTTGGGGATAAGCTTCAAGGGAAAGCCAATTGAAGCCTATAAAAGAAGGCATTGGGTTATCATTTCATCATCTTGGTTTTAATGCATTGTTATGCTGCAGCTTTGGCTCTGGGACTGCTTCGGGGAATGAAGGCCTCCTAGCAAGGGCATCTCTTCATGCTTGCAAGACAGCATCTAGTGGTGATTTAATCTGTGATATTTGTATTTGCTTACGTATTGCTTTCAATTATTTCATTGTCAGTTCCTTTGGTATTATTAGAGTTTCAGATATTGTATTCTGTATAAGACAGATCTAGGTTTTCAGTCATAAATCAAAAAATACAAAAAAACAAGTTCTGGGTATCATCTCATTGTTTTGGTTAGGCCTAGGCGCCCCTTTGCTTAATTTTATAGAATTTTTAGAGTAAGCAGTGAATTTCTAGAGCAAGTCGCCCTTTTCCAGCTGGGATGCCCCTTTGGGGTTTGCATTGGTTTTTGTGTAACACGTTTGGATGCAAATTTCACCAGTTTTTTGATGCTAACTTGGGCGCCATATTCAGGAAGAGACTTTGCAACAGAAATCAGGAAGATTGATTAAGTTTTGCATGAGTTATGAACATCTGAAGAAATTAATAGGTGGCTGGTTTTTCTTCTTTTTAAGAGCAAATTCTTCTGATTTTTGTAAGCTGACAGTAGTACTGGCAGCCCTTCTCTATTTGTTCAAAGCTGATTTCAAAAGTTCAATTTCCTTTAAAATATTGTAATAGTTTACAGCTCCGCCTTATGGTAGCTACTTTCCCTATTGGGTTAGCAAGCACATTCTGGGTGTAGAGCATCCGCCCTATGGTAGCTACTTTCCCTTCTGGGGTTAGCAAGCACATGCTGGGTGTGGAGTAGTTTCTTTTTCAATATTTCCATTAAAGCATTGTTATTAAGTTCACTCCGTCATATGGTAGCCCCTTATTCCTCCTTGGATTGGGTAGCACATACTTGACGTAGAGTTCCTTATTTGTAATTACTCCGTCTTATGGTCGCCCCTACTCCGCCTTGGATTGGGTAGCACATACTGGACGTTGAGTTCCATTTCTTGCATTATAGTGGCAGAGTTATTTCAATATATTTGGAACTAACTTCTAATCTTGACGGAATTTACTTGTGATGTTGTAATCCAAAATCTAAAAAAAAAAAAAAAAAAATTGGTTCGGAATATTTCAGTGGTATCAGAGCCACGTATCCTGCCATCCTGTGGACAAACCATCTATGAGTGACCGCGAAAAGAGATATATTGCAAGAGAAGATAAGAAAATTGCAAAACAGTTCCAGTGGTATCAGGTTCTCGAAGGTCAGACTGCTTTAGAGTTCTTGAGGGCTCATTGGGAGTCTCCCAAGAAACAAATATGGCAGAAGGTGAGAGATCAGTAGGGGGTAATGAGAGGTTTACCAATCCTAGAAATGATAGTGGGAAGGGTAGAGAAAGATCACTAAGTCCTGAAAGGAGATTTGAAAAGAAAATGGATGCCTTAATGGATATGGTATCCCTCATGTTGGGAAAAGTGGGTCAGACCCAACTCTCCAGAACCATTCAGGATATAGAGGAGAGCCTAGTGTCTCTAATCATTTTGATGGAAGTGTTGCTCAACCTGTTTCAAACAACACTTACATTTCATCAAGGCCCTTCAAACCCACCTTCGTAGCACCAGTAAATACCCCACCTGATCCAGAATTGAATTCTTCTTTTGTGGAACAATTGAGATGTGGCCATGCGGAGTATGACTCTCTGCCTGATGACATCAAAATGGACATGTCCTATAATGAGTTTATTGATCATAAGAGAAAGAGTAAGGGACAAGGGAGAAATTATGACCAAAGAAGAACTCCAGCACAAGGAGACTTGTATCAAGCTATCAACAAGATAATGCTTTCTCACTTTGATGGAAGTGATAATAGCTCTGCTCGAGCCTGGATTCAGAAACTTGACAACTACTTGGCTCGTAGGCCAATGGCTGAAGAAGATGCGATTAAATTCGCTACGCTACACCTAGATGGGGTAGCGCATGAGTGGTGGTACCATGGCCTAGTCACTTTGGGTCATGGATCAATCACTAGCTACGATGAATTCACCAATAGACTCATTGAGAGGTTCGAGAAGGACCCAGAAGTGCATTTTAGGGAGTTGGCGCAGTTGAAGCAGTATGGCACTGTTGATGCCTACATAGCTGAGTTTCAAAGACTTTCAGTTATGGTCACGGGAATCACTGAGAGAAGATTAGTGATCTTATTCAGCGAAGGTTTGATGGAGCCACTCAAGGGATGGATCAAAGCTTTTGATCCACCGTCCTTACAAGAAGCAATGAAAAAAGCTAGCAACATGGAGTGGGCTGCTCCCAAAACTAAGTTCCATCCTAAACCATCCTTCCACAAGAAGGATAGAGGGAGAAGGTTTCAACAAAAGCCTTACCAAAAGGAGTTTAACCAGCAGAAACCTCTTGGCAAAAGATTGGATCCAGAAACTATCAATGAACTCCGAAGAAAGGGGCTATGTTTCCTATGTAAAGATAAATGGTCTCCAGATCATGTTTGCCCAAAAGGAGTCAAATTCCACCAGATTGAGTATTACTCCGCTGGTGAGAGTAATTCTGATTTTTCGGACCAGCAATCTGATTCCGAAGAGAGTGAAGTAGAAAGAGTCCCTGAAGAGCCCGAAAGCGAAAAAGAAAGTGGTGGTACGTTGGCTCAACTTTCAAGCTTCCAAAAGAATGAGTCTTTCAAAATTCGTGGGACGATCAAAGGGCAGCGTATCATTGCTCTAATTGATACTGGAGCAATCCATAACTTCATTGATGACGCTGTGGTGGCAAAGAAGGAGTTGCAAACAAAAGATTTTGAAGGGTTCAAAGTTATGGTGGCGGATGGATTCCACATTTCTTGTACCAAAAGGGTTCCCAACTTGTCAATGCAATTGGGCAATTACGAAGTCAAAGATGACTTCTATGTGGTGAATATTGGAGATACGGATGCTGTCCTTGGCATTCAGTGGTTGCGATCTCTTGGAGACATCTCTTTAAATCTGCAAACCATGGAACTCAAGTTTCAATCCGATGGAAAGAAGGTGGTGTTGAGAGGGATGTCAAATGGTGGCCCTCGAATTGTATCATTCAAAAGGATGGCAAGATTGATACGACATGACCAAGTGGATTGGGCTGCAGAATTCATGGTTCTTCCGACGAGTCCTGTTGAAACGAAAATAGAGTATCCTCCTGATATTCAATCTTTACTCACCAAGAAGAGTAAAGTGTTTGCTGATTTATCTCCCGGACCACCTCCTGATAGAGGATCAGAACACATCATTGAACTCAAGGAGGGAGCAAAACCGGTGATCATAACTCCATACCGATATCTGAAGAGGCAAAAGGACGAGATCGAGAAGAATATTCAAGAACTCTTGAAAATGGGTTTCATACGCCCAAGCAAGAGCCCCTTTGCTTCTGCAGTGGTTCTTGTGAAGAAGAAGGATGGTACCATGCGCATGTGTGTGGATTATCGTGCTTTGAATCAAAGCACCATCAAAAATAGATATCCCATACCCAGGATAGATGAGCTCATTGATGAGCTACATGGTGCCAAGTTCTTCTCAAAAATTGATCTGAGATCGGGTTACCATCAGATTCGAATGAGGGGATCGGATGTTGAGAAGACAGCCTTCAGATGCCACTATGGCCATTTCGAATTCTTAGTCATGCCATTTGGATTGACTAACGCCCCGGCTACCTTTCAGTCTTGCATGAATCGTATTTTTCAGAATCATTTAAGGAGGTTTGTGTTAGTATTTTTTGATGACATACTGATTTACAGCAAGACTTGGGGAGATCATATTAAGCATTTGGAGGAAGTGCTTAGTATTATGGAATCTGAGAGTTTGTTTGCAAAAGCTTCCAAATGTGAATTTGGGATGACAGAGTTACTATACCTTGGCCACATAGTCAGTGCTGAGGGAGTGAAGGTGGACCCAGAGAAGATCAAGGCAGTAGTTGATTGGCCACCGCCTGAGAGCTTAACTCAGTTGAAAGGTTTTTTGGGTCTTTGTGGTTTTTATCGGAGATTCGTAAAGGGGTATTCACAGAATGCTGCTCCCCTTACCGATCTCACCAAAAAGGGAGCCTTTGTTTGGTCAGAAAAGGCTCAAATTGTTTTTGACAAATTCAAGAAGATCATGAGCTCGTGTCCGGTTTTGGCAATACCGGATTTCTCCAAGCCATTCGAGCTGCAATGTGATGCATCAGGTGAAGGAGTGGGGGCTGTCCTGATGCAAGACAAACACCCTATCGTGTTTGAGAGCAGAAAATTACGAGGAGTTGAAAGAACATATTCAATCTATGACAAAGAAATGCTTGCTATTATGCATGCATTAGCCAAGTTCAGACAGTACTTGGTGGGGAATAAGTTCGTGGTTAAGACTGACCACAATAGCCTCAAGCACTTCATGCACCAAAAGGATCTAAATGAGAGACAACAGAAATGGGTGAGTAAGCTTCAAGCTTACGACTTTGATATTGAATATGTCAAAGGAAAAAATAATATAGTGGTCGATGCTCTCTCCAGGAGACCTCACCTCAGCTCATTGAGTGAGCTTACTGCAGATTGGAGAGACATGTTGCTTGCTGATTATGCTAAAAATCAGTTTGCAACCAACATTCTTGAGGGTACTTTTCATGATGAAAGGTACAAGGTGGTTGAGGGATTGATACATTATAAGGGAAGAATCTTTCTGGTGGCTGATTCTAAGTTGAAAAAGAAAATTCTTTTGACTTTTCATGATATTCCAGTTGCTGGCCACCAAGGTTTTTTCAAAATATATCGACAGATCCGAGAAAGGTTTTCTTGGAAGGGATTGAAAGGAGAGATACAACGCTACATTCAGGAGTGTCCTGTTTGTCAAGCGAATAAAAATGAGCATACTTTACCAGTTGGTTTACTACAACCACTCCCTATTCCCAATCAAAAATGGGAAAGTATTTCGATGGACTTCATCACAGGGTTGCCCAAAGCCCAAGGGAAAGATTGCATCTATGTAGTGGTGGATCGGTTAACCAAATTTGCTCACTTCTTCGCCATCACCAGCACTTTTTCTGCAGCCCAAGTTGCGGATCTCTTTTTTCGAGAAGTGTTTAAGCTGCATGGATTGCCAAAGAACATCGTGAGTGATAGGGACAGCAAGTTCTTAAGTAAGTTTTGGCAAGAAGTCTTCAGAATGAGTGGCACTGTGCTCACCCCAAGCACTAGCTACCATCCCCAAACTGATCGACAAACTGAAGTGGTGAACAAGTGGTTGGAAGGCTACTTGAGAAATTATGTGTCAGAACAGCAGAGAACCTGGATCAAGTGGCTGCATATTGGTGAGTATTGCTACAATTCTACTTTTCATATGTCAATTAAGATGTCTCATTTCTTGGCACTTTATGGGTATGAGGCGCCTAGTTTTGCAGATTTAGTGTTTGGTGACAGCAAAACACCCCTAGCCAAAGATTTGTTGCAGAATAGTCAGGGTATAATGAAGTCCTTGAAGGATAATTTGCAGATTGCACAAAATCAGCAAAAATTGTATGCGGATCAAAAACATGTTGAGCGTTCCTTCGTGGTTGGAGATATGGTATATCTGAGATTACAACCATATAGACAATCTACTCTCAAGAAGAGTGGAGCTGAGAAGCTCAAACCTCGCTTCTATGGGCCCTTTAGGGTCATCAGAAAAATTGGAGCTGTAGCTTATGAATTAGAGCTACCTTCTGATAGCAGAGTGCACAACGTCTTCCATGTGTCTCACCTCAAGAAGGCACTTGGACATAATGTGATTGCTTCATCACAGCTACCACCTTTGGATGAAGAGGGACAGTTGGCACTAATTCCAGAAGAGATACTTGATGTTCGAGAACGTTCTTTGAGGAAAAGAACCATCAAAGAGTACCTGGTAAAGTGGAAGGACCTACCTATGGAGGATGCAACTTGGGAAAATGATGAGATCTTGCATCATCCTAGTTTACAATTGCTTGAGGACAAGCAATTTTGGGAAGGGCGGACTGTAATGACCCCTTCTCGAATCTGATCTCATAATGACCGTTGGCCTATTCCTGGAAATCCGTAAGCTATTCGGAAGGTGCAAATGAGGGTTCCTATTTTTTAGGATGTCTTTGTTCGAAGTTTTGATGGCGAATTCTTTCTGGGTTTTTCGAGAGCTTCGCGGAGGTATGTCTGTTTCAGTTTTCTGAGCATTTCCAGGAATTTACTATTTTTAGTAAATTCTATTTTTGGCAGCTAGCAGGATTGTCACAAGGAGTTAACTTTCCTTTTTAAGTTGACTCATTCAGTTTTGGGCTTCTGAATTCGGTCTTGGTGGAATAAGTGAATTTCACTTAAAAAAATAATAATAACGTTATATTTTAACGTTGACCTTGGCCTAGACAAAATAACTTAATGTTATGTTAAAAGAGGGACTTGAAGGGGGGGCGCCATCATGGCATGGAAAGGGGCACCACTTTTGGGGATAAGCTTCAAGGGAAAGCCAATTGAAGCCTATAAAAGAAGGCATTGGGTTATCATTTCATCATCTTGGTTTTAATGCATTGTTATGCTGCAGCTTTGGCTCTGGAACTGCTTCGGGGAATGAAGGCCTCCTAGCAAGGGCATCTCTTCATGCTTGCAAGACAGCATCTAGTGGTGATTTAATCTGTGATATTTGTATTTGCTTACGTATTGCTTTCAGTTATTTCATTGTCAGTTCTTTTGGTATTATTAGAGTTTCAGATATTGTATTCTGTATAAGACAGATCTAGGTTTTCAGTCATAAATCAAAAAATACAAAAAAACAAGTTCTGGGTATCATCTCATTGTTTTGGTTAGGCCTAGGCGCCCCTTTGCTTAATTTTATAGAATTTTTAGAGTAAGCAGTGAATTTCTAGAGCAAGTCGCCCTTTTCCAGCTGGGATGCCCCTTTGGGGTTTGCATTGGTTTTTGTGTAACACGTTTGGATGCAAATTTCACCAGTTTTTTGATGCTAACTTGGGCGCCATATTCAGGAAGAGACTTTGCAACAGAAATCAGGAAGATTGATTAAGTTTTGCATGAGTTATGAACATCTGAAGAAATTAATAGGTGGCTGGTTTTTCTTCTTTTTAAGAGCAAATTCTTCTGATTTTTGTAAGCTGACAGTAGTACTGGCAGCCCTTCTCTATTTGTTCAAAGCTGATTTCAAAAGTTCAATTTCCTTTAAAATATTGTAATAGTTTACAGCTCCGCCTTATGGTAGCTACTTTCCCTATTGGGTTAGCAAGCACATTCTGGGTGTAGAGCATCCGCCCTATGGTAGCTACTTTCCCTTCTGGGGTTAGCAAGCACATGCTGGGTGTGGAGTAGTTTCTTTTTCAGTATTTCCATTAAAGCATTGTTATTAAGTTCACTCCGTCATATGGTAGCCCCTTATTCCTCCTTGGATTGGGTAGCACATACTTGACGTAGAGTTCCTTATTTGTAATTACTCCGTCTTATGGTTGCCCCTACTCCGCCTTGGATTGGGTAGCACATACTGGACGTTGAGTTCCATTTCTTGCATTATAGTGGCAGAGTTATTTCAATATATTTGGAACTAACTTTTAATCTTGATGGAATTTACTTGTGATGTTGTAATCCAAAATCTAAAAAAAAAAAAAAAAAATTGGTTCGGAATATTTCAGTTACTTAGTTGAGCTATGGGACTGAATCTTGAAATGAGGATTATCATAGCTCCGAATATCTCATATTTGGATAACAACATTAGTGTTCAATTCTTTGAAATAAACATTACACCATACTTTGAAAGCAGAGAACATAGGTTTATACACTGCACATTTTGTTTTCAACAATAAACAAATTTTAACAAAGATGGAAACAGAACAATGTGAGATCATTCAAAATGTGAATAACATATACATCAACTCAGAAGATCACTAGTAACCTTGAGCTAATGTGCAATCATTTTACAACATAAGCCTGAATACCTTTACCAGAACAGGAATAGTGTAACATTGATTTAGCAACTAATAACTTAATGCATAAGTTAGTCTTAAAACCACCACTCAGGCTTTAAAATAACAACCAGAGCAAACCCTAATATTAGTAACTTTCCCCTGAGGCTCTACAATACACAAAATAACCAAGCAATTATTCATCCATTCGCTTAACTTCATCAAATGCATGCAACATTCATTCTATCTCAGTACAGGTAAGGAGATTTCAGAGTATATAAAGGTTAAATTTCGTTATCTAAAAATCTCAAATCACACCTCAATATTCATAGCATTATCTCAGACAAAATCTATATAGCAAGCAAAGTATGTATATTGTATCTACAACACAGAATGCAGAGTTCCCTTGCACCCTGATCTAGACTAAACAACAATCAGTAATGCAATTGCTCCAAGCCACAGATCCAGGTCTTACCAGAGCAACAGTTCTGATTTAAACAGAACAGGGTACTTCCAGCTATCTATACCTTTCATTTTTGTGACCTCATCCCTACATTTTCACACCGCTAAGTGAACATCTTCTAAATCACCTTAGCTCAGTGAATGGAGTTATTACATTCACTGTACAATGATGCTTATTCAAAGAAGGATCAAACATTCATAATACAGTCCTCCACTCATACAACAATGTGAGTGTGGATAACTTATTCATATTGCAGTCTCTAAGAATATCACAGTCCTATACTTTTCAAGTAATTCTTTCTTCCACATTGAAATACATGGCATTCTCCTGTATGGCTCAGTTGCCTTAGCCTAACAGGGTTGTTATAGGCAAGTAGACCATAAAATCATTCTGCCAGTCTAATCAATAGATTCAAAACAACATAGTACAAGAAGGATCAATAAAGATTAATATATATTAGCATTAAATTTCCACACTTCGTCTGAAAGGATTTAAGTACATCTGCTTTACTTTAACTAACTCATAAACTAGAAGCGAATAGTTCACATCTACAAGTTATAGCATTTTTCAACAATGCAAGTCACCTCAGACATTAGGTCCAAGCAAGTTTAATAATCTCAAGAATGCTCACAAGAGTAGTAGAGTAACACATTCATTCACATGTAAATATTCATAAGAATATCACAGCTCTGCATATCAGAAATGAGAAAAATGAATCCATCTTCAATGAACTAAATACGAAGCATTCAACTGTAACCCTCAGCTGCCCTAGTCCAGATGGTCTATTTTACCATCTACAGGCAAACTGTCACAGAGTTTATTATGCTAAGGTCATTCATGGAATCATATGAGAGATATAATGCAAGCAAAATATCCACGTGCAAATGACTACCACTTTATTATTCCAGAATTCACTTTATTAAACAGATAAGCATGAAAACCCAATCTACTATCCATAAATGAGATTAAGGCAGTTGACTCTTCATTCACAGAGGATAGTATAATAAGAAGTAACCAAACATTATTTCCATCTTACAAGTTAAATGTATGTCTGGTTAGGCCTGGATTTTCAACTTGAACGTAAGGTTCAGAGAAATATAAGCATAGATACAAAGTCAACAGTGTAAGCTTCATATTTATCCTTTATAGTAATAACAAGTTACAACTTGTACAAGGCTATTACAACATTCAAGATATGCAATGATATCCTCAATGTTATGAGTATATCCAACCTCAACATTACCAATAAATATAAAAAAAGATGCTGTAGCAACAATACTGATCTTCAACCCAACAGTGAAGAGTTCAAGTACAACTACGAATCAAATAACTGCACAACAACATTAACTTGTGCAACTACTGATAGAAGGGAAATGGTTAAGATGAGCCCATCCATCGGTGGCCCTTAGCACCCCAACCATCACTCTGAGGACAAAGCTGCCCCCCATGAGGACAAAGATAACAAGATAAAAACATATACAAGTAAATAATCCAGAGAAATATATAGTTTGTACACCAAGATAACATTCAAAGGGTTTAAATTGCCAATTGAAGAACAAAAGCAAAGTATAAAGAAATACAAACACAACACAGTACAGTGAGCTCACGATGGTCCAGGGCAAACAACCCACCATCAAATGGCAGCCATCTGAGGGCACCTAGGCATTTATCACTCTTGCAAACATTTGAGGGTACCTAGCAAGATTTCACCCATACCTCTTATGTAAGTCCTTAAGGAGGGTACGTAGGGTTTAGTTATTCTTTCCACCACAACACCCACAAAGAAACACAACACCACAATGCACAATAATGAGAAGAGAGCAAGATTTGCATGAAGTCATTATGCAAATAGTGTTGACTGGTATGAAAAAATAAAATAAGGGATTAAGGCACAGTGTGCCCTAGCAAAGTCACCTCGTTTAATACCAACCAATACTTTTTGCACAGTAAAAATAATCTTGAAAGCAAGATTATCAACACAGTCACTATAACAGGCCTTAGAAAGAATCTAAAATAGAATGCACCTCTTCTTATAAAAGCCCAAGTGAAGATTTCAAAATGTTAGAATCCAATCCTTCTTGCCCTTTCCTTGCTATTTTCTTCTTTCCTCTTCTCCGTCTGTGTATTCTTCCACCAAAACCGCCATCAAATACCACCAAAAACTTCCAATAACTCCTTGGGATTGAAAACAGGGACATGGAGAAGCTTGTTGGCAGTTTTGCCATTATTTTTTCACTCCCCCACACTCTCATTCTCCTCGGGCAATGCAGTAGGGTTCTGCCTTAGCTCCCTCGATCTTCTTATTTCCTTTTTCTCTCTCACTTTTTCCATTCTTCAAGGATGTAGAGAAGATTGTTGGCAGTTTTGCCATTGTTTTTCCACTCCCTCACTCTCTCATTCTCCTCAAGGGATGCAATAGGGTTCTACCCTAGCTCCATTGCGGCCTTCTTTCCTTTTTCTCTCTCTTTTTCTTCCATTCTTTTTTTTTTTTGGCAAGGCCAACACTAATTGGGCATAATTAAAAATTAATCATCTCTTAACTTCACAAAGATTTGATTAATCATTCATTGTCCAAAATAAAGGTTTAATCAAGGGATTGTTCCCCAATTCATGATATACCAAGCACTTTATGTGTTTAATTTTCCAAAATGCAACAAGCAATAAAACTCAAAGATTTGAATTATGTTTACTAATGTCAATGACCATGGTGTGGTCTTGGATTATTTGTGTGCTAAGCACTTACTAACTTGTTCACGTGTGTTTCATAACAAACAGTATAATTGCCTTTGCAATAGAATGCTAGCACCAAGTGGTGTGTAACCAAGCACAATATTGGACCATCACTCATAACAGGCCAGCACCATAAGTCACAAGTGCATTAAACAGCAAAATAATGTTAAACAATGAAAATGCAATAAGCACTAAAGTGCTGTTAAGACTCTTCTTCCTTCTTCTCGTTTGTGCCAAGGACTAAGTCCAATATGCGACACCGCCTTTACAACCCAACGATGCATTCAATCTTGAAAGCACAAGTGATGACATGTCAATCAGCTGATCAAACCGATCAGTCCATGATCATTACCACCCTAGTATAGGGCAATGACAAAAACAAATACGCACATCAAAGGTCAAGCACATCACGCATATTCATGCAAGGTGGAATGTAACTCTCTCTAAGAATTATACACATGCGTATACCTGTATGTCACACTTTGTCTTATGTCGGACCCCTTCATCAGCAGGCCTAGCTCATCCCGTACAGCCTGAAACAGTCAAACAACATCAATAGTACCTGAATGGAAGACATATATATAAACTGCTATGATAACTGAAACTAAACAGCTGTACTAAATAGAGCATTAAAGTCAGGTTTCAAATATAAATAAACAAGCACATCATGGTACTTAAAACAGTAAATCCATCCAACAACATCAAACAGGTCTGGTTACAACAATATTTGCAGCCTCGCTTATCATAGAACAAAATTGGGATATGACAAAATATTCAATAGTTGTGGCCTTCCTTGTTTGCAATGGTATCTAATTGATTAGTTCTTGCTATCCAAGCAGTCGCAGCAAGAAAAAACTTGGTAACCTTGCATTCGTAGATGATGTGATTGATCCTAAAATTCAGAGTCCAGGCATTGTCTTATAGATATCCTATTGAATCACCAAATTCAAAATTTTTATGAACCTGTTGACAATTCTTCCACAAGTCAGATTGTCTTTTGCCATTTAGAAAGTTCACGTCTCTAGCCAAGGGAGGAAGAATACATTGTTTTCCTTGGTAAGGGGCCTTCGCTACAACAGGAAAATTCCGAGGGTATGGTTCATCAAAAAGGTTTCGCAAAAGACAAGTCTTCGGAGAGGTCCTTCAGACTTTTGGCAAGGAAAAGCCAAGGATTAATTCGGAAGAGTCCATTACAAGAATCCCGAAGGGCAGGGTACCCTTCGGGTCATTTGCAACAATCCCGAAGGGCACGTACCCTTCGGGAAGGCACAAGAGCAGATTCGGAACCTTGACAAATAACCCGAGTGTCCTCCAATTTTTTCGAAGGGCAAAAAGGGACAGTTACTAGCCCTTGCAGAGCGCACTTAGTCGGCGGAAGGGACAATGGCATATTTCCTAAAGGGCACATTTCAAAAGCCGAAGGGCACATTCGGAGAAAAAGGCAAGGGAAGAAATCCTTCAGACTTTTTCTCTGAAGGAATTCCTTCGGACAAAAAGTTTGAATGAATTCGGAAGACACATGTAGGACCAAAAGCCGATAACAAAGACAAAAGCCAATAACAAAGACAAAGAGCCGATGAGAAATTCCGAAGAAATTCAAAAAAGTTAAAAGGCAAAGGTAGATAATGAATTCTTTCGGACTTTTGTCCGAAGGAATTCCTTCGGACAAAAAGTCCGAAGAAATTCGGAAGGCCACGAAGCAAGAAGGTCCGAAGAAAAGCAAGGAAAAACAAGTAGAGTAAGGAACGAAGACCAAAGAAAACCTTCGGACTTTTGTCCGAAGGAATTCCTTCAGACAAAAGTCTAAAGAAATTCAGAGAAAGGCCGCGCAAAATAAGCCCGATAAAACTAACCCGAAGAGACCGAGATAATTCTTGCGGACATTTTTCCGCGGGAATATGACTTAGCGTTCAATACAAAAGGCCGACAGAGCAAAGGCAAAGGGACAAAATCCGAAGAAATTCGGGGAAATGACCAAAGGAGAAGCCCGACTATGAAAAGGAGCCCAAACAAATAAGAGTAAAGGAAGGTATCCGAAGAGAGAGAAGTCTGAAGGAATTTTGCGGAAATAAACCCGAAGAAAATACAGCCAAGCCGAGACACCCAAAAGTAACAGGAAATAAGAGCATCCCGGAGGAAATATAGACTAACACATCTAAATATAGAATCCCGCCAGAAATAGACATGAACAGGCAGACCAGAATAGGACAAAATACATGCAAGCGGGAGCTATTTTCGAATACCGGTCAAAGCTTCAGTTGACTGGTTATTGAAGTCCCGCTCATCTCCAGATCATCTCACGCATCCGAGGGTCCAACTCAGCGTCAACGGGAGTTCTGAATTCGAATGTTGAGTTGATTGTTCGAGATTTAGAGTTGACTAATTGTTAAAAGCCACATTCACTAGGAGCTTTCCATGCGAAGGAGAATGATCTCTTCGTCCAACTCAGCGTACCAAACGGTTAACTCAGCTTTCAAACGTTACAATTTGGCATCAAGCAGCTCACGTAGAGTTCCAAAATTAACATTGGCGTGGATTTCCATGCAAAGAGATGTGGATGGTTCATAACAAAGACAAGTTCACTTCCTCAAGCGCAAGAAGCTTCACGCAAAGATAAAAGAAAACATATTTTATTGAAAGTCCAAGTAAAGCCTTGAGTTAACCGAAGTGAATCTTCTCTTCAAATTTTCAACACCAATCTTTGGCCTCTTGTAATTTTCTATATAATGGCTTTCAGCTTTGATTAAAATATCATCCAATCTCTCTCTTGGTTAGACCAGACTCTGCCATTGGTGAGTTGTGTAACCTCTTCAATTAATAAGGACTGTACTTTCAGATTTCAAGTGCTGGCATAGTGTATATTTCTTCAGCAATTTGCACAAGTGGTAGATTTCTCTTCCTTCCCAAATTCTGATTCATACCTAGTTGCTAGATTATCCTTGTGCAGGTCATGTTCAGTGTTCTTTATTGTCTTTTGCTGAAGCTGTAAGTGGATGTTAGGTGGCCGCAAAGTGTCTTTTATCAGACCTCTCTCCATCGTTTTCCCTCAGGTTTTAGTCATTGGATCGAACTTCTCCATGAAATATTTATGCATAAGTGATTGATTGAAGTCTAAGGTCTTCCTTTTCCCTTGATTGTTCAGTGTTCAAGGTTTTAAGTTGAGTGGATCAAAATTCTGGTGTATCACCCCCCTTTAGGTAGGATTTTCCCTTTAAGTTTTCCTTCTCTCTTTTCCATGGTAGTCCGTAGCATAGAGTAGAGATCCTAATTGATACATCATACAGGAACCAGCCTTCTCTGGAGGTTCTCACCGTTGAGGCACCCACCTTCGTGAGAAGAATTTATTGTTTCAGCCGGATAGAAGACTGGCCATTTCGTGCATGTCTTCGATTCAGGGCGCAGCTCCAGGTTGACAACAGTTTTTGGCACGCCCGGTGGGACCCATTTTTCTTGGTTTTGATGAAATTGCAGTTATAGCAGTGTTCTTCAAGAAGTATTTGGTGACTCTAAGCTCAAGCAGTTGCTTCTAACAGTTCAGGGACAGCTTCCATGTAAGTCTATTTTTATTGTATTATCGCGAATGAAATTTGATCGCTGTGTATGAAGAGAATTCCTATGCTATGTTTCCTTATTAGCCCAACGATGGATCATACCAGCTTGGTCATGATACCTATGAGCCTTTTTATTAGCCTAATCAACCTTATCAAGGGTATTATCAAAGCTATGTGGAGCCTTATCAAGTTTCTCATGATCCTTATTATCAAGAGCATGACTCTTACCTTCCTTGTGAGCCATATCAGTCTCAGGCCGGATTTCATCTTTCCCATATGGCTATGATGTTGCATATGAGCAGTATTGCCTTCAAGAAAAAATGAATGAAATAGAGCTCAGAATACTAGCATATGCAAGAAAGGTTTGTTCTAACTCTTAGTATGAGGAAGTGAATGGTCTATTTCGAAATGTGTCCAATGATCCAGAAGAGATAAATGGACTATGTATCCTTGCATTGGAAAAGATGGAGGCTTGGGAAAGGCAAAAAATCGAGTTAAACCAATTGTCTACAAGGGGCTATTGTGCTTCTTATTCTCATGAAGTTTTTAACCATGCCCAGTGTGTGCCAAGGGAGCTTCCTAGTTGGAGTCAAGAGCATATTCAAGAGCCTATTCAAGTGACTATTTATGAGACTAAACCTTCCTATAGTCCCATTACCTCACCAATCATCCCTCAAGCTCAGGTTGTCCAGGAGGACAAGCAGGTTCCAGACTTTGATGAGGTAATGGCCAAATGGAAGGAACAGAATACAGAGGTCTTTAAGAATTTCTCTTTTCCTCCCCTCCAAAACTCCCTAGATAATTCCATTTCCCTCAAGATTCCAAAATCTGATCATGATCAACCTCCCATGCTTTATTTTCCCTCTCAAACAAATGAATTTCATCACCCTCCCGCCATTCCCCTTACTCAGGAGGAGCCTGCTCTTTGGAGGATTGAGAAAGAGGTTACAGCTACAGGGCAAGTTCTTGCAGAATGTGTAGAGGATGCTTCAGGAGTGTTTGAAGAAGAATTTCCTATTGATACTTCACTTGAGGTTGTAATCGAGCATCCAATTATAGTTGAGAGTGAGAAGATTGATCTTGATGTAGAACTTCAAGAGGAACTGGTACAGATTGAAGTTATAAATGAGTTACAGGTATCTCCTATTGAGAAGGATCCAAATAGCCTTGCAGTTGATTCAGTTCAAATAGATCAAAATGAGGAACAAAAAGATGATTGGCTGCTGTACCTTGAACCTCTACAAGAGATTAAAGAGCTTTGTACAGATATGATGGCTATTAAAGAGCATGTTTATGAAAGATTTGATCAAGAATCACCTATTCAAGATCCCAATACAGATTGGGTTGCCTACTCAAAGCTCCTTGAAGAGCTGGATGAACTTGCAGCAATCAATAAGAAGGATGTGGTCACTAAAAAACCATGCATAGATGAGGTATCACTTGACAAGGTGGTAGATGATAAGCAATCTGAAAAAGATCAAGAGGTACTTGATGAGTTTGTCTTTGTTGTTGTTGATGACTCATTTGAGAAAATGCTAATACAGTTCGTAGACAAGGAAAATACCCCATCAAAGGTTATGACTAATAAACATCCTGCCTTGCAACTTGTACCATCTCTTGGAAGGAGTGAATTGAGTAATTTCCCATTTGATCCAGACGGATCATGCTTCATCATGGTTAGCTAGGTTATTTAGTTGTTTTTGCTTTCCTCCAAGTGTTGTTCAAGCACAGTAGTTTGCTTCAGTTTTGTTCAATAAGTGCTTGTTTGCACATTTGCTTTTTAGTTAGTTTTCCACTTTCGTATGTTTCCCTTCTTATCTTGAAGAAGGAGGTTACTACAACCATGATCAGAGCAGATTTTTAGTCAAAAATCAGGTTCACCTTTTGGGAATTCAAATAGCGTTTATACATGGCCTGGGTTTTAAGCTTAGCAGGCATGCTGAGCCAGCTGAGTCGCCATAAATGTTGACAATTCTTCCACAAGTCAGATTGTCTTTTGCCATTTAGAAAGTTCACGTCTCTAGCCAAGGGAGGAAGAATACATTGTTTTCCTTGGTAAGGGGCCTTTGCTACAACAGGAAATTCCGAGGGTATGGTTCATCAAAAAGGTTTCGGTAAAGAGAGGTCTTCAGAGAGGTCCTTCGGACAAAAGTCCGAAGGAAATAACAAAAGGCAAGGAAAAGCCAAGGATTAATTCGGAAGAGTCCATTACAAGAATCCTGAAGGGTAGGGTACCCTTTGGAAGGGTCATTTGCAACATTCCCAAAGGGCACGTACCCTTCGAGAAGGCACATGAGCAGATTCAGAACCTTGGCAAATAACCCGGGTGTCCTCCAATTTTTTCGAAGGGCAAAAAGGGATAGTTACTAGCCCTTGCGGAGGGCACTTGGTCGGCGGAAGGGACAATGGCATATTTCCCGAAGGGCACATTTCAAAAGCTGAAGGGCACATTCGGAGAAAGAGGCAAGGGAAGAAATCCTTCGGACAAAAAGTCCGAATGAATTTAGAAGACACATGGAGGACCAAAAGCCGACAACAAAGACAAAAGCCGATAACAAAGACAAAGAGCCGATGAGAAATTCCGAAGAAATTCAAAAAAGTTAAAAGGCGAAGGCAGATAATGAATTCTTTCGGACTTTTGTCCGAAGGAATTCCTTCGGACAAAAAGTCCGAAGAAATTTGGAAGGCCACGAAGCAAGAAGGTCTGAAGAAAAGCAAGGAAAAACAAGCAGAGTAAGGAACAAAGACCAAAGAAAACCTTCAGAATTTTGTCCGAAGGAATTCCTTCGGACAAAAGTCCGAAGAAATTCGGAGAAAGGCCGCGCAAAATAAGCTCGATAAAACTAACCCGATGAGACTGAGATAATTCTTGCAGACATTTTTTCGCAAGAATATGACTTAGTGTTCAATACAAAAGGCCGACAGAGCAAAGGCAAAGGGACAAAATCCGAAGAAATTTGGGGAAATGACCAAAGGAGAAAGCCCGAATATGAAAAGGAGCCCGAACAAATAAGAGTAAAGGAAGGTATCCGAAGAGAGAGAAGTCCGAAGGAATTCTGCAGAAATAAACTCGAAGAAAATACAGCCAAGCCGAGACACCCAAAAGTAACAGGAAATAAGAGCATCCCGGAGGAAATATAGACTAACACATCTAAATATAGAATCCCGCCAGAAATAGACATGAACAAGCAGACCAAAATAGGACAAAATACATGCAAGCGGGAGCTATTTTCGAATACCGGTCAAAGCTTCAGTTGACTAATTATTGAAGTCCCGCTCGTCTCCAGATCATCTCACGCATTCGAGGGTCCAACTCAGCTTCAATTGGAGTTCTGAATTCGAATGTTGAGTTGACTGTTCGAGATTTAGAGTTGACTAATTGTTAAACGCCGCATTCACTAGGAGCTTTCCATGCGAAGGAGAATGATCTCTTTGTCCAACTCAGTTTACCAAACGGTTAACTCAGTTTTCAAACGTTACAATTCGGCATCAAGCAGCTCACGTAGAGTTCTAAAATTAACATTGGCGTGGATTTCCATGCAAAGAGAGGTGGGCGGTTCATAACAAAGACAAGTTCACTTCCTCAAGCGCAAGAAGCTTCATGCAAAGATAAAAGAAAACATATTTTATTGAAAGGCCAAGTAAAGCCTTGAGTTAACCGAAGTGAATCCTTCTCTTCAAATTTTCAATGCCAATCTTTGGCCTCTTGTAATTTTCTAATAATGGCTTTCAGCCTTGATTAAAATATCATCCAATCTCTCTTTTGGTTAGACCAGACTCTGCCATTGGTGAGTTGTGTAACCTCTTCAATCAATAAGGACTATACTTTCAGATTTCAAGTGTTGGCATAGTGTATATTTCTTTAGCAGTTTGCACAAGTGGTAGATTTATCTCCCTTCCCAAATTTTGATTCATACCTAGTTGCTAGATTATCCTTTTGCAGGTCATGTTCAGTGTTCTTTATTGTCTTTTGCTGAAGCTGTAAGTGGATGTTAAGTGGCCGCAAAGTGTCTTTTATCAGACCTCTCTCCATCGTTTTCCCTCAAGTTTTAGTCATTGGATCGAACCTCTCCATGAAATATTTATGCATAAGTGATTGATTGAAGTCTAAGGTCTTCCTTTTCCCTTGATTGTTCAGTGTTCAAGGTTCTAAGTTGAGTGGATCAAAATTCTGGTGTATCACCCCCTTTAAGTAGGATTTCCCCTTTAAGTTTTCCTTCTCCCTTTTCCACGGTAGTCCGCAACATAGAGTAGAGATCCTAATTGATACATCATACAGGAACCAACCTTCTCTGGAGGTTCTTCTCACCGTTGAGGCACCCACCCTCGTGAGAAGATCCCATTGTTTCAGCCGGATAGAAGACTGGTCATTTCGTGCACGTCTTCGATTCAGGGCGCAGCTCCAGGTTGACAACAGAACCCTTAGCAATTTACTTTAGATTTTGCCTCTGGTGCAAATCTGATTGAAGGTTTGAATTTGCTTTGCTTAAGTGATCAATACTTATCAATCCATGGGATTGCTTAAAGTTTGTAGTGTACATTGTAAAATAAACCAAACACCATCTTATGATCATGTGGAATGATGTTAATGGGAACATTCTAGTTCATGGTGTCACTCTAACTCTCCATCAGCTTTGTGGTTATGACATAGATCTGTTGAAGTATTCTTTTATTTGGTTTTATTTTTCCATAAACCGATAATGCAATCAAGTAGAATTTAGCAATGGAAGGTAGCTAGTCTTGAAGGATGGGGTTCTAAATGAATATGTCTGGAAACCAAGCCATCTTCCAGTGCTAAACACCTTGATAATTTTTAATGGAAAAACTGCTTCTGATATATCATATGCCTACTATTATTGTCACTTAGTTTAATGAAGGAGACACTAATTACATAAAGATAAATTGAGCAACATCAGATCAGATCTTACAAAGATGCTGATGTTGAATGGTCATCACTTAGTATGGATAAATTTCTATAATATCATCTAACAGACAGAAAAAATAGATAACAAATAATAGAGCTCTCTTCAATTATGATTTAAAGAAGCAACACATTGATAATGACAGGCTCTAAGAGTCAGCAATGAATCCTGCAGCAATATAGTGAATCGGCTGTATTGTCAAAGCATTTACATTTTATGCACAAGGGATAGGAGGATTTTAACATATAACCTATAATGTCAACCCATAAAGCTTAAAATATTTGCATATGTAACCACGAAGCATGGCCATGAGGTGTTCATAGACAATATCTCCATTTAACACCCATTGGTTTGTATAACACCAAGAAAGAAAGAAAGAAATTATATTAATGTCCACGAATGACCAAAAGTAGGTCAATGGCACCAACACGAGGTTCATATACAGCATGTCTGCTGCCTTTAGTTGATGGCTTATTCCAACCACGCATTTACATCAAGTCATAGAGCCTTCAGTCAAAGCGATTCAAGAAGCCATAGAAAACCTACATGTAGGAGCTCATCATATCCCTATTACTTCATTAGGTATAACCGCACAAGCTTTCATTTCACAAAATTGAGATCCTTTCCTAAAAAGCGTGTGATATACTTATTTAAGATCTGATGCCTGAGTCCCTGACACAGTTACATGTCAAATGTGGGTTCGTACATAACACTCTAACTATATAGAATGGGTCTACTCTATATTCAAGACCAGTAACGAGAAAAAAATAACTGTAAATGGATTTGAATTCACACATCAAATTATTGCAACAAATTTGTAGCTAATTCTACGTGATCTACGTTAGCATGTAACACACATAAAAGTAAATAAACAGATACAAATAGAATAGATGGAAAACACATATAAGGATATAGTTAGAAGGTTTAAATAGAGCACATGATCTCACATAAACCCCAAATATGGAACAAAAGTAATTTGGAAAATATACACCACTCGTGAACAAATTAAGGTTATTCCACTGTATATGCATCGAGATTCGAAAATAATACATTTGTAAATTTAATAATCTGTGATGCATATGAAAGCTATAAGATTGGATCAAGCCCCGATGCATGCCAGCTTCCATTCTGGCAATAAACATGCACTCTTTCCCCTAAATTATGTACTGTTTTTATGGGCTTCGATGCTACTTTAATGAGTTACATGTGATCCCTCGCTCAGATATGTCTAATGTTACTTGGAGATGTGTTTCAAGTTTGTTTACATCGTGGCCTAAGTCATGTTTGATGATAGATTTAATAAAATGTTGATATTTTTCATCTCAAGCTGTCTCTTGTCAACTTGTGCATAAATTCTACAAACTATAGTAATTCTATATTTTCCACTTTCTGGTATTTTATCCATAAGAAACGCCTAAGGATATGCGCTAGTGACTTACCTTGTTAGGCTATGTTACTGATACAGATACGGGTACGGGAATCGGATACATGAACACGAGGATTTTTTTGGGGGGCTTGGATACGTTTTGGATACGGCTGTATAAAAATATATGTAAAAAATAAAAATATATAGCCATATAAGCAAAATTAACCACATAATATGCATAGAGGAAACATAATAAGTTAAATAACCACAAAACATACTAATAATATAATGCCAAATATCATAATATTCAATTGTCGAACTTAGATTAGTCTTATTACAGGTACATAGTGCAAATGTTACAATGTATGGACAAAACTAAAGACAAGAAAATACATTCTCTGCAGTTTGGTGAAGATTACAATGAGATGACCTGGTGTTAAATTAACTTAAGACTATGCCCTGTTCTCTTCTTTGAGTTTATTCATGAGTTGAGCTTTCGTATTATACCTGTGCAAATGATCTTACTATATGTACTGCACAAATAGAGTCTTGGAGAACCATATTTTTGGGACATAAAGGATAAGCAACAAAAAGGCATTATTGATTTCAAGTTCAACCTCTCCCTCATCTTGATCATGTTACAGACATTTATTTCCTTTAATTTTTCAAGGCTGAAACATGATCCAATAACTGGAAGACTTGCTGACTTGCTCTGGCAACCTTCATAGCTGTTGTATACAGCCCTAATAAAGAAGATACAGATGAATCGACTGAGGCTCACGTTTTGAAAACACAGCCAGCCATTGAAACTGCAGAGAGGTTTTCATACTTTATTTTGTTTTTTGAAATCCATGTTTGACTTTTTATTAAGTGAAATTGAAAAAAAAAAAATTGGGCAGGAAACACCCAGGGAGTGTCCTAGGGCCTGCGGAAATGCCTGGCTACATCCCTGGACGTATCTGTGCATTTCCGCAGGCCCAAGGGTGCTCCTTGCCCCTCACCCCGCCCCGCCCCGCCCCCCGCCCCCGCCCCCCGGCATTTCCCCTGTGCTCCTGTATCCGGGAGTGTTTCCCTGGCGTTTTTAGCCCCCCCAGGGGCGTTTCTGGTAATGTAGTTGTTAGGATATTACTAGGTTGACTACTTATTTGGATAAGCATTTCATATGAAATGTGCTTAGCATCTTAGCATGTCATAATAAATCATTTCTTGCTCTTCCATTACCTTCCATCGTCTTAATAATCATGCCAGTGAATTCTGTCCCATACTAAAACTTGATTTCTTCCCGTATGGTGCCATGCGTAATGCAACTAATCAAAACCTCCTGTTTGTCCCTATGACTGAAGCTTCTGGCATAGGATAGCATAACTTACAGCCTACATCTCTGGAAATTCATCCAATTAACCCAATAATTTCCAATCATTGAGCACCCAAAAATGGAAACTGCATACTATTTGGTGTTATCCATGTAAGCATAGTTTAGAAGTTAGAAAATAGTTTTTGCTGAGCACATTCACATACGCAGCTTCTGAGCAACTGCACACAATTTTACTCTTCGTGAGGTGTTGAATTTTTGAGATATTTGTTAATTTCCAGCTTTGTGGAAATTGATGCAATATTGTTGCAAATGTCACATCTCTTTTACTACATCCTGGATGACCTTAACATCCGAGGGATGAAATATTACTTAATCTGAATGCAAGATTTATTAAAGATAGGATTCTAAAACAACACTTATTGTTTGATTGCCCTTGTGGATTTCAAATCATTCTACAACATTCATCATTTATAATTATTGTTGGGATTTTGCCCCTTCCTCCACCTTTTCTTTTTTGAGGAATCTTCATTAGGAAGATAAGTTATAATGGAAGTAACTTGTTTTCCAGGATTCTTAAATATAACAATCCTCATCTCTGAAGATCTATTGCCAATATGAAACCTTCTATCTAAGGTGTATTGGACACATCTCTAGCTAAAATAAGTAAAACTTTCAATTTTATGGCAAAAGTCAAACACATGGGCTTAAGAAGGATAAAATCTTGTTTGATAAAATTTCTTTTCTTTCTCATATTCTAAAGACGTTCAGAAGGGCATGCAATCATAATTATTTATACTAATAGGTGTGCTTGGAAGATATGATTTAAAGGTTTTTTGTTTCCTCAAAATAGATAATATTGAATGCCTATTACAACTGCAAACTTTTAGGCCCTTCTCATTTGTCACATGTTTCAATAGAAAAAATGTTATTCTTCAACTATATCTGATTTGGCATGGGTTCACATACAATCTATTCATTTCTACAGGATAAGAGGAATGTTGCGATGTAACCATTTGGTTTTAACAAAGCCTCTAGAAAACTTTTACCCTTTTGTTTTCAAAAAAGCCTCTGAATGCTGAGAGATAACCATTTGTTTTCAACAAAGTCTCTAATATATTTACCCATTTCTCATATTGAAGGCAACATATATTTACCCATTTCTTATATTGAAGGCAACATAATATCTTCACTTGCTTATCTTCAGGCATGCTGCTATCATTGCCCATTAGTATGTAATTATAGTTGAAAATTAGAAGCAACATTCAAATTTTATCGATTTCAATAAGGGATCACAACGAGACAATTGTTTTTTTGCCTGAAAAGCCTTTTGGAGTTAAATATTATTCTCTATTGAAGGTTTCTTGAAAATGCAACCAAGAAATCAGATGTTTTGCATATTGTTTCATTTCTTCAAAGATATGTGCATTTGCTTTTTATGATTTCTATCCATGATAATCAACTATAACATAGTATGTATTCTTGCTTCTGAAATTTGTGCAGATTCCATCTTTGAGCAAGTACCTAGCAAAGAAAATATGGAATTTTCCTCTTTAGATGGAGGACCTGATCGTACAATTGGTTCTAAAAGAGTAAATATGCACTTGGTCTGGATGCAACAGTTCAAAGATGCAATTACTGTAAGTTGTACTCAGAAAACAATTTTTAAAACTTCTTGTAGACCTGTCATGAGTACTCTTCTTCTGGATGTCCATGCCATAATATTTAAAGGTAGTTTGTTTTTCGGTAACTTTAATGAGCATGTGCACAGTGATGAAAATGATGTTAGAAGGGTACAAATGGCAATTTGGCAGAACAAATGCAGTGTGTCATCAATATTTTTTAGACCAGTGAATTAGAAATATGAAATGATATGCACTTTTTAAAAGCCATCTGTAAGGGCAAGGGAATCACAACATGGATTATTATAGTGCAAGTGTAAAATACATATCGGCGTGAACTAGGAAAATTAAAGTCTCTAATGCAAAGAGATTAGTGTATCCATGTATGTATTAAGACTAGACGTTTATAAGGTGTATTCTGGTGTAAGGATCTATTCATGAGAAAGAAGGAATGAAAGAAATTATGGACGTAGAGGTAGTTGGAAGCTTCTAGGTTCTCAAGACTCATGTAAGCTTCATGAACATAGAGCTAGTAGGAAGCTTCTTATCTAAAGCTGTCCAATATATAATTATCACAAGTTGATGGAGGTCAATACCATACTTTATTTTGATAAAAGTGAAGGTCATTTTATATATAAAGAGAAGGTATACAAAAAGTCCAGATTCCCTGTAAAATTAAAAACAGGGCATCTGGAAGCTTAGCCCATGGAGTTTAACATCCAGCTTTACAATCTATCTTCCAACCTCCAGATCATCTTTCAGAGTTACAAAATCAAGCCCATAAATACATTCAAAGAAAGCTTTTACATACTTACAGCTTACTACTAGTATTAGCACAGTGATATCCATATAATAATCTAAATAGTCAATAGACTTGAAGAGCCTTCTCACCCAACAGGCAAAGTACTGCAGATTAACAATTAACAAAAGTAATATCATCAGTTTTTATGTCCATTCAAGGCCAATGTTTCAAAACTCGTTTACCTTTGGTAGAAGGGGTTATAATTCACGTGGCCACTCCTGGGTGATCCTTGTAATTTGAATTAGTGTATTCTCCAGCTTGGTGTCCTAGGATGGCCAGTTGGGCAAGGCCTGACTAGCTTGTGACCCATAGATGGAAACATCCCTCTCTGCTCTATGTGTATTTGCTGTTCCTGAACTTTCTGCCTGTGAAGTGTAGCGTTTGGGAGCAGGCTGATCCACCCCTCTTTTTTCCTGAGTCATTGAACACAATTACGACAATGAGAGACACATGAAGTGATAGCTGCAATTGTACATGCTATACACTCTATTGTATTAAGCATTTAAGCGTACAATGCTATACAAAGAAGCTTCTAGAGAAATGAAAGTTTATAAGATAAGAAAGTGAAGAGGAACCTTCTAGAGAAAGGGAAGCTTTTTGGAGAAGACACATGTACAATAAACTTCTAGAACAAGGAAACTTCTAAGATAGATACATAGAGATATGTGGAAATAACAAGAATATACAATAAAAATACAATATAGCCCATGTGACTATGTCTCATCATTTCCTCCTTGCTTAGAGGAAATTGTCCCCACTTTTTGCTGTATATGTGGAAATTACTGTTCAAGTACTGATTGGGAGAGCCACTTAGCCCGAGTTGGCAAAACTCCTTTGCAACCAACCAATTAAATGGCAATGGATCCGTGCCTAGTACTGTGTGACAGTGTGTACAAAAATCAAGAAGACTATCTTCATCCAATGAAAGCTGAAAATATGGAATTATATCTTCATCCTCCAAATGTGATGGCTCATGTATGCCAAGTTTAGAAGGAAGATCTACCTGGAAAGCATTTTATCCAATCTGCTGCAAAATAGTATAGGTCCTTAACAAATAGGTATTATTTTGATGCTGTTGATATTTAAACTTTTGCTTATCTAGGTAAAGCTAAACATTATCACGAACCTGAAAATGTGGAGGAATTTGATGTTGATCATTAAGGTCTTTGTATTTGACTTGAATCTTCAAATAATGTATCATGAAGCTGTGCATGAACTTCAGCCAAATATCAGACATACGAAAGAGCTTTAGCTTGCTCCTTTTGTTGATGGGAAGAAGACATTGTGGGTAGAGAAAAAGGGATCTCATAATAAGCAAGGGGTTGATACCCATAACAAACCTCAATTGGAGAGTGTCCTATAGAAACATGGATAGCTCTATCATAACTATGCTGCAATGCATGACGATAAGTGTCCCAATTTTTATTCTGTTTATGATAGATGTGGAGAGCTTTAACTAATGAGCGATTTACTACCTTAGTTTGATCATCCATTTGTGGATGAGACAATGTAGAGAATCTCAATTGACATCCCAAAAGTTTTCATAAGGTTTTATAAAAGTGACTAGGAAATAGTGAGTCATGATCAGAAATAATAGCACGAGTGGAAAGTCAAAGTGACACCATAGATGCTGAAAAATCAACTCAGCAGTTTTGGAAGCATCTATAGTTTTGTTGAATGGAATAAATATAGCCATTTTAGAAGCCTACATATGACAACAAAGTTGCAATCAATATTCCTAGGAGTAGTGGGCAATCCATTGATAAAGTCCATGGATATGGATTCCCAAGGCCTAGAGGGAACATGTAGTGGCTGGTACAAGACGAAGTTTTCTATTAGAAGGTTTGGATTGGCTGTGTAATGAACATCTCCTAATAAAATCTTCCACATACTTCCTCATAGAAGGCTAGTAAAAATACCCCTATAAATTTGTGAAGTCTTCAAAGTGCCAAAATGACCACCATATGATGAAGAATGTGCCTCTTTTATGAGTGCAAGGCACATTGAACCAGCGGTTACACAAGGTTGATTTAATTTGGAAAACAAACAATTTCATATCATATAATAAATAAAAAGAGCTTGATTTACCACTGTAGGTTGTTGTAAAGCTGTAAGAACTGGTCCAAAGTGTGGTTTTGAATAATAAAGTGATTTCCAATTTCTCATAAGCAGCAAAATCTAGTATCAAGGAAATGCAAAACCTTGGAAGGAGGTCTATTCAACATATCAACGACTCCATATGCAATCCCCTTTAGATGAAATGGTTGAATATAAGAAGCCTATTTAAGATGTCTTTGTTTTTGAATCTTAGATTGTGAATTCAAAAACATTAGGGGCTGATGATCAGTATGGAGAGTAGTTTCCTTACAAAGGATATAGTGCCTCCATTGCTTGAGTGCTTGAACCAATGCACATAATTCCTTATCATATGTGTTTTAGATCTTTGCTGCATAAAGTGTTTCGGAGTGATGTGCAATTGGGTGGCCTCCCTACTTAAGAACAGAACTCAGGGCATAATCTGATGGATTGGTATCGATCTCAAAGTGTTGATGCAAATCAGGAAGAGCATGAACTAGGACTGAGCAAAGGGCATCCTTGAGTTGCTGAAATGCTTAAGCTACTGCAGCTCAAAGAGTTGGGCACTCATTGATATTAACTTGTTTGACTGCTTGCTTGTCAGAAACTAAACAAGGACTTAGGGAAGATGAAAAATAAGAGGTGAGTTTGTATATTTTACCATCCTTCTGGATTTTGTAAGTGTTGTGTTGCCCATCATGAAAGGCATGTTGCTCATAAGAGTAAGGATGCCCAAGGATTAACTCAAAACAGACAGATGGAATGGCACACATTGAATTATATCCTTAGGGGGTTCAATGGAAAAAGTGACTGCACACTACCATGTGACCAATATTGCATTCCTAACATCTTTGACCAAATGAGGAGCTGAGTGGTTGTGGTTGTAAGCTGTAAATCCGAAACTAGCTTCTGAAATGCTAGATTTTTCTGACTGCAATATAGTTCAACATACCGCCCTCAAAAGGATGGACAGAGGTTGTGAATAGAAGATAAGGGAGTCTGCTTAGATATTTAGTTGGAAACAAGCCAGCACAATGGGTTATGATGCTGGCTCAAGCAGAGTTTGCCTATAAGAATTTAGTGAACAGGTCAGTTGGTATGACCCCATTCCAGATTGTGTAGGGAAGATTGCCTAAGGGAGTGACGGATTTCCTTGGAGTGACAATAGAGAATAAGAGTGTAGATGTAGAGCATTTTGCAGAGCATATGCACAAGTTGCATGAAGAAGCGAGAAAGAAGATACAACAGAGTAGCCTAAGTTAAAAGGAGAAGGAAGATGAAAAGAGGAGAGTAATATCATTTGCTGAAGGAGATTCACTGCTAGTGCACATAAGGAAAGACAGGTTCCTGAGATGAACATGTGACAAATTGAAATTCAAGAAGATCAGTCCTTGTGAGATTGTGAGAAAGTTATTAGATAATGCATATGAGATAGAGCTGCCATAAGGGTTAGATGTTTCACCCATTTTCAATGTTGCAGACTTGTATCCTTATCATAAGGATGATAATGCTGAAGAAGAGGAAGAACTTGTAGATTGGACAACTCAGATTCCTGCGAAGCGTGAGGAGATTGAAGATTTTTAGGAAGAACGAATTGGGAATAAGAAAAGGCAATGAGAGTACAAAGAGTTCTTAGTTTGATGGAAGAACAAGGGACTAGAGGAGGGTACAGGGGTCATAGAGGTGTATCTTGGCTACATGGGTTGGCCAAGAGCAGCAGTTGCAAACCTTAAATTGTGAGCATTATGCTCACAGTCAAATTTCTAGTGGAGTCTTATGCAGGAGCATCCCCGAATCTCCAAGATATCTTGCATGAGGAGCTTAATTAATCAAGTTTTAGAAGAGTTAAGCATTGTAGGGAAAATATTCCAGCAGGAAAATGTCAGGCTTCGCTCCTCGGTGAGCTTAATTCAAGCTTCGCAAAGCAATTCAGAGCTTCACAATCTTGGCAGTTCACTTTGGGAGCTGTGCAACACTGGAGGAGCTTCGCAAGCTTGTGCGACACTCATAGCTATATGCAAACTTCACAAGACAAAATGAGTTTTGTAGGCTTGGAAAAGCTTTGCAAGCCCAAGGAAAGTTATGCGAGCCCGCTAAATTAGTTTCGCAACCCTGTTTTCAGCATCTTTGCAAAGTTTGTAACTATGGATTATGCTGTCTTGGTGCCAAGAAGCTGATTTATTTAGACATCCATATTCTGCATCAAAGGCATCGAGGAAATGTGCAAAGTGATGATTCAACATCATTAGGGTCAAACCTAATTGTCTCAAGGAGAATCTGCCAGCTCTGCAATATTTTGATGCCTTATATAGCAGGTGTCTGCTAGAACTTGTTCCACTACACACGCTGCATCCATAGTGAATCTTGTTGTGCAAGCTTGCAGGTTTCATTATTTCCAAGAGCAAAGAATGGATTGAGAGAAGAATGGGGAAATGATTGGGGTAACGTAGTCCACCACTTCTTGGAGGCGTTGCTTTGCAAGTTGATATGATCAATGGATCATAAGATCATAAGGGATAATTTTGGTCCTAAAACTGCAAAAATGGGAGGAATTTTAGAGGAGCGGCAAAGATCAGTCACCATGCAATGAGATTCGCAATAGTTGATAGAGTGCTTCTGAACTACTAAAATATAACTCACGTTTGGATGTCCTCTGGAACTCCTTGACATCAACAACTAATTGTAATACATTATCATGTAAAGGGGTTCCCAATGGAGATAGGTTCCACACGGGGTTTTTGGAAGAGTTTTCCAGTAGAGTGAGCAAGGAAAGGGGGTGTGAGTGTGCATAGGATTGCATAGAAAAGAAGGCCGAGATGCCCAACTAGGATAGAATTCCACTTGCAAACTTTGCAGAGTCATGTGCAAATATATGAATATAATGTCTCCATATTATATTGAAGAATGAATGAATAGTTTTGTTGTGTTCCACCCTTGTGTCATCATTGTGAGTTGCGTACTCTGATTCGGTTATGAGTTGTCAGTTGTACATTCGACCCACAATGCACCTTGCCATCACTAGGAATGGAACATAGACATAGTTGCTACCAAGTACATGTTTCGTTATAACCTAGTTTCATGAATTTTATAATTTGAATCCCTAAAAGGATGGTATTGTTTTTATTATTCCAGCAATTGCCTTAGTCATTATATCCATGGCCATATTTATGCGGTTTCTCTAAGTCAACCATGTCAAGACTTGTCTCGGAAGTGTACTTTTGCCTCTAAACATGATAACCCTTTTGAATGGGTGTTGTGAATTGCTACTTTGGCTAGTAGATCTGCCACACCATTCTTGTGCCTTATTTCATGCTTGAAATATATATCTTGGAAATGCTCTAGTCGCTTGACGATCTATGTAATTATGTGCTCCAATTTCCAATGATTGTGAGATGAAGGGGAAGGCCTCAAATTCCATTATTTTATGACTTGTTGGATTTTGACGTGTTATGTGGGGAGCATTCCCCTCATCTTGGCAACGTCTCAAAAGTATGGGATGTTTCGGGGATGGGTGGACGAGGATGAAATGTGCCCCCCCATCTCAAAATTTAAAAAAAAAAAAATGAGGATATGATGTCACTTGAATTTTAGTGACATTTTGGGGATGCTCCCAAATTTTAGTAGGTGTCGGAGGTGCCATGTTGTCTTCGGGACAGTCGAGGGACATCCCGTTGTCTTCAACATCGTACACAAACACAAAAAGACAATTTTAAGAAGAAAAAGGAAAACAACATACAAAAAAAAAAGAAACCCTAACTTATAAAGCACATTCTAAACTTATAAAAACCCCATAAACTACTTTGTCAATCACACTGGAGAAAGAGGAGGAAAGGAGAGGAGCAAGAAAGAGGGTTTTTGGTTTTCAGCAAGAGCAAGAGAGAGGGTTCTACTTATGTATGTACATTGATCTCTGTTAAGGCATTTCCATTCTTTTTTAAAAAACTTGCATTTATGATTTTGTTTACAAATTCTTTCAATGTTGCTTTTTTTTAGCAAACTTGCAAAGCCATTTGGGCCTTGGTTGTTTTCGAAGTTTTTTCTTTATTTTTCCACAATGCCAAAATGGTTTATGGCATCAAGATATGCCTATGAATTCGTTCTTTTTAAAATTATTTTTTGTTTTTGTCATATGAACATTGAAATTTCAAATTATTTATTTTGCTTTTTTTTTGTTTATTAAATTATTTTGTTGTTTTTGTTTGTTTAAAAAAATATTTATTCTGTTCCTTTTTTGTAGTGCCAAATTGGCTCTTGATAGTGATTATGAAGCTGATTTGCACATGGATGAGATGGGTAGTGTCCCTAGTGGGGTTTTCAAGGAAAAAGAGAAGAGACAGAAAATTTGAAACTCAATTGTGAGTGCCGAAAAGTTTGATTTCTCCTCTACGATGTTGGCCTAATATGCCAGTGGGCCATTCAAAAAGAACTTTTTGAAATAGTTTGCTCATATATTTGATTACACTAAATTAAGTATTGGAGGGTAGACTAAAATGTGGAAGTGTAGTATTTGTTCTTTGACTTGGTTGAGCAACACCACTAGGGTAAATGCACACTTCCTGCACATACTAGGTAAAGGGGTTGGGATTTATATGAAAATCACATTTGGTGAGAGGTGGAGTTTATCAAGCTGTTTAATGGAAATATTGCGAACACCATTCTAGCAATTCGTGGCATTGGGACCGAAATCCCTTCTAGTTCTCATAGGACTTCTACGAGTTATTTTTCTAACAATTCCAAGTTTTGAGGTGATTGGAGTGGAGGCTAGAGGGAAGAGAAAGGTTGTGGCCCCCCAATCTAGTTGTTGAAATGTATGATGCAAAGGCTAGGGAAGATGCTGACGATGCCATTGGCAAATTTTTCTGTTCCACTGGATCCCATTTCATGATGCTTGCTCTCCTTATTACAAGGAAGCTATGGCTAAGGTAGCCAATGCAAGCACATATTATATGCTACTTGGAGATGTGAAACTAAGGACTACCATCTAGGACATGAACTATTCCAATTTGAATTTATTGGATTAGATGAGGGTGACATGGGTCTTTCATAGATGCAACATTATCATGGATGGGTGGATGGATATTAGACATCGACCACTCATCAATATCGTTGTCTCATGTAAGAATGGCCCTTCCAAGGTGGTATAGGTGGGTCACAGATGCAACTTATGTGTGCAAGACAAGTAAGCTAGTTGAGGCTACCTCCATGCATATCTTTTGGATCTTGTGTTGCGTGCATGGTATGAATAATGCACTAAAGCACATTGGAAAAATTGACTGGGTCAAGAAGGCAATGGCTAATGCTAGGGAGGTGCAGATGTTCATCTGCAATCACCACACATCATTGGCACTCTTTTGCACCTTTTGGAGGAAGGGATTCCTCAAGGTAAAGGACACCCACTTTGCATCTGACTTTATTTTGTTGGATAGAATGCTTGAGTTGCATAATTCCTTGCAAGTTTTGATCATGGCACATGAGTGGGCTTGGTGGAGGGAGTTTAAGACAGACAAGGGAAAACGGTGAAGGAGGTGGTGGTGAGAGACACATTATGGGTAGATGTGAGATACATCACATCAATAATATCTCTAGTTTTCAGCATCATCAAATATGGGGATATTGACAATCCCTACCTTGGTGAGAAATATGAGTGCATTGATAGAATGCTTGGCTAGATGAAGCCTGCTAATCGAGCTAGGGATCCCACCCTAGAGTTATACCATCAACATGTTCATTCCATCATTCAACGGAGTTGGGAGAAGATGAACACCCCCTTACATGCCTGCATATGTACTTAAACTTGAAATGGTATGTGGGAAGACTTGGTAGAGTTGTTCCCTTGGATGATGAGGAGTTAAAGAAGGGCTTATTGAAGGCCCTAATAAAAATGTATAGTACATAGTAAGCTTCATGTTTCAAAGTTATGTGGTTCAAGTTTATTGAAATTGATGGCTACAAGGCTTTGGTTAGAATAGACATGCTTACATTGGCACATGACAAACCAGTGATCTGGTGGCGATTGTATGGGCCTCTAGGATTATTGCAAACACTTGCCATTCGTATCCTTTACCAAGTTTCTCACTCTATTGTTGAGAGGAATTGGTTGGCATATGGTTGGATCCACTCTCTTAAGAGGAACAAACTTACCTCTAAAAGAGTGGAGAGGCATGTTTTTGTACACAGTGCCTTGCATCTCATTGATCGCAAGACATCCAAGTATAAAGAAAGCCCTGCATTACGATGGGATGTACATCCTCAGGAGCCGACGTAGGTTGACAAGTATTGAGATGTGCAAAAAGGATTGTTTGGGATTCCCTTGCAGGAGGAAGATGAGCCCGACAATTCCAATGACAAGGGGAGGTTCGCGAGTCTTCCCTCAGACGATGATTGATTATTGAGTTGTGGACCATTGTTTTATATTTTGGGCATTAGCATGTTGATGTATCAATTATCATGTACTTTTCTCAACTTTTATTTTTATATAGAATGTTGATGTATGATGTACTCTTCTCATTAACTTAGCTCCAAGTTATCACGTTGATGTATCTCAATATTTCAGATTATGATATTAATAATCATCACTTATCAAATTGATTATTGCATCAATGGTTTTATTTAATAATTTATTGTTTTAAATTTCAGCTTATTTTAGTTTTTTTAAGTTATTTGTATATTTTTATATATTATTAAAATAGCTGTCCCCAAAATCTGGTGAATTTTTAGCTGTCCCAGGAGCTCTGTTCTCCCCGCCCTTGAGACTCAAGTAACTATGGGATTTTGTAACTAGATTAATAATAATCTAGGAATCTCCCTCAATATGAAGGTCAAAAAAATTATTCTCTTTTGCTAGCTGAATTTCCTTGTATAAGGCGAGGAGCTTTCCATAGTTATTGGTCTACTTGCCTAGTTTTGATGATAACTTAGGATTGCTTCTCCCCTTACACTTTTGATTATCCCCTCGATCCTGTCTATTCCCAAGTTGCCTTTGGAAGCTCCAATAAAGTTTAATTTTTAGTGATCATTAGGTTGTCGTTTTGGGGCGCAGGAGAGGGGACGGGAACAAGGGGCCAGTTTTGCTATTCTCTTATTTGGAAGTGGTATATTTTGTATTGATAGGGAGTATTCCACTAGAAGAAATTTTGAAGGTATTTCATGCTTGAGGAATGCCACCTATTGGATGATCTTGTGTTGTATAATAGTATTGTAGTGTGTAACTGTGCTTGTATTATCTTGGCCAGAGTGGGGATATCTTGGTTATTGCCCTAGAAGATCTTGCTATTCCTTTCCGGCCACAAGTTCTATAGAATGAGTCCCAAATCCAGCTTGTACATGCATTGAGTTATCTCAATTGCATTATGGGAAATAGAATCAAGTTTTGGATTTGTAGCTTTCATTGCTTTCGACTGACACTTATAGGTTTCTCATGCATATGAGCATTTCAAAGTCCTAGCAATTTGCACATCTACTCGGGTCACTCCAGCCCCTGCTCTGCATGTTATTCGTAGTGAGAATTTTACCCTCTAAGACTAGCCAAATGAATGCTTTGAAGTTTGTTCTTTGACCATGTTTTCATTTTCCATAGTTGGCACTGTATTTTATTCAATTTCTGATCTGATTTCTGAAGTGTAGCATATGCTATAGATATTGTGCATTCCCCCTTTATAAAACCTGGCCATAATCTTTTGTCTTGTTTTGGTGTGTAGACTAATGGCTCATTTGTGAGTTCAGCTATATTAGACCCTACACTTGTTGCTGATTTGTTGCCTCTATTTTTTCTATCATCCCTGTATTCCAACATATTTTTTCTTATTATGGGTTCCAATAGTACCTGGGAATATTTTCACTGAAGAGAAAATCCCAAGTAAGTCATGGCAAGGTCGCCTTCCTTGGATTACAATTTCCTGAGAATTTGTCTTGTTTGCTGAGCAGGAATATTTGCATATATAACATTGGACTTATTTGTGTTTATTTACTGCCTTGACACTATCTGGCACCTAGGTACCAACTTTTTCAGATGTTGGATTTCTTTGAGTATGAGGGTTGAAAGAAGTAGTGTGTCATCAACAAGCTACAAATTAGACTCTTTGATCTCGTTCTGTTGCAGGTAACCCACACAATTTCCCCTGATTTTGCATCAGTAATTAATCTGTTGAGGGTTTCTCCCATGATGATGAAAAGATTTGGAATTAGCGGGTCTCCTTGGCATAGGCCTTGAGTGGAGGCGAATGGCTTTCCAATGTGTCTGTTCCTAGTTATCGTTTAAATGTTGATCCTGATATAGATGTTGATATAGGAGTAATGATATAGATATTGATACATGAAATCATTTGGCCAATAAACCTGAAGGCTTGTAGAATTAGGCCTATACTGATCAATTGCCTCTGCCTGTGCCACCTTTGGAATCAACACTAACCTGGTTGCATTGATGCATTTGTGCATGTTTATATTTCTTCGAGATTCTTCCATGACTGCTATGAGGTCTGTTTTGATTAGATACCAAATCTTTTGTACAATTGTGCTGTAAAGCAACTTGGCCTCAGTGCTTTATCCTTCTGGATTGAGAATTTTATGTTTCTGACTTCCTCTTCTTTTGGCAGTTTCATCATCCATTTGTTGTCCGTTTCTCTTACTGTCTTTGGGATGTTTTTTCATGGATGCTTTTATGCTCTTTGTCTTTCTGTGCAAGATTAATTTTCCTGAAGGAGTTCTTTGCAAAATTCTATAGCATGGTGCATGATTTCTGGTGCTTTGTGAAAGCACCTGTTAGTGTCTATCTTGGTTTTCTATTGAATCTATGCGTTGTTTTCGAGTCCTGCTTTGTGGAAGTATATGGTGTTTGTGTCTCCTTGTTTAGTCCACTTTTCTATTGATCTTTGCCTTCATTAGCACTCTCCTCTTTGCTGGACTAATGTGAATTTATGAACAAAATCGTGTTCCTGTGTTGCCATTTCTTTTGTGAAATCTTTTTTTGATTTGTTTTTGCAGAGAACACAACTGCTCCAATGTGCTTGCTGATAGGGTGCATATATTATTGAAAGTTTGTCTGTTCCATTCCTTCATTATGCCCCTCAGATGATGCATCTCACCCTTGCATTTGTGTACATTGCATGCCCCGGAATGTTGTTAGCCTCCTGCCACCATTTTTCCATGTTTGGGACCAATTGGAGATGAGACATCCACATGTTTTCAAACCTTAATTGATGCTATTGGGTTCTTGTAGATCTATTGACTAGATCGAGTTGAACTGGCCAATGGTCATAAAGTGTCGAATCATGGACACTGGCTGATATTTGTTTGTGACTGGTTAGCCATTTGTCTGATATTAGTATGCAATTTAGCTTTTCAGCTATGTATTGCATCTGTTTCCTTTTGTTGCTTCAATTCAGCACTCCTTGGGAAAAATCCAAATCTACTAAGGAGTTGTTGTTTATTAGGTGAATCGGGCATTATGTAGTATGGGAATTGAATCCCTATCCTGCCTTTTCTCTGCTGGAGAATTGATTGTGTTGAAGTCTCCAATTAGAATAATTTTTTTGTGTTGTGCTGCCCCTTAACCAGTAGAACAACTGATCTAGATATGTGATTCTGGTATTGCCATAAGGCAGGTATATCTATATTCGCAATACAACATTACTCTTGAAATTCATGCGAGTAGCAATTGAAAACCAGTCCCCAGGGAAAAGAATGGTGTGATATTTAAACATACTTGGCTAGATTCCAGTGGATCATGGTTTTCTTTTCTTGACAAATGATAGTTTCCTTAATGCCCCATATTCCTGCACATTTTGTGCAATGCATAGAGCTTGATCTAGTGGTTTCCTGCAAAGCTAGTAGATTTATTTTTTCTTTCTTGACCTTTTCCTTGGGAAATCAGTGTCAGTTGGGCATGCCTAAGCCTAATATATTCCAAGAGAGAATCTGCATTATGCAGACTGAGTAATACCGGACGTACCTAATGATTTGGCCCATGTCTTTTGTCTGAGGCTTTTTCGTTTGCAGATAGGCAACTTATGCTCTATTTAGTTTCCCTGACTGTTACCAAACTCAGGTCCAAGGGGATCTACTAACAGTTTCCTCTTTTTTTACCATGCTTTAGGCCTGGAGGATTATTGGACCGAAATCTGATTGTGGCTTGGGTTTTCCTTTGACGTGTTCCCCCGAGCTGCTGATTTAGATTAGTCAGCTATTGATCTGAATTGGATTTGGTATTTTGCTTCTTTTTTTGGCTTCTCTTTGTTTTGTATTATTTCTAATGCTTTGCTCTATACTTATATGATTTACCTTTGCTTTCGTGATGTTTTCGGGAGAGCAGGGGACAGCTTTTATATATATATATATATATATATATATATATATATATATATATATATACATAATTCAAATTTAAACATTGTGAGAAAATTAAACGAAAGGGATGAAATGAAAAAATATATTTTCTATTTTAAATTTAAAATAAAATCAAAATTGAAGGCTATCTTGCTATGGGATGGCTCCTGCACAATGGGGATGTTCTTAGAGGTCCCCAAAACTGATAACAAGTGCCCCGAAACTGATCAGAAATGGGGAAACATCCTGAAGGACGCTGGGAAAATCAGGGGGTACAGGAAGGGGACCACAGGAAGATTATAAATTTTAATTATAAGGGGTGCATACGTAGGGAGGTTTCCCTACACAGTGATAATAAATAACTAATGATTACTAATCAGGTTCATTACAAGAATTCTCAAATGCATATTTTCTCTCTGTATGGTGGACTACAGGCTATTGCATAAATGATAATCGAGAAACAATTAGCTTGGTGATTTGTTGGTGCAAAGTTGTTAATCTGATACAAAAATGCATTTTTGGATATATATAATCTGGTCTGGTGTGTATATCTGACATGCCTTTTTTTGGTAGACTATATGCGTATTGATAAAGATTGTTTTTCTTTGTGAACACAAATTACTTTCTATATATTTTTCTGGACTATACGCATATTGACAAAGAATGCTTTTCTTTGTGAACACAGTACTTTCTGTATTGTGAGAATGCATTTATGAATGCAATTTTTACTTTGTCTGTGGGCCAGTCCTTTGACCAGAATGTTGTGTGTTCACAGTTGCCTTCATCTGGAAAGTAAAATTGCGCACCAATGCTTATTTGTATGTTTTTCAACAAATGAAAAATAGTGGCACTTTCTTCTATATAGTAGAAAATAAAGAAATGATCAGGTCTTATTCTTTTTTACTGAAACTTAGGGAAAATGTTTTTCCTGTAAGCAGGTGGAAGATTATGAAGCAAGAAAGAATAGCAAGGTTCCCCAACGATTGTTGAGAATACTTTGGCAATTGATACTTCTTCCTTGGAGGCTTTTATTTGCTTTTGTTCCCCCATATCACATTGCTCATGGATGGGTGGCCTTCATTGGTTCCCTGTGTTTTATAACTGGGATTTCATATATTCTTACCAAACTTACAGATCTGATAAGCTGTGTGACAGGTTTCTTTTCTATTCTTTCTACAATGTTTATTATATGGATAGTGTCTACTTGTTGTAGAAAAATATGGAATTCATTAGGCACTAGCAGGGACTTTTCTCATCTTAATATCATGATTTATATAAGAATTCTGAATTATATATTCTCTCCCCTCATTAATTTCTGCAGGTATAAATCCTTATGTCATAGCTTTCACAGCTCTTGCAAGTGGAACCTCATGGCCCGATATGGTTGCGAGCAAGATAGCAGCAGAGCGGCAAAAGACAGCAGATTCAGCCATTGCAAACATCACATGCAGGTTCGCTCTCTTAAGCATCTCATCTCAATGGAAATTTTAATGCTATGGCATCAACTTATTTTGGTTGGCAAATTTATTGCTATGTCAGCACTATGCTTCTATGCTCTTTCATAAGCATACACTTCTTTCATCCCCTTTCTCAAAGCTCACTCAAACATTTCTTGTGACCAATATCTACATTGAATTTGAAACTAAATAAAAGTTTGGTTTTACAATACATTGACAATTATTATAACAATTAATTATTATAACAATTATTCATGCTCAAATCTGGTTGAAGTCATAGTTATAGGAAAATCACCTGTACAAACACACCATTCTCTAAATCGTTTCATTTGTGAAATTATGACATTCAAGATATTCTATTTATATCATTAGTACACAAGCATTCCTTTCATCAGCCTGTACTTCATACCTTTCAAATCCTTAAAAATGATCAAGTAAAGTTATATGTGCTAGTCTTGGCAAGTAAATTACTTTTTCTTTCAGGGAGGTTCCGACTTTTCAGATAAGATTTGGATTTAATTGTGTAAGCTAAGATTGAGTGGTTTGAGCAGGATGTAAATGCTTTACACTTTGGGGTACAGGCCCAGGTGCCTTCTTTCCTTGCCTATCCAGAGAGAATTTTACCTTGTAATTATAATGCTCGGCTAATGTAAATCATTTTTTCTTTGGAGTAATATAA
Organism: Torreya grandis; assembly: GCA_037957365.1. Lineage (NCBI taxonomy): Eukaryota > Viridiplantae > Streptophyta > Pinopsida > Cupressales > Taxaceae > Torreya > Torreya grandis. The sequence goes on from JARHVA010000127.1 coordinate 2,764,550, forward strand.
CATGTATTTCTCCACCAAAAAAATCTCAACAATGCATGCAAATTGTTAGTTCTCTTTCCATGGTTGAGAGTAGGCGATGATACAAAAAATCATGGCAAGCATTCTTACATGAGTCTTGACAATTTGCCCTATTCATAGTGGCATAAAATCTGTTCGAAGGATGTTACATTTGCATTCCATATTGTGGGCTCCGACAAGAAATAAAGAATAAACAAATTATAGTAATGTTTGTGGTTGACAAAAATAGGTCAGTGGGACTCAATTTATGTAGTCATCTTACAATAGAAGAAGTGCACGAGAAAATCCTTAAAAATGTAATAAATAAGAAGGGTACAACCCAAACTTCCTAATAAGAAGGGAAGTAGCTGAAGTAATAGAAATATTTACAAAAAGGGGTAGAGGAGAAGGGAACCCTTTTCTAGTCCTCCCTAACAATAGAAGTATCATTTGTATCCATGGTCATGATTTCGTCCCCATGGACATCTGTAAGAATGTCATCATTGGTATGGCTTGGGCTAATAGGGGCCTCCGAGGGAATTATCACATGAATGACTTTATGTCTTACTGTGCAAAGAAGACATCTCTGTTTTTGTAGATAAAGGTAAAATATATTGATATGAGAAGAAGAGTACAAAATAGCCTGAAAGTCTTATGGGGGAAACAGATTTACCAGGTCAAAAGTCACAAGGCATCCATAGCCGAAGCAAAGGTTACATCTCTTATAGCCATTAAAGCCTGAAGGATCCTTGGTTTTAGTAAAGCTGGTCATCCATCTATGGTCGCGGGTCTTGAGTGGTGTTTAGGAGAGAGCAGCTCTCATCCTATTAAATCTATGTTGCCACAAAGCTAGATTCAATAAGCCATTGTTCTTGAGTGGTGTTCAAGGTGAAATAACTCTCACCCCATTAACCATACTTTGCCTCAAAGCTAGATTCAATAAGCCATTGTTCTTGAGTGGTGTTCAAGGTGAAATAACTCTCACCCCATTAACCATACTTTGCCTCAAAGCTAGATCTTTTGTATTCCAAGCAGGAACATCGTGTTTGATAGGTCTATTACTGTCACCATGAATACTAGTGGTAGAAAATGCTTCATTTTTCCATTCAATGATATAGTATGGATGAAAGAAGTATCCAACTTTGAAGTGTCTCCTAAATTCTTTGTGATCTATGCGTAAGGAATAGAGGCAAATATCTCTAGTCTTGTAATTTAAAGAATGTGAGTAGGTTACTCCCTAGATCCTCAAATAGATAGAACTTTCGTGGGTTTCATAATAAATCAAACACCTGAAAATAAAACCTGCAAATACTTTCTTCCTAAGGGATATGATGGTCAATCTCAATTTAAGCTATAATTAGAACAGAATTTGAGCTGGACAAGAGGGAACCTAAGACTATTTATCAATAGTGTTTAAAATGACCAGGACAAAAAAATTGTCCCCACTAAAATATATAGAAAATGCTATTATAGACGGTCAACTTGCACTAGGGGATTTTGCAGGGCAAGCCTTCTAGTTTACACAAAGCTTTTGCAGACATCTAGAATAAGTATCATCCCTTGATGAGAGGAGAGGGAAGCATCTAGAGAGATCGGTATGGAGGAAGGCACCCGTTAAAAATACCCACAAACTGAAAAATCAAGAAGACTTTACTAGAACAGTCACCGACGCTACCTGCATAATGCTGTAGTTTCCTCATCAATGCACAATGCCAAGAAAGGATATCTTTTATACCTTGATCCACAATTATCCTTAAACCCATGTCTATAACTAAGGAGGCAGTTGAAACACATCCTCAAGGAAGGAAAAGTAGTTTGGCATCAAACATTTCTTGGACAATGCACTAAGGGATGGTTTACTTGCATCGAATTATGTATTAAGAATAATAATACATAGTTTCTCTTCATGCTAAGTCAAAAGAGTAGACCTCCAAACCTCCAAGCCATAGAAAATAGTGACTTTAATATTAGTGTTAAAAGCCAAAACCTGAACTAAGTTTCCTTGAAATGGAGCTGGAAGTATTGATGCTCTTGAGAAGTCGGGCTCAAACTAAAGGAAGATCCTATAGATCTTGCTCTAATCTAAGTATAAGAAGTGATCCCATTCTACTGCCCCTTATAAAAATATTGGAGATTCAACAGTATCCCTTGGAGGTATTAAAGATTGTGACCTTAATTTTATTAAGCCTAACTTCCAATCGGTGAAAGCCAAGCTAAGGAATATATTTGTCTCTACAAATTGTTAGAACAAGAGACCAGAAGGTATACATTATTTGCAAAAGGAAATGAGAATATCATAATGTTATTGAACATACAATCATTTTCTGCTTGTGTAGTCTCCGTAAGAAACTACATCACTGCATCAACATAGATCCAAACGATATTAGAGAAAGTGGGCACTCCCAATTGATTCCATCAGTGCTCCTAATTAAGTTGGAAATGCCTTGTTGCATGTAGAAGCAACATATTATCATCTCATAGAGCATAATGACAATGGAAAAAAGCAACCCAAACATCCATCATAAAATCCTTGAAACAAAGCATGTTATGGATCATCCTCTTTCCCATACCTACACACAATGGAAGAATACAAAGACACGTAATGGGTTAGTAATGCTCAAAAAAGAAAACATAGTGTCTCAGTACGGTGTATGAACATCAGTGAACCCGTCCATAGAGGAGCATCCCTTCACGTTCCTCGTCAATCCCATTTAAGTGTTGTTTAGCATCCTTAAGATATGACCGGAGCTTCTGGATTCCTCAACTACTTTGGCAGATCTGGTTTCACAATGTTAAAAAATAATTTGATAAAATTTAATGGGGGAACCCATCTGGGTTAGGGGCCATGCATTTCTTTACACCAATTACAGAGGCTTCAAGTTCTTGCATTGTAACTGGCGCCATCAAATCTGCTGTATAGCAAGGAGTGACAATAGCAGGGTTTGTCTTGTGGTTGACTTTGTCTTTTGGATCAAATTGTCATTTTGTCATGTTATGGCGGTTTTGTTAAAGAATGTAGTATTACACTTTCCTTCCTCTCAGCATCTGAATGAAGATTTTTGTCCCCAGAAATACTCCTGTATTTGTGCTATCTCATTCAATTGTGCTTCCAATATTGCTTCCTCTTGCCATAGAATGCTCGGGACAAGAGGTTCATCTAGTTCTAGTGTTACCTTAGCTTAATACTTTTCCAAGACAAGTTTTTGAGAGAAAACATTACCAAATCTCTCCTTGTTCTGTATATTTAGTTTCATTAACAGATCGAAGTTGTTGGTGGAACTGGAACAGGGCACCTTGTATGAATGAAATTTTTCGGCACATTATGTATGTAATAGACAACGTCCATTTGACCGGCAAATTTCCATTATGTATTACAACATCTATTTTCAAGTTGGAATGGAATATTGGTATGTTTACTTGATTCTGTGATCATGATGATTATTGGGTAGTGATTCAATCCATATGCTTTGATGATGCGTGACTTAAACAATGATGCTGATGATAGGAGAGTGTTACTGACCAGAAATCTATAATGAATCCATTGAACCTCTTCCGTTAGTTGGTCCTAATGAAGAGAGCCTTTTAGCAGGTTTTGCGTCTTTGATGAAGTGTTCATTGCTAATTTTTGGAAGTTTCCTCGCTTCCCCTTTCTTTTCATAGAGAGGTTTTCTCTTATTTAAGAGTGATTCTCTAGAAAATCCAAATTTCGGACCACAGGATATGATGGTCTATTTCTATGTGAGGGTCATGGACCTTGGTGATTATTTTGATGAGTTATATACAAGTTTTGAATGATGCATACAACTTCACCCCTACATTTGGGGATAGTCGTGAACTTTATATGTTTTGAGTTCTAGACAGTGGCTAAACCACCAGATGCACTAACTACATCCGTTGATGAAACTTTCTAGCTTCCCATCAGTTGTAGGATCTATCGTTTGCACTCACCTTGCTCTACCCTTGTTTCTTGTGAAATTACCAAATCTAGCTTTTCTGAAGTATAGTGCGAGTTATGTGCCCCTTTTAAGGGTTTTTCCCCAAAACAAAAATGTTCCATGATAGTTTTCTCGTGTACAGAAAAGGTATGAGTCTAGGGGCTAAATTGCCCTAAATCATATCTATCTTTATCTCACTCTCATCTCTAGAGTTCGCTTGATATGAGTGTAGCTGTCTGCTTCCATGATCTTGCAGTCATCTTCTTATTCTTTTGGGTGCACTAGTGCTAAGACTGAGATACTCGTTTGGAGCCGGTGTCCATACTAGCTGTTATAGAAGAGGGTAAGGCAGCTGGTTTGGAAACTAGTCACGCAAAATTAGAGCTTCTTGAGTTCTCCTCATCATATAATGTGGTAAAAGGATTTGATGTTAGATGTAACTTCTCGCCCCATTTTTTTGGATACTTCTTGGTATGTGTTTTTTTGTAGCTGTACTTTGCTTATGGAGTCGAGGTGGTGGGGGCCATGGGGGAATAGTTAAAGCCTTGATATTTTTGCAGCAGTGAATGTGCCAGGAAGGTGTGTTGATGGAAGATATGACATTGAAAGAGAATATCCTCAAAGGCTAATGCTTGCTTCTAGACATAGCTTTCAAGACCCTGTCCATTAAAAGCTTGGGGATATCTATCATTAAAAAAAAATGCTCATGGATTGCGTACAGTAATAGCTGATGTAGTCACATATTTACCCAAGTGGTCCCTAATTTTCGTGTACTTCACACCTGTATTCCAAAGTTAGTGAGCACATCTGCATTCACATGGGGAAACTAGGAGTGGTTCTCCTTTTCAGGATCAAAAACTTTTGAGTCCAACAGCACATGAATAGTCCAGTACATTGTGGAAGTAAAGTACGTTCTCAAAAGTCTTTGATGGTCTAACATACTTGAAAAATTAATGATGAAAATCTCGAAACCACCTTGATTTCATATATTGCTTGAGGTTGCCATGTTTGTACAATTTAACAATGGATCATGGATGGTTTCTGCGATAAACCCGTTGACTCTACGTAAGAGGGCATGCTGGTTGTAGTAAGCCACATCAACTTAAATTTGATCTCTAGTAAAAAACCTGGAGTGGTCAAGGAAATTGGGAAGGCATCCATTTTTGGGGACCATATTCATCATCTCTGCTTTCTTGGACATATGATCCATGAGGGAAGTTTTTTTCCTGAAGATCTTCCTCAGATTTCTCCATATAAGCTTAAGCCATAAGATATGAGGGTTGATCCATTATGTGAAAAGCTAATCTGAAATACAGATATAGGATCAAGAGCTAGGAGTTGTTCTTCCTACAAATACAAATGTAAATGTAAACTAATAATAGTAAATTATAGTGTCACCGGATGGAGCTATGATGAGATACAACAATAGAAAGAAAAAAAAATAAGAGACCAAAAAAGGAACACATGATTTCAGGTCGAAAACAATGAATATATCAATAAAGAAGAGTTTGGGGTTTAGGACAAAAATCAAAGAAAATGACGTTAATACCAGGCATTAAGGACTGGGTTATGGAGTTGATAATCACCTTCACTTGTTGAAGATAAAATTTAACACTCTTCTAAGCATTTTGTCCCTTAGTTGCAATGTTTTCAAATGTGTATGGTTGGATATGATTGAATCTTTCTGTCTTCTTTAGTTAAAAATCATTGATACTTATTATTTTAACTTACTTTTCTTTTGAGTTAAGCCTATGTTTTCAATTGTTAAATCATTTCTTGACATGTGCAGCAATTCAGCAAACCTCTATATTGGTATAGGGGTACCATGGTTGATTGATACTGTGTATAACCGGGTTGCTCTCGGGGAACAATTACGTGTGAATGGTGAGGGACTAAGTTTTTCCCTTGTTATGTTCTTCATCACATTTGTTCTTTGCATGGTTGCCTTAGTTTTAAGGCGTTATTTCTTTGGCGGTGAACTTGGAGGACCAAGGGTATGGGCTTGGATAACATGTTTCTACCTCATGTTTCTTTGGATTGCTTTTGTTGTACTATCATCTCTCAAAGTTTCTCATATAATATAGATCTTACATTCATAGGAAGAAGGCTCTGTAAGAATTTCATTCTGTTTGTTGGATTGTGGGTTAAAGAGTGTTGGGGGAACCTAAAGCTTGTCATATTAATGCAGAGAAAATATACATTTCTTGTAAGAAAAGGAGACTCATAAAAAATATATATATTTTTTTCTTTTTAGGTGAAGTAGGAAGAGATTTTTTTATTATGAGAACCACATGTTGGGATCCAGTGTAAATAGTAATGTTTGTTATAAGAACATGTCAGGGTGGAAGTGTGACCACCATCTTTTTGTAATGTTCGATAACAACCACATGTTTTGTGGCCACTGGCTTACATTTTGATACAAATGTACCATTGTGAGTTATAGTGATATTAGTAAAGGGAATTTGACAAGCCACTACATAATATTTTGATACAAATGCACCATTGTGAGTTATGTGAATGTTCTAAGTCTAAAAAATAAAACAACAATTGTAAACCTAAGAACTAATTCACATAAGGTGGATGATGGAAGTGGTAGATGGACAAAAAAACACCATGTGAAGAAAGAATTTGTAAGCTATTTTATCTCAAAAGAAATAGAAGTGAAGCACATTTCTTTTTACGTGTCTATTATATAATGATATTAGATGTAACTTCATAGATATTCACAATTGTAACTACGTTCATGAATTTTAAACCAAGATAATCAAACAAATATGGGATTTTTATTTAAATTTAAATACTTGTAGAAACAAATGTTTAAACAATTAAACAAGTTAACTTGGTAGGCCTTGGTAAGTCTCAACATCAAGAATAGCTTGAAACGTAAGGCATAGCTTTTTTTTGATACATTAGAATAGTTAATACCAATTTGGTCTAAAGAGCATTAAAAATCATCATCATCATCATCATCATCATCATCATCATCATCAATAAAGTCAATCAACAAAATTTCTCAACTAAAGGCAAAATGACTAACAAGAGTATCTTAAGAATATGAGATAATTTGGAAGCCTTAAAGATGATAAAAGAATATGTGCTCTTGGAGTAGCATGATGAGTGCAACATACACAAGCATACATTGTCAATGTTGTCTCAACATGGTATGGAAGAAGCATACCCCTTGGTTACTATTTCTCTATAATTGGGTTGGGAATTATACCATGATTGGAAAGGACGTCAAAACAATAAAGTGGCCCTCATTTTTAGTGTACATCTATTACAACATTTGTGATGACACTTATTGTTCTTCCCTAACCACCTCCATTGATGCCACAATATCATCTAACTAGCAAGTTATTATTGTAAATTAAGAAACCTCAATGATGAATCTAATCTTCTCCTTGAAGTAGGCATAGAAATGTGATAAGCTCATTGATGCTTATACATTCTCTTTCACGCCAATTCTCAAGCTAATGTAACAACTTGTAATAGGCACTTGATTACTCTTTACGAGGAAATCTTATACCTAATTTAGAGCATCTTTGTATTAATGGGAGATGGTTGTTAGTTGTCTCTTAGAGATTTCCTATGACATGCATGTGGCAGCAGTGGTGGCATATAAACATTTTTGCAACTCTATTTAAAATAGGCATGATATTTATTTTATATAACTATCTCATAGTTATGTTCTTCTACAATGGCGACCTTCCTTTACTATTCATTTTGTTTAGTTGTAATAATATTCACGGTAGTATCTTGGTCTTGTGTGAGCTTAAAATCATTTGTCCCAAAGGGTGTGTTCTCTAATTGGATCCACAAGCATGTTGCAAAGATGATAGTTTTAATGGTGTAATGGTCGTTCATAAGGCCCATCCAAATTAGAATTCAAATTTATTCAATCTCTTAATTTATTTCATTTTATGCAAAATTAATAATGAAATTGTGAATAGTTCAACGAATTTCCATAACTTAGAATTAGTTTTATTTGTCACCCCAGGCATATTCTTTTTCGCATGCAAGTTCTATATCTTTGAATGTATTTTCTCATAGTTTAAGTAGGGGAATATTTCAACCCCTCACTTAATTATTGTAAATAGAAGATGACATTGTACAATAATAATTGTAGTTGATTAATAAGATTATTGGCATAATAATAATATTGTGGTATTTGTTTTTTATAATTTTTTAAGAATATGTGAGTGTGGAATCAGTATTGTGGGAAACATGGATCTTAATGAAATTTTATGAGTCTGTGTAAAGCTTTCATCACGATATTAGAGCACTCAACATGTGTCTTACTTTGTCTTTGGCCCTTTTTTGGTTCAAAATGTTTTTTTGGGTTTTCTTTGTTTCTTTTTGTAGGGACATGGTCTAAGCCGGTCTTGACAAGAATTTGGCACTCTCCAACTAGCGGCCACCTCATGGCTTTGTCGTAGTGACCCAAATAACTAGACAACCCATACTTACCTCCTTTCATAATTGACTTTGTTTTTTACCCCTAATTCGACACCCAAACACCCTTCCCTGTTTTGTGGCCCATCTATAGACACCCAGTTGTTTTCTAACTTATATGAATTCTTCCATGGTGTCTCTATGCCAAACATACATTTCTAGCTCCTATGAGGTGTCCTCGTTCGTTCAAGCCCAGATCTCCCTTTGTGAGCTACTTGTTGAAATCCTTAGGCTACCAACTCCCCACTTGCCTCCGTTGAACATGCCGTCTTGTTCCACATCCCACATAGAGTCTATGCCAAACACCCCTTTCTAGCTCCAATGAGGTGTCCTTCTCGTTTGTTCAAGTGCAGGTCCCCCTTTGCGAGCTGCTTGTCAAGCGAACCTCAAAGTGATTGTCATCCTTGGGCTACCAACTCCCCACCCCCCTTGGCTCAACCCAACTCCTTCTCAAGCCAATGGCACCTTTGTTTGTTACCATTCATGAGTCTTTATGAGTGTACCTTCCCCATTGTTTTGTGGTTGACCTTGTTTGTAAGAAACCTGCTCCCTGTCCAAAAACGATTGATTCTTTTTCCTTTGTTTAAAAAATTAAAATGCTGGCCACCACTTATAGAAATAACAAGTTTCCAATAGATACATTTAGAGATTCTCTTTTCAATGCAAAGTAACCTTCTCAATCTTCACTGTAGTACCATGAGATTTCAAATATGCATTGAGATGTTGACTTTTTAGCATGTTTCTAGAGGCGCCTTTGTAGTCATGATCCTCAAATTTCTTTAAGCTTGCATTTGGAAACATAGGATTTTTCTTTTTTTTGTATTTTCTTTCGCATGCTAATTTTCTAAGATCTAGAATTGTAAATAGTAAAATTAGAAGTACTTTATTAATTATTAATTATAAATTGTTGTTTCATTTTTCATTGTAATCATCCCTTTGAGGGCAAATTGTAACTTGAGAAAAACAAGTATTGGGAGGGTCTCAAATTGCACTTATTTAGTTCCGAATAGAGATTTTTGGGGGTGGTAAGATGCACATTTTGTGCCAAGGTACTTTGAGTGCATCTTGCCTCTCTTCCATCTTGCAACAATTATTTTTGGTTTCAAAAATTTTAAGCACTTTAGTTTTGTTTCACATAACACACTACAAGTTTTTTTTTATAAGTCGGTTGTGAAATCTAGTATATTTTAAAGTTATTTTTTTTGGCTTCAATGGTCGACATGAAATTTCCTCCTTGGTTCACTTCTCACAACTGTCACACATGGAAGGTATCCATGATAGACTTTTTGCAAAGCAAGGAGCTATACAAAGTGACCCTAGGGATTTACATAGAATTGATGAAGGAGACAAAGAAGACCCAGTGGTTGCACTTTGTGATTAGACACCATAAGCATGATTGTTTCAAATGGGCTAAAGTTTCATAAAAAGGAGTTGCATACGTTGAAAGAAGTATGGGGAAAGCTTGGAAAATTGTTTGGGGAGACTGATGAAGTTAGGACTTGTCAATTGGAGAGTGAGTTGTCTTTCTTGGATCAAAGTGTCATTAACGCTTGTTATTCAAGTTCATATGATTTTAAGCTCCAGATTGTGGATTTAAGAAGGAAGATAAGAAAATGATCGTGCTAATATTGTCCAAGTTGAAGGGGTCTGTTGTCTATTGTTTTAGCATAGACATAGTTAACGGTTGAAAACCCCCTCATAGTTTAAAATAAAAAGTAAAAACATGATATGGGTTACCTACACCTCTAAGAGGTTCACAAATAATTATAAATATAAAATAATCTAATCTAAGTTTAAAAAATCTAATCTAAAGCGTGGATGTTGAAGGAAAAGGTGAAATGACTAATTTTATTATTTTCTAATTCTTGTGGATGTTGGACTAATCGCCAGCATCCCCCTTAGGGATTCGTGACATGGACTAACAGCCTCTCGTGGGTACTTATCTGGGGTTTGTATCGGGCGTTAACAGGTCGACCTTTTGGCGCAACGGCAAGCATTCCTACAATTGGTATCAGAGCCGTGGTCACGAGTTCGAATCCCCTCGGGTGATGCTGAGGGGGGGATTGTTGGACTAATCGCCAGCATCCCCCTTAGGGATTCGTGACATGGACTAACAGCCTCCCGTGGGTACTTATCTGGGGTTTGTATCGGGCGTTAACAGGTCGACCTTTTGGCGCAACGGCAAGCATTCCTACAGTGGAGACAAAATGACTAATGACAAATATTTCAATTCAATGGAATATAACTTTTTCACATAAACAAACTGCTTACGATAAAAGTGAGCCAGGTCCAAATTCACTATAGACAATGCATAACCTGAAATGATTCATTAAACTCTACTTTTTGCATAACTCACATTCAAACATAAACTAAAGACTATCATTGCAAACAATAATGCAATGAGTGTATAAGCAAACATTGAATAAAAAAAATAGATGTTATAGAGAATCAGTAGAGTGAAAACCCAAATTGATACCACATTACACATTACATTGTTTTTGCAAAGAATATACTTTGGTGTTAAAATCCGCTTTCCCCTAGTGTCTCTTTACAAGAACCTTCTACTAACTTTTTAAATTCAAAATGGTCCCCTATTACAATGTAACATATTTATTTTTGCATTGATAGGCATTACACTAGGGGACTAGCCTTTGCTAGTTGTACCCCATCAACAACCGTGGTTCGTTGTTGCCAATAGTTAGACGATTGGGTCTTCTTGTTGCTACCACGTACCTGTTGTTGGGGTAAACTTGTGGAAAGGATGAGTTGCTTCAATGAATATGCATCGTAGATGTTTTACTTTGGAAAATAACCGTCGATGATGTGCTGACAAATATGGAATGCTGCGATTTTAAATGCCATTAATAGTTTTTTAATGGACGCTAGTGTTCCTCTACCGATGCACTCTAGATATTAATTTATGCGTAACTATGTAGGGCTCAGTGTGATGTGTTTTTATCATGGATGGACAACGACATCAATAATTTGAATTTATATATGTGATATTAAATAATGAGAGGAAGTTTGATATTGTGTTAAAAACCTCCATTGGAAAAAGCTTGTAGTTTAAGAGAGCAAATTGAAAGGTTTTTGTGGGTGCAAATGCATAGTTTATAGTTTAATTTGTTAATATGAAAACCATCTTGCTTTGCTGGGAAGCTTATTTTCCATTTATGCGCTTTTTTTTTGGTGATATAGAGATGTGGATTCCTTTTTTAGTAGTATTTTAATGCATATTGTATTTTTTCTTTGTAGTATCTATTTTTGAATTTTGTTTTGCTACTTGGTTCTTTTTTATTTTTGAGAGGAAATTTAAAATTGGTTTGGATGCATTTGTAGGTAAAAAGTTGTAGTCTAAGAAATTAGTTTTAGTAGGTTTGCACATACGAAACCATCTTTCTATGTTGGTAAGATTATTTTCCTTGTCTACTTTTCTCTATTTTTGTGATGCAGATATGTGGGTACTTGGATTGCGTCTAAAAAATCTAATGTTCCATTACCTTTAGTGGCAAGAAAACACCTTCAATTATTGGCATGCTTGACTATCAAATTAAGTGTTGAAAGACATACACAATATTTCACTGCATGATAGTATTACATTAATTGTACTTATTCAGTCAGGTGGGGAAACTATCTAGTTTGACTTTCCTCTTTGGAGCATTGGATACTTAAGCAACACTTTTCCATAGGGGGTGGATAAGGTTAGCTCAACCCTTCTATTTCACCATTTGCCCTGATTTTACACTAATCCTGTAGTGCACGATTGCAATTTGAAGAAAAGAGAAGGAAAATGGATCTATTTGCATGAGATATTTAAAAATTTGTATGCATATGAACCCTTATTTAGATGCACTTGTAACAATTAGAACTGTCATAGAAAAGTGTAGACATGGAATATAGTTCTGCACCCTGGTAGATTGTGTCGCACTGTGTATACACCTATGAAGCACAAACTTGTTTAGGGTTGCGTAGACACTCTTTTTCTAGATTCGAGCATTCATAGGCCCTTTCTTGACCAATGTTGATGACTTCACCCTATCACAAACATGCATATACTTGACACGAGTTAAGTACATAATTATTCTAATGTTTTCTATAAATAATAAGTTACTATATTCTTCTAGCTATGCTCATATTTTTTTAATTATTGTACATCTTAAGAAATTTGAATATTCTATTAATTTTGTTATATTAGGTTCAAATTAATGCAAAAAAAGATAAAACATATTTGTGAACTCATTCCTTATCTTGAGCAAAGCAAACCCTAGATTCCATAGGGTTTCTTTCTATTTTTACTAGGGTTTCATATTTTAGTATTTATTTCTAATTTTTAAACTTGATTTATGATTTCTCCACACATCACAATTATTTATGCTTGATGTTTTTGATGTTCATATTCTATGCCATTTAAGAAGATTAGTTATCTTATCCCTCTAAGGTTAAATGCTATATTAAGTGACGTTGAAATTGAGCATAATCAGATTTATTTATATCAACCATGTGTGTCTAAAATGGCTAAAATAGATGAAATTAAAATTCCTCATTCTTCTTTTGATGCAAATGCTAATAATGAACACTTAGAATTATAAAATGTTATTAATGATGACATGCCACACCTTGAAACTCTTTATCAACAAGATATTGAACAAGATAATGAATACAATGATTGGATCTGTCTAGATGTCCTTGATGGTGTAAAACATAGACAAGTTGCTTCTCTTTTTGCATTTCGAGATCAAATCAATTTGTAATCTCGTGGACACAAAATGTCGAGGTTATCACATCTGAGGAAGAACAACATGAACTCTTTAGTGATACTAATGCACTTTTTAGAGGCATTGAATTTATAATAGGTGTTCAGATGACTAATACTGCTACTATTCCCATGTCTACACCTTTGGTTACACATGTGATGTACACCCATGGTATGGGGGCAACACAAAGTTCTCTTTAAATTACTATGACTATCCTTACACAACATACTACCATATATTCTATGGTTACTATTTATGTCACACCATCTATTACTACATAGTTTGTTAGCCCTAATGCTTAGACCCTTGTGTAAACAAATATATATCTATATTTTTTCAATTACAACATAATTATTTTAGAGTAGGCCATACCACTAATTTTCATGTGTTATTACACAATCCATTAGTGTTTGAGATCATAATTTATCCCTTACCTAAAGGTTTCATGTCACCTATGCTTACATTGTATGATAGTAAGGGTGATCTAAACTAAAATATTCGATCCTTTCATGTAGCATGTTTAGAATATGCATTCAATGATAAGTTGTTGACTAAGTTGTTTCCATGGAATCTTAAAGACTACACCTAGCATTGGTTTTATGATCTAGTGTAGTCACGGTGATGGGTCCTAATGAAGGGATGCCTTAACCACAAACCACAAAATACCCTCAAGCACATTTTCATAATGTATTCAATAAACTATCTATAATTCATTAAAATTATGGGTTACAAGGTAGTTGAAACTTCTAAGCTTATACAATGGAGCTCTCAACTCTCATCTTAGTCTAGTCCTAAGATCTCTCTCTCTCTCTCTCTCTCTCTCTCACACACACACACACACACACACACACACACACACACACACACACAATGAGAATGGAATCTCTCAATCTCCATGAACTCACTCAAAGATATGGGCCTTCTTCTCTCAAGTTCTTTCTCTTTCTCTCTGTAAAATTTGTAATCTCCCCAAGGTTCTAAGCTTACTTTCTCCTTGCAGTCTAGTAAATTTTCCTTCAATGTATGAAACTCCCCCTTAGTGTTGACCTCGCACATCCTTATATATCAATTGAGCTATGTTGAAAGCTCCTTACCTAACCTACACATATATCCAACAACCTTCATTAATGTTGTATACCATATCTTTTTAGTTTCTAGATAAATTTGCAAGCCTACTAAATAGGTAGATCCCCTATGAGGTTCTTAAGCTACCCAAATATTTATTGCCTATCAGTTTGAATCTATGTGCATTTATTCCAGTAACCCATGATTTCTATGCTTGTTTTCAATTCACACATGTCTAGGGTCTATGGTATCTAGGTACAAGTATGTGGCTTGTTTTTAACTCACGAATGAAGCTGTGCATTATTCGATTATTACTCTACACCATGGGTTCTACACATTGATTGTTTGTGCATCCTAATTAGTAGGAAACTATCTCTGTGCATGTACACATTATTTCACCCATGCTTAGTTTCAATTTCATGTTTTCACCATGCTTCCTTGATAAAGGTTATGCACAAATACATGTTCCTTGCAAACCTTGCACGAACCAAAAAATCCACTTTGGTGCAATCCTCATGCTTCTTTTCATCTACAACTAAGATTCTATCTCTCCTTTATGTGCCACCATCATTTTACATCGATGGTATTCATGATTTTTTTAAGGTCAATTGATGCTTTTGTGTATTTTTGCATAGGCTTTTTCATATAATATATGCGCTACAAATTGTTTAGCGCTTCCCTTTAAAGCTTGGTTATTGTGCCCTTTCTGTGTTAGTCCAAACTTAACTTAGGTTGTGAATTTCCTTGTCTTCATGAAGAAAAGGCTTTGTGAACAACCCCTTGTGCCCCCACTCTTGTGCCTTAGTAAGTATTCTGATCTTATATGCATTTCTTCTTGAACCTTATTCTTCGCTTCTTGATTTTCAGTGCTTTAGCACACTCTTATTTTTCTATGCGTTCCATGGCTTTGTCAAAAATTTGTAACCCTTTACTCTTAACTTTTGCATAATTCTTTGATGAAATAAAATATGTGATTTATCGTGCTACATGCAAAAGTCTTGCATGAATTTTCCCTTGGTGTGAAATAAAACCATCCAGCTTCTACATCAATGAAAATATGCACATTTACACATGTTTTACCCTAATTTAGTTTTAGAAACACTAATATGATATAACATTTACACATGTTTTACCCTAATTTAGTTTTAGAAACACTAATATGATATAGCATATTATGTAATTAAAATATTAAGATATGACATTTAAGCATACAATTAAATGTAAAATATTGAAATTGATTGCAATGATTTGAAAAGTGTCATATGCTAAATATAATAAGTAAAATAAAGGGACGAGTACTTAGTTTTTTGATTGACTATCTAATTGTGACTATGTTTTGGTAGTGGAAAACAGACTGAAGTGGGTTTGCTATTCACCAAGTTTTGAAATTGTATTTATATTTGTGTAGGGTTAGTTCTATTAGATTTGGGTCAGTATCGACTAGTGATACTGACTTGTACTATTCAATAGTGACATGTATCAAAATATGGGTCTATGATCGATAATCACCTTCACATGTCTTTCAAAGTTTGGTATGTGCTGATGAGCTCAAAATATGGCTCATTATTGACACATTATTTCGCTCAATTCATCTCTCTAAGAATATTATCTTATGCAAATCATAGATTGTTAGATAACTATTACATGGAAAGTAGATATTTGTCTTGTTTATATTGAACCAAAGACTAAACCTTTACTTTGTTATTAATGTCTAATACATAACATGTTTTAGTGATTTTTGTTGTGAAGAATGCTCAGGAAGAAGACATAGACAATGTATAGTGAAAGTTCAATTTTGATCTCCATCCAACAGAACTACAAACTCTGTAGGCTTGCTTCTACGGACTCTGCAGGGTTGTTTCTATGGACTCTATAGGCTTGTTTCTACAGACTCTACAGACTTGTTTTTACAAACTTCATAGGTTTATTTCTATGAAATCCGTAGGCTCATTCCTATCGACTCTGCAGGGTCAATTCCATGGATTTTGTAAGGACGAAGCTACAAATGAGGAAGCTGGCAGCCAGATAAGATGAGAGAGAATCATTCCAGTTGAAGTCAAATAAAAAAATACCCACCTGCTATTTTTTAGGATTTGCTTTTGATAAAGTTATATATATTTGGATCTTAGGACTATTATATGATAGTATATTTATTTCATCAGAATAATTGGATCTCTTGGAAATCCAATCTTCTATCTTTAGATGAATGGATCGACCAAGGAATCCTATTTCTTTGCATCCTATTTTGAGTTGATTGTATTAGTATAAAATGTAAGACTTTCGTCATTAAAAGAGATGAGATAATAGAGATTAGAGAATAGAGAAAATATTTGTACAAGCATATTATAGGTTTTAGCCAGATTGTAATCATTTCAATTTTATGAATTATCACTTCAATTTCTAGCATTGATTAATCTTTGTTCTTGAGTCTGAGAGGAAGAAAGGCCCACTCTCCTTGGAACCATAAATTGTGTACGGTACTTATGTTATATTCTATTAACTCTTTGTTATAACTAATTATAATCTTGTTAATGTTTGCATTTATTCATAAAAACATCAAAACAAATTCACAGTTTAAAAGACATTTCCTTATTCCAAAGTCATTTTATTTATAAGTAAAGTGTGTTTTATTTTACAGTAAATGTGTGAAGCAAATTTCTTTTTTAAGTTAGGAGTGTGATTTTACTTTCCATGTAAGTGTAAATAGGAGTGTGATTTTACTTTCAAGCAAAAGAGTGGATTGATTTGATTAAATAGTTACATTTTTAGCAAAAGAGTGAATAAAGTAGTTTAGGACACATTTATTTCTTTAGTCAAAGTTAGAATATGACCATCAAACAACCCCATAAATAGACTTCTAGATCTACCATCCTATACCTTACTAAAGACAGCTTTGAACACCAACCCTGGTTGATAAGACATCAATTGAACATTGATTAAATGAAGAGTTAAATGACACTCATCATTTTTGACACCATTACTGGAGACACAAGGTGTTAGTAAGGTAATAATTATTGGTCTAGAGTGAAAAAATAGATTTTTTTTTTGTAAAAACCATAAAATCTCAAAATAATTCAATAAATTGATGTACCATCCTAGAGAATCTAAATGACCATTCATCTCAAAATTTCTATCAAGAACACAAGTCAAAACTCCTTCAACATCTCTAAGTAGTGAACCAGAAGTTACAAGTGAAACATATCTGTAAGACTCTTCAAAAACTTAGATAGAAAACAGGCCATTGCCACAAGCGAGCCCCATAGGACAAATTCGTCAAGATCAATATCTTGTAGGAAGACATTATTTAGAAATTTTCAAGGACTTAGAAGAAGCATTTCAAAAATCTACAGCTGAAATTTTTTTAAAGAAATTTGAACAACCCATAAATGATACCACAAACATTCAGTGGAAGATCATCCCAAATTTGAAACATCATCAGAAGAAGAAAATATGGATTTTTAACAAAATAAATAACTTGCACAACCATGAAGGACTTTTTTCTTTCCTATTTTTGCAGATCCTAATGATCAAACCCCCATAAAAAATATTTCATGAGCTAATCTACCAAATTTTTGGAGAAGATCTACAGAAGATCCTTATCAATCCCTATTTGAGTTTAAGGTGCTATGTCAAACCTATGATTACACAATAGATAGCCAGAAATTAAAACTATTTTTTTTTTACTTAAAGATGCAGCTATGAGATGGTTTATGGGTTTACTCGGTGATTCTATTAGAACATGGGATGGCATAGAGACAAAATTCTTAAACAAATATCAAGATTACTACCAAGTGTGAGAAAGAAAAGAGAATTTCTTCAAAATCAAATAGAATGAGGATGAATCTAGATTCATGTTCACTCATAAAAGAAATAATTATCCACTCACTGAAGAAGTTCAGAAATTAGTTTTCTTAAAAGGGTTGGACGAAAATACTAGAGATGCCTTAAATCTGATGGGAGATGGAGTTATAAATAAGTTGGCTTTTGATCAGATTTTTGAGCTTTGTACCAACTACTCTTGAACAAAACTCAGAATTAGGAAAGAAAGGCTTAAGAAATCTAATGAAGTGGGTAAGTTAATGGAAGAATTTGCCAATTTAAAGATGGATATTCTGGTTATACTAAAGAGTAATTTGGATGGCCTTCAAGCTAAGGCAAATGCAATAGAACCCTTAACAATCTACTATCCTAAGTGTAGACAAAAATGCCCTTAGAGATTGCCCTCTAGATAAAACTAATATTTCATCATGCGGGATCTGTGACGTAACAGATCATGATACCAAACATTGCACCTTTCTGCTTATTTTAAAAAATCAAATGAAAACACAAGTCCAGTCCACTGAAGAAGTAAATTACATCCATAGACAACCTTTGCCTCGTAAAACTAAGCTCAAGGATAGTTTAATGCAAGAAACCTAGTTAATCCATGGATGACACCATAAAATATTTTAGTTCCTTCACTTTTTTGGAATCAACCCCAAATTCCATCAATCCAAAATCCATGGGCATGACAAGATTGGATGCCAACACCTCTATGGATGGTGCCACAACCACAACAACAATAGATGTCATAACCATATCAACAATGGAATCAATAGTGGAACTCACAATAATAATTCACCCAACCAAGAAGACCACTTCAACAATAAATTATAATGCCACCCCCAGTCATTTAGCAACAAGGACAAATCAATCAACCCTCAATACCTGCACAACCAATAGCAAATTCAAAAAATAAACAACCAGCTCCTATTTATGTTAATGAACAGGAAGAGATAATGAATGTTGAAGCTATTGATTATTCAGACATACATTTAAGATCAAGGAAAACCATACAAAAACTTCCAGTTCTCATTTCTGAGATACCTAATGAAAAATAAAAAATAGACTCATCTCAATTAAACATTAAAAAAACCAAAATCAAAATGAGCCCTGAAGCAAACAAAAAAACAATATTACACCAATAGTTCCTTTTCCTGAAAGATTAAAAGAAATTGATATTAAACTAGAATCAAACTTGGTCTATGAGTTGCAAAAGATCAATATTGAGGTACCCCTACTACAAGCTATTAGGGATATACCTGAATTGAACAAGATCATTAAAAACTTGTGTATTAAGACATCTAGAAATAAAGTAAAATATCTAGGAACCATTCATGTTGACAGAGAAGTTACTGATTTATTAGTAGGAAAACTATTAGTTCTAAAATATGCAGATCCAGGAAGCCCAGTGATCACAGTCACAATTAGAGGTAAATAAATTCCTAACATCTTGATAGATCTGAGAACAATAATTAATGTTATGGCAACTGATACTCTCCATACATTATCTTTTATGAGAATGCAACCCACAACTACCATTCTTCAAATGGTGGACCAATCTGTAACTAAACTAGAAGGGACTATAGAAAATGTTGAAGTACTAATAGAGTCTTGGGAATATCCAATATATTTTATGGTCTTGCAACCTAAAACAAAGAATTTAAGATATCCCATAATCTTAGATAGACCATGGTTGGCTACTATATCAGCATTAATTGATTATAGGTCAGAAGACATGACTATTTTTAATGGGTTAAAATCCAAATGCATCTCTTTGTATCCTCTTGCAAAACCATCAACAAATCACATACAAAAACTTTGGATGGATGAATCAGACAACACATCAAACACTATTTCCTCCTTAGCTATGATCACAGTTAAAAAACACTTGGAAGAATTTAATGGAGACATATACCCAGAATCTACGGACTCTGCCAGTCCAAAATCTACAGACTTTGCCAGTCCAAAAACTATGGACTACCTCAGTTTAAGATTCTTGGGTCAGACAAAATATTATGAAACCTCCACTTTTACTTCTTCTATTGTTTCCTCATCATATGATCACGGATTGATTCGAGAAAGTGTGTGGAAATTGGCAGAACAACAACAAATTCATTTCTTAGATGCATTCCATTATTCTTTAACAAGATTGATTCCTCCTAGAAAAGAGTTTATTGATAATGTAACCATATTTTATAAGCTACTTCTTCATCCATGTCCTTTGAACTCATTTATTAGTGAATTCAAGCAAATAGAATCCAACTACCTAGGCACAAAACCAATCATGGTATTACTTGGAAAGATTTTGAACATCAATAGTTGGTTAACAAATGAAGATGAAGATCAAATATTTAAAGTACTGGAAAGACATACCAAGGCTTTTACTTAAGATTATACCGACATGAAGGGAATTCACTCCAGCATTTGCACTCACCACATCTACATGAAATCTATCAAACTGGTCAGACAACCACAAAGAAAAATAAACCTAGTATTAAAGGAGATAGTCAAAATATAGATCTAAAAATTACTAAAAGTTGGGTTTATTTACCCTATCTCAGATAGCTAGTGGGTTTCACTCCTAGTAATTGTGCCTAAAAAAAATGGAAAATTAAGGATATGTGTAGATTATAGATAACTAAACAAAGCAACACTAAAAGATTATCTTTCTCTACTTTTTATTGATCAAGTTCTTGACAACTTGGTAGGAAAGAGATATTTTTCTTTCCTAGATGAGTTTAGTGTGCATAATCATATAACGGTAGCAACTGAAGATCAAGATAAAACTATATTTATTTACCCTTGAGGAACTTTTGCTTACCAAGTACTCTTATTTGGAATTTGTAATGCTCCAGCCACCTTCTAAAGAGCAGTTCTGACAATATTATTTGACCTAACAAATGATTGTGTTGAAGTATATATGGATGATTTCATCATTCATGGTAGAAATTATGAATAGGCTCTTACCAACTTGAAAAGAGTATTGATTAGATGTGAAGAACATCAATTATCTTTGAGCTATGAGAAATGTTTTTTGATGATGGATAAAGGAATTGTGCTGGGACACCATATTTATGTAAAAAGCATTCAAGTAGATCCAAATAAAGTTGAAATAATCTCTAACTTACCCATCCCACAAACATAAACTAAAATTAAGAGTTTTTTTGGACATGTTGGTTACTACATATGCTTCATAGATAATTTTAGCTAAATAGCTGCCCCTATGTTTGCCTTGCTTACAAAAGACAATACACTCAAATAGAGTGATATTTGCTAATAGGCCTTTGAGACCATCAAAGCTAAACTCATTTCTGCTCTAGTATTGAGAGGACTAGATTAGACTCAACCATTCCATTTATACATAGATGCTTCCAATATAGCCATAGGAGCAGTCCTTGGACAAAAAGATGAATATGATAACATATATGCTATATATTATATTAGCAAAAACATGACACCTATTGAAAGAAACTATACCACAACTGAGAAGGAATTCTTAACTGTAATCTATGCAATTAATAAATTTAGACACTACATAACAGGCTATAAGATATTTGTCTATACATACCATTCAGCTATTAGATATCTTATCAACAAACCAATTATGGGAGGTAAGATTATTAGATGGTTGTTGCTCTTACAAAAATTTGCTGTTACTATTATAGATAAATCAGAGAAGTTTAATGTGGTTGCTGATTTTTTGTCAAGAGTGAACACTACAAGTGAAGAAAAACCAATGAAAAATGACTTTTTAGATGAACAACTATTTGCTATTTTATCAAAATCTCTATGGTTTGATGATATAGCCAATTACCTCACCACAGAGAAGTTTCCTCTATAATTTTCATAAAAAGAAAAGAAATGTTTAATTAAAAAAAGTTCTTTTAAATAGATTAATGGAATGCTGTTTAAACTTGACCCTGACCATGTGTTTCGTAGATGTGTGACAAATGTTGAAGCTTATGATATCATCAGAGCTTATCATAATAAATCAAGAGGAAGTCATTACTCAGTTTGAATAACCAAACACAAAATTCTAGGAGCAGAATACTATTGACCTCACCTTCATCAGCAAGTAAAAAAATATGTCAGACACTGTGATGCTTGTCAGAGAATTGGACAACGTACTCTTTCAACAGAGATGTCTTTGCACCCTTATCCTCAATTAGTTTTAAAACCATTTTAGAAATAAGGAATTGATTTTATAGGTCATGTAGATCCTCCTTCCACAGGAAAATAATATCTCATAGTATGTACAGACTATGTGACCAAGTGGACGGAAGTGGAAGTATTAACTCATACAAGAGAAGAGATGGTAGCTAATTTCTTATATTTGAAAATCATGCAAAGATTTAGTGCTCCAAGGGAGATAGTCTTAGATTAAGGACTGCAGTTCATGTCAAACATGATAAATCACTTCATGCAAGTATATCAAACTCAACACAAAAAAATATCTCTATACCATCCACAGGCTAATGGACAAGTTGAAGTCACCAACAGAGAATTAGAAACTATTTTAACCAAGGTTATTAATTCCAATAGAAAGGATTGGGCAGATAAGGTACCAAATGCTGTTTAGGCCTATAATACTACTTGGAAAACAACAATTGAATTTTTACCTTATAAATTAGTTTATGGTAAGAAGCCCTTATTTTTTGTTGAATTTAAAGTACAAACTTTGAAAATAGTTGTAGAAGGAGGGATTGAATTAGAAGAAATATAAAAATAAAGACTCTTACAACTTAATCAACTTGATGAGATGAGAATGGAAGCACTACAAAGAACTGAATTGGTACAACATCAAAGAAAAGTTTGGTATGATTCACAAATCAAGCAATGAAAGTTTCAAAAAGGAGATTGGGCACTATTGTTTGATTCTAAATTTTAATAGTTTAAAGAAAAACTACAAACAAGGTGGTTGGGACCTTATCATATTGAAGAGGTCTTTGAAAATGGTTCTGTTAAGCTAATACCTATTGACTATAGCAGAAGAGCTCTGTTAGTCAATGGACATAGATTGAAGCTTTATCAGAAACCTCTCAATAAAGAAGAATTTGTTCAAAAAGTAAAATATCAAGTAGTTGTTCTGGAAGGCTCTGCTTCTTCCAGAGAACATGCTCCTTGATGATCCTACATTAAAAAAAAATAATATATAAAATATCAATAGCGAAAATCCTTCTAGGGACACTATTGACAATGCATGCCTAGAAAACCAACTTGCTAACTGACTATGCATTACAAAAAATGCTTTAGCTAAAAAACTAATGATGACTGGCCAAAGGGCAAAAATTATATATATATATATATATATATATATATATATATATATATATATATATATATATATATATATATATATATATATATATAAGAATCTCATCATATCACTATGATTAGTCTTCTCCATGTAATAAAAATTATTCTTTCAACACCTATTGACTAATCCATGCAAACTTATTTGTTGAGACCAAATGGTGAGGAAATGATGAATCTAAGGTCAAAGTAAGTGAGACATATATTCTATTTATCTATGTTTAGTTAACTAATTATTTTTAATTTAATTAAGACTTATTCTACGGAGATGACCCAAACTTGAACCTTTTGAAATGGAATGACATGACACATACCATAATGAAGAAGCATGCAAACAAGCTGCTAAAGGTGTATGGATAAGTGTGTAGATTTGATATAATCAATTGCATCATTAATAAGGATAATTATGGGATGTCATAAAAGGGGTTTTAAAATGAAGTGATAAATCACTGTCACCATCAAAGTGCCACATCATCATTTCATTCAATTTATAATAATAGACAAAATGATTGGCATACTCCATAGAAATGGGTAGCGCTTTAATGTATCAAGTCATCATATCAAACTACAAATTCATGTAGTTGTGAAGTTTCATATGAACCATTTTATTTCTATAAACTTCAATAGAAGCTGGCCTACATATCCTTAGTGATTGTTGTCTATAAATCCTCAGTGACTGTTGCCTATCAATTTCAATAAAAGACTAGTCTAAACCCCAATCAGAGTTAAAGGAATAGAGTTGTCTATAAATTCGCATAAAAATGGGATAAAAAATAAGATCAAAGTTAAAGAATACAACAAATTTTTATAAAGACAAAGCTTCTATGGCAGTGTTTAGAGCAAATGGCTGGCTACCTTTCATTGAAAAGTTCTAAAGTTTTGACAAAATAATGGTAAGAGAATTCATCATTAATCTCACCCCTGAGTTTTCAATTGTGAAAGGTATTGTCATTCTTATTTCAGCTCAAATTATAAGCCAAATCATATAAGTTTCAGAAGAGGGAGTGAGAGCTACAGGTAGAATTTCATTTAGTGATTTAATTAGTCAGTTTAATGGTAATGAGCAGACTGAGACTTTGTGTCTAATAAATTCCAAGATAAAATCAAAAGAGATTAGTATAAATTCACTTCTTAAACCCTAAAAATTTGTAGCCAAGTGGGTACTCAAGTATATCATTTGTGAGGGGCAACACAGTCTTTTAGGAAGAGACGCTATGAAAATGTTAATACACTTTAAGCATGGGAGACTAAACCCTCATTAAAAGATTAACCTCCCATCCTTCTTATATGGTGCCCTTAAAATTATGACTACAACTCCTATTTGTGCACTTAGGCATCATGGCCTTATTCATCTCATTATCTAACATCACTTCCTTCAGCAAGGACAAGAGGCCTGAGAGGAATTTCAGAAAAATGTAACACAATAAATTCTAAATTTACTTGCACAAGAGACCTCAAATTTACTACAAAAACATTTATCATTACCTGCTGCATTAGTTGACAAAACAACTCCAAAGAAGAAATCATAGATTGTAGTCTCAACAGAGATCCCTTCTTCTTCAAGAAGAATCACAAGGTCTCAAATCCGTGAAGTTTCAAGGTCCCAACAAGAACTTCATGAATCTATAGTGTAACTAATTTCCTTGTCAGGAAGAAGAAATTTAAGATGAAAGGTTGCTATAGAACTTGAGAAGATTGAGGGTTTGATGGTTGAGAAGGAAAGCCAACTGAGTGTAGCTCAAAGAGTGATCAAAAGAAGGAGAAGGTTAATTTTGATAGATGAAAATAAACAAGAGGCTTCAGACATTCTAGATAGTCTTAAAATGGTATCTCATTCCCCCATACATCAAAATATTCTTGCAACTGTAGATGTTGAAGAAATTCCTTTCGAAAGGAATTCTCCAATTATAATGGAGGAGATAATTTTAAAAGAGCCAAATATGGTAGAGGAATCAAGTATGGCAGAATAACTACTTGTTTCATTTGAAACTATAATGAATAAAGGAAAAACTATATGCATAAATAAGAAAGGTGAGTCATTTAAGTTAAATAATGTTATTATGCAGTTAACCTTGCATCTTTTTCAAGCTCAAGCTCTAGAGCAAAAATAAATAGCTGACATTGTTGACTTGATCAGTCAATTACAGAATAAGGATCATCTTAACTCATTATTGGTGCAAAAATTAGACATAACATCTGCCAATCATGCAATAGAAGTCCATAAATTAAAGGAAATAATAAATAAAAATGAAAGTGAATAAATAGACCTCTAGATATATGTAGAAAATTTGAAGAAGGAAAATAAGAGATTGTAGAGTTTGGTAAACTCTTTCAAAGCACCTTCTCCTCTTAAAGTATTTGTTGACCACAGTTGTCAAACAAGTTGTCCAGGTATTCTTACCTTGTAAGTGCTAAATCAAATTGAAGAAGAATATTTTATACTTAAATTGAAAAACAAAGTTACAACTTCAAAAAAAATCTTCAAAAATGAAAAGAAAGAATTAGAAGCTAAAGTCCAAAATTTAGAAGAAAATTTGCAGAATGAATGCAAATTAGGGGAATCTCTTTTGGCATATAGGAATCCTTCTCTTGCATATAGTTTGTTTTTATTTGAATAATTTTATAGATGACAGTTTCTGAGGATCTCTTGTCATCTTTCTTACAAAATTTTATAGCCAACACCATTTCTTGAAATTTTCTATAGTGCTAAGCCTGATCAACAAGATTTGCCTTATGAATTTTATTTACATGATTTGATCATAGGAGACCATGAACATAATAATTTTTTTATAAACCTTCATGTAGGAGAAGTTCAACTGAGGGCATTGCATTTTATATTCAAAAATCAATTAGCATGGAAAAATAAATTTGAGGAGTATACAAATCATGCTAAGACTACAGGATTGTGTATCAGACCAACCTTTCCTATTATCAAATTGATCAAATAAAATTTTAATTGTTCTTGTTTAAGTGATGAGGTTAAAATGCATTATTTACAAGCTTTATATGATTATGCTATTTTTTGACTTGTTTTCAAGACATAATTTTGATTCAGTGGTGACTGCAAATGTAAATAGATAGGACCAATTTTCAGTGCCTTTTAAAAGATGAGAGGTCATGTATCTAAATAACTTAAGATGGAGTATGAGGAGAGCTTCCTCAATTTTAAAAATCTTAATAAAGGTAATAAACTCTGGGGGAGAATAGAAATGGATTGGTATGAGATATAGACCTACTTTGTTGATCATACCTATTCCAAGATGGCAGAGTTAGGCTCCACAATCAGAGGAGCAATTCAATATATGAAAAAAAATGATTCAAGAACATCAAGGGTTTACAAATAATTCAAACAAGTATATAACAGATGAATTTGATGAATATGATTTGAGTCAGAGTGTGGAAAATAGATGTCAGAGCTATGAATGCCAATGAATGTTTACAATGGGACTTGTAAAAGGTAAAGCCTAGGGGAGATGGTGAGGTCAGATTATGGCTCATTATTGACATGTTATTTCCCTTAGTTCATCTCTCTAAGGATATTATCTTATGCAAATAATAGATTGTTAGATAGCTATTACATGAAAAGTAGATATTTGTCTTATTTATATTGAACCAAAGACTAAACTTTTACTTTGTCATTAATATCTAATGCATAGCATGTTTTAGTGATTTTTGTTGTCAAGAATGCTCAAGAATAAGACACAACTGATGTATAGTGAAAGTTCAATTTTGATATCTATCTAGCAGAACTATAGACTCTGCAAGCTTGCTTATACAGACTCCACAAGCTTGTTTCTACAGACTCTACAAGCTTGTTTTTATGGACTCTATAGGCTTATTTATACAAAATCTATAGGCTTGTTTCTATAGACTTTGTAGGCTTGTTTCTAAGGACTCTACAGGCTTGTTTCTATGGACTCTATAGGCTTATTTATATGAACTTCGCATGCTCATTCCTACCGACTCTATAGGGTCAATTTTGTAGATTCTGTAAAGATAAAGCTACAAATGAGGAATCTAGCAGCCAGATAAAATGAGAGAGAATCATTTCAGCTAAAGTCAAATAAGGAAAATACCCGCCTGCTATTTTATAGGATTTACTTTTAATAAAGTTGTATATATTTAGATCTTAGGACTATTATAAGATAGTATATCTATTTTATCAGAATAATTAGATCTCTTAGAAATCCAATCTCCTATCTTTGGGTGAATGGATCAACTAAAGAATCCTATTTTTTTGCATCGTATTTTGAGTTGATTGTATTAGTATAAAATGTAAGAATTTCATCATTAAAAGAGATGAGATAATAGAGATTAGAGAATAGAGAAAAGATTTGTACAAGCATATTACAAGTTTTAGCTAGATTGTAATCATTTCAATTTTATGAATTATCACTTCAATTTTTAGCATTGATTAATCTTTGTTCCTGAGTCTGAGAGGAGCAAGGGCCCACTCTCCTTAGAACTAGGAATCATGTACGGTACTTATGTTATGTTCTATTAACTCTTTGTTATAACTAATTAGAATCTTGTTAATGTTTACATTTATTCATAGCAAAATTAAAACAAATTCATAGTTTAAAAGACATTTCCTTATTCTGAAGTCATTTCTTTCCAATTAAAGTGTGTTTTCTTTTACAGCAAATGTGTGAAGAAAATTTCCTTTTTAAGTTAGGAGTGTGATTTTACTTTTCACACAAGTGTAAATAGGAGTGTGATTTTATTTTCAAGTAAAAGAGTTGATTGATTTGATTAAATAATTACATTTTCATCAAAAGAGTGAATCAAGTAGTTTATGACACATTTCCTTTTTTAGTCAAAGTTAGAATAGGACCATCAAACACCTCCATAAGCAAACTTCTAGATCTACCATCCTATACCTTACTGCAGACAGCTTTGGACACTAGCCCTGGTTGATAAGACATTAATTGAAAATTGATTAAATGAAGAGTTAAATGACACTCATCATGTGCAATTCCCAACCTTGATGATGCATGTAAATTCAGATATCAATCTCTACTTTGAAACCCCAAGTGTGGTTGTGAGAGATATAAACCTACACAAATTAGGAAAGTGTAATGGGTTGAACTAACCCTAATCACCCCCATTGATGATTGACCGCTGCTTATGTATCCAATACTCTAAGGAGAGAAATTAAGCCACATAGTTCTCCCATCTAGTGTGATTGTATAATTTTACTCCTTTGCTATATGAATGCAACTAATAATATAAATTTTATACTTGACAATGCTTGCTTTGACTTGGTTTTAGTATGGTTCAAATTTGGCTTGTGATTTGATTCTAGTGACTGATTCATAATTTGGGAAGAATAGGGCATATTTGTTCAATATGAAATAATTTATATATGTGTACCATATAACTACTAATCCCCTATCAAGTGAGGCATTGATTTGTGTATATATGTGAGTCTAATTGGACAATTTATCATGCCACTAACACGCTAGGTAGATGGACTAACCCTAAGGAAAAGTTTGATTTAAAAAATTGTTATTACTAGGAGAGGGTCAGTTAAGTGAGGCTTAGATAAGTTTCAAATAGTGATACTGACCCAATTTGATGTTATTAACTACACAAGAGGAATAAACTTAACATCTAGGAATGTCTGTACAAGATAGTATGCAAGTTTGAAACAGATAGTGAGGTTCTTGTAGGAGTGTAATAACATAATGGAAGGGTCAAAATCATAAGGTAGCATGTAGGTGTAAGAGAATGGTGGATTAGGATTTCATTTGTGCACACAAATCATGTGTGGTAAATGTTTGTCAAGCTAGTCATTTTCAAGTACTTAATACCATATTTTAGTTTTTACAAATGACCCCATTTTGTTTTAGTAATAGAAACATTAGAGTAAAAAGAAAATATATATTTGAGTGTGTACAATATACTTTATCTTTGGTAGGAACCTCCAATTATGCAAGTCACTCAACAAAACTTGCAACAAATGTATGGTATTTAATGTCTATAAATTGAAATATAAAATCTAAATTTAAATTTTGAAATTTTAAAGTGAAAGGAGTACCCCTGTATGTTAGTGGAAATCGTGATGCCCTTGAAACTTATTAGAGATGATGTTTCTTTATTGAAGTATTAAATAAATGTGTTTACTTGCAAAAGCACATGGAGAGTTGGGGTGACTATGCCCAAAAATTTGAGCAACTATGCAAGCCCTTGGGTTGGGAAGATAACATATCTTATCCCTCATAAATGTGGGGAGAAGTATGCAATGTACTAACCCAAATAACTACTAAAAAAATAAATATAAACCACATGATGGGTTTGTTAAAATTAAAACCAAATTAACCATTATATATGGATTGTTTAGTTTCGCTCATATTTTCTCTATATAAAACAAATGCATGATCACAAGAGAATGAATAGTGTTCATGTCCCCACCATGACCCCAGATTTAATTATATAATTTCGCTTAAGATCGATCAAGCTATCTCAATGTATAATAAATGCATGATTGAAAGAGAATGAACAATGTTCGTGCCCCCATCATGACCTCAGTTTCACAAGTGTGAAGTGGAATGAGAACCATTTGTCATTCAACTTGTAAATTATATTATTAAGTATGTGCATGAAACAATATCATGCCCCCCTGAATTTGTATTGATTGATATATAATGTTATACATATATATGCTAAATCTAAGAACATGTATCTCAAATGTATGTATTTGTGAAAACCTTTAATTCATCATCTTGTAAATTGTGCATATATGTCCATGCATATACACTCAAGTGTACATGAATCTATATTCAAGCCTTTATAAATTAAGTACATATGCATGGATTATGACCCACATAATTTATATTGATGTGATGATATATTTCATGTGGCTAAACCATTATAAATATTTAAAATTTATACTTTGATATGATTTTCAATTTATGGAGGCTTATGTCTCTATGAAAATCCCACTATAATGCCCCCCATTTTGAGTGAGGAATGTGTTGTGTAAGTTACTCATCTCAAAATCAAAGTTAACTCTATCATGTCATGTATAAAGATAACATCATTTATAACTATGTAAACATGTGGAGAGTGTGTCATCATAATAATGTATATGTCAATCAAAACATGTAAAAGTGCATGATATGGATCATGACACCACTCAATGTTAATAAGATCAAAAAATTCAATAAACTCAATATTTACCGTCACATAAAAGGCCAAGGGCCAAATATAAGGGACATGAAGAGGTTGCAACAAATAAGACAAAGGGATACATGTCAAGGACATACAAATGTTTTAAATAAGGGACATAAAGATGTCGCATCAAACAAGGCCAAATGTTATGTAGAAGGAACATAAAGATGTCAGCCAAGGGGCCACACACAATAAATAAGAAAAACTTAGCCTATCATATCAAAATGTAACATCATTAATGAAGCATAAAACAAGTAAAGACTAGTCTACACCATCCATATGTGTCAATGTCACATCATAGTATAATAACATATCCATTTAACATTATGTAAGATATAAATAACTATAAATACACGTGTAAGTGATCTAGATAGCTTAACATGGGAAATAAATCATAACAAGATATAACTTATGATAGTGAAACCTATAAAATAAGATTCTCTTAGTATTGGAATGGCCACTAGGTAGAAGAAAGTCTAACATCTATATGTACATGTGTAATCTATATGTCCTGCATCACACTCATATATCTTGAAATTCATACGTGTATAAAAAATATACCATCTACTAAACATATGATAAATTTCACATGTAAATAATGTAATCTAATAATCATGTTATGTGATTTTAATTTTAAGGGACTATGAAATGTAAACCCTAGGTTGTTAAAGGGTATGAGTACAGTAAATTAGGGTAAAAATATGCAATAAAAATAATAATTGATTTATGTAATAATTAATGTAATATGATATTTATAAAGATAGCAATGAATGACACAAATAAGTACTTAGATGAAAATTGATTGAGATGGATGATCTAGAGGTTGAAAATGGATGTGAAAGTAGATATGAGTGTCATAAATAAGATCCAAGGGTTAGAAACCCTCCTCGATAATAACATTACACCTTGAAAAGTAACATTGAAGTGCTAGTGCCCTAATTTTAGCACTAATGTCCTTTGTGTAGGAATTGTCTGATCTTCTAAGTGTACCTCTGATTGAGTATGACCTACTTGTACCTATGTGGATGAGCTATGATTTAGTTTATGCGCTATTTTTGACTAATTTAGGAGAAAAATCTAAACCTCCATGGTGTTAAGCTATTTGAGTGGCACAAGTAACAAAAGTGTGATGTTAACTGGGTAGTTTGGACATCCTCAACACCCCACTATGTTAAGAGTTACCTACATACCAATATTCCAAAGAGGGATCAAGCCTAATGTAGTTCTCGAACTTAATTGTTTTATGTAAGTACAAGTGAATGATAGTCTGATTGTCATTTTAAGTGATTTGAATGAGGTTTGTGACTATAAATCTATGTATTCTAGGTTTGGGATGGTTGTAGATGACTGTATGCATAAGTAGGAAAAAATATGGATCAATAACCTTGATTATGCACAACTTGTTCTAAGATTATTTGTGTATTTTGTATCATATCCTATCTAGTGAATAAAGGACTTAAAGACATTTATATATACTAATTTAGTTTTTGTGCAAGGTTTGAAATAAGTCTAGGCTAACCCTAGGTGTCTTAAGGATTGAAAATATATCTATTGGGGTTGAAATTAGGCAAGGGAATTTAACACTAAAAGTGGGACACTAAAATGGGGTGTTAGTGTCCAAGGTATAATGCTAGTGTCGAGGTGGTAGACCTTGAGACACTAGGGGTCTGGATCTAAGGGGAGGGTCCGGGACTAATTTTGAGATCTTTACGGGTGTGTAAGGCCTGTACGAAAGCTAAATAAGTGTCTAAAGAGGACCTAAGATAGATCTAGGATAAACTAATGATGGTTTGTATTAATTGATAATAATTTCACTCAAGTGACATTTTATATGACTAATTTTATCCCCCCTTTATTCTAAAAATGCAACAAAGCTAAATGACTAGGATACAGGAAAAAATAAGTGTACTTGGACTTATCAATGAGGCAAAGCCTATGAATATATGTCTAAGTGTACAAAGTGTAATCCATTACATATCCTATAAATAAAACATGGAAGAATCAATTCTAAAGAGATATCAAAATCAAAGACAAAACTGAGTAAAGAGATAAAAGAGAGAGGAAAAGAATGAATACACTTCACTAGATATGTGAACCAACGCAAAAAATTGATGACATCCTTTATGGGTGTGTGACTAGTGATCAAATCAGTGAATAGCTTGGTCTGAGCTAATGGCTTGCTCAATTCCCATGTGTGGGTGGCTTAATAACTCAATCTAATTTTGATTCTATCATTGCCCACCCCTACTATATAGATCATATACTATGAATAAATTAGATTGGACTAATGACTTATCCAACCCTCCTATGTAGGTGGCTCAAGAACTCAAAATAGGCTATAAATCTGTCATTGTCTACCTATGTGTAGTAGATGTATTTGTAACTAAAAACTATGTGATATAACTGAAATTATGTAGGATAGACCTAGGGCCATTTAGAAACTCTAAAATGAAAAATGGCCAAGGGACCACTTGAGTACTTAGGAATGTAGCTCAGGGACTACATAGAAATGCCAACCATTACAAATGAAATAAGGCATCAATCTGGTATGATACCCAGTTTAAATGGTGTCTAAAGTACATAATGTAGAGAATGACTTGGAGTTTATCATTCCATCTAAGATGAGTTGGTGCAAAACTGATCATGTAGAAATAATGTGTTTTACACATGATCCCTATTTGGATATCTATGCATATGGATTTTGGATTGATTTGTAACAATATGTGTCTGAGTATTTGACATTGAAACATAAGTGATCATGCTGTGTATGATGCCCCTAATTTGAGAAAACTTGGTATGATTATGTGTAAAATTGATCAAATCTGATAACCTATGACTAGAAATGTGTAAACCTAGGTTGTAACTAATGTGTCATTCTATCAAATCTAGATTTCTCTATTTATAAGATATTAGATAGTAGCATTGTAACTTTTACAGTAGTGCATCATGCTAATGTCCCACTTTTAGAGCTAATGTCTTATGTTTTTTATGTGCAAATTGAAATTGATTTATGTCTAACTATTTTCCATTATGTTTTCCTAATTGTGAGCTATATATTTTTTTGCTTGCATGATAGAAATTGTACTCTTAGTGCACTCAAATGGCTTGATCTCTATGACAAACCACTGTGAATGCCCCCTTTTTTGAGTGAATTTGTTGTACCTATCCATTAATTTTATTTAAAGGAAAACCTCTGCATGATGTGTGTTAGGCTAAAAACATGTATGGTATCTACGTAATAAACTAATATAATGTATATACATGACATCAGAATGTAAGATAATTTGAGCATAAGCTGGTAATGTATGATGTATGTTAAATCTAGCATTCACAAGGTTGTTAATATAGATATAAAAATGTAAGCATATGTATGAATTAAAAATTTGAGAATAATCTTAGTAACTAACTAGGAGGATGTGGCATGATGCCCATCAAGGCACCCAAGGAGGAAGGGAAGATGCATGAGAGAACTCATGACATCTAAAATTGGGTGTATGTGTAACAAGCAAGACATAAGTACATGTTTAAATGTCTACATATGCATACAAAAAGGAGTTTGGCTTAGATCCACATGGAAAGATATGTTCAAATGTTTGCATACACAATCAAGAAGGCACACATAAGGACATGTCCAAATCATACACATAATGAAAGGAATTGGCATAGAGCCATAGAATAATGGCATATTTAAATTACCTCTAATAGATGTAGAAGCAAAGAGACATAATCAATGTTAAATTAAGAAAGATAGA
Organism: Torreya grandis; assembly: GCA_037957365.1. NCBI lineage: Eukaryota > Viridiplantae > Streptophyta > Pinopsida > Cupressales > Taxaceae > Torreya > Torreya grandis. The sequence continues at coordinate 2,798,813 of JARHVA010000127.1, forward strand.
AATGAAAGCATGCATAAACATGTGGTACAAATCCATATAAGAGTAAGGATGAACATAAGCTGAGTCTATAGTAGTAGTAGTCAACAAAAATGTGAGTAGTATAGATTGATATAACCTGGTAAAGCATAAGCTATGTATATGATGCCCCCAATGGGTGAATGTATCAATGTTAAATTTGTGTATATGCCCCCAGTGGGTAGATATTACAAGTTTGAATCTATGTGATGGACCAAAGTTTTGGAAGAATCTGTGAACACTCGACAAGAACAAGTGAAACATGTATGTATGCTAAAAATGACTATACTAAGATAGCAAACATATTTAGTATCTATAAAGTATAAAGAATGTAAACATGGATATGCAAATAATCTAAATTTTTTATTTTTGAGCAATATTCAAATGTTTTTTGTGTTTTGAACATATTATATTATTTTTGTGTTTTTTAAATATATAAGTTATGTACAAGTAATCATGAAAATGAAACTGTATACAAGAAGCAAGGTAAGAGGAAACTATGTACAAGAAGCATGATAAATGAAGAAATATACAAGGAGAGTGCTCTAAATAAAAATATGTGTGCTAATAAGTAATGGTTCTAAAAGCCCCACATGTCATCGATGGGATGCCTTTGTGTAACCTAGGTGGCATATTCACTTTTTGAATATTCTGTATCATAATAATTTGGGTTGTTCCTATCATCTTCTTCATTTTGATTAGTAACGACTAGATTATTTATTTGGATCTTTCCATATGAATATGTATCCATTGTAGGTATAGCTTGCTTTGAAGACTCTATTGTTAGAAACCCTCTTTTGAGAATAGTTATTTGCTTAGACTGATTATGAATGTACAACTTGAGTTCTTTATCTTTTTGTAATATTACCTATATATCTGGATCATTTTCCTTGATAAACTATGTTTGTGAATGATTTGACTTAGGATGTTCAATAAATCCCAAACCTTGTTGACCAATATTATCAACTTCTCAAATAGGAGTAGTGATGCCTTGGGCCTACTTGCCCAACCCTTGACCTTGATAATCAAATCATTGTAAATATTTTTGACCAAACCCATACTATTTTGAAAGTGGGACCTCATTTTGAAGAGGTATAATTGTATCCTTCACTTGCCTTACCTATGATTATTTTATTGTTTCTTGTTTTGATTTTACTTTGTAAATATTTTGTTGTTCTAAGTATGCTTTGGCAACCACTTTTGTACTATTTCTAAATTTGACCATTTTTGAATTTGTACCCATGCCATTGTATGTTGATTGGATGATGTGTCACTATTTGATTCATATACATCAATTGCCTATTATTTTTTTAATTTTCAATGCTAAACATGAATCAATGTGGTGCCCATGCATTCTATTAGATGCACAATAATATCTGGATCTCCTCACTAGATGTAGAGGAGGTGTTGACACAGTGGATTGCACCCAAGGCAGGAGGCCGAGCTCCTGCCTTCCACATGCAACAATGGAAACTCCCCTCTCGCCTGTGGGACCCACGAAGCTGGAGGGGAGAGTCTCTAGGTAAGGGCTAGCTCCCTTTGATGCATTTGATTTGTTCCAGTAAGTGCTAACATATATATATATATATATATATATATATATATATATATATATATATATATATATATATATATATAATGGGGGGGATGAAAAGGGAGAAAGATTGTAGGAAAACAAAACTACTCTAAAGGAGGTGATGCACCAAAATGATCTGACCTTCTCACACTCACACTTAAAATCAGACAAACACATACATACACTTCAAACTGGCAGAAGGACCAGGCTGCAAGAAACTTAGTAGGGAGGCTTTAATGGAAAATACAGAAAAATAGAGATTCACCAAAGGTGTTGTGAAAGGCACACTGTATAGTAATTTCTTCTATTTTTGCACTTCCAAATATAGCTCTCCTTGTCAGCTACAGAAATGGCACCTTATAGACACTAGGTATGTTGGTGTTGAACCTATGGAATCATCAAGAAGCAATGACTAAACACAAACTAACACTCAGACATACATAAATATATCTAACCAAGATAGAGGCAAAAAATGTGTTTATTGATTCAGGTGAAAATTTGCCAGGGCTACGCCTTAAAAATGTGGAAGATGATTTCTCAAATGACAAGTATCCAATATATAGAGAAAGAAAAGAGGCCTTTTGGCACCCTTTTTACAAGTGACCCATGGTAGGCACTGTGTTAACCACTAAAATAACTTCTTGAATCGACACCTTCCTGCGTCACTTGGATTGCTTCATCTACTTCTACATGATGGCCATTCTGCTATTATGATTTGAATTTATGAGTCGTGTCATTTTCCTACTTTGTAGTGCATATTGAAGAAAACCAGTCACGTCGATCACTGTTGTGCCTCTTTGATGACCGCATGGTAGGCACTATGTCAACCATTGAAATAACTTCTTGACACCTTCTTGCGTCACTTAGATCATTTCATCTGCTTTTGCATGATGGCCATTCTACTATCAAGATTTGAATTTATGAGCCACACCATCTGCCTGCTCTTTGTTCTCTGGGCTCTTTGTCCTTTTCTGCTTTTTCAACCCTCAGGGGCGATCTTTTGGTGGGTCACTACATTCTTTGGGCTCTTTCCATGGTTGGCGCTTGGGCATTTAAAAACCAATGGATTTTTTTTGCTGGCTTAAATTTGATGTTCGTGCACCCATTGCCCTTCAACTCTCCTTTGGCTTCTTGCTTTGCCCCTTTCACTGAGAGTGCATCTGCCCTTGACACACATTGTATTCCACTGCTTGGGTACTTAGAAGACACTTTGAAACATGGATGTAGACACATGGTGGCTTCTATTGAGCTGATAATGGGACATGGTAACATCCTCTTACCTTAGAGGGTCCTTCGAGAGTCAGGCAAAAGTTGACATGTGGTCACTTCCGTAGATCCTTTACCTACCTTAGAGAAACTTTTGGGCCCTTTTCTAGTTCTTCATATATGCTAACACTTGGCATGCTTTGCATAGCTCCTAAAAACTCATTCGAGTCCACCATAGTCTTCTTTGAAGCCAACAGGGGAAACCCACAGATGTTGCCACTTGTCAGCTTCCACTGAGCCTTGTAGGGGACATGTGGCACGTTCTGCTGTTCCTAAAATAACATGTTGAAGTCCTCCACAATTTTCACTTGGTGCTTTCCACGCTCTAGCTTCCCTAGTGTAAATTTGATGCTTTTCAAGACGTCACCATCCTTGGCAGAGTTCATCAGGCCTTTTTTCGATGGCTTTTTTGCTTTGAGCCCTTTGGCCGCCCTTTGCAAGGGCTTTTAGATCTTGAACTACCCGCTGACTATAAGGCACACCATTGAACCAAGCCATTGAACCAAAGTTTGGTTCAATGGTTCAATGGTTCAAGGCTGCATGCCGAGCCTCTCTGAGTTGTTTGTTGGATCTCCTTGTTGAACCATTCGCTTGAACCAAAAGATTGAACTAAGGCTTAAAAATGAAGCGATGAACTTGAAATGATGAGCCAAGGCTTGAACCAAGATTGGTTGAATTACCGATTGAACTAAACCATTGAACTAGTCTGTTGAACTTAAGTCGATTGAACTCTGCATTGAACCAAAGTGTTGAACCGGTTCAACGGTTCAACACTGCATGTCGAGCCAAGTCCTTGAACTAAACGCTGAACTTGAAGCCGCTTGAATTTTTTGCTAAATTTTTTGATGAACTAAGCATTGAACTTTTTTAATGAACTAAGCACTAAACTTAGCTGATTGAACTGCCAATTAAACTTGAAGATTGAACCAAGGCTTGAAATTGAAGCGATGGGCTTGGAGCGATGAACTAAGGCTTGAATCAAATCCGATTGAATTGTTGATTGAACCAAATCTTGAAATGAAGTGATGGTTTAATGGTTTGAAGATGCCAACCTTCCTTGTAAATCTCTTCAGATAAAAATTTGAAGAAGCTTTGTAAAATCTTGCCCTTTTTGACTGGTTCTTCAACTGCCAAAAGAAAACCTACAGAGTTTGCAGAAATGGACCTGTAGAATCCGTAGAAATCACCAGATTTATGCAAAATAAAAAAAGAAGAATTGGCCTAGAATAGCAGGGGAAGAAGGGGACTGATTTTTGGCCTATTGGTCAAAAAATGGTCAACAAGAGGTAGGTTGATCAAATTAGATTTAATCATTTATATTAAAATCTCAATTAAACTTATCTTTTATCTTTGAATAGTTTTCAAATTACTAGTTGTGGATGCACTTTGTTCTAATTTTTAGTTTTGATATATAATATTGTTTCCACAAATTGACTTGATGAAGATGCATATATGTGATTGACACTAGTGTGCCATGAGGATTTTATATTTTAATTTGATTTTCTAATATTGTAATTTTTTCATGTAATAGCCAATTCTAGTTTTGTAATTTTGAAGTTAACTTATTCATACTAATAATTTGATCACTTAGAGTCTCACAAGTGCAAACCCTAATTGCTTTTGATTTAACATGTAGGCACACACCTTGAATGAAAGATATGGGAAGGGAAGGGTTTGAAGAATGTATAAGCTGAGTATAGACATTTGAAACAATAGTATAAGTTACCTCACCTCTTGAATGAGTGATAACATGGACTTGGTTAGAGTGAAAGTAACTATCACCCTCTTGGAGATGAGGAGGAAAATAATCTTATTTATCCATAAAATTTGGTTATGAAACTTGGAAGAGGGCCAATAGGGTAGAATATATTAGTTTTGAAACCCCTAACATAGCCACTAAAAATATAAACAAAAGATAAAAACCCTAATAGCATCTAGGGTTAGGGTTTTTTCACTATTCAAAGTAAGTCAGGTTCAACAAATGATTTAACATTTAAGGGATTATGGAATGTAAACCCTAAGTTGTTAAAGGGTATGAGTAAGTAAATTAGAGTAGAAATATGCAATAAATACAACCAATGATTTTTACAAAAATTGACTTAATTTGATATTTAAAAGAAATAATGAATGATACAAATAAGTACTTGCTGGAAACTAACTGAGATAGGTGACCTAGAGGCTAAAAACTAGTGTGAAAGCAAATATGAGTGTTGAAAATAGGGTCTAGGTGTTAGAAACCCTCCTAGATAATAACATTATACCTTGGATAGTAGCACTAAGGTGCTAGTGTCTTACTTTTAGTGCTATTGTCTTTTGTGTAGGAATTATCTAATCTTATGGGTGCACCTTCAGCTAAGTCTAACTTGCCTGTAGCTATGTGGATGAGCTCTAATTAACTATTTGTGCACTATTTTTGACTAATTTAGGAGCAAACCCTTTACCTCCATGTTATTAGGGTATTTGAGTGGCACAAGTAGTAAAAGTGTGATGTTAACTGGGTAGGTTGGATATCCTCTATAATGAATGTGAACAAAGATCTTTGAATCATGTCTAAATATGAAGTTTAGCATAGTTCTAAAAAGATTATGCACAATAACTAGATGTAATTCCATGAAAGTGAACTGATCAAAAGAAAGATATGGAACATTCATTGAAATAATGTCCATGGAAAGTGAAGCATAATGCTCAACAAATGTACTCTCACCAGAACTAGTAGAGTCCTCTAAAGTGATAATATGTGGTAGCTCAACATCTTGCATAGAAATAAGGGTAGGTTATATAAATAGACATCCCAAGCCTGGAAGAAACTCATTCCATAGAGGTGGCACAGAAAAAAAAAAGAGCAATGTTTTCTAATAATGTGTCATCACAAGAAACTATAGTAGGAAGAGAGAGCACATCATTAGAAGATAAAACCTCACTGACAGGAGGATAAAGAGATGGAGAAACATAATACATGTTACCATCAAAAGATAAATCCTCACTAATAAGAGGAGAAGGAAATAGAACATGAGGTGGAGTAAGAGGGTTTATAAAACTCAAAAGTTTCAATATCCTCATCAAATACGGTTGCAATAGCATTTCAAGCTTCCTTTGATGATGTGGTATCTATAATATCAATGTGCAAGCTATCTAAAACATTGAGGTGAATCAAGTAAAGAGCTTCATCTTGCATAGATGCAATCTAGGCAATATCTTTCTCATCTGTAAAATTGAGAAGATCATCAAGTACCATTCTCCATAAACCTTTTAGTTGAAGGTGTATCTTCATTTTTATTTTTTAAATAGTGTAATTTGAGGTGTTTAGGAGATCCATTAATAAAATACAAGGAAGAATTTAGGAATAAGAAAGAATAATCCCCCCCCCCCCCAAAAAAAAAAAAAAGAACTCTCGATTAAAAAAATGATAAGGAACAAATAAACCCCCAAAAATGTGTAAGCCCCTCCTATAATTTGACACTTTATAATTGAGTGCATTTTACAATATAAATGACCCAAGATATGAATAATAAAAAAATATACACTTTTAACAAAGACAAAACTTGTTTTAGAGTCATGATTCAAAAGTTATAGCTTTTACAAGTTTCCCATCATTAAAATGGATTGAATAAGTAAACATTTCATACATAATTAAATTCTTGGAGAAAATTAAATTATTTATACCAAATATGGAAAAAATGTATTTGAAGAAAATTTACATCAAATAAAAATAATATTCCACATAGATCAATATTTTACATGGATTTTTCACTTTAAATACAAAATTTATTTTTTTTGTTGATCGTGCATAAAAAATCACAAAAAATCAGATTCATAGGGTCAAATTCAGAGCCTCATATCTTCTTAGATACTTATCAAAATTTTTATTATGACCACTTTATATAAACCTCTCAAAGTCCTCTTTCCATCAGTGAAATAACTTTTTGAGTCAGACACCTATGTGAGGATAAAATTGATCTGCAAGAGACTTGTAAATTTATACAAAAAAAAACTTTGCAATTTCTGTAATAAAAATGTTAATGACCAAAGAAAATATCAAATATACATAAAAAATACCTCTAATACTCCAAGAAGAAATTTTAATATATAAACAAATCCTTGTAGCAACAAACTCATAAATAGATGGACACCTACTGCTTTGATACCATGAAAGGAATAGTGACTAGATCATTCCAAGCTATAGAATCTCAGGTGTTGACAATAAATAATATCACAAAAGAAGATATCTATAAAATAAAGGGTTGTAAATTGATATGAAAAATAAAGTATTAAATATAATATAATATCTATAAAATAACTTCTTCTCTGTTGTTATAAATGATAAGACTTGAACATATAGGCAATGATAAACAAGGAGCAAAGCATCATAACCAATGTGGGTTAAATTCATAATAGAAAAAAGATAAAAATCACCTATTAAACATGAGTAACCTACTCTAACATCCTCAACACCCCGCTATGTTGATAGTTGTCTACATACCAATACTCTAAGGATGAGTGCTTTGAATGAGGATTAAGACTATAAATTTGTGTATTCTAGGCTTGGTATGGCTTTAGATGACTGTATGCAGAAGTGGGATGGAATAGGGATCAATAACCTTGATTATGCACAAAATTTTCTAATCTTGTTTGTGTATTTTGTATTTGATTCCATCTAATGGATAAAGGGTTAAAATACATGTATATATATTGATATGGTGCTTGTGTGGGGTTTGAAATAGGTCTAGGCCAACCCTAAGTGTCTTAAGAATTAAAAACATATCTATTGAGGTTGAAATTAGGTAAGGGACATTAATAATGAAAGTGGGACACTAGCTTAGGGCACTGGTGTCCAAGGTACAACACTAGTGTCTAGGTGGTAGAACTTGAGGCACTAGGGGCCTGGATCCTAGGGGAGGGTTTGAGACTGATTTTGAGATGTCTATGGGTGTGTAAGGCCCACATGAAAGTTGGATAAGTATTTAAAGATGCCCTAAGATAGATTTAGGGATAAGCTAAGGATGGTCTGTCTTAAGTGACACTCATTACACTCAGTGTCATTTTATATGACTACATTATGCTCAAGTCCCAATTTGATTTTTTTACATATTTTGAGTGTTTTTGTATTTTCTTGAATTTTTTGTATATTTGAAATATTTAAAATTTGAAACGTGTCAACTGATGATCCCATCAATGGGATGACCATGGGGAGTGCCTTTTTTAGACATCAAAATTTGGTTCAAGCCCATATTTAATGGTGCTTATTATAACTTTATACATATAAACCATTGACAAAGGATAAGTTATCCATAAATAGATTTTCACTTGGGTTTTCTCTATTTTAGCTCATGCATTCAACTAGTTTTATTCATTTTTCCATTTTTTCATAGGGATCCCTAGTTCTGGTTTCTTATCTTTTTGGACAAGGACATTATTGATAAATATGAACAATTTTGTGGGCATATCTAAAATGAGTGAACTTATCTAGGCATAATTTGTGGGCCTTATTTCTAGTCACATTTCATTTGAGTTTTATTTTTATTAATTGGGTTTTATTTTGGGTCAACTTTTGTGCAACAATAGGTCCCATAATTTGAAATAAAAACCTCTATAAATACAAGGATACTCTAAGGAATTATAGACAACTCTCATCTCTCTAAAAAATCCATTTAAACACTTGATGTTCTATTTATTGATTTGTTGATGCTATATTTGAAGTTTTTAGAGGCTGAATTTATATTTGCATGCTTGTTCCAAGGGTAACATAGGAGAAAAAGCATATATACTTGCATTCACAATTTCACACATACATGTAAATATGAGAAATTTATTTGAGTTTGAGCTCTCTTTGAAGTATCGACAACATATTGAAATGCTTTTCATTCAATGGAGATTGGTTATAGTTAGTCCATCTTAATCCCTTTTTCTTGACACCCCCTTATTTGAAGTCATCATGGTTTGTGTGAAATAAACTAGGGTTTTTTCATTATAAATATTTTACATGATATTAAAAATATTAAAATCCATCAAAAATCCTAATTAATACATGTGTAGGTGGTGAAAAAATCATATTTTCATCATAATCAATGAGGATAAGTCCACTATCAACATAGTTGAGCAGCCTATGCCATTGTCCACTTATAATGATCATGTCTAGGAATATTTTAATATTTTTCTAATGTGTTTCTATCAAACTATTTCTTTCTTTGTTAGTCACTAGTTAAAGTCAACTGAGACAAGTCTATGATCAATAGACTCAAGTGACTTATGCTATGGTCTAGCTAGGGTGGACCTGAATAGAAATAATTTTAAATTCTATTTACTATCCTAAGTATTCATAGTCACATTTTTATTTAATTTACTCTTGTAGACATGTAAATAAATTAATAGAGATCCTAGTTTGAGCTAAGTATATTTCTTCTTGGTGTTTTTTTAAAATAACATTTTTCTATAATTAACAAGTTTACAAATTAGAATTGTTAATAATTATATATCTTTAACACTCTAATAACTATAAATTTTTACATAAATTATCATAAATTACATTTACTTTATCAAAAAAGGGTCAAACATGTTGGTCAGCTCATACATTTGTTTTGAGCATTGATTTTCCTTTTTTAATTTTTATTTTAGGGTTTTAACTAATTTTTTGATTTATGGGCATTAAAGATAAATTATTTTTGACCTTGGGGATTTAAAATCCTATTTTCCTTGCACAAAATATTTTCTTGTCATTGAATTTCAATTTATTTCCCTTACTTTTCTAGAAACTATGTTCCAATAGTTTTAAAAATCATATGAATTGTTATTCTAGGCAATGTAGTCTTTAGTTTTACTTGAGCAAAGGTGTGATAAGTATTGTCTTAATATTGAATCAAATAAACAACACTATTTACATATTTTAGGTTCCACGTATCTCATAATATATCAAAATTCTTAGGTTTTATTTTCTACCCACATAAAGCTTTTAATCGTTTGTTCTTGTAGTACACCAGTAAGTGGTTAGGACCAAGAAGTTACTCTCAATGTATCCTAGAGATGGGATAATGTGGCTACAATATGGTTAAATAATTTTTAAATAGTGCATTTTTAATTCATGTTTACTACATTATGATTGTGATTATTATATTTGAGAGCCTACAAAGAAAACACACCTTGGCTAGTTACACCTATTTTACATCCTTACTTTTTTGGCATGATCAATTATTTGTTAGTAGTAAGTTTGGCGTTTGTCATATTTTATATATTTTGGGTTCACAAATATAAAATGAAATATAAAATTTAAATGCATAAAGGTGGTCATCCTTTGGATTTTGTTCTATCTACCAATGCTACACCTTATGCTTATGATAATGAATGGTCTAATGATTACACTTGTATAATTATCGATGATTTTTATATCAATAAAGAACATGGTTTTGATAGATATTATTATGATTATAATTATGGTTAAACTAATAAAAATCAAGATGATTGGTACAATGGCAAAGATGAAAATGAGCAAACTAATTTAAAAATTACAAAACCAATTTCCCCCTTGTATTCTTCTTTTCATAAATTCGAACAAAAAAGACATTAATAATGGATATCTTATTTCCATTAATCTCTCACAAGGACACAAATGCAAAAAATCAATAGTTATTTCATGTTATTTGCCTTTTAATATCATTACTGCACTACATTTCATTAATCATATAAACTACAAAAGCATATCCATTGCATACAAGTGGTAAATGATATGGATGAGTGTGTTATTGCCTATTCCTTTTTATAAAAGGTATATGATATCCCAAACTCTCATTTAGATGTGGTTCATGATTATGATATTTCTATTCCCTTGGAAGTTACAAATAATGTTATGAAATTTAATTATAATCCTACATTTTCTCCTAAAATATCAAAGAATGCAAATGAATATTTAAAGAAAATAAAAATTGACACTATCGCTTTAGATCTACAAAGTGATGATCATAACATATTTTTCAAATATTCTCAATATAGTATTCCTATATCCATATAATTCAAGTCTCATGATAATACTAATTATGATGGCTCTCTCTCCTATTCTAAGTCAATAGAATCTAATGAATAACAATGTGATGTTTCTACTCCTATACAAATTCAATGTGATAGGATAAGCAATGATTCCAAAATTTGCATTTTTTTAATCTTAGAATATAATATTAAGCCATGCAATGAAATTTGTCATGATCCTCTCATATCATGTTTAAAATATATGATTAATTACAACCCTTGAGTGAGCCTTTGCAAACCACTACTATTCTTACTAGTAATATTGTATCCATGATGCATGTTATTAGTGACCTCCAAATGTAAGTTCTTGATCTCGATTTACAAACTAGATCATATTATATGAATATAAAATATAATGTTATCTTAGGATAATCCCTTACATGAGATTAATATGAACATCCATATCCAAAATATTTTGTTATGCCTACACTACCCTTGTTCGATGGTTGTGGATATCCTTGTACTCATTTTAATATATATACACTATTTTTTCCAGAGAATGGGGCAATGATGGATGTATTATACTAAAATATTTACATAAAATTTTCACAAGAGATGATTCAAATTGGTTTCACAATTTACCTAGTGGCTCCTTACCTAACTCAAAAAATTTAAAAGATGTATTCTTATCAAATTATTAGAAACACATGGTACCTAAGTTAACATTAGAACATCTACAAAGTTTGAAATAGGGTCATGATGATATTATAAAATATTAAATATTACAATTCAAAAAATATTTGCATTCATTAATTTGTCAACCTTCAAATTTGGAAAAGCAACTAATCTTCAGTAGGGGTCTCTTATCTCCACTCAAAGGAAGAGCCGTGCATAAAATTTATAATTTTTTTGAGAAATTATACATGGATGTGTTCAAATATGAATGCGATATCAATTTAAAAAATAAAATACTAATAAGTCAGGGTCATCTTCACACAAAAAGGAGGTTAACAATAAATAGGTGAAATTAGATTTAGCATCTAAATGAAAAAATCTAGGTAAAGTCACTCATAAGACAAATGAGTCAATTAAAATAACTAAAATTAAGGCATAATAAGTAAAATTACTCAATAGAGGAACTGAACCACTTCCATTTTATAGGTTTAGAGATCAACCACATGGTATTCTACACACATTATTGGATAAGGAGTTAATCACCCTTCCTCCTAATCACTATCCTCCTCTTCATCATCTTGAATATGTAAAAGGCAAACCATTTTGCACCTATCATGATATAAATGGACATAGATATAATGATTATTATGTATTATGTGAAAAGATATCACAACTTGTAGATAATGGGATAATCACATTTGAAAAATTGGATAGTATAACAACATAATGAACTCCTACATCCTCCTTTACAAAGATAATGGTATCTCAAAAAGAACCAATGATCATTCAAGCACTCATCAATAATACACATGAATCATATATTGTTGTCGATAATACATAACAACATAATATGTGTAAAAGATAATTTATTCAAAGTGTGGCATACAATGAGTCATATTTACAACATACATATAGATCCAATACATGGCATATTGTTTTACCAATCAATTTGGAACTCAATATAGTGAACACATTGTTGGGTCATTTATGATCCAAGGTTATAGTTTATTTGTTTATTTACTTGTTTAGTTTCCTTTTGGATATTTGGGTTAGTTAAAACTCATTAGTTAGTTTTTACAACCAACCATCATAAGCCTATAAAATTTTATGATGAACCATGTAAATATTGAATGCTTATATTGAATAAATAGTTTACCTTATTCCTCTTATTACTAATGATATCAACGGTATCAGAGCTTAGTTGATCAAGGAGAAATATTATTGAAGGATTTTGTAATCCTGGTTGCTCACAAAGAATTAAAAGGGAAAAAAATAGTCAATGACTTTTCTCATTACCTATTTCAAACTTGTACGGAACCTAAAATCTTACCTAAGAATCCTATATAGCCTTTATCAGAGATTACAGTTTCTAGATGCATCATCATTATAGACTCAAAAATTTATTTACATTTGTTTGAATTGAATGGAATAATGTGTGGGCTCTAAAAATACACTGCATTTCCACATCATGGTCAGGATGGAAGTGAAGCTATATTATTTTTTATATGATTTCATTTTATTATGAATAAATAAAAGCATCAAATCCTTCAAATCTTTAGTGATTCAGAGCATTAGGTGTGGTGTGCTAAAAGAAGTTTATGAAGTCTTTCAAGACCTAAAATATGCATGGGCTCCACCAAAGTCTTAATGTTTCCTTTTTACATGCCAATAGAAAATATAATTACCATGTAAGTAATTTTTTTATTTTACATTTAGAAAACCCAAGGATATTTATAATATATTTCCTTTGTATTATCAACTTGGTTGATGGGGAGCTGGATAAACTAATTTTGTTAGTCACTTATCAAAAGGGAGGTCAAGGGTTCAAAACTCATTCAACCTACATTTCGATCAATTTTCCTTTTGAATTTGTATAAAGAGAAATTTCAAAGATACAAGGGTGTAATAAGATATATAAGGTATAATTATTACAAATTTTTTGACAAGTCCCAGAATTATAAAATGAGAATCATAATGTATTTGTTGGGTAAAATCCAAACCCCAATAGCATTCCTTGATTGTATTTTTTTGATAACACCATGGTAAAAATTGTAAGTCTAATCTCTGAAAATAAATATTAACAATTAAAAACTAAAAAGAGTGGAGCTTACACATGGAAAACACTCTCATATTTAATGTTTTGTGGAAAATAATGAAGAGAAAAACCACACTTCTCACTACAACCACAAAATCGCTTGAGTTTCTAAAGTGTGATAAATGTACCCTTTGTTAAAATGAGTGTGTTTGGCTTAGGTGATTATACACATTGAAACCATTAAAATTAATACCTAAAAATATTGGAAAGTATTAAAAGATCTATATGACAAACCCTATCTATAAAAAAATTAAACTCCTAATTTAGTTGTTAAATAATAAACTTAGCACTAAATAAGATGTCTCTGAATATCTCTCCCATATGAAAACTCTAAAATTAGAGTATTATACCATAAGTGAAAAGATATATGTTTACATGCTCATATCCATAACTCTAAATAGACCCAATTATACTCATACCAACTTTGTAAAAATGTTGTAGCTTAGTGATAAACTCAATGGAGTAACATTCGATTCTATTTGTGAATTGATCACTTAGCATGAGTGTCAATTTGAAAATAAGAAAACTCAGCCACAAAAATATGCCTACTTCATAAAGGACAAGAAACACCAACTATAGAAAGGACATGGTCCAATTTTTTTCAAAAAGTTTCCACAACATTCTACATAACAATATCATCGATAGTCTCCAAGACACTCACATTGGCACTCTCATAGGCATTCCTCACACCATTATACAAAGTCCTCCAAACATGGGCATCAACATAAGCATACTTCTAAGTCTAGTGGTTGTAGTAGTGGCTCTTCATTTTTTTGTGCTTGAAAACATTGGAAAGAACCAATATATTATAAATGTGGTGGAATTGACCATATTATAAATGCATATCCTTCTCAATGACAACACTCTCTCCACAAAAATAAAGATGAAGCAAATTATGTGGGTCATTCTAATGGTAGATCTTCTGGGTACTCCAACTATTCAAGTTATTTTTACTCTGATCATAAAGTGTCCTATATGGCTAAGGTTTATGGTCTCGATGGACTTAACAACCTATTTTGAGTGATCAATGATTCACTTATTTTGTGGTAGTTATTAGGATCAAGACCATGATCTATTATAGTAGATTTTTTGGATTTTGTTATTATTTTTTTATATTTTTAGCTTTCTATCCTTGATATTCATGACATGGATTAGACATGATTGTTTGATTTTATTTCTCTCAATGCACAACTTCTCACCTCTCATCTGATAGTGGAGAAGATATAACATTGGTTGGTCTTTAATTATTCATTGGTGACAGTACGAGTTGACATGGGTTGTTAGCACAAATAATGTTAAACAAAGGTCATCAACAATCATTGAGAATCTATGAGATTTTCCATACATAATACATGATGGTCACTAGGATAGACTTCTATGTGGATCCTTATGTAGGTTGATGTATTTGGGTAAGCCTTGATCATATTCTACTACAATATGGTATGGATGATCATAGGGGATGAATAGGCCTTAACTGTGTTCATCAACTTTTATACCATAACTCATAGGGTGAGATTTTGTATTAAGAAACATCAATTTTGATCAATACCATGAGATATAGTACACTAATTGTAGTTGTATCAGAGTTTCCTTGATGACTTCAGAGCCATTGCTCTAATTGTTTCATATTATGTACCCCTTTGGATCAAGGGGGAGTTTATTGGGTCATTTTTTATCCAAGGTTACAATTAATTTGTTTATTTAATTATTTATCTTATTTTTGGATGTTTGGGTGAGTTAAAACCAATTAGTTGGTTTTTAAAACCAATCATCATAAGCCTATAAAAGTTTACTATGAACTATGTAAATATTGCATGCATATATTGAATAAATATTTTACCTTATTCCTCCTGTACCTAGTGGTATCACACATGATTTTTTGTACAACATACTGTTCTATAGAGAAATGTAGTTTTGGGATAACCTCGATTATAAAAAATGAATGCAATAGTGAATAAGGATAATACCAGTTTATCTTTCACTTTTGAAGGTGGTTTATTAACATTATGAAGTAATAGAGAAAACATGAAGGACATCATGGTATGTGATAACTATTTAATGTTGTTTTTTATTTAAAAATTAAATGTAATAAAATACTAAACAATTGAATACTCATTTAGACTATATAATATAAATAACCTAAATATAAAATACAATAAAATATTTTTTTTAGAAGGAGCTACAAATAGTAATTTTGAAAGTAAAAAAATGAACTTAGCTCAATATTGAATTTTATTAATTGTGCAGACTGATCCCTGGTGGGAAATTGACTTGAAAGATATTTGAATTATGCCATACCTAAAATCAAAAATTTGTGATGAACTAAGACATGAACACATTAAGAGGACAAGATCACACTGTGACCTTGTCCTTTGAATGTAATAGTGTTTGAGTTGACTGTATAGGTGATTTTATTATTTAGGTGTATGCATCTATTTGAGAGGGTATGTTGTTAACATGTAGGTGTAAATTTGATCCACTAAAGTGTGTAGAATATCAAACCTTCACTAGTTCATGCACATAAACCAACTAAAGATTAAATTCTAATAGGGGGAATCACTCAAGGGGAATATTCAAACTATCCTTATAAAACTGTATGTAATATTAATGTTGCCTACATATCCTAAAATGGCCTCAATCTGATTTAGTTCTCCCTCTTAGAGTGAGTATGTGAATCTTGATATTTTCTATATGAATGTAACTAGATAGATTGAATTGAATACCTGATAATGAGTCCCCATGAATTGTAGTAAAATAGATTCAGACTTGGCATATGAATACTATAATAAATCATAATATAAATTGGAAAGGTTACTATTCTTTTGCTCAATGTGTAATGTTTTTTTGTAATATATTTTCAAGTATTGTATTAAGTGAATTTGATGTGCTTATATAGTGGAAAATTCAAAATATTTATGTTAACCAAATTTTTTAAAATCATGTGAGGGTTGACATGGAGCATCTCAAATTCAAAAAGTGACTATTGAAACACTAAGGATAAGGGCGCACTAATGGATAAGGCTAGCCTATGGTCCTCTTGGCCTAATGTGGCCTTGTCTTAGAAGGTCAAAGACTATTAATACTTGTCTGACAAAACATGTAATCAAAATATGGATGTTTGAATGATGTTTTAAATATTTTCAAGACATTAAATATAATAGTGAAGGATCTCATAAATATTTCAAGTTAATAGAATGACAAATAGGTGAAGGTAAAGATGTCAAGTTCAAACATTGTTAAATACTTAATGCTTAAATTTATATGTATAAATTTGTTCCCTTTATTGTAATTATGTAATAAGTGAAATTAATAAAATAAAGGAGATTTGAACCTAATTGTGTATACACACTTTGTATTTTGATGTGAAGTTTGATTGTGAAATATGCCTCAATGCAAAACCTGCAACAATGTCACTGAAAGTAGTTACTGTCCATATTTTAAAATAAAAAATCTTAAACTTGAGATTTTAAGTTTTGAAAAGAGAGAAAGGAAAGAATACACCTAAAGGAGTATGAAATATAATTTCACTATAAATTTAAAATATATAAGTGCATGCCCTGCCTTGTTGGAGCAATTGGAGTGAAGATAGTGTGTTTTCAACATTGTTTACTTCTTGGCCAAGGAAAACAAATAATTTTTGAATGTGATAATAGGATGAGTGGTAGGCCATTGGGTGTCACTAAAACATAATCATACCAGCTCGTAGGGTTGAAACTTGTATAAAAATTGAGAGTGATCAAATATAAATAAGTGAATATTTTGAATAAGACATGAATATGTTTTCAATTTTAAAGAGCACTCTGAATAAGAGTGAAGCCCTAATTGTCGAGTGTCACAATAATCTAATGGGAGATATAAATAAAAATTATAGAAACATGTACCAAGTTTGTAAAAGTGAAACCTTAGACATTGAGTTTCACTAGACTCTAACGTGATCTGCTTGCCGTTGCATGAGTCACACAACTGTAGATGAATCTAGATTTGATTTGAAACTTTGAAACTTTAAAACTTTTGAAATTAAAAATTTACAAATTAGTAACATGAACATGGATAAGTATCATGCTCTCTATGCTATACTATATTGATATTGAATGCCAATTTCATTTGTAACTATCTAAAACTTGTAATTTGTAACTATTTTGCACATTCCCATGTATATACATCAAGTATATGTGAATATGTATTCAAATAATTTTAACAATGAGTGCACATACATGTCATATGCTCCCATAATTTAATTTTTTTTGAATCATATTCTATTTTTATATAAATCTAAAATTTGTTGCGCATGAAGTCTTGAATTCTTAAGATAAGCCCATTTTGATGCCCCCTTTTGAGATGAGAGATGTAGCATACAAGTCACTAATCTCAAAAGAGCATTGTAAAATATGTGAAATATGTAATCATGTAGAATATTTTGAACATTTAAATTTTATTACATCATAGTTTTGAATATAACATTGATTTGTTTATGAAATGTGTTAGATATTTATAAAATTGAAGCACATAAGTAGTGTGTGCATGATATGTATCATGACACAAACATAAAATTAATAAGTAGAAGCGATGCATGATATGAATCATGGAACCATAGTATTGAACAATGATCATAATATGTCATGTAATTTGAAAATAATATGACATAGAAGGTGCATGAGCCACATACAAGGAACATGTGAATGCCACATAAAATCACAAGGCCAAAGGCTACATATAAATGACATGATAATAACATTTAAGGAAGAACATGTATATGTTATACACACAAGGGAAAGAGCTGAACACAAAAAGAAAACAAGTCCTCACTTATTATGTATTAAAATAAGAATGTAAAAAGAAGTATAGAACAAATGAGACTAGTCTACATCAACCATATGTATTAATGTCATTGTTAAAAAATATCAGTCATGTAACATAATGTAAAGTATGAGTGATTAGCAAAATAATTGTTTGATATATTACTCAACATGGTAAAAAAGGTTGTGAATAGATAAAATTTATTGAAGTATTCATAAATAACAAAGATATGCCCTAACTTAGCAATGTTGTTGGGTAAAAAGGGAAGCTCGACATTGAAAAACTATGTAATAATATGTCTTGTATCACACTCACACACTTCATAAAAAATATTATGTATTTAAATATAAATGAAATATGTGATCTACTTAACATGAAATAGATAACATATGTAAATAAGTTATATGCAAGCAAAATAAGATAGATATACAACTTGTCTTACTTAGTAATATCTAAGCTCGGAGAAGGTAGTCAACTATCATTCGCTTAGCAATACTTTGTTATATTAGGGTCATGACCCATTATTGATCCATTAAATCTAACTAAAGGATATTTTATTACATAATGTCAAAGGAGAAGTTTCCAAGGCCTCTAGTCAAATGTCATCATGTAACAACCCTAGCTAAGTCTTATAATGTGATAATGAAACTTAGATAGTCTACTAAACTAACATACAAGCTAATATAGTGGTCACCAAAGATTATGGCACAAATGGAGAAGATAATCAATAACCAAAGATAATTCTATTCAAGATAATATAAAAGTAATCTAAGTAAAGAGAGATAAAATTCAATCCATTAGTTATACAACATCTACTTAACCAAAAGATGAAGGGCTAGGAGTATAATTACCTTGTTGAAATGAATCCATCATGCCTAAATCTCTCCCTTGAATAATGGTGCTTTACAAGAGGTTGTTGTGGCTTGTAAGGATAAAAATAATAGATTATATCTAGGCTACAAGACTTCTCCTATGCATTCAATACCTCCACAAGACAAGTGCTACTACTCCAAGATAAAAACCTAAGTAATAAAACCTCCAAATGATAGTATAAGAATATTTTTGAGCTGTAATGATGTATAATAGAATGACCCTCTTTTTAAAATTGAATTTAAGGGGGTATTTATAGCCAAAAGTTGACCCTAAACCCTCCCAAGAATTTAGTTGATAAGGTTGGCCAACTTGACCTTGATTGGTGATAAATAACACTGTTAGCTCTCAAATTAGGTTGGCTTAGGCCGATGGAGTTCCATAACATGCATTAAATTCCAAACAAGGTTGATCGGGTTGACATGGTAGAAAAATTAAGTAAAAATGGTGTTTTCTTAGGTAGGGGCTATTTTGGATAGTGAATTAATTTTGGGAGTGTATAAGCAATTTTTAATACTTAAGAAATTGGATAAGGATAGCTTGTAGTGGTTTTAAGTAATGGTATAGGGGCCAACAATCCTGTGAAGTACCAAAGGTTTGCCAACCCCTTTTCTAGTGTAGTTTTTAAGACATGCACTCAAAGAGATTGAGACTTGATAGGTTCCCTAAAGAAAGAAAGAATCAATAACTGATAAAGTTTAAAAATATTGTGTGTATATATAAGTAATCTAGAAACATTTTGAAAATTCTAGTAGGTCATGATTTTGAATTTTTACCACGTATGATTTTTTTTAAATTTTTTGAAATATATATTTTTAATATTTTTTTTGAAAGTAAGGCTTCATAAATAGAAGAAATGGGAGGGATTTGAAAAATCTAAAAGTTAGTGATAAAACATAGTGTGGAAAGAAATAAGACAAGAAATATTCCCGCAATATATGTATAAATATTTATAGCAATTTAACACATATTATTGATATCGATAAGAATGCACATCCCCCAAATGAGAAAGAAACTATGTGTGTTCATGGAGAATGTAGAAGCAGATATATGCAATAATGTAAGTGCAAATTAAGCCATGTATTGATAAATATTCCATAATAAGCACATGGATTGTCATAGAGAATATATATGGAAAACATTGTCATATAATTGTGTTGGGGTTGTTTGAAAATTAAGAGGGTAAGTGCCCAAATTGAAAATAAAGCCAATGTCTAGAAGAATGTATAGATTTTGGTATTTTGATATATATGGGACACTTTCATTTGTGTATGCTTGAATTGTGTTGTGTTGGTGTGAATTCATAGACTTTGAACTAGTTCATATTATTATTTTTTTGGAATTTGAGTATTACAAATTAATTAAATTTTCAACTTGATGGGAAAATGATTATGATATAATCCATTGCTATTTTATTGCTTGTATATGTAGTTGTTGGTTCATCATGCATATGTATTTCCTTATGCTCAGTTTGAAACTGCTTTGACTTGGAAATCCATACTTGTGTAGGTAACTTAGTTGGTATCTTTGGATTTTGTAAATTTTGTACCTTAGAAACCTCTTGTGTTAATGTTTTTTTTTCATTAATTATATTGTTAATTTGATAACTATCAATGGTATCATTAATTTGATGTTTGTCATTTACAATTTTTTTGAGACCATTGTATATTGTATTAGATTTTTTTTATAAATCTTGTATTTAACATTTGGATATTTGGAAGACAAATATGAAGACTCAATTAACTTATTATCAATTTTGTGAAATGAGATAATTAATTTATTTTTAAGTTATTTTAGTTTTTTTGTAATGCATAAAAATCACTATCACACTATCTTTTAATGCCATGATAAGTACAAAATGGTTAACCCTTAATTTTTTTCAATCGATAAAGATGGTGATAGTAGTTAGGGTATAGTTTAATTAATATTTTGTCTAGTAATGTATTTAAAATATTATGTGTGTGATCATTAAAATTAAATTTGAGTGGTTACATGTTTTTTGATGTAAATTAATAAATATGATTAGTAAATTTATGAAGGGAT
Source organism: Torreya grandis (assembly GCA_037957365.1). Lineage (NCBI taxonomy): Eukaryota > Viridiplantae > Streptophyta > Pinopsida > Cupressales > Taxaceae > Torreya > Torreya grandis. Next base: position 2,820,103 of record JARHVA010000127.1, read on the forward strand.
ATTTTACCTTTATGTAGGACTTTGACTTGTTCCAAGGTAGATTCAACATTATATCTTGGATTATGAAAATCAAGATGTGCCTTATTATTAGGGATTTATTTAGCGTGCATGTTGTTATAAGATAATTTATAATTTTATTTTTATATTTGATTGAAAATATGTGCATCAATGTTAGATGCTTCGAAATTTTTATGTGTATTTTATTTATGTACTTCAATGTCCCCCAGTCATATTGTTTGATACTTGAACAAGAATGTTTAATGTTTCTTTTGATTTACAAATAAATTTTAATAAAACACTAAATGATTGAATATTGATTTAGATTTCATAATATATAAAATCTAAATGTAAAATACAAAGTTTAAAATGAGCTATAAATAATAAGTTTCTAGGTAAATAAATGAACTTAGCTCAATCTTGATTTTTGTTGACTATGTAGGTTGACCATTGGCAGTAAACTGATTAAAAATATCTTTGAATTATATTTCACCTAAAATTAGAATTTTTTGATGAATTGGGATATGAGCAAACTAGGAGGATAGGCTTATATTGTAGCCTTGTCCTTTGACTGCAATAATATCCGAGTTGATTATATAGGTGAATTTCCTATTTAGGTGTGTGAGACTATCTAAGAGGGTATATAGAATACCTGTGAGTGTTAATGTGAAGTGTGAAATTACTTTTAATATCAAGCCACCATTCGTACATAATATAAATAGAGATCAAATGCCAAAGGGGAGGAATTAGGTAAGGGGAATAGTTGAACTATCTCCACAAAACACCACATAATCTTAGTGATACCTACATATCCCAAAAGGGCCTTAAGATGATGTATCTCTCCCTCCTAGAGTGAGTGCATGAATCTTGATATTTTTTATATGAATGAAACTAAATAAATTGACTTGGATACATGAAAATGAGCGTCCTTGACCAGAAATAAAATAACTCCAGACTTGGCCTATGGTTTCTATAATAAAATAATATAAATTTAAAATCTTAGTGCTCTTTTTTTCAATGTGCAATGATTTTTTGTAATGTCTTTCCATGTGGTGTATTGAGTGACTTTTATGTTCTTATATAGTGGTAAATTCAAAATATTTTTGTTAACCAAATTTTCTAAAATCGTGGGAAGGCTGACATGGAGCATCTCAAACTAGAGAAATGACTATTGGAACACTGAGGACAAGGGCCCACTAATGGATAGGGCCAACTTGTGGTCCTATATTCTTAGTGTGGTCTTGTCCCAAAAGGTCAAGGATTGCTAAAACTTATCTAACAAAATATGTAAGTAGAATAAAAATGTTTGAATGATGTTTTCAATGTTTTCAAGATAATAATTAGAATAATGAAGTCTCTCATAAAGATTTCAAGTTAAATAAATGGTGAATAAGTCAATTAAGGTAAAGATGTCAAGTTTAAACATTTTCAAGTACTTAATTATTAAATTTACATATCTACAATAACAATACATCTCAAATTTAAAAAATATGGATACCAAAGCAACAACATCAAAATATAGATCATAGATATGAACATGTTATACATACTTCAAATATGGAAAAAGGACATAAATAATATCTATTACAAGTGCCAAAATTAATTAATACATGTAAAAATATATCTAAGAATATAGAGCTACAAATATAGTATCAAAATAAAATTATAAATAATAACTAATATGGTGCATAATTTCTATTTACATTAGGGTTTTTAACTTGATCTATAGTTTACAAATAAATTAATTACATGCATGCATCACAAATTAAATTAGAATTAACACATTTCAATTAGAAGAGAATAATAAAATATATCAACATACTATATATTAATGTCATCACATGAACTAAATTATCATATAAAACACTTCTAAAGAACATAAACAATAAAAATTTCTACATAAGTATAATGTAAAAACAAATATATCAAAGTCTATATAAATATATACCAAATTTTTAATATGATATGACTATGACATATACAAGTTCAGTCAATAATGGGCTCATTTCCATGTACATCTTTGTAGCATGGGCCACAATTGAGGATTCAATATGGATAGGATCAAATGCAGGAAGAAATTATCTATTGTAGAAGTGAAATCAAACATGAGCTAGAAGAAGAATTAATAATTCATCAATTGATCATTAGCTAAAATATATCTAGGAAAGGTACATATATAGGTGGAAGATAGACATGATCACATATTTTTTTGAATGTGGGATTATCTTCCCCAATGACCTAAAATAATACCTAAGCAAGATAAATAAACATGTGTAGATGAAAACTATTAAATAAAATAAAAACCTACACTAACACCCTCCATCAAGCGTAGCTTAAGTAGATGGATAATTAGGTCCTTACACTAAGGCCTAATGAGGTACCCAATTATGTAGAAAAACACCCCCATAGGAGGATTATGGAGCTATCCAAACCCAAAGAAGAGCCTACAAATGAATATACTTGCTCTTAGTGAAAGGTTTCATGAATATATGAGTAACTTACTTTGTAGTCTGGATGTAATAGAGATCAATGAATTGATCATGAATAAGATCTTGAATGAAATACATGTGAATCTTGATATACTTGTTTTGTTGATAGAGGACTAGATTCTTATAGATCTAGATCATGATTTGGTTGTCATAAAATATGAATGTTGGTCATCAAAATTGGATGCCACACTCTGAGAATCCCCTAAAGCTAAATAACCTCAGTGGCAAAATTAATAGCTCCTTTATATTCTAACTCTATAGAATATAAAAAAATAGCATTCTAATTCTTGCTTGACCAAATAATTAGTCTTGAACTAAGGGATAAACTATAGCCTGAAGTATACTTGTGATTCTAAATATTGCTAGCCCAATCAAAATCTGTATACCCAATAAAGTCAAAATCAATGCCTACTTCATAGTCTAAATGTAGTGGAGAATATGTTTAGCTAATTTCCAATGCAACTCATGTGGTTCCTACATAAATATAGAGACCATGCCCAATACATATGAAATATTAGGTCTAGTGTGTGTAAGATAGATGAGACTACCAATAAGTTGTATCATCAATCAAAGGAGGTGGACAATCAACCTCAAGATTCACTCTAGATAGAAAGGGAGTTGGATATGGATTATAGTTATCCATGTTAAACCATGAAAGTAAATCGAGATCATACTGGGATTGCATAATATCCTAAAGTTAAACTGAGCAATTTCAATTTTGAGGAAGTAACATAATAAGCCCAAGTTAATCATTGAGAACCTGTTAGATAAATCAAATTTTACTACTGTAATGGTGGATGAATAACTCCCTATGATCAATAGGTCATCCACGTAAAAAACTAAAATCAATAGTATATAATCTTAATATAAAATGTAGACATTTATATTAGAATGACATCTAGTAAATCTAAACAAAAGAATAAAGACATCCATTCTGGCATACCAAGCTCAAGGAGATTGTTTGAGGCCATAGATATATTTTTGAAGTTTTAAAACTAAGGAATAATCTTCCAAAAATTCTTTTTGTTACTCCATGTATATTTTATCTTTGAGGTCACTATGAAGAAAAATAGTCTTTACATCCATCTGATAAACATCCCAAAAAATGTGTTATGGTAATAGCAAGAGTGAGTCAGATTGAGTTCATTTTGGCAGTAGGGGTGAATGTCTCATTATAGTTAATGTTAGGTACTTGAGAAAAACACTTTGCTACCAAACATGTTTTGAACTTGTCTATGGACCCATATGCTATACATTTTGTTTAGTAGATCCACCTACATCTAATAAGTATCTTTTCATTATGAAGAAGGACTAAATCTATAGTGTTGTTCCTTAACAATGAGACATACTCCTCTTCCATTGTATCATCCCAATCAGGAGTGCTTGATGCCTCATAAAATGACTATGGATCATAAGTAGATGTAATAAATGCATGTGGGGCATTATAGAATTATGAACATGTTCACTTGGTGTCTGATAGATATTCAACCCAATGGCCAACACTTTGTAGTGTCTATCTAGCCTAGAGCGGACTAGTGATCAAAGAGTCAAGAAGAGATTACTCATCCTATGAATATATTATGGGAGAAGGAGGAAGGGATTACCCATCACTACTTTCATCATCATAACTATAAGAAGAATTCAGATCATCAAGAAGCTACTTAGGTAGATCTGAATCAAAAGAATTGTCATCAAATCTTATTGCATGTAAGGAAGAGGGAGAAGTGTCAAGTGTGGAGTTTGATAGACCCTCATGAAATTAAATACTTCTATGAATGAACAAATAATGAGTGGTAGGATGGATAAGCCTATATCTCTTAACACCCTTAGGATATCCAATGAAGATATAAGGATGAGTTTGAGGTTCCATTGCTTTATATTTATTCTTAAGAATGTGGACCATAACAAGAGATCTAAAAACTTAGAATTGTTTAGTTATGGGTATCCAACTACTACATGCTTCAAAAAGAGTGACTCCCTTCAAATTTTTATGACAAACCTAGTTCTAGATATAAAAAACATAGTTGATGGACTTGGTCCAATATTGAGGTGCAAGAGACTTGGAATGTAGCATACAATTGGCCATTTCCTTCAAGGACCTATTCTTGAAATCTAAAACACCATTTTTATAAGGACTATATGAAACTATAAGCTATAATTCAATCCCATATGAAGTGGAAAATTGATGAAAATGATTACTGACATACTCACCACCATTATCAATGTGCAAAATATTGATGGATTTACTTGATTATTTTTCTATAAGTGCCTTGAAGTCCTAAAAATGATTAAATACCTTATATTTATACTTAATAAAGTACACCCAAGTATACCTTGAGAATTCATTGATGAAAGTAAGCATGTATTTAACCCTTTTTAATAAAGGAGCTAAAAATAGACCAGCAATGTCACTACGAACTAGCTTAATATCTATATATATCTCCATGATTTGCCTTTGTCATACTTTTCTTCAAGATGCTTATCAAGTATGAAACCCTAAAAAATTCCATCAGAAAAATGAACTTGTGGAAAACATAAAACCATGTTATGATGAATGATTTTATCTAGATACTAATAGTTGAGATGGCTAAGTCAATCATGCCATAATTTACTCACCCCATCTGAATGAGTGAGTAGTGCAGTAAAGGGTTGACCAGGAGTAAAATGTGAGAAAGTATAAAATCAAGACTAGTGATCTACTTTCTCAAATTCAACTATGGAGTCATTGTTTACTTCCCTAATAACCATAGATTAGGTGTGAACTCAACTCTCTTGTCTGAACCAATGTGAGTGATATGATTAAAAAATAGGAAATTGGTGGATAATTAGGGAACACATATAACATCATGAAATATCTCATAATTCACTTCAAAATAACCTCTCCCACTAGATTCTATGGAAGTATCATCACCCAATAATATGGAAGGCATAGAACAAGGTTCTAAGGATGAAAAAAGGTCTTGTGATGAAGTCATGTGGTGTGAAGCACTAAAATAAATAACTCATGTGTAAGGTTGAGATGCAACTGGAACAAGTGCTTTGCGATTTCTATTATCTTTGGCCTTAGAAGACTCATGTGTGATGAACTTTGATTGGTAGAATCAACAACACTGATATTGTGATTCTCACGCATCTTTGTGAGATGGTCAATCTACTTCTTCATGCACTTGGTTTCACCATGCCTAGATTTATTAAAATAAGCACATGTGAGTCACTCTTTATTGGGTTTTCCATCTGAAGAGGAGGACTATTTTGATGCTTTAGACTTAGCATTAGATTTTTGACCCTTTTTTTTGGGTCCTTCTTGTTCTATTTCTTCTCCTTACTACTAGAAGACTTATGTTGGTCATAACTCATAATCAAGCAATGTGATTTGAAGGAATTTTTGGTACCCATTCAATAATATTGTATTACTCCTACCTCAAAAAAATCATCTAAGGATGGCATGGTCCATATAACTCTAATGGCATGTTTGGTGGTGTGGAAGGTAGAAACGAAGACATAATAGTCAGAATTCAATTTGGCAAGGATAAAAATAATTAATTGATCATCATTTTTATCTATGATGCATAGTTTCAACTAAAACCTAAGTGATTTTAATTTTGTGAAAAATTCATGTATAGTGTCAAATTTGCCTAGGATCAAAATGATGAGCTAATTCTCCACCTCATGACCTCTCATTATGTCCTGCTTCTCAAAGAGTGTTTTCAATTTGGTCCACTCTCCATTAGGATTAGTTACAGATTTAATATGAAAGAACAAGTCAAGAGACATAAAAAAACATATTAAACTATAGGATTTGTCACTTCTACTATAAAACTTCACTTTCTATGCATCCAATGTCAGTTCGATTTATGTACCCATAGTGATCTAGTGTAAGCCTTTACTCTTAGAGGATTTTTTTAGACTTTTCACTTGTGATAGTTGAACAAAGTAATAAACAAAACTAGTTTTAGATCCATTTCAGTAAGTAGGTATGTGCTAAACTGAGTGTGATATAAAGATAAAGATGTGCACCCCCAACAAAACTATAGAGGATTAATTTTACAAGGCTTGAGAATATTATTAATGTGTAGAGCTAAAAAAATTTTCACATTAAAAAATATTTCTAGTTTTAGATCCATTTCAGTAAGTAGGTATGTGCTAAACTGAGTGTGATATAAAGATAAAGATGTGCACCCCCAAAAAAACTATAGAGGATTAATTTTACAAGGCTTGAGAATATTATTAATGTGTAGAGCTAAAAAATATTTCACATTAAAAAATATTTCACCTAAAAAGGAGTTATTGGCTAAAAGTTATGGAAGTTTGATGGTTTCTTTCTCTTAAAATAATTCTCCACTTTGCATAAATTTTGGGTGTGTAAAATAATTGACTCAAAGTTAAGCCCCCTTGGGTTGGTTATGACTAATGGATAAATTCCCATATGATTAGGGGATAAGGGATATAATTTAGAAATTAGACTTGTAGTCCCTTGGTGTGGTCATCATAATTTCCTATCAAATTTATAGTAACCCATTACACTCATCAAAGTGATGGGCTACACGAGTAGTGGAAGTTTCTAAAATCAAGGTTGTGGACTGCCACTATAGGTGAGAGTTCTAGTGTTAGACTTATAGATTGATAGATTATTCATAAATTTTGGTAGATACCAGGGGTACTCAAAACTCTTAACATGTTAGGATTATGGCATCAGAGATAGTGTTACTTTTAGGTGCTAGAGGTTATGAGAGTTCTAGTGGAAAAATTTTAGCCATCAGAGGTAGGACCTCCCCATGTAATTATTGGGATGGGGTGAAACTTTAGAATTTGTCAGTGGTTTTAGTAGTGCTAGACTTATAAGAGATTTTGGAAATGTTGGGAAGGCTAAAAAATCTAACATAAAATATTCAAGGGCTCTTTTTAGGCTCCAAAAAGGTGGGAGGCTCTATTAATGTTGAGAAGACTAAAAATTCTAGTAGGTGCGTACATGTATGAAAACTCTGATGAAGAGATGCAAGCAAGTATAACAACTTTACCAAATATAAAATCTCTATATTTGGTATGATTATGAAAAATATACCAAAGACCCACTAAGGATCTATAAAAACCTAGAAAATATTTTCCCATAAGACCCTAGATGGTACAAATTTACATGAAATCAAGGGAAATGCCTTGAAACCCTCCATAATAGCTAAAATTGGCTATCATGAAAATAGGTCATATTTACAACTGATTCTAAGATTTTTACACCTTCTGAATCTAATAAAATAATCCATTTATCATGAAAACCTATCGGATGATGTATTACCATCAAAATACACCTTTCACTTATTCTTTTTCTAAATCTAGATTAGCACAGGACCTAGAAAAAGAGTAAAATCTAAGAGAGTGTGAATCTTCAATGTGATAAGTCAATGAATGGTATATCTTTGACATGTAAGTTAAAAATTAAGATTTCAAAATAGGAACTATGACATTTAATTACCAAAAATACTCTATTACCATGTCAAAGTGGGCCATAGTCAAGGATTAGGTCTAGATATGATCGAATGAATGCATAAATTACATGTAGAAGTGAAATCAAACATGAGCCATAAGAAGAATCAATAATTTATCAATTGATCATTATCCAAAGTAACTTTAGTAAAGTTAAATATATATGTGGAAGATAGACATGATCACATATCCTCATGAATATGGAATTATCTTCCCCAATGACCTAAAATAACATCTAAGCAAGCTAAATAAACATGTGTAGTGAAAAACCATTAAATGAAATAAAAACATCCACTAAAAATCTATAAATCCCTCCACATCCTAAAAAATCAATAAGTGAACATGTGATAATGAGGCCCCACATTTATCCAATTGTGATCATGAAAGAGGTCAACTCTTCCTCTCAAAATCCTCATAAATGCCCTCTCATGCCTATAAATCTGCATGCTCATGTTGTAGCTATACATACTTATTAAACACACTCTAGCCTATATCCATCATGGGAGGAGGAGGGGGAATCTAATGTATCATAATCTCTGCCCTAAGCTGGTCACCCTTGATGTCACTACATCTCTCTGAACTCTCAAGTCATTATGCTCGATTGTAGCTATAATTTAGGCCTTAGTAGCTATCATTGTTCAATCAAAATAGGGGGCATGATCACCCATAATATTAGTCACTCAATCCAAAAGTCTAACAAGAACCATATCACCACACACATGTCACATCAACACTCAGAGGGATGTATATATAATGGCCATCTAGTACTCATTATTCCTTACTAAATAAATAATACATGATATCAATATCAAAGATATCACAGTAGTTAAAACTATGCAAAAACTACTCAATATACATATACATACTTGCAAGAGGAACATGATGTCCAAAAAATGTTGTTTCACATGCATCTCCCCCACCCTATGCCTTAGGGTCATCCTCTACCAAAACTAGAAATAAAATAGGTCACTGACTATCCTATGTATGTTGGTGTACAACTAATGTCATTTACATCAAGAATTTCAGTAGCACTAGGTTAGATCTTATTTCTTTCTCATAGTGGATCTCTCACAAATCATCTCCTTACATAAGGTGTCAGGGCCACATCCTATGTGATACCAAACTATCATGTCAATACTCAAACAAAAAGCATTCATATATATCACCTCATCCTTTGGCCACCCTATAAAACCCTAGTAGGGTTGTCACATAATAACATCTATAGACAATAAATCTATTATCTATTGACACTCCATTGTCCCCCTTCTTAGAACATAAGATGTACTAACCCACTTGCTAGCATACACTTATGGATGTACCCATCCACCACGAGGCAACCCTTTAAAATGTATCAAAATGATATGATTTTAGGCCCAATAAAGTAATAGGTTAGCTAAGCCTAGTCCTCCCCCATACCCCTCTTGAGTAAACCTATCTATGTATTAATGGGCCAATATAGTATGACCCTTAGAATACACCATGCCATGGTCCTCTATATCCTATGCAAACCACTACATCCATTAGTAAATACACATACCATTTCCATCCATTAAAATTAATGATACTTATAGGTTATAGATTAACTTTTACATACATGGAACATTTTCCAATAGGATATTTGACAATAAAATCATGGTATAATTGAGGTCATAACGAGCACCCTGAGCATGATCAACCATATACATTTGTGCATGTGCTATATTCACTATCCCACTATGACCCTATAAGGTCATAGATATATCAATAACTAGTTGCCATAATATCCTCCACACATCTTCTAATGTCACCATCATCTCTCCTATTGAGAGCTAAAAGTGCAATTATATGAATCCCAGTGCTTGGCCAATGTTGTCATCATGTGCATGTCATCGGGCATCATTGATAACTACCTAATATGGCCAAGCTTGGATAAATCAAGTGTATCCCTCTCAATGTCAGTCAATGATAATTACCATACAGTGTCCATCTTGTGAATGTGTTTAAACTCTTGGTCCCAAATATCAACCTACAATCAAAAACATAAAAAATAAGAATTAATAATCTAATACAAAATATATTGAATTTTTTAAGGTATAATAACTAATAAATTATCATTGTTATCATGAATAGGTCCACAATTAAGCCAATAGGTCCACTTCAAATCAGACAAGTTAGTGGTTAGTTATGTGCCCATCCTAGACATGTTCAATCAAGGTCTGGATAGGACCCCTATGGAATGGACGCGACAAAAAAAGTATGAAAATGATTGAAAAATACATAAAAATTATTAAAAATTTAAATACATAAAAAAATAGCTTTTTGATATACTAGGGGAGAACTAGCCTCAAAATATATAATGGCCTCAACTTGATTGAATCTAAGACCAACTTCCCTCCTTTATGTTATTTTCTTTCACTTAGACCTTAAAAATCATAATTTATCAATATGAAGATGAATTGAAAATTCCTTTTTGATAAACCTTTTTATATGGGTTTACTTTTATTTTAAAAATTACAAACTTTGTAAGTAAGTCCTCTCAAACTTGTGCACATGATATCATGAACGATACATATCAAAATCACTCCTTATGAGTTGCATTAGAGCACACACAATGTAATTTTTATGCAAGGTAATATTTTCATCATGCCAATTAAACTTTTTAAAATTAACAAAATTAACACTTAGTTACCTATATCAAATTTTCCTACATATTATTTGTTATCTTAAACTTCTTTTGCTCTAATCATTACCTTTGACAATCTTGCATACAAAAATACTCATCGAATTATAATGATTTCTCTTCAAAATGGTCACAATGCTAATATGTCAAAACAATAAAAAATTAATATTCTATATAATAAAACAAATTAAGATTTTATCAAATGTATTTCAATATGTATATTTTTATTCTTTTTATATGACACATTTGATACTCTCACCTTTCACATTGAAATGAGGGCATGCATTAGGATTATCAAAAAATAATAAGCTAGCACAAATAAAATTCTAGTACATAGTTCAAAAGGTTAAAATCATCCACACACAACAAATTTGTGAAATGGATCTTATATACTCTTGATAGACTCTACATATTGAACACATCTGCAAAATAATTAAAAGATCAAAATTATAGGTTGCGTTAATTATAGTTACATTGGAGCATATAGGTGCATGACATTATATATCACTTGGCATGGATATATGGGGGGAATGATGCCTATTCATGCTCAAATATACATTTTTGAAAGTTCAAAAGGCATGATACTTGTTCATTCACATTTTCAAAGTTCAAACTTAAAACTTAAAGGGGGCATAATACTTGTTCAGGTGCATTTTCAAAGTTAAAAGTTATAGTTTCAAATAGAAATGTGGTCATATTGGGGACATGAATATTATTCACTCTCTTTCTATCATGAAAATATTATCTAGATACATCTATAACAATGTAATTAAATTTATTACATGTAATGTACGTTGGAGTCTAGTGACACTCAATGACCTTGACATTACTTATAACAAGCCTATTATGTAGTTTCATCTTATATTATGGGTGATGTGTATTTACGTATGGAAACACTCAATGGCATTGGAATAATTATAGTGAACATACCATGGTTCCACATTCTTGAGGACTATTATAAGGGGTGCTTATTCTCATTCAATAAATTTGGAATATACACATTTACAAATCATGGGCTTGATTAGTTATTTAAAATTGAGACTTAATCATACTTAATTTATCAATAATTAAACATAATTAATTATTCTCTCCAAGTGTTTCTACAAGGGATCACATTTTATCCAAACCTCTTACCTATGGATACAATATAAAATATATATTAGTTACTCAAGTTGATGTGATCATGGGTTCAGTGACAACTGATGAAATATTGCTCTCCCATTATTAGTCAAGGGATTATTCATTTCCTTGGTTAGGAAATGAGTAGGACCAAGAGAACCCTTTGTAAAATATATTAAATAAGATCATTCTCCACATGAAACATAATATAATATGCATACATGTTCTTTTTGTATCTAATGTACCCCACCTTGTAAGAGGGGACCCATTTTTTCCCAAGGTTTATTCATCATTTGAGTTATGCATGTGTATATGTATAAATTTGATGTTTTAGACTTTGAATTTCGTTTGGGTGTACCTTTTTCCATTAGGAATTATTAAAACTAATCTATTAATGAAAAAATTGGAATTTTTTCCATGTATGATAGATAGTCAGGTCTATTTATTTGATTTATTTTATTCAAAGTTACTTATTTGATTTCTTTTATTCAGCATTTTGGTCTTTAGAAACTTTTTAGTCAAGAAATTTATTTTGAATTTTGTTCCAATTGATATATTTTTGATCAAAAAATTAACTTTGGATCATTTTGTTTGACACTTATTATGTGGTAGCTTTACTTTAGAAGGTTTTAGTCTTCAATAACTTTTTCTTTGACAACTTTCATTCAGAAGGTTTTGTTCAGGAACTTTCTCTAGGATAACTTCCTCCTGAATGACAATCTCCCCAAAGAAAACTTGGTTGTTGGGAACTATTACTTATTTGAATTTCATTTGGGTAATTTTACTTCAATGAATATTGGATAAATCTTCCTGAATGAATCTCTTTGAAGAGAATTATTCTCTTTAAGGTATTTTATTCAGAATCCTAGGCTCACCATATCATACCATTCATCCTGAAGGCAAAGGTTGACCCCCAAAGTAAACCATATAGTTACAAGTGTCAAAATAAAAAGTCACATCATGGTACCTTGAATGAGTAATCATCCTATATGGCATGCCCATTAGGCCTAAGTGTTCAAGTTTGAATTGAATGAAGGTGACGAGATCATAGATATTGGTGATTAATAGAACATAAACTAGAATGAATGCAGAAAGCTATAACATCAAGCTCCTAACCAATTTCACCTCATTTTATTTTCAAAAAATTGAGTGCATATAACCTTATGTAATTTTAAAATCCCTATTTACATCTAAAATAAATTGCAATTTGTGTAACAAAATTTTAGACCACCATTTTCAAGAGCTTGAATCACACCAACATCAACCAAAAACAATAGCATCTTCATCCAAGGCATACACAGGAGCTCCACCACCATCCAAGTTTTCCATTAAGGATTCCATATAATACTTAGACAAGGTTTTTGATGCAAAAAATGTTTTATGGTCTCCATGCTAATTACTCAGCTCTATGGGAAGTCATAAATAATGTTGATCCATTTGATTGTGAGGAGGATGTCTTAGCAGAAGATAAATAAGTTGCAATTAAATTCATTCCATTCAAGTACCAGGAACTCCACTATGTAGTTACCAATATAGAACTCATGTTATGTATTGACCTGTTTCAAGACTTATTCTTTGAAGGGAGAATTGTAGATGGTGGCTATTTACACTACATCACCAATAACACATTCATTACATACATCCCAAGTGATGTGTTCATGAGGTATTTATGTTTTCCAATATATATGATACATTTCAATTACATAGTATGGTTACTTGGAATAAAATAAATAATGTGAAACAAGAAATAGGGAAATGGCTTCCCCTAGGTGAGACTTTAATAGTCAAATAAACTACCAAGAACCCCGTGCCCATCACTTAGTTTCAAATGGGAATTCATATTGGCAAGGCATTGTTAAATTGTTTGTTTGGACACCCAAGCATTAATTTCCTCCATTTAGAATGGATACCCCTATTGGAACTACTCATCACTTTAGAGTGCTCCTATGCATTGGGGGAGGTTATTAGTTTTTGCCTACATGAACAAATACTGTATAAGGACAAGAGGCCTCAAGGAGGTAACTCCTACATGATAACATATATTTTAGATGCAGTTATGGGGACTGTTTATAAACATAATGGGAATTTTTAGAATCCTAATCTTGACTATATAAATAATAAAATATGAAACTTATATTATTTTATTTACATCTATGCATATGTGAGGAATATTGCTAGAATTATAGAGGACCTGTATCCTAAAGTTTGGATGGAAATTCATGGCCAACCTCTATCCTAGATTTAAAAGAGCATCACTAATACACTTGTATATTTGGGTGATTATTGGCTATACCCATATTATACAATTATCATGGTTGTTGGACATAAGGTAGAGCCTATTCAACCCCCCAAATTTATCCCAGATAAAGTTGTCGAGCAAGAGATTGCTTTCCAAATATGGAATGGTATAGATGAGGACTTGATAAAAAGTAAAAAAAACACTTTCCATGACTCCCATATCACTATTAGGAGGATTTAATATACATAAAAAAGACATTTTATAAAGGATGGTAATGCAAGGAAGGCTTATGCCTTGGATACTTTGCCTTATAGGGATTGGGACCCCACAAGAGAGTGCAATAAAAAGTTCACATTCTGGGCATCTAGTATAAGCATGAACCTTTCAACCATGAATTCTTGTTCCTTAATTCAAAAGATGATGAAGAAGTTAAGGAAAGGGATGAGACTACTAGCCTAAGTGAATATTTTTTGAGGGTAATACAAGAAAATACCTCCCTTACACTTGGTCAGGACAAATTTAGAATCCCACCCCTAATGGGATGGAGATCATCTGATTTCTAGAGTGGTAGACCTTTCCAATAGCTATAGGACCAAATTTAGGACCTTTCCAATAAGAGCAAGAGCAAGTTGTAGGGGAAACATCAACTGTTAGAGAGCATGGGGAAGAAAAAGTGATAGGAAAAACATTAGTTACTCCTTAACAAGAGGAATAATATAATCCTCTAATTTTAACATCTATTATTAAATTGAGGAAGGTAAAATAGGAATTAGTAGAAGAGATAATGTAGGATAAGGATAACATTATTGGGGAAGAAACAAAGATTATTAGCTTGGACTCATCCAATGAGGAAGAGATGACACCTATTATGGCTGCTTCAATAGTCATAACATCCAATACGACTCTTCCCTCTCCTACCCAACAAATGATTGCTCCTCAAGCTGAGAGGACAACAATTTTTTATTAAAAAAGTCTAGGGAAGAGAGGCCATAAAATCCATCCATAGAGGCAACAAATGGAGAGGCATAACCTTCAATTAAAATTAGGTCAAGTTATGAAGTGGATGAAGAAGATCTACAATAAGCTAAAGTATTGAGCTTGTAAGGATTGAAATCAAAGGCACCCCTTAGTGGTGACCAATTTGGTAAGGGTGATTTTTTCACTACTCCCCTAGGAATTTATCCTCTTATGTCATTACCAGTTATTTCTTCTACGCCATTGCCAATTTTTTTTACATTTATTCCTATGTCAACATTACCTACTATGCCTATTTTCATTATGATAACCACTGCTCCATCCTCTGCTCCTTCAATATCCACCTATGCTTCCAAAACCACTAGACAACCCATTACCCAAGTGGCAGTCTCCTCTATTCAAATGGGTTCACTACTACCTTCATCAAGACTAGTTCAAACCATGATAGTGGTGGCAACAAAAAGAGCCCTCAAGAAGAAAACTATCTACATTGTGCAACCCATGCCACAGTTAGGGAATGTAGACTGGTCCAAGATAATTTAGCTCTCAATGCCTAAGCCATCCTTTGAGCCTAAACCTAAGTATAAAAAGGATACACAAATAAAATCCCAACCATTAGATCCATCAAAGTTAAATCTTCTAGATTGGGCCAAGGATTTAGAAGCATAAGCTTTTAAAAGGATAAATTTGAAGATCACTGAACTGGCCACTATGATCTCTCTCTTTGATAAAGTGATATTATTAGTGCAAAGGGTAAGGAAGAGGAAGATAGAATATAGAAGTGGTCATAAGGACTCAAGAGGCCCAAGATTGAGTAAGTGTTGCTGATGCTTTAGTTAATAATCTCACTAAACTAGAAAAACATGTAATATAAATTTTAGATGAGATAGAATTGATAAGAGCACAAGATAAAATTAGAAAGTGGGTAGCCTAGACTATATTTGACCAAATTATAAAACAAACTTTGAATAGTTTCAAACAAAGTTTACAAGGACTAACACTAGAGGATATTGAAGTGCAACTAAGTTTAATGAGGAAGAAAAAATTGAAGTGGAGGTCTTTCAGGTAGGCTACCAATATACCAAGATTGAGCATGCAAGGCTAGTAGAATAGGTAGATAGGGTAACCAGACCTCCTCTCCTTGATATGAGCTTAATACAGGTGAAATATTCTAAAAGATATAAACATTATAAGAGTTGGATGTTAAGAATAAAATACCCTCAACACCATCTACTAGTTCTTCAGTTCAAATTCCACCTAATGTGCTAGTTAGAACACCACTATCAACTTCTATCCCTCCTAGATTAACAAGTGCATTAACTCTACCTCCCAACTCAGCTCTAGTTATAACTCCAATTCAAGCTACTAGTTCATCCCTGACCACAACTTTAGTTACCACATCTACTGTAACAACAATTTCAACCCCAGTCACTAGCTTAGCTCTAATTACAATTGTAGTTCTAATAAAAATAATGAAAAGTGTCAAGCAAGAGCCAAGTTAACCTTAGTCGAAGAATATTTTGTATAATTTTGCATGTAATGATTAGAAATATCTATTTAAGTCTTGTTACATCCATGTTGTAATCAAATAAATTATTTTGACCAACATGTACATGTTGCATGTTTGAGGTAAAATAGAAGTTATAACATACATTTTTGTATCGAACTAGAATTTATGTTATAAGTTATATTGATGTAAGAAAAGTTTTGATATAATTGGAGAATGAGGAAACCCCATCACCAAGTCCTTTAAATACATGTAAAACCCTCTTTTCAAAGGGTCAACATTTTTGATCAATATACAAGAATAAATCAATAGATTAATTGTCATGAAATTGTGTTTATTCTTTCTTCTTCCCTTTTTGTGTTAATGAAATTTAATTTTCTTTGTCTGTATCAATTTAATAATTTTGAAGTGTGCTAATGATACAAATGAATCTAATTATTTTAATTAATGAATATTGATCTTAGATATGCAGTAATAATTAAGGGTTGGTAAATTTCATTAGTTTAAGTAATTAGTATAGATTGAGTTAATAATTTGAGGTGTGTAGAAGTATTTCCTTTTGATCGTAATCTAGAATGAGCTATAACTACTCTAGACAAATTTATGATATAAGCTATAACCTCTTAGATAAGGGTGTGCAACAACAACCTTAAAGAGATCAACCTTAAGTTGAGACACTAAAATTACTATACTTGTTTTCCTAGACTATCAATCATGTTTGTTCATGAGTGTGTAATAGATGTAAGTGACAAACACTGGTCTTGGAGATACTTGTCCACTAAAGAAATAGTTTTAGAAAGTAACCTTCTAAGAACACAAAGATTTATTTTTTGCCTTACCCTTCTTTCCATTTTTGAGTTTCTTTGAAATCTTCTCACCATAGAGTAATTCTCTATCCATCCAACTCACTTAGTGATTAATTTCTATTATATTCTACACATCCATCCACAAAACCTGGTTAAACAATCCATAAGCTCAATCTATTATTCCATCACCTAGTTGTTTGAAATGCATACCTAAAACTCATGCCATAGAGTGGAACCTCATTCTATAGAGATCCCAAAATGTTATAGGCTACCTCATTTAATTTTTTGTGGTGTGCATAAAATCAACATCAAAAGATAAGACAAGATGGCACTAGAAGAAGCATACACTTATGTGTTTTCTCAATAGTATAGGTTAGTCACTACATAGAGTTACACTAGAGACACTTGGGAGAGTAACAAGGTCTAGGGCCCAAACTGGTCTTTTTTTTCACTATTGTCAAATCTTAAGAGACCTAGACCACTACCTATTATCCTTGAGATATACTGAGATAAAATACCTTCCCCTGTAAGAAATGTCCCACTTATCAATCTTCCTATGGCTCAACCTTGGTTATTTGGATCTACTATTTCCATCCATGGAGATAAACATGATCTACCAAGGAATTCAAAGAAGTATTTACCTAACTCTCCCCCTAAAATAGGAGTATGATAGAAGAACATATCAAATCTTTTAAGGCTATAGGTTTCAACTAGCCTAGGTTTTTGATGAAGTAAAAACACTATAGTAGTTCAAAAAGAATAATCATAATCTAAGGAACATATAGCCTCTCACCATTTCTACAAAATCTATTAATATAGTTTTTTCCCCAAATCCTAAAGCTGTTAATAATCCTCCTCCTCCAAAAGGGAATTATTAGCCTCAACATAGAGAAGAACAAAGCAAGGGTAGATACAACATTATTGAGGATATGAATAATATCAATGCCAATATTACTCTTCATGAATTGACACAAATCATAAAGCATAAGAAGATCTTATGGAAGTCTATCATAGGCAAGTTTATTATATAAAAGTCCAAAATAGCCAACATAAATGTTATATACAAAAGCAAGTCTGAGGTTCCCACTTTCTTGCTAACCATTCAGGTGTTTGGCAAGAACACAATAATTGTTTGGTATATTATGGAGATTCAACTACTATGATTCCAACCTCAATTTTATAAAATCTTGGTTTGAACCCAATCCCATCTAAGAGGACTGTGTCATAGTTCGATAAGACATTAGTGCCTATTTTGGGAGAGCTTAATGGTGTAAGAATCTAGGTTGCATAAGAACCTCTAGTATAGATGACTATCAACATACTGGTAGTAGATACTCTTAAGGGATATGGGATACTATTGAGAAGAGATTGGTCAAAGATTTAAATGAATCTCTTTCCATGGAATTCTCTCATATTTGGCTACCATGGAGAGGTATAACCAACAAGATTACGATCGATTGAGAGCTAAGGATAAAACATCCTATTACAGGGTACACCACCACCAATGAAGAAGTAAGTTATAAGTCTCTTAGTCTTAGAATTTATACATTTCCTATGAAGCATGAGACACAAGAATAAATTTAGGGCCCTTCCCAATTATGGACCCTCCATTTCAATGGATCAAGATCCAAACAAGGATTGGGTATTAGTATCAAGTTGGTTGACCCATAAGGGAAGAAATACCTAGCATAATATAAGCTCCAATTTCCATGCACCAATAATAGAGTAGAGTATGAGGCCTTGACTTTGGGATTATAGTTTGCCCTAAAAAATAATGTCAATGAGATGATGGTATATGGATACACATAAATGGTGATTAACGAGGTCAAGAATAAGTACTAATGAAAATTTTCATACTTAAGGAAGTACAAGCATAGATATTGGGATTTATTCGAGTCATTCGATAATTTTAATATAGTGTCTATTTCAAGAGAACAAAATTAGGCTATTGATTCACTAGGCCACTTCAATAGCAAATTTGGAACCCCTATAGGAGTCAAAAGTGCATAAGTTCTCCATTAAATTTGTATGATATTCCTTAGTACCAGAAAATGTTGAAATTTTTTAGGTGTTTGATGATGATCAATAGATCATCCAATTTTTGAAAAATTTAGGACAGTTAAAATCTCAAATAATTGATGATGAGGAAAGAAGGCATATGTGCCATAAAGAATTAGATGAATAGGATGTTATCCAAATAAAAGAGATTCATCTCCCACTAGGGATGGTCGCCTTGGAAAGGGAATTTGATACAGATCCTTGAGCACAACAATAGAGGTAACTCAAGGTTAATGAAACCATATTCAACTCAAAAAGCATAGGTGATGAAAGGAATACACACCTTGTTAATATTGGCTTAAGCTGCATTCCAAATGAAAGGTATAAGGTCAAGGAATTGATTATTAGGTATAAATATGTAATTGCACAAACCTATGATGACTTAGAAATATTCAATCCAAAATTCATCACCCATACAATTCCACTTAAGCTAGATCATAAACCATTTAGGTAAATACAAAGATCAATTAATCCTATCCTAGAACTATTGATCTAGAAAAAAATAGAGAAATTGCTAAGTTCCCAGATAGTTTTTCCTATCAGGCATTTAATTTGGGTGGCTAATCTAGTTCACTTCAAGAAGAAGAGTGATGAAATTAGGTTTTATGTTGACTTCAGAAACCTTAACAAAGCTTCTGAGAAAGACAATTATATTCTACCCTCTTTAGATGAGGTGATACAAACTATGAGTGGTTATAGAATGATGTCTTTCTTTAATGGATTTTAAGGAATAATCAAGTAATAATAGAATCAAAGGATAAAATAAAAACTTCATTGATAAAAAAATGGGGAACAAGTGCATACAAGTGAATGCCATTTGGGCTAATCAATATTGGAGCTAATTTTCAAAGAATGATGGATCACACTTTCTAGGGAATGATAAGCAAATGAATTATTATATACATGGATGATATTGATATTTTATCTAAGAATACATTTGATCATATCGATCATCTTCAGTCCATTTTTGAAAGGTACAATAATTTTTGTATCTCACTAAACCCCAAGAAGGGTATATTTGGCATTATTAAAGGCAAGTTGTTGGGACACATTATCATTAAAGATGAGATCACTATTGATGTAGATATAATCCAAGGTATTTTAAAGATAATGTTCCCAAAAAAAAAAGGAGCTCAAGTACTTTAGGAAGATTAATTTTGTGAGAAAATTCATATCAGGATTTGTATAGATTATCAAACTCCTAAATGTAATTTTCACACAAGATGCTAAATTAGAGTGGACACTTGAAGCTAAGAAGTATTTTCAAGACATAAAGAAGGTTACTTCACAGTTCCTAGTACTTGTAAGCACAAATTTCATTAAAGACTATTTTTTGTACTCATTCACTTCAAAGCATACCATTGTTGCCATACTTACATAGAATAGGGAATAAATTAAATACCCTATCGATTTTATCAGAACCAACTTGAGAGATGTAGAGCTTAGATTTTCCCTGATTATCAAGAAAATATTTGCCCTTCTCAAAATAGTTAATAATTTTAGACATAGTCAAAATAGTTAAGATTTTTTTAATAATACCATCATCATTATACTAGATCTTGATATCAAGCTTATGCTAAGACAAAATGAATTTGGAGAGCATAAGGGAAAATGAATGGAAAAATTGCAAGAGTTTGATATTGAAATTAAAACTACCAAGATCATCTGAGGATAAGGCATTATTCAATTGATAACTAAACCAAAACCATGCATAACCATCAAATAAGACTACCAAATACAAGTTTCCCAAGAGGATTGGTATTCGGGTATTATTCAGTTCTTACTCACTGGAACATGCCCCTAGGAACTCAAGAGAGAGAAAAAGAAATCATTGAGTCTCAAATTTTCTCATTATATGACCAAAAAAGGAATCCTCTACATGAATCCATTATAAGATTTTGGAAAATTTGCATCAAAAGATTAGTAGTGGCCATCCATATGTCAATACTATAGTCCATAAAATAATCAAAAGGGGATATTATTGGCCAACAATCTTCAAGGATGCTCACTTCCATGTAAGTACATGCCATGAATGCCAGGTCTTGGAAAAAATAAATGTGCATGCAACAATTAACCTATAGACTATGATTGAAGGTAAGTCATTTACCTAATGGGGATTAGATTTAATCAGTGTTATAAACTTGAATTATTTAGTTGGGCATAATTTTGTGCTCATTTCTATATATTATTGCATTGGATGGACTGAGGCGGCAACCATCAAGAACTCAATAACCCAAAATGTGATTAGTTTCCTTGAAGAGCATATCACAACTTGGTTTGGCATACCTATTTATTTGGTTTATGACAATGGGAAAACATTTCAATTAGATGAGTTTACATAATAGGCCCATGATAGTCATATCATAATCAGATCATCCTCTAATCACTACTTACAAGGGAATAGATTGGTTGAATTGACCAAAAAAAGCCTCATTGATGTTATCAAGAAGTTTGATACAAATAAGCCCAGATAGTGGCATCTCTTATTGAAATATACACTTTGGGTAGATTGAAATTGATATAAATAGGCCATTAAAGCCTCACCATATCTAATGGTTTATGGGAAATAACCACTATTCCCAATTATGTTGAAACTTTCAAGCTATCAATTTATGCAGGAATACATGGCACCCAGTAAGAAGATAGAGTCCAAATTTTTAGACATCATTGAAATGGAGGATTTTAATAATGAATCATTGTAAAACTTTAATAAACATCAAGATGTAGTCAAAAGATGGTTCTATAAGAGAGCAAAATCTAAAGATTCAAGATTTTTGACCTGGTGCTTCTATGGGACAAAGCCCATGAAAATAAAAGAATGCATGGAAATTTAGCCCCATTATGGATAGGACCTTATTATATCTTAGGAAACAATGCTTTCTATTTGAAGGACCTCCAAGGTAATGAATTGACATATGTGATCAACAGACAATTTTTGAAGCATTACTTCATACTTGATCCATCTAGAGAGGTCTCTGAGTAACCACGAATATTCTGATAGAGGTAGGAGTAGGTTAAATTTTATTTATTAGTTAGATTCCTAATTTCAATCATTTACTTCCATTAGAGAAGTTCTTTCTTTATATATTAGCCATTTTCACTTTTTGTAGTTTACTTTGCTTAGTCTAGTGGTTTATTTTAGGTAATTTTCCCACTTTCTATATTTTTATTTCATTGAAATTTAATTGATCACTATTGGTATAATCAAACAATAACCTATGAATCTAAATCAAATCGGTGGGTATTGTATCTTGTAGTTCAAAATTCTTAATCTAGGTAAGCAATGAGAGAGTTAGTCATGACTATATTATGAAGTAGATGATTTTATCAAGCATGTAAAATTTTCTCCCTATATCCTTGGGTCAAATTCACATTAAATGCTAATACTTGTTTAAGGTAACAACCATTGACATGGGTAAAGTGGACAGGGACATTCTAATTAACCAAATTTTACTAAAACTAGCTCATTATGGTCACCTTCTTCCCTCTTTCATTAAAAAATCAAAATAAAAATAAAAACACATAATCCAAGTCCAAAATAAAATCAAAATCGAATTAAAAGCCTACATGATGAAATAAGATCAATGTATCACACATCATGGGAAAATATGGAGGAAGAAAAAAAAGGTGATCAAAGGTATCTTTGTTGGGGCTATGGACATTTGACTGGTAGTAGAGTAATGCATGAGATCCCCAAATTACTATGTACTTAATATCCAATCGGAATGAAACCTACAACTTACCCCATGTCTTTGCCTAATACCCTTTAACAAGGAATAAAGAATATCACTTTCCCAGATATAGGTCCAAGGTAAGAGTGAAGTTAGTATATTGCATGGAATTATTAAGAGTCTCTTATATGTTTCTAATCTAATCATTTCTTTTAGTATGGTTCATGATTAATATTGGGATTGCAAAACCAAAGATTTTGGGTTTTCAAAACCTTGAGAGTATTCACCCCTATGAGTCACCATTTATTGTATCCAACACACCCCATCTTATAAGAGGGGACCCATTTTTTAAAGGTTTATTCATCATTTGAGCTATGCATGTGTATCTATAGAAATTTGATGTTTTTAACCTTGAATATATTTTGGGTGTACCTATTTTCCTTTGGAAGGACTTATTAAAACTTATCTATTAATGGAAAATTTGGAAGTTTTACCATGCATGACAAGTAGTCGAGTTTGTTTATTTAGGTTATTTTATTTGGAGTTACTTATTCCATTTATTTTATTCAACATTTTGGTATTTAGAAACTTTTAAGTTGAGAAATTTATTTTGGATTTTGTTTTGGTCAACATATTTTTAGTTGGCAACTTTCCTTTGAATCATTCTATTTGGCACTTATTATGCGATAACTTTACTTTGAAAGGTTTTGGTCTTCAAGAACTATCTCTTTGGAAACTTTCATTCAAAATGTTTTGTTTGGGAAATTTTTCTATGGTAACTTCCTCTTGAATGAAAATTTCCTCGAGAACACTTGGTTTTTAGGAACTATTCCTTTAGTGACTTTCGTTCATATCCTTTCATTAAAGAGCTTTACTTTCGATAACTTTCAGACAAATTTTCTCAAATGAATCTCTTTGAAGAGCATTTTTCTCTTTAGGATCTTTTGTTTATAATCTTGGGCTTACCATATCATATCATTCATGTCAAAGGCAAAGGTTGACCCCACAACTAAACCATATAGTGATAAGTGTCAAAATAAAAAGTCACATTGTGGCATCGTGAATGAGTAAGCATCTTAAGTGGCATGCCCATTAGGCCTATGTGGTCAAGTTCAAATTGAATTAAGGTGATGATATCATAGACATTGGTAATTAATGGCAACAAACTTAAATGAATGCAAAAATCTATAACAGCGATCCCCTAACTGAGTTCACGTCATTTTATTTTCAAGAGCTCTAGTGCACATAGCCTTCTACCATTTAAAAAGCCATAGTTGTATCTAAAACAACTTGAAATTTGTGTAACATAGTTTTATGCCATCATTTTCAAGAGCTTGAATCACACCAACATCGACCAAAAATAATGGCATATTTATCTAGGTCATATAAGGGAGCTCCACTACCATCCAGGTTCTATATAAAGGACTCCATAGAATACCTAGACATGGTTTTTGATGCAATAGTGTTTGACAGTCTCCATGCCAATTACTCAGCTCTATTGGATGTTATAGAGAATGTTGATCCATTTGAATGTGAGGAGGATGTCATATCATAAGAGAAATAAGTTGCAATTGACTTGGTTCTATTCAATCACCAGGTACTCTACTACGCAACCTCCAAACCAAAAGTCATGTCATACATCAAATTATTATGAGATTTATTATTCAAAGGGATAATTGTAGATGGTGGATATCTATAATACATCACCAATAATACAACCATTACATACATATCAGGTGATGCATTCATGAGGTATTTATGTTTTCCCATTCTAGACACTACAATTGAATTACATAGTGTGGTTACTTGGAAGAAAAACAATAATGTGGAATAAGTAGTAGGGAAATAGGTTCTCCTAGATGAGACTTTCATAGTCAAAGAAACTTCCAAGAACCCTATGTCCATCAGCTAGTTCTGGATGGTAATTCATATTACCATGGCATTGTTAAATTGATTATTTGGACACCTACGTATTCATTTCCTCCATATATAGTGGGTACCCCTATTGGACTTACTCATCACTTCAGAGCACACCTATACATTGGGGGAGGTTATCATTACCTGCCTACATGAACAAATGTTGTATAAGGACAAGAGGTCCTAAGACAAGAACTTATACACGATTTTATATCTTTTGGATATAGTCATGGGGATAATTTATAGACATAATGGGACTTTGTAGAATCCTAACCCTGACTATATCAAGAATAGAATCTACAAATTATATTCTTTTTTTCACATATATGAATATGTGAGGAATATTTCTAGAATTATAAAAGACTTGTATCCTCAAGTTTAGATGGAAATTCATGGCCAACCTCTAGCTAAAATTTAAAAGAGCATCACCAATACACTCATATATTTGGGTGTTTATTAGATATACCTAGATTATATAGTTATCATGGTTATTGGACATAAGGTAGACCCTCTTTGACTCCCCAAATAATATTCTAGATAAAGTTTCTGAGTAAGAGATTGCTTTTGAAATATGGAATGGTATAAATGAGGGCTTGATAAAGAGTAAGAAATGCACTTTCCATAGCTCCCATATCACTATTAGGAGGATGCAATATACATACATAAGACATTTCAAATAGGTTGGTAATGCAATGAAGGTTTATGCTTTGGCTACTCCGGACCACAAGGATTGGGACCCCCACGAGAGAGTGTAGTAAAAGGTTCACATTCTAAGTATCCCATACAAGCATGAACCTTTTGACCATGAATTTTTGTTCCTTAATTCAAAATATGATGAAGTAAAGGAAAGGGATGAGAATTATGTCCTAAGTGAAGATTTATTTAGATTAATACAAGTAAATCCCTCCCTTACACTTAGGCTAAATTTAGAATCCCACCCCTAGGGGGATGGAAATTATTTGATTTATAGAGTGGTAGACCTTTCTAGTAGCCACATGACCAAAGCTAAAAATTTTAACAACCACCTTATATGATGACAACTTAATAAGAGCAAGAGAAAGTGGTAAGGGAAACATTAATTACTGGAGAGCAAGGGGAAAAGCAAATGGTAAAAGAAAAATTAATTGATCCTCAACAAGAAGAAGAATAGACTCCTTTAATTCAAACGTCTACTGTTAAATTGAGGAAGGTCAAACAAGAATTAATATAAGACCTAATGCAAGAAAATGATAACACTAGTAGGGAAGAATCAAAGATTATATGCTTAGAATACTCTAATGAAGAAGTGATGACACCTAATATGGTGGCTTCAATAGCCATAAAATCTAGTCCGACTCTTCCCTCTCCTACCCAATAAGTGATTAGTCTTTAGGCTGAGAGGACAATAATTTGTTATCAAAGAAAATCTAGGGAAGAGAGGCCTTATAATCCATCCATGTAAGTAATAAGTAGAGAGGCATAACCTTTAGTTCAAATCGGGCCAAGGCATGAAGTAGATTAAGAGGAGATACAACAAGATAAAGTACTAAGATTTCAAGGATTGAAATCAAAGGCACCCCTTAGTGGTGACCAATATGGTAAAGGTACTCTATTCACTGCACCCCTAGGCCTTTCTCCTCTTATATCATTACCAATTGTTTTTTCTATGACATTGCTAGTTTTCTCTACTTTTACTCATGTGTCAACATTACTTACTATGCCTATTTTCATTATGATAACCACTACTCCAACCTCTAATCCTTCAATCTCCACCTCTACTTCCACAACCACTAGATAACCCATCACCCAAATGGTAGCCTCCTCTACTCAACTAGGTTTACCATTACCTTCATCAAGACTAGTTTAGACCACCACAGTGGTGGTGAAAAAAAGAGCCCCTAAGAAGAAACATGACTACGTTGTGCATACCATGCCACATTTAGGGAATGTATACTGGTCCAAGATAATTTGAACCTCAATGCTTAAGCCATCCATTGAGCTTGAACTTGAGCCTAAAAATGATGCATAAATAGAATCCCATATATTAGATTCGTCAAAGCTAACTCTTCTAGATTAGGCCAAGGATTTAGGAACATCAACTTCTAAGTGGCCAAATTTGAATATCACTGAGTTTTCCACTTGTTGTCCCCCAAAAATATCACTCATTTTTGGGACAACATTTGAACTATTTTGGTCCTACAGTCCAAAATTGTCTCTTCCCTTTTCAAAATTTGTCCTGGGCATTCAAATTCCTCATTTTTCAAGCTTCTCAAAAATCTACGGACTCAGCAGGTCAAGTTCAATGGGCTTCTATAGGTTGAAATCTACAGACTGTTTCAAGGTTAGAGAAAACTATGGACTTGGTTTCTACAGACTCTGTAAACAGGCTCATTTCTACAAGTTCAACAAGTTCCAGGTTCAGTTGGTTCAATGCTTTCGATTCAACGATGGGTTCAATCAAAGGAATGGTTCAATGTCTTAGTTCAACCAAGCGGTTCAACACTTTGGTTCATCCTTTGGTTCAATCAAACAATTCGTCAATCAGTTTAAGGCTTTGTTTGAACTGTTGAACCAAAACTTGGTTCAATGGTTAGTTCAAACACATGCTTCAAAGGCAAGTTCAATAAGAGTTTCAAAGCCTTGGTTCAATAGAATGGTTCAAAGCTATGGTTCAATGGAATGGTTCAACAGTTGGTTCATCACCAAAGTTCAAAGAGCTTCTTGAAGGACCCCGAAGGGTAGGTGCCCTTGTAGGGGACTCTCAGCTACCAATTCAAAGACACTTCCTGACGTTGAAGGGATGCTCGAAGAAGCCCTAAGGCCATTCAAATACTGCATGAAGGGTAGATACCCTTGTGAGAGGCTCTTCTTGACTCAAAACAGGTCATTTCTTAAGGCCCAAAAGGGCAAGTTCAATCTAGAAAAGTGCCAAATAGAAAAGCCGAAAGAAGACAAAGGAATGACGCGCCCAAAAATGTCAAATTCAACACAGTGAACTAGCCATTGATCCTTTGAACATACAGACCAAAATACATTCAAAAATTTCAAGGCCAAGACCAAGAAAAAGTAGGGAAATAATAGAACAACAAATTAAATCTAGGACCCGATTCAATTCACCAGAAAAGGAGGAATGATGAAGATAAGATCAGATCGCTAGGTGGATATTGAAAGTTGCAAACTTTCAATAAGTGCGACTTGTTTCCCTACATTGATAAAATCAAATGGGTAAAATGCCCCTAAGTTCTAGCCTATTTTCTTAACCGATCCCAATGCAACATGATGTATTACTGTTCTCGAGTCCTTCTTGAAGAGGCTATATAAGGGACTCTCTTCTATTGTAATAAAGATCTCTTTTTTGATAATTAGAACAAAAATCTGCCCAAATTGAAAGGCACTTCTGAGACTTTGAGATTAGTTTGTTTATCATATTTTGTTAGTAGAATAAGAAAGCAAATGGTTTTTTAGACTTTGTGTTGTAATATCTTTGTTGTTGAGGAAATTGTTCTTATGTCTTTTTCTTCAATATATCTTATGTTCCTTTAATTCAACAAGTAGAATTAGTGACAACAGTCAAGAAGGTGTCCTAAAGAGTCAACTATGGAGAGAATTTGTGCCCCCATAATTGCCTTTAGTGTGTTTTCTTTTCATTTCTATGTAAAGGACCTTGAGGTGACTTTGTACCCTCATTGTCCTTCGTATCTTACTCTTGAGCAATCCAGGTGAAGACTTTGTGTTGCATCTCGATTTGCTAGTTATTACATCCTTTGTTACATTTTGTTGTTACTACCTGGAGTATTCTTGTGTCTTATTGAATAGTACTTTTGAAAGAAGAGGAGTGCTTTCTGTCATTTCCCTTGAGTTTTTACTTTGATCCACATGCATCATCTCTGAAAAAAGAGAGATGGATGGTTTGTCCTACCCCTGAGTATTATTTTATGTTTATATATATATATAGCTTATCTATATGGAACCTACCCTTGACGAGAGGAGAGATCAGTCCCCTTTTGATGTGGTGAAACTACACATTTGGATGACTAATCTTCCTACTTTGGCTGATCAGACCTATTTTGTTTATCAGTATGCTGATCGACAAAATATTCAACCAATAATTTTTGGTGACTCTGCTGGGGAATATAACCCATTACCATTATAACCCTTATCCATTACAGACTCTGGAAAATCCATTTCATGTCTTAACCATTATCCATTTATAGCCTTACCATTTTCATCCATCTCCATTATATTATCTAGTCTACAAAACTAGAGCTGTTGGGAAAGAAAGTGCAGTTTGAAGCCTCAAGTTTTAAGTTGAAGCAGGGCCAATTTATTTTCCATTTTTGTCATATAATCTAGCAACTCCACTCAAATGTGTTATTCCTATTATTCATAATCTGATCATGGTAGTTTGAGGCCCCTGGGGTAACTCATTTGGCCCATTTAATCTAACTCCACCCTTGCATGAGTTACCACTCAGTTCAAGGAAGAATTTCCCCAAATTCTTTGGTGATGGAAGAGTCCACCCTGATGAACACATTGTAGCCTTCACCATAGCCTGTGGTGTGATAGGGGTGGAATTTTAAGATGTGGCAATCAAGCTTTTTGTGGAGACACTACAAGGTGCTACTACAGACTGGTTTCACCATCTGCAAGCTGGATCAGTGACTGACTAGAATACACTTAAATCCAAGTTTGAAGCAAGGTTCAATCCTGTAGAAGATGCACATGCCTTGTTGGCCTAGCTCACTCAAATTAAGAAAGAGCCTCATGAGCCTATGAGGGATTTCATAGCCAAATTTGACAAACTGAGAAATAGAATCCCTGTAATAGCTTGACCTACAACAGAGAATCTTAAATGTTTTTTCATTAATTCTCAGTTACCTGAAGTCAGTTTTCTTTTGAGACGTGCTGGTCAAATAGATCTTGCTGTAGCTCAACTTTTGGCCATTGAGGTAGAAGATGATCTCATCTTAGCAGGGAAGATAAGAAGAGATCTAAACAGAAATAGATCCTCATCTTTTTATGAATATACATCTATAGGCACCACTGATCCAATGGTACAAACGCTGGAAAATGAATTGCTAGCCTTGAAAAGGTAAATGGCACAAAGTATGTCTTTTACTCCTCTATATAAAGATATACCAAGGAGGACATTCCCTAATCAACTATATCAAGGCAATGCTACCAAAAGTCAAGGGTAACAAAATCATCTTTTTCCTCCATAGAGGAATCTTGCCTTTGAAGCACCTTCAACAAACTTGATAGTTGGATATTTGGAAACAGAGCATGTTTCCTATTTCCAACCTGTGTTAGAGCAAGAAAATGGCATTGATCTCTTCAAGGAGGATCTAGAAGAATCAACTAGTGATTCCCACATTGGTTTCTTGAATTACCAGGATGAACCCAAAAGTGAAGGTGAAGCAATCAAAGGATCATACTTAGTATTCACCCAGTCCCAGAATCAGTCATCCTAGTAGGCTGACAAAGAGAAGACAGAGGAGCGACCCCACCAAACAATTTTAATTACTGAGTAGAGAACCCCTCTTCCTTTTCAATCAAAGGACCCGGTGATTACCAAATAGTAAGTACATCAAACATCTCTGTACCTTCTACTTCAGATTTGCAAACCAGTCCTCCCCTTCCTAGAAATCAAAAAGGTAAACTCCCATCCTCTCTTCTAAATCCATTCCAGTCATTTGACATGATTGATCATGTCAAGGAATCCAAAATTCAAATGACTGAGTTTGAATCCCTGCAAGTCAATCCTGAGCAATTAGACATTGATGAAGAACTAGATGCGGACCTGTCTGAGACAAAATATGTGGTCACCCAAACATCAACCCCTGCAGCACAAATTCTATCTAAGTCTTTAGGCAAGGGTAATTATTTCTTTACCATAAAGGATGTTCATGTTTCTACAGATGAAAGTCCTGTAGCTGACAATCCAAGAATTGATCCAAACAAGACTTCAAGAGAATTGGTAGGATGCAGTATAAACAAGGAAGGATCTTCCATCTCTAATGAAGAGAAATATGATAGGAGATCAGCTTCTGATGATGACAATAATTATTCCACCAATGATGAAGTTGGGACTATGTTGATATCTCCTAAAAGAGATATTCTTCTTTCATGTAATTTACAAGTCAGCATTTCTTCCACAGCTGGATACAGATCTCTGTTGCTCGGATTGAACACTGCTCAGGGTGAAGAGGTCAAACTCCTTGACATAAAAGGATATGTTGAACTGATGGTTTGTAAGGGGTCTGATGCTGACAATCAAAGCATGTGCTAGATTGGACTAGCAGAACAACAAGTTATGATGGTGGACCATGCTACTGCAAATTAAAATCAGGCAAAGGAACCCTTCACAGGGAGAGCAAGGAGTTATGGTTTTTAGTTTGAAGACCACATCTTTCCATAGAGCAAAAAGAAGGAAAGACCAAGAGGAAGATGCAAAAAATTGGTTTCCTGGTGGAGAGCTCCATTTGCCTGTCACCATTTTTGGGGACAAAATGTCTTCTTGCTGGTTTACCAAGATGGCACACTATTTTCACTGTCTCTCAAGAAGCAGCATCTGAAATACTTCAATTTTTGAAGTATCAGATCATTGCATATGTATATATGTATATTTATACAGTTTTTAATTTTGTTTTGTTTTGTTTGTTTTCATTTTTGATGCCTTTCATTTTTGGGTAGCATGACTCTGTAACCCAATGGTACACTTGAAGACACTAGAGATTTTGGATTTTACTCCTTTCAATTCTTTTTGCAATTGACAGAAGTTCCCCAACTGGAGCTAGCTATTGTCCCCCAAAAATATCACTCATTTTTGGGACAACATTTGAACTATTTTGTTCCTACAGACCAAAATTATCTCTTCCCTTTTCAAAATTTGTCCTGGGCATTCAAATTCCTCATTTTTCAAGCTTCTTGAAAATCTATTGACTCAACAGGTCAAGTTTAATGGGCTTCTACAGGTTGAAATCTATGGACTCTTTCAAGGTTAGAGAAAACTACGGACTTGGTTTCTACGGACTCTATAAACAGGTTCATTTCTACAAGTTTAATGAGTTCCAGGTTCAATCGGTTTAATGCTTTTAATTCAATGGTGGGTTCAATCAAAGGAATGGTTTAATGTCTCAGTTCAACCAAGTGGTTCAAAACTTTGGTTCATCCTTTGGTTCAATCAAATAATTCATCAATCAGTTCAAGGCATTGTTTGAACCATTGAATCAAAACTTGGTTCAACGGTTAGTTCAAACACATGGTTCAAAGGCAAGTTCAACAAGAGGCTCAAAGCCTTGGTTCAACGAAATGGTTCAAATCTATGGTTCAATGGAATGGTTCAATAGTTGGTTCATCGCCAAAGTTCAAAGAGCTTCCTGAAGGACCTTGAAGGGTAGGTGCCCTTGCGGGGGACTCTCGGCTGCCAATTTGAAGACACTTCTTGAAGCCGAAGGGACGCTCGAAGAAGCCTGAAGGCCATTCAAAGACTACCCAAAGGGTAGATGCCCTTGTAGGAGGATTTTCCCGACTCAAAATGGGTCATTTCTTAAGGTTTGAAAGGGCAAGTTCAATCTAAAAAAGTGCCAAATAGCAAAGCTGAAAGAAGACAAAGGAATGATGCACCCAAAAATGTCAAATTCAATACAGTGAACTAGTCGTTGATCCTTTGAACATACAGACCAAAATACATTCATAGATTTCAATGCCAAGACTAGCAAAAAGTGGGGAAGGAACAAAACATCAAATTGAATCTAGGACCCGATTCAATTAACTAGAAAAGGAAGAATGACGAAGATAAGATCAGATCGCTAGGTGGATATTGAAAGTTGCAAACTTTCAATAAGCGTGACTTATTTCCCTGCATTGATAAAATCAAATGGGTAAAACACCCCTAAGTTCCAGCCTATTTTCTTAACAGATTCCAATGCAACATGATGTATTACTATTCTCGAGTCCTTCTTGAAGAGGCTATATAAGGGACTCTCTTCTATTGTAATAAGGATCTCTTTTTTGACAATTAGAACAAAAATCTGCCCAAATTGAAAGGCACTTCTGAGACTTTGAGCTTAGTTTGTTTATCATATTTTTTTATTGGAATAAGAAATAAAATGGTTTTTTAGACTTTGTGCTATAATATCTTTGTTGTTGAGGAAACTATTCTTATGTCTTTTTCTTCAATATATCTTCTGTTCCTTTAATTCAACAAGCAGAATTAGTGACAACAGTTAAGAAGGTGTCCTAAAGAGTCAACTGTGGAGAGACTATGTGCCCCCATAATTGTCTTTAGTGTGTTTTCTTTTCATTTCTATGTAAAGGACCTTGAGGTGACTTTGTGCCCTCATTATCCTTCGTATCTTACTCTTGAGCAATCTAGGTGAAGACTTTGTGCTGCATATCGATTTGCTAGTTATTACATCCTTTGTTACATTTTGTTGTTACTACCTGGAGTATTCTTGTGGCTTGCTAAATAGTACTTTTGAAAGAAGAGGAGTGATTTCTAGCATTTCCCTTGAGTTTTTCCTTTGATCCGCACACATCATCTCTGAAAAAAGAGAGATGGATGGTTTGTCCTACCCCTGAGTATTATTTTATGTTTATATATATATATATATATATATATATATATATATATATATATATATATATATATATATATATATATATATATATATATATATAGCTTATCTATAGGGAACCTCCCCTTGATGAGGGGAGAGATCAGTCCCCTTCTGATGTGGTGAACCTACACATTTGGATGACTAATCTTCCTACTTTGGCTGATCAGACCTATTTTATTTATCAGTACGCTGATCGATAAAATATTCAACCAACACCACTTTGAACTCACTTTTGACAAAGAAATAGCCTAATTGCAAAGGTTAAAGAAGAAAAAGATAGAAGATATTAGTGGCAGAGGCCTAATTTTGAAAGAAAGAGAA
This sequence comes from Torreya grandis, assembly GCA_037957365.1. Classification (NCBI taxonomy): domain Eukaryota; kingdom Viridiplantae; phylum Streptophyta; class Pinopsida; order Cupressales; family Taxaceae; genus Torreya; species Torreya grandis. The sequence continues at coordinate 2,853,939 of JARHVA010000127.1, forward strand.
GAGATTTACTCTCTTTCAAAAAGATAGGATAAAAATAAGGGTTAGTCCCCCTACATTGAGGACCTTAAGTCCTACATAGATACCTACACTAAAGCAATATTGGCCATCTATAAGGGAATAAAACAGACCATAAAATAATTAAAAGAAGAGTTGGAGACTCTTAGAGAGCAACAATAGTTAATCCATGTTCCCTCCAGCATAGAGTAAGATGTACAGAGTGTGGCATTAAGATTATATGAAATTTTAGATACCATTCATTATCTGAGAGTCCAATATCCTCCACATGTAACTAAAATAACAAAATTGTTTAAAATTATCAAATAAGATAAGAATAGATTGAATTTATTGGTGTTGTATTCTCTTAATAAGGCATTCAACTATTTAAATTTGATGACCCCTTTGGAGGTAGCTAATGCATTAAATCTAGTAGTCATAAGAACTCAAGGGGATTGAGATTGGGTGAGTGCTACTAATGCTTTAGTTAATAATTTCATTGAGTAAGAGAAACATGCATTAAGTTTTTTGGATGAGATAGAATTGATAGGAGCACAAGATAACATTATGAAGTTGGTAGCTCAGGCTATTTTTGATCAAATGATACAACAAGCTTCAGATAATTTCAAAAAAAGTTTGCAAAGACTTACTCTAGAGGATATTGAAGTGAATTTGAGTTTAGTGATGAATAAGGTAATTGAATTGGAGGTCTTTTGGGTAGGCTTCTGAGCTACCAAAACTAAGTAGGCAAGGCTATTATAATAGGTAGATAAGGTAACCAGACCTTCTCTCCTTGATATAAGCTTAAAATGGGTGAAACATGCTAAAAGATACAAACATTATCAAGAGTTTGATGCCAAGAAGAAAGCAAAATCAACACCACCTACTAGTTCTTCAACTCAAACTCTAACTAATATGTCAGTTACAACATCATCATCATCAACTTTAGTCCCTCTTGGATCAACAAGTGAATCAACTCTACCTCCTAGCTCATCTCTAATTATAACTCTAGTTCAATCTACCAGTTCATCCATGGACACAACTTTAGTTACCACATATTCTATAACAACAATTTCAACCCTAATCACCAACTCAACTTTGATTACAATTGTATTTCTAAAAAAAACAAAGAAAAGTGCCAATAAGGAGCAAAATTAGCCTTAGTCTAAGGCTAATTTTGTACAATTTTTCATGTAATTATTACTAATGTCTAGTTAAGTCTTGTTACATATATGTTGTAATTAAATAAATTATTTTGACCAACATGCACATGTTGCATGTCTGAGGTAATCTGTAAGTTATAACATATAGTTTTGTATCAAACTAGAACTTATGTTCTAAATTATTTGGATCTAATCAAAGCTTTTATATACTTGGAGGATGAGATGAACCCTTTCACAAGTCCTTTAAATACATGTAAAACCCTCTTTTCAAAGGGTCAAAGTTTTTTTTATCAATATATAGGAATAAATCAAGAGATTTATTGTCATGTAATTGTGTTTGTTCTTTCATCTTCACTTTTTATGTTAATAAAATTTAAGTTTCTTTATCCATATCAATTCAATAATTATGAAGTGTGATAATGCTATAAATGAGTTTGATTATTTTAATTAATGAATATTAATCTTACATGTGCAACAACAATTGAGTGTTGGTAAATTTCATTGGTTTAAGCAATTAGTATATATTGAGTTGATAATTTGAAGATTGTAGAAGTATTTCCTTTGGTATAGTAATCTAGAACTGAGCTATAACTACTCTAGACAACTTTCTGGTCTAATATATAACCTCTCAGATAAGGGTGTTCAATAACAACCCTAAAGAGATCAAAATTCAGTAGAGACTAGTAATCTTCCTATACTTGTTTTCCCAGACTAATAAACATACTTGTTCTAACCGTGCTTATTCGTGAGTGTGTAATAGTTTCAAGTGGAAAATAATAGTCTTAGAGATACTTGTCTACCAAAGAAATAGTCTTATAAAGTGACCTTCCAAGAACATAGAGCTTTCTTTTTTGCCTTACCCTTCTTTTTATTTTTGAGTTTATTTGAATTATTCCCATCATAGATTAATTCTCCATCCATCCAACTCACTTAGTAAATAATTTATATTAGATTGCACACATCCATCTAGAAAACATGGTTAAACAGTCCATAAGCTCAACCTACTATTCCATCACTTGGTTGTTTTAACAACATATATGTAACTTGTGCCCTAGAGTGAAACCTCATTCTATAGAGATCCCAAAATATTAGAGGATACCTTGTTTAATCTTCTGTGGTGTGCATAAAATTGACATCAATAGTTATATCGTCAATCAATTTGCATAATCAAGATTTCAATCCAGAAGACAAAGTGTGCCATACACACTCATGTTTTATTTCTTTCCTTTACTCTAGACATTTCATTACTAGAATAAATGGGGGAAAATTTAGACACCTAAATTTTATACAAGTCCATATTTAATGGTATTTATTTTAACTTTTTACATATAGACCATTGGACATATAAGGGATTTATTTTGGAATTTTCAATTTGGTCTTCTCTATTTTAGCTCATGCATTCATTATTCATCTTTCCATTTATCACAAGGGTCCCCAGTTCTAGTTTCTTATCTTTTTTGACAAGTACATTGTTTCTAGATAGGAATAGTTATGTAGTCCTATCCATAAGGAATATAATTGTCTAGGCATAATTGTTGGACCTTTTTTTGAGGGACATTTTATTTGAATCTTATTTTTGTCCATTCGGTTTTATTTTGGGCATATTTTATGACCTAATAGGTCCCTTAATTCAAAACCAAAACCTATATAAATACAAGGCTGCTCTAAGGCATTATGGATGACTATCCTCACTCTATAAAATTATTAAAACATTTTAATGTTCTATTTATAGATTTATTGAAGCTAGATTCAATGTTTTCAAATGCTCAATTCACATTTGCATGCTTATGCCAAGGGTAAAATAAGATAGAGAATATATAGAATTACATTCCCAATTTCAAAAATACATGTAAGTAGGATAAACACATTTGATATTTATACCTCTTCAGGGTATTTTCAATTTAGTTCAATGCTTATCCATTCAATGAGGATTGGCTAAGGTCAGTCCAACTCAATTCCTTCACCTAACACCACCTTTATTTGATGTCAACTTGGTTTATGTGTAGGAAAATTATGTTTTATCATTAAAATTATTTCACATGATATTTCACATTTGAAAATGTGTCAACAACCCTAATTAATACATTTTTAGATGATTAAGTGATTATATTTTTCATCACAGTCAATGGGGATAAGTTTGTCATTAACAGACTTGAGCGGCTTGTGCTACTATCCATTTACAATAGTCATATTTAGGAATATTCTAAGATTATACTTCTAATTTGTCACTATGAAAATTATTCTTTATATATCTTTATTTTTAGTCATTAATCATAGTCAACCAGGGCAAGTCCTTAGTCAATGGACTTGAGTGTCCTACGCTACAGTCTAGCTAGTCGAACCTGTCAAAAAACAATTTTAGATTATGTTATTGATCTTGAGCATGCACAATCACATATTTTGTTTATTTAAACTTACATAAATATAAAATATTTAACATAGATCCATGTTTGAACTAATTATATTTCTTCTTGATGTTTTCAAAAAATTATAATTTTCCATATTTAACAAGTTTTAAAATCAAAATTGTTAATAATTGTACATCTTTAGCACTCTGATATCTATAAATTTTTACACCTATTAGCATCAATTTAATTTATTATTTGATCAAAATACGTTAAAATACATGTATCTAATAGTGGAAGGGTCACATATCTTGAGCAAAAGGTACTAGATGTAGGTGTATTAGATTCTTATAAGAAATCACATGTTGTATGGTAAATATCATGATCATTGATCATAGAATTGTATGTATGATGTGTAATACTATAAGGCCAAGGAATCTATGGGATTTTTTGTATATTAGGAGAATATATCATTACCTATGTTTATTTTATAACATGTTCAACTATCTATGTTACTAATTGAATACATGTTATAAGATACAATGGCCTTTATGAGCCCTTGATAACTTTCTAATATGATGGGCATTGAATAACTATCTATATAGTAGACCTAAATAATTTTATATACATGGGGTGTATATAAATATATTGCATATATGTGACCATTGGACCTATAAATTGATCATGTATGTGTGTATTAACCAACTATGGTGGTAGTGGGGATGGAGGAGGAGATATCACTAGACGTAGAGGTACTCATATAATACACCTATAATAATGACTAGCTTCTTGTAGTGTATATACCTGAGTCATCAATGTAATGTATATAGTATTGTATGAAGTTTTTTCATCCAAGGTAATCCTAACAACATTTCAAAGGACTTGTTACTCTATAGAACTAAAAATGGAGTGGTTAGTATGGTGGAGACCACCTAAGGAGGTAACAATATGTGTCCTAGGGTATTCTATTTCTATCTATAAATCCCTTAATTATTCTTGATGTATCTTTTATATATTTTTATGGGTATCCAAGGGATTGAATACGTGTCATTATGTATACAATATTACTTAACCCATTATTGATCATGACACTATATATGGGTTGATCATTGATATAGGATTGTATGAATAGTGCATGGAAATACTAATCATCATCGAACATGATCATAGAACATTATGTTAAGGTGATGGTAAGTGTACCAATAATCATGTCTATTGGGTGATCATATGTTATAGGTGAAAGATGAATATTAAATGCATATTGTACTTCTGAAGTATCCCTAGTCTTTGTCATCTCATGTTTAGGAAATGGATCATTAAATATTTTAAACTTATGATTTCCATTGTTCCATGGTTTATATTCCTATATAGGGGTTCTCAAATCAATAGTGTTATCATGAATATGATCTTGAATCTTATGTTTTAATTTGAAACATTTGTCAGTAAAATGTCCCAAATTTTGTTGATATTTATAGTTTGCATTATTTTCATAGTTATTTGGTGTATGTCTATTTGGATCAAACTCTTTTAGAGGAATAAGAGTGATAAGTATGTAATCAATCATATTATATACTAGTATATGAGGAGGTGATGGTAATATAGAAAATTTCTTCTTTGATAGATCTGAGAATGGAAGTTAATTTATAGGTTGTGATACTACATTAATTGTAATCTTTTTCTCTTTCTTTTTATCAGTTAGTCTGACCTTATAGCTTGGTTTCGTTTGAAACTTTGTTGTTTAAGTAGCTATAGGAGTATGTGTATACTTGATCTTGTTCAAATCTATGAGCTTAACTTCTCTATCTTTTACTATGTGGCATAGCTCATCGAAAGATTTGAATCTCTTGAAGACGATTAACTAAAGGATGGTGGAAATAAAATTTTCTTGAATATGTCTTATAACTCATTGTCAACCATAAGATTAGTAATAATATATATTGTACTTTTATATTTAAGTACATAATTAGTGATTGGCTTATTGGATCCTTACTTGAGTTTATCAATTTATTCATAAGATAGTTTCTCATCAATGTTGATAGTTAAATGTGTTATAAATTAGTTTTCCAAAGGATTGAATGCTATTATTGATTAGAAGGGAAGGCCATCAAACCATCATAAAGCATATTATTCAATACTTCATGGGAATAAATTGGTTAATAATTTATCATTGTATGCATAATTTAATCATGTTGCATGGAATGATTGAAGGTGTTGTTATAGATCATATTTACCTCCGTATAGTATAAGTTTACGAGCTAAAAAACTATTGGTAAATGATAAGATATTATCTCAATGGATAATGGATTATGAAGCAAGGCATGTGAATATATTAAATTCATATCTCTAGATACACCTTTCTCCAACATTAACACCTTAACATGAAAAGTTGTAACAGTTTGCTCAAGGGAACATATAGTGGGTGAGGTTGGTGATGTAATATGTGTAGTCATCCTATGAAGGGTAAAAGTTAATAGCATATGAAAATTTATGGAAGTTTATTGGAATCTTTGTGTTTCCCCCATAACTTGGGTGGAATTTACATATGTCATCAGAGGTGTTGATGCAGGAATAGTACCAATAGTGGAGGTGTTAGCTTGAAGGGATGGTTGACAATAATAAATGGTTCTTATTATTTTTCCTGAGATGTAATAAGATTATCCTTGTGTGCAGAATTAGATGCTAAGAATAATTTGACTATTATATCCACATCTTTGGGATATTGACAAAATCTTGGATGAAAATTGGATAAGGATTTAACTTGGTCAAGATATACCCCATTAAGTACATTGTGATCAATTCTATCTAGGCCCTTGTGATTATCTTAATTAGTATGTTCATTTTGATTATATTGGTTATCATGCTCTAATGGAGGCATGTCAACATGATCATGTATTTTCACATATTCAAGAATAATTTTAGCATCAAAAGAAGAAAAAATAATTGTATTGGATTTTTTATATCATTTAGGTTTTTTCTTGGTTTTAAGACTCACCCAATAGGAAGCAATAAAATTTTGAAAAAAAAAAGATAAATCATGATTGATATGGTGATTTTCCTTTGCATTTGAGGGGGATAACTCCCTCATATGATTATTGATTTTTTTGAGTTTTTATGTACTATTAATCAAAAAACACAAAAATAAAAAAAATTGGGAAATTATGGAAGCTGACAATGAGAGAAGAATGGAGGAGAATGTGAGAAATTTATGAAAGAATAAACTTAGAGAACCACTCAAATAAATTTTATTTAAATGACTGGTTGAAAAATATTTCTCTCACATGAAAAAAAAATTAGGAGCAACATATGTGTGGGAGAAAAATGGTTTTCTTGGAAGCACACAATCTCCTAAAAATTAGATTGGGTACAGTTGGGGTATAAACCCTATACATAGAGTTTTCAACACAAATTTTGAAACATTGTGAGTTACACACAACCAAAAAAAGTGCAGAATTTTAATGATTTTTCTATCTACGAACAACAACAAAAAATTACAAACAAAAAACATTAAAACACATAAAAAATGATTTAATCAATTTGCATCTACTCCATTAACAAATATGGAAAATTAAATCAACACATAAAGTTATAGTCAACCCTTTTCCAAGAGATGAAAGAAAGAAGAACTTTTTACAATGACCATTTCACTTATTTATAACACATAGGAGGATGAAAATGACCTTTTGTATTATTGTAACCCCTCTTTCCAAGATTTTTATTATATTTTAACAATCACATTTCAATTTTAAATAAAGTGACTTAAATAATACAAAAGTATAATATATTTGAATAAATCACCAAGTGGGCCTATCAAGCTTTATTAATTGGGTGGTAAAGTTTGGAAATATTATGTGCCACATATTAGCATATGAAATCAAGTCCTACAAAGGGACATTTAACTATAGGTAGAGAAGTGAAACCAACCAAAATATTCCATAAAGTTAAAATATTTCACATAAATGGATTTCCCATTTAAATATCTATGTATCACTTCAAATAAGAGCTAAAATTGAGTCCAAATGTGAAAGATATGAAAAAATAGAGAATTCACAATTAGTGTGTTTGTGAGGTATTGTATGAACAAAATTTCTCCCTCTTTTTTTTCCATTCAAAATTTTCCTCTAAGGATCAAATATTTCACATCATTGGATTTTTCATTTTAAAATATTTCCAATGCTTTAAATGGGAGCCAAAATGGAGTATGGATGCAAAAGATATGGAAAAATTAAGAATATATATATTTTTATCATGCCCATAATTTTTGCATGATGAAAACCACACAAAAATAGGTATTTTCTCTTAGAATGTATAATGTTTATACATCTAAATTTACTTGCTTCATTTATCATCACTAATATTACTATTAGTCGACACTAATTCCACTTATCTTATTTATCTCTCTTAATTCTTTCCTAATATGATCCCTTTTAAAATTTTTAACTAATATCCTCTTTCATTATTTTTCATTCACTAACCTTATTCCTACCCCACAAATTAATTAATTCACCTAATTCCCTATTATACACTAACTAATCCCACTTATCTATTATATTTGAATTTTAAATTCTAATTCCACCTACCCTAGCCTATTCCTAAGCTTTCCTATTTCCTTAGTCCCTAATCCCCTATCTAATCACCTACTAATATTACTTAGACCCTAATTGATTTTAGAATTCTCCAATATAGTTTTGACCCAAACATAAAATAATAAAATTTGGAGAATCCCCTATCTAATCACCTACTAAGATTCTAGTTGTGGTTTTGTCCTCATGAAATATAGTTTTGACCTAAACATAAAATCACTAACCCAAATTTGTGTTTTTACTATCTAATCATTTCTTGGTCTTTTTCTTATTGTGTTTTATTTTTAGGAAAGGGAGGTGTTGTCTATAAAATTAAAAACATTCCTAAATACCCCTTTGACTACTTGGTGCAATACCACATATTCAAAAAGGTGATATTGATTATCATAGTCAGTTTTGCATTTACGCATTCAATTTTGAAACTTAAATATATTAAGACTTCAAGTCTATCATTATATACATATTTTCATTATGTAAATATCTAATTAATTTTACCTTTTCAAAATATCTTATAAATATTTTAATCATTTTTGAATATACTATGTTTTCCCCTCATCCATAAAATCACATTTCATGATTTATGATATTGACATAGACATGCAAGATTGCATTAACAATAAGTAGTTTTGCCTAACTGTATGGTTACCATTAAGTTGACCACTTGAAAAATTGAATATTTTGAAGTTGTGGCATTGACCATGAGTTACGATATTATGATTTTTTGATTCAATTTTGAATAGTCTGACTATGTATCTACAATTTTGATCAATCTAGTAGCGATTTTGCATTTATTTTTTACCTTAAAATTGTCTTTTCTTGAGTATATTTTTAAGATCATTCCAAGGGTTCTGCAAGTCCCAAGCTAGCACCACACCTTAACCTCACAAGGGGCACTTCCCCTTGACCCTACTAGGGTATTTTTTCCCCAAACTCCCACATCGTGGCCCTTGATCCAAAAATGTTATAGTGAAAAATCATGATTTTTTTTAATGTTTTTATTAAGGTTTATTGGACTAACATTTTATTTCTTACATGGATAAATATAGTGCTATTTTTGGCTTGCTAACATTTTCTCTTGCAGGTCATATTTTTGTCTAATGTCTTGTCTTGTAGGTTGCCCCTCAAGATTTCCAATTGAAACTACTAATCGCTTGCTTTACAAGTTACCTATCAAATATATTTTGGTATATTAAAAATCATCTTGTATTTATGTTTGTATCTATCACATCTAAATTAATTGGTTAATCTTTTGGTCTACTTGTGTGTCACATGAGGTCTACAGTGGTATATGCTCTCCTCCTTGCATCCTTGTGGTGATTTTTGAAGGATAAAAACCCACTAATAAATCTTCCCATTTTTATTTTTAGGGTAAATATGATGTATAATTAACACACACATACTTTCCATAGTCTTAGGGGGATAGTCACCATGGATTTAACTACCATGCACTAATCCACACTCCATGTTCTAACAAAGTATAAAAATTAGGGATAATTATCGTTAAGTTAAGCAGTTAATTCTATATAGGTCTTCCATAAAGGGAAGATTTAATTTATAAACTAGGCATTAAACAACACCCTACACAAATTTGGACCTCACTGTACCTAGTGTATATTGGGGATACCCCTAAAGAGCCCATTCAACCTAGCTTAAGACTAATTAGTCATAACAGGCAACTTGCTGTCGAAGTTACTATCAGCTTCCAAGTGACCATCATGTGCAGATGGGGTTGAGAGGGTTTAGGATATTCTGTAATGGGTCACCAACCTACAACCTCACCCACAAATCCATTAGATGATTTAGTTATTGAGTTACACTCCCAATCAATTAACTAATCTTAAGTTTATGGTTTGCTTGATTTGGTGAGTGTTGTTCTAGACCAGTGCTATTTCTGAGCTAAGTCAGCCTTTTACCCAAACCTATACATACCTATCTAAGTATTTTTTATCATCTTGTATGTCCTTGTCTCATCATTATCTCATCCTCTTGTACATATTTTATTTGTACATCCTTTTTAGACATTGTATCATCTTGCATCTCATCTTGTCTCTCACCACCCCTTGTCTTAGTCACATCCTAGTCTAATCTCATCCATCTATCATTAGTCATACCCCTATCACCTACATATCTTAATCAAGTCTTGTAATCCACATATTATCATAAGTCCACCTTATCCATAACAAATCATACATCACCTCGACTTACTCAGTCCCCCTAGTCTAAATTGATCATTTGTCTTGACCTTGTCTTGCTTAGTAACCTTATCTATCATATTATCAACATAGTCTTAAGCATAGTCCAACCTAACTCATCCCCTTATCTATACTAGTCATCCCATCAAGTTTGTAATCATACTTTGGCCTTTATCTATATTGGCATACAAGTCTTTTCATCAGGATTCTCATTATAAGCTTGCTTGTGTCTAATCAAGTTTGACACATAATCACAATATTATCAATATATAAATCAAATCTATTTAAGTTAATCATATTAGTCTTAATCCAATCAATCCCTAGTTGAAATCAATCTCTTGGTCTAGTATGACCCCTTGTCAAAACTTAGAACTTATCATAGCTCACCCAGTCAAATCCAATCGTAATTATCAAAGTCTAACTCACATCCTAATTTGGTTTACTTAATGTAACATCCCCACTAGGATCCACTTAGAAATAAGTGATTGTTTTAATATAAATAAAATATTATTTCATTAGACTTCACCACAAAAATCTAATTAGTGATCTAGATAAAACATTCTATGTATGCCAACTATAAAATAATCACATGACATCTACCATCACTGATCACTATCATCATATAAAACACATAATAACTGAATATAGAAATTAATTATAGATATCTAATCATAGCTAGTAAAAACATATAACCACTGTTATCAATGTATAATAAGTAAATAATTACATCACATCAGAGATTATGTTTCAATAATAATCAATACAATATAATGTACAAGATACAAGATATATGGCTCCATGGAGCATGAGTTCCTTGAACTCTAGTATCTATGGTAATCTCAGTGTCATCTCCAAATAAGTACTATTATGGGGAGGGAGAGCATCATCTGAGTATTTTTTGATACCAACCATAGACCATCGATCTCCTGCATAATCCTCCATTAGGGAATGGACCTCCCTTTATGGATGAGTAGATAGTGATGGTGTGGGAATCTAGAGAGACAAGCTAATACCTGTGTATTATATGATTCTTAAGAACATGTAGTGTATTATAAAGAAATCCATCCTAACATGATATCACACAAACATGTAAATCATATTTATGAAATGAAAATATCTAACATTACTTTGGTTAAAGTTTTCAATAGTTATCTATCTCTTGGATCAGTCAAATTTATACACACCACTTGATCAGATTATCTTTATCTCATTATGATATTAGTAATCTAGTGAAGTTTGTCTCACTACTTACTCAATATCAACAATGTGAGATTTGGTTAACATAAGTATAACCAATAGATTCATACAAATTAATTCTTACTACCAAGAATAAAACATGTTAAACATAAGAATAGTCAAAATACATACATTTAATCTGTCAAACATATGAATGAATCTTCACAATATCATTTATCACATAAATAATAATTATAACAATTATAATTTATACCCATCAGGTATAATCTATATTTAGACTGCATACTCAAATTTTATTTAAGTAATCACAAATGCAGTATATTCTATGAAAAGCACTAATATCATGGTCTACCATTTTTGGTACACACTACTCAATTTAAATAGCCAATTATATTATGAAAGTCATAATTATCATGAACACATAATCTTTCATTTTAACATTTATTATATTTTTTTAAGAAGTTGTATGCATGTATCAATAGGGTTCTATTCTTCATAAGTCTATGACTTCATTTTGAACCATCAATAGAACTATAAATATAGGCAATCACCACATATAGTGTTATATATTTATATGCACTCGTACATACTAGTACACTCATGGTACATATCATACATAAGTTTTCAATGGAATAATGTACAATACACTAACCAATAATTATCAATAAGTATTAGTGGTCTATGTTATGGTTTACTAATAATTAACAATCCACATTGTACATAAATATACTAACCATTAATGGAACATTTGTAGTGTATACTAACCACTAGATCAATATTTGGTAATACATTGTGAGTTACATTATCTATTAATACAAGTATAATTATGGATGAAGAGTTTATACTAAATATATAAATCTAAAGGAATACAATCAACATGGTATTTAATTTATCTCTTGTTCCAAATGAACTTATACCTATATATAGTCGGTTTGAGAGTATAATAATCATCAATGTTAGAATCCTTAAAATCAATTAAAATCATAATCCTCACACATTGGAATCCTTGAAAATCAATTAAAATCATCAACATGCATATAAAAAATAATAATTTCTTAATTTTTTTCCTTTACAATCATGAAACTGAAGCTCAAGTTGTGGCCCAAAATATGACTCCCTCAGCTCCTCTGTTACCTTTAATCGAGGACTATCAAAAGGTGAGTTCAACACACTAGCAATAACTTATGTTGTTTGCCTTGTATTAGTAAATGGTGAAAATTATATTTGAACCTTTTCAATAGGAATTCTCTTAGTTGTAACTTCCTTGAGGAAAAAATCTCTAGTAACATTTGCTTGAAGTATTCTATAAGTAGCAAATCCATATTCTGAGGATGTCATTTTCAATAGAGGAGATGATCAAATCAGTTTGGTTGGGAATGTTACATCCATGTCTCAACACCTAATACTTATTTTTCATCTTTATATTTTTTCTTTATCTCTCACCTCTCTCTCTCCATGGAATTTTTTCTGATCTTTTACCTCTTTTCATCTAAACTAGTAAAGCAATGATAGTATTCACTTAAATTCCATAGACAGACCATTTTATATTTAAATCACTAAGTCTTATGTATTTTTTTGAAAAATGGCATGATATTTTAGTATAAATTTCCATACCATATAAGATACTATTTAATATTTTAGTTCATTGTATATCCATAGATATTTTGTATTTAAATCATTGTATGTTAAATCATTACACATATCTTATGCAGTTCATTACACTTTAGACCACTAACATAGTTAAATCATTATATACATTTAAAATAACTACAATTTATACCTTAGATCAATTAAATCTTATTATCTTATGATATATATATATATATATATATATATATATATAATTTTTTGTACAATTTTATTCTGTGCCATACTTTGTGTGGTATGCTATTTATATGCATGGTTTAGTATTAATTTACGTAGTCTAATTTTCAATACGAGTCAATATTTTACTTTAATTGGCTATTGTAATCTCAAATTTCACTTTTTTAATCTCATAGTTAACCATATGAATCACCATTCCTGCTTATATAAGAATATACATTTACTAGCTAATCGATATAGTACAAATCATAAGGTTTATATATATACTGTATAAATGAATCATTGTATATATAATTACTGAGTTCAAGATGCTTGTGTATATTATTGTACACATTTATAAATCACCTTATACCATTACTGTATGAAATCATTATGCTAGATATACCCTGAGATTATTATATTTACATTTCAGATTAGATCTGAGAATATATTACATATTCTACAACATTATACTATATATTTAATTTCTATATATATTATATCTCTAAAATTTTATTATATATGTTACACTAATATATTAGATTACCATTCTAATAGATAACTATATGAAATCATCATATATTACAATTTTGCATAAAACATATATATTTATTTACAATTTATGGTGCTACTTACTTGGTAAGAGCTTCTGAAATAACCTAATCTGAGAGTTATCCTATTGGTTTATTCTCCTCCTCTATGTGTCATTTCCTTTTCCTTCCTCCTACTCTCCACTACACCTCTTCTCTTCTCTTCACTTTCTCATCTTACTTCCTTCTTGTCCTATGTTGTGCCTCACTTTCCTTTATAGGAATAAATTCTATTTTTTCCCTAAATCTCTATCCTTTTCTTATTTTATGATTTTTCTTTATTTTTTATTCTTTTTAATTTTCTTTTTGGTATATTAAAATACAATTGCTTATTTTAATTATAATCTAATTATTTTATTTGTTTTAATTCTCTTATGAGGATTTTCCTATTTTTATTTTCTAACTTAATAATAGTAGTTACCTCATTTAATCGTCAATTTTGATTTATTACTATTGACAATGAAATCTTTGCAATAACCCAATAAAATTAACTAATATTATGACCTTAATTATCAAAATTACTAATATAAGGTCGAAGATACTTTTTAATGGTAATTACCATCCCAAAATATCATAAAGATAATTAGATTATGTTCTAAAACATTCTAAAACCATGAGAGTTAGTCTACATACATGTTCATGCAAATTTACCTTTCTGAAAACCTAAAAAGTTATGAACACAATGACATGTCATAAACACATAGTAACATTCACAAAAAAATCACACAAGATTGTATAACTCTAGACTAACATACACATGCAATTATCTAAATGAAGACAATTATCAAAATATATTAATGCTAACCATTCAACTATGTATATAACATATACTAGCTAATATAGTGTGTGTAAGCTTCTAGGTGTTCCTCTATCATCCTCCAACATCTCCATCTACGTCACCCTCTTTGATGATCCTCTCCCTCTGTCATGCTCTATGGGATGAGTCTCTCTTGCATCAAACTCACAACAAGCAGGTAGTTAGTCTATACATCATGACACATATATCATAAATTATTGATGAAATAATAAATCAACATGATCACATTATAAATAATATATAATGCAACTAACTCATGACAATGTAATCTTAAAATCAAAACAACATACATCTGTCCCATAATAACATATGACTTATAGTAATCAAATCAAATCACCAACTATAAATATCCATGGATAATCAAGTAAGTTTGCTTAGCAAGGAATCAAGATGTAACATCTTTGCCCCCTAAAGCCAGTCATTGTCTCGATGACACTTATTCAAATATAAGTTTTGAATTAAAAACATTATTCAACAAAAATTTAACATAGTATGAAGTATCAAATTAAGCAAATAAATGTGGAAATCCCCTATAGAACTCATCATAATCTTCCAAAGTAGCACTATCCTCAAAGTATTGGTCCCATAATACCTTGAAATTTTATATCTCCCTATTATTCAAATACAATTTACGAGTGTCAATTACTCTAATTGGTTCTACCATGACCATCCTGAGATCTAGATCCTGCAAAGCATTCCAATGTAACACATGCGTAAGATCAGCTATATAATTTTTAAGATAAGAAACATGGAAGACATTATGTAATAAAGTTAAAGATGGTGGTAATGCAAGCCTATACACTATAGGATTGACCACTTCTAACACCTTGAAGGGTCCCACATATCTTGGTAAAAGTTTTGTTGACTTCTTAAATTTAATCTAGCTTTTCTATAGCTTAACTTGCAAGAACACTTTATCACCTACATAAAAATGTCTATATATCCTCTTCAGATTATCATAAGTCTTATACCTATCATTGGCCTCGACCAATCTCTACTTGATTAATCTGACTTGATCTTCCATTTTTGAAAGCATCTCAGGTCCAAAGACTACCCTGTCTTCTAACTTGTCCCAACTGATTAGTGCCCTACACCTTCTTTCATATAATGCTTAAAATGGTTCCACCTTCAAAGATAATTAGTATAATTTATCATAATCAAATTGAACTAATAAAAATTAATCTTCCCACTTGTATTTCTGATCCATACAATACATATGAAGAAGATCCTTTAACACATGATAAACTTGCTTAATTTGACCATCAATTTTTAGGTGATAAGCATTGTTGAAATTTATTTGTGTACCCAAAGTTGAATTTAGAGTTACCCAAAATCTAGAAGTCATTTTTGGATCATGATCTAAAATTATCTTCTCTGTAAATCCATGTAACTAATACACTTCCTTTACAAACCTCTTTACAAGAGTATGTGCATCATCTATCAAATTGCCTAGTATAAAATGAGCTACCTTGTCTAGCTTATCAACTACAACCAAGATCATATCATATATGTTTTGTAACATCAACAACCCTTGGATAAATTCCATACTGATCATTTGACATTTCCATTCTGGTATATCATGTGGATATAACAAACCAACTGGATGCACATGTTCAACTTTCACTCACTGAAATTATAGATAATGTGACACAAAGTCCACTACATATTTATTAATTCCCTTCTATAAATAACATGGTCTAATCTCTACCATGAGCTTGGTTACTCTTAGATGTCTTGGATATAGGACATTGTGTAGTTCTTTTATCACTATGCTCCATATATTCTCTCAATTTGGTACTCACATCCTTCCATTATAATGTAAAAGACCATCTCTCTCTAATCTGAATCCTTTATACCTAATATTTTGAGCATTCACAGATAATGATTTCTTAACTTGATCATAAAATTCATCTTCTAGTGATAATTCAACCACTCAATCTTTAAAATTACTCCTGATAGTATCCATAACTATTATGTACCTTCTATGACATAGGGCATCAACCACTCTATTTTCCTCACCTTTGATATAGTTGATATCAAAATCATTATCAAATAAGAACTCTAGCCAACATCTTTGAGGAAAATTCAGATTGTGTTGGGTGAAGATGTACTTGAGTACCAATCTATCCATCTTGAGCTCAAACATTTTTCTCAACAAATAATGCTACCAAAATTACAAAACATGCATAATTACTAAAAGCTCCAGGTCATGAGGGGCATAGTTCACCTCATAAGGATTCATATTCCTTAGTTCATAAGCTACACTATGTCATCCTACATAAGGAATCCTCATAATCTATCTCCAAATGCATATGTGATCACCAAAACTTAACTGTTGGGGTTAGGAACTCTTAACACAGGTGATAAAGTCTTTTTTTCAATTCCTAAAAAGCTACTTCACACTTATCTGACTAGATAAAACTTTGGTTCTTATGTTGGAGAGAGGTGATTGGGTTAGCTATCTTAGAAAAATTTGAAACAACCTTCTTGTAATAGCTCACTAATCCCATGAAACTCCTTACCTCATGCACATTTTTTGGCACCAACCATTCCATAATAGCTCTTATCTTTGTTGGTTCTACTAAAATTTCATTTGTAAAGATAATATGTCCCAAATATTGTATTCTCTCCTGGAAAAATGCATACTTAGATAACTTTACATACAACTTGTGCTTCCACAATTATTGTCGAACTAGTTCCATATGTTGAATATGCTCCTCTTCATTCTTAGAATATATAAGAATGTCATCCATAAAGACCAAGATAAAGTGATCTAGATAATCTCTGGACATAATATTCATGATATTTATGAATGTTGCTAGAGCACTTATCAACCCAAATGGTAATGATATGAACTCATAGTGCCCATAATGATTTCTAAATGTTATCTTTAGAATATCTTCATCCCTTATCTTCAACTGATGGTATCGTACTCTAAGATTAAATCTTACAAAAGATCATTGCTCCCAAAATTTGATCAAAAATATCATATATACAAGGTAACGGATACCTATTTTTGATAGTTGTCTTATTTAACATTCTATAGTCTATGCAAATTCGAAGAGTGCCATCCTTCTTATTGACAAAGATAATTGATGCACCCCATGGTGACACACTTGGTCTAATCAACTTATTTGACAATAATTCCTAGAGTTGAGCCTTTAATTTAACTAATTCACTTATTGTCATCCTAAATGGTACCTTAAACTATGGTTTTAATCTAGGTATGATATCAATAGAGAAATCAAACTCACATCTAGGAGGCAATCCTAGTAATTATTTTAGAAACACATCATGAAAATTACTAAGGAATGGATAATCTTTGATGGATGGCTCTTTAGATTCATCCATTTAATTTATCTTGATGATAAATGCTTGGCACCCTTTTTCTTGAGCCTTCTTGAGTTGCATATCAGAAATATGTCTAAGCCTCAACTCTCTTTTATCACCCTAAATTTGTGTCTGATTTCTAAAATCGTCTAGACACTAAACCTTCTTTAGGTAATAGTCAACCTTGGCTTTATATTTTACAATCTAATTAACTCATAAGATCACATCATATAACCCTAGTGGTGATACATATAGATCCACTACTATTACAAATTCAAGCAACCTAATATTTTCTTTGACTAAACACTTGTAAACCATGACTTTTGAATCATTCTCATATTGTATCGACCATGTATTTTCCATTATTGCAACTCTTCTGGATAATTTATTAAGAATTTTAAGAGATATAAAATATTATGTATCCCTTGTATCTATCAAAATGGAAACTAGATGATCAAATAAAATACTTGATAGTTCTATGAGTGAAGCTTGGAATTTAACTTGTCTATTATCAACCACCACACAAATATATTACTAAAAATTTTCCTACTAAGGAGTAGGGATTTTATTATTTGACTTATCTTGAGTATACTCACAAGAATAATGGTCACCTTAATAAATGAAACAACATCTAAGTGGTCCTTTCTTGTTAGACTATTGGTTTCCCTTGAAACCACCTTTAAAACCATTGCCTAGTTTCTTGTTACCTGAACCATTATTGAATTTTGTACTCTAATTTTTGAACTGAATCCTAGAGTCTCCACTCCTCTACTTTTAGTTTTTCTTTTTAAAATTTGGTTTATAAATTCCAAACTTCTTATTAAACTTGTCCCTGGTATATGTAAGAGATTTTAACTTTTGTTCTTATTTATTTGCCTTCTCAAAGAATGGGTCCATGGTGGCTGGTCTGTGAACATCCACTTCTCTACCAATCTAGGGTTTTAATCCCATGATGAAATTCCTAATTTTTAACCTTTCATCTATCTGATACTAAGGTACATACTTCAAAATTTTGGTTAATTGTTCCCAGTATTCATTCCTAATAAATCTCCCTACTTTAGATTGTAGAAATCTATAAGCTTATGGTTAAAGTATAGCTTTGAAATCCACTATGATCTGAACAATGTCATAAATTACTCCCATGTAGTGGTGGTCAAGTTAAGATTTATTTCTAACTTCTTGTTATCCCACCATGTAGCTGCCTCACCATCCAATTAGTATACTCCGCAAACTACTTTAGTGACCTCAAAGTAGTTTTGAATCTTAAAATACTTCTCTATCTCTATCAACCATGCTTTAGCTCCATCACCCAAAATAGTTCCATCAAACTTAGGTAGATTCACATTTTTCATATTGCTATCCAACTGAAAAACTACCTATGATCTCATATCCTAAAGTTTTTCTTACTCAGTGGGATGCTCTTTAATCTCATTCAGATGTTTTTCCTCTTCTTGGTCATGAAATTCTTACTCTAGGGATATAATCTAGTCTGTGGTCTTATTCATGGTTATGAGAATCTAATCCAACTTTATTGTTTGCTCAATGGTAAATCAGTTAGGATCAAACAAAGGGTTACTATCATTGACATTTGATGGACCTTCTTTAGATGCTCTAGCTTTCACCATCTCCTTTTTGGTAAATAGAAAGATACAAAAATGTTAGTGGACTCATTCAGTCTTAGAGTTCAAGATATAACTCTAATACCACACGTACCTCCCCATTAGGATCCACTTAGAAATATGTGACTTTTTAAAATATAAATAATGTATTCTTTCATTATACTTCACCATGATAATCTAATTAGTGATCTAGATCAAACATTCCATGTATGCCAGTTGTAAAATAAGCATGTGACATCTACCATCATTGATCACTATCATCATATAAAACATATCATAACTAAATATAGAAATTAATTAAAGATATCTAGTTAGAGATGGTACAAACATATAAACACTTTTATCAATGTATAATAAGTAAATAATTACATCTCATCAAGGATTATGTTTCAATAATAATCAATATAATACAATGTACAAGATACATAGCTCCATAGAGCATGAGTTCCTTAAACTCTTGTATCTATGGTAATCTCAAGTGTCATATCTAAATAATTACTATTATGGGGAGGGAGAGAATCATCTGATCATTTTTACATACAAATCATGGACCATCAATCTCCCACATAATCTTCCATTAAGGAATGACCCTCCCTTCATAGATGAGTAGATAGTGATGGTGTGGGAATTTATAGAGACAAGTTAGTACCCATGTGCTGAATGATTCCTAAGAACATGCAGTGTGTCATAAATAAATCCATTCTAACATGATATTGCACAAACATGTAAATCATATATATGAAATGACAATGTCTAACTAACATTACTTTGGCCAAATTTTTTAATAGTTATTGGTCTCTCAGATCAGTCAAATTCATACACAAAACTTGATTCAATTACCTTCATCTGAC
The DNA here is from genome assembly GCA_037957365.1 of Torreya grandis. Lineage (NCBI taxonomy): Eukaryota > Viridiplantae > Streptophyta > Pinopsida > Cupressales > Taxaceae > Torreya > Torreya grandis. The sequence goes on from JARHVA010000127.1 coordinate 2,874,420, forward strand.
ATTATGATTCTAGTAAGATAGTAAAGTTTGTTTCACTACTTAGTATCAACATTGCAAGATTTGGTTAACATAAGTATAACCAATAGATTCATAAAAATTACTTTTTACTAGCAAGTATAAAACATGCTAAACATAAGAATAATCAAAATGCATATAGTTAGTTCATCAAATATATGAATGAATCTCTACAATATCATTTATCACAAATAATAAGTATAACAATTACATTTTATACACACTAGGGATAATCTATATTTGGACAGCATACTCAAATTTTCCATAAATAATCACAAATGCAGTATATTCTATAACAAGCACTAATATCATGGTATATCATTTTTAGTACACACTACTCAATTTAAACATCCAATAATAATTATGAAAGTCATAATTATCACAAATACATATCTTTCATTTTAATATTTATTATATTTTTTTATGAATTTGTATGCATGTATAAGTAGGGTTGTGTTCTTCCGAAGTCTATGACTTAGTTTTGAACCATAAATGAAACTATAAATATAGGCAATCATCACATGCACTATTATATATGTATATGCACTCGTACATACTAGTACACTCATGGTATGTATTATACACAAGATTTTAATAGAACAATGTACAATACATTAACTAATAATTCTCAATAAGTATTAGTGGTATATGTTATGGTATACTAATCATTAACAATAACATAATCCATAAATATACTAAACATTAATGGAACATTCATGGCATTTACTAACCACCAACTACTAGATCATTATTTAGTAATACATTTTGAGTTACAATATCTATTAATACAAGTATATTTATGGATGAAGAGTTTATAGTCACCATATCAAGTTAAGAGGATACAATCAACTTGGTATTTAATTTAGCCCTTATTCCAAATGAACTCATACCTATAAATAGTTAGTTTGGGATTCTAATAATCATCATAATTTAAATCCTTGAAATTAATTAAAATCATAATCCTCACACATTGGAATCCTTGAAAATCAATTAAAATATTCAACACGCATATTAAAAATAATAATTTATTAATTTTTTTCCTTACATGATCATGAGACTGAAGCTTAAGTCATGTCCCAAAATATCTCTCCCTTAGCTCCTATGTTACCTTTATTTGAGGATTATCAAAAGGTAAGTTAAACACACTAGCAACAACTTATGTTGTTTGCCTCATCCTAGTAAATGGTGAAAAGTATAGTTGAACCTTTTCAATAGGAATGCCCTCAGTTGTAACTTCCTTTAGGAACAAATATCCAACAACATTTTCTTAAAGTATTCCATCAGTAGCCAATCCATATTTTGGTAGGACCCCATTCTCAAGGGGGGAGATGATCAAGCCATTTTGGTTGGGAATGTTGCATCCATGTCTCAACACCCAGTACTTATTCTTCATCATTCTATTTTGTATTTGTCTCTTGCCTATCTCTCTCCACATATTTTTTTTGGTATTTTACCTCTTTTTGTATAAACTAGTAAAGCAATGACATTATTTACTTAAACCCATAGACAGACCATTTTATATTTAAATCATTGTCTAAGTCTTATGTATTTCATTGCAGGCCATCATGATATTTTAGTATAAGTTTCCATACCATATAAGATACCATTTAATATTTTAGTTCATTCTATATGCATAGATATTTTATATTTAATTCATTATATGCTAAATCACTACATATGTCTTATGCAGTTTGCTGAACTTTAGACCACTAATGTAGTTAAATCACTATATACATTTAAAATCACTACACTTTATACTTTAGTTAAATTAAATCTTATTATCTTATGGTATATATATATTATATTAGTTCAGTACAATTTCCTTTCATACCATACTTTGTGTGGTATGCTATTTATATGCATGGTTCAATATTAATTTACACAATTCAATTTTAAATACACAAGTCAATGTTTTACTTTGCTTAGCTATTATAATATCAAAGTTTGCTATTTTAATCTCATAGTTAACTATATGAGTCACCATTCATGCTTACACAAGAATATACATTTACCAGCTATTTGATTTGGTACAGATCATAGGCATTATATATATATATATATATATATATATATATATATATATATATATATATAATCATTGTATATATAATTATTTAGTTCAAGTGCTTGTGTATATTATTTTACACATTTATAAATCACCTTATACCATTAATCTATGAAATCACTGCACCAGATATACCCTGAGATTCTTATATTTACATTTCAGATTAGATATGAGAATATATTATATATGCTACAACATTGTATTATATATTTATTATATCTATAAAATTTCATTATGTATGTTATACTAATATATGAAATTTCCATTCTAATAGATAACTATATGAAATCATCATATATTACAATTTTGCATAAAACATATATATTTATTTACAATTCATGATATTGCCTAGCTGGTAAGAGCTTTTGGAATATATTGATCCAAGAGTTATCCTCTTGGTTTATTCTCCTCTTCTATGTGTTGTTGCCTTTTCCTCCCTCCTACTCTCCATTGTGCCTCTTCTCTTCTCTTCCCTTTCTCCTCTTACTTCCTTCTTCTCCAATGCTGCACTTCACTTTCCTTTGTGGGAATGTATTCTATATTTTTCCCTAAAGCTCTCTCCTTTTTTTATTTTATGATTTTTATTTATTTTTATTTTTCTTTGTTTTTTTATTCATTTTTTGGTATACTAAAATATAATTACTTATTTTAATTATAATCTAATTACTTTATTTGTTTTATTTATGTTATGAGGCTTTTCTTTTTTTTATTTTCTAACTTAATAATAATAGTTACCTCATTTAATCATCAATTTTGATTTATTACTATTGACTATGAAATATTTGTAATAACCCAATAAAAGTAACTAATATTATGACCTTAATTACCAAAATGACTAATATAAGGTCAAAGATACGTTTTAATGGTAATTGGCATTCCTGAAGTATCATAAAGATAGCTAGATTATGTTCTAAAACAATTCAAAGCCATAAGAGTTAGTCTACATACATGTTCATGCAAATTTAATTTTCCAAAAACATTAAAAGTCATAAACACAATGACATGTCATAAACACATAGTAACATTCATAATGAAATCATAGGAGATTAATTATCCTAATCATAACTCTAAACTAACACACACATATGAAATTATCTAAATGCAGACAATTATCAAAATGTACTAATGTTAACCATTCAATTATGTATATAACATTTACTAGCTAATGTGGTGTGTGTAGGGTTCTATCCATTCCTCTATCATCCCCCAACATCTCCATCTATGCCACCCTATTTTATTATGCTCTGCCTCCATCATGCTCTGAGGGATGAGTCTCTCTGGTGTCAAACTTGCAACAAGTAGGTAGTTAGTCCATAAATTGTGACATATATATCATAAAATATTATTGAAATAATAAATCAACATAGTCACATTATAAAGAATATACAATATAGCTAACTTATGGTGATGTCATCATGAAATCAAAGAAACATACATCTGTCCCATAATAACATATGACTTATAGCTAAATCAAATAATAATCAAATCAAGTCATCAACTATAAATATCCACAGATAATCAAGTAAGTTTACTTAGCAAGAAATTAAGATGTAACACTTAATCTTTTCTTACCTAGTCCAACATCTCATATCCAATCAAACTTGAGATCAAACTAAATCAAACCTTGGTCAAAATTTGTCACACACATTCCATTTCCATCCCTTAGTCTTTCCATTCAATCCCCTGCACCTATCGATTGGGGTCGACAAACCACATCATCCATACTTTTTCTCATCCTTAATCCATGGCATCTAAAACAAATTTGGTCAATACCCTGATTGAGTAATGCCTCATAGCCAATCAAGATGTGTTCCTTTATCTCCTCATTGAGATGAGCACTACACATCCTATAAAATTTGACCCTATCCACCCATCGTTACCTCCAGTTTGCACCCATCCATTTCTAACAACTCCTAGTCTTCACACCACTCAATCCCATTCAAATCCTCCATCCACTAGCCATATCCAATTGTCTACCCTATCCTAAAATAACAAATGGAATCTTATGTTGGCCACGTCATCTACTAATAATATTCCCACCTAGTCATGTCAATACCCATCTAATCTAAAGTCCAATACATCCACTAAGTCATGAAGTGAAGATAGGCCATATACTTCCCTTTTTATATCCTTAAAATCCCTCTTCCACCATCTTGTTTCCAACAACATGATGGTATATCCACCCATATGACATTTTAATCCCACCAAGACTAATCCCTCTTGGTATAAAAATAAGCAACATTATATATATCATCAAACCTAGGGCCATACTATTAATTGATGTTGTAATTTCCAAAACTATGTCTAAGACCTCATCGATCATGGTGACATAGAAATTGAGGATGAACTAGATAAGTCTAAGTCCCTAGGTGAACAAGAAGAGGAATGCCAATATTTCATTCTTAATCATGATCAAGCCCTTCCCTTCTAAGCCAAGGTCAAGACACCAAGTCTATCTTCCACGGTCCACCTATCTTCAACAAATCTTCTATCAAAGATGAGTTTATTTCCCATGAAACTAATACTCACTTATCTCATGAGTCCTTCCATGGGCATATATTTGTCAAATCCATTCTCCATCATCTTTCTCTCACCCATCATATCAAAGACCCCATGTTGAAAGGTCATTTTCAGATAATAATTCTTCTACTGGTAACATAACATCATGTACATCAAATTCATCATTAGAGATAACATTGATCTTATATGCTTCAAGATCATGTTCATCATTAGAATCCAAATCAGATTCCTTATCAGAAACATCATCCCTTATATATGTTGTAGTAGATGATGACTATGCTTGTCTTTTAAAAGATTCCTCTAATTTGAATGACAATCAATCACCAAGGATATATTTTGATCCCAATCAAGATGAAGTCATAATAGAGTTTTTATAGGTTTTATCTATCAAAAACTATCAGAGTGGATATGATCTCGCATCAGATGCATGTAGTCTTAGTGATCCTTTTACTAATCTTGAGGAGTTTTTTTGTGATATCAAAATTGGGTTTCCTAGGAACCCCTATGAAGACCATGTTTCCCAGTCACCACTCATTAATCTCATCATATCATCTACCCCACCTTCATCCATCAAAGACCTCTTTCTTCCTATCAACGATCATTTAATCACCTCCATCCATAGGTAAAAACATGAACATACATCATTGGACCCTCCCTTGAGAAACATAATAAGTGCCATAAATATAAAGGTCCAAGACCATATTCAAAAATTAATACATAATGATCACATTATATTTGATCCAACAAGTCAAAATCATAAAAAATCAAAATATCAGCTTAATCAAAAAGTGTCTTCCCCTAGTGAAACCTTCTCTAAGGCACTAAGGTACAATCAAATTCAAAATAACCATTATATATCAAGTCAAAAATCAATCTCCTCTAGTAAATCCCAAAGTTAGACACCAAGGGGCAATAAAAAAATCAAGTTTGAAAATCAAAATAATGTCAAAATCACTATTAGTATGGCTGATAATCCTTCAAATAAATGAATCAAATATGAACCAAAAATTCAAAGCATCTTAGATATCCTATAATATTTTATCATATGGAACCAATCAAATATATATTGCCCAACATCTCCAATAATGTGTGTGACTGCTAGTCCTAATCTTCAAACACCCACCACAACTTCCTATCATGGTCCTATCATAAATTCAAATCCAATACACCCCCATCAGCATCAAGATATAATCCAATCCATATCACATCTCACAAACTTAGGCAGCATTATCTCTCATAGGGATAACAAATACACCTAGTCTAGATGTCAAGAGGGGTCTCAATCAAGAGATAATGAAGGTCATAAGGACATCTAGCATTGACAATAGTCTTAGCATCACACATCTCTAGAATAGGTGTTGGTTGAATATCATGAACATATCTAAAATATTTCTTCTCTCTCACCTCTAATAAATTGAGATGCCCAAAAATTAAAATAATAATTAAAAAATAAAATAAAAATCATTTGTACAATGGTGAAAACTAGTATTTTGGCACCTTGGGCAAGTACCATGATGAAAACCAATTTTTATAATCATGGTAAAATAATATATTTTCCACATTTGACCTCAACACTTGGGGTCAAAATCCATCCCTTTTCAATTCCATCCATGTCATATCCCTATATCCATTACACCTCATCTGCCATCATATCGTGCATCTTATTATGTCCCTTATTTCTTCTAGTCTTGACCTTATTAAGGGAGTGGAAGATGTCTTGAGAAAGGTTTAAAAATCATCTTGGCATATCCTCTAATGGACACTCAGGTAACTAGATATTTGGTTCCTTTATGATGTGGTCATTGGCGATAGTCTATTCTTCCTTGGTCCTTATCCTATTTTTAGCATCACCCTCATCATGTTTTCATCCCATCCATTATTCCATATATCCTTATCCTGGTTACTAGGCTTGGTATTCCCTTTGTTATTAACCCCATTTGTATAGTGTACATACATATTCCAAAAATCCCAAAAAATTGAAATATTCCAAAAACCCTAAAAATTATAAAATCCACAAAAATCCTAAACATCTAAGTTGTAATTTCATGTCTTAAGTATCTTGGTCATCTTATCCTAGTAATTTTGTTGTCTATATCATTATCATCCTACCTTGTCTTATGCCCTAATAGTCTTATCATTTTATCCTCTTATCTTATCTCAACATCCTAGTCATCTTAGATTATGTCTTTTGTATCCTTATCCTAATCGTAGTCCCTAATTTACTCCAAGTCCATCCCTTGTCCAAGTTCCTATAATTAATCCAAATTCAAATTATTATCATCATGAACCAATTCATCTTACTCATCACTTGATCAATCATCTCATCGACTCTCATTAGCACACTAGACACAATGACACTACATGTAGATACTTGTGTGTGTTACTTGTTTGTTCTTTGTTGTTTGACTTATTTGTGTGTCTTTTATCATGTATATATATGATTATATTATTTATCATTTGTTCATCCATGTTTATTTTTTGTCTTATGTCATGAATCTTTTTATTTGTTGGCTAATGAATGAAGATGTTATGATGACACCAAAAGATACAATGATGCTTTTAGGTGACATTGATAATGTAGAGTTTATCATTTCCCCCGTTTTGATAATAATTCACTTTGGCACAATGTCCCCTTGGTCATGATTATATCATGGTTCACACCACCTAGTGTTATATTTTAGATTGATTAGACTATGATGAGCCTTATTACAACAATAATAGCTTGATAATAGACACACTCATCATTTCTTCTATCCACATCACTTACATAATCATCTAATCAATCATCATCCCATCATCAAGTTGATCATTTTAGTCCAATTGTCTAATATCCAATCATTCCTCCAATTCATTTATTATTCCATCTATATCCTCTCATGACTCATCTATCATCTCTCTAGTCATCAATGTCTAGCATCTCATCTCCCATCATTTCTCTTAGCACTCTATCTTTATGTCTAACATTTGAATTGCATCCTCTATTTAACAACTAACATGTCTAACATCCATCATCATCATATTATTCTAGTCTATCTTGTCTTATATCACCTATTATGAACTACATTGGCCACTCTCACCTCTTTCCACATCACTCATCATCACATCTATCTTATCCTTCATCATCTTTACATGTTGCATCAGTCAAATATTTAAGCTATAATATCAATCATTCATTAGTTAGTCTATTGATAAATCACCATCCCCATAATCATCTCCTTAATCTTTCTATCAATCACCCATACTTGTCAATTGGGCTTGATAAATCATAACATCCATATTTTCTTCCATCAATCATCTATTATCATTGATTAGTCAATTCATCATTTAAAGTTTATGATTTCCTCCCTCAATTGGGGCATAACTAGAACCAAAACTTTATTATCATCTCTTATCCCCTTGCATGTGTCTTTGCTAGGGGAATTATGGCTATTAATCACATTATGGCTAATTGATTTGGTGTATTACAATCCAATTATTCCCCTATGTCTTTTGGTCTCTTGATCATATCATTTTCTTCTCTCTCATCTCCTTCATCATATCACTCGACTTTAGCTTTGAGCTACACTCATCATTAATATTATCAAATCATTGTCTTATCTTTGGCCTGATGCTCTCTTAGCATGTGTTCTTGCTTGGGATATGTCGACATCTCATGGCCTTTATCATCTTGGTCTACAACTCTCCCTGGCATGTGGCCTTGCTTGGGATATGTCAAAAGCTTGTGACCTTTTATCTTATTATCATCATATTTCCACTCCTTGTGCATATATCTTTGTTAGGGGCATCATCACTTTTTATCTCAGTCTCAAGTTGAGTTCATTTTCTTCAACATCTGTCTCACATCTTGCATCCCATCCCCTTATCCATTCATCACATCCCACCCCTCATTTCCTCTTTCGAGTGGCCATCCATCGCATTCTTCCTCTCATGACCCCTTGAGGGGGCATCATATGTCCACTAACATCATTTAATAATATTCATCCATGAAATGGTTTTTATTTCAAAAACCATTATTCCTTCCACTTATCCACTTACAATGCCCTTTCAAAGAGGGAGAAAATGTATACATTTAAATTTGCTCATTTCATTTATTGTCACTAATATTATTATTAGTCAACACTAATTCCACTTATCTCATTTGCCTCTCCTAATTTAATCATAATATCACCCATTCTATCCTTTTAAACTAATATCCCCTTTCATTCTTCTTCATCCACTAACCTTATTCCTACCCCATAAATTAGTTAATTCACCTAATTCCCTATTATACACTAACTAATCTCACTTGTTTACCATATTAACATTTTAAATTCTAATCCCACCTACCCTAGCCTATTCCTAGGCTTTCCTACATCCCTAGTCCCTAATCGCCTACTAATCTTACTTAGCCTCTAATAGATTCTAAAATCCTCCAATTCTAGAATACTTTCTACCTTAACCCCTTCCTCTCTAGAAGCCTCTATTTTAGAGGCTTTCAAAAATAAAAAAATCCTTTTTAATCCTCCCTCTATGGCCTATTTAAACACACCATCCCCTTCCATTCCAAAATAACAACAAGCTAACTAGAGAATCCATGCCCAATCTATGCTAAAATCTTTCATCAACATAGTCTTTTGAGAAAGTCTTCAAGCCAAAATCATGCTAAAAATCTGAGTCTTTGGTAAGCAATCTCAATCCATAGTCAATTAATCTTTCTTTGTTTGAATCTTGATTAGGAACACTTAGATTTAGATTAGAAGGCTACTTTGAATGATTTATTTGATTGTATTTTGATCTAATGGTTCTCAATTTTAATGATAGATTGTAGATTTGGGCATTTTTGGTTAAATTGCATAATCAAAATCTTATTGCTCAAATTTATAATCTTACATAATGTACATTCTACATAACCACATTTACCACTATCTAGCCATCTTCATGGTATAATATGTACAATGTATCACAATAAATCTCACATGTCTAGATGACATAAATGGAAATGTAAAAGTGGTTGCATAACTAGTCATATTCATAGCATGAGACACATAATGTGTTGAAATAAATCTCACATTTCTAGATGACATGAATGGAAATGCGCAATTAGTGCCATGGTTTCTACTCAACCATATTGACCCCAATTACTACAATTGGCGTACAAGTCTTCCATTGGTCTATAGATCCCTATGCAAACCTATCAACCCCTTGGCCCCAAGGTCTAAACTAAACACTAGACTAAAAGAGATGCATTTAAGTAACCACTAGCTTAAATAAGATATCCTAATTGTTCACGATATTCAAATGGGTTCCAAACCAATTATGAGAAATCAAAAGGATCAATTTGCACTTAAGATTAAAAGTCTATTTTACTTAGGATAATTTTTCAATAGTTCTATTTGACACATAAGTTGATCCAATAATAAAACTTGGGTAAGAGTTACACTCTACAGGGTTGGCATATTGGGAAAATAAGGAAGTCTTGTTAAATCTTTCTTCTAGCAAACACCCATACAAGAAAAATGTTATTATTATACAATTAACACACAGGTTTACAATCATCATTTCTCTATACGCTCATCTATAAGGTTGAGAATCCTCTAAATTTAGATTACACATATATTTCCTTATTTTATTCTCGTATTGATGATCATCAAAAAATAGCTTTATCCTAACTTGAGGGTTGGTGAGATCATAATTCTAACCTAACCTAAGACCTAAGACTCGATGCCTCCTCAACTCGGTAACCTACATATCCAATCCATGAAATCAAGATGAAATGTAGTTCTCCACTTGAATGAGTGAAAAAATATCTAGAAGTTTTACTTCAATGTGTATGATTCCAAAGCCCGTATAATACACAATACAAAGAACGTGTTAAAGAATAACTTTAAAGATTACATCATCATGTAGATACTATATAGGGGTACCTATATAGTTAAATGCTATAAATTCATAAATCATAAAACACATAACTATTATTTATATTTTTTTGGTCTTGGAATAATTTATAAACATCACCCTTTTATATGAGTATCTTAATTTACTTAGTAATTTAATAATGAAAAATAGACCTCACCACTAAAGAATACAACTATAACATATAACCATGAATCAATTCTTATTAGGTTAAACAATTATATCTCCATTATTAATTTAAGCCATGTTTAATAGTATGTAGAATAAAATTATAATCCTTAAAAAATTTAAAGTTACTTTACGCATTACCTTGATATTTTGTAAACATTAATATGATTATAAATTATTTTATATATACTATTAAAACCTTTCACAAACATTTTTATCGTTATCTTATCTTAATAATTATGCATTACAATGTAAAATAATACTGAAATTCCATGTTGAACAATGCTTTCAGAACATTTTTTTGGTGATTAGTAATGATGATCTAGATTAATCCTAAATATCTTTACATACTTAGTAAACTTTAACATATTTATTTAGGCATCAAATAGATTTAGTATCTCAACATTGGTATGTGGTCTATCATAACACTATACAAGTATTTGGCTTTTTTTTTTTTTTCCAGAAAAACAAAACTTGACTTCTAAATCAAGCAACTTATCCTCGAAGTTACAGGGAATGAATCCCTGTCAATAGGGTATCGATTAGGATTCATAACTGACTTGATACAACTGAACAAAAAAAGGCTATTGACCATGGTACAAGTGATTACGGTCATCTACTCATGCGACCATAACGGTTGCTCAGTACTACAATAGACTAAATATGGTTTGCATGAATGGCCATCTTTTAGCAATCTCAGCCCAAAATACATAGTTCTAACTTGAGGGAGAAGCCTTTATTTAGGATGGATACGTGGTCTGCTACTTTGACAACCATAATGCATAACCTTATATCGGACGTAATACATTGCATAAAATTTATTATTGAAATGTTTCATTTATTCAATAAAAGATAGCGAAGGTTAGTGTCTAATAGCTATGCATGACCTAGACTTTATATTGGTAAAAATTATCAATTCAATTATTAGTTCTCAGGATATTCTTCTTTGTCAGGTAAAATTGAACAAGTGAAAAATTAATAAAATAAAGATCAATTTTTGATAAACAACGGATTACTAAAACCTATATCTACAATATAACATTTTTTACTCTTTTTTTTTCTGAACCTCTATTTAATGTTTTGACTAAGTATAAATATTCAGAGTAGTAACAACCATTAGAAGTCTAAAATAAAACTGAGGAACAACTAAAGGTTTCTCCTATCAAATTTAAAAGATTTAGATTCATGTGACCTCTTGATTCCTCCACCTTTAACAATATCCATAGATGTTATTTTAGAAGAAGAATTTGCCTCAGTCGTTTTTCTAAAAGACTATACTCCCTCATTCTTCCATGTACCATCTTTGGCTTTCTTGACTTCGTTTGAAAGAGGATGATCAAATGGTTGCTAGCCTATAGAATTAATATCCTAGTCCTTTTTATTTTTTGGTTTTATTACATGTGGACAACCCCCCTAAAGATGGCTAGTTTGATGGTAGAAATGACATCTAAGGTAGTGTTTTCATAATCTAAGATTTGGATTCAATAGAAATTATCATGATTCAGCTGTATTTTATCAAAGAGACCTTTATTGTGGTCCACATCCACACAAACACGATCATAGGTGAAAAACCCTTATTTAGACCACTCCCTGTCCATCTTAATGAATCTTATTCTAATAGCTTCACAAATAAAAGGGTGCTAAAAAAGAAGAGGAAGATCTGAGAACATAATCTAAACTGATATTTTAGACACCACTATAGTTATGGGATCAAAATCTAAAACGAGGGAATAATAAAAATTTCAACTCTACCCCAAAACCAAAGCACCTCATAAAAAACTCTTTAATAATCATTAAAATAAAAAATGAACAATAAAGAAACTATTATAACATAATTGAATCACACAATTTCTGATCCAGATAGAATAAATCTATTAGTGCAACGTTTCTAATTGAACCCAAAATCTATTAAATTTACAAATAATTATAAATTATTTAAATGCAAAAATTAACTCAATTACCTCAAACAAAAAGAGCTCCACTACCAATATATCATCTAGTTTCTCTAAAATGTATGAACTAGAAAAAATTGATGAAGACGCTGATGATGGAGAAGTCTTCAATGTAAGAAAGACTAAAACTCTATTTCATCATACCATTGACTACAAACAATGATGGTGCCATAGCATAGGTCACGGAGGAGGGGAAGGAATGTTGCAGCGGCAGATCTCATTGTAAACCTCTACCACCGCAAGCTTTGTGCCCTTCTATTTGTATCTACCACATTTAGCATTCGACCATCAATCCACACAGAAAAAACTCCAAAAAGACGTAAAAGACTAACGTCTGGAAATCATAATATTGTTGTTGCCTGTGCACCCCAAGAAAACAAGAGTTATGGCATGCCTCGATCCATTAACCTCCTCCCATTCTTAATCTTTCCCTTTTTCACCCCTCGGTTATAAATTTTACATATATAAATTTGTAATGTGTTGCAAATCCTGCTCGGTAGCTAACACAGTATAATTAATAAATAACATCATTCACAAAGGTGATACTACTTTGAACGAAATGTTTTCCATCATTCAATCTCATTGATTGCATTAATTTTTGGGGGATGGCATCCCAGACTAGACCAAGTTCTTTCAAAACAAACAAACAAAAACTAACTAAACTATGTACCATCCACAATTCTATATTTAAATTCAATCATCATTATTTTACTATTCCATCACATCATTATAATAATTATTAATAAAATAAATTCTTTTACTATTCGATCATATTATTATAATAATTATTAATAAAATAAATAATTAAAAAAATGATTACAAAAATAAAGTGTCGAATTCATTTTCACAATCCACACTCTTCATTGATAAAAAGGTTCAATTCATATATAAAAAAGTAACACCAATAAAACAAGGAAACTCAACATTTTTTTAGTATCATTTTTTAACACTATTGTTCATTACTTTCAATTTATTCATTAATATATAAGTATATAAACTTAAATGCTTAAAATATTTCATACATTAATAAAAATAATCATTTAGTAAGATATATATACTAAATAATTTTATTTTAAGTATGTTATGAGATAAAATATCAAAGCGACTATCTCAAATAGTCACATACTAAATTAATTAATAATCCCATTATAATGCATAATATTCCATTGACAAGAGATAAGTTCCATCAATCTATTTGCACCACCAATTTGGATTCAAAAATCCATTGTATATTAAAGGTAATGTGATTTAGATCACTGATACAAAAAAGTTAGAACCAAAGGCACTACCCAATGAAAACAAATGCAGGGAAGGTGGGAGGGGGGAGGGTATCGAACACAAGACATGATAATAAAAGAGTAGTAAAATGCATCAAACACAATGGAAAATATAATATTGACAAAGAAACAATATCTCAACATGAGGGGTGTTACATTCTCTCTATTTTATAATAGCATCATCCCCGATGCAATATACAACAACTGGGAGTCACTAGATATACTTAATTTCATGAGCTAAATTATCAAGCTATGTTCAAATTAATTCAACACAACTCAAAGTAGGTACATTTATAAGAATGTATAAATTTCCTTTGTATTTAAGGCCACCATTTTTAAGTAACTTAAGTCCTTCCAAAATATCATAATCGCTTCAAAGCTTTCCCCAAAAACAAGATTCACATGTAATATATTTTAATACAAATTTATTTATTTATTTTAATCATAAAGGACCAATAAAATTTAATTTCCTTCTTGTCCCATTCTTATTATGCCTAATATGAAGAAAATGCTCCAAGCACATGGATCCCACAAGGTTGGCCATAAGATATTATTTCAATATAAGAGGTTGTTAACCCATCAAATGAACAAGAAATATGCTTTACAATCAATTGAATAACACAAGGAGGACTTTGTGAATTTAATTTATCATCATTGCCCAAAACTTCCACTTAGGTACAATAGGAGGACTTGAGATTATCATATCACCTTTATCTAAATCATATTTACACAATCCATTAGTAGGACATTGGACATAATATCGATGCCCAAATCCTATTAAAGGAGCCTATTAGGAGGACTTTGGACATTAGTCCCAATGCCCAAACCTTAATGCCAAATCCATTATGAGGACTTTGGATTATCATCCCAATGCCCAAACCCCAATCACACACAATATTGAGAGGAATTTGGATACTCATACTGATTCATAAATCCAAATCATAAAAACCATTGGGAGGACATTGCACATTCATCCCAATATTCAAATCCAAATCACACAAACCATTGGGAGGAAGTTAGAATTTTGTCCTAATGCCTAGACCCCAATATTGGGAGAAGAAAACAGATAAGTAAAACTGTGTAGGATATTCATCAGATATTCGTGCATTATGTAAGTAGTTGTCATCTATATCTATTTTTTCCTATCCTCCATGAATTGTAAAAGGATAGAAGGTAAACAGTCTCCTCTTTTGGCACCATAGTATGAGAAGAATGTGAATACTCAGGGACTGCAAATGACTATATATATGTATGCTTGTATGAAGAAGATGATGAATTTTTGTTGAAATCAATATAGACTATTTGGTCATGTTTACCTGTTGTATTTCTTATGTTTGTTCTTTGCATGTGATGTCTTGTTAATGTTGATCTTAATTCCATCTAATTTACTCTAAATGCTCTGTGCATTTTCATGAAATACTGGTTAATTATAAATCCTTCTTATCGCATGATAATTCTTATCTGTCATGCTTTCACTAAATATGAATTCTCTGCACTATCCTACACTCTTACATAAAACTTAGTTATCCTCATCCTTAGCATGTTTTTTTGTATCAGAAACCTCTGCTAATAATAATACGATGAGCATAGAACACTGCTTCTGAAGGAAACTATGCTAAGATGATTACCGGGATAGAGAGACATTGAAACATGGTTAGGCCAAAAAGTATGGAATTTTGTAGAAAAAGAATCTAAAAAGACTGGTCTTATTGCAAGTAAAATTATTTAAGAGCATATCTACAGAGAAATATATGAAATTTTTTGGTGTGAGCTACCTAAACTGATAACTAGTTGTAATATTGGAATACTATTGCTTCAATCCTAAAACAAAAGAAATAATTACCTAGACTGAAGAAAAGATAGACCAATTGTTAAAACTAGAAACCAACTAGATGAGTGCAATAGACTATTGGGTCATCACCACCATAGACAGATACATCACTGAATTCATAGTACAAGGGTATATAGTGTTTGACATTACACATGATCATTTTGTTTGAGGAATTAGATGAAAT
This sequence comes from Torreya grandis, assembly GCA_037957365.1. Classification (NCBI taxonomy): domain Eukaryota; kingdom Viridiplantae; phylum Streptophyta; class Pinopsida; order Cupressales; family Taxaceae; genus Torreya; species Torreya grandis. Next base: position 2,890,324 of record JARHVA010000127.1, read on the forward strand.
TTTTACAATGACTACCTCTCCTAATAAAGATGTTGGTTTTGGATAAGGCCATGGTGCCTACTCCAGCCAATATGGAGTAGTTGCTTCAAGCATATGGGGGTGTGTGCACATGATGGTGAATGATGGATAGATGAGTAAGTAAAGCTTGAACCTAAATCTAGAATGGAGATGTGAGGGAAGAAGAGTCAAAAGAAAAGTCTAGATTCAGAATGAGAACTACAACAATATAACAAATGAAATAATCAAAAGAATACCCAAGTAGCTATGAGTAGAGGTAAGAGTAGCAGTAACTTAGATGATGAATGAGTGTGAAGATGTGATGAGATAAAGGATGAATGAATGATTAATAAAGAGGATGATAAATGTTAGAAAATAGAATGAGAGGAAAAAGAATGAGATGAAGATGAGATATACAAAGAAGGCAAGAACAGTTTAGAAGTAGATTAGATAGATGATAGAGGTAGTGCACATCTACAAGAAAGGGTATTGTCTAAAGAAGATGAATTATGTAAATAAATATAATACTGGCATAGGTTAAACACATTTTCAATCATAGTATAAGAACAAGACACAAGATAGAACCATTCACCAAAAGAGCACACTTCCCCACAACCCAATCTTTTATATTCTAGTAGAATCTTTTAGCTAGGCAAACAAGAAGGTGATAGTTGTGAAGGACCATTTTCAGAACACGTGAACTATTGGGGTACTAAAATTCATACTAAATATTTTATAAAGGCTTTAAAGGCCATAGAATTAGTTGAATCTAAAAAACAAAAAGAAGAAAGCGTAGGCAAATAAAGTACACACAATAATTCTCCTAGAGCATAGAGTAGTACACAAGTAGGATCACTTAGAACATAGCCTCCTTTGATAAAAGTTATGCAAAATGATCCATCTATACTAGTCAACATGATGACTTATCCAAGAGGATTCATAAATTTATCCCATTATGATGGGTCCACAGATCTTGAACAATACTTGCTAACTTGTAGAATGAGATGACAAGATAAGGACGTCACTAATGAAGTTGTTCAAAAGTGTGAATTAGTAGGGGCACTAGTTGGCAGAGCACTAGAGTTCATATACTAAATAAAAATTTAGTAGGCAAGCCTAAAAGATGTTGAGGATTGGCTTTTCATAGAATTCAAGGTCAAAAAATGCACTAGTCAAACTATGCAGGACTTGAAGGAGATATGATAAAAGTCTGGGGAATTAGTCTATGACTATGATTGTAGATTCTCTGATGTAATGAATAAGGTAGAGATTGATTTAATAGATAAGGAAAAAATTGCATGGTTCATCAAAGGATTACAACCTAGAATCAAGCTTTCTAATGCATAAACTCAATATGCTATGAAAGCAGATGTCAGAGCTACTACCTATGTGTATAATAGATTGAAGATTATGGAGAAGCTTCTATTACCAATTCCAAGATTGAAAATACACCACAGGTTTTCATGAAAAAAATGGAGCAATACAACAAGGTAAATAGGCCTAAATTAAATTTATAGTGTATAGAGTGTGGAAAAGGACACCATAGAAATGATTACCCTAAAGTCAAGACAATTTTTTGTGAACTCTATCGAGTAGTTGGGCATGCCACTACACAATTCCATCTTCTATAGCAATATATCAAGAACTCACAAAACCTGTATTACAATTTTTGTAGGTCAACTAACCATGATGAAAAGAATTGTAGGGATTTATAGGAGCTAAAGGAAGGCATCAATAAAAACATATTTGCCATCACTATGCAACAAATGTTCATGACAAAGATGGTGATCCCAGGTTAAGAGGTAGATAAAGGTTGTGTGACCTAGACGGATCCATAATGGATTCCAAGTTCACCATAGTATTAGCCTCAAGGTCTAGCTAGATGGACCCCTTTTTCACCAAGCTAGACACCTCCATCCCCTCAGTACCAGTATGCAGCACCTTAGAGCTAGCCCATAATGCATCAATAATAAACAAGTTAGGCCCCACCAATTATGCAATAGTAATTTAGAATTGTAGATAACAATCAATAACACCAGCATTGGAACACTACACAGCCATAAGGAGGGTATTGAGGTGAATATCAGTCCAATAGAGGAGGAGCTCAAGGTGGATACAAAGGAGGATACCAGGGTGGTGGAGGTAATAACTATCAACGGCCTCCTCTACAATGCCACCTATGTGGAGAATATATTCACATCTAATGAAATTTCTTGATGAACCCATAAAGGTAGTCTAACTGTGCATATTGCATAATATTTGACTAGCATGACATAGAAGATTGCCCTATTTTAGAAAAATAAAGGAAGGATAAGGTTGTTCAAAATGTAAATATCACGAGTGTGCAGCCTAAATAAAATGCATTCTTGAATATCATGACATGATAATAGCATGTAGACTAAGGTTTGCCTCCACTAGAGATGCCACAAGATCAAGGGATCCAAAAAATATAAAAAAGATAAGTACCCAGATCTATCTATAGAAAAGAGTCTCATGTATGAAGCTGCATAGATGTTAAAAAACATTCAACATTAAGAGACTACTAATGGCAATGCTGAAGTAATCAATGTGCAAATGTATGGCTAAATTATGTGTATTATGTATTAAAATTGGAGTTGTCACTATGCTCATAAATCTCTTGAAATTGCTAAGTACATTATACAACAAATATATCTCACAGAACATCATGAACCTACTACATAACCTACTAGAATGTGTGTAGCATGGCCAACAAAAGATAGAAAAAATTGGTTTGGTATGTCAAGATGAATAAGCCCTGGGATGTTGATACATGAAATGATATTGAGGTTGTTAGTTATGAAATATCAAATGCTATCTTTGATTTTGGTAGCATAGTTAATATTATTCCTAGATATACATGGGAAGCTATCAGATGACCAACTCTATGCTACAACCCAGTAACTCTGAGCCTAGTTGATTATGAGAAAGTTGAGCCTATTGGTAGACTAGAAGATGTTGAGATCAAAGTCGTAGACTTATGTTTGTGAGGTAACTTTGAATTCATCGACATGAAGACCATAACAACACATTACCCTTGCATTGATAGGTAAGAAGTGGGCATATGATGGTCAAATGACTATTAATACAATGCATAATTAGCTTGAGGCACATCAAAGTGATGAATTTATTATCATTTCTCTCAATAGAGTGCACAAGCCTTACATAATTCTAGTTGAACTAGACTCTCCATATGCTGTGCAAGAAACTAGTTGGATGAAGATGAATTCTAAGGAAAACCCAAAAGGTTTGTGCACAACTAAATGTAACTTTATTATACTAACATACCAAAATTTAGGTACAATCACTACTCACTTAGTAATTAAATACATTAAAATAATGGAATCCCAAAATAGTAGCTATGCAACTGATAGTAAACCAATTTGTCATCAAAGAGTGTCTATTTATGTCCACAAAATCTCGTACTCAATTAGAAGTTGATTTCCTTTACCAAACTGATGAACACATGCTGGACTACATAGATCCAATAAGGGAAGGCACTTTTCCATGGGAAGAAACTTCATCTATCAGTGGTGACTCAGATACCCACCTCCTTAATTGAGCCTAAGGTGACCATGAACTCTGATCGATGTGAATGGTCTTTGTGTATAAGTGATAACTTCCTATGTATTATGAAATAGAGGACATCAATGATTTCATTATAAAATTTCAAGTTCATATATCAACCATCAACAAACAACTTATCACTCTAAATTATGCCTTGAAAGGAGTTGTGATATGTTGGGCAACTCATCGAGACAATCAGCTAGAGTGGGATGATGCCTATGAACTCATGATCTACAGGGTCTAGCTGGCATAGTTTATCCACACCAATTGGTCATTATTTTAAGAAATGGAGTGCCCCAAAATTCATATACATAAATGTGTTGAAGTTTAGAATGAGGAGCATGTGGCACCAAAGTATTGGGTTCACATTTTCCACTACACACTTGCTCCATTACTAGTAGCATGACACATGCACCAAGAGCACAAAAGGGAGACCAAACATTAGGTATAAGTACATAGTGATTTTATACAAACCTTTGTGTTTGAAGATGAAAATACACTAGTTCACAATGCACTATAGAAACTCAAGTACTTTTTATGCTAGGGGTGCATAGAAGACTTGAGCACGACAAAAGAATCTACTACATAAAAGAATGCAACATCTGATCTTAATGAGGATTTAAAAAGGTATAAAGTTGTTAAGAATGAATAAAAAGCTCTAATGTAATCATGTCACCACATACAAGATGAGGCAGAAGACATTGAGGATTTAGATTTTGATGGTGACCTCGATTTGAAGGATTTATTTGAGCATGAGTGACCTGTAGAACCACTCAAGAACATTGGTGCATAACCCACTGAAGAAGATAAGCTGTGTAGTATCCAAATTCCAAAATAGGAAGGGTAATGGAGGATAAATTAATATTTTGATGAATAAAAATTCAATATTTATCAACAACCCCTCAAAAAGTATGTCCCAAACATCAAGATAGAGGAGGTCCACAAATTGGCAAACATCAGTGACTATTAGATGGAAGTTGAGATCTCTAAAGTGTTGTAACTTCTAACGCATTATCAAGATGTTTTCCCACAAAATTCTTAAAAGTTGTAGGTGTTGATCCATCTCTTAACAAGATGCATATTGAACTAAAAGAGTGTGCATGGCCTACAAAGAAGCGGCCATATAATTTCAATTTGAATATGAAGCTAAAAGTAAAGACTAAATTGGATGGAATACAGGATGCAAAAATCATCTATCCAATAGAAAAGGTAGATAGGGTAAACCCCATGGTAGTTCATCCCAAGAAACTAAGATAAATCTAGGTATATGGGGACTATCACATCTTGAATGATGCCTGCATAAATGATCTATTTATAATTCCTTTTATAGATTTGGAGTCTATTATAGGACATGAAGTTTATTCTTTCATGGATAGTTTCAGTGGATATCACTAGATACAAATCATAGAAGAAGACAAATACAAAATAACATTTGCAATAGAATGGGGTTCTTTTGCATACAAAGTCATACATTTTGGCATGAAGAATGTACATGTGGTGTTTTCTCGTATAGTGGTTATGACATTTAAGGATTTCATTCATGACTTCCTGGAAGTTTACCTTGATGATTGGGTAGTCTTCTCTTTATTCAAATAACATTTGTCTAAGCTACGTTTAATGTTGGAATGATGATGAACCCTATGCATTATTTTGAATTTGAATAAATATTTATTTTTCACACCATTTAGTGTTTTTATAGGACATAGTTTGTAGCGAAGGCATTCTGTTAGATCAAGAAAAAATCATAATTATTCTGAGTATGCCTCCACCTGTCAATTCTATCAAAGTGTGCTCTTCCCTGGGGATATAGGTGACTATCATAAATTTATCAAAGGTTATACAACTATTTCATCTCCACTAAAAACTTTCCTATGCAAAAATGTAAAGTTTGTCTAGACTTTAAAATGTCAAGTAGTTTTTATTGAGTTGAAATAGTGATTAGTTACTACATCCATACTTGTCTTTCTAGACTGGAGCAAGACTTTTCACATATTTATGGATGATTCAAGTATTGTAGTTGGTGTTTTTATTTCATAGGATAGAGATGGTGATCTTGACCATCCTATTCATTTTTCTAGCCAAAAACTATCTGATGCAAAGAAAAATTATACAACCACAGAATAGGAAGCATTGGCCATTGTGTTCACACTTAAAAATTTCTAGCACTATCTACTGGTGACAATGTTAAAATTCTTCATTGATCATTAATTCCTATGATACCTTATCAATAAGTCGATGCTGGGAGGATGCATCTCTCAATGGTTGATGTTGTTTTAAGAGTTTCAATTCCATATTAAATGTAAATCCAAGAAGATATAATGTAGGACCTATTGGGTGAATATTTTGTCACTAGCTAACTGATGAGCAAAATAAGTTGTTTCAATCATAGCATAAGGAGATTGGTCAGCCAAGTGTGCAGGTTTACCACATCAAAAGGGGAAAAATCTCTCCTCTCATCAAGGGGAGGTTCCCTATAACTATGAGGAGATATATACTATATATATGCAGAACATAACACTCAGGGGTAGGACAAAACCATCCATCTCTCTTTTTTTAGAGATGATGTTCACAAATAAAGGAGAAATCCAGGTGAAAACACTAAAGGCACTTCTCTTCTTTCAGAAGTGGTCTTACAACAAACAACAAGAGTTCTTTCTGATAGGTAACAAGTAACTAGAATCGAGTGCGATAACCAATAGAATGAGGTGTAGTGAAAAGTCTCCACCTCAACTGCCAAAGAGTGAAATACGAAGAATAATGGGGGCACAAATTCATCCCAAGATCCTTTACACAGAAACAAACTGAAAACATACACACAAAAGACAATTATGGCAGCACAAAGTCTCTCCATAGTTGGCTTCAGGACACCTTCCTGATTACTTCCACTAGTTCTTCTTATTTAATTAAATGAACAAGACTACATCTAGGAAATAGACATAAGAACAATCCCCTAAATAACACAAGTTATTATAGCATAAAGTCTGGAAGTAACCTGCTTTCTCATTCATATAGCAAAATATGATTAACAATCTGAGCTCAAAGTCTCAGTAATCACCTTTCAATTTTAGTAGAGTTTTGCTTCATATCAGAGAGATCCCCTTAATGTAAAATAAGAGATTACAATATATAGCAGCCAAGAAAGGATTGGCACTTTGTTTCATGAAATGGGCCATGCTGCATTCAATGCCTTAAATGCATTTTTAGTTCACTCAAAGAGGCCATGCTGGAACAGGGTGTCTGCTTTAACTGTGGCATGTCAAATCATCTCAAATATATTCTCCTCAGCATGGGTAGTCTGGTCTTTCTCCCAATATGTACACGGCTGTCCCCTCACTTTTATTCTAAGGGAGATTAACAAGCCACACCTTTTAATGCTTGCAAGCTTAGATGTCTACTTGGTGGACTATTCCACCTACTAGAAATGACTCTCACGTAGATATTTTTGGTCTTTCCCTCTTTTTTGTTGCAATTTGAGCTCTCAGGCTATCTTTTCCCTTTCTTCTGGCTCTTTTGGCTCTCTCTTCAACTGATCGTTGAGTTTGTTTTCAAGTTCCTCACCACATTTAAAAATCAACAGATATTTTATTACCCTAAATTTGACGTCCATGAGGACGTCATTGGTCACTGGTTGTTTGAACCATTTTAAACCATGAACCTTTGAACCTTTGAAAGTTCATTGGTTCACTAGTTCAATGGTTCAGGTGGCCTTATCATCTCCTTGGTTCCATTGCTTCTTTGGTTCATTCACTTTCCTAGTTTATTCACTTTCCTAGTTCAATCCCTTCTTTGCTCGTCGATTGAACCATCTCTTTAAACTAGGCTCTGGAATCTTCTGCTTCTTTCCATTACTCGGAGCTTCTTTGAACCTTTGAACCCGTTGAACCTTTGAGCCATTTTGGTTCAAGGTTCAATGGTTCATCCTCTTTCTTAGAAGCCTTTGCTTTCTCTAAGTCTCTCAAGCTTTGAAATTCCTTTGGCTTTATGTCTTTGGAACACACCGAAGGGAAGGTGTCCCTTCAGGCTTTGAAAAAAGTCCATTTCCTGGTCATTGAGAGCCCCTCGCAAGGGTACATGCACTTCAAGGTTCTTTAGGTGGCCTTCTTCTTCAAATCCTTCGAACAAAAAGTCTGAAGGAATTCCTTTAGACATTTTTTCTGAAGGAAATCTTTCTTTTGCCTTAGCCACTTTCCATTGGGCCTTTGATCATTCCTTTGGACAAAATGTCCGAAGGAATTCCTTTAGACATTTTGTCTGAAGGATTTCACTTGTAAAATTCCACCATGAAAAATATTTCTGAAGGATATCCTTTTATTCCTTTTGTTCCCTGCCCTTTGCAAGGGCACTTGTCCTTCAGGTTTAGGGAGGCCCCTTTGAACCTTCTAATTAAACTGACCAATTGAACTAAGAATGGTTAAAAATTTCAATGATTCAATACTATGTTCCGCTCATTCAATTGACCGCTTGAACCAATCTCATTGAACCTTTAAACTTTGAACTCTTTTGGTTCATTGTTTAACATTTCAATGGTTCAATCATTCTTCTTTTCGTTAAGTCTTTTGAAGTCGTTGAACTTGTCGAAGCGGTTGAACTTTGAACTTTTGCCGAAGCGCTTAACTCTTTAAGCTTGTCGATGTCATTGAACCTTTGACCCATTAAATCTTTAAACCATTTTGGAGGCAGGGTTCAATGGTTAAATCCTTTGTTTGAAGCTTGCCGATGGACCTTTTGGTTGAATCCCGATGTTGAACCAACCTTGAAATTGCCTAAGTGTTGGAAACTTGTTTCTTTGTGAGAGCTCACCTGTTGAAGTCACTGAACCTATTGAACCTGTGAGTCCCTTAGCTGAAAAAACCTTAATAATGAAGAATTTGAATACTCAAAACAATTTTTGAGAAGGGAAGAGAGAATTTTGGTTTGCAAGACCAAAATAGTTCATATGTTGTCCCAAAAAAGAGTGATATATTTTGGGAACAACAGTTGGCTCCAGTTGGGGAACTTTCTTCAGTTAAAATTTTGAAACAGTTGAGAGGAGTAGAAACTAGAATCTCTAGTGCCTTTAAGTATACCATTGGGCTACAGAGTCATGTTACCCAAAAATAAAGGCACCAAAAATGAAAATGAAAAGCACAAAACTAAACTAAAGACTATATAAATATATATATGTACAGATGATCTTATTTGATACTTGAAGAATTGAAGTGCTTCAGATGCTGCCCATTATGAGGTAGAGAAAAGGGTGTGCCATCTTGATACTTCAATAGGAAACTATTTTCACCATTGAGCTGATGGATAGTATATGGGCCTCTCCATAGGGAATCAAATTTCCCATGCATTCCCTTTGGTTCTCTTCTCTTGTCCCATAATAGAACTTGATCTCTAATCTGAAAATCATGGGTTTTGGTTTTCTGGTAAAAGAGATTCTTCACCAGACTTTGATGCATAGCAATTCGGTCCACCATCATAGTTCACTATTCATCTAGCTTAGTAAAGCACATAATCTTTTTGTTAATGGAGCTTTCATATGTTTGATCTTCGATAACCTTTGCCAATTTTAGTGCTGGCAATTCTAGGGTGATTGGTATCTCTACATTAAGACCATACAAAAGTTAGAATGGTGACATACCTATCGCCCTCTTGGGTGTAATTATGTCTGCCCATAAAACATCAACCAATGCTTTATGCCATGTTCATTGGTTGTCATCCACTAGCTTCCTGATGATGGTCACCAGGTTCTTATTGCTTGATTCAACTTGGCCATTCCCTCGCGGTAAATAATTAGAAGAGTGGGAGAGGGTAATCCCATAGTAAAAATAGAACTAAGTGATCTCATGAGAAGAGAAATAGGCTGCATTATCTGTCACAATCTTGGTTGGGACTCCAAACCTAGAAATGATATTTTATTTGAGGAAATCACATACCACTTCTGAGGTAGCATACTTGGTTGGAATTTCTTCTGTCCATTTGGTGAAGTAATCTATGGCTGTGAGGACATAATCATGTCCAACACTTGAAGATGGGTTTACAACACCAATGAAATCATTCCCCATTGTTGAAATGGCTCTTTTATCACCATTGGCTTAAGAGGCAAAGTAGCTAATTTAGGTCTTCCAATGAACTATTGGCATAGTTCACACCTTCATACCCATTTGTATACATATTGAAACAAAGTAGGCTAGTAATACCTTGCTCATAAAATCTTATAGGAAGTCACAAGCGCAGAAAAATGTCCTCCATAGGCCAGATTATGGAAGGACTTCAAAAGTTAGTTATGCTGCTCTTTATCCACGCAGTGAAGGAACACTCCATCAAGGTTCCTCTTATACAATCCGTTGTCCCACAGGACAAAATTGGCAGCTTTTAATTTAATAGTCCTCCTTTTTTTATGAGGCAAGTGAGCAGGACACTCACCATAAGTAAGGAAATGAGAAATATTTGATACCACTCATTCGTGGTGGAGACAAAGAGGACTATTGGTGTGTCTTCAATTTTTGCTTCTTTATGCCCTATTTCTTTTGGTTTGTTGTCAACAATCAATTGACAGAGACCCCTTCCTCGCACAAGTTTTGTTAGTTTGATAACAAGATCAAACTCTTAGATTTTAGCAATCCAATTGCCCCTTTTGGTTCCAAACTGCTGCTGAGTTAATATGGATTTGACTGTGGTATCAGGAATCAGGGTAGTAGTGTGTGAATTAAAGATATAAAAATGGAAGTGCTTTACTACCTTTACCATTGCATAAGCATGCTTCTCCATGTTTAAATACTTTAGCTCATGAGCTTTCAGAGGACATCTCATCAAGGATATGGGATATTCCACACCTTCTTTGTTTTGTTGATCCAGAATTGCTGAAAGTGTGTGCTCAGAAGCATAATTGTATATTATGAAATCTTTAGTATAATCTAGACAAACTAGAATTGGGGCATGGGCAATAGCTGTCTTGATGTCTCGAAGTGCCAATTTTCCTTCCTTAATCTAGCTAAAAGTGGCCTTTCCCTTCATCATGTTCACAATGTGGCGAGTCTTCTCAGTGAACTCAGGGATGAACCTTCATAAAAAATTCACCTTTCTGAAGAAAGAGTGAATTGTAGTCTTACTTGTGGGCAAAGTAAGCTCCTAGATGGACTTGAATCTTTCTGAGTCAATCTTTATGCCTTCTTAGGATATAATGTGTCTGAGAAGTTTCCCTTCTATTACTCCAAAAATAGACTTCTTGGGGTTTAGATAAATGCCATTTTGGTGACATCATTCCAACACTTGTTGCAAATGGCACACATGATCAGGACGATGCTTAGAAAATACTGTTAAATCATCAAGGTACACCATAATGAACTTACCCATTTAATTTTTGAAAGTAAGGTCCATTTCTCTCTGGAAAGTGGTGCCAACATTTATCAGGCCAAATGGTATTCTTCGATATGCAAAGGTGCCCCAAGGCATGGTGAAGGCAGTCTTATGCTAGTCTGCTTCACCAACTTCAACTTGATTGTATCCTGAGAAGCCGTCTAGCATTGATAACATCTCTGAACTAGTCATTATCTGAAGAACTTGGTCCATGATGGGTAGGGGTAATTATCCTTTAAGGAGGATTGATTCAAGTTTTTGAAATCCATGTAAAGGCAAATTTTGCCATTCTTATTCCTCACAGGGACTATGTTTGCAATCCATGTGGAATGATGGATTGGGAAAATTATACTAGCATTCAACATTTTTTGTATTTCAGATAGAATAGTACTTGATATCTTTAGATTGTACTGCCTGAATTTTTGCTTATAAGGCACCAAATCACTCTTGAGAGGAATTTCATGGCAAATTTCTTTAGGCCTAAGCGACTTTAGATCATCATAGGAATATGTTAGAACATCCATGTATAGGCAAAGAAGAGCAACAAACTTGAACTTCTCTTCTGGAGTGCAACACTTCCTAATGTTCACCATCTTGGGATTTTCCTTGGTACCCAAATTTATTTGATCAAATTCCTGGGAGGAGCTTGAAACTATTTGTTGCTGTTTGGTGAACCTGTCATGCTTATCAAACAACTTCTCAAGGGAAATCAATCCTTTGAGAATTTTATTCCCCTTTAGCTATAGGAATTCCTCACCTACGTCTGAACTTGATTTAGGGGCTGGTTCAAGCTTCTGAGGCTCACTGCCTTCAAAGTGAAGTTGTTCTAAGCTATCTTTTTATTCTAAAAAGGTGATGATTTGGTTGTCACTATTGAACACTTGCCAATGATTGGCATTATCAGGCACACTTGGTTAAAAGACTAGTTTGATAGTGTACCTATCTCCTTTAAAATCTGAGTGAGGAACCAAAAGAGTTGCTAAAATAGCCAAAACGTCAGCTTGATCATTGAATTCCCTGGGCATTGCGGAGATGTTGAAAGCCTCAAAGCTTTCAATTTGATCCCAAACTAGATTGTGGTAATGACGCAATTTATCATTTTTGGTTTGGTACAGGTTTCTCACCTGACAAACCACCAGCTCATCATCTCTTTTGGCATGAAGGAGTTTGATGCCCTTGTCTTGAGTGGCCTTCAATCCAACTAGCAGTGATTCATAATCAGCAATATTATTGGTATTTTTGAACTGTAATTTATATGAAGAAGGAAAAATATCTCCTTGGAGAGATGTCAACACAATCCTAGCTCCTGAGCTGATAAAGGAATAGATGCCATCAAATTCTAGTATCCATACATCATCAGAAGTTGATCTTACCTTAGGTTTTTCTTCATTTGGAGGGGAGGATTCTTCTACATTTGCACTGCGTCCTATTAACTCTTTTGTTTTTTTGCCTAAATCAATTTTTAGATTGTCATTTTTAGAATTTTCATCAACTAAAACAAGAGCATCCTTTGTAGTCAGGAAGTAATTAGCCATGCCTGAAGACTCAAATAAAATTTGAGATTCAGGCGCTGATGTTTGAGTGACCACATATTTTACCTCCTTCTCAAGGAGCAATTTTTGCATGACGCCCTTGACTGGGATCCTTGCTTCAGACAGGGCCATGCTCAACTCACCACCAACATCCTTGCAGAAATTTCACCTAAGAAGCATGTCATATGAGGCTAGGACATCAGCCACCAAGACTATCATCTTGATTCTCTTGTCTGGGAATGTCACAAATGTAAATTGGGCATCCTTGATTTGTCCTAGTAGTGGCACTTTTTTATTCTCCATGGAGAAACATCTCCCAAATGTCTTGGTCAATGTGAGTCTAAGAGAATCTACCATTTTGACAGGCATGACATTGTTAGATGCACCTAAGTGTATGATATAATTGTTCAGCTAGTATCCATTTATCAATAGGGAGACATAAAATGGTTCAGTCCTTTCGGGAGCATCAGGAGGAGCAATGACAACGTTATTCTGGGTGGATGTGGGAGTCACCTTTGGAACAACTAGTCCTACAGGGATGGTTTCATTCTTCACAATTCTACTAACTTATCCAACTGCTCAAGGTTAGATTGCAAGAATTCAAATTTAGACACTTGAATTTTAGTTTTCTTGACATGGTTGACTATGTCAAATTTCTAAAATGAATTATGAGCAGGGGAAGGGAGTTCATCCTTCTAGTTTTTAGGAGGGGGAGGACTGATCTATGAAATTGAAGTTGAAGGTGCAGAAATGTTTGGGGTGCTTACTTTTTTAGCGATCATCGGGTCCTTTACTTGAAAAGGCAGAGTGGTTCCTCATTTGGCAATTGAAATTGTAGGTTGAGGTCGCTCTTCTATTTTTTATTTATCAGCTTGCTGGGCTGACTGGTTCATGGACAAGGTGAATATAACATATGATCTATCAACTACTTTACCTTCACTTCTGGGTTCATCCTGGTAATTCAAAAAACCAATGTTGAATTCACCAGCTAATTCTTCTTCTCCCTCTGTGAAGAGATTAGCATCATCTTTTGGGTTCAACTCAAACTAGAAAGAGAAATCTAATTTTGCTTCAAGATATCCAACTACTAAATTGGTTGGAGGTGCTTCAATGGCCAATTTCCCCTAAAGGGGGGGAAGATGATTTAGCTGCCCTTGATTCCTGGCAACATTGCCTTGGTATGACTAATTGGGGAATGTCCTCCTTGGTATATCTTTGTACGAAGGAGCAAATGACATCCCTTGTGCCATTTGTTTTCTAAGAGCTAGGAACTCATTTTCCAGCGTCTACACCATTAGATCAGTGGTGCCTGTAGGTGAGTATTTAATAGATGAAGAAGATTTATCTCTGTTAGGATCTCTCCTTATCTTTCTTACCAAGATAAGGTCATCTTCCACCTCAGTGGCCAAATCCTGAGCAGCAACAAGGTCTATGTGGCCAGCCCATCTCAACAAAAAACTCACTTTAGGCAGCTGAGAATTGATGAAAAAACATTTAAGGTTCTCAAGTGTTGGTTGAGAAATTGTAGGAATTCTATTCCTCAGCTTGTCAAATTTGGCAATGAAGTCCCTCATAGGTTCATGAGGTTATTTCTTCATCTATGTGAGTTGGGCCAACAGGGCATGCACATCTTCTATAGGCTTGAACCTGGCTTCGAACTTAGCTTTGAGAGTGTTTTATTCAGTCACAGTCTGGGCCTACAAATGATAGAACTAGTCTGCAATAGCACGTTGCAATGTTTCCACAAATAGCCTAACTGCTACATCCTCATACTCCACGCCTATCACACCACAGGCTATGCTGAAGGCTGCAATATGTTCATCAAGATAAACTCTCCCATCACCAAATAATTTTGGGAATTCTTCCTTGAACTACGTGGTAGCTCATGTAAAGGTGGAGTTAAATTGAGTGGGCCAAAAGAGTTACCCCAGGGGCCTTGAACTGCCATGGTTTGATTATGGAAAGTGGGGATAATAAATCTAGGTGGAGTATGTATAGGCAAAGCTTTGTGAATAGTAGAAAATGAAGCTCTACCTTGTAGTGGTGACCTAGTATTGGTAGGATGAAGAGTCCTAGTTCATTGGACTTGAAGTTATGGAGGAAACAAATCAAAATTGCCATACTGCACTAACTCAAATACAGGGTCGACAACACCTTGGGCTCTCTGGCTTCTAGTATAACATGGAGTTGCCAGATTGTAGAATAAAAATGGAAAAGAATTGGCCCTACTTCAGCTTGAAGCTTGAGGCTTCAAATTGCTTGTTCAATCCCCAGCAAAGTCACCAAAAAAATATTGGGTGAATATTTTATCACCCGCTAATTGATGAGCAAAATAAGTTGTTTCAACCACAGCATAAGGAGATTGGTCAGCCAAGTGTGCAGATTTATCACATCAAAAGGGGAAAAATCTCTCCTCTCATCAAGGGGAGGTTCCCTATAACTATGAGGAGCTATATATATATATATATATATATATATATATGTAGAAAATAACACTCAGGGGTAGGACAACACCATCCATCTCTCTTTTTTCATAGATGATGTTCACAAACAAAAGAGAAATCCAAGTGAAAACACTAAAGGCACTTCTCTTCTTTCAGAAGTGGTCTTGCAGCAAACAACAGGAGTTCTTTTTTATAGGTAACAAGTAACTAGAATCGGGTCCAATAACCAGCAGAATGAGGTGTAGTGCAAAGTCTCCACTTCAACTGCCAAAGAGTGAAATACGAAGGATAATGGGGGCACAAATTCATCTTAAGATCCTTTACACAGAAACAAACTAAAAACACACACACAAAAGACAATTGTGGTAGCACAAAGTCTCTCCATAGTTGGCTTTAGGACACCTTCCTGATTACTTCTACTAGTTCTATTTATTTAATTAAATGAACAAGACTACATCTAGGAAATAGACATAAGAACAATCTCCTAAATAACATAAGTTATTACAGCACAAAGTTTGGAAGTAACCTCCTTTCTCATTCATATAATAAAATATGATTAACAATCTGAGCTCAAAGTCTTAGTAATTGCCTTTCAATTTTGGCAGAGTTTTGCTTCATATCAGAGAGATCCCCTTAACATAAAATAGGAGATTACAATATATAGTAGCCAAGAAAGGCTTGGCACTTTGTTTCATGGAATGGCCCATGCTGCATTCAATGCCTTGAATGAATTTTTAGTTCAATCAAAGAGGCCATGCTGGAACAAGTCATCTGCTTTAACTGTGGCATGTCAATTCATCTCAAATATCTTCTCCTCAGCATGGGTTGTCTGGTCTTTCTCCTAATATGTACATGACTATCCCCTCACTTTTATTCTAATGGAGAAAAATAGGCTGTGGCTTTTAATGCTTGTGAGCTCAGATGTCTACTTGGTGGATTGTTCCACCTACTGAAAATAACTTCTACACAGATATTTTTGGTCTTTCCCTCTTTCCTGGTGTACTTTGAGCTCTTGAGCTATCTTTTCCATTTCTACTGGCTCTTTTAGCTCCCTCTTCTACTGGTCACTGAGTTTATTTCAGGTTCATTGCCACATTTGAAAATCAATGGATATTTCATTACCCTAAATTTGATGTTTGCAAGGATGTCATTGGTCGCTAGTTGTTTGAACCACTTTGAACCATGAACCTTTGAACCATTGAAAGTTCATTGGTTCAACGATTTAGGTGGGCTTATCGGCTCCTTGGTTCCATTGCTTCTTTGATTCATTCACTTTCTTGTTTCATTTGCTTTCCTGGTTCAATCCCTTCTTTACTCATCGGTTGAACTATCTCTTTGAACTAGTCTCTGGAATCTTTCACTTCTTTCTTTTGCTCGAAGCTTCTTTGAACCTTTGAACCCCTTAAACCTTTGAACCATTTTGGTTCAAGGTTCAATGGTTCATCCTCTTTCTTAGATGCCTTTGTTTTCTCTAAGTCTCTCGAGCTTTGAAATTCCTTTAGCTTTATGTCTTTGGAACACCCCAAAGGGAAGGTGTCCCTTCAGGCTTTGAGAAAGGTCCATTTCCTAGTCACCAAGAGCCCCCCAAAAGGGTACATGCCCTTCAATGTTCTTCGAGTGGCCTTCTTCTTCAAATCCTTCAGACAAAAAGTTTGAAGGAATTCCTTCAGACATTTTGTCTGAAGGAAATCTTTCTTTTGCCTTAGCCACTTTCCGTCAGGCCTTTGATCATTCCTTCAGACATTTTATCCGAAGGATTTCACTTGTAAAATTCCACCATAAAAAATATTTCCAAAGGATATCCTTTTGTTCCTTTTGTTCCCTTCCCTCTACAAGGGCACTTGTCCTTTGGGCTTTGGGGAGGCCCCTTTGAACCTTCTAATTGAACCAACCAATTGAACCAAGAATGGTTCAACGATTCAACGGTTCAATACTGTGTTCCGCTTATTCAATTGACTGCTTGAACCAACTGCTTTGAACTAATCTCATTGAACCTTTAAACTTTGAACTCTTTTGGTTCATTTTTCAATGGTTCAATGGTGTAATCTTCCTTATTTTGGTTAAGTCTTTTGAAGCCGTTGAACTTGCTGAAGCAGTTGAACTTTGAACTTTTGTCAAAGTGCTTAACTCTTTAATCTTGCCAATGTCATTGAACCTTTGAACCCGTTGAACCTTTGAACCATTTTGGAGGTGGGGTTCAATGGTTCAATGGTTCAATTCTTTGTTTGAAGCTTGCCAATGGACCTTTTGGTTGAACCTCGACGTTGAACCAACCTTGAAATTGCCTAAGTGTTAAACACTTATTTCTTTGTGAGAGCTCTCCTATTGAAGTTGTTGAACCTGTTGAACATGTGATTCCCTTAGCTAAAAAAGATTGAATAATTAAGAATTTGAATACTTAGAACAATTTTTGAGAAGGGAAGAGAGAATTTTGGCCTGTAGGACCAAAATAGTTCATATGTTGTCCCAAAAATGAGTGACAGATTTTGGGAACAACAGGACCAGACCATCTTAGCTATATACCAAATGGGGAAGAGCCAGAAGAATTACAATAAGAATATCTTGACACTCATATTTTATATGTCTCTATGATTCTTAAGAATTTCAAAGCCATTGCCAACTTCCTCAAACAAGGAGTCTGCCCTGTGCACTTTCAAGATCATGATAAGAAGTAGTTTGTGTGTAGAGCACTGCCATAAACCATCATTAATGGGTTTTTGTATCACTTGGTGAAGGATGAAGTCCTATGTAGGGTTTTTCTAGAACATAAATGACCTCAAATTTTGGAGGAAGCTCATCAAGGAGTCATATGAGGACATTTTATAGGATAAGCCATGACTAGAAAGCTTTTCAAAGTGGATTATAGTGGCCAATTTTATTCCAAGATACACACAAAGTTGTGTAGCACTATGATGTTTATCAACACATGGGTAAACCATTGTAGAAATATGAGATGCATTTGCAACATCTATTAGTTGATAAACCTTTTAAATAATGGGACATTGATTTTGTTGGACCGATCAACCCACCAAACAAGCATAGTAAAGTAAGGTACATTGTTACTGTGACCAACGATTTTACTAAGTGGGTTGAAATTGTTATAAAACCTAGCTATGATGTGAAGGATGTAATGAAGTTTCTATATGAAATTATCATTACAAGTTTCAAATGCCCTATAAAATTATTCAGTGATAGAGGAATGCATTTTTTAAATAATACCATCAAGGCTCTGACTGAAGAATTTGTGATCTCTCATAAAAAAATCACTACATATCATCTGTAGGCCAATGACCAAGTTAAAGTATCTAATAAATTACTAGGTAAAATATTAACAAAAATATGTGACATCAATCAAGATGATTGGGAAGATCGCATTCCTATGATATTGTGGGCATATCACACACATTACAAAAGGGCTACAAGATTTACACCATTTCATTTGGTGTATGGTCTAGAAGTAGTCATGCTGATGGAATATTTAGTACCCATCCTGGGCATTGTCATGGTTATATGACGTGAAGATCATAAGTTTCTTACTAACTAGATCCTTGAACTAAAGTGGATGGATGAGTTCAGACATAGAGTAGTCTAGATGTAAGAAGTGAATAAGTAGATCTAGAAATCATGGCATGATAATAACTTATGATAGAAATAATTTGACAAGGATCAACCAGTCTTATTATATGATAGTCATTTTAAAGCATTCCTGAGCAAACTACATATATGATAGAAAGTATCCTACATTATACATGACCTAACATAGTAAGGAACCATGGTTTTAAGAGATCTTCAAGGAACCATGTTATCAGGGCAAGTAAATGGTTGTAGGCTTAAACCCTACTACCAATAGTCTAGTGATCTCATTTTGTAAGTTGAGTGGGTGCTGAGTAGCACCGTGTAGATTAGGATTTTCCTATTTTGCATGTTTTTTCTACTTTGTTTATTTTGATGTGATCTTAGTAATGACATTTTTGAATTACAAATACCAAGCATCACATGCACCAGACATGCATAGGAGGATCCATATGTGCTATCAAAAAATTCAAAGAGGAATGACTAAAAAAATTTAAGTTTGAGAAAGGTACAAAAATGTCACATCAACAAGATAACAACCATCCACCAAAATTAAATGCCAGATCCAAGGGTCGATGGACATCATATTCAAAAAATCGATGGCTTATCAACATTAGCTACTTGTGCTCTTATATAGACACCAAAGAGGATAATGGTATAAGTCCGCACATGCACCAATGACTAACTACTTTAATGGCTAGATTGGATATCAATTTTCCATATCTACCATTGTATTCAAGATGAGTGTATAGTTAAGTGTAATTTTGATGTAGACCCCAATAATCACAAATTCTATAAAATCCAAGTCTGAATACCAAGTTAGCATTTCATCATTGAGCACAATTTTAATGAGTTGAAACTATCAAAGAGCCAAGCTATTTTATTTCATAGAGAATAGAGAGAATTTAAATTTCATCCTTCACACAACTATGGATACTTCACTACTAATTAGGGATCTCATTGATGCATTAAAAAATCCATGGGTATCGACATGAAGCTCTAAAAAATAAAGTACAGTGATCAAGATCCATTTGATTACTTTCACCAAGTTGAGAAGAAGCTCTTCCACATTGATCCTATTAATGTTACATATCTTCTCGCCCTCATAGCTCCCCACTGATTCCAAAATATGGAGAATGAAGAGATATCCATCCAGATGGACAATCTGATCTCCCCCTATCAGCAAGCATATGGCCTATGGCCTATATATAGAGGGGAAGGGATGGGATGGTAGGGGAGACCATATATATATATATATATATATATATATATATATATATATATATATATATATATATATATATATATATATATATATGTATGTATGTATATATATGTATGTATATATATATATATATGTATGTAAATATATATATATGTATATATATATGTATGTATATATATATATATGTATGTATATATATATATATGTATATATGTATGTATATATATATATATATATATGTATATATATATATATATATATATATATACATATATATATATATATACATACATATATACATATATATATATATATATATATATATATATATATATATAGTGATGAGATAGAAATTGATCAGAGCTAACCTTGTCAATTTTATCTGGTCGAGGGCCCTATCTATGGGGAACTAGACGTTGAATTCCTAATTTGCCTTGTCAGTTTTATCTGGTCGAGGGCCCTATCTATGGGGAACTAGACATTGAATTCCTAATTTGTATGCCTACCTTTGGAGATTTAGAGGAGATCATGAAAGTATTGCTTGGGTGATACAATGAGGGTAAAATATATTTAGACCTAGATGAGACTATTATCATCAAAACACAAGCCATGGCCTAAGCTCTAGGCATGCTTGCATGTGGGGGTTTTTTGATGTCATACATGATAAAAACACCTCCCATTTTACAAAAAGTGAGGGATATGTACATGTAAAATAATAGAGGGATTACCATTGATGAATTTTTAGATAATCCAATGTATATACTTGTGGAGTGCATAACCAAACAATTTTGGTAGACAACTAAGTCTACCAAGTAAATTCCTAAGGTTGTCATGGACATCGCTCACACGATGATCCACCAAAATAAATAGTTCAATTGGTCAGATTACTTCATCTAAGAGATGCTCACAAATATTGAGAAATTTCATACCTCTCCTAATCAAACATTCTAGTATCAGTTCCTAATTTTCTTACTTTATTTCACATAGTGGAAGTCACTGAAGGGTGAAGTACAACCAAATATAGACTATTGGCCAACTTAGAAATTTTACAATCTCATCTGGATGCAAGACTATGGAGCTCTTACACATGAGGTAAAGTTTAAAGCTTTATGGGAGGAGTGCCTAGACCTCATCACCACACATCCCTAAGTGTCAATTGATGTCATGTAGTATCTAGCTTAGCATGCTAGAGTCATCCTGCTACCCAAAAGAGTTTTTATCACCATCCTTAAGTTTCCATGATCACCTTTCCTAGTGCTTCCATTCTTGGTCATAATGGATATGGTGCAGGCTGAAGTGGCCTAACAAAAAGCATTCATAACCAGACATATAACCCCTTGTAATCCATACCACCTAGCATAGATATTCCTACCACATAATAATTAGATCCATCAATCATCTCATAGCACCAAAAGGGAAAGTGTAAAGCAGAACCTCATTCAGTGTCCCCTCTTCTAAAGTAAATGACATGTAACACTGCAACATGAAAGGATGATCCAAAGGTGCCATAAATTTTGATCTCATACAACCTCATCCATATGGGCATAGATGAGTATGAAGTATACCAGGTCATGATGTCAAACATGGCTAGAGACTACTATGAGTAGGAAGAAAAATAATTCTTCTTTTGGAAGGTGGTACACATAGTGCAAGTCCAAAAGTAGGTTCCTCCAGAGCTATGGGTGGACCTCCCATCCTACCCACCTTCCATCATCATGGACATAATTTGAGAAGAAGTGGAGTATCTCTAGTGTAGAATGTAATTCTTCTAGCCTTCAGTTGCTTCAACATTCACAACTAACATCATTTTTACACACCTACCAAAAAGTCCACCAGAACAACCGGTGCATAGGCCCCAAACATGGAGGGAGGCATGAGTCTCCCATAATTTCTAATAATGCACATTTGGATGAATATTCATTATGTAATAAGCATAACCTACCCCTGTATTTACTGTACCACCACCTAGATACAAACTAGTCATAATCAAGATGAAGAATTCATAGGTTTCAAGTTTAGAGGTATGACTAACTAATTATCCACCATCATTATAGGCTCAATATGTTGAGGATATTATATTAGAGTAGCCAACACCTGAGGATCAATAGACCACCAAGGAAGAAGTCACTCATTCAACTGAATGTAGACTTAAGAAGGAGGAAATGAAGATAAAGAAAGAAGAAGCATATAAATAACATGCAACATAGTAAACCAAAGAAGTTGAGGCCACATAAAAGGCTAAGGATGTAGAGGTGAACATTAAAAGGGCCAAAAATGTGGCCAATCAGGCCCAAGAATTAGTTGATGCAATAAAGCAAGCACATGAGGAGAAAGAGAAGAAGAAAAGAAGAAGGAAAAAAGAGGAAACACGATGCAGCAGTTCAGGGGTAAAAGTAGGTAAAGGAAGATGCTAGGAAGAAGAAGGAAGAGAATGATGAAGCCCTGTGGTAATAGCAACCACAAGCACAAGTGTAGGCCTAAGATACATAAGAGCAAGCTAAAGTTATGACCCTGGTAGCAGAAAAGAAAAAGAGAGAAGAAGAAGAGTAGAAAAAGGAGGAAGAAGAAGAGAAAAAGAATAAAGATGAAGAAGAGGAGAAAAATAAGAAAGAAGAGGAATATAAAAAGAAGATAGAAGAGGAAGAGAAGAGAAAGAAAGAGGATGAGGATGAGAACAAGGAGGAAGAGGCCAAATGAAAGATGGTTGAAGATGCTACGTAATAAAGTAAGCTAATATCACAAGCAAAAGCATAGCATCAATTTCCTATAATCATGTAGTCAATATTGTAGTAACCCAAGTTACTACTAGGAGGTGTCTAGCTTTAGGACATTCCCACTGTCACTGCTCAATGCACTACCTTCTCTCTTCCACTTGTTACTATGGCATGCCTAGACCCTGTAGCATCAACAAGAACATTGGTTGCACTCCTAATCAAGCAAGAGGCTTCAATTGATGTCTCTCAATTGCCTTTGAAGAAATAATTGGACGGTGTTGTAGCCTTCCAAGAGTTAATCATGCAAAAGGTAGCCTCTCTAGAGCAAGAATGAGATCAGTTAAAGGTAGAGAATGTGGAGCTCAAGGTTTACCTATATGAAGCAGTGAAGATGATTGAAGACACTTGGCTAGACTTGGCCTCTTGAGAAATCAGGGACCAAGTGATGTCATAATATAGTAGGATCAAGACCTTGGTCTCAGAGCTCATAAAGGACTAGTATGTATCCCAACAACTTTGCATAGTTGGGACATTGGGCTAGAGTATAAAGACTAAGGCCACTACTTTGATTACTCTACTAGAGGAGTATCAAAGCATGATTGACATTATATCCCTCCAAGCCCATTAGGTTGCACATAATCTATTAGACTAAAATCAATATCTTGACAATGCTCTTGCCAGTTCTAGTGCAAATTTTATCATAGTCATAGCTACCAAGGCAACTATGCACAGTCTGACTACATTGATGGATGCAAATGACATTGGTCTCCAATAATCCTTTACTTATAGGGATAATGTGCATAATTAACTCATTGACTAGCATTATGACCTATGGTGCAATTCATTTGCATGCCTCCAGGTAGAATGCCATGAAAAAAAATTGGACCAGTTGA
This sequence comes from Torreya grandis, assembly GCA_037957365.1. Classification (NCBI taxonomy): domain Eukaryota; kingdom Viridiplantae; phylum Streptophyta; class Pinopsida; order Cupressales; family Taxaceae; genus Torreya; species Torreya grandis. The sequence continues at coordinate 2,913,628 of JARHVA010000127.1, forward strand.
GCAGTGAAATATAGATGAGGGTTAGTAACATAAAAATATTCATGAGCATCACTGATGATTTATACCTAAAAGAACTCATCAGCTATTATGCACCAATGCACATCCTAATACATATGGTCTAAGAAGTGATCATTGATTGGCATACCTACAAAACTGACCTAGCTCTATTCTATAGTGACATGGCTCAGAGTCTCAATGTTCTAGTTTACAAGCCACCATCTGAGCTCTAATAAGTCATCATGCAGTGTAAGGTTGCATAGTTTAGGGGTAAGGATCCTAATGGCTAGTCCTCTTCCACAATAATGCCACCTCCTTCTAGTTGAGTAGTGTGTAATACATAATTTTTGAAAAAAATTGTAAGCACTTTTTGTTTTGGGATGATTAGTAAGATGAGTGGGGTCAGGATAGTTGAAAACCCTTAAAGGGTGGCCACCTAGTTATGCTAGCCTATTAAAAATTTGAAAGGGTGGTAGGTTGGTACGCTACTTAGTTTAAAACCTAAGGGTGGATAAGTAGTATGCAAGAGGTGAAAGCCAAAAATGGTGCCTTGAGTGATTACTATAACTCATACTATTCTACCCACTTCTTCAGTTTCTGCCTTGAGTGCACCATCAAATGATCCTACAATGTTATCTCAGGATGATACAATGTTTTAAGTTTGAGAAAGTATTGGGAGAATAAAATGGATAAGTAAAGCTATATAGGATATTCTTTGGATATTCATGCATTATGTAAGTAATTTTTGGATATATGTATTTTGTCCTATCCTTCATGACTTGTAAAAGGATAGAAGGTGAACAATATCCTCTTTTGGCACCATAGTATGAGAAGAATGTGAATATTTAGGGATTGAAAATGACTATATATATATGTATGCTTGTATGAAGAATATGATGAACTTTTGTTGAGATCGATATAGGCTATGTGGTTATGGTTACCTGTTGTATTTCTTATGTTTGTTCCTTATGGGCGATGTCTTGTTAATATTGAGCTTAATTCCATCTAATTTACTCTAAATTTTATGTTTACTTTCATGAATCACTAGTTAATTATAAATCCTTCCTATCACATGATAATTCTTATCTATCATGCTTCTACTAAATATGAATTATTTTCACTATCCTCCACACTTAGGTAAAACTTAGCTATCCTCATCCTTAGCATGTTATGTTATATCGAGAACCTTTGCTAACACCAATCACACAACATATCAAGACGTACCTAACATCATAGCATAACCCATCTCCATCACTCTCATATTTAGGAAGAACATATGTTTACATCAACATAAACACAAGATTAAGGGGGAAATGAGACAATGTCTCCAAACTTGCTCAACAATTTATATGTTATATTGTAAACTTATATCATAAGCTAATGCTATCAAGACACTTCTCACCTAAAACTCTTACACTCACACAAGGTGAAAGGTACTCAAAATTACTCATAAAAAAATACACTCTAACAAATCAAAAATTTACCAATCCATTTAAGGAGTAACATCAAATCGACTAAGCATTCCAGCTCAATCCACAAAGGAGAACAAAATAAAATGGTAACTAACCCAATATAATCCAAAGAATAAAAAAGGTGAAAATGGTTAAACAATCCAATTCAATCTAAAACTAAAAATAATAAAGAAAATTATGAGATCCAACATTCATTAAAGGTTTAAAATAATAAATGTCTAAACACCTTGAATTCCTCTCAAGGAAACCCATTAAAATATGGTTCTATTAAACTTTAAAATCCCAATACAGAATTGAAATAATTTCAATATACACAACATCAAGTGGTAAAAGTTCACAATTTTAGATACAATTATAATAAATAGTGTGGATTTGGAAGGCCATAAGTGGGGATTGTGGAGCTAACATATCAACAAACTAAAAACATAATTCTTAAATACCCTCATGCAGTATGAAGTAAGCATCGTAACTCCAAGTTTATAAAACCATCACAGACTTACAAACATGTAAGTGTTAAAGCTCATAATACATTTACCCAAACAAGAGAAAATGTTAAACTACATGTAGGTATCAAGATTTCCATATATACAACTTCTCCAACCAATATAAAGTAGAAGATACCATCTTGCAAAGGCCAAGGAATGTAGGTAAATCAACACTAATGATAAATGACTCTAATCAGAAGGAACACCTAATTATCATCATATAAGATATAAATAAACTAAATGGAATTATAAGGATGTCACTTTATGGTGAGATAATATCAATTCATCTTGTTGTAATATATGTACCAACTATAGCCAAACCTCTTCCCAAATGCTAAGGGGTATTTATGAAATATCCATCCATAAACAAAATTCAAACATCGAGGAAGCCACCACCATAAAAAACTACACACTTCAACAATGAGGAGGATGCCCTCCACTTAAGTGTGGCATCAATCCCTAAAGGGTATTATGAGATCATTCCCATTGAATTATCTCTCTCAAGGCATAAGAAGTATAAATAGGTGTACACTATCTTTGATGAGGAACATCTCATGTTCGCACAACACCCACTACAAATAATACAAGTTCCCCCTAATGATTTTGGTTATAAATAAAAATGTCTAACCATCACTAAAGATGCTTGATTTAAAGTGATCATATAGATTTTAAGAACTGTTTTCCATGAAACTCATGAACTATATTAGGTACCTAATTATCAAACATGGTACACAATAAGCATTCAAAAATATCAATTAAACTAATCATTCAATAAATCTAAGGTGCATGTGTTCCATAAAAACATACACTCATTATAACATAATCCCCCTCTAAAAAGCTCCTAAAAAGTATCCCAACTTCTAGGACTCATGTTTCGTATCCATTAAGGTGCCCTGAAACTCAACTCCCATAGATCTAATTTGAAGTCACACTATCACATGAATTCTAGGAAACTCAGTAATAATCCATGACAACCTTGCAAAGAAATGGAAAAGCACATCATATAAGGAGTCAAGGTAAAAGTGGCGATCCTAGATGATTATGAAGATAACTCCACTATAGAATGCATCCTCTTAGGAAAATAAATTCCCAAGAATCATGGATGTGCAACACATGCACTCCTCATTAATAAATACATAAGGATGGACCCAACCTCATAATCTAAATAATAACGTGGCATGGTTCCAAAAATGAGGAACTACAAGCCCCAAAAACCAACACAAACATTTAATATGGTATTGCATGCCACAAAATTGTACATGTGTTTATACAACACACTATCAAAAAGATGAAATGGTCAACAAAAAGATAGAATGATCACCTCAAAAGGGTCGACACCCATAAATTCTTGGATGTCAAAATCCATTTTAAACTTCATGCTATAGGAAATAGCATATAAATTATCAAAGTAAAATCATACTCTTATCATGAACATGTTTAACAAACAAGGATGTAAACCCACTCAGGGTTAAGTAATACTTATAGCTTCGAAAGAAACTTTTCTTTCCTTAATGATATCAACACTCATAGAAAACCTACTCACCTAGGTATCACCACCATGCAAAAAAAAATTATGGGTAAATTATCACACTATTATTAAAGAACTCAAACCATCATGGATACATCAATTAATTCAAGATGTTCCACAAGTAAAAAGGTATGCTCAAAACTTCCTAATAAAAAGGAAAAAAACATATAGATGATGTTTATGTATTTTATGACTTATGAATCTAAAATATATAACTATATAAAAATCCCTACATAATTTCTACATGATGGTACAATCCTTGAAGTGAGTTCTTAACTGTAGTTGCTTAAATTTGGATTTATATGTTAAATTAGTCTTGTGTACTTGACAAATATATGTCTAGGATCTATTCTTCAGCTTGACCTTCTTTGTAGTTGAAAGGCTCAGATTCACTACCTCAATAGGTCTAAGCACTTATTTCTTAGTCCAACCTTGATTATTTTGATTATCTAGATCACTTGTAATCACAAAACACCTAAAATCTGATATATATCCTTCATTGTTAGTTACAAAACTTCAACAACTTTCTTCCATCCTAGAAATTTGCATTTAGGGTAGGATAGTAGCATCGACACTAATATCCTTGATCTAAGACAAGTATCCTTACCATACAAACACTCAAAATCATTAATATTTCAATGTGTATGGGTTGGCCTAAGATTGTCATTAACCCTTCTATGAGGATTATTTTAAAAGAGCTAGTATAAATACAAGTAATGTTAGGTTGTGGAGCTAAAAGCTTCACTGTTATGCAAATGGTGGAGGTTGTTGAGTGTCAAAGTAATTGACATTAGTCAGGCCAACCGACATCAGTCATATTCAATGTACACAATAACCGACATCGATTAGGGTCAGTCGGCATCGGTCAGATAGGAACCGACGTTGGTCACTTGTGTGTTTCCAGAACTAGTCTAATTTTAGATGGGCAGTCAGTTTGCATGTAAAGACTAATTTTAGTCTTGAGTCTACGTTTCTAATTATTGTAATTGGGAAGTCTAATTATTGTTTGTATTGGGATCTATTTAAGAGACCCATGGGGCTGTATTGTAATCAAGGACAAGGAAGAGATCCTTTCGAGTGTAAGATCAGTTGATCTACAGGGAGAAAGATCAGGGGGATCTACATGGTAAGTGAGATCAGTTAGATCTGCAAGGGTGCAAGATCAAGGAGATCTACTTGGTGGACTGGCAGTAGGTAACAACAACCATTGGGTTGATTGTCACTGACTGGTGGAGGGAACAACTCTGTGTTTGAGTTGTGATTGTAATTGATTGAGAGAGAGAACTATTGAGGGAGAATTACTGTACACCCAAGAGGTGTGGGAAGAAGAGGTTTCTTCATTGTATTTCCTTCTAGAAGAGTGTTAATACAGATTTTGTATCTCATATTTTGTACTATTTATAAATTCTAGTTACATATTACTTCTGGTTTAATTCCATGTTTAGTTGCTTATACAAAGGTAATCAATTGTACTCTTAAGGAGTAGGATCCTGACAGTTGGTAACAAAGTTGTATGTTCTAGATCCTGACAAGTGGTATCAGAGCTACAGGTTCATCAGAGCTTGGTTCAGAGCTTGGTTCACTAACACCTTGGTTTCAAAGTGTGTTAAGTGTTTGTTGATTATAGGTCACTCACAGGGGTTTTTGTTTGAGTGGGAGTAAAGCAATGGCAGAAGAAAGTACACTAAGAATGGATAAATTCAATGGCAAGAATTATCAATTATGGAGGATGCAGATAGAAGATTATCTGTATCAAAAAGATCTGTACTTATCGTTGGGTGGGGTTTCAAGTAAGCCCACATATATGAAAGATGAAGAATGGAAGGTTCTTGATTGAAAGGCTCTGGGATCTATAAGGTTGAGCCTGGCATTGTCTGTGATTTCCAACTTATCATAGGCAAAGACAATGGTAGAGTTAATGAAATCTTTGGCAAATTTATATGAAAAACCCTCAGCTTCAAATAAGGTATTTCTTATGAAGCAATTATTTAATTTGCAAATGCAGGAAGGCGGATCGATATATAGTCATCTTAGTGATTTCCATGGATTAGTAAATTAGTTAATTTTAGTCAATATAGATTTTGATGATGAAATTAAGGCTCTCTTAATCTTATGCTCTTTACTTGAAAGTTAGAACAGTTTGGTAATGGCAGTTAGTAATAATGCGTCTGCTTCAAATATCTTGAAAGTTGATGATGTTGTTAGTGTAATCTTGAATGAATAAATTCACAGGAAAAGCATAGGGGAAACATTAGGTAATGCTTTAAGTGTTGAAAATAGGGGAAAGCAAAGAGAGAAGAGCAAGCAAGGAAAATCAAGGTCAAAGATAGACAGGAGATCCAAATCCAGAAATGGAGGTATAACTTGCTGGAATTGTGGAAAGAAAGGGCATGTAAAGAAAGATTATTGGTTGGTAGAAGATCAGCATGAAGGAAATAAAGAAGCAAATGATGTAGGTATTTTTGTACAGGATGCTGTTATATGTTCCTTGGATAAAGTAGAATCTTGGGTTTTAGATTCTGGTGCCTCTTTCCATGCAACCCCAAATAGAGAATTTTTTCATGATTATGTCCATGGAGACTTTGGAAAAGTTTATTTAGGGGATGGTGAGCCTTGTCAAATGGTTGGCAAAGGGGAAGTGCAGCTAAAATTGCAGAATGGCAACACATGGGTGTTGAAGGATGTCATGCATGTCATAGTCCTGAAGTGGAATTTGATTTCTATAGGAAAGTTGGGTGATGAGGGTTGCATAGTAACTCTCACAGTAGAATCTTGGAAAGTTTCCAAGGGTGCACTTGTTTTAGCAAGAGGAGAAAGTAGGTACACTTTATCTATCTACTTGTATTACTGATTCTCCTTCTATTTTATCTACTTCAGATGTAGATGCAAAGATGTGGCTCTATAGGCTTGGTCACATGAGTGAGAAGGGAATGCATGTTCTTAAGTCAAATGTTAAGAACTGGAAAGCCTTGGTTTTCAAGGAAAAGATGATGGACAGTGATCAACTTAAGGGGCTAAATAATTTTGAGTAGGGAAATGTTGATTTAGACAAGGTTATGATCCAAAATGAGCTCGCAGGTAAAAATCATCACTCACAGGAAAACACAGATACCAACATTGGTCAGGTGAGAATCGACGTCGAACAGGCAGGAACTGACGTCGGTCAGGTGGAGACCAAAGTTGGTGATGTTAGGTAGGTGGAAACTGACGTTGATTAGGTAATAACTGACGTCAGTCAGGTCAGTCACATGGAACTAAAATTAGTCAGGTGTAGACTGAGAGATGATCGAGATCGGTCACTGTTAGAACAAAATTTGGGCAGACAGCAAGCTGTCAAGGAGTCTCAAATGCCCATGAGGAGGACTGAAAGGGTAAGTAAGCCTCAAATTCATTATTCCCCTTCTTTATACTACTTGTTGCTCACTGATGGTTAAGAACCAGGAAGTTTTGAAAAGGCAATGTAGGTAAAATCTAGGAAACAATGGGAGCATGGCATGAATGAGGAAATTGATTCCTTGAAAAAGAACCAAACGTGGGATTTGGTAGAGTTGCCAACTAGAAAGAAAGCACTAAAAGACAAATGAATTTATAGGTTAAGGAAAGGAGAGAATGGATAGGTGAGACAGAAGGCCAGGTTATATGGTCTTGAGTAAGCTCCAAAACAGTGGTATTTGAGGTTTGACAGGTTTATGACAAAGCATGGCTTTAGTCAATGTCAATGTGACCATTGTGTTTATTTTACCACGTTGGATAATATTAGCTACATTATCTTGTTACTGTATGTAGTGTATATGCTTGTTGTAAGGTCACACATGCAGGGAATTACTGAGCTAAAGGTAAAAGTAGCTTAGACATGTGCTACGAAGGATTTAAGAGCAAAGAAAATCCTTGGCATGAGTATTTCTAGAGACAGGGAAAATCACAGGTTGATTTTGTCTCAAAAGGATTATGTGAATAAGGTAGTGGAGAGGTTCAATTTGCAGGATGCAAAACTAGTTAGCACACCTATGGTTGGACAGTTCAAGCTGAGCTATGAATAGTGTCCTAAATCACATGATGAGGTTGGGTACATGGTATGTACTAGACCTAAATTTGCCTAAGCAGTGGGAGTTGTTAGCAAGTTTATGGCCAATCCAGGGAAGGAGCACTAGAAAGCAGTTCAATGGATTCTTAGATATCTGAGAGGGACCAACAGTAGGTATTTATGCTATGCAGGGTTAAGCATTTCTCTACATGGGCATGTAGATTCGGATATGGTAGGTGACTTGGATGACAGGAGAAGCACCACAAGATATGTGTTCACTATTGGTGGAATGCCGGTTAGCTGGATTTCAAAGATGTAGAAGGTTGTTGCAGTCACAGAGGCTAGAAAAGAAATGATATGGATGACTTGGTTCATGGAAGAGTTGGGAAAGGAGTAAGAGAGTTGCAGATTGTACAGTGATAGTCAAAGAGCAATTCATTTTGCAAAGGATTCAGCCTTTCATTCAAGAACCATATAGCTTAGGTACCACTTCATTAAACAGGTATTGGAGGATGGTGAGTTGAAGCTAGAATGGATCCATACGGATAAGAACCCTACAAATATGTTAACAAAGCTAGGAACAAAGGAGAAGTTGAATATTCATTCAACTTTTGTTGGTATTCAAGATTGAACTTAAAGATGGGATACAAGCCAGAAACAAAATTAGAGGATGTACAGGTATAGGTATAGGTGCAGTTGTTTATCTCCAAGTGGGAGATTGTTAGGTTGTGGAGCTAAAAGCTTCACTGTTATGCAAATGGTGGAGGTTGTTGAGTGTCAAAGTAACTAATGTTGGTCAGGCCAACTGACATCAATCATATTCAGTGTACACAGTAATCAACATCAGTTAGGGTCAGCCGGCATCGATCAGACAAGAACCGACATCGGTCACCTGTGTGTTTCCAGAACTGGTCTAATTTTAGACAGACAATTAGTTTGCATGTAAAGACTAATTTTAGTCTTGAGTCTGTGTTTCTAATTATTTTAATTGAGAAGTCTAATTATTGTTTGTATTGGGATCTATTTAAGAGACCCATGGGGTTTTATTGTAATCAAAGACAAGGAAGAGATCCTTCTGAGTGTAAGATCAATTGATCTATAGGGAGCAAGATCAGGGAGATCTACATGGTAAGTAAGATCAGTTAGATCTACAATGGTGCAAGATCAAGGAGATCTACTTAGTGGACTGGTAGTAGGCAACAACAACCATTGGGTTGATTGTCACTTACTGGTGGAGGGAACAACTTTGTGTTTGAGTTGTGATTGTAATTGATTGAGAGAGAGAACTCTTGAGGGATAATTATTATACACCCAAGAGGTGTGGGAAGAAGAGGTTTCTTCATTGTATTTCCTTTTGGAAGAGTGTTAATATAGATTGTATTATTTCTCGTATCTCATATTCTATACTATTTCTGAATTCTAGTTACATATTACTTCTGATTTAATTTTGTGTTTAGTTGCTTATACAAAGGTAATCAATTGTACTCTTAAGGAGTAAGATCTTGACAGTTGGTATCAGAGCTGTGTGTTCTAGATCTTGACAAGTAAAAGACTACTCATTAGGCATATAGCAAATATCAAGTAATCACCTCTCAAGATTAGACATATTATAGAATTTAAAAGTGCAAAACTAAGTTATTATAACCTATTCATCTCTATTTTCTTATCAATCATAGAAGAAACTATACTACATGTCTGAAGCACTCAAAAAATAACCCATGAGCCATATTTTTCAAGTTAAAATATATATCACTACATGCATATTCATATAATATATTTCACTCTTATACACACATTCCCACACATAGGGGTGGACTTCATAAGTTTGATTCTCCCTATGGAGTATTTGTTGTGTAGGTAACACTCATTGACAAAGGGGTCTTTGAGTTTAGCTCAACATTATGAGCCCACTAACCCATTTTTATTAAGTTAACCTAAACCAAGGTGAAGATCTAGGATTTTATTTATAAATAGTGATATAAATCATGTGTGTATGATCTAGATAAAGCATACTAATGGTGATGAAAAACCTAGAAAAGCATAACTTTCAGATCTAAAACAATCTTAATTTTAGGCAAGATAGAAATACCTATTGAAGGACACTAACATTGATGTTAATATCCAAAGTTTGACGTTAGTGTCCAAACAAGGAAAAAACTCAATAAGCTAAATGAATGGAACACATAGCTGAGTTGTAGGACTAGAAGGAAGATAAACAATAATGAGAATTCAGAATCGAACAATAAATAAGATATAATTTCTTCTAACCCTTAGCCACATAGTTGTATAATCATTGTTATATTTGTTGAACATAGTTGAATAAATTTATTGAAAATAATACATTACATTACAGATATCTGATTATTATATTAATACATTCAAGGTTTTATTTATATAGGATATTTGTGTAAAGACCCATTTTGAATAAAACATTAACACATACCTTGTATTATCTATTATAATATCTTGAGAATAATATATGTTATAGTAAAAAATTATAGATGTTTTTCACTCATTCTATAATAACCCACATGAAGGACCTCCTTCCCTTACCAATTGAGACATTTGGCAATGTAATTACGTGATTATTAAGAATTTGAATTTTAGTTCCCTTTTTATCGCTAATGGATTAATGTTCCTCAATGAATAAAGAAAGATTATTCAAATTATAATTGCAAACCTTAAATATATATTAACATATCATAAATTAATAATATTTAAAATTAAAATTAAATAGGTCATAGGCTTCCTAGAGAGCCTATGATCCTATCCCATAGGTCCTCTAAAAAACCTACTCTCTTACGTTCTAACCTAGTTAGTAGGCATTAACCTACTTGGTGGAGTATTTTTCAAGAAAAGTAATTTAAAATTTATTTGTTATAAGGACCCCATATGGGCATGTAAGATAATTTATTGTAAGACCTTACTTGTAAGGAATTTTATGTGTGGAACAAAAGTATAGGTCCTTTATGACATGAAAAGGACCTGTGAAAGCGAGGGTTCTCTCTTCTTTTATTGGGTCAATGGCTATCCTTGAAAAGTGAATTTTGACACTTATTTTTGGATAAACCTTAGTCATTGTTTTGGGTTTTAGAATGATGAAAAATAAAATAATAAATAGATAAAATTATAAAATATCACAAATAATGTTTTATGCAAGCTTGGCCTAAACCAACATAGTATTCCATTAAGAGCTTCATTTCTCTTTCTAAGTCCTTTCCTCCATGTTATATTTGTTTAGAACTTCATTCATCTTGCCAAGTTATTGCCTCTATTGATGATGCTACTACCATGAGAACTAACCAATGAGTGAAGGAGGAGGAGGAGGAGGAGGAGGAGGAGGAGGAGAAGAAGAAGAAGAAGAAGAAGAATAAGAATAAGAAGAAGAAGGAGGAGGAGGAGGAGGAGGAGGAGGAGGATAAGAAGGAGAAGGAGAAGGAGAAGGATAAGGAGAAGGAGGAAAAGGAGAAGGAGGAGAAGAAGGAGAAGGAGAAGGAGAAGGATAAGGATAAGGATAAGGATAAGGATAAGGATAAGGATAAGGATAAGAAGGAGAAGGAGGAGAAGAAGGAGAAGGATAAGGAGGAGAAGAAGGAGAAGGATAAGGAGAAGGAGAAAGAGGATAAGAAGGAGAAGGAGAAGAAGGAGATGAAGGAGAAGGAGAAGGAGAAGAAGGAGAAGGAGAAGGAGAAGGAGAGGAGAAGGAGAAGGAGAAGGAGAAGAAGGAGAAGAAGGAAAAGGAGAAGAAAGAGAAGGAGAAGGAGAAGGAGAAGGAGAAGGAAGGAGAATGAGAAGATATGTGTTTAACTAGGTAAGTGGTTTCTCCATCATAAATTAGTTTCTCTTTTTTTAGATTAATATATGAGCTAAATAATGAAGAAGAAGAAGAAGAAGAAGAAGAATAAGAAGAAGAAGGAGGAGGAGGAGGAGGAGGAGGAGGAGGAGGAGGAGGAGGAGAAGGAGGAGGAGAAGGAGGAGGAGGAGGAGGAGGTGGAGGAGGAGGAGGAGGAGGAGGAGGAGAAGGAGCAGGAGGAGGAGGAGAAGGAGGATGAGGAGAAGAAGAAGGAGGAGGAGAAGGAGAAGGAGAAGAAGGAGAAGGAGGAGGAGAGGAAGAGGAGGAGGAGGAGGAAGAGGAGGAGGAAGAGGAGGAGGAGGAAGAGGAGGAGGAGGAGGAGGAGGAAGAAGAGGAGGAGGAAGAGGAAGAGGAGGAAGAGGAAGAGGAAGAAGAGGAGGAAGAGGAAGAAGAGGAGGAAGAGGAAGAGGAAGAGGAAGAGGAAGAGGAAGAGGAAGAGGAAGAGGAAGAGGAAGAAGGAGAAGAAGGAGAAGGAGAAGGAGGAGAAGGAGAAGGAGAAGGAGGAGAAGGAGAAGGAGGAGAAGGAGAAGGAGAAGGAGAAGGAGAAGGAGAAGGAGAAGGAGAAGATATGTGTTTAACTAGATAAGTGGTTTCTCCCTCATAAATTAGTTTCTCTTTTTTTAGATTAATATATGAGCTAAACAATGAAGAATAGCTTAATATTAATTTAAATCAAATTTATTATTGTAGTTGTGTTTTAAATTTTTTCAACAAAATGACTGAGTTTGGCTTATGTGTATATAAATACCCCAAAAATAAATGTGTATAGGTATAATATGTATATATGTTTATATTTGTATATTTATATAATATGCCTCTATATAGATTTATTTTTAGAAATATATATATATATAATTTATTTTTTATTAAAAGGAGTATACACACACACGTGTGTGTGTCTGAATGTTGTTTATTTTAAAAACATTAATAAATAAATAAATAAAAATAATATATATATTTATATGTTGAGGGGTAGATGAGTCGTCCCATCCTTAGGGGATGGGCCAGTTGGCCCACCCCCAGTCGCAGTAGGTTAGGTCGATGTCATGGCCACGACCAGGCCTAATTCTAGCCGTCAGCTAGGGGTCATTAGTCAAATAAGTAAAATAAATAAATAAATATGGTTATATTAAGATCAATTAATAGATGAAAAGTTTTTATTAATTTTTATAAATCTGTAAATATATATATGGATTTATATATCTAATTAAACATATATGTCATGGATTGTATATTTTTAATTATGTGTGTGTGTGTGTGTGTGTGAAAATATATATAAACCTAAGAGTGTAAATTATATCATATAAATATGTTTTTGGTTAACATATATTTCTTATTAATTATATAATTAAAGTGTGGCTTATAATATTTAAATGAAATTTTGGTTATTGAAAATATATGAGCATATACTTAAAGATATGTATTTACTTACAAAAAAAAGTTTAAGGAAAATATTTAATCCAAAGGCATTATGAATAATTATATGTATGTATGTATGTATTCATAATTATAGAGGATAAAATTTTAGTGATGATTGACCTCCTTTGGAAATATAGATATATAAAGAGTTGTAAACACATGGTTGAAAGTACACAAGTAATAATTCTCAAAATTACTGATACTTTCGAATGGACTTGGGTATAAATATTAAATAAATTCTATTTAACTAGAATTAAATATGAATAGTCATTGTTTGATAATAGTCAGAGTTGGAGATCTATTTTAAGGTATATGAATATTTTATATGTAAAAATATAAAGTTGAAGTTTTAGCTCTTATAGCACAGACATGGAATTTTGAAATAACAATAAGATTGAATCTTACCTTAATGAATATTTGATCAATTGACCATTTGATTTGCAAATGGAGATATTTTAAAGAGGAAACCGATAAGATTACCCTCTATTTTAATATTGATAGCACACTTTAAGTGAGCCAAGAAAACTATTGGTTAATACGAGATATGAGTTGTCAGTCTATTCTCTTTGACATAATGTGATTATTTAATAACCTTATTAGTAAATTTCTATTGTTAGCATAATAAATTATTGTTATTTAATGATTGGGGTTGGGTATGGTTATAATAAGTCTTATGTTGTTGATGTTAAAGTGTAATGTTTTATCCTTCTTGTTGGGTTACATGTACATTTGTCATAAGCATGTTTTATTTAATTGATAGATTCATTATTTAATTTGTTTATTAATTTTGAGAAAAGAATAGTATTTAAGGGAGGAGGAGTCACTTGCTCAACTTTTTAGCTGACTTCTTGTTGTCTATGTCATAATGCAAAAAAAAGGAGATATAGTTCACTTGTTCGTAAGGATATTATGTATTGTTGTGATTGTTGGTGTTATAAATATATTTGTTGTTTGACATTAGTTTATTCAGTGATTGTGAAAAAAAATTTATAATGTAGAGTTATTGAGGAAAAAAGTTTTGAATAGTTGTAATGAATTTTACTCTAATTGTAGATTGTGCTCATGTTGGTACGAGTGGATAGAATATTAGTATAATATTGTACTACTTTTATATTGATGTTGTTATAAAAATAAAGCTTTTTGTGTTACAACAAATTGAGTTTTATATTTATTGTAAACCTGATTCAGTTTGAATTAGTCTTAGTATCCTTGAAAATTTTGATACACTAGTGGTTTTCTTTGGTGTCTTACAACCTAGAGAGATAACTTTCAAGATGCAAGATTGAAATTAATGAACTGTAATATCACTCCTAATTTAATCAAGATAGGACACTCACCCTTAATCATTAGAATTAATTTGCAATAAATAAATAAATAAATAAATAAAGCGTTAATGTTAATCTTGAAATAAGATCTAAATAAGTTTAACAAATAAATTTGAAACAACATAGAACTATCATTATGTTATAATTGAGTAAGTCTTATATTTGATTATATCAAGAAAAATAATATTATATGATTAATTTATTATTGAAATTCACAAATATAAAAGTGGTGAAATTTGTGAGACCACATCATATCAAATTGATATAGTGAGTAGAGTTGGATCATAAAACTATGTTTGAAATTAGGAGGAACCTCCTTGGAAGTTGAAGGAATAGGAAAATTAACATAAATGAAAATCTGAAACATCTACCTCTATCCTAGTAGAATATGATTTATCAACTTGTGTCAATCTACCTCATCTGGTTGTTCTTAGGTGAAATCATTTTTATGGACAATTTCAAAATTTAATCTCTTATTGAATATTTTAATTTTTAGAATCCCATCAAAAGTACCATGCCTAAAGAAGTTAGAGTGATAGAATCTTAGAATTGGGGGTTGATAGTGTTTCCTCTTATTTTTAAATTAACATAGGTAAATTTAAATAACTAAAACATGATCGTTTATTACTTATAATAACTCTTTTCTAAATTAAATTTATTTATAAATTTTTTATTGTTTTAATTTTACTCTATGAAGTCACTCCAAACATGGGCTCAAATTAATAGAAGAACTAAAAAAAAAATTAAACTAAAACTCTTAATCTCTATACTTATATCACATAAATTAGGATCTTCAACCATAAATTTTCTATCTCGGTTTGATGCCTTTTGTGGATCCAACTCTCGAGGTAATTTTTTACAATTGATTTTTTTTTTTAGCCTGTGAAGTCATTTCAAATTCAAGTTACTAAGAATATCTATAAGAATATTTAAGTATAACTAGAGGTTGATAGTGATTAATTTTACCTTTAAATTAATACGTGAAATTTTATTCAACAATTTTAGATATTTTTACAATTTTTAGTGAATCAATTCCAAACCCAAATTATTTAATAAATTATTTTGTAGAATAATTTTCTACATTATAACTCAATTGGAACACTAAGTTATTTTAACATTTAATTTTCTAAATTTTATTTTAGTAGGTTATCATAGGTATCATGTAGATAATATAATATATAATAATTTCCATAATTACTTATTTCTAAGTGAAGATATTTTTCCCATCACCATTTATTAGGTGATTTAACAAAATTACAACTTGATTGTGAGGTGAGCTAGCCAATTTTGGATGCACCATGGTAGGATAATTTCACTTCAACACGAATGGTTAACCTTGAACAGTGTAATCATGGGTAGTATGGTAATTTTAATTGAGTTTGGGCTAAGTAAAAATTTTGTTGTTTATGCAGTTTTAACATGCTTATAGTTGTAGTTATAGAAATAATGTGTCAACAAACTATTGATAGATCATGTTCTATACCATTTGAGATGATATTCAATATTGGTATCATTATTATAATCTATGATTTATATTATTTGAGTATCTAACTTGAGTGTAGTCTTACACTTTGTATCTAGTGTTGTTGACACAGCTTGGTCATAGTTAGCTTATCATATTCTTTTATGTAACTCTCATTTTAAGATAAAAGGTGAGCATTTATGTTGCATAAATGGACTATGATTTTTTACCTTTAAATTTGTCTATACTTGTGTATTTGAGTTTATAAGATATGTGTAAATAAGGTACGCATGAGTGTGGTTACATAAATAGGTGGAGTGTTTGCTCATGCAGAATCAATGTTGCATGAGAAGAAAAAAATAATAGTGTTTTATGGATTTTATTTAGGTGAAATTTTTGGAATTATATTTTGGTATCAGAGCTTGGGTTCAACATCAGGAGCTCTAGGGATTTGTGTTTTGTATTTGTGAGGAAGTCGTGAAACTTATAATTATGATATTTATGTTTGTTTATACTCACAGTGAATTGAGATCATAATCATGATATTAACATAAAAGAATTTTTTAGAGATTTAGGTATTGGTAACTCTAAGTGACTGCACCTCCCCTTTGTTAAACATAATCATGATATGAGTATACCTTGATTTAGTAGTATATATGTTAGTTGCCTAGAGCATATAGTTTAACATTGATTGTGATTTTCAAATTTTTGTGGATGATGACTTTTATAGGTGACCCTTATTTATTACATCGACCATTGTATTATTTTTATAGTTTGTGTTATGATAATGCATATAAAATATAGTAACATGTGGAACCATATTCAATGTATGTGTTAGGATATGTAGGACCATGTTTCCTTTGTCTTATCACACCTTAGTTGAGAAAGAAAAAAACTTGGTCATTTATAGTATGGCTTGATGAGTAGTACAATTGATGCACCATTTTATCTTAGTGATGATTGCTTAGACCATATTGATGTTTCTAGTATTTACTATAGATAGCAGTTTTTAGTGGTCAACACTCAAATATACATACAATTTTCACTCGATAAAAATTTGGTAAACTATGTTTGATAGTGATATTCCATATGAGATATGCTACTTGAGAGTAGTTACAGTTAGAGATATGAGCCAATATGTTTGCTTTAGAATTTATGTGGCACTGGGATGCCATGTGTAGGACTTGATAGTTGTTATTCTCCTTCATTTGTATCAGTTAGTTTTCATGGTGGTCTGTTCTAGTCAATGTTTATGGGTTTTTTTTCATGTGCACTTTGTTATGATATGGGTTTCAAATATTTGATGCTTTCATAGTCCATTTGATTAAAAAAAAAATTGTAAAAATTGTTTATGAGTTTTAATGTTCTCAACATTTTGGATCATATTCCATGATCCTTTATCAGGAGATAAAGATAATTGGAACAATAACACTAGGTTATTTTAAAGAAGATGAGATGACCATTTCAAATGTTTTCTAAAATTAAAAATTAGTCATTAAAAAATTTTATAAAAGTAAATAAAGAAAACATAATCAATAAAGGAAACAAAATTTTAATATAGAAAAATAATAAAACAAATTAGGATAAGATTCTAATATTAAATTAAAAAAATTAGAATAAGATTCTAATATTACATATAATAAACTATGGAATAACATTCATTTTCATTAATAAACTAATAAAACCCACACCTAATAAATAATACTATTATTATAAAATAAGTAACATAAAGTAAATATTCTAATGAAAAATCTACCCCATAGAGACTAGTAATGAAAGGAGCAACCCGATAAACAAGGAGGGTTAAAAAAAGAAAAATAAATAGTGTAAACCAACAACCTCCAAGCATGACTAATTCCTAGTCCCTCATCCCTATTTAGATTGTTAAGGTGTTTTAATATTTCAATCACCTCCCTTATCTTATGCTTGTGAAAGTGATCTTCTGTAACAATGACTCTAGCTTGCTCTATGTTGATAGCATGTTTTGTCTTGGAAGAGTGTTCTACCAGAGCTAATTTTTATTTCCTTTCAAGATGAATATTTGTAAAATGTTCCTCAATTCTAGTTTAAACAAAACTACCTATTTCTCCTATGTAAGGAATACCACATGAGCATTTGACCTTCATAGTGGTGTCTACATCATCAAATGTTCATGTGGTATTCCTTACATAAGAGAAATAAGTGGATCTATTCAAACTATAATTAAGGAATATTTTATGGATATTCATCTTGAAATAAAAGAAAAATTAGCTCTAACAAAACATTCTTCCAAGACAAAACATACTATCAACATAGAGCAAGCTAGAATCATTATTATAGAAGATCACTTTCACAAGTGTAAGATAAGGGAGGTGATTGAAATAGTGAAACACCCTAACAATATAAATATGGATGATGGACTAGGAATTAGTCATGCTCGAAAGCCATTGGTTTACATGATCTAGGTTTCTTTTGTAACCCTTCTTGTTTGTCAAGTTGTTCCTTTCATTGCTAGTCTCTATGGGGTAGATTTTTCATTAGAATATTTACTTTATGTTACTTATTTTATAATAATAGTATTATATATTAGGTGTGGGTTTTACTAGTTTATTAATAAAAATGAACAAGTTATTTCTTAGTTTATTAGATTTAATATTATAATATTATTCTAATTTATTTTATTTAATATTAGAATCTTATCCCAATTTGTTTTATTATTTTTCTATATTTAAATTTTTTTTCCTTTTATTGATTATGTTTTCTTTATTTACTTTTAGAAATTTTTATGGTAGTTAATTTTTAATTTTAGAAACCATTTCCAATGGTCATCTCATCTTCATTAAAAGTGTTTGGTCTTGTGTTTCACTTATCTTTTTCTCTTGGTGAAGGATCATGGAATATGATCCAAAATGTTGAGACCATTAAAACACTTACACATTTTTTTCAAAAATGTTTTATAATGATATGGGTTTTTTATTCAGTCTCTTTAGTGATGGTTAGTGATGGATAATAGACAAAACTTTTACATGTTACCTTGGTGAATTATGTTACCATACATAGAGAGACTCAAATATTCTTTGTCAGATTATAACTAGAGTTATAGATATATGTTGAAAATGCCATCAGGGATGACATTATGGCATATATTAAACCGATGTAATTTTTTTTTATATGTTTCAACATGGTTTTTCTTTATAAGTAATGTTATCTGATAGCATCTTGGTTACAGGACAGTCAAGGATGTGAGCTAGTATTGTATCATTTGGTGATGATGTTGGGATAAATAACAGAAGCACACAATTGATTACCAAGCAACTTAATATGCAGAAATTAACCAGAATACACAAGTAACTAGAATCTAGAAATAACACATGATATGAGAGACAATACACAACTTGTATTAAAACTCTTTCAGAAGGAAATACAACAAAGAAGGCTGCCACAGTTCTTCTTCCTTACACACCTCTAGGGCTCCCACACCTCTAGGGCATAAACAATAAATCTTCCCTCAAAGCTCTCTCCTTTAGGTCCCAACACCCAACTCAAACACAAAGTTGGTGTTCACCTTACACCTATGCTCCACGCACTCCACAAGTACTCAACATACTCCACAAGTAGATCCCACCTGATTCTGCTCCCTGTTGTCTTCTCTGATCTTGCACACCTTCAAATCAATCTAGTTCTGCACACCTGTGAACCTTGACCTTGCACACACATACACCTACAAATCAATGATCTTACTTACCATGCAGATCTCCTATCGTAGCCATGCTCACCTGATGACCAAGATCATACACTCATGAAGAATCTTGCTGACTCTCCAAAACCAGCACCCACACTTGGTACTGTGGCACTAGGAGGAACACACCATGCTCACCTCACACACAGAAGGAGCTTATAATATTGCTCTCTTACTCTCTAGCACTAGTTTACAATACAACCAATGAGTCTCTTAAATATATCTCATGCAAACAATAATTAGACACCTAATTACAATAATTAGATCTATAGCTCTTAGTCTAAAATTGGCTCTTGACATGCAAACACTTGGTTCGTTAGCTAACTGCCCATAAAACACTCAGTCTAAACCACACAGGTGACTGACATCGGTCCCTGTCTGCCTGGGGGGTGCCGACACCAGCCGACTACTGACCAACGTCAGTTGCCTTCTGTCTCCTCCCTGCCGACGTCGGTTGGCCTAATCGATGCCAGCGACAGTAACACTCTGTAACCCTTCCACAACCTCCTCCATGTTTGCATTAGTGAAGATTTTAGCTCCATAACCTAACAATCTCCCACTTGGAGATAAACAACTACACTGTACCTATACCTGTACCCCATCTAATCTATTTTTTGGCTTGTATCCCTCTTCAAGCTCAATCCTGAAGACAACCCACCACACAACCTGTGGTGCACCTCCTGTCATACAAGTAACCTGCCATATCTGAACCTACGAACCCATGTAGTGAAGTCCTGACCCTACGTAGTGCAAATCCCTGCTGCTGGTCCCTCTCAAATCCCTGAGAACCCACTTCTCCGAATTGGCTCCTAACTCTCTGACAACACCCACTGCTTGGGCAAACTCAGGTCTATACTAGACCTCATGTGATTTTGGACACTAAACTATCTAGCCCTTAGTGTGCTCCAGTTTTGCATCCTGTGTAATGAACCTCGCCAACACCTGATTCAAATCAACTCCCACTGGAGACAAAATCAACCTGTGATCTCCATGCCTCCCATGCCAAAGAATTTTGTTGCTCTAAATTCTTCATAGCAAACCACTGAACTAATCTTACCCTTAGCTCATCAAAACCCTGTATGTACAAACCCAACTAGCAAGCATACCATCCACATACAGCAACAGAATGATGTTGCAATCACCATCCCCCTGGTAATACAAACCACAGTAGTTACCCTGACGTTGACTAAAGCCATGCTTTGTCATCCACCTGTCAAAACCTGTACCACTGTCCTGCAGCTTCCTCAAGACCATATGACCTGGTCTTCTATCTCACATATCCATTCTCTCTATTCTTTAACTAAGGTATCCATTCGTCTCTGTGCTTTCATACCTGCTGGCAACCCTACCAAATCTCCTATTTGGTTCTGCATCATATACCTGCCATGCTCCCACTGTTTCCTGGATCCTTCCTACTCTGCAATCAGAAACTAGTATAAAGAAGAGGAACAATGAATTTGAGGCTTACTTACCACCTTCAGTCCTCCATATGGGCGTTTGAGACTCCTTGATAGCTTGTTATCTGCCCAAAATCTGTTACAGTGATTGACCTCAGTCACCACATAGTCTGCATCCAATCGACGTCAGTTCCTACGCCTATCTTGACTACCAACCCTACTGACATCAGTGTCCTCCTACTGCCAACGTCAGTCCTCCTGACTAACATCGGTCTTACATACTACCGACATCAATTTTCCTACCGACACCGGTACCTGTGTTCACCTGTGAGTGATGACTTTTTACCCGCGAGCTCCTTTGAATCAATCCCATGTCCAACCTGCTCTGCTCAAAAGTATCCAGCCCCATCCACTGGTCTCTGTCCGCCATCTCCTCCATAAACACCAAGGCTTTCCAGTTCTTAAGCCTATCAAATATATCAGTCTTTCACTTAAGAACATGCATCTCCTTCTTGCTCATGTGACCAAGCCTATGAAGCCACGTCTCCGCAACAGAAGAAGAATCAGTAATATAAACAAGTAGATAAAGAGTACCTATTTTTTTACCACCAGCTAATTCAAGTGCATCCGCTGTGAGAGTTCTTGTGCATCTCTCATCACCCAACTTTTTTGAAGAAATTAGCCACATCTCCAAACCTGGGACCTGCATGACCTCCTTTAACACCCATGTGTTGGCTGCCTGCAATTTCAGCTTCACTTCCCCTTTGTCAATTCTTTGGCAAGGCTCACCAGCTCCTCTCCCTGGGGCTGCATGGAAAGAGGCAATAGAATCTATTATCCAAGATTCAACTTTATCCAAGAAACCTCCCAAAGCATCCTGTGCCACAACACTTGCAACATCTGCATCTTTAGTTCCTTCATGCTAATCTGCTACCAACCAACAATATACTTTTACCTGCTCTTTCTTTCCATAGGACCGTAAGTGATCATCTATGCTTTTCAACTCCTCCATTCTTAGCTTATTTTCATCTACCATTGCTCTACTCCCACTCAATCAGAAACCCCTGAGAGTGACCTATAACCAAACACAAAACCTGCTCTCTACAACCTTAGCTCTGACACCACGTGTTGGGATAAATAATAGAAGCACACAATTGATTACCAAGCAACTTAATATGCAAAAATTAACCAAAATACACAAGTAACTAGAATCCAGAAATAACACATGATATGAGAGACAATACACAACTTGTATTAAAACTCTTTCAAAAGGAAATATAACAAAGAAGGCTACCACAGTTCTTCTTCCTTACACACCTCTAGGGCTCCCACACCTCTAGGGCATAAATAGTAAATCTTCCCTCAAAGATCTCTCCCTTAGGTCCCAACACCCAACTCAAACACAGAGTTGGTGTTCACCTTACACCTGTGCTCCACACACTCTACAAGTGCTCCATGCACTCCACAAGTACTCAACGTACTCTACAAGTAGATCCCACCTGATTTTGCTCCCTGTTGTGTTGCTGTCTTCTCTAATCTTGCACACCTACAAATCAATTTGATTATGCACACCTATGAACCTTGACCTTGCACACACATAAACATGCAAATCAATGATCTTACTTACCATGCAGATCTCCTATTGTAGATATGCTCACCTGATGACCAAGATCATACACTCCTGAAGAATCCTGCTGACTCTCCAAAACCAGCACCCACACTTGGTACTATGGCACTAGGAGGAACACACCATGCTCACCTCACACACAGAAGGAGCTTATAATATTGCTCTCTTACTCTCTAGCACTAGTTTATAATACAACCAATGAGTCTCTTAAATAGATCTCATGCAAACAATAATTAGACACCTAATTACAATAATTAGATCTGCAGCTCTTAGTCTAAAATTGGCTCTTGACATGCAAACACTTGGTTCGTTAGCTAACTACCCGTAAAACACTCAGTTTGAACCACACAGGTGACCGACGTCGGTCCCTATCTGCTTTGGGGGTGCCGACACCGGCTGACTACTGACCGACATCGGTTGCCTTCTATCTCCTCCCTGTCAACATCAGTTAGCCTGACCGACGCCGGTGACAGTAACACTCCGTAACCCTTCTGCAACCTCCTCCATGTCTACATTAGTGAAGCTTTTAGCTCCACAACCTGATAGATGATATGACACTGAGATGCCATGTGTAGGAGTTATTTATTATTCTCTTTCATTTATACCATTTGGTTGTTATGGACCACACCCTAGCTGATGATGCAGTTTGATTCTATAAATGATTAGTGGACTATTTATATATTGGTAATGGCAAGTGGACCAATCTACTATGCCTGATGATGTCATTATATTCTCCATGATGGCTAGTGGACCACCTAATGCCCCCTTACCTTATTCATTCTCCTATTGGATGACTTGTTAAGTCACATAGTGATTGTGATGTGATCTGCTTTCATTATGTTTTATTGAATTTATTTTGATTTATTTGAATACCTTATTTTAATTTAATGCGAAACCAATAATATTTTTTTATTTTTGAATATTTTAAGTAACTGATCATAGAAATTGTTGTTGATATTTTTTAATGATTGAGATTTCTCTTTTAAGGCCACTTGGTCTTATTTTTTATTTGATTATTATTTGTACATGATCGATTTAATTTTAAAATTAATTTTAAATAATTATTGATATTAGTTTCACATGTATTTGCAATGTACATAACTATTACGCCAGTGGCATAATATGGGGGAGGATAAATAGATCAGAATATAACTAGTGGGTTGTGATGAGAAATGGTCGCATAGGTTCATGATATCATCCTTCCCACCCCACTAAATGTGGTAGTTATGTGTGTGTGTGTGTGTGTGTGTGTGCGTGTGTGTGCGTGTGTGTGCGTGTGTGTGCGCGTGCGTGCGTGTGTGTGCGTGTGTGTGTGTGTGTGTGTGTGTGTGTGTGTGTGTGGTATTTGCATGGAGATATGATTCTTTTGAGAGGTCTAAGAAGTTAATATGATATGACATAGTGATTTCTCAGTTATTTTAGTAGTGGTATTGTTTTATTTGTATGATGTTAGATGTTGGACCCTAGTATGTTGTTATTTGGTTCAGAATTATTCATCTTGGTTTAGTATTGTAAGTTGGTGCATATGCTCATGTGTTCCAAACAAGACTAGATATTATGACTTAGCCTTGCCAATATTATTCTTTATGATTTAATATGGTTTGATATTGTTTAGTTGTTCTTAGATAGGTGTTGTTTTGGATAAATACTTATCTTATCAGTGTAATTTTACCATGATTGGTGCTCATAATTATTTCCTAGTATTATTTATACATTATATGGGTTCTTGAACTTTCATAATTATATCAAAGGATTTTGGGTTTCAGTGGGTAGATGTCAAATATATATGACAACATGAATTACATCAGAATGACTTTGGTTAACAATTTATTATTCCAGAGGTTTTTTGTGTTCTTATGGGCACATGATATTCTTCATTCGGTTAGTATAGGGAGATAGTGTGACTCAATTAGATAGTATAACTCAGTATGACAATTTGGTTTGATTGTGTTTAGAATTATTGGTAGAACAATATGTTGCCATGGTTGAACACTTATTTTTCATTGGATATGTTCTATTAGTATGGCCATATAATAAATTGATACTTTATACATATGCAACTTCCGAGTTTAATAGAAGTATTTTATGATATCAGTTGGTTTGTGACATAGTGGTTATCAGTATTGGTTAATATTGCTTAGTGTTGCTTAATTTTGTTCAGTATATTTTAGCTATGGAATGATAATTATATTCATATCAGTGATCATTTAGGTTTAGTTATTTTACTGGTAGAACTTTGAGTATCAATGACTTGTAGCAATATTTTAGAGATTTTGAGATCAAGTAATTAACATCTTATTCTTCATTGTGGTTTTTGTATCGAGGATGATAATTTTATAAGAGGGAGAGTATGTAATACTCTACGTGAATGACCTTCTTCCCTTACCAATTAAGACATTTGACAATACAATTGCATGGTCATTAATAATTTAAATTTTAGTTCCATCTGTCGCTAGTGGATTAAAGTTCCTTAATAAATAAAGATTATTTTAATTATAATTACACACCTTAAATATATATTCACATACCATAAATTAATAATATTTAAAATTGAAATTAAATAGGTCCTAGGCTTCTTATAAATCCTATGATCCTATCCCATAGGCCTTTTAAAAAACCTACTCTCTTACGTCCTAACCTAGTTAATAAGCATTGACCTAATTGATGGAGTATTTTTAAAGAAAAATAATTTAAAATTTATTTGTTGTAAGGATCACATATGGGCATGTAAGATAATTTATCATAAAACCTTACTTGAAATAAACTCCATGTATGGAATAAAAGTATAGGTCCTTGATGATATGAAAAGGACCAGTGAAAGAGAGAGTACTCTCTTCTTTTAGTGGGTCGATGGCTATCCTTGAAAAATGAATTTTCACTCTTCCTTTTGGATAAACTTTAGTCATAGTTTTGGATGTTGGAATGATGGAAAATAAAATAATAAATAAATAAATAAATAAAATAATAATAAATTACAAACAATGTTTTATGCAATCTTGGTCTAAACCAACATAATTTTCCTTTGAGAGCTTCATTTTTCTTGCTAAGTCCTTGCCTCCATTGTTGCATTTATTTGGAACTTCATTTATCTTGTCAAGTTCTTGCCTCCATTCATGATGCTACTGCCAAGAGAGCCAACTAAAGAGTGAAGAAGAAGAAGAAGATTTATGTTTAACCAAGCAAATGGTTTCTCCTTCATAAATTAGTTTCTTTTTTCTCAGATTAATAGATGAGCTAAACAATGAAGAGTATCTTCATCTTGATTTGAATCAAATTTAAATTTGTAGTTATGTTGTCAAGTTTTTTATCAAAATAATTGAGGGTTTGGTTGAGGATTTTGATAGCCTTCTAGTTGATTTGTATCTTTAAATATATGTATGTGTGTGTGTTTATTTATTATACCTCTACAAAGATTTATTTTTTGAAATATATATATATATATATATATATATATATATATATATATATTATTTATTTGTTGAGCCATCCTAACCCCCTCCCATAATAAGTAGGGGAGGGGGATGGGCTAGTCATCCCACCGCTACCTGCAACAGGGCAAGGTGATAGCCATGGCCGTGACCAGGCCTAAGGCTAGCTGTTAGCCATGGGCCACTGGCCAAATAAGTAAAAAATAAATAAATAAATTTGGTTATATTAAGATCAATTAATAAATGAAAAAAATATTACTTTTTGTAAATCTATAAATATATATATATATATATATATATATATATATATATAAACTTAAGAATGTGATTTAGATCATATAAATATGATTATGTTTAATGTATATTTATTATTAATTATATAATAAAAGAGTGGCATGTAATATTTAAATGAAATTCTAGTTATTGAAAATACATGAGCATATACTTAAAGATATGTATTTACTTACGAAAGAGGGTATAAGGAAAATATTGCTTTGAAGGCATTATAAATAATTAATTAATATTTATGGGAGGGGAGGTGAATAGGCCAGCCAGCCCACCCCTAGCTGTAACAACCCAGGGTGATGGCCATGGCCACAGCCAGGCCTAAGGCTAGTTGTTAGCCATGGGCCATCGATCGAATATGTAAATAAACAAATAAATCTGGTTATACTAAGATCAATTAATAGATGAAAAAAATTATTATTTTTTATAAATCTATATATATATATATATATATATATATATATATATATATATATATATATATATATATATATATATATATATATATGTCATGGATATATATATATATATATATATACCTAAGAATGTGATTTAAATCATATAAATATGATTTTGGTTTTTGTATATTTATTATTAATTATATAATAAAAGAGTGGCATATAATATTTAAATAAAATTCTAGTTATAGAAAATACATGAGCATATACTTAAAGATATGTATTTACTTAAGAAAGAGGGTATAAGGAAAATATTTCTCCAAAGGCATTATGAATAATATATGTATGTATGTATGTATGTATGTATATTAATTAATTTACAGAGGATGAAATTTTAGTGATGATTGGCCTTCTTTGAAAACATAGATATATAAAGAGTTGTAAACCCATGGTTGAAAGTACACAAATAATAATTTTTAAAATTACCACTACTTATGAATAGACTTAGGTATAAATATTAAATCAATTCTATCTAAACAAAATTGAATATGAATAGTCATCATTTGATAATAGTCAAAGTTTGAGATCAATTTTAGGGTATATGAATATTTTGTGTAAAGACGTAAAGTTGAAGTTTTAAATCGTATAATGTAGATGTGGGATTTTTAAAATAGCAATAGAATTGATTCTTACCTTAATGAATATTTGATCAATTGATCATTTGATTTAAAAATGGAGATATTTTCAAGAGGAAACCAATAAGATTACCCTCTATTTTAATATTGATAGCATAGTTTAAATGAGCCAAGAAAGCTACTAGTTAATATGATGTATGAGTTGTTAGTTTGTTCGTTTAGATGTAGTATGATTATTTATTAGCCTTATTAGTAAGTTTCTATTGTTATCATAATAAAATTATTGTTATTCAATGATTGGGTTTAGGTATGGTTACCAATAAGTCTTGTGTCATTGATATTAAAATGTAATGTTCTGTCCTTGTTGGGCTACTTGTAGATTTGTCATAAGCATATTTTATTTAATTGACGGATTCATTACTCAATTTATTTATTAGTTTTGGTAAAATAATATTATTTAAGGGAGGATGAGTCACTTTCTCAACTTTTTAGTAGATCCCTTGTTGTCTATGTCATAATGTAGGAAAAAGGAGATACAGTTCACTTGTTCACAAAGATATTACGTATTGTTGTGATTATTGGTGTTGTAAATAGAGTTATTATTTCACATTAGTTTATCTAGTGATTATGAGAAACATTTTATAATCCAGAGTTATTAAGGATGTAGGTTTTGAATTATTATAATGAATTTTACTCTTATCATAGATTGTATTCATGTTGGCACGATTGGATAGAACATTAATAAAATCTTATACTACTTCATATTGATATTGTTATAAAATTAAAACTTTTCATGTTACAATAAATTTATTTTTGTATTTATTATAAGCCTGACTCGGTTTGGATTAGTCTTAGTAACCTTGAAAATTTTGATACACTAGTGATTTTTTTGGTGTCTTACAACCTAGAGAGATAAATTTTAAGATGCAAGGTCAAAAATTATGAACTATAGTATCACTACTAATTTAATCAAGATGGGAAACTCACCCTTAATCATTGAAATGCATCTGGGATAAATAAATAAGGAGAGTAATAATTCTAATCTTGAAACAAGATCTAAAGAAGTTTAAAATATAAACTTAAAACAACATAAAAACTATCATTATCTTATAATCGAATAAGTCTCATATTTGATTATATCAGTTAAAACAATATTATATGATTAATTTATTAATGAAATTCATAAATATAAAAATGGTGAAATTCGTGAGACCACATCATGTCAAGTTGATATAGTGGGTAGAGTTGGATCATAAAATTATTTTCAGAATTATGAGGAACCTCCTTGGAAGTTCAAAGAGTAAAAAAATTAACATAAATAGAAATTTGAAATCTCTACCCCTATCCTAATATAATATGATTTATCGGCTTGTATCAATATACCTCATCTAGTTTATTTTTGGTGAAATCATTTCTAGAGTCAATTATAGAAATTAATCACTTGATGATCATTTTGGTTTTTAGAATCCTGTTGGAAGCACTCTGCCAAAAGAAGTTAGAGTGATAACATCTCATAATTAGGGGTGGTTAACGTCTCCACTTATGTTTAAACTAAAATAGGTAACTTTAAATAACTAAAACATGATCATTTATTATTTTTAATTATTATTTTCTAAATTAAGTTTATTTAGAAATTTTTTGTTATTCTAATTTTAGTCTATGAAGTTGCTTTGGAAACAAACTCAAATTAATAGAATAACAAAAGATTTTTGAAACTAAAACTTTTAAGATCTAGACTTATATCAAGAAAATTAATATCTTCAACCATAAATTTTGTACCTCATTTGGATACCTTTTGGTGGATCCAACTCTGGAGGCATTTGACAATTTTCTACAACTGATTTTCTTTTTCAGCTTACAAAGCCGTTTCAAATTCAAGTTACCAAAAATAGCTATAATAATTTTGAATATTTTTACTATGTTTAGTGAATCAATTCTAAACCTATTTTATTCAAATAATTGTTTATTAGAACAGTTTTCTGCATTATAACCTATTTAGAATACTAAGTTTTTTCAAATTTTTTTTTGGTAGGTCCCTATAGGTATCATGTATAGAATATAATATATAATAACTTCCATAATTACTTATTTCCAAGTGGATATATGTTTCTCATTATCATTTATTAGAGATTTAATAAAATTGTAACTTAATTCTGAGGTGAGCTAGCCAAGTCTGGATGCACCATGGTTGGGTAATTTCACTTCAACACAAACGGTTAACCTTGAATAGTATACTAATGGGTACTATTGTGATTGTATTTGAGGTTAGGATAAGTATAAATTTGGTTTCTTACATAAATTTAACACACTTACAGTTATATTTATAGAAATAATATGTCAACTAACCATTGACAAATCACATTCCATACCATTTGGGATGAGATTCAGTATTATTAGCATTAGTTTAAGCTATTCTTGATATTCTTTGAGTATCAAAATTGAGTTTAGTCTTACACTCTATATTTTATATACTCGACACAACTTGGATACAGTTAGCTTGTTGTATTTCTTTATGTATCTCCTATTTTGAGATATAAGGTGAGTATCTATGGTGCATACCTGAACTATGTTTATGTACCTTTAAGGTTACCTATACTTGTGTATGTGAGTTTATAAGACATGTGTAAACAAGGAATGCATGAGTGTGGTTGTGTAAATAGTTGGAGTGTTTGCTCATGTAGAATCAATGTTGCATGAGAAGAATAAAAATAAAAATTAATAGTGTTTTATAGATTTTATTTGGGTGAAATTATGGGCATTACATTTTGGTATCAAAGCTTATGTTCAACGCCAACAGCTCTAGGGATTTGCATTTGGTATTTGTGATGAAGTTGTGAAACTTATTATCATGATAATTATGTTCATTTGTACTCACAGTAAATTAAAATCTCATAAATTGAACTATGTGACCATGTTGTTAGTACTTGTGTAAAGTTACCTTGAGTTTAGATCATTGACTTCATTGGCATGTCTCTACTTCAAGTTATTCTTTTATATAATAACTATTGTGTGATATATTTACTCATATAGGGTAGTGTATTTTTATTTTATTTATGACTATGTATTTCCTAAATATGTACTCATGAGGTATTTTGTTATCATAATGCACCTCCTTAGAATTATAGTATAATAATATGGCATTGTTTTGGAGGGGGAACAGAGGATTTATTTTCCTTAATCTTTGTTGTGGTATTTACAATTTTCTAAGGTGTGTTTTCTCTTATTTACTATTTTTTTTTCATGATATATAGTGATGATAATGTTATTTAGTGGTGAGGAAGTGTTATATACCTTTAATGAATATAGTGATTGATAGTAAGTAAACTAATGAGATATACAAGGTTTTTACTACATGTATATTATGTAGATGAATCTTGATTTTTTAGTAAATGTGATTTAAATGATTCTTTCTTAGATCCAAACTTGTCTTTAGACAAGTTAACTAATTTTTAACCCATATAGCCTTACGATGTTAAGATAAAGGTGCTAATGATAAGTTTATTATACATTTATATAATTAATGGAATGCTTGCTTATAGTAGATTAATTATTTAGTAGTGTCACCTAATTAGGTAGGTGGCCTATGAGTGTTAATACCATTCATGTAAAATAATTTATTTCAAAACTCTAGGTAGCGGTAACCCTAAGTGATTGAACCTCTCCTTTGTTATGCATGCTCATGATATGAGTACACCTTGTTTTGGTAATATATATGCTAGTTGCCTAGAGCATATAGGTTAGCATTGATTATGATTTCCAAAATTTTATGGATGATGACCTTTTTAGGTGACCCTTATTTTTTACATTGACCATCACATCATTTTGATAGTTTGTTTTATGCTAATGCATACAAAATATAGTAGTATGAGATATTGTATTCAATGCATGTGTCAGGGTTTGTAGGACCCTATTTCTTTTGTCTTATCACACCTTAGTTGAGAATGAAAAAAGCTTGGTCATTTAGAGTATGGCTTGATGATTAGTACAATAGATGTACCATTTTATTTGGGTGATGATTGCTTAGACACTATTGATACTTTTAGTATTTAGTATGGATAGCAGTTTTTAGTGGTCAACACTGAAACATACATATAGTTTTCACTCAACATAACTTCGGTAAACTATGTTTGACAATGATATTTCCTATGAGATATGCTACTCGCGAGTAGTTACTGTATACATTAAATTTTACTTGCCTTAATTATTCTAATTAATCTTGTTAATTTATCTCTTTTATCCTAATCATAGTCATTTATCTAATATCCCCCTTCATTATTCCTCATTCACTAACCTTATATCATCCCCACAAATCAATTAATCCTCTTAAATCATGTCTTACCACATCTTAATCTCTATTATTTATTATTTAGAAATTTAAAATTTATTTGGATCACCTACCCACCTACCAAGCCTACTTCTAGGCTCTCCTACACCCTTAGTCCCTAATCACCCACATAATATCTATACTAATCCTAATTTATCCCCAAGGAGATTCTATAATTCTTCAATTGTATAACCTCCTCTAACTTCACTCCTTATCTCTAGAAGCCTCTATTCTAGAGGCTTCCAAAGAATTTTTAATTCCTTGAAAATTCCTCCACCCTTGATCCTCATGGCTCAACTTTGAATGTGAGACATAGATATTACCTCCTTGGCTTATTTATATAATCCACTCCTCCATGAAAACTATAAAAATTTAAAAAAAAATTGAAGCCATATAATCTCCACTTAATCCATGAATCCATAAACATATTCATTAAATCAACCATCATTATTGTTAAAATTTTGAGTCTAATCTTGGCAATCCATAAGCTAAATCAGTTTGAAGATCTTGCGGGGTGGCTAGCTGATGCAAGGAATTGGTAAGAATTTATTCATCTATTCTGATTTTTTTTCATAATATCTCCTATTAAGGAGTTTGACATTTTTAGTGTCTTTATGTAATTTTAAAATCATTTTTTTTTTGCTCAAAATTTTATATACAGTTACAGTTAGAGATATGAGACATTATGTTTGCATTAGTATTTATGTGGTACTAAGATGCCAGGTGTGAGAGTTGATAGTTGTTATTATCCTTCAAATGTATCAATTGGTTGTCATGGTGGTTTTTTATGGTTAATGTCATTGGATGCTTTCTCTTCAGTAACACTATTATGATATGGGTTGTTTATTTAGTCCTTTCAGTGATGGTTAGTGATGGATAATAGAAAAAAATTATACATGTTACTTTGGGAAATTTTGTTACCATACATAAAGAGACTCAAATATTCTTCATGAGATTATAATTGAAGTTATAGATATATGTTGAAGATAGCATCAGGGATAAAATTATGGCATTAGTTGGACTGATGCAATTTTTTTGATATGTTTTGACATGGTTATTCTCTATAAGTAGCCTTATTTAATAGCATTTTAGTTATAGGACAGTTAGATATGTAAGCTAGTATTGTATCATTTGGTGATAATATGACACTGAGATGCTATGTGTAGGAGTTATTTGTTATTCTCCTTCATTTCTACTAACTGGTTGTTATGATGGACCACACCCTAGCTGATGACATAGTTGAAATCTCCAAATAGCTACTGGACTATTTTCATATTGGTAATGACAAGTGGACCAATATAATATATCTGATGATGTAGTTTTATTATTTATGATGGCTATTGGACCACGTGATACCCCCTTACCTAATTCATTTTCCCCTTGGGTGATTTATTAAGTCAGTGCTTGTGATGTGATCTACTTTCATTGTGCTTTGTCAAGTTTATTTTAATTTGTTTGAATACCTTATTTTAATTTAACTTAAAACCAATACTATTTTCTTATTTTTGAATATTTTAAGTAACCAATCATAGAAATTATTTTTGATATTTTTTATGATTGAGATTTCTCTTTTAAGGCTACTTGGTCTCATTTTTTTTATTTGATTATTATTTTACATGATAAGTTTAATTTAAATTTTTTTTGAAGGATTTTTAGCATTGATTTCACATGTGTTTGTAATGTACATAACTATTATGCTAGTGGTGTGGTATAGGGGATAAGCAGTAGCTTGGAATACAACTAGTAGGTTGTGATGAGAAATGGTCATGTTGGTTCATGATACCATCCTTTCCACCCCACTAGACGTGGTGGATATGTGTGTGTGTGTGTGTGTGGTACTTACATGGAAATATGATTATTTTAGGAGGTCTTAGAATTTTATATGATAGAGAATAGTGATATTTTAGTTATTTTAGTAGTGGTATTGTTTTGTTCTGATGATGTTGGATGTTGGGACCCAATATGTTGTTATATGGTTTAGAATGGTTTAGTTTGATTTAATATTGCAAGTTGGTACATGTACTAGTGTGTTCCATATGGAACTAGATATTGGAACTCAACCTTACCAATATTGTTATTTATGATTTAATATGGTTCAGTGTTGTTTAGTTGTTCTTAGAAGTGTGTTATCATGGATGAATACTTATTTTATCAGTGTAATTTTTTCATGATTGGCACTCATAATTTTTTTTAGTATTATTTATACATTATATGGGTACTTGATCTTTCATAATTATATCAGAGGATTTTGGTTTACAGTGGGTAGATGTCAAATATGTATGATAGCATGAATTACATCACAATGACTTTAGTTCATAATTTCTCATTCTATAGGTTATTCATATTTTTATGGGCACATGATATTCTTGATTCAATTGGTACGGGGAGATAGTGTGACTCAATTAGATAGTATGACTCAATATGAAAATTTAGCTCACTAGTGTTTAAAATTATTGGTAGTACAATATGTTTCCATGGTTCAACACTTATTCATAACTGGGTATGTTCTCCAAGGTATGTCACTGAGTGCTTAGTATGTTCATACAACAAATTGATACTTTGTATCTATGCAACTTCAAATTTTGATAGAAGTATTTTGTGATATCATTTGGTTTATGATAATGGTTATCAGTGTTGGTTAATATTATTTAGCATTGCTCAATTTTATTTAGTATAGTTCATCCATGGAATGATAATTACATTCATATACTCATATCAGTGATCCTTTGGGTTTAGTTACTTTACTAATGAAACTTCAAGTATCAATGGCTTGTAGTGGTATTTCAAGGATTTTAAGAGCAAGTAATTAACATACTATTCTGCATTGTGGTTTTTGCATCAAGGATGATGTTTTTATAAAAAAGGGAGTATGTGATACCCCCTATGAAAGACCTTCTTCCCTTATCAATTGAGACATTTGGCAATGCAATTGTGTGGTTATTAAGAATTTGAATTTTATTTCTCTCTTTGTCGCTAATGGATTAATGCCCTCAATGAATAAAGAAAGATTATTTAAATTATAATTACACACCTTAAATATATATTCACATATCATAAATTAATAATATTCAAAATTTAAATTAAATAAGTCCTAAGCTTCCTAGAGAGCTTATGAACCTATCCCATAGGTTTTCTAAAAAACATGCTCCCTTAGGTTCAAACCTAGTTAGTAGGCATTGACCTACTTGGTGGAGTATTTTTCAAGAAAGGTAATTTAAAATTTATTTGTTGTAAGGAGCCTATATGGGCATGTAAGATAATTTATTGCAAGACCTTACTTATAAGAAACTCCATGTGTGGAAGAAAAGTATAGGTCCTTTATGACATGAAAATGACCCATGAAAGAGAGGGTGCTCTCTTCTTTTAGTGGGTTGATGGTTATCTTTGAAAAATGAATTTTGACTCTTCTTTTTGGATAAATCTTAATCATTATTTTGGGTTTTATAATAATAATAATAATGATGATGATGATGATGATGATGATGATGATGATGATGATGATGATGATGATGATGCTTTATACAAGCTTGGCCTAAACCAACATAGTTTTCCTTTGAGAGCTTCATTTATTTTGTTAAGTCTTGGCCTCTATTGTTGTATTTATTTGGAGTTTCATTTCTCTTGAAAAATTCTTGCCTCTATTGATGATGCTACTACCAAGAGAGCCAACCAATGAGTCAAGAAAAAGAAGAAGAATAAAATCTGTATTTAACCAAGTGGTTTCTCCCTCATTATTTATTTATTTATTTTTATTTTTTATTTTTATTTTTATTTTCAGATTAATAAATGAGATAAATAATGGAGAATATTCTCATCTTGATTTAAATTAAATTTATTTTTATAGTTGTGTTGTCAAGATTTTCTTCAAAATGGCTAAAGATTTGGTTGAAGATTTTGATATCCTTAAGTTGATTTATCTCTTTGTGTGTGTGTGTGTGTGTGTATTTACATATTATACCTCTACATAGATTTTTTTTTAGAAGTGTGTGTGTGTGTGTGTACATTGTATATATATTCATTATTTATTTTTTATTAAAAAGAATGTTTGTATGTGTATATATTCATTATTTATTTTTTATTAAAAAGAGTGTGTGTGTGTGTGTATTATTTATTTAAAATAAAAAATAGAAAAGAAACATAAAAAATAAATAAAAATAATTTATATTTTTATATGTGGGGAGTGTGGCTAAGCCATCCCAGCCCATCCCATAATAGGTGGATAAATAATGGAGAATATTCTCATCTTGATTTAAATTAAATTTATTTTTATAGTTGTGTTGTCAAGTTTTTCCTCAAAATGGCTAAAGATTTGGTTAAAGATTTTGATATCCTTAAGTTGATTTATCTCTTTGTGTGTGTGTGTGTATTTATGTATTATACCTCTACATAGATTTTTTTATAAAAGTGTGTGTACATTGTATATACATTCATTATTTATTTTTTATTAAAAAGAATGTGTGTATGTGTATATATTCATTATTTATTTTTTATTAAAAAGAGTGTGTGTGTATTATTTATTTAAAATAAAAAATAGAAAAGAAACATAAAAAATAAATAAAAATAATATATATTTTTATATATGGGGAGTGTGGCTAAGCCATCCCAGCCCCATCCCATAATAGGTAGGGAAGAAGGATGGGCCAGTCAGCACACCCCCAATCGCAGCAGTCCAGGCCGATGACCATGGCAGTGGCCAGACCTAAGGTCAACCATCAGCCATGTGCCACCAGCGGAATAAGTAAAAATAAATAAATAAAAATAATAAATAAATAAATATGGTTATATTAAGATCAATTAATAGATGAAAGGTTTTTATTATTATTTATAAATATATAAATATATGGATTCGTATATATTTATTTAAATATATATGTCATGGATTTATATATTTTTAATTATCTATATATATATATATATATATATATATGAGTGTAATTTAGATCATATAAATATGATTCTGGGTAATGTAAACTTATTATTAATTATATAATAAAAAAGTGGCATATAATATTTAAATGAAATTCTGGTTATTGAAAATATATGAACATATTCATAAAGATATGTATTTACTTACGAAAGAGGGTATAAGAAAAATATATACTCAAAAAGAATTATGAATAATTAATTAATTATATTGATAGGTGTTCCTACAATGATATTTGGGGGTGGTGGCTAGGAGCTATAATGATGTGAGAATATTAGTATTTAATTATTTTAAATTTGATTTTATGAAATAAAAAATAATTTAATTTAATTGTTTGGAAGTCGACATGATTAAATAAAAAATAAAATAACAAATATGATGATTTAAAAAAATATAAATACAAACAAATTCAAAAAAAATATTAGAGTAAAGTGAGAGAAATAAAATTAAAGAAGAGAAAAAAATGAGATAAATTGAACTATCATTCCACATTACACAGATAGAATACTAAATTTTTATATTTAATGTTTTAAAGATTACTTATTTTCTCATTATTTTTCCTGTACAACTTTTCATTACTTTTAGTGTGATTTTCACTTGACCAATGACATTATATTACATCATAATTAATAAATAAATAATCATATTATCACATCATATTTATTATCACATCATATTTATTAATAATCATAACATTAAAATTATAAAAATAAAATATCATAAA
Organism: Torreya grandis; assembly: GCA_037957365.1. NCBI lineage: Eukaryota > Viridiplantae > Streptophyta > Pinopsida > Cupressales > Taxaceae > Torreya > Torreya grandis. The sequence continues at coordinate 2,950,653 of JARHVA010000127.1, forward strand.
AAATATTACATCATAATAAATAAATAGATAATCATAATTAATTCATGAGTAATATATAAATTTTACTGCATTATATTTATAAATGATTAGATAATCATAACTAATATATATATATATCATATTTATAAATAATCATAATTAAGTTATGGATAATATATAAATTTTTCTGCATTATATTTATAAATAATTAGATAATCATAACTAATTTATAAATTAGTATACATATATTAAATAAATCTATGTAAAATATACTGATAGATATCATTCTAGAGACACCTATATCATATTGAATTGTTAGTGCCTCAAGAATGATAAATATCGATATATTTTACATAAATTTATCTAAAATATGTATGTTATTTATATATGTGTGTGTGTGTGTGTAACAATCCCATTGTACTTTATTAGAATAAGGGTAAATAATAATAAAAATAAACATTTACACTTATTTATTTTAAAGATTTCATCACACTGAAATCATAACATAGTAATATTTAACTAAATATATTATTTTAAATTACCCATATGCAAGGTCTAGAGCTAATATATTTAGTTAATGATCACACAATCATATACAATTTTGATTATAAAAATAAACATTGTATTAAAATCATAAATATAAATTTACAAATTCAGCTACAAATGATATAAAATTATAGCCAACTGTTGTAATAGTTTAATAATAATTTATAACTATACAATGCTCAATAGAACATATGAGTATCAACGAACTCAAAACATTCATAAGAATCATGAGTGTAGTCTCTAGTGAACTATTGCTAAGGGGAGTGAGAGCATCATCCGAGTTTTTTTTCACACCAACCATACATCATCGATCCCCCATACAATCTCCCAATAAGGGAATGGCTCTACCTTCACAGATGAATAGATAATGATGGTGTGAGAATCAAGAGTGTCAATTAAAACACATGTGATGTAAGATAACTATTGCATGTAGCATATCATAAAGAAATTTGTTCTAACATGATATCATACAAAATATATAAACTAAATTGAACAAATGAAATGATAATATTTAACCATAAATACTACTTTGGTCAAAGTTTTTATTATCATTATTTGATCTTAAAGATCAATTAATTTAATACACACCACTCAATCAGATTACACTATCTATTGAGTGGTGAGCCCTTTGGGGCTATCACATGACCATAGAAAATTATTTTTTGGGCCTAGAGAGCTCCAAGGATGTGGGGAGCACAATTTTTCCTACTCCACCTTTTGTGGAACCTTGCTCCACATGTGAGGGGAATATTCCTAGTAAATTTATAATTTCTATGTTTCCATGTTTTATGGAGTTGGTTATTAGTTATCTATTTTTCATGTGACTTCCTTTTTTTGAGGGAGCTAGTTATTTCTTGAAAAATGTAATGCCTCCTTGTTACAAAGAGATGGTTGTGATCGCATGTTGTTGGAAAATGTGCCATTGAAAGGTGGAGACCCTTAGTATGGTGTGTTTCTTCATGAGAGAGCTTTTGGATGAGATTGATGAGGTGGAAGTGAGTTGTCTTAAGTAGATGATGCTTATCTTGGATAAGCATGACACATTTGTTCCTCTTTTCATGGATTTTCTTTCATATTCTATATATACATGGTGTGGTGCGGCCTTTAGAGGTTGATGTTTTATTTGTAGGGTATGGCTTTGAAGATCAAAGTCAAAGTACAAGTGATTTTACAAAGTGTATGTGTTTATTATAGGGTGTTGTTTAGTAGCCTATGAGATACAATATTGTGTAGGTGCACGTGAAAGTGCAACATTTATTTATGCATCATTTTTTACAAGATATTTTTCTATCTCTATGAGAGTTCATTGTAATTTTGTTTTAGATTACTGATTTATTTGAGAACTTTCATTGGTAGATGTAGCCCATATTAGGTGAACCACGTTAGATCTATATCTATGTTTTTATCTTGCTCTCATTTATGCTTTCATATTTATTGTGAATTAAAGAATATTTTCATAATTCATGTTATTGTATAGCTTTAAATATGGTTTATGGTAATAGTAGATATGGATTTAAGTGTTTTTATTCCTTACAATTGGTATTAGATTCATTGGTTTATGTGTTTTATTTGAAGTGTTAAATCATAAGAAGGCTATTAGCTTGAGTGGGAGCTATGGGAGAAGAGATCAAATTTAGAGTTAAGAAGTTTGATGGTAAGTATTTTGGTTTGTGGAAAATGCAGATGGAAGATTACCTATATTAGAAGGAACTTTAGATCCCTTTAGAGCAGAAAGGAGGACAACCTGTAAGTGTGAGTGATGCAAATTGGTCCGTACTTGATAGGAAGGCATTGAAAAATATTCGGTTATTAATTGCATCTTCTATTGCATTTAATATTTCTAATGAAAAAACTACAAAATATCTCATGGATAAACTTGGAAAGTTATATGAGAAACCCTCAGCTTCTAACAAAAAATTTCTTATGAAAATATTATTTAACATGAAAATATCTGAGAATGGTTCAATAACTAATAATCTAAATGATTTTAATACAGTTATAATTATGCTCACTTCTATCAAAATTAAGTTTGATGATGAAGTTATAGATTTATTAATCTTATATTCTTTACTTGATAGTTGGGATAGTTTGGTTATAGCTATGAGTAATGCAATCATTGCTAAGGGAAGCTTCAATTTTGAGAATGTTATAGGTGTGATTCTTAGCGAGAAGATGTGAAGAAAAATCACTTATAAATAATCTTCAATTAATTCTTTATCTGTTGATACTAGAGGGAGGCAAAAGGACAAGAGCAAAGGCAACCAAGGAAAGTCAAAAGGTAGATATAAGTCTATATCTAGATCTAAGATGATATGTTGACATTGTGTGAAGAGTGGACACTCAAGAAGAATTATTGGTCACTTTGGGATAAGAATGCCAACAAGAAATTAAAAAATGAGGTAAATGTGACATCAAATAAATCATATTAGGATGCCTTAATTATTTTTATGGATAGTTTTTTTGAGTCTTAAGTATTAGATTCAGGGACTTCTTTTCATGCCACCCCACATAGGCATTATTTTACTGATTATGTTGAAGAGAATTTAGGACATGTATATCTTGGTGATGATGAACCATGTGAGATAGTAAGTAAATGTTGTGTTTAGGTTTAAATGCAAAATGGGAACACATAGATCCTTAAGGATGTTAGACACGTGACTATGTTGAGATAGAATTTGGTTTCAATGGAGCAATTAGGTAGTGAGGGATGTTCAGTATTATTTACTATAGATTCTTGGAAATTTACTATTGACACTTGTATTCACACCTTTGAGGATATGCTCAAATCTCCTCATCCAACTGGCATAATGGAAATATCTCTCTTTTTTTGGGTGACAATTTTGCTAAGATGAATCTCTAGATAAGGTGAGACCTCCCCTTGATGCACCTTTAAAGCTCTCTCTCTAACTTAATAATTTGTGTATTAAAAGGGTTAAGGAAAAAAACTAAGAAACAAAGCAGTGATGTATCAATGTAGAATGTCCTCCCAATTTACAAACCATTATTAAAAGATAAACAAGGTGTTTCTCACATAAGACTCACAACTCAAGATTCAATACTACATCAATGTTTCATATGTTAGATTCAAGAAGGTATACGATTCTTATGAAGGGAATGAATGATTCCAAATAGGGATATAATCATGTATCACTTCTAGTATATCTCTACACTTAGAAAAGAATACTAGCAAAGACCTACAACAATCTCCTTTCTGCAAATTGGTAGACCATCAAGAGTACAAGCTAGAAAAGATAATCTTTCACTAGACTAGACCAACAAGATTCAAGTCATTATGCAATATTACAGCATATGAGTGGCAAAAACACTTTAATATTTCTTAAAGATTTATTCAAGTATAAATCTAGCTAGATTTTTCTCAATAACTAGCGGAGGCTGCTCAAAGATTCAAAATAATGCATATTGAGAAAAGAATCAAGTAAAAAAAGTCCAAAGGTCACTCAAACATGTGTCACTTTGAGAATATTAGTTAAAATTGCATGTGAAAGAAGGGTGAGATGATTCATGTCATGTTAGGAGTCTACTTGTTTGAAACTAGTCATAAGAATGGCAAAAAGTGGAGCAAAACCTCCAAAATTTACACAAGTAACTACCTCCATCATAAACCATCTAGGAGTGTTTGAAACTTAAAATGGGAAACTAACACAGCACTACTCATTAGACATGAGAATCATTGTGATAGTTAGATAATACCCTTTCTAATTTCTAGTCACCCTATGGACACCTATGTTCATCAATTTCATTGGAGTTCTTTGGTTTGATTGACTTTTAACAATGACCCAAACCATTGACCTGTCTATTTTTCACTTGTTTTACCTACACCAAATGCTTGGGATCTTTCCATTTGTTACCTCCATATTTTCCCTCAAGTTCTCACCAATATTTTTTGACTCTAATGGCTATATTTTACAGTTTAAAGTTGACATTTGTGGGGCCATCACCTTCCTTATTCCTTTGAAACATTTTCTTTGGACTTAAGTTTCTTTTGGACTTTTGCCAAGTGCTCTTTAACTATGGAAAGTGCCCACAAAATCATGGAAAGTGCCCTCCAAATCATGGAAAGTGCCCTTTTATAACCTCTATGTGGGAAACTTTTACTTGACATATGTCTTTCAAGGAAATTTTTGGTGAACCTATCCTTCAAACTTTCTCCCCAAGAAAATCTTTCAAGCTTTTTTATCGAACCTATCCTTCGAACTTTCTCCTGAATATATCATTCGAACAATCTTTCCAAAAGAAATATTTTCAGCTTTCTCAAGCTTAAATTCTATGGACTTTTTGACTTAAGTAATTTCTTCGGACAAATTTTTTTAAAGAATTGTGCCTTAGTTATTTTTCAATGCAGATAATTTTCTTGAACAAATTCCATGGATAATGTTTCTGAAAGAATTCCTTCAAGATTTTTGTTTGGTCCTTCAGAAATATTAAAAGTGTCCTTTCAGATTTGTTTTTGGTTCACTTCGCTATGGATGGGTACCATTCAAAAACTTTTTAAAGGCCCATTTTTCTAAAAAAGTGCCTTTCATAAGGATTACAGAGTGTCCTTCAGAAAATATGAAGTGCCCTTCAAGAAAATGAAATTGACCCCTTTAAAAGGAAAATTGTTCCTTCAAAAACTTTGAACTAAGCCAAAAGTGCCCTTCAGAAACTTTGAACTGAGTCAAAAGTGCCCTTTATAAAAATGAATATGACCCCTTCATCTTTCTGAAATGGTCCCTTAGCCTGAAAAAGGTCCTTTGGGGAAAAAAATTTGGATAAAATGTCTGATACAATTCCTGATACTTGAACACAAAACCCAAAACAATTCTTGCCAAAAGAAAGAAACCTTGCACTTTTTGTTGTGGGTTTTGAGTGGAATGCCTCCTCTGAATGAAATCTGCATAATAGGAAAACTCAAAGTCTTACAGTTATAGAAACTTAAAGTTAAAAACCAAGATAAACCCAAAGTGAATGATTGAGCTCGAATGACTAAGTCTAGAAATGTTTTCAAAACAAGTCTTTGAACATGAATAGCTTTGCTTATGCTTCAGTGAAGGACCTTAAACTTAGTACATAGGGACTTTAAATGAGGATTATCAAACCCACATGATCATCTTCCTTTGCAACTACTACGCATGCAAGATCTGGCACTTTGAAAATGTTCTTTAAACTCTACTCAGACCTATTAGCATGACTCAAAGAAAGTAAAAGGACCTAGAAAACAAACTAATGAAATATAATAGAATAAATATTATGTTGAATAAACTTGATATCACTTTATGACATGATATTTACCCCTAAAATATATAAAGGCCAAATTTTCATATAGGGGTACCCAATTTTGACCTACAGGGTCAAAAATTGATCAATAAAATAGTGACTCATAGGGGTAGTATGCATGTTATACTAACTAGAATGATAGCCTAAATATTCCATTAGGCATGGAGTCATCTAAGGATTGAAATAAACAAGAAACCTTCACCATGATTTAGAACTTGATCAACAAGATAACTAGTTACCACCTCAAAACACACAAGGGAAAGAACAAACACACATAAATACCAAAGCAAACACACCTATGCTACTAAACACTTAGGAGAACTGAACACATTATAAATAAAAATAATTATGTACAAATAACTAGGTATGCTCTTCCCCCTCTTGGATCAAAAGGGAAAATTAAAAATCCTCTCACTTCATAGCATGAAGGATTGAATGAATCAATAAGCCTTTTGTCTCTTATCATTGCCACCTCCATGCTTCTCACAAAGTATGCCAACCTTATTGGCATTATGATGATTAAGAACCAAGTAACTCAAAATAATATAACCAAGGAATTTAACTCTTCTTGTACATGATCACTTTCTTCCTGTTGTTTCCCATTCACTTTCTCATGATCAACTCCCATCCTCTCTATAGGCATGATTTTAAAAGGATTGAATTCATGTTCATTAGAAACTTTAGGCCAATATGATCTCTCTCCATCCTTCAAAAGCTTATGAATTCCTTCTATAGGGTGATATCCCCTCTTGATGACTTCAAATGTATCATTTTTAAATTTGCAATCCTCTTAAAAGAATAAACATGAAAGCTTGTTTCTCTTTTGCATACTTACTGGAGTTCCAATGCTACCTTCTCCATCATTGACCAACTAATAGCTTCCTTGAAGAGGAGAATAGCCTGCTCTAGTGACTTCAAACAAGTCATCCAAATTTTTATCAAGAACCTCTCCTAGTCCATCCATAGTATCTTGGAAATTAAGAAAAGAATCAATGATCATTTCCTCCTCATCAAGTATAGAGGCAAAAGTTTGTGAGTTATCTTTTCATTCACCAAGGGGGGTACTATGGTGATTTCCTCCTCATCTACACTCATTTAGTCTCCTTGATTAGTCATAAATTTAGCATATTCCTCTTCACTTGCCTTTCTCAAGATAGGTTCCTCAACACAAGGAAAACATTCTTCATCGACCAAGTAAGGGAGTTCAACACAAGGACTCTCAAAATCAAATGGGGAATGGAATGTAAGGGTTTATTTTAAAAGCTCATGAGAAAGAGGGGACAAACCTTGGGCTAAAATCACATTATTCTCTTCCTTCCATTTGACTAACACTTCATCAACATCAAAATTAACTTGAGGACTCTCTTGATGAAAGGTAGATGGGGTGTGTTTAGGCATAGGATCTTAGTTTAGATCTAAACCTTTCATCCCACCTTGACTAAGCAGCCTCATCTTTACCTCTAATTCCTCAATTTGTTTAGCTAAATTATCTTTTAAGAGTCTTTTTTGGATCTCATAGGAATCATCATAGAGATGGGGAGTACATGAAGGCTACCATGGAGTACAAAAATCTTCTTAAGGGTGGGAGGAACTTAAGAAGGACTAGATTCATTTTGAACTTCACACTTTTGAACAATACTCTTCTCTTCTTGATGATAGGTAGCAACTTCATTCACTTTCTTAAGGTCTTGATTTGGTTCATGATATACATTTCTCCAACTTGGAATCTTGACATCATGTTGAGGGGCATGAGGAGGTTGACGGAGACTAGGAAGAGTTTGCACATGCATAAGAGGAGTTGCTTGAGGATAGATGTGTTGCTTTTCAAAAGAAATGGGATGAATTTCTTCAAAGGAGGGCTCATAATCTACGTAATTGAAATAGTTAGTCTCCATAAAAGGTTGTTCTAATATCCTTTGGTATTGGATTGCTAAGTGCAAAGGATTAACAACATGAGTAGTTAGTTTTGATATAGGAGAAAATGCATTATATGGGCTAGAAGGTTAACTCACTTTATTTTTATGAGCAAGTTATATTTGATAAAAGGGATTTCGGTACAAGAGGAGGGTTTCTTTTGTATAGTAGAAGGTTGTCTTGGGATGGAAAAACGCATACAAAATTGATTTCCTTGAGTGGGTTGACTCCTCCATCTTACTAGTTTCTCCTTCATGGATTTCATGGCTTGAGCTTATCTAAAAAAACACTCATCCTTATACATTAGCTTTTGTTGATATCTATTTTTCTCCTTCAACCTATCTATCTCCAACTTTTTCTTCTCAAACTCCAATATTATCTCCCTATCACTCTTGGATTGACTAGGAGAAGGATAATTAGGAGAGTTGCTTGAGGTGATTCCATGAATAGCATGAGCTTGATCAAAACTATACGAAGGAACATAAGGGCCTTACTACTCAATAATAGGATTATACATACCAAATATGACTTCTTGATGCACTAAGATTGCTTGACCAGCTAATTCAACTCAGAATCACCATTGGTATTGATTGAAATGCCTCCAAAAGGCTAATTGGTTGAAGAACACACCAAGAATTCTTCACCCCATTGGATAAATAGTCCCACCAAGTGTGCCAAAAACTATTGACACTTAGATTTTCACCCTTGAGAAGATGCTCATCTCTCCTCATTCAAGTTGCATAATGGAAACATCTCTCTTACTGTGGGTGACAATTTTGCTGAAATGAATCTCTAGATAAGGGGCTAGCTCCCCTTGATGCACCTTTAAATCTCTCTCTCTAACTTAACAATTTATGTATTAAAATGGTTAAGGAAAAAAAATAATAAACTAAGTGGTGATGCACCAATTTATAATGTTCTACCAATTTACTGAAACCACTACTTAAAGACAAACAAGGTGTTTCTCTCACAAGACTCACAACTCAGGATTCATTACTACATCAATGTTTCATATGCTAGATTCAAGAAGGTATATGATTCTTATGAAGGAAATGAATGATTCCAAAGATGGATAAAATCATGGACCACTTCTATAATATCACTACACTTAGAAAATAATACTATCAAATACTTGAAATAATCTCCTTTCTATAAATTCGTAGACCATCAAGAGTACAAGCTAGAAAAGACAATATTTCACTAGACTAGACCAACAAGATTCAAGTCATTACTCAATATTATAGCATATGAGTGGCAACAACACTTGTATATTTCTTCAATATTTATTCAAGTACAAATCTAGCTAGATTTTTTCCAATAACCAATGGGGTTTGCTCAAAGAGCCAAAAGAATGCATATATATAGCTTTTTCAAAAAAGAATCAAGGGAAGTCCAAAGGTCAGTCGAACATGTATCACCTTGATAATATTAGTTATAATTACCTGTGAAATATGGGTGATATGATTCATGTCATTTTATGATTCTACTCATTTGAAACCAGTCATAAGAATGGCAAAAAGTGGCAGAAAACCTCCAAATTTTTCTCAAGTAACTGCCTCCATCATAAACTGTCCAGGAGCATTTGAAACTTAAAATGGGGAAACTGACACATAGCACTTCTCAATGGACATGAGAATCATAAATAAAATTATATATTACCCTTTATAACTTCTATTCATCCTATGGACAACTGTATTCATCAATTTCATGGGAGCTCTTTGGTTTGATCAACTTTCAACAATGACCCAAACCATCGACCTGTCTATTATTCACTTATTTTGCCTACACCAAATGCTCATGATCTTGCCATTTTTTACCTCCTTATTTTCCCTCAAGTTTTCAGCAAGATTTTTTGACTCCAATTTCTTTTTTTTTTAGTTTAAAGTTCATGTTTTGGGGGCCATCACCTTCCTTATTCCTTTGGAACATTTTCCTCAGTCTTAAGTTTCTTTCAGACTTTTGCCAAATGTTCTTTAACTATGGAAAGTGCCCTCCAAATCATGGAAATTTCCATTTTATGACCTCTACATGGGACAATTTTTCTTTCAAAATGTCTTTTGAGGAACTTTTTGGTGAACCTATCCTTCAAACTTTTTACCCAAGAAAATATTTTGGGCTTTTTTGTTGAACCTATCCTTTGGACTTTCTCCCAAAGAAATCATTTAAAAAATCTTTCTGAAATAAATATTTTGGGATTTCCTAAGATTAATTTCCATGGAATTTTTGACTTGAGTAATTCCTTCAAACAAAAAGTTTGAAAGAATTATGCCTTAGTTCTTTTTCAATGCAGATAACTTTCTTGAACAAATTCCGTAGATAATTTTTCTGAAAAAATTCCTTCAAACTTTTTGTTTAGTCCTTCAAAAATCTTAAAAGTGTCCTTTCAACTTTGTGTTTTTTTCACTTCATTGTGGAGGGGTACCCTTTGAAAACTTTGCAAAGGACCATTTTTCTAAAAAAAGTACCTTTCAAAAGGATTGTAGAGTGTCCTTTGGAAAAGATGAAGTGCCCTTTAAGTAAATGAAAATGACCCCTTCGAAATGAAAATTATCCCTTTGAAAACATTGAACTAAGCCAAAAGTGCCATCTGAAAACTTTGAATTGAGCCAAAAGTGCCCTTCAAAAAAATGAAGATGACCCCTTCAGCTTTCTGAAAAGGTGCCTTAGCCTAAAAATGATCCTTCAGGGAAATTATTTCAAACAAAATGTCCAAAATAATTTCCAACACTTGAACAAAAAACCCAAAATAATTATTTCTAAAATAAATAAACTTTGCACTTTTTATCATGGGTTTTGAGTGGAACACCTCCTTCGAATAAAATCTGCATAATAATAAAACTTGAAGTCTTGTGGTTATGGAAACCTAAAGTTGAAAACCAAGATAAACCTAAAGTGAATGGCCAAGCTCAAATGACTAATTCCAAAAATGTTTTTGAAGCAAGTCTTTGAACATGAATAACTTTACTTGTGCTTCGGTGAAGGATCTCAGACTTAGTACGCGAGAACTTTGAACTAGAATGAGTAAACCCACATGATGAGCTTCCTTTGCAACTACTTCATGTGTAAGATCTGGTATTTTGAAAATGTTCTTTAAACTCTATTCAAACGTGTTATCATGACTCAAAGAAAGTAAAATGACCTAGACAATAAACTGATCAAAGCTAATAGCATTTATATTACATTGAATAAACTTGAGATCACTCTATGACATGATATTTACCCCTAAAATAGCTAAAGGCCAAATTTTCGTATAGGGGTTCCTAATTTTAACCAGTAGGGTCAAAAATTGGTCAATAGTTACCAAAGGTTCTCTTTTTATTTTTATAGGTAAGAAATTTGGTACTTTATATTTAACTATTAATGTTGATTCTCTTCATTTAGTTACTACAGATAGAGATGCAACTATGTGGCACTACAGGTTCGGTCATATGAGCCATAAGGGCATACAAATCTAAAAATATAAGTTGTCTAGATTAAAAGACATTGATCTATACTTCTATGAGAATTGTGTGTATGAGAAACAAAAGTGGGTTAAGTTCATGAAGGTTGGACCCAAAAATAAAGATCACAATTTAGAGTTGGTATACTCATATGTATGGAGACCAGTTCAGGTATTTTATATTGGTGTATCTAATTATTATGTTACTTTTATAGATGATACAACTAAAAAATTTTGGATTTATTACATTAAAAATAAGTTTGATGTATTTAACACTTTTAAGAAGTGGAAAGCCTTGGTTGAGAATGAAACATGCCTCAAGTTGAAATGTCTTAGATCAGATAATGGAGGTGAGTATTGTAGTAATGATTTCTTTGATTATTTTTCTAATAATGGAATCTATAGGCAAAGGATGGTTCCAAGAAATCTACAGTAGAATGGGGTATTTGAAAGGATAAACAGAACAATAATAGAACATGCTAGGAGCATGAGGTTATATGCAAGTTTGCCTTTACAATTTTAGGTAGACGTAGTTATCATGGTAGTATATCTAATTAATAGAGGACCTTCTATGCCTTTGGATGGAATCATTCCTAAACAATATTGGTCTAGTAAGAATGTTGATTATTCTTTTTTTAGAGTCTTTAGATGTGAAGCATTTGTTGTCATCAAGAAAGAGGATAGGACCAAGTTAGAGGCTAAATCAGATAAATGTACATTTATTGGTTATGGTAAGGATGACTTTGGTTTCCATTTATAGAGCATTAAAGATAGGAAATTATTTTAGTGTAGAGATATAGTCTTTAACAAAAAAGTCATGTATAAGAATGAGTTGCAGGACCAAGAACAAGAACAAAAAGAGTACACAGTATTGGATGACATGGTAGATGGCAAAGTATCCAAGGATTCAGTTCAAGAACCTTCTACACAAGGACCCCAAACTCCTATGGTAAGAATATCTTCTAGGGTAAGAAGATCACCTAAACATTTTTCTCCTTCTTCGAATTATTTATTACTCACTAATAATGGAGAACTAGAGTGTTATGAGGAAGCAATGCAGGTAGTTACCAAGTTGAAATGGGAACAAGCCATGGATGAAGAGCATAGATCTCTCATGGAGAACCAAACATGGGATTTGGTTAGGCTACCCAAGGGTAAGATTAAACTACCAAATAAGTGGATCTTTAGGATCAAAGAAGAGGATGAAGGGAGAAAATGGTGTAAGGCTAGGATGGTGGTCAAGGGGTTTACACAAAAATCAGGTATTGATTTTGATGAGATTTTCTCTCTTATTGTAAAAATGAATTCTATTAGGACTGTTCTTAGTTTAGTTACAATTGAGAATTTGCACTTAGAATAATTAGATGTGAAAATTGTTTTTTTTTCTTCACGGTGATTTGGATGAAGAGTTGTTTATGAAGCAACCACAGGGTTATGAGGTCAAAGGAAAGGAGAACTATGTGTCTAGACTAAAGAAGAGCTTGTATGACTTGAAACAAGCTCCACAATAATGGTACAATAAATTTAATTATTTTATGTTGGAACAAGAATATCAAAGGTGTCATTTTGAACATTTCATGTACATTAAACATTTTGATGATGGTTCCTTTATTCTATTATGCTTGTATGTCTATGACATGTTAGTTGTAGGAAAGAGCATACAACATATTTATATGCTCAAGAAACAACTTAGTGACTCTTTTTCTATGAATGATTTGGGTGCTACAAAGCAAATCCTTGGTATGAGGATTTCTCATGATAGGAAGGAGAGGAAGTTGATCTTATCCCAATCAAAGTATGTGAATAAAGTCTTGGAAAGGTTTATCATGTTGGATGCTAAATCTGTTGGTACTCCTTTTGTAGGCCACTTTAGAATATCAAAGGATCAGTGTCCCAAGATAGAATGTAAAAATCTTAAGATTTCTAAGGTACCTTACTCATTGGTAGTTGGTAGCTTGATGTATGCCATGGTTTTTACTAGGCTAGATATTGCCCAAGTAGTGGGAGTTGTGAGAAGGTATATGAGTGATCCAAGTTATGAGCATTGGTAGGCAGTGAAATAGATTCTTTGATATTTGAGAGGAACCATATATTTTGTATTATGTTTAGTGGATCATATACCACTTTGCATTGTTATGTGGACTTGGTTATGGAAAGGGATATTGATAGCAAGAGGAGTATGACAAGTTATATATTTACTTTTAGAGATACAATGGTTAGTTGGATTTCTAGGATATAGAAGGTTATGGTTTTTTCAACCATAGAGGTAGAGTATGTTTCTACCATGGAGGCTAGAAAAGAAATGATTTGGTTATAGGAGTAATTTTGAGAGTTGGGGCATGAGCAGGTAGTTGGGAGACTACACAGTGATAGTCAGAGTGTTATTCATTTGGCAAAGAACTCCACTTTCCACTCAAGGATGAAACACATTTAGTTATGTTATCACTTCATCAAGATAGCTTTGGAGGAGAACTTGATGAAGCTGGAGAATATTAATACTCATTAGAATCATGTGGATATGATGACCAATGTGGTCACATTGGACAAGTTGAGACTATGTTTAGATTTGGTTGGCCTTAGTGGTCATGGAGCAATGATAGATTATGTTCAAGATAAATGGTCTCCAAGTGATAAATTTTTGAGTGTGGAGCCCTTTTGGGATATCACATGACCATAGGGAATTATTTTTGGGGCCTAGAGAGTTCTAAGGATGTGGGGAGCATAGTTTTCCCTAATCCACCTTTTATGGAACCTTGCTCCACATGTAAGGGGAGTACTCCTAATATATTTATAATTTATATGTTTCCATGTTTTATGGAGTTGGTCATTAGGTGTCTATTTTCCATGTGACTTCCTTATTTTGAGGGAGCTAGTTATTTCTTAGAAAATGTAATGCCTTCCTTATTACAAGGAGATGGTTGTGATCACATGTTATTGGAAAATGTGACTTTGAAAGGTGGAGACCCTTAGTATGGTGTGTTCCTTCATGGGAGAGCTTTTAGATGAGCTTGATGAGGTATAAGTGTGATGTCTTGAGTGTATGATGCTTATCTTGGATAATCATGATGCATTTTCTCCTCCTTTCAAGGATTTTCCTTCATATTCTATATATACAATGTGTGGTATGACCTTTAGAAGTTGATATTTTATTTATAGGGTGTGGCTTTGAGGATCAAAGTCAAAGTATAGGTGTTTTTTCAAAGTGCAAGTGTTTATCATAGGGTTTGGTTTAGTAGCTTGTGAGATACGGTATTGTGTAAGTGTAAGTGAAAGTGAAAGTGCAGTATTTATTTGTTCAACATTTTCTACAAGAGATTTTTTCTATCTCTATGAGAGTTCATTGTAATCTTATTTTAGATTATTGATTTATTTGAGAACTTTCATTGGTAGATGTAGCCTACATTGGGTGAACCATGTTAGATCTATGTTATCTATGTTTTTATCTTGCTCTCATTTATGCTTTCATATTAATGGTGAATTAAAGAATGTGTCTGTGATGCATGTTATTGCATAGCTTTAGATATGGTTTATGGTAATAGTAGATCAAGATTTAAGTGTTTTTATTCCTAACACTATCTCTACATATTAATGACACTAATAAAATATATAAAATCTGTGTCACCTACTTGTTTAGTGTCATTAATACTAGGTTGGTTCATATATATACATAAAGTATTAAACCAGCTAATTTTATAATGAATTTTTCCATACTAGCTGTTACATTATATAATAGTACAAGAAACTCTCATTGATTAACATTTAAACCATCAAATGCAATATAGTAGTGCCAAACACTAATTTTATTTATAGCATAATATCAACTATAAAAATAGTTTCAAGATAATCATACCACTCGAGTAAGATTAAACATCAAGCATCAAGTTACTAAAATACTTACATGAAATCTTTCACTTAAGGTTATTTACCCATCTAGCCTTATTTACTAACTTAACCTGAAATCAATTTATTTTCATATACCAAAAGTGTATTAATAATTTATTCATATACTAACCATTATTAATATGGTGTGTATTAATTCTCAATTATTTTATAATTAGAGGCTCCTTGAATCCATTATATTCATATTTAAGTTTAGCTTATTAATTCTAGTTAAAAAATTCACTCATACATATTTGTTATATTATATAATGTGCTTAATCATCCAATAGAATATTTATATCTATATATGGTATACTTGATTTATATTAGTATTCTATCAATGATTCACAAGTATCACACACACACACACACACACACACACACACAAACACACACATATTCGATCACTCAGCTATATTACTAAATTTAATTCTTTTCTAATATCAAACATAGTTTATTAAACTTTAGTCATACAATTGAATTTAAATTCAAAATAACTCACAATCCATAACGAAGTGCCTCAAATAACACACGGTCATTAAAAAACCTAGTCACATATATATATATATATATATATATATATATATATATATATATATATATATAAACAATTTTCAATATATGAGAATATATATTCATTTATATCTTAGAAGGTTATAAGGAGTCATTTCATAGAGACCTAATGTAAATGTAAATACATATATAAGGTTTACAAAATATTAATATTTACTATAGGTTTTGTCTATTTTCTCAATCCCACTAAAATGAAACTCCATAATATAACTATAGTGAATCCTCAGTCATCTAATAGTCACCCCATCGAGTTTACTTAAGATTTAAATACAATATAAATTCAATATTATATGTAAATAGAAGAACCATAAACTTGTCCAAACATAAACCTAATCCTGGTATATATATATATATATATATATCTACAAGTCATAAAAAACCCATCCATGTCCTGTGTATATGAATATACCTATATATATTTATACAAATCCTTCAGTATTCTTATTCACAAACTTTATAAGAAAAATTAATCCATTTCTAATGTTAATTTACTCGAAATGGAAATACTAAAGCTGAAGTGACTTATACAAAAACATTCAACCTATCTACATGTTTATAACTACCTGATTCTTTATTTTAAAAAATTCAAACTAACCTCATACACAATCATGCCCTGAATTTGGGTTTAAAAAACTTGAACTGATTTATCACAAAAATAAACCAATATGTTTGTATGAAGAAAGGAATGACTCGATACTAGTTTTTAAGGATTAAGTTTAACCTTAATATCCAGTAGTGCCCTAACTTGGGTTATTATTACAAAATATTAACCCAATTTAAACATAAAAATAATCCAGTAAATATATTTGTATATGGAAATAAATGATTCAATTTTATTGTTTAAAGACTGAGCTTAAACCAAAAACCAGATTTATATTTAAACTCAACTACTAAATGCATTTACTCACAAATTTACCCTAGATATCTTTAGCAGGGTTTTCTACCTTCTAAATCTCTTCTAATTATGTTTACATAGCTTATTCAAGATTTTTGTAATTTTTCTGGTCATTATAAACTACATATAATTTTTATATAACCATAAAATTAATTATTTTGGCAATGAATTTAGGATGCATAGTCATTTGCACTAGGGTTTTAGAGTCATATATTTGGTTCTGCGGATGGGCCAAGCCCATCCCCAGTGTCAAGTATATAACCCTCTATTCTTCTAAAATTTCTCAATCATGAAAAATGAAAATCCTAATCATTAAATATTTACCAATTTATTGATTTAATTTATATAATAACAAATATGAATTTAACTAAAAAAAACCCCTACTTGGTAAAGATCAAAATTATGCCCAACTGGTAATGCTCCTTCCAAATCTCCCTCAAACCCCTTTGCTTTTTCTCTTTTTTTTCTTCTCTCCTCTACCATTATGTGTGTCTAGGCATTTATTTTCCACATCTTATTCTCCTACATGTTATTTTCATGTCAACCAAACCCCCCAATATCTCTACCAAATTGTATGTAATCATAATTATCTTGGTAAAAATATCCATGCATTCCCAAAATAACTCATAGATTTCTAGGAATGACTTAATGTTAACCCATATAATCAAAATTGAAGTGTTTTTTTGGCATAATGGCATGAAGAGTTTGATTTAACTCTACACGAAAACCCTAAATTCCCAAACTTTATTAATTAATAATTATCTTTTAACATTATAACTATCAGAATGAGCTCCAATAATGTTTATCCAAATGAATGCATTGATTCAAGATGTAATGTAAGATGCATATTATATAAGATAATACAGAACAAACACACACAAATAAAATAATGAGATCAAAGAGAAATAATATCACCAAGATATGAATTCTCCAAATAATTCACATAATATACTGCATTATAAATATGAAGGAAGAGAGGTGCATATATAGGTTGGAAAGGGAAAGATGCCAAATATTTTAGTGAATGTGGGACTAATCTTTCCAAGTAACCCAAATGACCTCTAGATCCCTATGCAAGATAATACAACTGTGTAGGCAAAACCCAGTAGAAAAAACCTACACCAACACCCCCCATAGGCATAACTTAAGTGGGTGATGTTACAAAAAATGAGTCCTGATAACAAGGCCTAATGAGGTACCCATGTACAATTTAATCCCTCATAAAGTAGAGAAAAAGAGAAAACCCATAGAAAAAACTCCCCTTAAAAGGAGAGACATAAAAGAAGTGAAGAGGCTAGAAGGCCCCCCTGAAGATGATGTTGTCAAAGTGGATCACACCCCAAGAAGAAATCGTAGATGAATGAAACTACTCTCAATGAAAGTTTTGGTGAATATATCAATAACCTGCTCTAAATATTATTAAAATACTAAGTTGATGACATGCCCATGAATCAACTCTCAAATATAGTGAATGTGAATCTTGATATATTTGGTTCATTGATGAAGGACTAGATTTTTGCTAATCTAAATGGTGCTCTAGTTGTCATAAAATATGATTATAGGTGATCTAATTTAGATGCCAATCTCAAAAAGCATCCCCTAAAGATAAATATCCTCAGTAATTGCATTAACAGTTACCTTATACTCTACCTCTGTGGAAGATAGAGCAATAACATTTGGCTTCTTTCTCGATCGATTGATGGGGCCAGAAACTATAACCTGGAGTGGACTTATGACTCTTAGTGTTGTCTGCCTAATCTAAGTTAGTGTATCCAACTAAGTCAAAATCTAAACCAACCCTCTACTGTATCTCATACCTATGTGAACCCTAAATGTAGTGTAAGATCCTCTTAGTTATTTTTTAGTATAGGTCATGGGGTTCCTGCATGAATATCAAAATAATGCCAATAACATAAGAGATGTTTGGTTTGGTGTGATTAAAGTAAATAATGCTACCAACAAGTTTTTTTTACAAGGTATCATCAACCAATTTAGTGGAATAATCTACCTCAATCTTGACTCTAAATAGGAATAGAGTCAGAGATGGCTTATAGTCAGCTATATGAAACTATGTCAATAGATCAAAAGAGTGCTTGGGCTATGAAAGTGAAATCTTTGAATCTATCTGAGTGATCTCAATTCCAATTAATTATTGTAGTAAGCTCAAGTTAGTCATGATGAATCTATCCTAAAGAGTTTCCCTCACTAATGAGATAGTTGAAGAACTCTCTATGATCAAAAGGTCGTCAATAAACAAAACTAGTATCAATAATGAATCATCCTCTCACAAAAAGTATACATTGGGGTATTAGCGGCATCAAGTGAAACATAAAGTAAGAAGGAAAGAATCCATTTTGGTATACCAGGTTCAAGGGGCATGTTTGAGGCCATAAATGGATTTCTTAAGTCTGCACACTAAAGAAGAATCTTGAACAAAACTAGGTGGTTACTCCATGTAGATCTCCTCCTTAAGGTTTTCATGAATAAATACACTCTTCACGTATATCTGATGTACACTCCATCCATGTTTTATAGATATAACAAGTGTGAGTCTGATCAAATTCATCTTAGTCATGGGTGTAAAGGTCTCTAAGTAGTCGATGCCAACTACTTGTAAAAATCCCTTAGCTACTAATCTAGCCTTGTACTTGCCATCAGACCCATATATAACATACTTGGTCTGATATATCTAGTGACATCAAACCATCTTCATTCCCTTAGGAAGAGAAGTCAAACCCTAAGTGTGATTGTTAATCAAGGAATCATATTCCTCATCCATGGCTTTTCCCACTCAGGTATGCCTGAAGCCTCTATGAAATTTTGTGGATCTATCATGGAATCAAAAAAGGCATGTGGTCCACACTAAAAATTTTCTTGAGTATGTATGTCATCATCTAGATCCCCTACCCAAGTGCTTTCACTCTCAAGTGTCTACTGAGCCCAAAGAGGGCCTAAAATGGGTGAGTCAGGTGTCAAAACCTCATCCTCTAATGTGTGTCTAGAAGTGGATGAGGATGAGTCTCCATCACTCTACTCACTGTCAAAACTAGAAGAAAAAGAAGAAATGACCTATGCCTTACAAATTTATTGTGAATGATCTAAATCCTCAAATTGATCATCCAAATTAAATGAAATTGATGTAGAGGGAAAAGTCTTAAGTAAAGAGTTAGTGGGATTCTCCTAAAACCTAACACTCCTCTCAATGAACAACTAATGAGTCATAGGATAAAAGATTCTATAACATTTGACCCCATCTAGATACCCAACAAAGATACAAGGTTTGGATTTAACCTCCATCTCCTTGTGTTTATTTTTGAGAATGTACACCATCATCAGTGATTTGAAGACCCTGAAATGTTACACCTCCGGTTTCCTATTATGCTAAAATTTATAAGAAGTGATGCCCTTTAAATATTTAAGAGGAACCTAGTTTTGAATGTAACATGCATAATTGATGGCTTCTTCCCAGAACTATGGAGCCAATGATCTAGAGTGAATCATACAATTAGCCATCTCCTTCAAGGATTGATTCTTGTGTTATACTACACCATTATACTTAGGAGTGTACAGTAATATCCATTGAAGATTAATCCCCTCAATGGTACAAAACTACTCAAATATATGGTTGATGTACTCCTCCCTATTATCTATTTATAGGATTTTGATGCACTTTCTAGATTACTTCTTAGCTAGAGCCTTGAAGTCTCAAAAATTATCAAAAAAATTAGACTTTTGTCTAAGAAAATAGACCCATATGTATTTGTAAAAGCTATCAATGAAGATGAGGACATATTTGGCCTTGGTAAAATAAGGATGGGGAAACTACCCCATGACATCATTGTGAATCAACTCAAGAGGTATTGAAGCTCTCTTAGCTTTTCCTTTGTCAAATATCTCTTTGAGATGTTTGCCAAGGGCACAACACTCACAAAGTCCCTTAGAGAATTTAACTCTAGGCAAGCTTGTAATCATATCTCAAGATAACGGTAGTTAATATATCCAAATTGCTCATGCCATGTCTGCTAACTCCATCTAACTAGGTAAGCATTGCAGTAGGAGGAATATTTTGATAAAAATGGGTGAAGGTGTATAACCTACAATGGTGATTAGCTCTACCTAATGCAACTATAGATTCACTATGTAGCTCTCTGATCTCAACTGAATCTGGTGTGAACTTGACTCTCATGCCCTATTTTATGTGGGTAATCTGATACACTAAAAAAAGATTAGTTGATAGTGAAGGTACACTTAAAACATTTATGAACATTCCACCTTTGATTTCAATAGTCCCTCTTCCTTCAAATTCTATTAGAGTGTCATCACCCAAAGTGATAAAGAACATGCTACAAGGCTCTAAGTCAAAAAACTTAACCTCTAATGAACCCATATGATGTGAAGCACTAGAGTCTATAACCCTAGTTAAAGTAGATGTGGAAGCCACTGCAACTAAACTTTTCCCTTAGGATTCTCCTTCCCTTTTTCCTTTGCCTTATAAGATTCTTTAATTGATAATGACAATTTGAAAAACTTAGGGAGCCCTATATTATTTTTCTCTAAGAGATGTGTAAGGTGGTCTATCTATTTCTTCATACAATTGTGTTCATCATGCCCATTCTTCTTGCAATAGGAGTACTTAACCTTTTTTCTCTTAGGTTTCCCTTCAGAGGAAGAGGTTTTAATGCTAGTTTTTGTAGTGTTTTTTAGTTCTTTTTTCTTCTCAAGATCCTTACTCTTCTATTTTTTATCCTTGTTGTTAGAGGTTTTTTGTTTCCCATTCTTGGTAGTGAGGATTGAAGGTTTGGAAGACTTGAGGGTTCCAATTTGGATCAATTTATCATGTTCCTTAGTTAAATATGTAATGAATTCATCTAAGGATGGCATTGTCCTATTGGCTCATATAGCTTTCTTGATAGCATAAAAAATAGAGACAAATAAAGAGTAATCAAGTCCTAGTTTTTCAAGCATAGAAAGAACTAACTGCTCATCTTTCTTCTCAGTTCCACACTCTTTTAAATATAATTTAAGTGACTTAATCTTGGTGAATAAGTCTTCTAATGTGTCAAATTTTCTAGGGCTCAGACTAATTAACTCAATCTTAAGCTCATGACCCCTCATGGTGTCAATTTTTCCAAATAATTTTTTTAGGGTGTCCCATATTTTTTTGAGAGATTTGGTTGACTATATGTGAAATAAGAGTGTTGATGACACTGAAATACATAATATTCCAAAAGATTCATCACATTTATTAAGCCAATTTATGTTATCTACTTTAGCTATGGGATCAACTTATACCCCCATAGTTATGTGAAACAAACCTTTACTTCTAAGAACCATTGTAATCTTACTTTTCCATTCCTTGTAGTTGAAGGGTGTGAGTATATTAACAATGCCAAGATCTATTGTTGAAATAATATTAATGCATTTTTTATTATTGTTGTAGAAATTAAATGTGTAGAAAAGGAGAAAATTTTTAGAACAGAATCACAACCACAATATAACCCCCCTAAAACTATGTTAGGTAGACCCCCACCCAAATTTTGGAACTTTATAAAGTAGCGCATTTTTACAAGTAAAATTGGCCCAATGCATGTAAAATAAAAAAATAAATATTTTTTTAAAATATGGTACTCACTTTTGAGTTATCATTTGTAAGATATTAACAAAATAATTTCTCATAAATAGGCATATGACTAAAAACTTTCACTTGAAACTTAAAAAAAGTACCCTTAAGCCAAGTAAAATATGATTTACAACTACTCATTCAAACTAGAATTTCACCATGAACTTAAAAAATTCAATAGAATTGAAAAAATGTTTTACTGGTTGCCACGGTATGCATGGAATCAAGTTTGACTTCCTCTTTAAGCAAAATTGCAGCTAGTAAAAGTAAATAATGAAATGTACAGCTATTTTTAAAATGAAAAAAAGGTGGATTAATGTCTGTTGTGATCCATATATAAATAATAAATCTAACATAGCATTTAGATCATTGTAGATCTAATATAATAGATGGAAATAAAAATGCAATAAGGTCCAACATATAAGACAAAAAACGTGTAGATCTAAAAATGGTGCAGCAGATAAGACTGACTTCTATCTATTTCTAATGCCAACCAGTTATAAAAAGGCACTTTCATCTTCCCTTTAATGCTTCAACTTATATGCAATCCTAGAAAGCACAAAAGATAGAAGAATAAAAAAATGTAGATATGATCAGTTGTCCTCAATGTCATGTTTCTAGTATTCAATGCCTCTCTCTTAACTCCATTAGCCAAAATGCCTTCTCAGCCAAATCCAATGTAGTAAAAAAGGATACCTCTTCTAATTTCAATGTAGGTAAAGATTTTTAACACCAATCAAAAGAGTACAAATCTGGTCAGTGCTACTCCTCCCTTTCTAACGCCTATCTATAAATCTTATAAATTCAATGCTAAGAAAGAAAAATAAGGTCCTCTAATGGAAAAGGATGCCAAAATGCATATTTTAATGCTTCAAGCCAATAAAATATGATGCCAACTTAGGAAAAGAATGCCATATAGCTAGATCATAGTGAAATTGTCTCTTTTTACCGGTAGATCATATCAAAATGATTGATTAATAAACCAAATCTATGATTTCTACAACTCTACAAACAAAACTGCTAATGGTAAATCAAATAATACATCAGATTAAATTTCAATGCCAATAAATAATAGATTCAAAACCTTAGATCTAAAATACATCTCTTTATGTAGCTAATACATTAGAATGCAAATGCTAAAATGGAGAGGTCTAAACTAAAATCAAATGAAACCAAGATTTGAAATGAAAACTTGCAAAAAAAAAATAGGCAATCTTCAGATCTAGATCAGCTCTGATACCATATCAGAATGAGCTCCATAAATTTTGATCCAAATGAATTCACTAATTTAAGATGTAATTTAAGACATGTATTATACAATATAATACATATCAAACATATGCAATTACAAGAATGAGATCAAAGAGAAATAATAGCACCAAGAAATGAGTGCTCCAAATAATCCACACAATATATTGCATTATAAATATGAAGAGAGAGAGGTGCATAGATAGGTTGGAGAGGAAAAAATACCACACATTTCAGTGAATGTGGGACTAATCTTCTCAAGTAACCCAAATGACCTCTAGAGCCCTAAGCAAGCTAATACAACTATGTAGGAAAAACCCAGCGGGAAAAAGGCCTACACCAACAATAACTAATAGCATTTTATTAGCACAATAATCATGTCTAAATCCTCATTAACCCTTACTTTGCTTATATGTTCAAAACTTAACATAGTCAAACTAATAAATATCTAAAACACATATCAATCAAGTCCCTCTTTCTTTATAGCAATGTATTTTATAAACAAGACACTACTTACCCTAAAATATTATTTCGATGTTTAAAATTGATATTTTCAAAATTATTCACACACATCCCAAAGACTATAGCAAGGACATTCAAGTATCTCAAAACACAAGTTATGGAAACATAATTACATGAAGTAAGATAATATATAAGAGTTTTAATCTTAGACTTGCAAATACACAACTAGATTAGAGTATGGTACCAACATGAAAACTAACCATTTTTAAATGCAAAAAATGTAATAATAACTAAAAGCAAACTACAAGCTATTTAAATCAAATAAAAAATAAAAATTAGATTCTATTATTTATGGTGTGTGTAGAGTTCCCAGTTTCACTCTATCATCCCCCAACTACCTCCATCTGATCCACCCTCCCTGATGATGTTCCCCCTCTATCATAATTTGAGGGACAAAATCTATCCTACATCCACCTTGAAATAGAAAATGTAGTTAGCCTGAACCAAGATAAAATATGTGATATACTATTGTAATGAACTGAGTAATCATAATCATTATGTACATAATATATAAATGTAGCTAACACAATAAGTTAACAATCATAAAAATAAGTACCATATAATTGTGCATACATCAGTATATAAAATCCATCCTATCAAAATAGTAATTAGCCAATCACTAACCATAAAATCCACAAATCAATAGGTTATCAATTCTAGAGAAGAATCGAGATGTAACATCTTTCTCCCAAAAGTTGGTCATCATCTTGATGACACTTATTCCAACATTAGTTATGAAATTAAATTTTATTCAACAAAAAATTAAATAATATCTAGCAAAAATATTAAGTAAATAAATGTGGAAATAGCCTATAGAACTCATAAAAATCCTCTTAGGTGGCACTATCTTTAGAATATTGGTCTCACTAAATCTTATATTATGACACTTCCATAATATGCAAAGTGAGTTTATGAGTGTCAATTATTCTGACTGGTTCTATTGTGACCACCCTAAGATCTAGATCCTATAAAGCATTCTAATCCAATAAATGAGAAGGATCAACAACATACTTCTTAAGATAGGACACATGGTAAAGTAAGCCTATATGCTACAAGATTGATCATTTCTAAAACCTCAAAGGGTCTCATAAATCTTCGTGAAAGCTTCATTGATTTACTAAATTTAATCAAGATTTTCTTAGGCTTAACCCATAGCAATACTTTATCACCAACGTAAAATTGTCTTGATGTTATTTTTAGATCAACATAACTTTTCTATCTGTCACCGGCCTTAACCAACCTTTTCCTAA
Organism: Torreya grandis; assembly: GCA_037957365.1. Taxonomy (NCBI): domain Eukaryota; kingdom Viridiplantae; phylum Streptophyta; class Pinopsida; order Cupressales; family Taxaceae; genus Torreya; species Torreya grandis. The sequence goes on from JARHVA010000127.1 coordinate 2,975,795, forward strand.
TTTTTCTAACTTTGTCTACAATCTTCACAAGCATTTTAGGTCCAAATACTACTATGTCTTCTAACTTATCCCAACCGATTAGTATTCTACACCTTCTACCATATAATGCCTTAAATGGAGCCATTTTCAAAGTAGATTGCTATGAGTTGTTGTAGGCAAACTCAACCAATAGAAGGTACTCCTCCCACTTATATTGATGATCCATGTAATAAATCCTAAGGAGATCTTCTAAAACCTGGCTATCCCTCTCTATTTGTCCATTTGTTTCTGGGTGATATGCATTACTAACAATCAACTGTATGCTCAAAGCTAAATTTAAAGTCAACTAAAATTTAGAAGTCATTCTCGAGTCTTGATTAGAAATGATCTTTTCTAAAAATCTATGTAATTGGTATACCTCTTTCATGAATTTCTTCACAAGCATTATAGCATCATCAATCAAATTACCTGGTATAAAGTGAGTAACTATTATCTACAAATCTCGCACCCTATAAGAGGGTTGTTCAGGCCTCCTCCAAATTTGGGCAATGTTAGGACATTTCTAGGCCTATGGGTGTGCCTATAAGTGGAAATGAACCTTTAGGTTGAAAGGGCTAGCTCCCTTAATTAGATTTTGTGCAATAAAATTGTTGAACCAATTTGTATGAGTGAAATGAGTCAAAAGTTTGCATAAATGAAAAGCCTAGTCTAAGATGGTGATATACCAAGAATTAGTATCCACATGTATGCCCTATACTTATGCACAATACAACAAAATATAGTCTATAACTCAAGGTCTGGAAGATTCCAACATAAGTATTTCAATGTAGAGATAAAATAAATGAGATCACACAAGTTAAATAATTGGAAAATATAACCTATATAGTCTGTTGGGTGAATATTTTGTCATCAACTAACTAATGGCAAAATGGGAATATCAGCCACAGCATAAGGGAGATTTACACCACGAAGAGTGTGGCTTTACCAGATCTAGACGAGGTAAATCTCTCCTCTCATCAAGGGGAGGTTCCCTATCAATATTTACGTGCTATAAGCATATATATAATTAAGCAGAAAATAACACATGGGGGGGTAGAACAGCATCTACTTCTCTTTTTTTAGAAGTAATGTATGAAGGACAAAAGAGGAAAATCCCTGGTCTAAAGCTAACAACACTCCTCTTCTTTTAGGAATGGTATCAAACGAAGAGCAAGAGATTACCTGAAGTAACAAAGGCACAAGAACGCTCACGCAAGCACAAAGTCTTTCGTAGCTTCTCCACGGATTCAAAACAAGTACAACCATAGAGTAAAGTGAAGCACAAAGTCTTCACCTGAAACTACCAATAGATAAAAGAATTCCAAAGGTAAAAGTAGCACAAAGTCTATCTTCTACCCTCTAGAAGTGCCCTCAGATAATAATAACACACCCACTTGCTTATTAAATCAGATAAACAAGATGTTACCAGGAAAAAGACATAAGAACTGTTTCCTAAATAACACAAACAACCTCAACACAAAGTCTGAAATAACCTGCTTCTCATTCATTCAACAGAATATGATTTACAAATTTGAGCACAAAGTCTCAAAAGTTGCTTCAATTTTAGCAGAGTGTTTGCTATTAAATTTTCCAAGATGAAGTATTTACAAATGAGGTCTCCACTATATATAGGGAGAAAATCCTCAAAAATAGAAAAATAATAAAATATAAAATATCTTGGTCAAAGATGACTCATCTTTGACTTTTAGATATTTTTCCAAAATATTAAACAAGTAATTACATATTACAAAATTGCATGCATTCTGCACAAAACAAAAATGCATAAGGATAGAAGAAGAGAGAAGGGGGAGAGAGAGTGTCAATTCTTGCTGCCGGACTTCTTTAGATGAGCATCGTACATGGTGATTGATGCCTAAATTTCTATGCTGTCTGGCGCAACTGCGTTCTTAGAGACGACTCTCGCTCTGATCAGTGCACCTTTCAATGCTATGATGGCTTTAGAGTGGCCAGTTAACCTCTTTGAAATTCTGGATCATTCCTTCTATATTTTGAAGATTAGTGACTCCTTGATCTCAACATAGGAGTCCTCACTGGAGATGGCACCAACAGACATCAGAGTGCTCTTTTTGGGGTTTCTCAATTCCTTCCATCTGCTGAGATCTTTCTCTAAGCTGTAAGTCTTTATTCTCAGTTTTCTCCTTGGTCTTGGACTGCTTCAGGGAAACTTCAGTGACATGAAAGAACTTATGCTGAAAAGACGTCGATGAAGAGGGACCCTTCATAGAAATTGCAGCAAGAACCATGATTGTGTAATCAGGGGAAAAAAGTAGCGATCTGGAAAAACTACACGTTCGTTGGTCACGATCAGGGAGATGCATTTGAAAGGGATGAGACGCGAGCAGGTCAAAAAGTAGAAGAAAAGGGGAGCAGGTGCAGAAAATGAAAAGAATGAAGATTTCTCCAGAGTTGGGGAAATGTGAGTCTAGATGCAAGGGCGGCAAAAATTGCCGCCACTACACGGGCGGGAGAACGGACGGCGAACACTGTCGACGATGGTAGAAAACACCGCCGACATCGGCAATACTACCGACGTCGGCAAAACCGCCGACCACGGCAGAAATTGGCCGACGACGACAGCATTGGCAGTTGGTGGCAAATTTATCGCCCACTGCAAGGGCGGCAAAAAAGGGATGAAGAACACGGGTAAGGGCGGCAAAATTTGCCGCCCTTGCAGGCAAAAGTGCAGGGGCGGCAAAATTTGTCGCCCTTGCACAAGGGAAAAGGGAGAAGAGACTAACTCTAGAAGGAGTCCAGGAGAGAAAAAATTGGCTGGGACGAGGTGGTAACCACTCCTCGTTCTGAGGCCAAGATGAGAGTGAATTCAAAAGCCATTTCGAAAAACGAGCTGAGGGGGACGAAAAGAAGAAATGGACAAGTTTCGTAGGGGAGTTCTCAAAATAAGCACAGCTGATTTTGGGAACAACAGCTGGCTCCTGTTGGGGAACTGCCTTCAATTGCAAAAAGTAATCGAAGGGAGTAGAATTCAGAATCTCCAGTGCCTTAGAAGCATGCCATTGGGCCACAGAGTCAAGCTACTCAAAAAGAAAGGCTTCAAAAATGAAAACAAAATGAATAAAACAAAGCTAAAGACTATACAAATATACAGGGAAATTTATTTGGTACTTTAAGAAACGAAGCACCTCAGATGCTGCCCCTTTAGAGGCAATGGCAATGACGTTCTGTCTTGATATACCAGTAAGAGGCCATTTTCTCCCCAGAATGGATGATGTGTAAATGGAAACCTCCACCAAAAAACTAACTTCTTGTGCCATCCCTTTAGTTTTCTCCTTTTGCCCCACGGCAAGATTTGTCTATTGACCCGAAAACCATGAATCTTTGTTTTCTTGGTGAAGAGTTCTTTTTCGTGATCATGATGCATATAAATATGGTCAGATACCATAATTGATTGCTCTTCTGGTTCTATCCAGCATCTGATTTGATTGTTCTCATTTGACATTTACCACTGATTGGCACTATCAGGTCCACTTGTCATTATTTCAGTTGAACCAAATTCCTGGTTGGCATTCTCAAGGGTTTTAACAGGTTCTTCATGAACATCTTTCGTGGTCAGAAGATAATTACCCCTACCAGAGGACTCAAATAAAATCTGAACCGCAGGAGATGACATTTGGGTGACCACGTACTTTGCCTCTTTCTCAGGGAGCAACCTTTGCATCACGTCTTTCACAAGGATCTTTGCTTGGGATAAGTCCATGCTCAATTCTCCTCCGACATCTCTACAAAATTTTAATCCAAGCAAAATGCCATATGAGGCTGGGACGTCAGCTACCAGCACTGTCATCTTAATCCTCTTGTCAGGGAATGCTGCAAATGCAAATTGGGCATCTTTGATTTGCCCCAATAGTGATACTTGTTTGTTCTCCATGGAAAAACATCTCCCAAAAGTTTTAGTCAATGTGAGACCAAGAGATTCTGCCACTTTAGCAGGCATAACATTGTCAGATGCACCAGAATCGATGATGCAGTTGCTCAGCTTGCGACCATTTATTAACAGAGAAATATAGAAAGGTTCTATTTTCCCAGGGGCAACTGGAGGAGTCACAACAAGATGGTTCTGGGTGGATATATCTTTTGAAAGATCATGAGTTACCCTCAAAATTTCTTGTCCTGCAGGGATGGCTGTACCTTTCACACATTTTGCCAATCTATCCAACTGTTCAGGATGGGCTTGTAGAAATTCAAGTTCAGACATTTGGATTTTAGTCTTTTTGACATGCTCAATTATATCAAATATCGGTATTAAACTAGGCACAAAGGATGGGAGATCACTCTTTTGGTTTTTGGGATGGGAAGGGCTGATTTGCGAAGTTGAAGTAAAGGGGATAGAGGTGCATGAGGTACGTACCTTTTCAATAGTCAACGGGTCCTTTGGTTGGAAGGGCAAAGGGGTTTCCTGCTTGGTAATTGAAACTGCTGGCCGAGGTCGCTCCTCTATCTTCTCTTTATCAGCATGTTGGGCTGACTATTTCTGGGATCGAGTGAATACGGCATATGATCTTTCAATTGCATTCCCCTCACTCCTGGGTTCATCTTGATAATTCAGGTAGCCAATGACGGAGTCACCAGCTAATTGTTCCTCTTGCTCTCTAAAGAGATTAGCATCATATTGTTGGTCCGACTCAGGTTGGAAAGGGGGAGCGCGTTCTGTTTCTAGATATCCAACTGCTGAGTTGGTTGGAGGGGCTTCAAGGGCGAGGTTCCTCTGTGGGGGAGGAAGACGATTTGGCTGCCCTTGATTCCTAGCAGCATTACCTTGGTACGCTTGATTCTGAAATGTCCTCCTTGGCATACCCTGATTAGGAGAAGTAGACATAACTTGGGCCATCTGTCTTCTAAGAGCTAGCATTTCATCCACTAACTTTTGTACCATAGGATCTGTAGTAACTGTAGAAGAATTTTCAGCAGATGAAGAGAATCTATTTTTACTTGGGTCTTTTCTAATCTTACCTGCCAAGATAAGATCATCCTCAATCTCAGTAGCCAAATTTTGAGCCAATGATAGATCCATAGGGCCAGCTCGCCTCAATAGAAAACTTACTTCAGGGAGCTGCGAGTTGATGAAAAAGCATTTGAGATTTTCTGGTGTAGGCTGAGCCACAGTCGAAATCCGGTTCCTCAACTTATTGAATTTGGCTATGAAATCTCTCATGGGTTCTTGGGATTCTTTTTTCATCTGTGTTAGCTGAGCTAACAAAGCATGTGCATCTTCAGCAGGCTTAAACCGAGCTTCAAATATGGACTTTAATGTATTCCAGTCAGTTATTGACCCGACTTGCAAGTGATAGAACCAATTCACAGCAGCACCCTGTAAAGTCTCCACAAAAAGTCTCACTGCTACATCTTCAAATTCAACACCAATTACGCCACATGCTATGGAGAAAGCAGCAATATGTTCATCAGGATGAGCCTTTCCATCACCAAAAAACTTAGGAAAATTTTTCTTAGAACTACGAGGTAGTTCATGCAGAGGTGGGGTCAAGTTAAGAGGACCAAAGGAATTGCCCCACGGGCCTTGAGCCATTATGATAAGAGGATGAAAAGGTGGGATAACAAACCTTGGTGGAGTGTTTATAGGTATGCGGTGATTGACAGCGGGAAAAGGAGTTCTACCTTGTGTTGGTGCCCTAACAAGGCTAGAAGGAAAACTCCTGGACCATTGAAGAGAAGCTGGTGGAGGAAATAGATCAAAATTACTCTGTTGTGCTAATTCAAACACAAGGTCAACAACACCCTTAGATCTCTGACTTCTGGTGTAACGTGGAGTTGCCATATTTTTAAAACAAAAATGAGACCGAAACTACTTCAAGTTGAAGCTTGAGGCTCCAAGATGCGCGTTCTTCCCAGTAGCTCTGGTTTTGCAGACCAGATAATATAATGGAGGTAGTTGGTAAGGCTATAATGATAATGGGTAAGACATGAAACGGAGTCGCCAGATTATATAATGGATAAGGGTAGGGACTGCTTCAATCTGAAACTTGAGGTTTCAGACTGCACATTCGATTCCCCAGTGGAGTCGCCAAAAACTGTTGGGTGAATATTTTGTCATCAACTAACTGATGGCAAAATGGGAATATCAGCCACAGCATAAGGGAGATTTACACCACGAAGAGTGCAGCTTTACCAGATCTAGATGAGGTAAATCTCTCCTCTCATCAAGGGGAGGTTCCCTATCAATATTTATGTGCTATAAGCATATATATAATTAAGCAGAAAATAACACATGGGGGGGGGGGGGGGGGGGGGGTAGAACAGCATCTACTTCTCTTTTTTCAAAAGTAATGTATGAAGGACAAAAGAGTAAAATCTCTGGTCTAAAGCTAACAACACTCCTCTTCTTTCAGGAATGGTATCAAACGAAGAGCAAGAGATTACCTGAAGTAACAAAGGCACAAGAATGCTCACGCAAGCACAAAGTCTTCCATAGCTTCTCTACGGATTCGAAACAAGTACAATCGTAGAGTAAAGTCAAGCACAAAGTCTTCACCTGAAACTACCAATAGATAAAAGAATTCCAAAGGTAAAAGCAGCACAAAGTCTATCTTCTACCCTCTAGAAGTGCCCTCAGATAATAATAACACACCCACTTGCTTATTAAATCAGATAAACAAGATGTTACCAGAAAAAAGACATAAGAACTATTTCCTAAATAACACAGACAACCTCAACACAAAGTCTGAAATAACCTGCTTCTCATTCATTCAACAGAATATGATTTACAAATTTGAGCACAAAGTCTCAAAAGTTGCTTCAATTTCAGCAGAGTGTTTGCTATTAAATTTTCCAAGATGAAGTATTTACAAATGAGGTCTCCACTATATATAGGGAGAAAATCTTCAAAAATAGAAAAATAATAAAATATAAAATATCTTGGTCAAAGACGACTCATCTTTGACTTTTAGATATTTTTCCGAAATATTAAACAAGTAATTACATATTACAAAATTGCATGCATTCTGCACAAAACAGAAATGCATAAGGATAGAAGAAGAGAGAAGGGGGAGAGAGAGTGTCAATTCTTGTTGCCGGACTTCTTCAGATGAGCATCGTACATGGTGATTGATGCCTGAATTTCTATGTTGTCTGGCGCAACTGCATTCTTAGAGATGACTCTCGCTCTGATCAATGCGCCTTTCAATGCTATGATGGCTTTAGAGTGGCCAGTTAACCTCTTTGAAATTCTGGATCATTCCTTCTGTATTTTGAAGATTAGTGACTCCTTGATCTCAACATAGGAGTCCTCACTGGAGATGGCACCAACAGACATCAGAGTGCTCTTTTTGGGGTTTCTCAATTCCTTCCATCTGCTAAGATCTTTCTCTAAGCTGTCAGTCTTTATTCTCAGTTTTCTCCTTGGTCTTGGACTGCTTCAGGGAAACTTCAGTGACATGAAAGAACTTATGCTGAAAAGACGTCGATGAAGAGGGACCCTTCACAAAAATTGCCGCAGGAACCATGATTGTGCAATCAGGGGAAAAAAGTAGCAATCTGGAAAAACTGCACGTTCGTTGGTCACGATCAGGGAGATGCATTTGAAAGGGATGAGATGCGAGCAGGTCAGAAAGTAGAAGAAAAGGGGAGCAGGCACGGAAAATGAAAAGAATGAATATTTCTCCAGAGTTGGGGAAATGTGAGTCCAGATGCAAGGGCGGCAAAAATTGCCGCCACTACACGGGTGGGAGAACAGACGGCGAACACTGCCGACGATGGCAGAAAACACCGCCGACATTGGCAATACTACCGATGATGGCAGAATAAAATAGCCGACGTCGGCAAAACTGCCAACCACGGCAGAAATCGGCTGACGACGGCAGCATTGGCAGTTGGCGGCAAATTTACCGCCCACTGTAAGGGCGGTGAAAAAGGGATGAAGAACACGGGTAAGGGCGGAAAAATTTTCTGCCCTTGCAAGCAAAAGTGCAGGGGTGGAAAATTTAGCCACCCTTATAGGGAAAAGTGCAGGGGTGGCTAAATTTAGCCGCCCTTGCACAAAAAATGAAGGAAAATGTAGAGGTGACAAAATTTGTCGCCCTTGCACAGGGGAAAAGGGAGAAGAGACTAACTCTGGAAGGAATCCAGGAGAGGAAAAATTGGCTGGGACGAGGTGGTAACCACTCCTCGTTCTAAGGCTAAGATGAGAGTGAATTCGAAAACCATTTCAAAAAATGAGCTGAGGGGGACGAAAAGAAGAAACAGACAAGTTTCGTAGGGGAGTTCTCAAAATAAGCACAGCTGATTTTGGGAACAACAGCTGCAAGGGCGGCAAATTTTTCCGCCCTTATAGGGAAAAGTGTAGGGGTAGCTAAATTTAGCTGCCCTTGCACAAAAAGTGAAGGAAAATGCAGAGGCGGCAAAATTTACCGCCCTTGCACAGGGGAAAAGGGAGAAGAGACTAACTCTGGAAGGAGTCCAGGAGAGGAAAAATTGGCTGGGATGAGGTGGTAACCACTCCTCGTTCTGAGGCCAAGATGAGAGTGAATTCAAAAACTATTTCAAAAAATGAGCTGAGGGGGACGAAAAGAAGAAACGGACAAGTTTCGTAGGGGAGTTCTCAAAATAAGCACAGCTGATTTTGGGAACAACATAGTCTAGAAAAAAGGTTACACATGTGCAAAATCTCATACAACTAGAATACACTCTACATGAACTATTGGATAAACTCATTGCTAAAAAAATATGAAGGATAGATAACAAAAGGATAAAACATTACTTGTTATCACTCTATGTCTCTTGCATGCCTAGGCAAATGTCTAGAACTTAGAAAGAAAATAGACTTATACTTCTTTGCCAAAAGGTAAGAAAATGACAAAACATTCCAGTAGGGCTTCACTGTACTATCTATGGATGATAAAACAAGAGCCCAAGGGTTCTATTTATAACAAAAGATGGAGAGAAGAGAGAGCTCTTGGGTGCTAAAATAGAAGCCTCCAAAATAGTTTGCAGTCACCATCTTGGTGAAACTGATTCCAGTTGTTCTCTCATCCAATTGGAATTTGTCCTTATCTTTTATTCACCTCTTGAAATGACCAAGATCACTAAAAAATAAATGGTGAGATGACCCTCCATAATAAATGGCTCAAATCACTACTGTGAACCTTAGATTCTTCCTAAGAGCTCCTATATTTTACACTACAAACCCATTCAGGTTTTCCAAGTGACTTTACTTCTACTTGCTTATTTGGGTTCTTTGATTCCTTATACTTGTAAAAGTCATAAGCAAATCTCTTTTGAAAATTTTCAAAGCATTATCTCTTCCTTTTTGGGCTTTTTTATTACTTTTACTTGTAAAATTCATAAGCAAAGCTCTTTGGAAAACCTAATTTACACTATCTTTTTTAAGACCCTATCGGGTTCTCTAAATGGCTTTACTCCTTACTTGAAGACTTTAGGCTTGAATTTTATGTCCTACAACACGTCATGCCTTTGAATCCCAATGTCTAGTTAGACACCCTAATTTTGGTGTCCTTTAGTATGTCCTCTTTGCACCCCAATAACTAGTTGGCTATATTAAACTTGACATCCTAGGGTACATCATGGGGATCCATTAGGTCAGGTTTATTGTTTTGGGCAATTTTCTTGAAGCAATTCCTTCAAAAAATATGTCTGAAGGAATTATTTTGGGGGTTTTTCCTGAAAGGCAATGGCTAGTTGCTTTATGAACTTTTTCAGAAGGACACTTAGGAAAGTGTCATTCAAAAAAAAATTGAAGGATACTTAGGGAAGGCATAGGGTCCCTTAAAAAAAAATTGAAGGGCATTTCCAAAGAAAAAGTGCCCTTTAAAAAAGTTTGAAGGGTCACTTGGGAATAAAAGTGCCCTTTATAAATTTTTTGAAGGGTCACTTAGACAATAAAGTACCCTTCAAAAAAATTTGAAAGGACACTTCAGATAAAAAGTGCCTATCAAAACTTTCTTAAAGGGCACTCGGAAGAAAAGTGCACTTCAAAAATGTTTGAAGGGACAATTGGGAATAAAAGTGTCCTTCAAAACTTTTCTGAAGGGTCACTTAGAAATAAAAGTGCCCTTCAAAAAACTCTGAAGGGACATTTGGGAAAACAAAGTTCCCTTCAAAAAAATTTGAAGGGACACTTGGGGGGAAACATTATCAAGACCACTTCGGGTTTTCTGATTGCTTTTGCTTATAAAGCAATTTAAGACTTGCTCTTTGGAAAACTGAAAGTCATGCATCATTTAAAACCTACAAAGCATTGGAAGGAGTAATTTGGGTTCATAAACCCAGATTAATTCTACTCATGAATCCTTTATAAGTTGAGTCATTTAGAGAACCCAACTTGGTCTTCAAGAGTAACTCAGGTTTATGAGGGGCCAAGACTTGACCTATAGATAACCTAGCATACACTATAATGGAGCCAATACACTTTATCCTCCTTGACTTGTAATTTTGGACCTCTAAAATGACCTATTCTTGAAACTATTATTTGACTCTCTGTGAAAATGGTTGAACAAATTATATTGAGATGAAATTTGGTCAATATTCTTGGTGATTTTGAGGGGAAGCATCCCTGCTATGTCAAAGACTAGGCACCTAAATCCTTCCATTGGGCATGGAGTCACACGCATAAGCACTTCAAAGAGAACTAAACAAGCTTTGGTTCAAAAACACACTTGCTAGGTTGATTACACACACAAGGCAGAGACACACACTAAATAAACGGAAGAAAAACACACCTGTACTACTAAGCACTTAGGGAAAATAAATAAAACAAAGGAGACACACCAAAATAAATTATATATAAGGCATGGCCAGAAAGGGTCAAAAGCAAGGCTTCAAGTGGATTCCATTCACTAGAATAGGTATCTCTTCTCCATCCATTTTGGATAGTTGAAATGAGTTTCTTTGCTTGCACTTGTTGATGATGTAAGGACCACTCCACAAGGAATTAAACTCTGTATGTTTTCCTAGTTTTTATCTATCTTCATCCCATTTCAAAACCAAGTCACCTTATTTGAACACTTTTTCCCTTGCCCCTTTTTCAAAGGATTTCTTTATGAGAAATTGATGGTGTTCCAAAGCTTTGTGTGCATCACCTCTTGCCTCTTACAACTACATTAATTCTATCAATCTAACCTCCATGTGAGTATTTTCAAGTAATTCTAACTATTGTGCAAGTTCTAAGGTAGGGAGATCTTGTGAAATGGATATCCTAGCTTCTATCCCATAGACAAGTACAAAGGGATAATTACCAATTGACTTCTTGGGAGTGATTTTATCTACCCATAAGGTTATCTTCAACTTGCTATGTCATTCTCTTTGATTGGTTTCCAACATCCTCTTGATGATGTTGATGAGGTTCTTGTTGGTAGACTCAGTCAATCCATTATCTTGAGGGTAGTAGTTGGATGACGTACTCAAATAAACTCTACTCTTTGTTGCCTAATCAAAAGTTTTAGCACTTATGAAAGTAAGTGCATTATCTAAGATGATGACATTCAGAGCTCCAAACCTTGTTGTAATGTTATCATAAAACTCCAAGATGGCATTTTCATTTACTTCCTTTAAAGCAATAGCCTCTACTCATCTTTTGAAGTAGTCTATAACAGTCAATATCCATTTGTGTCTAGCACTTGATGGAGGGTTGATCATGCCAATGAAGTCAAGTCCCTGTTGCATGAAAGGTTGGTCCACTTAGATAGGATTCAATATAAGGGCAACAAGCTTTTGTTTACAATTAAAAAAATCACATTGAGGACAAACCTTAGCCCAATGATAATAGTCTTTAAAAATACTAGGCCAATAATAACTAGCTCTCATTATTTTTGTAGCTATTGTTCTAAGAGCGAAATGACCACCATCTACACCATTATGGAACTTTTCTAGCAACATATCAAATTGGTCATTATTAATGCATCTTCACAACACATTACCCACATCTTTCTTAAAGAGAATGCCATCCACAAGACAATAAGGAATAACTTGCAGCCTAAAATACCTTCTTTGAGATTTATTCAAGCCATTAGGATACTCACCATTTTGAAGAAAACCTATGATGTCTTGTGTCTAACTTTTATTCTACATTTGATTAGTTGGTTGGTCTTTAACTTGATTCACTAAGGCCAATAATAACCAACTCTCATTATTTTTTTAGTTATTGTTCTAAGAGTGAAATGACCACCATCTACACCATTATGGAACTTTTCTAGCAACATATCAAATTGGTCATTATTAATGCATCTTCACAACACATTACCCACATCCTTCTTAAAGAGAATGCCATCCACAAGACAATAAGGAATAACTTGTAGCCTAAAATACCTTCTTTGAGATTTATTCAAGCCATTAGGATACTCACCATTTTGAAGAAAACCTATGATGTCTTGTGTCTAACTTTGATTCTACATTTGATTAGTTGGTTGATATTGAACTTGATTCACTAAGGCTTTCTCTTTTGGATCTTCAAAATCAGATGCTAAGTGCTCACATAAACCTCTTCCTCTTACTAGGTTGGTTACCTTGATATCAATGTCATATTTCATCACCTTTATCATCCATCCAGCTTTCTTCTCATTGAGATCCCTTCCTAGGAGAAACTCCTTGGTGTTAGGAGGGGAGACCATGACATGGATCTTGTTGTTGAAAACCATATGCCTAAACTTTTTCAAAGCTCTAATGATGGTTAAAGTTTGCTTCTCGACAAAATAATATTTCACTTTGTAGTCTTCTAAGCCTTGGTTGAAGAAAGTAATTGGTTGTTCAACATCTTCATCATTATTTTGCATAAGCATAGCTGAGATAGTGTCAAGGTTAGAAAAATTATAAAGAATGAAATGTTTATAAAAATTTAGATTTAAGAGAGTGGGAGAGGCTATAATTACTTTCTTGATTGCCTCAAATCTGCCTTTACCTTCCTTTATCCAAGTAAAAACTTGGTTCTTTTTTAGCATGGCTATGATAGGCTTTACCATAGTTGCAAAGTTTGGGATAAACCTTATTAAAAAGTTTATTTTTCCAAAGAAACTTTTCATCCCTTTCTTGTGTTGAGGTAAACATAAGCCTAGAATAGCTTCAATCTTTTCAGGGTCAATAGATAAGCCTTCTTTTGAAACAACATGGCCCAATAGCTTACCTTCAGGGACATTAAAGATGCACTTATTTGGATTGAATAATATGCCATACTCTCTACACTTCTCAAACACTTGCCTTAGATCTCCCATATGATCAACAGCATATTTTGAAAAATTGGTTATATCATCAAAGTAAACAAGCAAAAACTTATTGATCAAACCTTTGAAATCCATGTCCATTGCCCTTTGAAATGTAGCTCCAGTATTGGATAAACCAAATGACATCTTCTTGTATGCAAAGGTCCCCCACTTGGTGGTGAAGGCTATCTTTAATTGATCCCCTTCATTTACCAATATTTGATTATAACATGAATAACTATCAAGAAGTGAAAAATGTTGAGAACTTGAAACAACTTGCAGAATTTGTTCCATAGAAGGGAGTGGGTAATGATCCTTGAGAGACACTTTGTTTAGATCATGAAAATCCACACAAAGTCTGATTTCTCCATTCTTCTTTGAAACTGGCACAAGGTTGGCTACCCAAGTTGAGTGCTTGATAGGAAAGATAATCCTAGACTCAATCAATTTGGTCAGCTCTATATTCATGAGTTCTTCTACCTTGGGGTTGATAGGCCTTTGCTTTGCCTTATCAGTTTAGCTCCATGCTCCAACACAATGGTGCAATGAGCTATACTTGGGTCAAACTCTATTAGGTCCTTTTATTCCCAGGATAAAATATCTCATGAAACTCTTTGCATAATTCAATAACATCTTGCCTTTCTAGCTGAGAATAAGGCTTGCCAATCTTTAAAAGTTTGTCCTTGAAAATCAAAACTCTCTCATAGTTCTCTTATTTTGTTGACATGCTCATTCTTTGGTTTTTATTTTTATCATCCTCATTGAAGACACTCTCCAAGGTAATCATCCCCTTGCATATTTTATTTGTCTTTGGATGTATAATTTGCTCTTCATAATGATCATACAGCCTCTTTTGATTTCTTGAAGAGAAGTTTGCCTCAATTTGTAAGAAGTGTGCAATGTGTTCATCACTTTCAAACACTTGTCATGACACTTCATTATCCAAAATAGAAAGTTTCACAATGATATTGATATGAGATTGATCTTTATCTTGTTCAACATTAGCAACTGATTCAAAATGTGCTCCTATTGCAACCATTCTATTAGCATGTTTATTCAAGTCTCTTGGTATGGGTTGGATGTTGAAGGCATCAAAATCCTCAAGTAGATCCCACACCCTATGCTTGTAGGACTTAATCAAGGGGTTCTTGGTTGTATCTTGACTTCTCACTTGATGAATTACTAGCTCACTATTTCCATATACTTTCAAAAAATTTATTCCTCTCTTCTTTGCCCATTAGAGACCATGAACTAAGCTTTCTTATTATACCACATTGTAAGTGTAGCTGAAGTGAAACCTATAATAAAAGTAGTAATGATTTTTTGATGGGTAAACCAACATGACACCAGCTCTTGCACCTACTTTTCTCCTTGAACCATCAAATAACATTTCCCACATGCCATAAAGCTCATGATCTTCATTGGTGAGTGAAGTAATTGGGGTGTTTTCCTCATGCATGCAGTAAACTCCCAAATCAGTTTCCTCAATGAAAGTGTAAGGACCAAGGCCATATGTTTTAGTGTTGTACTTTTCAAGATAGAGGTTGGAAATACCTTCAAGAAGAAAAGATGTTTCATTATTTATGACTGCCTCTTCCTCCTTGTTGATTAGATAATTTTGATTTGTCATTATATCCAAGTATGGCTCAATGTGGAACCTTGCTAAGGGCTGAGTCCTTATGGTTACCTTGGTTCCATATCTTATCTTGAAAGCTAAAAAGGACCAATCAGCAAAAAGGTATCCTCCTATCTTGGTCATAAAGTCCCTATATAAGCATATAACAAAGTGTGTTGGAAGGTCCACCACCACAATATCTTCCATGATAAGGAAGATTAGGTAGCCATGTAAAAACACTTTTGCACCTTTGACCAATCATACTATCTTGGTTGGAGTTCCATCTAGATGTAACATGCCTTTACTATGTGGCTTATAGTTCAAACCCAGCTTATCAGCCACTAATTTAGGCATAATATTAGTGTTTGCTCCACTATCCATAATACAATTGTGGACCAACTTATCTCCTACAGTGAGTGTGAGGTAGAAGGGTGGAGGCATTTTAGCTTTAGTGGAAGGCTCTAAAAGATGATCTAGAAAATTTGTGAGAGCCACACTATGATGCTTTGAAGATTGAAGAGTCACCTACATGCTTGTTAACTGCTCTTGCAAAAGCTCCTTTTGACCAGATATATGTAGAACCTCCCAAAGGGATATGCTTGTCTTAGTGATCTTTAATGAGTCCATAATATTTAGAGATGGATTATTCAATTTCTCCTTCATTTTTTATGGTAATAAAGGAGTTGTTTCCTATTGTGTTACAATCTTGGCAGCTACATTTACATTCTAATTTTGTTGAGGAACATGGCTTGTAGAAGGTGCAACACTTTGATTAGTGTTTTATGGCCTTAGAGGGGCATCACTTAGAACTATTTGTGGCTCCTAGCTCTCTCATAAGGCTCTCTTCTTGGACCTTGGATTATCTACAATTGGCATGCTTTGAGTCAACACCAAATCATCCTTTTCTTAAAATTTCATCATCCCCACACTTGGGTTACTACCTTCTCCATGATTATCCCTTTGGTTAGGGCATGATTCTTCTA
This sequence comes from Torreya grandis, assembly GCA_037957365.1. Lineage (NCBI taxonomy): Eukaryota > Viridiplantae > Streptophyta > Pinopsida > Cupressales > Taxaceae > Torreya > Torreya grandis. The sequence goes on from JARHVA010000127.1 coordinate 2,991,610, forward strand.
CTATCATGTAAGGATTAGCTTCTTCTTATGTAGTTAAATCATAGATGGTTCCTCCATCATCATGTGCAAACTAACCTTGAGGCTGCCTCCATTGGTCTACATGATCTTCTCTTTACACTAGATCTATATGAACTAGAACAATAGCCTTTATAGGAGGATTAGAATTTGGATTATATACATTGGGTCACCTATTGTAACCTTGTTGATTTTGTCCTCTCCCTTAATAATTGTATTGGGATGGAGCTCTATATCTTTGTTAAGGATAGTATTGTGCATTAGGAGGAGCACTTGCCTGATATTGAGCTTGCTTGAGATGAGATCTCAAAGATCTAATTTATTCATCCTTATCCACAATGTTATCCACAATCTTGGGAAAGGCTCTTGGCTTCACATTGGTATTGGTAACCTAAGACATTATTGGAGCTTCAACTGAATTGTGGGATAACAAAGGTATGGAAACTCATGAAGGGAGTCTTCTAGCCTAAATCAGGGTATTCTCAACCTCAATTGCTAGCTCATATGCACCTATAAGAGTGCATCCTCCCATTTACTACAATATAATAGCAACATCAATACCAATCCATTTGAGATATGTTTGGAACACAAAGTTGGGAGGAGTCTCATGATTGGTGGCAGCCTATACCATGTTCTTTGAAATCTCTCATTGAAATCTCCTATGGATTCATTTGGACCTTTTATTATTTCATTCAGCTAATGTATCAGGGAAGCATGATCACTCTTATTTTTGAATCTTATCACCAATAAGCCTCCAAAACCATCCTAACTTGTAATGCATCCCCCTTCCAACATTCTATACTAGTTAAGTGCTTTACCTTTTAAAGACATAGTAAGCAGCCTAATGGCTATGTTAGCCCTAGTAACATTATGGAAATTGCAAAATTTAGAGATGTCTCTAATATGTTCAGATAGGGTAATAGGACCCTCTCCATTAAAAATAGGAATATTTTTGGTAGTATTTGGATGGATGGGGTCATATGCAGGAAGATCTATTGGGTTTTGGGTATTAAAAGTAGGGAAAGTTTGACGTCTATCTATCTCTCCCCTTTTTCCCATTTCTCTTCTTCTCTTATGATCCTCTATTTCTTCTTCTTCTTCAACTTCCTCCTCTCCTTGAACTTATTCAACCTCTTATTCTTCTTCCCCAAAACCTTATTGTTAAGTATTTAATAGGGCTAGGAGTGGTTCAAGGCATTGTCTTCAAGAAAAGCTTCAGCTAAAGGGGCTTGGTCATAAAATCTTAAGGACCTTGTGAGGACCATGTAGGATAATGTATAAAAATTGGTCTAGAACTAGGGATTCACACCCTTTTGTAGTCATTAAATGTTGTGATAGGGGTATTTCTACTACTTAGGCCTATCAAGACCAGCATTCACCTTGACTTAGCAATAATTCAAGTCCCACCAGTTGTGCCAGAACTATTATCTCCAAATCTTGCACCCTAGAAGAGGGTTATTCAGGCCTCCTTAGATTTGGGCAACATTGGGACATTTTCAAGCCTATAGGTGTGCCTATAAGTGGAATGAACCTCTAGGTTGAAAGGGCTAGCTCCCTATATTAGCTTTTGTGCAATAAAACTATTGAACTAGTTTATATGAGTGAAAAGAGTCAGAAGTTGGCATAAATGAAAAGCCTAGTCTAAGATGGTGATACACCAAGAATTAGTATCAACATGTATGCCATATACTTATGCATAATATATTATAATATAGTCTATAACTCAATATTTAGAATATTTCAACATAAGTATTTCAATGTAGAGACAAAATGAATGAGATCATATAAGGTAAATAGTTAGAAAAGATAACCTGTATAATCCAAAAAAAGGTTATACATGTGCAGAATCTCATACAGCTAGAATGCACTCTACATGACCTGTTGGATCAACTCTTTTCTAAAAAAACATAAAGGATAGAGAACAGAAGGATAAAATGTCACTTGTTATCACTCTATGTCTCTTGCATGCCCAGGCAAATGTCTAGAACTTAGAAAGAAAATAGACTTATGCTTCTTTGCTCAAAGGCAAGAAAATGGCAAAACATTCTAGCAAGGCTTCATCATACTATTTATAGATGATAAAACAAGAGCCCAAGGGTCCTATTTATAGTAAAAGAGGGAGATAAGATAGAGCTCTTGGGCACCAAAATAAAATCCTCCAAAATAGTTTGCAGTCACCATCCTAGTGAAATTGGTTCTAGTTATTCTCTCATTCAGTTAGAGTTTGTCCTCTTTGATTCACCCTCTTGAAATGACCAAGATCAATAAAAAATCAATGGCGAGATGACCCTCCATAATAAATGGCTCAAATCACTACTGTGAACCTTAGATTCTTCCTAAGAGCTCCTATATTTTACACTGCAAACCCATTCAGGCTTTCCAAGTGACTTTACTTCTACTTGCTTATTTGGGTTCTTTGATTCCTTCTACTTGTAAAATTCATAAGCAAAGCTCTTTTAAAAATATGTAAAGCATTGCATCTTCCTTTTTGGGCTTTTTTATTACTTTTACTTGTAAAATTTATAAACAAAGCTCTTTGGGAAACCCAATTTACACTATCTTTACTTAAGACCCTGTCATGTTCTTTGAATGGCTTTACTCCTTAATTGAAGACTTTAGGCATGAATTTGATGTCCTACTACATGTCATTCCTTTGAATCCCAATAGCTAGTTAGCTACCCTAAATTTGATGTCTTGTGGCATGTCATCTTTGCACCCCAATGGATAGTTGTTTGTATTAAACTTGATATCATGTGATATGTCATGGGGATCCATCAAGTCAAGTTTATTATTTCAAGTGATTTTATTGAAGTAATTTCTTTGAACAATTTGTCTAAAGGAATTCTTTTGGGGGTTTTGCCTAAAAGGCAATGACTAGTTCCTTTAAAAAAAATTCAAGGGATACTTGGGGAAGGCATAGGGTCCCTTCAGAAAATTTTGAAGGGCATTTCCAAAGGAAATGGCCCTTTGAAACTTTTTTGAAGGGCATTTCCAAAGACAAAGTGCCCTTTGAAAAAGTTTGAAGGGTCACTTGGGAAGAAAAGTGCCCTTCGAAACTTTTCTAAAGGGTCACTTGGACAATAAAGTGCCCTTTGGAAAAGTCTAAAGGGACACTTGGGCTAAAAAGTTCCCTTTATAACTTTTTTAAAGGGCACTTGGAAGAAAATTTCCCTTCAAAAAATTTTGAAGTGACACTTGGGAAGAAAAATGCCTTTCAAAACTTTTTCGAAGGGTCACTTAGAAAGAAAAGTGCCCTTTAGAAAACTCTAAAGGGACACTTGGGAAAACAAAGTGCCCTTTAAAAATTTTTGAAGGGACACTTGGGGGGAAACATTATCAAGACCATTTCGAGTTTTCTGATTACTTTCACTATTAATTTAAGACTTGCTCCTTAGAAAACCCAAAGTCATGCATCATTGAAAACCCATTAAGCATTGGAAGGAGTAATTCAGGTTCATAAACTTGGATTACTTCTACTCATGAATCCTTTATAAGCCAAGTCATTTAGAGAACCCGACTTGGTCTTGAGGAGTAAGCTTATGAGGGGCCAAGACTTGACCTATGGATAACTTGACATACACTATAATGGAGCCTAAACACTTTAGCCTCCTTGAATTACAATTTTGGACCTCTAAAATGACCTATTCTTACAACTATTATTTGTCTCTCCATGAAAATGGTTGAACAAATTATACTGAGGTAAAATTTGGTCAACATTAACCTTGGTTAGTTTGTTAACTACCACCAAGATCATATCATGATGGTTCTATGATAATGACAAACCTTTAACAAAGTCCATGATAATTACCTACCACTTCTATTCTAGTATATCATGAGGATATAGCAATCCTGATGGATGCATGTGTTTGGCCTTCACACACTGACATTCCAAACAATGAGATATGAAATCCACTGTATCATTTTTAATTCCTTTTTAGAAATAGAGAGGTATTAGCTTAGCCATGAGCTTAGTTACTCTACAATGCCTTGAATAAGGGGCATTACGAAATTCCTTTAGCATTATTATCCTTAAATTCTCTCTATCAAGCACACATATCCTACCATTATACCTCAAAATACCATCATTCTCCAACTTGAATCCATTAAACTTGAGGTTCTAAACATCCTCTAATAAAGCTTTCTTAACCTACTCATAAAATTCATCTCTAAGAGAAAATTTAATTACATGATCACAAAAATTACTCCTAATAGTAACCAAGGTTGCTATGTACCTTCTACAACTTAAGGCATCTATAACGCTATTTCCTTACCTTTGAAAAAATTAATATCAAAATCATAATCAGATAAGAAATCTAACCAACATATCTGAAGTGCATTCAGGTTCAGTTGGGTAAAGATATACTTGAGTCATGAGTTGTTAGTACTAGGTTGAAAAGGTTTCTCCATCAAATAATGCCTCTAAAATTGCAAGACATGCACTATTGTAGTAAGTTCCAAATCATGAGGGGTATAATTCACTTCATAAGGATTAAGCTTTCTAGACTCATACGTTATAATTGAGTCATCTTGCATAAGAACTCCTCCAATTCCATCTCTAAATGCATCAGTAATTACTAAAAACTGACTATTCATATTAGAAACTCTTAGCACAGGTGTCGAATTAAGCCTCCTTTCAACTCTTAAAAGGTTGTTTTGTACTTTTTTGACCAAACAAAACTCTAATTCTTCCACTGAAGAAAGGTAATATGGTTATCTATTTTTGAGAAATTTAAAACAAATTTACTATAACAACCTGCTAATCTCATTAAAAAATCACCTCATACACATTTTTAGGTATTTTCCATTCCATTATGGCTCTTATCTTCATCAGATCAACTAAAATTATGTTGATGGAGATAATGTGTCCCAAATATTGCACCTTCCTCTAAAAAAATGCATATTTGGATAACTTACCATACAATTTGTGCTTTCATAACCATTGTAAAACCAATTCTAAATGTTGAAGATGTTCTTCCTCATTCTTAGAATAAATGAGGATATCATCCAAAAAAACAAACACAAAGTGGTCCATATAATCTCTGAACACATTGTTCATGAGATTCATAAATGTTGTTAGAGCATTTTTTAATATGAAAGGCAATACTATAAATTTATAGTGCCCATATCAGGGTTTAAACATTATTTTGTGAGTATCCTCATCATGGATTCTCAACCAATGATACCTTATTAGAATATCAATCTTAGATAAAATTGTTGTTCCTCACATCTTATCAAAGAGATCATCAATGGAAGTAAAAAATACATGTTCTTGATTTTTGACTTGTTCAACATCCTATAATCAATACACTGAAGAAGAGTCCCATCCTTATTAACAAACACCATTGGTGTACCCTATGATGACATACTTCATTGAATCAACCCTTTTGATAACAACTCCTATAGTTGAGCTTTCAAATCAACTAATTATGTAGTTGTCATCCTATAAGGTGCCTTAGACTATGGTTCAGATCTAGGTATTATGTCAATCAAGAAATCAAACTCATGTTTGGGTGATAATCCTGGTAATTCCTATGTAAACACATCTTGAAAGTTCTTAAGAAAAATATAATCTTCAATGGACATTTCTTTGGATTCCTCCATCCCATTTATTTTAACAATAAATGTCTAACGTCTTTTTCTTTGAGCCCTCTTGAGTTGAGTTATGAAAATTTGCCTAAGCTTTAGCTCTCTTTTCTCACCCTAAAGTTGTGTTTGATTTCTAAAATCATCCTAACATTCTACCTTATTGAGATATCAATCAACCTTAGCTTTATCCTTAGCAAGCTAATTTACTCTTAATATCACATGATATGACCCTTGTGGTGCGACATATAGATCCAATATTATAGTGAATTTAGGTTACCTGATCTCAGCTTCCACTACACACTTATCAACCTTAACCTTTGATTCATTCCCATACTATACTGACCATGCATTTACCATAATCCCTACTTTTATAAATAACTTATTAAGCATTCTAAAATGAATAAAACATTTAGTATCCTTAGTGCCAATCAAAATTGAAATTAGATGATCAAAAAAAATACCTATCAATTCAAAGGAGAAGTTTGGAACTCAGCTTGATGATTGTCAACGGTTGCATGGATATTCTATTGTAAAGATCCATGTTACGAGGTATAACCCTTATTCTTCCCATTTGATTTTCCTTGAGTACATTCTCTAGTGTAATGATTACCTCCATAGATAAAGAATCCTCCAGTGGTCCTCTCCTATCTGACTATTGGTTCCCCTTAAAACCTCTCTTGAAACCATTTTTAGGCTTCTTATTTCTTGAGCTACTGTTAAACTTATCAATTTGGTTTTTAAATTGGTTCTTAGAATTTCCACTCCTCTTCTAATTATTCCATTTAAAATTCATTTTAGGACCTTTAAACTTCTTAAATTTATCTATAATTTATGCAAGATATTTCATCTTCTACTCCTACTTAACTGCATTTTCAAAGACCTGATACATAGTAGATAGCCCATCCACATCCACCTCACAACTAATTTAGGATTTTAATCTCACAATGAAATTCTTGATGTGAAGCCTCTCCTCTACCTGATACTGAGGGACATACTTTAAGAGCTTAGTGAAATACTCCTAGTATTCATTCACAAAAATATCTCCTTAAATTTTTAAGAATATGTTAACTTCTGATCAAAATATAGTTTTGGAATCCATCATGACCTAAACAATGTCATGAATCACTCCTAAGTGGTGGTGGTGGTGGTAGAGTCAAGGTTTATCTTGATCTTCTTATTTATCCACCACATTGCTACTTTTATAGAAAGTTGATATGATCACCAAATTGCCTTAATAACTTCAAAGTAATTTTGAATCTCAAAATGCTACTCCATCTTTGTTATCCATGCTACAGCTCCATCTTTTAAAATAGTTCCATCAAACTTGAGTGGATTCACCTTTTTCATATCCCATGCCAGCTCTATAGCTACTCAAGTTCTCAAATCTTGTGTCACCTCCTCATCTCTGTGCTCTTGAGGATTTTTCTACTTAGAAAAATTATCTTCAAGTTATTCCTAATTATTCTCCTCAACATGTCCATGCACTTTTTATTCTAAGGCAATGATTCAATTCTTAGTTTCATGCATGGATATGAGGATCTGATCTAACTTTGCAACTTACTCAATGGAAAATTGATTTGGATCCACTAAAGGGTTAGTGTTTTAATTACCCTCACCTCTAGGTTTACCCTGAACTATTCTTCTTTTTGGATAACAAGATAATATGTTTATGTTAGTAGACTCATTAAGTCATAGAGTTTGAACCTCAACTCCGATATCATAATATAAAACCCCACTAGGTTTAAATAGAATAAATTAATTTTTTTTTAATATTTACATTAATTCATTTTACATATTTTATCACACTAAAATCATAACATAGTAATCTTTAACTAAATACATTATTTTAAGTTAACCATAGTCAAGGTCTAGAGCTAATCTATTTAGTTGATGATCACATAATCATGTACAATTATGATTATAAAAATAAACACTATAATTAATTCATAAATGTAAACTTAAAAATTTAACCATTGTTGATACAAAATTATAACTAACTGTTGTAATGGTTTAACAATAATTTACAACTCTACAATGATCAATTGAGCATGCGAGTCTCAATGAACTTGAAACATCCATAAGTAATCATGAGTTTAGTATCTAGTGAATTTGAAAGATGGAATGAAATTGAATTAACAAAATCACTACAAGGGGTGCTTATTTATACAATATTAAGTGATATTAGATCTCCTAATTTGTAGGATATTATGACTCACAACATAACTAACCATACATAGGAAATAACCCATCTAACTAACCTATGTCAATAAAAGGTGTAATACATTGAGACATTTATTTAAAAAGGCTAAGTTAAATTAATTATTATAACACTCACCCCTTAATTGATCATATCCTAAATAAAAAAAAAGGAGAAAATTTTTGAATGCCTCAAACTTATCATGTGCAAATGATTTTATGAAGACATTTGCACACTAATCCTGAATGGGGCAATATTGGAGTTGTATGTTGTGTTGATGAACATGTTCGTATTTGAAATGAATTTAAACCTCTATGTGTTTGGTTCTCTCATGAAATACTATATTGTGAACAAGATGTAGAACACCCTGATTTTCACAATTTAGAATTATAGGCTGAGTCTGTGAAGATCCAAGTCCTGAAAGAATTTGATGTATCCATATCACTTCATAGACAATTCTTTTTATAACATGATATTATACCTATATGGAAGATCTAGAAAGACAATTTTACTTCTTACTTAGCCCTCAAATTAGATCAGATCCTAAAAAAAACACAAATCTAGAAATGAATTTCTTATCATCAATAGAAGTTGTATGATCCACATCTGTGTATCCTATCAAGAAAAACTTATCATTCTTGTACTCTATGCCATACTCAACTTTACCTCTAATGTATCTCAATACCCACTTTGTTGATTTCTAATGTGTCACCTTTGGTTCTTATATGAGCCAAGAAAGACAACTGACAACATAGCTAATATCTAGCCTAGTATATGTTAATTAAATGAGACTCCCAATCAACTATTGAAAGAGAGTTGCATTTACTTTTGGTGATGGATATATACAAGACAACTAAAGTCTTGTTTCTATAGGTATTGTAATAGGCTTGCAGTCCATCATCCTAAATTTCTCAAGTAATGTCTTCATATACTTCATCTGTGAAATAAAAATATAATGTTCCTTCTACCATACCTCCAAACTAAGACAATAGTGTAGCAGGTTGAGATATTTCATGTCAAATGATCACTTGAGATCATTCTTAGTTCATGGATCATCTTCATTTTGATACCAGTGATGACTATATCACTGATATAAACAATCACTATAACAATCTCCCCCCATATTGTTTGAGGTAAAGGTTAGGATCATATAGACTCTTGTTGAATCTATGTTGTACAATATGTTCATCAATCTTGATATACCAAGCTCAGGGAGCCTATTTTAGTCCATCGAGAGACTTGATAAGCCTACAATTTTTGTTCCTGATTAGGTACAATAAATCCTTTAGGTTAAGTCATGTAGACTTCATCTTTCCAATCTCCATTGAGAAAGGCACTTGTTACATCCATTTGATGGACTTTCCATATAAATTATGCAATCATATCAAAAACCTTTCTGATAGTCTTTATCTTAGTTGTGGGAGCAAAAGTCTCTTCATAGTCAATGCCTTATTTCTGAGCATACCCTTTTGTAACAAGTCTTGCCTTGTACTTATCAATACTACCATATACTTTGTATTTGATCTTAAAGACCCATTTACATCCAATAGGCTTCTTCCGTAGTTGAAGATCAACAAGATGCCAAGTGTTATTATTCATCAATGACTGATATTCTGCATCCATGGCATCTTTCCAAGGTTTAGACTATAGGGATTTTGTTACTATAGAGGGCTCATATGTTTCTTTCACAATACTCATAAGGGTCATATTAACCTCTTCTCAAGCCATGATTTAATTCCTTAGTCTTGAAGTGGATGTATCTGGTAATCTATTCAAGTTAGCATCTCATATAGTACTTGTATACCACTTGGGCATATGCTTAACTATAAGTGGTGGTGTTGTAGGTCATGTTTGACTATCTTTCGTTTCAATTTCACCATCACTATCTAAAAATATTACAGGACTTTTTCCTATGTATAAGGTGGATTAATTCCACTCTTTTCATCAAACACTACATCTCTATTGATTAGCACCTTATTTGTTTCTAGATCAAGGATCCTATATGCCTTTGATTATGCACTGATCCCAAAAAAATAAATTATTTTATTTTCTTATCCAACTTCTTCCTTTTCTTTTTAGGAAAATGCATATATGCCTTGTAACCAAAACTCAAAAGTGAGTAACATTTGGTTTATTCCATGTCCAAGCTTCATGAGGTGTGATTATATCAAGAGATTTGGTGGGTGACCTGTTCAACAAGTAGACTACAATGTGACAAGCTTCTATCCAATATGTATCAGGGAATTTTGCATCTTCAACCATGATACAAAACATTTTCTCTATGACTCTATTACATTTTTCTACAATTCCATTCTACCAAGGTGAATATGGAGTTTTCAATTATTGATTGATTCCATTTGCACTGAGATAAGATGAGAATTCTTTATTAGTGTATTCCCCCCCCATGATCTGAGTAAAGGGTCTTGATTTTCCTACTAGTTTCATTTTCAATCGTGGCCTTGAATTATTTGAAGACTTGAAAAGCTTGATCCTTAGTCTTCAATAAATATACCCACATTTTTTATGAGTAAACATCAACAAAAAGCTAAAAGTATTTATACCCTCTAAGATTGGAAGCAAAATGTCTACAAAGATCAGTGTGCACCAAGTCTAACTTACCAAGTGACTGATACTTAGTCTTTCAAAAGGGAGTTCTTCTTTATTTTCCTACTAAGCAACTGGTACATATATTAGAAGATTGATTGAGTTTGGGAAGACCATGAACCATTTCTTGTTTTCTCAATTTTACCAAATAACCATAACTCAAGTGACCATATCTTCTATGCCATAAATTACCTAGTTATGTGTCTTTGACCACAAGTGTTTGATGATCATTTTAAACAAAATCAAGCTGAAACATTTTGCCAATGTTGAAAGCCTTGGCAATCACTTTGAAATGCCTAGACTTGTTGTTAATGTGGTAAAACTTTTGACCATTTTGGTGATCAAATTCAACCATGAGATTGTGGTCAAGAAGCTAATTAACAGATAACATATTTTTTTTAAGTCCTAGAACATTTGAAATGTTGTAATTTTTGTTTCCAAATTGAAGTTTGATGTCACCACTACCTTGTACTATATATGAGGTATCATCTCCAAGTGATATATTTCCCTTTGATTCTATTTTCATCAATGTATAAAACCATTCCTTTCTCCCTATCATGTGTCTAGTTACCCCTGAATCAACATACCAAACTGCACTAGGATGATTGGTAGACTCATGTGTTTGACTAGCTAAACCATATTCCTCATTTAAAGAATCATTGTCTTTAGCAACATTACCATGTTGGTTAGGATTAGAATTTTTCTATTTCTACTTGTTTTGTTGTTGTGGTTGCTTCTTTTTTGTTTGTGGTGAATTGTTGAAAAAGGGCTTCTTGTTTTATGAGCCCTTTTAAAATGTATTGTACTAATAATGTTTTAAGTGATGTCCCTATCTTCCACAAATTTGAGATGCTTTAAAAGAACATGAATTGTTCCCTTGTTGGTTTTGTTGTTTTTTCTACTTTGGAGTTTGCTTTGGACCCTTCATGGGTTTCTTCCCCTTTTGATTCAATATGAGTGCATGCTTTTCATTTGCTTCCTATGAATGGTGCATAGCTTCTTCTTGTTGTAACAAATTTACCAACACCTCAAAGGTTGATTTTTATCCTATGACATTCAAAGTGGTCACAAAGATACTATATGCAAGGGGTAGTGCTCTAAGGACTATAAGGACCAAAGAATCATCTATCATCAGTTCATAGAAAGATTAAAGTGAAGCACGTAAAGTTGCAACCCATATATCTAATGATTCTACTTTTTCATCTAATTTGAACTTGAGAGTGTGTAATTGGCTCTAAAGATGCAAGATTTTATTTTGATTCTTAGTTTCATATAGTGTTTTAATCTTATCCCAATCATCTTTTGTAGTTGTATCACTATGGATATGAGGTTGTACCTCATCCAAAATACCAAACATGATTATTAATTTAGCCTTGTCATATTTATGTTGTTGATTAACATATGTTGCATGTCTGACCCATGTGCCTCCTATTATTGACCAAATGTCTTCAAACTTAAGATATGTTTATAATTTTGTTTTTCATGTTGTGTAATTATCACTTCAAAGAAATTATGTGTCAGAGAGGACAAATCTAGGTCTTGAATCAAACATTTTACAATCTACGTATGATAAAGTATAAGTGTGTTAAGTGCAGAAATGAAATGTGTGTTTAAAACATATAAGTGATTAAAAATGCAAAAATGCACACACAAAGATGAAAAATCACATAAACACACAATGGATGTCATAATTTACTGAAAATCCATCCAAAAATGCAATGAAAACTTGGAAATCAATTTCAACCAAAAATGCATCCAAGAAGCAAGTAAGGTTACAATTTTCCCATTGTAATATAATTTGAGGTTTTTAGGAGAAAAATATCCCCCTCTTTATTTTAATCTTTGAAATTTTATAAAAATGATAGCCTATTTCGACAATTTACAAGTGAAAAATAGCCTCTTGGGCTAAAAATGGCTTTTTGCCTTTACAATTTATACTCTTTAACTTCCCTTTGGAAGTTTTGCACCAATTGATTTATAACACAAGTCACTAAATATGTTTCTATGCTCCTTTGTTTGGCCTTTAAGGCAATAGAAATGGTCTTAAAACAATATTCAACTAAATGCGACACCACTTTCCTTTTTTTTTAAATATCTATTATCAATATCTTGTAAACATAATGATAATAAAATATTATTATGTGATTTTTTAAATCAAATCAACATAATAAATATATAAATAAATCATGACCTATATAAAAAATTCATGACCTAGATAGGTTGATACTGAGGACGGAGTGCAAGATTATAGATCGACATTATAAGAATGGATGCCATTACAGGCTGCTATGGTAGTTTGGTGTGGTTGTTATACAACTAGTTTGGTGATGTTGGATGTCATTTTACAGACCAAATTAAAGCCTAGTGTTTGGGAACATAGAATGAATATTTTGTTCATTAGATGTTACAAGGTGTTAAGCACAAGATTATACTGAGAGGGGGGTGAATTACTATAATATATTTTTTTGATTTTGACTATTAATCTTAAATCCAAAACCTCAAATTACTCCACAATTAATATATTCAAAGCAATCAAATAATACAATGCAAATAGACATAGATTTGTGTGGAAACCCTTTCAGGAGAAAACCATGGAGAAATATTCCTTTTATATATATAACTCTTTTACAACGTTTGCAGGCACCAACCTACTAGAGACACCAATCCCCAAAACAAGCACCAACTTGGTCAATTTTTGAGCACCCACCCATTAGAGACATTGATCCCCTTCACCAAGCACCAACTTGGCTAATTCGTGAGCACCGACCCATAAGAGCACCAACCCCTAGACTATGAGGCACCGACCCCAAGCTAAATCGATTCCATCATCTGTGATTGCTTCTTCAATCAAATGATGACTTTGCTTCTCTTACACTTCCTCTCTCATTAATTTTCTTATATACTTTCTATTCTCCTCTCTTTCACAATTCTTAAACAATATTCTTCATTAAAATAAATCTACCCTTCATACTTCTTTTCTTAAGAGATATTATATTTCATTTTCTGCTCTTCCTCTCTTCCTTCTCTCTCACAGTTATATGATCTTCATTCAAATTGAATTCTTGTTATACTTCCACATCTCTTCTCCCTTATATATCCTTTAAAGGATGTGTCCCATCCAAGAGATACCTATTCACCAAAAGATGTGATCGTTGACATTTTCATCAACATTGTCATCGATATTTCTGTTAACATTTCTGTTGACATTTCTGTTCACTTTTGATAAAAATTCCATTCACTTCCATAGACATTTCCATTCACTTCCATAGACATTTCCATTCACTTCCAACAACACTTCCGTTCACTTATGGTAATAATTCTATTCACTTCAGGCAATAATTCTATTTGACATTTCTATTCATATCTATTACAATTCCTTTGACATCAATGATAATCATTCCAACAATCTCCCCCTTTGTCATTGATGGCAACCTTCCAAAAAGATCTTATTTTCTGCAACTCCCTCTCTTCTTTTCTATAACTCCCCCTTGCTTTAACTCCCCGTACTACCATTCTCCCCCTTTGACATCAATGGAAAAGGGTCATTCAAGGATCTGGAAAAAAAATTAGCTCCCCCTTAACCAATGCTTCTCTCTAGAATCTATATGATAGCTTAGATTCATTCAACATAGTTCTAGCCATCTCCTAAATGGTTTGATTTTTCCTTTCCACCAATCCATTTTGTTGTGGAGTCCTTGCAGCTGAGTATTGTCTCTTAATTCCTTGATCTTTGCAAAACTCAATGAATTCATTTGAAATAAACTCACCTCCTCAATTTGACCTTAGGCATTTTATTTTCAATTTGACCTGTTTCTCATTAGCTTGACACATGACTCCATAGATCTCCATCAGATCTTGATCTTACTTGAACTCATTGATTGGCTTCTTCAAATTGCCCTTAAAACTTGCATCCTTCTCACCTTAGACTGATATCTCATGATCGTTCTCAACCTTGATTATGAGCCTCTCATGCTTATCTTTCAAAGAACCTAACTCAGTCTTCAACTGATTACACTCTTCTTCTTTTATTTGTCGTTGACTTCTCAAATCTTCCTCAACTTGTTTAACTATTTTTATTTGATTTTTCAGATCAACGATTACCTTGTTTGATTCCTCAAGAACTTGTGATGTTTTCATTTTGAAGTCTCGATTCTCTTCTTCATATTTTTAAATTTGTAACTTCAATTTCTGATTCTTCTTCTTAAATTCTTTCATTTCTTCCAACATGCAAATAAGTTCTTCTTCAAGGTTCACTTCACCTTCTTATTCCATGTCTTCATCTTCCTCCAAAATATCTTTGTTGGTGGTGGCATTTTCTTCTGTATCCATGAATAGAATCTCTTCATTATCACTCTCAACATCACTTTCTTTATTTTCTTCAGATGAGCTGCTTTATCTCTTGGAGTATAGGCTTTTATTTCTTTTCTCAAATTTATGCTTGCCTTTGCTCATCTTGAATCCCCTTTTGTACTTTGGTTTGTTTCCCTCATCGTCGTTATTTCCTTTATTTGTACATTTGGCTGCAAAATCACCAATTTTACCATAATTAAAGCATTTAAATGGTAACTTTCCTTTATATTTTCCTAACCCTTTCTTTAGCTTTTGAATGAATACAACTTCATTTTCATCTTCTTCACTACTTGAATTTTCACTCGATTATGGTTCTTTGATCTTCTCTTTCTTTGAGACTTTGAATGATGCTTCCTTCTTTGACTGTCTCTCAAATTTGGTTCTCATTTCATATGTTGTAATAATTCCATGGAACTCATCCATTTTCATTGCATCTAAATCCTTCATTTCTTTAATGGTAGAGACCTTTTCATCAAATCTCAAAGGTAGGGATCTCAAGACTTTCTAAATGATTACAGATTCTTCAATTTTCTCTCAGAGTCCTCGAATGACATTAACAATCTCATCAACATGAAGAAAATACCAAGCAATTTTTTCATCATTCTTCATTTTTAAACTTTTAAACTACCTCCAGTGGCTTTGGATTTTTTCTTTTCTCACCTTACTATCACCTTCATAAATAGTATTGAATTTATCCCAAATCTCTTTTATAGATTCACAATGCATAACCTTAACAAACTCATTTTTTGAAAGCCTACATAAGATTTCATTCATAGCTTTCACATTTTTGTCACTGACCTCTTTTTTTATGGCATCCATTGGTGCAATTTGTGGCATTGTGTATCTTATTACCACTGCTTGCCAAATATCAAAACCTAGGGCCATCAAGTAAGCCTTTATCCTTATGCTCCAAAATGCATAATTCATTCCATTAAAAAAAGGAGCCTTGTTAGTGGAGATACCATCTAGCACTTGATATCTTGCCATATGTGCTTTATAAGATCTACCTTCTAGCAGTTGTGCTAACACTGAAGGAACTGGCTTTGATACCAATTGTTAAGCGTAAGCTTATAATGAGAGGAGGTTGAATCAATATAAGATATTTTTTTGCTTTTGACTATTAATCTTAAATCTAAAACTTCAAATTACTCTATAATTAATATATTCAAAGCAATCAAAGAATACAATGCAAAACCACACAATGCAAATAGACACAGATTTGCATGGAAACCCTTTCAGGATAAAACCATAGAGAAATATTCCTTTTACATATATAACTCTTTTACAATGTTTTTAGGCACTAACCTACTGGAGACACCAATCCCTAAACTAAGAACCAACTCAGCCAATTTGTGAGTTCCTATCCATTAGAGACACTGATCCCCTTTGCCAAGCACCAACCCACACGAGCACCAACCCCTAGACTATGAGGCACCGACCCCAAGCCAAATTGATTCCATTATCTGTGATTGCTTCTTCAATCAAATGATGACTTTGCTTCTGTGACACTTCCTCTCTCATTAATTTTCTTATATATTTTATGCTCTCCTCTCTTTCACAATTCTCAAATAATATTCTTCATTAAAATAAATCTACCCTTCATACTTCTTTTCTTAAGAGATATTCTATTTCATTTTCTACTCTTCCTCTCTTCCTTCTCTCTCACACTTATATGATCTTCATTCAAATCAAATGTTTGTTATAATTCCACATCTCTTATCCCTTATATATCATTTAAAGGATGTGTCCCATCCAAGAGATACCTCTTCACCAAAAGATGTGACCGTTGACATTTCTGTCGATATTTTCATTAACATTTCTATCAACATTTCCATTCACTTCTAACAACAATTCCGTTCACTTCCATCAACATTTCCATTCACTTCCGGCAACAATTTTGTTCATTTTTAAAAATAATTATGTTCACTTCCAGCAACACTTCCGTTCACTTCTGGCAATAATTCCATTCACTTTCAACAATAATTCTATTTGACATTTCCATTCATATCTGTTACAATTCCTTTGACATCAATGACAATTATTCCAACATAGGGTTACCACTAAAGTTGGGCAATGTAGCTGTATGGCATTGGAGGTACCTTGGGATCATCAGCCAATCCCCAACCTTCTTAAAAAGGATAAGTTGATCAAAGGTGATGCCAAGCTCTAATGCCTTAGCTCTTTTCTCCAAGTAGGCAGATATCCAACATAGGTCTCCTCCTTATTCAATGCCTCAACCAAATGTGTAAAGATCTTAAACAAGAAAAAAAATGAATTCTAACGTAGAAATCTATGATGCCTTAGCATGTTAAATAATTCTAATAATTTTTAATCCTACACTAAATATTTTCAATGCCTTAATTTGCCACTCCCTTTTTTTTAATGCCTAGCAGATCTGAAATAAACAACTTGCTAGAAAAAATGCCAAGATAAAACAAAAATACCTTAGCACAGATCTTAAAGGAATAAGACACCTCCTTACCAGATCTAGAAAAAAAATTCCTCACAAGCAGTTTCAATGCTCTGTAAGAAAAAAGGATTCTCTAATTGAAAAAGATGCCACATTGTAGATTTTAAAGCTTCAAGCCAATGTTAATATTGCCAATTGATCAATATCAAATATGAGTTCTAGATCTGTCAAATAAAATTAATTTTTGAATATGGAAATTTGAATTTACATAGATCTAAAATTATATGGTCAAACCCTCTTTTAAACATTGTCAAAATATGATTGAATATGAATAATTTTAGCCCAAATTGATGTAAAATTTACCAAAATTTTGCAAAAACTAAAAAAAAATCCTACATTGAAAAATATTCTCCTGTAAAAATGGCCAAAATTTTGGTAATGTTTCAGCTTAGAATATCAAAAATTTGAGCAATGTGATGCATCCAAGGATTCCACATACTTGGATTTTGATCTCCACTGAATCTTTAATGCTTCAAAAAAATCCTTAGGATTTCTCGCTCTGATACCAAATGAAAGACAAAATGAAATTAAACTAACAAAAACACTACAAGAAGTGATTATTTATATAATACTAAGTTAGATTAGATCTCCTAATCTGTAGGATATTATGAATCACAACACAACTAACCACACATAGGAAATAACCCATCTAACTAACCTATGTCAATGAAAGGTGGAATACCTTGAGACATTTATTACAAAAGGTTAGGATAAATTGATTATTCTAACATTACAAAAGGCGAGGATAAATTTAGTATCCCTAGTGTCAATCCAAATTAAAATTAGATGATAAAACAAAATACATGTCAGTTCAATAGCAGAAGCTTGGAATCAACTTGATGATTATCAACAACTGCATGAATACTTTATTGTAAAGTTCCCTATTGTGAGGCAGAACCCTTGTTCTTCCCATTTGATTTCCCTTGAGTACACTCTCTAGCGTAATGATCACCTCTATAGATAAAGCATCCTCTAGGTAGTCCTCTCCTATCTGAATATTGGTTCTCCTTGAAACCTCTCTTGAAACCATTTCCAAGTTTCTTTTTTCTTGAGATATTGTTAAACTTAGCACTTTGGTTTCTAAACTGGTTCTTGGAGTCTCTTCTCCTCTTCCATTCTTCTTTTTGAAAATCATTTTAGGACCTCTGAACTTCTTATTAAATTTATCTATAACCTATGAAAGATATTTTAGCTTCTACTCATACTTAAATTCTTTTTCAAAGACCTGATACATGGCATATAGCCCATGCATATCCACCTCACAACTAATTTAGGATTTTAATCCCATAACTAAATTCTTGGTGTGAAACCTCTCATCTGCCTAATACTGAGGGACATAATTTAAGAGCTTAGTGAAATACTCCTAGTACTCATTCACAGAAAGGTCTCCTTACTTAAATTTTTAAAAATATATTAGCTTCTGATCAAAATATAGTTGTGGAATCCATTGTGACCTAAACAATGTCATGAATTGCTCCTAGGTGGTGGTGGTAGAGTCAAGGTTTATCTTTATATTATTATTTATCCACCATGTTGTTACTTTTATAGCAAGATAATATGCTCCCCAAACTACCTTAATAACTTCAGAGTAATTTTGAATCTTGAAATACTTCTCCATCTATGTTATCCATGCTTCAGATCTATCTTCCAAAATAGTTCCATCAAACTTGGGTGGAATCACCTTTTTACACCAACCATGGATCATCAATCCCCCACACAATCTCCCAAAAAGGTAATGGCCCTCCTTTCACGGATGGGCAGATAATGATGGTGCAAGAATTAAGAGTGTCAACTAGAACCTGTGTGGTGTAAGATAACTATTACATGTAGCATATCATAAATAAATATGTTCTAACATGATATCATATAAAATATGTAAACTAAATCAAAGATATGAAATTATAATGTTTAACCATAAACACTACTTTGACCAAAGATTTTCTTATGGTTATTTGATCTCAAGGATCAGTCAATCTCATACACACCACTAAATCATATTATACCATTTTTGTGTATTAGTGATACTAATAAAGTATGTGAAATCTATCTCACCTACTTATTTAGTGTTGTTAATACGAGGTTGGTTCATATATATACATAAATTATTAAAACCAATTGATTTCATAATGATTTTTTAAACATATGATGATAAAAGGGGATGTCTCCTCTATTCCCATGCCTATTAGCTCATATATGAGCCCAACCATAAACTATTGGATCATCAAGATATTTTTCCTACTAGTTGCTACATTATGTACTGGTACAAAAAACTATCTTTGATTAACATTTAATCTATTAAATGCAATGTATTACTGCCATACACTAATATTATTTATAACATAATATCAACTATAAAAATAGTTTCAAGACAATCATACCATTTGGGTAAGATTAAACATCAAGCATCAAGTTACTAATCTTTACATGCAACCTTTCACTTAATGTTATTTACCCATCTAACATTATTTACTAGATTAACCTAAAATCACTTTATTTCCATATACCAAAAGTGCATCAATAAGTTATTAATATACTAACCAATATTAATATGATTTGTATTAGTTCCCAATTACTGCATAATTAGAGGTTCCTTGAACCCATTATATTCATATCTAATTTTAGCTTATTAATTAAAATAAACAAATGTACTCATACATCTTATGTATATTATATAATTGTTAAGCACGAAATATACTGAGAGGGGGGGTGAATCAGTATATTATATATCTTATAAAACTTTTCCTTTATCAAATTCCACTTAATCAAACATTCAAGATATGCAATAAAACTCAAACAATAAACATCACACAAGATAGAGAGAGACACCAGATATAACATGGAAACCCAATGTGGGAAAAACCACGAAGAACAATCTCAAGTATATTCATGAGAATAAACCCACAAGAGTACCATACCCATTTGCCAATTACCAACCTTAGCTACAATTCGTGAGCACCAACCCCCAGGAGCTTCAAACCCCTTTGTTGAGCACCAACCCAGCTACTATTCGTGAGCACCAACCCCTTTGTTGAGCACCAACCCAGCAACAATTCGTGAGCACCAACTCACAGGAGAACCAACCCCTTTGTGTATACCACACACCTATCTCTCAATGTTGCTATCTCAACAAATGGTAGATCAATACAACATCTCCTTCCTCTCTCTCACCTTTGCTCTTCTAATCTAGATATAACAAATACAAATCATATTCATCTCTCACAATTGCTCTTCTAAGCTAGATATTACAATATCAAATCAACCTCTCACACTCTTATTACAAATGGCTTCTCAAGCCTTTATTTATAGCTTTCCAAATGACCTTTGGCCTTCCCCCTTTGTGACCCTTCAATCTGCATGGAAAATGGTGCCAATCTTGGATGACCCTTCATATTCAAGCCTTTGAAAAGTCATGTGGTGACCCTTCATGACCAAAAACGTCCTTCCCACTTTTGTCCTTATCTTTGGTGACTTTTTGTATTCCTCAAAGTGTCCCTTCATGATAAATTGTGCCCTTACTCTTTTGTCTTCACTTGGTGACTCTTGGTATTCCCCAAGATGACTCTTCATGGGAAAATGCGTCCCATACTTCTTTTGTCTTTACCCCGTGGCTCTTCGACTTCTCCATGGGCCCTTCTTTTGTCTCATATGCAACCAAAAATATATTCATTAATATTAAATAAATATTAACTCACATTAGCCAAGATAAACAACATTAAATGCAATGGGGCCTTTATCACCAAAAATACTAGACCTTTGACATCAATGACAATATTTCCAACAATCTCCCCCTTTGTCATTGATGGCAACCTCAATCCTAAAACTGTCACATCTTGTCACTTGCACATCCTGTCATCTGAAAACATACAATAACTCCCCCTTACTGTAGTAACTTGTACCTATTCCCTGTACCTATTTTCTACACCTCTACCTATACCTATTATTCTCCCCCTTTGACATCAATGGCAAAGGGCCTACCTGGAGCTAACACTTAGCTCCCCCTCACTTGATGCTGAACATCAATGGTAGGAAGTAATAGAAATTACTCCCAACTCCTCTCGCTAATCTTTGAATGTATCCTTTGATCATGCCTTTGAGAAGATATCTGACAAAACATATACATTGTTCCCTATCCTTTGAGCATCTGAAATCAACTCATTTAAATATTTTCTTCTAATCTCACAACCTTTAGCATGAAACCTTAATGTGTATCCTTGATCACATATTTGACTAACACTTAATAGATTATGCTTAAGACCTTTTACATACAAAACATTCATAGTCTTAGTTCTACCATAATCCAAACTCAAAGTACCTTTTCCTTCTATCATGGTAGTGGTTTTATCTCCAAATCTCACTGTACCACCATTGATCTTCTTTAGAGATATGAATTTACTTTTATCTCATGTCATATGCCTTAAACATTCGCTATCAACGAACCATGGCTGATCTTTATTTCTTACATGCAAAGTTGTTTGCACCAACATATAATCTTCAAGTTGTTTCTTCTACCATGAACATGTCTGAACCTTCTTCCTAATGAATGAAGCTTTGAAACTCTGATCCTTCTTCTTGATGAAATTTGCATGAGTGTCCTTTTCCTTCTTTCTGAAACTATTAGTTATTTTTCAACATTCTAATTTCTTGTGACCATAATCATTTGAAACACTTTAAAACTTCTAAATGATGCATATGCAAGAATCATTCTAATAGCCTCAACCTTAACACTGGTGCAAAATTTTCTTCAAAAATCTATTCACTCAAAAGATATACAAATTAATCTGTCAACTCACCTTCTTATCATGCAACATATCCAAGACCCAATAGCATCCATCATGCTTCAATTTTTCTTAAAAGTCTCTCCTTGAATCCTAGAAGAGACACCCCACACAATAGGGTTCTAGAAATAAATCTCAGGAGATTCCCACATCTCCTTTGTTTCTTCCTTGATCTTCTTGTGTTTTTCTTTTAGAATCCGTTTAAGCATGTCTAACCTTTTTGACTTACTAACCTTATCATTTATGATGTTTTTTTTTTTCTCAACTTTTGCAACTATCTTATCTTGACAAAGCTCATGCTCAAATGTAACAAGAGATTCTGCACAATCCTTCTTATCTGATTCTTTATCTACTATAGCAAGTAATTCATTTTCAGTCTTAAACTCAACCTGATTAACCTTTACTATTTTAGGTCTCCAAACCTTAATTTGACTCTTCTCATATCTTTTAGGGGCTCTGTAACCTTTGACATACTTTGAAGATCTCTTTACTTGTTTTGGACATAATTTAGCAATATGGCCAACCTTATGACAACAAAAGCAAAAAATATTTCTCATACCTTTTTCTTGAATGTGATTGAGATCTCCCTTTGACTGATTTCTTCTCCTCATATAGTCTCTTGCCCTATGACCAACATGATGACAAACAAAGTAACGGCCATGAAAATAATTTGAAAACTTAAAAGCATTGGGATGCCTAATTAGCTTCTTTGATTTGCCTTCAAAACCTGCATCCTTCTTTCCTTGGACTAATATTTCATGATCTTTCTCAACCTTGATTATAAGCTTCTCATGATTATCCTTTAAAGAACCTAACTCAACCTTCAACTAATTACACTCTTCTTCTTTTGATGTTAAAATTGAATTTGCAACCTCTAACTGATTCTTAAGATCCCGAATAAATATCTTATTTTCTTTTACTTCTATAGCCAACTTAGAATCCAAGATACACACCTTTTCCTTAAGAGCCTCAACCATAGATTTCAACTCTTGATTCTCCTTCTTTAGCTGCTTGGCCATCTTATGCTTTTCTTTGATCTACCTTCAAGCTATTAAACCCTTTTTGAAAGAACCTACTCTGATACCAATTGTTAAGCATGGAATATACTGTGAGGGGGGGTGAATCAGTATATTATATATCTTATAAAACTTTTCCTTTATCAAATTCCACTTAATCAAACATTCATGATGAATGTTGTACATGGTTTGTATTAAGGTTTTATTTACACATCAATAGTTACATTGATAAGGAGGATAATATTAAAAGTTGACATAATTAGTAGGGGTATAATCATAGTAGATTTACACAAAATACTCACTAGATATAATTATGAGGCTATTATCTTAGTGTCACCCTAGGAATTCCACCATTGGCAAAAACTCAAACAATAAACATCACACAAGATAGAGAGAGACACCAGATATAACGTGGAAACCTAATGTGGGAAAAACCATGGAGAACAATCTCAAGTATATTCATGAGAACAAACCCACAAGAGCACCATACCCCTTTGCTGAGTACCAACCTCAGCTACAATTTGTGAGCACCAACCCACAGGAGCTTCAAACCCCTTTGTCGAGCACCAACCCAGCTACTATTCGTGAGCACCAACCCATAGGAGCACCAACCCCTTTATTGAGCACCAACCCAGCAACAATTTGTGACCACCAACCCACAGGAGCACCAACCCCTTTGTGTATACCACACACCTATCTCTCAATGTTGCTATCTCAACAAATGATAGATCAATACAACATCTCCTTCCTCTCTCTCACCTTTGCTCTTCTAAGCTAGATATAACAAATGCAAATCATATTCATCTCTCACAATTGCTCTTCTAAGCTAGATATTACAATATCAAATCAACCTCTCACACTCTTATTACAAATGGCTTCTCAATCCTTTATTTATAGCTTTCCAAATGACCTTTGGCCTTCCCCCTTTGTGACCCTTCAATCCTCATGGAAAATGGTGCCAATCTTGGATGACCCTTCATATTCAAACCTTTGAAAAGTCATGTGGTGACCCTTCATGACCAAAAACGTCCTTCCCACTTTTGTCCTTATCTTTGGTGACTTTTCATATTCCTCAAAGTGTCCCTTCATGAGAAATTGTGCCCTTACTCTTTTGTCTTCACTTGGTGACTCTTGGTATTCCCCAAGATGACTCTTCATGGGAAAATGCATCCCATCCTTCTTTTGTCTTTACCCCATGGCTCTTCAACTTCTCCATGGGCCCTTCTTTTGTCTCATATGCAACCAAAAATATATTCGTTAATATTAAATAAATATTAACTCACATTAGCCAAGATAAACAACATTAAATGCAATGGGGCCTTTATCACCAAAAATACTAGACCTTTGACATCAATGACAATATTTCCAACAATAATGTGATTCATCATCCAACAGAGTATGCATATATGTATATGGTTTACTTGATTTAGAATAGTATTTTATCAATGATTCACAAGTATAACATATAAATGCATATTCAATCACTCAGCTATATTACTAAATTTAATTTTTTTTATAATATCAAACATAGATTAAGCTTTAGTTATACAACTACATTTAAATTCCAAATAACTCACATTCTATAACTAAGTTCATCAAATGGCACATGGTCATTAACAAGCCCAATCACATATATATAAACATATTTCAATATATGAAAGGATATATTCATTTATATCTCAGCAGGTTGTAAGGATTAATTCCATGGACACCTAATATAAATGTAAATACATATATAAGGTTTACACAATAGTAATATCTACTATAAATTTATTTATTTTCTCAATCCCACTAAAATGAAACTCCATAATATAATAGTTAATACTCAGTCATCTAATAGTCACCCCATTAGTTTTCCTTAACAGTAAAATACAATATAAATTCAATCTTATATGTAAATAGAAGAACCATAAACTTGTCCAAACGTAAACCTAATCCTATTATATGTAAAAATAGATATATGTATATCTATAGGTCATGAAAAACCCATCCATATCCCATAAAGTATTTGAATATACCTATGTATATCTATACAGATTATTAACCATCCATATTCACAATATTTATAATAAAAATTAATCCAACTCTAATGTTAATTAACTCAGAATGGAAATCCTAAAGCTGAAGTGACTTATACAAAAACATTCAACCTATCTACAGGTTTATAATTTCCTGATTCTACATAAAAAATTCTCAGACTAACCTCATACACATAATCATGTCCTAAATTTCAGTTTAATAAACTTGAGCTGATTTATCATAAAAATCAGCCAACACATTTGTATGAAGAAAGAAATGACTTGATATTATATTTTAAAGACTGAGTTTAACTATACATACCTAGTCATGCCTTAACTTGGGTTATTATTACAAATTCTTGACCCGGTTTAAACATAAAAACAATCT
This sequence comes from Torreya grandis, assembly GCA_037957365.1. Taxonomy (NCBI): domain Eukaryota; kingdom Viridiplantae; phylum Streptophyta; class Pinopsida; order Cupressales; family Taxaceae; genus Torreya; species Torreya grandis. The sequence goes on from JARHVA010000127.1 coordinate 3,017,029, forward strand.
AGTATATATATTTGTATATGGAAATAAATGATTCAATTGTATTATGTAAAGATTGAGCTTAAACCAAAAACTAGATTTATATTTAAACTCAACTATTAGATCCATACTCAAAAATTTACCCTAAATATATTTGGCTAGGTTTTTTACCTTCTAAGTCTCTTTGAGTTATGTCTACATAGCTTTTACAAGATTTCCCTAATTCTGCTTGTCATTATAAACTATGTGAAATTTTTATGTAACGATAAAATTAATTATTTTAGCTATGAATCTAGGATACATATCCATTTTCACTAGGGTTTTAGAGTCATATATTTGGCTCTATGGATGGTTTAAGCCCATCCCCAGTGCCAAGTAACCCTTTGTTCTTCTAAAAAAATTCAATAATGAAAAATGAAAACCCTAATCAATAAAGATTTACCAAATTGTTGATTTAATTAATAAATGCTAAATACAAATTTAACCAACAAAAACCCATACTTGGTAAATAAGATCACGACTATGCCCAACTGGTAATGCTCCTTCCAAATATTCATCAAACCCCTTTGCTTTTTCTCTTTTATTTTTTTCTTCTCTCTTTTATCGTTGTATGTCCAAACATTTTGTTTTCCCATCTTATTCTCCTACATGTTATTTTCATAACCAAGCCCCTCAATATCTCTTCCAAATTTTATGTAATCATAATTAACTCAACAAACATATCCATGCATTCCCAAAACAACTCACAAATTTATGAGAATGACTTAATGTTAACCCATGTAATCAAAACTGAAGTGTTTGTTTTGCATAATGGCACAAAGGGTTAGAGTCAAATCTACACAAAAACCCTAAATTAATTATTAATTATTAATTATTAATTATTAATTATTAATTATTAATTATTAATTATTAATTATTAATTATCTTTTAGCATTATAACTAATAGCATTGACTTAGCATAATAATCATGTCTAAATATTCATTAACGTCTACCTTGCTTATATATTTAAAGCTTAACTCAGTCAAACTAACAAACATCTAAAACACATAGCAATCAAGTCCCTTTTTCTCTATAGAAATGTATTTTATAAACAAGACACTATTTACCCGAAAATTTTATTTTGATGTTTAAAAATGATATTTTTAGAAACATTCACACACATCCCAAAGATAGCAGCAAGGACATTCAAGGATCTGAAAGCACAAGTTATGGCAACATAATTACATGAAGTAAGTTAACTAAGACAACATATAAGAGTTTCAATATTACACTTCCAAACACACAACCAGACTAGAGTATGTTACCAACATGAAAACTAACCATTTTCAAATGCATAAAATGTAATAAATAAAATTAAACTACAAGCTATTTAAATCAAACAATGAATAAAAAGTAGATTAATTATTTGTGGTGTGTGCAGGGTTCCTAGTTTCACTCTATCATCCTCTAACTTCCTCCATCTACTCCACCCTCTATGATGTTTTTCTTTCTCTATCATAGTCTGAGGCATGGACTCTATCATGCATCTAACTCAGAACATCAAAGGTATTTAGCTTGAATCAAGATAAAATTCATAAAAAAATGTTATAATGAACTGAGTAATCATGACCATTATGTACATAGCATATAAATACAACTAACTCAATAAGTTAAAGATCATGCAAATAAGCAACATATAATTGTCCATACATCATTATATAAAATTCAACTTATCAAATAAAATACATAAATCAATAGGTTATAAAGTATAGAGAAGAATCGGGATATATATATATATATATATATATATATATATATATATATATATAGAGAGAGAGAGAGAGAGGATGAAATTTTAGTGTTGATTGGCCTTCTTTGAAAACATAGATATATACAGAGTTGTAAACACATGGTTGAAAGTACACAAGTAATGTTTCTCAAAATTACCACTACTTTTGAATGGACTTGGGTATAAATATTAAATCAATTCTATCTAAGTAGAATTCAATATGAATCATCATCATTTGATAATAATCAGAGTTAGAGATCTATTTTAGGATATATGAATATTTTATGTGTAAAGACATAAAGTTGAATTTTAAATCTTATAATGCAAACATGGGATTTTGAATAATAATAGAAATGACTCTTACTTTAAAAAATATTTGATTGATTTATCATTTGATTTTTAAATGGAGATATTTTCAAAAGGAAATTGATAAGATTACCCTATATTTTAATATTGATATCACACTTTAAGTGAGCTAAGGAAACTACTGGTAAATTAGATGTATGAGTTGTCAGTATGTTCGCTTGGACTTAGTGCGATTATTTAGTATCATTATTAATAAGTTGATATTGTTAACATAATAAAATTATTTTTATTCAATGATTTGTGTTGGGTATGGTTACCAATAAGTCTTGTGTCATTGATGTTAAAGGGTAATGTTATATCTTTCTTGTTGGGTTACTTGTACTTTTGTCATAAGCATGTTTTATTTAATTAACAAATTCATTATTTAATTTGTTTATTAATTTTGGGGAAATAATAGTATTTAAGGGAGGAAGAGTCACTTGCTCAACTTTTTAGTTTCCCCTTGTTGTCTATGTCATATTGTAATAAAAAAAAGATCCATTTCACTTGTTCACATAGATATCATGTATTTTTGTGATTATTGGTGTTGTAAATAGAGTTGTTTGACATTAGTTTATCCAATTATTACAATATAAGTGTTATTACCTAGAGTTATTTAGGATGTAAGTTTTGAATTGTTATAATGAATTTTACTCTTAACATAGATTGTGCTCATGTCAGCACGATTGGATAAAAAATTAGTATAATCTTGTACAACTTTCATATTGATATCATTATAAAGATAAAGCTTCTCATATTACAACAAATTGAGTTTTGTATTTATTGTAAGCCTAATTTGGTTTGGATTAGTCTTAGTATCCTTAAAAATTTTGATAAACTAGTGGTTTTCTTTGGTGTCTTCAACCTAGAGAGATAACTTTCAAGATGCAAAGGTTGAAAATTATGAATTGAAGTATCACTACTAATTTAATCAAGATGAGACACTCACCCTTAATAATTGGAATGCATCTAGGATAAATAAATAAGGAGAGCATTAATGTTAATCTTAAAATAATATCTAAATAAATATTTAACAAATAAACTTGAAACAACATAGAAACTATCATTATCTTATAATCTAATAAGTTTTTTATTTGATTATATCAAGAAAAATAATATTTTACGATTAATTTATTATTGAAATTCACAAACATAAAAATGATGAAACTCATGAGACCCCATCATATCAAGTTGATATAATGGGTAGAGTTGGACCATAAAATTATTTACAAAATTAGGAAGAACCTCCTTGGAGTTGAAGGAATAAAAAAATAGATAAATGGAAATCTGAAACCTCTACCTCTATCCTAATAGAACATGATTTATCAAATTGTATAAATCTACCTCATCTAGTTGTTCTTTAGTGAAATCATTTCTAGGGACAATTGCAGAAATTATTCACTTACTGATTATTTTAGTTTTTAGAATCTCATTGGAAGCACCTTACCAAAATAAGTTAGAGTGATAGCATCTAAGAATTGGGGGTCGATAACATCTCCTCTTATGTTTAAATTAGAATAGGTAACTTTAAATAACCAAAACATGCTCATTTACTATTTTTAATTACTCTTTTTCAAATTAAATTTATTCAGAAATTTTATGTTGTTCTATTTTTAGTCTATGGAGTTGCTCTAAGAACGGGTTCAAATTAATAGAATAAATATTTTTTGAACTAAAACTTTTAATATATAGACTTATATCATGGGAATTAATATCTACAGCCATAAATTTTCTACCTCATTCTAAAACCTTTTTGTGGAACCAACTCTGGAGGCATTTGGCAATTTTCTACAACTAATTTTTTTTTTTAGTCTATGAAGTCATTTCAGATTCAAGTTACCAAAAAAATTATCCAATGATGGTTAGTGATGGATAACAGACAAAATTTCTACATGTTACCTTGGGACATTGTGTTACCATACACAGAGCGACTTAAATATTCTTCATGAGATTATAAATAAAGTTATAGATATTTGTTGAAAATGCCATTAGGGATGACATTGTGGTATCAGTTAGACTGATGTAATTTTTTTTTTATTTTTCAACATGGTTACTTTCTATAAAGTAATGTTATTTAACAATAATTTAGTTATAGGATAGTCAAATATGTGAGCTAGTATTGTATCATTTGGTGATGGTATGGCATTGAGATGCTATGTGCAGGAGTTGTTTGTTATTCTCTTTCATTTGTACCATCTAGTTGTTATGATGGACCACACCCTAGCTAATGATGTAGTTCCATTCTTAGAATAACTAGTGTAATATTTTCATAATTACAATGGTAGGTGGACCAATGTATGTCTAGTGATGTAATTCTATTCTATGTGATGGCTAGTGGACCACCTGATGCCCCCTTACCTTATTCATTCTCCCCTTGGGTGACTTGTTAAGTCACATAGTAATTGTGATGTGATCTACTTTCATTGTGTTTTATCGAATTCATTTTAATTTATTTGAATATCTTATTTTAATTTGACTTGAAACCAATACTTTTTTTTTTTTTTTGAATATTTTAAGTAACTGATCATAGAAATTGTTGTTGATATTTTTCTTATGATTGAGATTTTTATTTTAAGGCCACTTGGTCTCATTTTTTTATTTGATTTTTATTTGATGATTTCTTAGGTATTTCAGTATTGGTATTTTTATATTATTATGATGTTGGATGTTGGGGCCCAATATGTTTTTATAAGGTTCATAATGGTTCAACTTGGTTCAGTATTACAAGTTGGTGCATGTACCCATGTGTTCTAGATGACACTCAATAATGGGGCTCAACCTTGCCAATTTTGTTCTTTATGATTAAAATGGTTTAGTATTATGTAGTTGTTGTCAAAAGGGTGTTACCATGGATGAATACTTATCTTATTAGTGTATTTTTTCCATGATTAACGCTTGTAATTCTTTCTCAATATTGTTTATACATTAGATGGGTACTTGAGCTTTCATAATTATATCAAAGGATTTTGAGTTTTAGTGGGTAACTTTCAGATATTTATGACATCATGACTTACATTAGAATGAATTTGGTTCCCAATTTCTCATTTGAAAGATTATTTGTGTTCCTATGCGCACATGATATTCTTGATTTGATTGGTATAGGGAGATAATGTGACTCAATTAGATAGTATGACTCAGTACGACAATTTGGCTAGGTGGTGTTTAGATTTATTGGTAGTACACTATGTTTAAATGGTTCAACACTTATTCATCACCATGTATGTTCACCAAAGTATGTCATTGACTGCTTAGTATGATCATATAACAAATTGATACTTTATGCATATACAACTTCAGAGCTTAATAGAAGTATTTTGTGATATCAGTTAGTTTTTGACATAGTGGTTATAAGTGTTGGTTAATTTTTAATCTTGGAACATATTTTAAATAATTTGATAATATTATTAGAAAATGAAATTGGTCTTAAATTGGCAATCAACTTCTTAGCAGATGGAGTATTTGGTTCAGCAATTTCTCTTTTAATGTTTAATACAAAGAAGGGAAAAAGAATTGTATTGTTGATATATTATCCATAGAAATTACTAATGTTATTTTGAAATATATCTTAATGTTTTCTTAGGGATATAGGAAAGGAAAATAAAAGGTAATGGATTCTATTCATTTTCGTGAATTCAAATTTTTAGATTCCAAAAATTGACTCCCCAAAATTGTACATGATCTTTACCCAAATAGGAGAGGGATCATAGTTCCTAGAAAAAATCCCAAAAATAAGTAGGTTTGTATGCCTAAACTCATAACTAAATCTTTGTTATGGGCAACTAATTTTTAATAATTTAAAGACAAGCTTGATGATCATATCACCCAAAAGATTGTTGAATGGTGGTGGGTTTAAAAATGGCTATGATTTTAAGCTTTAACTCATAAATGAATCCATCTCCATCAAAGAAAAACATTTTATCTATATCATTTTAATCTCAAAAAATGGGATTGGGAAATTCTTAGACTAGCTGTCAGAGCTAAGGGATGGATTAATATTATGTTTCCTCTACATTTGTTCACATGGGTATATGAATATGACACTGCACATGACCACCAATAGAGATTTAAGAATTTATGGATCAAATTGACTCCATAATTAAAATTAATTCTCTTCAAATTTAACCGTTATGCACCAGAGAAGGATCCATTTTGTGAATTCAAGGAAACTTCTCATAAAAAATGGAATCCCATGTATTCTTATAAATTCAAATACGATTCATATGTTAAGGAATATTTTTACTCTACAACATATTCATAAGCTATGAAAATTTTCCCTATATATCTTAGAACCAAAAGAGTTGATTAGGTTGTAGATCTTGCAAACTATGACACTATGATCATTAATGAAGATCTTATTGAATTAGATGAATAAATTTGGTGGATGAATCAATATCCTTATGATGATAATTATTATGATTCAGAATATTACTCCATGTATTGGGACTAAGCAGAATCATAGTGGGCCTTGGTATTTTTCTCTACATACAAAAATAGCCAAAGATGTAGTGTCACTGTGATAACTATCATAGATGTCACTAGGTCCAAATAATGTAAATTTAATGGTTTAAAGATCACATGAGACAAATATTTTTCATACTTCAATGTTTTTAAAGCATGATGAAATAATAGAATGAGAAAATTTTAAGAGACAATCCAAGTGGAGAAAAACTAATCTTCATTTATAGAACCAAGCTCAAGTAAAGCATACATATAGGAGAGAAGGTAACTACTTAAATGGTGGTCAAATCACCCCTAGAATATAAATGTAAATCTTCCATAAAAGGTGGTCAAAGGAGACTAGAATAGAGGTGTAACTTCTCCACAAAAGGTTGTCAAAGGAGTTACATCTTAGTCTATTGGTCAAACTTATGATGCCTATGAGACACTAACTCCACCTAAGCAATCATATCCCCAATTTAGGAAAACTCCATGTGAGCAAATATAATATTCCCAAATAAATAAATCCAAAAAATAAATACCTACACTAACACCCCCCCATAAGCACAGCTTAGGTCTGCAGTGTGAGATAAAAATAGGTCCTAGAAACTAAGCCTGATTAGGTACCCATGTATAAATTAATATCTCATAAATTAGATAAAGGGAGGAAAATCGTAGGAAAAAACTCCCCCCCACCAACAAAATAGAGAGACATAGAAGAAGAGAAGAGGCTAGAATGCCCCCTAAATATGATGATGCTTCTAATGTAGACCATCCCAAGAAGAGCTCATAAATGAATAAACTTGCTCTTGGTGAAAGGCTTGGTAAATATATTTTTTAACCTACTTTGAATATTGGAAAAATATCAAGTTGATGACCTAACCATGGATAAAATACATGTGAATCTCAATGTGTTTAGTCTAATGGTGTTGAACTGGATTCCTGGGTACCTATATCTTACTTTGATTATCTCAATAGATGGTGGTGGGTTACCTAAAAGGAATTTCAAACTTAGATAGAATCCTCTTAAGATAAATAGCCTCAATAGTTGCATTAATAGATCCCCTATACTCTACCTTTATGGATGATATAGTAATAACATTTTGCTTCTTTCTAGACCAACTAATAGGAACATAACCCAAATAAAAACTATAACCTGAAATAGACTTGTGATTTTGAGTATCACCAGTCCAATTTGAATCTTAAAAACCAACCAAGTTAACCTCTATGCCAAATCTATAATGAATCCCAAATCTATAATAGCCCTGAATGTAATGGATTATTTGCTTAGCTACTTTCTAGTGTAGCTCATGGGGATCCTACATAAATCATGAATCAATGCCTATTGCATATGAAATATTAGGCCTGGTATGAGTCAGATAAATGAGGCTACCAACAAGTTATCAATATCGAGTGGCATCGACTAAAGGTGTAGAATAGTCAATCTCAAATTGGAGTTTTTATAGAAAGTGATTCAGAGATGGAATACAATCATCCATGTGAAACCAAACTAGAAGATTGAGAGTGTATTTGGGTTGTGCAAGTGAAACCCTTGAATCAAATTATAAATTATCAATGTTAAAGAAGTAATGTACAAGACACAAGTATATCATGTCAAATATATCCTATAGAGTTTTCTTCACCACTGCAATAGATGATGAAGAACTCATGATGATCAAAATATCATCAACATAAAGGACCATTATTAGTAAATAATCATCTTGCCATAAGAAATATACATTGGGGTTTTAATGATACCTCATGAAACCTAAAGTAAGTAAGAAGGAATCCATATTGGTGTACCAAGCTTGAGGGGCCTATTTAAGGCCATAGATGGATTTCCTAAATTTTTAGACTAAGTTTGAATCTTAAATAAACCTAGGTAGTTACTCCATGTAGATATCCTCTTCAAGGTCTCCATGAAGAAAGACACTCTTCACATCCATCTATTGCACATCCAAACCATGTGTTGCATTTATAACTAGAGTGATTCAAATCAAATTGATCTTTGAAATAGGTGCAAAGGTATCTAAGTAGTCAATTTTGACTACCTGTGATAAACCTTTGGTGATCAATAATGCCTTATACTTATTGATTGACTCATCTGTTACAAACTTGGTCTGATGTATCCTCCTATATATAACTATATTTTATCCCTTAGGAAGTAAAGTCAAATCCCAATTTTATTTTTTGATTAAGGAAGAATATTACTCCTAAATAGCACTATCCCACTCAAGTATATGTATGAAGCCTCTCAGAATGTCTATGGATATAAAATTAAATCAAAAAAATCATGTGGACCACTTTGATAATATACCCAAGTATGTATGTCATATGTTGGATCCCCTACCCAATCACCTACACTCTGAAGTGTCTGCCTGGCCCAAAGGGACCCGAATGTGGTAGGTGTTAACTCTTTATCCTCTAAAATATGACTAGAGGTGGATGTAGAAGACTCCCTATCACTACCCTCATTATCATAACTAGAAGAATAATAAGAATACCATAGATCAAGAACCTGCTTTGGATGATATAAGTTATATTAAGAAAAATTATGTCTAAGTGAATTTAATGAAGGATAATAAGTGTCAAGTGTTGAGTCTTTGGGACTCTCCTAAAAGTGAACAATTATTTCTATGAACAACTCAAATGTGGTCAGAAGAAGAAGGTGGTACCCCTTGATTGTTGAGTTGTGGAGCTAAAAGCTTCACTAATGAGCTAATGTGGAGGTTGCTAGGCTTACACAGTAATCAGCATCAGTCAAAACCAACCAACATCGATTAAGGTTGACTGACATCGGTTGGAATCGGTCAGAACCAATCACATCAGTTATGGGTCAGCTGGCATCGGTCATCTTTAGATCAACACCGACTTCTGTGCATTTCCAGGCATTTCCAGAATTAGAATTGTTATTTTTAGGAGAACAGTTAGTTTGCATGTAAAGACTAATATTAGTCTTGAGTCTATTTTTCTAATTATTGTTTGCTTTCAATTTTATTTAAGAGACCCATGGGGCAGTATTGTAAGGGGGGAACAATTCAATAATTGAATTGATTGTAATTGACTGAGAGAGAGAGAGAGAGAGAGAACTCTTGAAGGAGAATTACTGTACATCTGAGAGGTGTGAGGAGAGAGAGATTTCTTCATTGTATTTCCTTCTAGAAGAGTTTAATACAAATTGGTTGTTTCTCATATCTCCTATTATTTATTTATTTTATTTCTAGTTACTTATTACTTCTGGTTTTAATTTTGTGTTTAGTTGCTTATACAAAAGTAATTAATTATACTCTAAGATCCTGAAAAATAGTATCAGAGCTATGTGTATACACTAACAATTGGCATCAAATCTCTAAACACTAACAATTGTTATCAGAGCGTGTTAGTGTTTGTTGATTATAGAATTCACTCACGGGGGTTTCTGATTGAGTGGGAGCAAAGCAATGGCAGAAAAAAGTAAACTAAGAATGAAGAAATTTAATGGCAAGAATTATCAATTATGGAGGATGCAGATTGAATATTATCTGTATCAAAAAAATATGTACTTACCATTGGGTGGGGTTTCAAGAAAGCTCATAGATATGGAAGATGAAGAATGGAATGTTCTTGATAAAAAGGCTCTTGGATCTATAAGGTTGAGCCTGACAGCTTCTGTGTTTTCCAACTTATCACAGGCAAAGACAATGGTAGAGTTAATGGATACTTTGGCAAATTTATATGAAAAACCCTTAGCTTCAAATAAGGTATGTCTTATGAAGCAATTATTTAATTTGTAAATGCAGGAAGGTGGATCTGAATCTAGTCATCTTAATGATTTTCATACAATAGTAAATCAGTTAAATTTAGTCAAAATAGTTTTTGATGATAAAATTAAGGCTCTCTTAATATTATGCTCTTTACCTAAAAGTTGGCATAGTTTGGTAATGGCAGTTAGTAATACTGCATCTACTCAAATATCTTGAAAGTTGATGATGTTGTTAGTGTAATCTTGAATGAATAAATTCGCAGGAAAAGCACAGGGGAAACATCAGGTAATGCTTTAAGTGTTGAAAGCAGGGAAAGGCAAAGAGAGAAGGGCAAGCAAGGGAAATCAAGGTCAAAGATGGGAAGTAGATCCAAATCCAAAAATAGAAGAATAACCTGTTGGAATTGTGGAAAGAAAGGGCATGCAAAGAAAGATTGTTGGTTGAAGGATAACAAAGAAAATCAGCATGAAGGTAATAAAGAAGCAAAAGTTGCAGGTATTGTTGCACATGATGCTTTTACATTTTCTTTGGATAATAAAGGAGAATCATGGGTTTTAGATTCTGGTGCCTCTTTCCATGCAACCCCAAATAGAGAATTTTTCAATGATTATGTCCATGAAGATATTGGAAAAGTTTATTTAGGGGATGATGAGCCTTGTAAAATTGTCGGCAAAGGAAAAGTGCAACTAAAATTGCAGAATGGAAACACATGGGTGTTGAAGGATGTCATGCATATACCCATCTTGAAGAGGAATCTGATTTCTACAAGAAAGTTGGGTGATGAGGGTTGCACAGTAGCTCTCACAGCTGAATCTTGGAAAGTTTCCAATGGTGCACTTGTATTAGCAAAAGTTAAGAGAGTAGGTACACTTTATCTATCTACTTGTATTACTAATTATTCTCCTTCTATTTTATCTACTTTAGATGTAGATGCAAATTTTTGGCACTGTAGGCTTGGTCACATGAGTGAGAAGGGAATGAATGTTCTTAAGTAAAAAAGTAAGCTTTCAGATTTAAAAAGCATAGATCTAGATTTCTGTGAGCATTGTATTTTTGGGAAATAGAAGAAAGTGAGGTTTCTCAAAATTGGGTCAACAAAGAAAAAGCACAAGTTGGAGCTTGTTCACACAGACATGTGGGGACCAGCTCAGGTAGCTTCTATTGGAGGATCACAGTATTATGTTTCTTTCATTGATGATGCTACAAGAAAGGTATGGGTTTATTGCATAAAGAAGAAATATGATGTTTTTGACATATTTAAGAAATGGAAAGCTTTGGTTGAGAATGAAATAGGTTTGAGATTGAAGTGCCTTAGATTTGACAATGGTGGTGAGTACTGCAACAATAAATTCAATAGTTACTATTCTATGTGTGGAATACATAGGGAAAGGATGGTTCTAAGGACACCTCAGCAAAATAGAGTTGTTGAAAGGATGAATAGAACAATAATGGAGCATGCACAGAGTATGACGTTGCATGATGGTTTGCCCTTACAGTTTTGGGTAGAAGCTATAGATATTGTAGTTTACCTGATTAACAGAGGACCTTCTACTGCACTGGATGGTGGAATTCTAGAAGAGGCTTGGACAGGTAAAAAGGTAGATCTTTCATTTCTCAGAGTTTTTGGTTCTAAAGCTTTTGTGCACATTGATAAAGAAAATAGAAAGAAGCTGGATGCTAAATCTATGTGGTGCACTTTCATTTGTTATGGTTTTGGAGATTTTGGATTTCAATTGTGGAATTTAGAAACTAACAAAATTATTAAAAGCCGTGATGTAGTTTTCAATGAGAAGGTGATGTACAGTGATCAGCTCAAGAGGCTAAATAATTATGAGTAGGGCAATCTTGATTTGGAAGAGGTTATGATCCAAAATGAGCTTGCAGGTAAAATCATCACTCACAGAAAAACACAAAGATGACTGGGATCGGTCATTGTTAGAAAAAAATTTGGACAGACAGCAAGCTATAAATGAGTCTCAAATGCCCATAAGGAGGTCTGAAAGGGTAAGTAAACCTCCAATTCATTATTCCCCTTCTTTATACTACTTGTTTCTCACTGATGGTGAAAAACCAGAAAGTTTTGATGAGGCAATGCAAGTAGAATCCAAGAAATAGTGAGAGCATGGCATGAATGAGGAAATTGATTCCTTGGAAGAGAACCATACGTGGGATTTGGTTGAGTTGCCAGCTGAAAAGAAAGCACTGAAAAACAAATGGGTATACAGGTTAAAGGAAAGAGAGAATGGACAAATGAGACATAAGGCCAGATTAGATAATGGTAGTTATATTATCCTATTACTGTATGTAGATGATGTGCTTGTTGCAGGTTCACACATGTAGAAAATTACTGAGCTTAAGGTAAAATTAGCTCACACATTTGCCATAAAGGATTTAGGAGCAGCAAAAAAAATCCTTAGCATGAGCATTAAGAGAGACATGGAAAATCACTATTTGATTTTGTCTCAAGAGGATTATGTGAATAAGGTGTTGAAGAGGTTCAATATGCAAGATGCAAAACCGGTAAGCACACCTATGGCTGGACACTTCAAGTTGAGCAAAGAACAGTGTCCTAAATCACATGATGAGGTTAAGTACATGAGTAGAGTTCCATATGCTTCAGCAGTTGGGAGCTTGATGTATGCAATGGTATGTACTAGACCAAATATTGCCCAAGTAATGGGAGTTATCAGCAAGTTTATGGCCAATCCAGGAAAGGAACACTGGAAAGTAGTTTAGTGGATTCTCAGATATCTAAGAGGGACCATCAGTAGGCATTTATGCTATGGAGGGTCAAACACTTCTCTACATGGGTATGTAGATTTGAATATGGCAGGTGACTTGGATGGTAGGAGAAGCACCACATGATATGTGTTCACTGTTGGTGGAACGGCGATTAGCTGGATTTCAAAGTTGCAGAAGGTTGTTGCCTTGTCTACTACAAAGGTAGAATACATTGCAGTCACAGAGGCTAGCAAGGAAATGATTTGGATGACTCAGTTCATGGAAGAGTTGGGAAAGGAGTAAGAGAGTTGTAGATTGTATAGTGATAGTCAAAGTGCAATTCATTTAGCAAAGAATTTAGCCTTTCATTCAAGAACCAAATATATATAGCTTAGGTACCACTTCATTAGACAGGTATTGGAGGATAGACAGTTGAAGCTGGGAAAGATCTATACAGATAAGAACCCTGTTGATATGTTAACAAAGCTGGTAATAAAGGAGAAGTTGAATTTTCATTCAACTTTTGTTGGTCTTCAAGATTTAACTTGAAGAGGGAGAAACAAGCTAGAGATGTTTAGAGGATGTTGTTGTACAGGTACAGGTGAAGCTATTTATCTCCAAGTGGGAGATTGTTGAGTTGTGGAGCTAAAAGCTTCACTAATGAGCTAATGTGGAGGTTGTTGGGCTTACACAGTAACTGGCATCGGTCAAAACCAACCGACATCAGTTAGTATCGATTGGCATTAGTCGAAATCGGTCGAAACCAACTGACATTGATTATGGGTCGGCCGGCATCGATCATCTTCAGACTGACACCGACTTCTGTGTGTTTCCAAGCGTTTCTAGAATTAGAATTATTATTTTTAGGAGAACAGTTAGTTTGCATGTAAAGACTAAAATTATTTTTGAGTCTATTTTTCTAATTATTGTTTGCTTTTAATTCTATTTAAGAGACCCATGGGGTAGTATTGTAAGGGGGGAACAATTCAGTAATTAAATTGATTGTAATTAACTGAGAGAGAGAGAGAGATAACTCCTGAAGGAGAATTACTGTACATCTAAGAGGTGTGAGGAGACAAAGATTTCTTCATCATATTTCCTTCTAGAAGATTTTAATACAAATTGGTTGTTTTTTGTATCTCCTATTATTTGTTATTTTTGATTTCTAGTTACTTATTACTTCTGGTTTCAATTCCGTGTTTAGTTGCTTATACAAAAGTAATCAATTGTACTCTAAGATCCTGACATTGATAACGCCTGGAAAACCTAAAAATATGTAAGGCTTAAATTGAGGTTCCATAGCTTTGCATTTCTTATTTAGTATATGTGCCATAGCTGGGGAACTAAAAAAACTAAAGTGCTCAATTGCAGGTTTCCTTCCATGTCAAGATTTAAAAGGAGTTATGCCTTTAAAATCTTTGTGGAAAACCTTATTTTGAATATAAAACCCATAATTAATGGATTTGGCCTAAAATTGAGGTACCAAGGACTTAGATTGAATCATACAGCTAGTCATTTCCTTTAAGGATCTATTTTCATGTTTATTAACTCCATTCTATGAAGGACTGTAAGTAAATGTCTACTAAAAATTAATCCCTTGTGTGGTGAAAAATTGCTTAAATTTGTTATTGGCATATTCACCTCCATTATAAGTTTGAGTAACTTTGATGGATTTCTCAGATTGTGTCTCAATAAGTGCCTTAAAGTCTTGAAAAAATTAAAACACTTTAGACTTTTGTCTAAGGAAGGAGACCCATGTGTATCTTGAGAAATCATCAATAAAAGTGAGAATGTATTTAGCCCTTATAAAAAATAGACTAAGAAAAGGATTGTATACATCATTGTGTACTAACTCCAATACTTGTGAATCCCTCAAATCTTTGCCTTTGTCATTTCATTTTTGGGATGCTTTCCAAGTGAGCAACCCTCAAAAATTCCATTAAAGAAATAAACTTGAGTTAATCATATGACCATGTCATTCTTGTTGAGTTATTCTAGATAGTGGTAGTTGAGGTGGCCAAACCGCTCATGTCAAAGTTTTTTAACTCCATCTGAATGAGTAAGTAATGCAATCAAAAAATAATTAGGTGTAAAATGTGAGAAGGTATATAACTTATCTTGGTGATCTTCCCTACCCACTGCCACTAAGAATCATTATGCAACTCTCTGATTATGATTAAATCTAGTGAAAACTCTACCTATGTGCCCTTAATGATATGATTGATTTGGTACATGTTATCACTTGGATTTCCACCCCCTGAGGAGATGTCTTAGCTCTCCTCATCCAAGTGGCAAAATGGAAACATCTCAAAAGTTATGGGTAACTGATTTAATAGTTTTGGGAATATTAGAGTCCTATTCCTAATTTAATTAAGGGTTTGAGTTAATTAAATTAGTAAATAATATTAAAATAATTAAGATACTAGTTTGAATAATTTAATTGTAATTTGAACCTTTCTAAAAATATTAATAAATGTGGATAAATAAGACAGCTAGAAATAGACTGAGATGACTGAGATAGGGTCTAAAATTTGTTGTACATGACTGAGACAGTGTCACAAATCAAGATCTATATTTTTTTTTATGAAAGGATAGGAACACCAAAATAGGACACCCTGGGGTTTAGTGCTATAGTATTCTTTTTTTCAATGTTATCTAGGAGATATGAGCTTTTTAGGTTTTTTTTGCTATCTCTATGTGAGCCTGCCTATGAAATTTTAGATGTTGGATGTCTATGAAACTCCTTATAGAGCTGATTTAGTCTTCAAACCATAGACTCCATGATGCTTTGACAAATTTTGAGAAAGAGAGGGGGGTTAGTGTGTGTAAAGTGTACTAATTATGTATCCACACCCCTTGTGTGGGTATGCTTCCTACATACCAATACTCTGAAGAGGGATCAAGCCATATGTAGTTCTTCCACTTGATGTGCTTTATACAATTATGTGTATAAAGATGCAAAATGCTAAAATTGGGTGTGCTTGAGGTGGCTAGGGACTGATGTAAGGTTTTGAATAAGCTTGTAGTTATATTTGATGGTTGTATGTAGAGAATAGGGAAATATGCCTAAGTAGTCTTGATTGTATTCTTGCTTGCTTTGTGATATTTACCAACACCTTCAAAATGAACTTTGAATGGAATTTTATAGAGATCTATTGGTCATGGGTCAAAATTATTTGCATTAGGATGACAATAATAAGGGTAAGAACTAGAAATAAATGACCGTTGGAGCTAAAAATGCACTTGGATAGGAGCACCAAAAATGGACACACTAAGTTTCGATGCTATAGTCCAAGTTGAATGCTATTATCCTAAGGGTACAAGACTTAGGGGGATGGATTTGTCATGGGAAAATTTTCCTGGAAGAATTGGAATCACTATCTAGAAGGTTAAGGATTATCGAGAATCACTGAAAATGTGCTTAGGAGGGTCATGAGAGCAAGCAAGAGGGACCTATGGATTGGGTGTCATAAGCCATACTCAAGTTACCAATTTGCACATTTTATATGACTAAATTCCCCCCCCTTTATTCTAATGATGCATCAAAGTGAAATATTAGGATAAAATAAAAATAGAAAGCGTAACTGAACTTACCTATAAGGGTGAAGCCCATGAAGCTATGTGATGTTGGGTGTGTAGAGAGCACATTATGAAATGTAAATCTACAAGAGAAAATAAATAGTAGATCATTTCTTACTAGATACACTATATCTAAAATAATAACATATAAATTTAAGTAAGAGAGAGAGGAAGAGAAAGGAATAAATACACCTCATTGAGTACATGAACCAATATAAAACCTATTGCAATGTTGAGTAATGTTGGGTATGTGTTGTACCAAGAGTAATATCATAAACAGAGCTGAGTGCTCAATTCCTAAAGAATGTGAAGGTTGGCCCTTTGGCTCCATCATCACCCACTAAGTGAAGCTAGGTGATCATGTGTGTGTTAATCAATATTTAGACTGTGTATCCAATCCCTCTGAGTAGGTGGCTCAAGAATATAAAATCTATCTTGAACTTTGGCTCCATCATTTTCCCATGAAATGAAGCTATAAATTGATACTAGTATGAAGTGTGTGTCATATGAGATGGATCCTAAAGCCTATGAATGTATTGTAATCTGATAATGTGGCATGGATAGCTGAATGTGTGCTGAAAACTTTGCCAATCTTGGCCAACTCAAAAAAAAGGTGAAGATTAGACTTGTATGAAAGCCACTTTGAAACTAGGAAATAGGGTTATGTGGAAGCCACTCAAAAATATGGAGGTTAGGCTCGTATGAAATCCACTTCAAAATGATGCCAACAACCTATAGATGGAATAAGGCATGTAACTACTGAGAATACTTGGGTAATGTGTTAAACTCAAAAATAAAAGAAGTCAAATTTGTCACACATATTGCCCCAATCATTGGTGTCTAAAACATGGATTTTGATCTAGAATTTATACCAATTGCCTAATCTAAAGCTGGAATTTGGAGTCACCATGTCACACACGATGCCTCCTATATCTAGATTCTCTGAGAAAAACTATACTAAAACTACTGAATCTAAATTGGTCTATATGTGCAAATTTGTAGTTGAGCTTACCTTTCTGCATATTTCTAAAAAATTTGGTGTTTTTCTATTTAGATAAGAGCACCAAAATTGGACACCCTACTATCAAGTGTTTTAGTCCAATCTTGGAAATATTATTCTAAGCTAATTCTTATGATTATTCTATGATTATCACTATTTGCTTGGTTTGTTATACCTGGTTTGAAGTATAGTTGTTCTAGGTGTTCTAAAAGCTAATTTTTTATCAGTAAGAGCTTTGATCTTTGTGATAAAACCCCTATTTGTTTCCCCATATTTTGAGGGTAAAAATTAAGAGCCTGTAATGACTTCCCTCAAAAGGAAGATCCTTACAATTATGTTATGTTGTGAAATACATGATATAGCAATGATAATCAAAATTATGTCTCAAGATATAGCATAGTTTGTATTGGAGATTATTATATCAATAGGGGTATGCTAGATAGATATAACAATGTAATATTATGTACAATGTACTGAATTGGAAGTGAAATTATAGTTAGTTTCTATTTGTTAGTTGAAAGTTGTCAAGGAGGGATGAATCATGATGTCCATCATGACATGTAAGAAATCAAGATAACACATAATGTAGATCATGGCATTGTAAAAAATTGAGAAGCAAACAAACAAAAATCACATAAGGCAAAAATCAAGAAGCATACAAGAGTGGTCAAGGGGCCAAGTAAGTAAGGGACATGGGCACATGTCACTCAAAATGGAAATCAAGCATACAAAGCATGTTCAAATGCCACATACACATACAATTGAAACAAGCAAGGTTAGCATGAAATCCATAATCATATATAAGAGTACAGGTAAAGGACATTGGAAAATGTCCTAAGGCACACACAAGAATAAAATCAAAGGACATTGGTAAACATCCTAAGGCATACACAAGAATAGAAGCAAAGGACATTGGCAAATGTCCTAAGGTACATATAGGAGACAAAATAGTAACTAATAAATGTAATCACATCTAGCTATGCAAAGTAAGAAAGGAAAGCATTTAAATACTAAAAATACAATCACATCTAACTAATTAAATCAAGAAGTGAAAGTGTGCAAGACATGTAGTACAAGACTAGGTATATGCTAAGAAATACACAAGTGTTATATACTAGTGAGTGTCGATAGAGTAATTTGTGTAAGCTAGTAAGTAATGTACATTAACATGATAACTAGATTATGTGGTATAAAAATGACATAACCTGGATGATGTAGCCATGTATAAGATGCCCCCAGTGGGTAGATATATCGATATGTGTCTCAAATGTAAAATTAGTATGCCAGTAATCAAGGATCTAAAAGTCATTGCACACACTCAAAGAAGATCAAGTGAAGCATGGTAATGTAGATAAATCAACAAACAATATCATAGAACAACAGAATGTAAGCCTAGCATGGTAGTAGAAATGTAAATCATAAAAAATGCTTACAATTAAAATATTTTTGTGTTTTTAAATTATTTGAATGTTTTTGTATTTTGACATGTTATATTGTTTTTGGTATTTTGACATATTAAAATGTTTTTGGATTTTTTATAGATAGGTTATGTACAATCAATCATGAAAATACTATATACAAAAAATCTAAGAAACTATGTACAAGTAAGCAAAAAGAAACTATGTACAAGTAAGACTGAGAAGAAATGATACTAATTGATGAGTCTCATGGGAGACTCCCTATCATGGTGTCACGTATCAAGGAGAGGGATCATGTGTGATCATGAAGCATGATGGAAGGGTTGAGATTATGGCTCCAAAAATTATGTATGTTGTAAATGCTCTGAAATCTCTATAGGAGAAACCAACTATGGGTTCCCCCTATAACACTAAGAAGTGGATGCAATTGTAGGGCTCTTAAGGACCCATCTGGTAGTAGGAGAACCTTTTTGAATATATGTTTTATGTGTAGATACATGAGAACAAATGATACTACCCTGAGTGTAAATATTATAGCTGGTAACTCTATAGAGTTATGAAATTATGATTGATCTAAAAGAGTCCTCTATGGAAGTGTATAAATTATTTGTGTTGGTGATGAAGGCTTTGATTGTGTCTGAATATAAATTGAAGGAAGAATTGAAATTAGTGGATAAACTAAAACTAGTGGTGGAACTAAAACTAATGACTACAAAATAGTAGATGGCTCTAAAGTGGGGAGTGTTAATTCATATGGAACTCCACCAACTGTAAAAACCTAATTAGTGTGAATGAATTTCATGCATCTATAAATTGTAGAAGGTACTACTCAAAGTTTTTGAATCCATGGTCGACCAAGTAACAGATCAAAAACTCCTACACTAGAAACAATAGTAAATAGTATGGCCACATGTGTTGGACCAACTTGTAGAAGAAGTAAAATCTCATCTAATTAACTCTGTATATGCCCATTGAATCCATTGATAACTATGTTTGTTGGGGTAATATCTTGCTTTGAATATCCTAAATCTTGTAGTAATGTCATAGTGAGCATGTTCATGTTGGATCCATTATCTATGAGAACACTATGAGTAGGATGATTATGAATGTAAGCTCTGATAAAGAGTGCATGATAATCTGAATCATCATCAATTCTCTCTTGATCTAAAAAGGAGATCAAAGGTCTAGCTGGAACTCTAGAATTGTACACACCAATCATATTTCTCAAAGGATGTGTCTCAACTAAAGGTGTCTGATATATAGCTAGTGGAGGATGTGCATGATATGCATGATTAACACCTAATGTATCCCTTGTCTCTTATTTAAAATGTTATGGAAAAATATCTGAAAATATTTTCAAAACTTTATCTTATGCTTGCTTTATCTGAGGAGGATCAATTGGAGTGCCAAGATCAATAACATTCCCATCTATCAAGTCTTGTATCTTATGTTTCAAATGGATACATCTATTTTTATGTGGCCTAGTGCCCTGTGAAAGTCACAAAATGTATTATGATCATATCCCTATGGAAGAGGATTTGTTGGATCAACTTCTCGAATAGGAGGGAGAGATATGATATTACATTCCAAAATCTACTATAAAACTCTAGCTGGAGAAATTGATAGATTGGTAAAGGTTCATCTAAGAAGTGATGATAAAACCACTCATTGAGGGGGTTTTAAAGCCCCATTAACTGTAGGTTGATTATGAATCTTGTTATCATTGACCTTTACTTTGTATGGGACTTTGTTGTTAATCTTCTTTATTGTTTTTGATATGCTCATGTACTTGAGTTTACCCATTTAAATTAGTTTTAATTCCCTTTCCTTTAGTGTATGAAATAACTCAGTGAAGGAAGAGAATCTTTTGAACATTATTAATTCATACAAGGCTGGTAGAAGACTTTATTTGAAAAGATCTTGTAACTCTTGATCGACCATGGGGCTAGTCATCTTAGCCAAGATAGTCTTATATCGAAGAACATAATATGTGAGATGCTCATTTGAATTTTGTTTTTATTATGCAACTTGGGCATAGGAAATCTCATCACCAATGTTATTGTTGAAATGAGTTAGAAACATGTTAGTTCAAGGATTGAATGCATTGACTGACTGATTTGGTATACTATAGAACCATTAGAAAGCATAATATTCTAGACTCCATGGAAATAGCTTGGTTAGTAGTCATTAATTTGGCCCATAATCCAATCATGTTGCATGAAAATATCTCAAATGTGTCTCTAGATTACCCTTGCCATCATATAGAGTGATTTTGGATTGAACAAAACCTTATGGCAAGGGTGTGGAAGCAATATGATGTGTCAATAGTGTATGCAATAGAGCAAAAGAATCCAAGGCCTATGTAGGTCTAAAAGAACCTTGTTCAAGATGTAGCACCTTGTATTAAAAAGACTTTATCTCTTACATAAGGGCTGCCACATCAAGACACAAAGATGTACTAGATGTAGCTGGTGGTGGCATAGAGGTAGGTTGGGCTTCTATAAGGGGTTGTTGAGACATAGTTATCTCTATAGTGTCATGTGTAATTGGTTGCTCTGTGGTTTGAGAAGATTGACCATTTTTCACTTTTTGTTGTTCCTCTTGTAGTATTTTAATCATGTCATATTGCATGTCAGAGTGTTTATTAAAGAGTTTTTGAAGTTCCCTTTTATCAGCTTCATCATAACTGGTGTATTGGATCATTATTAAAGTAGGAAAACAAATTGAAATTTGATTGAATTTTTTACAATAAGTTTTAATAAGTAAATTTCTATAGAAGGAAAGTATTGAATATAGGAAATGTAAAGTCCTAAAAATAGTAAACTAGAAAATGTATAAAAATGATACGTAACTCACAACCATGTAAGGTGATACCTCAAAAGTAATGGGACCTAGTAAGTTCAACTAGGGTTTTAAAAAATGATTTATTTTAAAATTACTATGGAATTTTTAAAAATTAAAGTGAATATTTAATTTAAATATGTAGGTAAAAAATCATAAATTTATTTAAAAAGTAGTGATTTGAAAGGACCTAGTGTATGCGACTAGGGTTTGGAAGAAAATAAAAAAAATTAAATTACTATGAAATTTTTAAAAATTAAATTGAATTTATGATTTAAATAGGCAAGTTAAAAATCATAAAAATTTTGGAAAATCTTGATTTGAAAGGACCTAGTGTATGCAACTAGGGTTTGGAAGAAAAATATTTTTTGTTTTTAAATTTTATGAAATTTTTAAAATTTGATGTGAATTTCTAGTTTAAGTAAGCATGTAAAAAATTAGAAAATTATTGAAAAAAATAGAAAGGAATTTACCCTAGGGTTTTTATGTGTAGACGAAGTAAGTTAGGTTCACTAAATGATTTAATAGTTTTGAGATTATTATAGTCATATTCCTAAATTAGTTAGAGGTCTAATTTAATTAAATCATTAAATAATATTACAATAGTTAACCTACCAATTTTTATAATTTAAGTATAATTTAAACCTTTATAAAAATAGTAATAAATGTGGAGAAAATAAGACTTAGCTGAAAATAGACTGAGACAGTTGAGACAGGGTCTAAAATTTATTGTGCATGACTAGGATAGTATCACAAATTAGGAACTAGCTTTCATTTTATGAAAGGATAGGCATGCTAAAATAAGACACCCTGGGACCCAGTGATAAATCCTCTTATACCACTATTATCCAAGAGACTTGAGATTTATGGGTTTTGTTCATTATCTCTATATGAGCTTGTCTATGAAATTTTGGATGTTGGATGTCTATGAAACTCCTTGTCGAGCTGATTTAGTCTTCAAACCCTAGACTCCATGATGTTATGACAAACTTTAAGATAGAGGGGGGGTTAGTGTGTGTAAGATGCACTGAACATGTATCCACACCCCTTGTGTAGGCATGCTGCCTACATACCAATACTCTGAAGAGAGATCAAGTGATATGCAGTTCTCACACTTGATGTGCTTTGTGCAATTGTGTGTATGAAGATGCAAAATACTAAAATTAGGTGTGCTTGAGGTGGCTAGGGAGGTAAAGGTTTGAATAAGATTGTATTTATATTGGTTGGTTGTATTTAGAGAATAGGGAAATATGCCTAAGTAGCCTTGATTGTATTCTTACTTGCCTTGTGATATTCTCCAACCCCTTCTAAATGAACTTTGAATGGGATTTTATAGAGATCTATTGGTCATGGGTTGAATGTATTCATGTTAGGCTGATAAAAAGAAGGGTAGGAACCAAAAGAAAATAATTATTGGAGCTAAAATTGCACTTAGATGGGAGTGCCATAAATGGACATCCTAGAGTCCAGTGATATATTCCAAGTTGGGTGCTCTTGTCCTAAGGGTATGGGACCTAGGAGGATGGATTTGTCATGGGAAAAGCTACCTAGAAGAAGTGGAATCATGTCTAGAAGGCTACGGATGATTGGGAATCAATGAAAAAGTGCCTAAGAGGGTCATGAGAAAAATAAAGAGGGACCTATGGGTTGGGTGTCATAATCCACACTCCAGATACCAATTTTCACATTTTATATGACCATAGTAACCAATAGGTGACATGAATCTCTAGAAGGGCTAGTTCCCTTTATGCACTCTTTGAACACTTCTTTACTTATCAACTTTGCATGAAAAGGGTTAAGAAAAAAACTAAAATTATAAAATTTGATGCACCAATAATGAGATTCCTCATATTTAATAAACTTATACTAATTAGAACAAATCAAAGCTTATTTCACACATGACTCACAACTCAAGATAGATTGTTACATCAATGCTTCATATGCTAGGTTCAAGAGGTATATTGATGCGTAGGAGGGATAATAATAATATTTTTGAGGATACAATCATAAACCACTTCTAAAAAATTTATACACTAAGAAATAACACTAACAAAGACCTGTAATAATTAATCTTCTACACACTTGGTGAACAATCAAGGACAACATGCTAGAAAAGACTATCTTCTACTAGACAAGATCAACAAGATTGCAATAATACTCAATTATACAACATGTAAGTAGGAAAATTCAATTTATTATTACTTAAAGATACATTCAAATATAAAAATGGCCAGTTTTTCACCATTAACCAACGAAGGCTACTCCAAAGAGATAAAAAAGTCACTACTTATAGAATTTATGAGAGAAGTGAGAAAAGAGGAGTCCAAAGGTCACTTGAACACTTGTCATGCTAAGAGGAGGGGTTACATATGTGTAATAATTAAGTAGGAGATATACCATGCAAGGTATGATAGGACAAATGGTTCTCCAAACTATGCAACTCATAAAATGTGGCATGAAACTCCTTATTTTGCACAAGAACATTGTCTTCATCATTCCCCTTTTTTGGAATGTCCCAAAACTAACTATGGGTAGATATAATAATTTAAATTAGAGTGAGGGGTTATTTACATGTTTATCCATGCATTAGTTTCATTCTTAATCATCTATATTCTTCTAAAAGTGAGCCATCACTACTTGCAGTCAAATAATCTCCTCTTTTAGTCACCCCTTACACTTAGCATGAAAAAAATCTTTAGCTTTCCATTAAAATCCATGAAATGGAGTGGATGACACTTTTAAATACCCTTTATGGCCTTATATTTATCAATTACACCTTAAGTAGGATCCCACTTGAAGTTTTCACACTTCTCACCATCTTGATCACTTTTCAAGTCTTGATTGGCTGAGATGAAGCTACTTGTAAACACACTTAGGATTTTTTATGAATCATGAAATGAACATGGGGAGTTATACCAAGTCCCAATCCATTTATTAAATTCAATTACATCTCTTGAAACCTACATAACACATAAAAAAATCAAATAAAGTAATTATGTACTTTGTACGTATAGGTAGGGTAGCATAAAAGTTGTTGAAGAGGATCCCTAAAGAGTCTTATAAAATCTCCATCCACTTTCATGGTCATTTTGGTCCATTATGATATCTCTCAATCCTCATTTTCTCAATCAGGTTATTTTTAAAGGTTTGTAAGGGTTTTAGGTCCTTTACGCTCTTAAAATTCATTCATAAATATAGGTCATTATAACTACAAAAAAAATCCACAATAATGATGTTCAGGACCCCTATCAACCTATCCAAACTTATTTTATATCCATGCATAACCTCAAATAAAATGTAAGCATCTAAAATTACCCTATCGAGCTTTGACCTTCATTTTACATACCCCTGAGTTATTTCTAAGCTCAAAAATGAATTACTTATGCTTTCTCTAAAATTTGGAAGCTTTAACACATCTTTCATGACCATATAAACATGATCTAATATATTATAATTCCCACATAAGGCTATAAATAACATTGACCTCCCATTTGGTCTTTAGACTTAAACCCTACCTAACAGACCTGACTATGACCTTGCCGGTCTAGACCACCCTATTGGGATTAATCCTTTTATGAAAGGTTCCTTATGATTTTCTAGATGTCATTCAACTTATCACACCATTTTTCAATTTTCAATCAGCTCCTAGTTCACCCTTATCACCTTCCTTCTTCAAAACCTACTAGTTTGTGCATAAAGGGAGTGCCCTCTCTCTGAGACAAAACAGAGGGCACTTCCCTTATTTGTCTAGATAAAATTAATGTTTTAAGGGATTCTAAAAATTATATATAAGCTCTCTAAAATATTTTGTCCCTTTATTAGGTATCTATACCCCTCAAATTCATTAAATCTTAAGACATACATGTGGAGTAGTTGACTATCTACAGGGTTTGGGATATAGACTATGGAGTACTTTGCATAACATTTTCTCTAAATGATTTCTATTGTATGAGGGTGTATAAATTATATCACAAACTTAATTTTTTCCAAGCCAATTCATTACCCCAATATTTTGAGCTTCTTTATAATCCTTACTTAGTCAAGACTGAGTGCCATTTTCTAACTGTATTTCTTATTTTGGAAGGCACCTATAGGTAGTCATGTATGTATAAGCTTGAGAATAATTCCATAGGACCTTATCAAAGTTTAATATGGTTATTAAATGTATATTTTAACTCATACACACCATGTTTTATCATGTCACCCTTTAGAATGTATCTTACTATCTCATTGATGTGTCACAGTCAGCTACAATTGACTGTGTTATGGCAACATGGGTCCTATAGGTGTTAGATGGCCTTAAAAACTATGTCATATGTATTTAGATAACCTTTGGAAACCTTTAATGAACCTTTCATATCAATATGTTCATGTCTATATGCTTATTATTCACCAAGTTCATTTTAATATCTTTATGAGCACCTACAGGTAGGTTGTAGCTAGCCTTTTTCTAGGACACTATACACATGTAGAAGAATATCTGACCATAACTTGCACTTCAGGCCTATTTCAAGTTATTAATGTGATTTTAAAACTTTTTATGACTCTTCAAACATGAAAATATACTTTTCATTTCCAAATTTATAATTAGAGTCCCTTTGAGGTCAAAAACATATAGATGATACTAACTGAGTTTAGTGCATAAAAGTGCAAATTTGGGCTTCTCTAGCAAGAAACCCAAATGACCAAATCATTTCATTATTTTTGAAAGTTGGAATCCTATATGGAGGTAACAAGTTATGATTATTAATATATCCCAACCTTGTTATATGACTTTGAAAAAATGGCTCAGACCTTTGTTTTCACCTTTTAGGGAAAATGTCCATGCACTCAGTCATCTTACAAAGATACAACTTTCTATGCATGTTTACTATTCAATCATCTTAAACATGTCTGCCATGAACTTTAACTCACACTTATGACTTCAATAATATTTTATCCTTTCCAATTTCTTCCATTGAGTATTCTCAATTCTTTGTTAACACCACCCGTATGTGGACATTATCATGTGTTCAAGAAGTGAGTACAAATTTGGATAGTATGCAAGATATTTTTGATTGTGATCAATTCTAGGCCCTCACCAAGTTTTAAAATGAATTATTATCACTCTAAAATATTGAAACACTTATCAAATCTCCCATCCCATCATGACATCATTTTGAGATACATGTAGGTGCATCTTGAGTTGTATGCAGGCAGTGAGTAGAATTAAAGCAATATGCATAGTGAATGGTCTCATAAACAAACCTAAGATTATTATAAATTATTAAAATGGAAAAAATTCAAAACCTCTATTCCAATGTGACATCCTTCTTACATAGTTATAGATCAAGCAGTGGTAGCTAGTGACTGGTTTGTATGGTGCATGAACTTGCAACCAATATTACATCTTATTCAAACATTTAAATGGATTATATTCATATCCTCATGACTTGAAAAATTTTACATACCTTCATTACAACTCTATGAGTATGCTATACAAGCTTCATACACATGACTTCAAGTGAAATTAAATAGAGAGTTGACTGTGAGTATGACAAGGCTGAATGTTTGATCAAGGGATGATATTATGAGAAAAAACATGGAAGGGAGGTGATAATTATGTAATTTATACATGGGAAACATCATATCCCATTCACATTAAACCCTTTTAGAGAACCAAGCATTCTGCAAATAAGGAAGCTTGATTGAGACCTCACATGGTGGCACCTTCATGCAACATGATATAATATGCCTATTAAATGCCTTGAAACATGAAAACAAGAATTTAAAACATTATATGAGGGATTAAACATCATATGGAATTAATTTTAGTAATTTTATTATATGAAACTGTCCATACATGAGCAAAACCTATAGGGTATGGGAAATAGTGAGCAGAAAAACATAGTCAACTTGTTAGAGATGATCCATAAAGCATAGTTGACCAATCCTTAAAATATTGTTCTTAAAATTTATCTTTTTTATTTTACTATCACCTCCCAAAGGTGTTTGACCTAGAATTTCTTTAGTTAGCCCTACCAAGCATAAACCTATTAATTGATTTTGTGTGTCTAAAAGGGCGAAGAAGGAGTAGAATAGTTTTGGAAATTTTTTATCACTTAAAAATAATATCAATCATTTATATTATTATTAATAATATTAATAATCATCTCACAACCTTCTCCCATGTGTCACACTCTCTTATGGGTCATACAAGTGCCAAACTCATCCTTTTTCAATTGATTTCTTGATCTTTAGTTAGATAACCTTCAAGTTTTAGATGGGACTAAAATTCCTAATAATAAATTTTACATATTGAACATTTTAAGGAAAACTAAGATGCTTTAAAACCTTGAAAACCATGTCACTTTCATATATGACCCTTAAATGAATACGAAGTGACTCAAAATGACACATAAACTACTTAGACCATGATCAAGGCTAAAGTGGCATTAAAATACATCAAATAAACTATAACACACCACACAAAAAAATATTAGACCCTTATAAACATCTAAATATTAATTTTTTACCTATAGGGGGACCAATTTTACCTATAGGGTCAAATTTGGTTAACAAAATGACGACTCATATGGGTAGTATGTCTGCTATACTAAAGATCGGTAGCCTTATCTTATCCATCAGACAAGGGAGTCAATGAATTCTTGAAGATAACTAGTAATTAATTTCCTAAAACACACATAAAACAACCATACCACACCAAACAACACAAAACAAAACAAGACACCAACAAGACTCACACATGTGCATAAGCACTTAGGGAAAACAAGAAAAATAGCAGCTATGTACAAAGAGAGAGGACATTAGTAGCAATGTTTAAGATATATCCCATTGAATAACATATGAATCTCCTCTCCATCCAACTTTGAGAGTTGGAAATCATTGTGTTTCTTAAATTGAGTGATGACATAAGGGCCACTCCATAAAGCATCAAATTTTGTGTGTTTTCTTGGCTTAGCCCTATCTTCATCCAACTTTATAACAATGTCTCTTTCTTGGAATATTCTTGGCATGTATTTCTTATCAAAATATCTCTTTATTTGATCTTGGTAAGCTCTCATAGTGTACACATTTTGATCCCTTGTTTATTCAAGCTCCATCAACTCACATAATCTGACCTCCATACTTTCATTTTCCATCAGCACCAGCTAGTAAGTGAGATCTAAATCTAGTTATTTAAGTGAAATAGGCAATGTAGCTTCTCTTCCATAAACAAGTGTATATCGTGAGTTTTTAATGGCTCTTTTTTGGGTGATTCTATTAGCCCAAAGAGTTGTCTTCAATTTAGAATTCCAAGTTCTTTGGTTATCCTCCATTGTTCTCTTGATAATATTAATTAGATTCTTATTATTGGACTCAACTATTCCATTTTATTTTGGATAATAGTTGGAATAAGTACTAAGATAAATACTATGTTTCAAAACACAATCACTTGTTTTATTTCCAAGGAATGCCAATGCATTATCTAAAATGATTATTGAAGGAGCCTCAAATATTGTCATTATGCTTTCATATAAGTCTAAAACTAAACTTTCATTTTCTTCCTTGAGATCTATGGCCTCCACCCATCTTGTAAATTAATCTCTAGTAGCTAACACCCACTTGTGACCAGCACTAGAAGGTGGGTTGATTAAGCCTATGAAATATAGACCCCATTGTATAAAAAGTTGGTCTACTTGTATTGGATGAAGAGGTAAAGCTGACAGCTTTTGCTTTCCATCAAATAGATCACATTTTTAAATATTTCCTTACCCAAGCATGAGTATCTTTAAACAAACTAGGCCAAAAATAACCAGCTCTCATAATCTTGGCAGTTGTGGTCCTTGGAGCAAAGTGACCACCTACTGGTCCATCATAAAACTCAAACAATATCTTCTCAACCCGATATAATTCAACACATATCAATATTACACCTAATAAATTTTTCCTAAACAATAATCCATCAACAAGTACATAATGAATAGATTCTAATTTGAAGTACCTTATTTTGGCTCTATCTAGGCCTTATGGGCATTCACCGGTTTGAAAAAAATTGATCATTTCTTGCATCCAACTCCTCATTGGTGAGGATGTAGTTGTCATAGGATCATATTTAATGGTTAAAATAGCTTCTTTTTATTCCTTTAAATCTGAAGCAATATGTTCACATAATCCCTTTGCTTTTACTAGCTTGGTTGTCTTGATTTCCACATCATATTCCATTACTTTTGTAATCCAACCAACTCTTTTTTCATTCAAATATCTACTCAAAATTAAGTCTTTCACATTAATATGAGGTACCAATATATGAATCTTATTGTTAGATAACATGTTCCTAAACTTATTTAGGCTTCTAATAGCTAAAAGTACTTGCTTCTCTATACAAGTATACCTTACCTCATAGCCTTCCAATCCTTGATTAAAAAAAGCAAGAGGCTGCTCTAATTTTTTTTAATTTGATTGAGTGAGCATGGTAGATATTAATTCTTAATTTCAAAAAGTATACAATTATAAATCCTTTAAAAAATCAGGACTTCCAAGAGTTGGAGCTTGAGCAATAGCTTGCTTGACATCTTCAAAACTCTCTTTCCTTCTCCTTTTCCAAGTAAACAGTTCATCTTTCCTTAGCATAGAGGTTATAGGATTGACTAAATTAGAAAAATCAGGAATAAACTTCCTTATGAAATTTATTTTTTCAAATAATCTTTGCAAACATTTATTGTGTTTGGGTAAATTCAATGCCAAGATTACACTCGCCCTTTTAATATATATTGATATAGTTTTATTTGAAACAATGTGTCCCAAAAGTTTGCCTTCATGAATAGAAAAAACACACTTATTTGGATTAACATATATTCCAAACTCTCTATATTTCTCAAAAATATTCCCAAAATGATTCAAATGATCCTTTACATCCTTGGAGAAGATCGTGATATCATCAATATACACTAGCACTATATCATTTATTAGGCCTTGAAATCTCATATCCATTACATGTTGGAAGGTTTCCCCAGTATTAGACAAACCAAAATGCATTTTCATATAAGTATATGTGCCCCATTTAGTGGTAAAGGTTGTTTTGTATTGATCTCCTTCCTTTACCAATATCTGATTATACCTTGAATATCCATCAAGGAGTGAGAAAATTTCACTACCTGTCACAACTTGCAAAATTTTCTCCATGGAAGGAAGAGGATAATGGTCCTTCAAAGAAAATTTATTCAAATATCTTAAGTCAGCACATAACCTGATCTCCCCATTCTTCTTCATTATGAAGACTAAGTTTGCCAACCAAGATGAATTCTTAATAGGAAAAAAGATTTTAGACTCAATCAACTTTGTAAGCTCCTTTCTCATAAGAGGCTCAATATTAAGATTGATTGGCCTTTGATTTTTCTTAATAGGCTTAGAATTATCATCTAACTCTATGGTATATTGAGCTATATTTGGATCAAAACATTTTAAATCACTATATTCCCATGCAAAGATATCAGAAAATTCTTTGCATAATTCAATGAAAGCATACCTTTCTTCTCTAGTACACACCTTCCCAAGAGAAAGCAACTTATCTTTGAATATTTGTACTCTCTCATATTTTTATTTTTTATTATACATGCTTAACATTTCCTTATTTAACTGATCATCATCATTAAAAATACTTTCAAGTGTGACTAAGCCCTTAAGGACCTTGTTTGTCTTCAATTTTATAATCTACCCTCCATATTGTTGTTGTAGTTTGGACTAGTTTTTTGAGGAAAACTCGACATCTTCTTGTATAAAAAAAGATATTTGTTGGTAACTATCAAATAATTGTCAATTAGTGAATTTATTAGGTATAGAGGGCCTTATAATCACTTTGATATGAGGTTGGTTCTTGTCATCTCTTATCTCCTTTGGAACATCAAACTGAGCTCCAATGGCTGCTAACCTATCAACATGTTTGTTATCTTCTGTTGGTATATATTGAATTTTGAAATATTGGAAATATTCTAAAATATCCCACACTCTATGCTTATAGGATTTAATCAAAGAGTTCTTAGTCATATTTTGACCTCTCACTTGATTCACAATCAACTCACTATCACCATAAACTTGTAACTCCTTCACACCTCTTTTTCGAGCCCACTCAAGGCCATGAATGAGTGCCTCATATTTTTATACATTATAATTACAACTAAAGTTAAATATAAAAGTAGAGTAATACCTTTCCTTGGATGGAGATACTAACATTGCCCCACCACTTGATCCAACCTTACTTCTTGATCCATCAAAAAAGAGTTGCCATAAACCATCCATAGTCTCATTTGGCTTCACCAAATTTGGCATGAAAGAGTCTTCTTCATGAAGACAACACACTCCAAAACAATCATCTTCTATGAATATATAAGGATCATGTTCATAGTATTCATCTCCCCATTCATCTAGATGTATATCAAAAACTACTTCAAGAGAAGAAGTTGGAGATTGATCCATGTGAATCTCTTCCTCATCAAGAATAGTATAATTGACATTTAAAACCTTAGGAATATAGGGATCTAAATGATTATGATGACGAGGTTATGATTCAATCTTTACTTTGGTACCATACCTTGTTTTAAAAATCATGTATGACCAGTTTATTGCCAAGTATCCACCTATCTTGACTGTAAACTCTCTTGACAAACAAAGATCAAAGTATGGGGATAAATCTACAACAACCACATCATGAGAGATGGAGAAATTATAACAAGCATGTAAATTCAAATTCATATTATTCACTACTCCCAAGGTCTTTGTTGGTGATCCATCTAATTGTAGGACTCCTTTAGCCATTGGTTCACACTTGAGGCCTAGTTTATTTGCTATTGACTTAGGCATGACTAAGGTACTAGCCCCACTATCTATGATACAAATGTGAACTAAAAAATCACCAATGATTAATGATAGATAAAAATGAGGAGTGTTATTATTTTTCTTTACTTATCCATCAATGGGATGAGTTCCATTCACCAAAACAACATTTTTTGTCCTTGTTGATCCAACTGGTTTACTTAGTCCAAGCAATTCCTTTTGGAGAATATCCTTTTATCATGATATTTTTAATGAGTCCCATAATTAAATATTCATGTGTGAATTCTTAATTTTATACATAACATTTATAGAAGGATTGTTCATCTTGATTTGCTCTTCGGAAGCACCAGTACCTTATGGTGTACCATGTGAAGATGGATGTGTAGGAGCTAATCTTAAATTTTAAAATTTCTAATTTTCCTATACCTTAGGAGCTGAGTTAGACCCACCTACCATTTTGGGTGATGGAGGAGTCAAAATAGGTCCTTGATTTATCCCTTGTGCCTCTTCAACAACCCTCTCCTTAGATCTAATGTTAGAGGATACACTAGCATTCACATTATTTGAACTTCCTAACTGATTCATGGCACAAAATTCTTCCTATAAATGGTTTATAAGAGTACAATTAGGTTGTGTTTGTCTATTTTCCATTCCATATTGTATTGGCACCTCAAAATTGGGAACTTGAGGTACTTGACTACCTTGCATTATCACAAATTGACTAGGAATTTCATTGGCATATGCAACTTGGCCTTGATTTTGGTCATAGGAAGGCTACCATGGTTGTTCTTGAACAAGATTATTTTTAATAGGAACAAGATCTCTAGAAAATGATGGGGCATTAGGATTGAAACTTTGGTAAGGTATATCTTGAGTTAGCTGGCCTTGTCCTTGAGCATTACCTTGAAAAGGAGGCCTACTTTCTTGTCCAAATTGATTGTAATTTTGGGTTGTTATCTTTTGAGAGCAACAAAATCATTACTAACACTTTGAAGCAAACTCTTGACTTCATGAATCTCATTGGTAGGGGAAAGCGTAGACTTTTCTTGGCTATTAGGAGAAGGAGACAAGGTAGGTAATGCAATTTGACTATAAGGATGCAAATTAGGAAAGAATGGCATTGGTGGTCTAGGAGAAATCTTTCTTGCTTGAACAAAATAATTCTTAGCATTAATAGTTATTTCATAAGCATCAGTTAGTGTATTCCCACTCATAGATTAGATCATCATGGCTACATCACTATTCAATGCCTTTAGGTAATACAAGAAGGCATAATTTTGAGTGAGTCTCACAAGGGTTGGGATCCTATCTCATGTATTTTTAAATATAGAATTAAAATCTTGCATGAACTCTTGAGGATCCCTCTTGAGAGTAGTCAATTAATCAGCTAGTGACAAATAATCACTCTTCTCTTCAAACCTCTTAGACAATTGATTTTTTAGTTCATCCTATGAAGTATGTGAAGCATGAGGTAGTGTTCAATACCAATCTAATGCTTTCCCTTTTAAATATAATGCCAATATCCTAATGGCTATATTATCTTGATTGATATTATGGATATTTCAAAAAAAATCCATGTTTATAATGTATTCAATGGGAGTAATAGGACTTCTCCACTAAAACATGGAACACTTTTAATGGTTGATCTAGGAATTTGGTCATATTGGGCAATATTCAAAGGAGATGATCCGGTGAAGGCTAAAAAGGTATATTTATAACCATAGTGAAATGTAAATTTTGAGTATTAGGGGTTAAACCCAAAAAGAGCTTTTACTCAATTTTTTAAAAATAAACATCCTTATATAAGGATAAGTATTCGTAAATCTCCACCTCTTGAAAAAATAAAAAGGCAATTGCACAAACTCAAAGGGTATACCTTTAATAGTAGACCTAATGGTCACCTTTGGCATGGAAAATTAGGACTGATCAGCAATAAAAGACCTAAAAACTTAGTGGAGTTTCCAGGTACTAAATATAGATATTTTTGCAACTACAAATATTCTAAGATTAGCACCAATCTTGGACATTATTCTAGGACTTAGAGTCCCATCGAGCATGCCAAAAATTGTTGTCACTTGGATATTTACCCTTTGAGAAGATGTCTCAGCTCTCCTCATCAAGTGGCACAATGGAAACATCTCACAATCTATGGGTTACCAATAGGTGAGATGAATCTCTAGAAGTGTTAATTCCCTTGATGCATTCTGTTGATGTCTTAAAATTGCACTAGATTTTAATCAACAACAATGGAAAGTTTCAAGCTGTGGGATAATGCAGCTTGAAAACAACCTCCAGATTTTAGAGAAGCTAGTCTCTTCTTTTGTATTGGGTGTTTGGGGAAAAGGGATAGGAGACTAAACAAAAACATAAAATGCAGGAATTGAAACCTAACTATGGTGATGCACCTGAGAGTAATCCTAATCCTAACCTGAGCACAGTGAAACTATTATGTGATTATATTACATTTAAGAACAGACAAGTGCATGATCAATGTAAAAGATTGGAATAACAAAAATAGAGGCTCACAATAGGGGAGTCTTTTGCTGAGATACAAGAATTGTCAACAAAGGCATAGTGTTCATTCTTCTTAATAGAATCTTCCAATCACATAAGAGGCGCAAAAGTCACGCACAGTCATGTAAATCTTCAGATTCAAGAAAACAAGACAGAAGCAAATAACATTTTCAATCACCACACTAGAAAATCTACAGTATAGACTACTTTGCAAACAACACAGATAACATCAACAAAGGCATGGAGCTCAAATTTCCTCAATTCATTCAGCCACATAAGGGGCACAGAAACATGCACGATTACATAAACTTTACAACTCAAGAAAATTGAGACAAGAGCAAATGATATTATTGGCCACAAACTTCAGATAATCTAAAACTATGAGAATTCCCCACTCCCCTTAGATTTTACAATTCTTCTTCTTTTATAGCCCCGAATAAGTAAATAAATAATAATAATTTGAACTTTAGTGCATTCAATGCTTTAAAAACCCATGTTGGAGAAGAACGGCTGCCCTTAACTGCGGCATGGCGATTCCTGACTAGTTCCTCTCTTCGCACCTAAATTTCAAATTTCATCACCTATTGGGCCACTCAACTGTCTATTCTACCTCCACTATTAGGAGACAAATATATGGCATCTTCAATGTTTGCAAGCCCCAAAAAAAACTACCCAGTGCACTACTCCATCTACTCGAATTAACTCTCGCTGAATTTCCCTCCATTTTTGTTGTAACAAGTAGACAAGCACTCTATTTTGTTTGTAATGGGAGAGGACCCTTAGCCAATTTATGAAACACTCTCCTTTAGGCATCTAAAAATGACATTTGGCACTCTTCACCAAGTTCATCGAAGACACGTGGCCTTCTCCCTTTCCTTGGCTATGTTATAGATTTATTTGGGACTCATAACAGGCTCTTATGGATGGCAACACCTGGCAGCTTTCGTGGATTTTGAAGTAACACCTGAGGCCCACCACAACCTTTATTTAGTAATGAAACTTGAGGATGATCCCTCAGACATTGACACATGGAAATCTCTGTTGCTCTTAGGAAGATACGTGGCATCTTCTGCTTCTTCATCTAAAGGTATGTGGCACCTTTCACTGCCTTTTGGGGATGGGGTAAAAAGGGACTAGAGAGTGACACTTGGCAGCCTTCGCTGCTCTTAGCACTTAAGCAAAATGAAAGGATGCCTTTATGCATTAAACAAAATCATTGGACCAAAGTCTCTTGAATGACGACACGTGGTGGCTTGCAATTTCTCTAAAAAGGTATTTTAGGGCCTCCGTAACTACCACTTGGCGCTTTCCACCTTCTCTATTGCTTTATGTTGAAAGTCTTTGAATGAAGTGCGGATGCCGATATGAGATGCAGATACTGACACATCGTGCATTCTACTTAACTACTACTGGGTATGTGGCACGGTCTGCGGTTCTCAAAGGTTACAAAAAGGGGACTCAAGGAATGCCAACTGTCGGCTTTGTCTCTCAAAAAGTGACACTTGGCAGCATCTACTTAAACTAATACTCAGGAAAAAATGAGATGAAGGAAACAAGAGGGGGAAAAAGACCTGCTCAGAGGGTGAGACTTGGCAGCATCCACTGCATCTCAACACTTAGGCAAAATGAACCAGCCCTCTGCTTCAAAATTCTGCCACTTCACTCGAAGAACCAAAATTGCTGTGCTCGACTAAAAATAATTGAATATGATGTAGAGTAGTAAATTACTCTACAGTTATTGGTGACCATCAGGGTTGTTGAGCCTGCTCAAAAAGAACTTGACTCCCACTTGATCAAAATTTCAAAATTTACAGCTTCAAAAGAGCTATTTGGAAGATAGACCACTCATGGTCAGATAATCCTTGCTTATTCTGCAACTCATCAAAAGCCAAATCCAAGATAATGAGATCCTTGTGCGAGAAGGTTTGCAAGACTTGGGTAGTGGCTTTTAGCTTGGATTCTAGCAAGAAAATAGGAATTAGAATAGTTTTGACCTCAGAAGTTAGAGAATCATCTCGCAAGCTTTGAAAAATTGTTTAATCCCTTTCCCTGGCTAGCATCAATGGTTGGATTTGGTCCACCATCAGCACCATCCTCACATCCAAAAATGGGGAAGGAAGGCCTAGTTGTACCAGATCTTCAATGTGTTGCCTCATTTTGTTGATGCCTTCATTGATGACATCGAGACAGCTTCTATAGTTGTTGGCTGCGGCATTACGACTGAGCTCCTCATTGACCCATTTCACGGTGGCCATTCTATCACAAATCCCTGCAACTACTAATGTTGCATCCCTTGAGCTGTAGAGCTTCTCTAATAAAGAATGAGAGTCTATGACTCTCCAAGAGATCATGGCCAGAGTGCTCTATACTAAATTTTTGACCATCTTAAACAGCTACTGCGCATGGCGTAGGAAGGTTAAAAGTGGCCTAAGCTAGAGAATCTCTAAAGAGATTCTCTCCCATGCTGACTTGTAGAGTTCATTCACCAGCTGCACCATTTTGACACCTCTTGGCCTATTGGCCAGCTCAATTATTAGTTACACGGTCCGCTGCTGCTCTGCCTGGAGCTGGGCTTGAAAAGTTGCACCCTTGTTTTGTTCTTCCAGCAACCTTTGCTGTGATTGGGTAACTTGTAGTTGGAGTCCTTTGACTCTTCCCTACAATGTTGCATTTTCATGTCTTAGAGTTGTTGCATCCTTGGCAAGTACAAGCTCTGCTTTTAAAGAATCATTTTGGGCCTAAATTACCCGTTGAGTCTGGAGGGAAATAGTATCTTGCAACTATTTATGTAGACTAGCTATCTCACTATCCTTCTGGTTTATTTATTTGGCCAAACTATTGCAGTTTGCCTTTTTCGTGGCCAAGTCAGCCTCCGTCTTTTGTAGTCTCCTTGATATCCTCAAATAATCTTATGTGACCGCAGAAGTGGATTTGATCATGAGCTTGACTCTGTCTTGAGGCCTGAATAGGGACATGTCGATGGCCACTGCATTCATGGTGTAGTCTTCTAGCCACATTTGTTCACTTGGCTTGGCAACGTTGGGCGACAAATGGGTCACCATCAGTTGCTATTGAATGGGGTCAAATTGTGACCTCAAATGTGGCACTATCGATGCTTTATTCTCTTAACTCCACTTCTTCTCCAATTGAGCTTCTCTTGCCTTCTTATGGCATCAGCATGCATCTGGAAGGTGGAAGGGGATGTAATATATCCCCCTGCAAAGGGAAATCCTTGCGGCAGGTTGTATTGGAGAGCCATTGGCTGGCTAGGGGTGAGTTGAAGGGGCATTTTTCTAGGAACGGAGGGGGAGAAATAGGGTAATGTTAAGGCTTGAGGCATCAAAGATGAAGTGAATTGTGAAATGGGAATGGCAGCAGTGGTGAGAGGTGTCATTTGGCTAGGTGGAGGCATGGATTGAAAGGGAGGAGGGGGAGTAATTCTTACCTGAGGAAAAGTTACAGTGCTCTGCACTGGGCACTGTGAAGGCTATTTTTCCTCTTCTGGGTCCAATTAGAACTGCACCCTTCTCTTTATGGGTGTTTCTAATGTTCCCACCATTTCTAAATCTCTTGTATAATATCCTGGTATGAACCTTTTGCAAGATAAAAACACGCTTGCTGCAACAAATTTCACTAGGTGCCACAATCACAATGAGCAAGATATTTTCGCAAGAATGTTTGGGAGTTTGTAAACTTTAAAATTTGCTAAGGGATATTTATGGGCCTATCAATTCCCAAATATGATTAAATTAAGGCGACCATTAGAAAATCCTACTCAATCTCTGAGAAATAGTGAGGCAGACACATTATGCGGCACAAGGTACCTTGGAGATTTTGAAAGATTTTGGGAAGCATTTATTGTGGCAAAAAATAAAGAATTAAAGAATTTCTAAGACGCCAACTCTACGTTTAAAATGCTTATTTTAAAAGAAAAGCGGGAAAGCAAAAAATAAAACAAAGCAATACAAGAATGGAAACTACATTAATTACAAATTCTTATTTTCCTCCGAGATCAAAAATGAACTTTCCCACGTCCTCTTTATGACAAGCCAACTTGCATTGCCATACTAGTGATTGCAACGGATATGTCGTTGATGGAATGTTCTCTACACCAGCCACACAGGTATGCCTACACTCGAATGAGTCTGAGCAAAATGTGTATTTGACACCTATGAACTCTTCTTGTCCTTAAATGTCCACCGAATACTGGTTCTTCATGTTATCAGGTGTCATCAAGAAATCATGGGCTATTGGTTCTTCATGCTGTGCCTTTTGACATCCATTATCTTTTGACACATCTTCAGATTCTAGCTTTATTTCATCATCATGCTCCTTGATGACTTCATCTTCTTGCAAGGATGAATTAAAAAGTTGGCATCTCTTCTGCATACTCATTTGAATCTTAGGGCTTTCTTCTTCATCTAAAACTAGCTCAGCACCTCCTATCTCAATGACTCGGTCGAGGGAGTGTCCATATTCCTCCATATCCTCTTACAGAGTGAGGAAAAAATCTGAAATGATCTCCTCTTCATCAGAAGTTAAGGAAAAATCTTGTGGCTTATCCTCTTGCTCATCAAAAGGGGAGTCTATGGTGATCTCCTCCTCTTCTGTACTGATGTAATCTTCTTGTTTGGCCATGAATTAAGTGTATTCTTCTGCATACTCAATTGCTTCCTTTAAAATATATTCTTCTTTGAAAAGGGGGAAAGAAGGCTGTGATGGAAAATAAGAAGCTTCTTGAGTAAGGGTGGAAGGAATTTGAGGGGAAGTGAGAGTTTGGGATCCTCTTCCCTTGCTACTATCATACACTCTACATTATTGGGGAATTGGTCTTGATGATTTTGACCTTGTTCACGAACAGGGGTGGCATATGTTTGATATGGGATTTGTGGTGGTGGGTATGAAGTTTGGTAGACTTGGTAAGGCTAGTTCTCATGAATGCTTATCCTCTCTTCTAAGAACACAATCAATTCACACACTTCTAACATCTCATATGTAAGTTCTTGCCAATTCACCCTCTCAATGGGATCCCACTCACTTTTAATCAGGTCTATTACGTCCCTTACTTGATAGATGATATGACAAGGAATCTCTTGGCCATATTCCCTTTTGTTGTCAAGCTCTAACACATATTTTTTAAAACCCAGCAATGCTTTTTTGAAAGTGAAAATAAGGTTAGGTTCAACATGGGATGAGATATATTGGGGGGACTGGGCATAAGACTGATGTGGCTCATAACAATATGCATCCTCATTACTCGACATGATTCTAGGAGAAGCTTGTTCTTGATAAAACATATTTGAAGGAGAATAAGACTCATAGCTATGAGTTACAGAGTTATACATACCAAAGGGATTTCTTGATGATACTGCTTGATTGGCTGGTGACGCAGAGTCATTGTTGGTGTCGATAAAAACCTCCAAAGGTAGATTGGCTGAAGAATACACCAAAATTCTTCAACTCCTTGAAAGATTGGTCCCACCGGGTGTGCCAGAAACTATTGATGTCTTAAAATTGCACTAGATCTTAATCAACAACAATGGGAAGTTTCAAGCTGTGGGACAATGCGGCTTGAAAACAACCTCCATATTTTAGAGAAGCCGGTCTCTTCTTTTGTATTGGGTGTTGGGTAAAAGGGATAGGAGACTAAACAGAAATGCAAAATGCAGGAATTGAAACCTAACTATGGTGATGTGCCTGAGAGTAATCCTAATCCTAACCTGAGCATAGTGAAACTATTATGTGATTCTATTACATTTAAGAGTAGACAAGTGCATGATCAATGTAAAAGATTGGAATAACAGAAATAGAGGCTCACAACAGGGGAGTCTTTTGCTGAGATACACGAATTGTCAACAAAGGCATAGTGTTCAATCTTCTTAATAGAATCTTCCAATCACATAGGAGGCACAGAAGTCACGCACAGTCATGTAAATCTTCAGATTCAAGAAAATGAGACAAAAGCAAATAACATTTCCAATCACCGCACTAGAAAATCTACAATATAGACTACTTTGCAAACAACACAGATAACATCAACAAAGGCATGGAGCTCAAATTTCCTCAATTCATTCAGCCACATAAGTGGCACAGAAACATGCACGATTACATAAACTTTACAACTCAAGAAAATTGAGACAAGAGCAAATGATATTCTTGGCCACAAACTTCAGATAGTCTAAAACTATGAGAATTACCCCCTCCC
The DNA here is from genome assembly GCA_037957365.1 of Torreya grandis. Lineage (NCBI taxonomy): Eukaryota > Viridiplantae > Streptophyta > Pinopsida > Cupressales > Taxaceae > Torreya > Torreya grandis. Next base: position 3,058,389 of record JARHVA010000127.1, read on the forward strand.
TTTAGATTTTACAATTCTTCTTCTTTTATATCCCCAAATACGTAAATAAAAAATAATAATTTAAACTTTGGCACATTCAATGCTTCAAAAAGCCATGCTAGAGAAGAACGGCTGCCCTTAACTATGACATGGTGACTCCTAACTAGTTCCTCTCTTCACGCCTGAATTTCAAATTTCATCACCTACTGGGCCACTCAACTGTCTATTCTGCCTCCATTGTTAGGAGACAAATGGATGGCGTCTTCAATGCTTGCCAAGAATCACCATGCCGCTTAACTAGTCAGGAATCACCATGCCACAATTAAGGGCAGCCATTCTTCTCCAGCATGGCTTTTTGAAGCATTGAATGCGCCAAAGTTCAAATTATTATTTTTTAGTTACGTATCTAGGGCTATAAAAGAAGAAGAATTGTAAAATCTAAAGGGAGGGGCAAATTCTCATAGTTTTAGACTATCTGAAGTTTGTGGCCAATAATATCATTTGCTCTTGTCTCAATTTTCTTGAGTTGTAAAGTTTATGTAATCGTGCTTGTTTCTGTGCCCCTTATGTGCCTAAATGAATTGAATAAATTTGAGCTCCATGCCTTTGTTGATGTTATCTGTGTTTTTTGCAAAGTAGTCTATACTGTAGATTTTCTAGTGCAGTGATTGGGAATGTTATTTGTTTTTGTCTCATTTTCTTGAACCTGAAGATTTACATGACTGTGGGTGACTTCTATGCCTCCTATGTGATTGGAAGATTCTATTAAGAAGATTGAACACTATGCCTCTATTGACAATTCATGTATCTCAGCAAAAGACTCTCCTGTTGTGAGCCTTTGTTTCTGTTATTCCAATCTTTTACATTGATCATGCACTTGTCTGCTCTTAAATGTAATAGAATCACATAATAGTTTCACTGTGCTCAAGTTAGGATTAGGATTACTCTCAGGCACATCACCATAGTTAGGTTTCAATTCCTGCATTTTGCATTTTTGTTTAGTCTCATATACCTTTTTCCCAACACCCAATACAAAATAAGAGACCAGCTTCTCTAAAATCTGGAGGCTGTTTTCAAGCCGCATTGTCCCATAGCGTGAAACTTCCCATTGTTGTTGATTAAGATATAGTGCAATTTTAAGACATCAACACACTCTTTGAACACTTCTTTACTTATCAACTTTGCTTGAAAAGGGTTAATAAAATAAACTAAAAATATAAAATGTGATGCACTAATAATTATTTTCCTCTTATTTATTTAGCTTATACTACTTAGATCAAATCAAAGCTTCTTTCACACAACTCACAACTCAAAATAGATTATTACATCAATGCTTGATATACTAGGTTCAAGAGGTATATTGATGATTAAGAGGGATAATGATGATATTTTTGAGGATACAATTATAAAATACTTCTAAAAATCTTATACACTAATAAATAACACTAACAAATATATGTAACAATTACTCTTCTACACACTTGGTGAATAATCAAGGACAACATGCTAGAAAAGACTATCTTCTACTAGACAAGATCAATAGGATTGTAACAAAACTTAATTATGTAGGAAAATTCACTTTATTATTACTTAAATATATATTCAAATACAAAAATGTCCAAGGTTTCACCATTAACCAATGGAGGCTACTCCAAAGAGATCAAAAAGTCACTGCTTATAGAATTTGTGAGAGAAGTGGGAAAAGAGGAGTCCAAAGGTCACTTTAACACTTGTCATACTGAGATGAGGAGTTACATGTGTATAATAATTAATTATGAGACATACCATGTAAGTTTTGATAGGACAAATGGCTCTCTAAACTATGCAACTCATGAAATGTGGTTTGAAACTCCTTATTCTGCACAAAAAAATTGTCTTCATCATTCCCCTTTTTTGGAACATCCCAAAACTAACTAGAGATATATAAAATTATTAAATTATAGGTATTGGTTATGTACATTATTATCCATTCATTTTTTTCATTCCTAATAATTTGGATTATTCTAATAATGAGCCATCACTGTCTATAGTCAAAGAAACTTCTCTTTTAGTCACCCCTTACACTTGGCCTCAAAAAAGCTTTAGTTTTCCATGAAAATCCATTAAAAGTAGTAGATGACACTTTTAAATACCCTTAATTTCCTTATATTTAACAGGTATACCTTAAGCAAGCTCCCACTTCAAGTTTTCACACTTCTCACCATTTTGCTCACTTTCCTAGTCTTGACTGGCTAAGATGAAGCTATTTGTAGATACACTTAGGAGTTTTTATGAAGCATTAAATGTACATGGTAAGTTATACCAAGTCCCAATAGATCTCCTAAAGTTAGTTTCATCTCTTGAAATATCATAGAACCTGCATAATGCATAAAATAGTCAAAGAAAGTAGTTATGTATTGCATTCATACAGGTAGGGTAGCACAAAAGATGAGGAGGAGGAGCCTTGAAGAGTATTTTGAAACCTCTATCCACTTTCATGGTCATTGTGGTCTGTTATTATATCTCTCCATCCTCATTTTCCTAATCGGGTCATTTCTAAGGGTTTGCAAGAGTTTTAGGTCCTTTAAGCTCTTAAACTTCATTCATAAAGATAGGATGTTAGAACTACAAAAAAAATTCCAAAAGAATGATGTTTAGGACCCTTATCAACCTCTCCAAAATTATTTTATCTCCATGCATAACCTTAGAGAATATGTGAGCATCTAAAGTTACCCTATCAATCTTTGACCTTCATTTTGCATACCCCTGAGTTGTTTTTAAGCTAAAAAATAGATTCCTTGTTCTTTATCTGCAAGGTGGAAGATTGAACACATTTATCATGACCATATAAATATGATATAATATATTATAATTCCCACCTAATACTATAAATAACATTGACCTCCCATTTGGTCATTAGACTTAAACCCTGCCTAACAGACTTGACTATAACCTTGAGGGTCTAGACCACCATCTTGGTATTCCTCATTTTATGAAAGGTTTATTATGATGTTTTATATGTCATTTAAATTATCACACCATTTTTCAATGTTCAATCAGATCTTAGTTCACCCTTATCACCTTCCTTCTTCAAAACCTATCAATTTGTGCATAAAGGGAGTGCCCTCTGTCTAAGACAAAACAGAGGGAACTTCCACTATTTGTCTAGAAAAACTAAATGTTATAGGGGATTATAAAAATTATATATATGATATGTACAATATTTTTTCCCTTTATCAGGTCTCTATACCCCTCAAATACATTAAATCTTAAGACAGACTTGTGGAGTATTTGACTGTCTACAAGGTTTGGGATATAAACTATGGATTGCTTTTCATAACCCTTTCTCTACACGATTTATGTTTTATGAGGGTGTATAAACTTTGTCAAAACCTTAACCAAGATATTTCAATATAATTCATTACCCCAATCTTCTAATATTCTTTATACTCCTTAGTCAAGATTGAGTGCCATTTCCTAATTGTATTTCTTATTTTAGAGGGCACCTATAGGTAGTCTTGTATGGATAAGCTTGAGAACAGTTCCCTAGGACCTTATCAAATTTCCATAGGGTCATTAAATTTCCATTTTAACTCATACACACCATGTTTTATCATGTCACCCTTCATAATGTATCTTACTGTCTCACTGTTGTGTCACAGTCAGCTACAATGACTATGTTATGGCAACATGGGTCCTATAAGTGTTATTTGGCCTTAGAAACTATGTCATATGTCTTTGGAGAACCTTTTAAAACCTTTATTGAATCTTTCATATAAATATGTTCATTTTAAAGGCTTATTATTCCCCAAGTTCATTTTAAGAGCTCTATGAGCACCTACAGGCAGGCTGTAGGTAGCCTTTTCTAGGACACTATATACCTGTAGATGAATATCTAACCATAACATTGTAATTTAGGCCTCTTCCAAGTCATTAATTTGATTTTCACACTTGGTGGGACTCTTTAAAAATTCAAATATACTTGGCATTTCCACCTTGGTAAGTAGAGTCACTTTGAGGTCAAAAACATGTAGATGATATTGATAGAGTTTAGTGCATAAAAGTGCAACTTTGGGCTTCTCTAACAAGAAAACCAGATGACCAAATCACTTCCTTATTTTTGAAATTTTGAATCTTATGTTAAGGTTACAAGGTATGATTATTAATATAACCCAAATCTCTTAGTAACTTTGTTGTATGACTTTGACAAAATGGCTCAGACCTCTATTTTAACCTTTTAGGGAAAATGTCCCTACACTCAGTCATCATCCAAAGATATAACTTTCTAGGCATGGTTTTTACTCTATCATCTTAAACATGTCTACCATGAAATTTAATTCACTCTTATGACTTCAATAAGAGTCTATCCTTTCCAATTTCCTCCATCAAGCATTCTCAGTTCTGTTTTAACATCACCTATAGGTGGACATTGTCATGTGTACATGCAGTGAGTAAAAATTTGGATAGTATGCAAGATATATGTGCTTGTGATAAAATATATGCCCTCACCAAGTTTTAAAATTAATTATTATCACTCTAAAATATTGAAACACCTATCAAAGCTCCCATCTAATCATGATGTCATCTTGAGATACATGTAGGTGCACTTTGAGTTGTATGCAGGTAGTGAGTAGAATTAAAACAATGTGCATAGTGAATGGTCTCATGAACAAACCTAAGATTCTTACCAATTATTCAAATGGATATTTTTCACTATATGGATCTTGAAAAAAAATTCAAAACCTTTGTTCCAATGTGACATCCTTCTTACATAGTTATAGATCAAGCAGTGATAGCTAGTGATTAGTTTGTGTGGTGCATGAACTTGCAACCAATATTACATATTATTCAAGCATTCAAATTGATTATATTCAGATACTAATGACTTTAACAAGCTTACATGCCTTCATTACATCTCCATGAACATGCTAGACAAGCTTCATACACATGAATGCAAGTAAAAGTGGATAGAGAGCTGAATGTGAGTATGATAAGGCTAAATGTTTGATCAAGGGATGATGTTATGAGAAAATAAATAGAAGGAGGTGATAATTATATAATTTATACATGGATAAAATCATATCCCATTCACATGAGACCCTTTCAGAGAACTAAGCTTTTCTACAATAAGGAAGCTTGATTGAGACCTCACATGGTGGCACCTTCTTGTAACATGAGATGATTTGCCTATCAAAATACCTTGAAAAATGAAACTAAGAATGTAAAATATTATAGGATGGATTAAATTTCTTATTAAATCAATATCATCAATTGGATTATATATAACTATCCATACATGTGTTTCTATGCTAGATTCACTTTTCACATTCAAGAAAGGAAAGATGAGAAACTAAGAAGAATGGACGAGGGTTTGTACGTACCCGAGTTATAGACGTGCGCACCAAAATTCAGATGATAGTAGGAACTCCTCTTTGGTTGTGGAGGATGACACCTAAAAGAGAAAGACACTAAACACGAAAAATGTTAGGTGACAAAAGGGTGGACTGCCAAGCAAGAGCTTGGTCCTAGAAACGCAAAGGCTCCTTGGAGGATGACAGTCCACTATTAAAAACAGAATGTTAATCAGAAACAGAAAGTGATAAATGATGAAAAACAAAAATAAATAACTTAAGGCAAATGTGTACCTATTTAGCAGCAATCTGCTTTACACAGTCGTCGATGTCGGTGGTATTTCCGACATCGGTCAGGTAAGGTCACCAACGTCGGTTAGGATGCCGATGTCGGTAAGAGAAATGGATGAGGTCGGCCGGGGCAGTAGTCTTAGATAGGGTCTTATCAGGTTACAGGGTGGTTTTTGGTCTGTAGAATGGACTGTGGTCTCATCTGAGGGTCAGGGAGGTCTATTTAGAGGTCTGAGAGATTGCCTGGAGGTCTGAGGGACTTGTTTTGGGTCTGAGGGATTGAGAATGTTGTCTAGGAAAGTGATTGGTTGGGAACCAGAAGCACAAAGGGGAATGAATGAGAGATAGGGGTCTGAGAAGGCCTTTCAGCCTCTCAGGGGAAGGACAGGGAAGGTCTTGGCAGTGATTAGCTAAATAAATAGATTAAACAAGAAATGAAATGGAAAACAACACTGTGCTTACCTCTTGCTTGTTGATTGAAGAATGGAAAAACCTGTTGTCGGAGCTGTTGAAGGACCTGCAAATGGAGCTGTTGCTTGGAGTTGTTCCTGTAAGGTGCCTGTAGCTATTGGCATTATTGTACGAGGGGTAGGAGAAGAAAATATGAATGCAAAAGCATCAAGAGAGATCCGTTCATGGGGTGGGGGGAATGGTTGCAAAAAATGGTCTTGAAGGCTACCGACGCCGGTAGAACCGCTGACGTCAGCCGCATAATGATCAACGTCGACGGCCGAAGAATGGGGACAGAGGCTAAAATTAGCCTCTGTCCATTCTTGCATGCTGTCGGGTCAAGGGGCCATGGAAAAATGGTCGAGGGAGGCATAAATGGATGCGAGAGGGAGGATAAAGGAGAGATTTGGGCAATAAAGGCTAGGAGAGAGGTGGGGGGATCTAAGGAGGGGATCCAAGGTGGCATGGGTGAGGTGGAAGAGGGCCAAATATTTAATTATTTTAATTTGATAAATGGAGGGGGATAGGACAAGGGTTAGGACATGGGCCAAGGGGGGCCAAGGGTGAAAGATGACCTAGAGGGTAGACACGATTTCAGTGTCTACATTTGCCCCTTTTTGTCTTGTTGGTTGTTCTTGACGAACTGCAAGACAAAAACAGGAGTTGGTTGCCCCAGGTATGGGATGAGGTGTTCCCCCCTCAAAGCTAGAGTCGAGGGAAGGGAACTTGAGATCGAGTGTCGATTTGATAGAGAGATGGATAGAGAGAGGGTGAGTGTGAATGTCTTAATAGTCGTGATTGTGTGTATACCACTTCACGGGATGGTCAGGTCAAATTGTCACAGGTCAAGGTCAAGGAGTGCCAAAATTGAAATAACCGAGCCCCAGCATTTGGTCATAGCTGATTGGGTTATTCAATCTAATTTGAAGCTCCAATGGTTGTCATGTTTGAGGTATCCCAGACTCAGGAAGTGCTCTTGGGAACACGAAAATGCCACAAGTAGTGGGGATCAACCGGCTTGCGATCCTATACTTGTGAAGGTCATAAGTAGTTTGTGAAAAATTTTGCTAACCATTCGTGAGGTAGCATACATGCAAAAACAACCAAGGCAAAGTCATCTTGGAAGTGGTTGCGATCAGAGGAGATGGTCATGATCTCCAAAGTCATGGTCGAGGTGGATGGACGGACGAAAGAATGTGGCTGAGCTAACCTCAGAACACTGAGTGTTGCCTACATAGCCCTTGTAATTAGGGCCTCAGGCCAATGTAGTTCTCCCTAAAAGGGAGGAATGGTCAAAGTGGTTGATGGAATTGGTCTTGGTCAAGGTCAAGGTCATGGATTGGTCTTGGTCGAGGTGGAGGTCATGATCAAAGAAAAGAAGGTTTATCCATCAGAGAGACGGACAAACAGAGGTGGTCGAGCTAACCCCAGAAGATGTCATGTCATCTGAGTGCTGCCTACATAGCCTTGGTCTTAGGGCCTCAGACCAATGTAGTTCAGACTAGTTAAGAAGATTGGTCGATGATTGGTTTGGTCATGTGTCAAAATTATGAGGAGGAAAAGATGCTACAGCCCTTTCCAAATGGTGTATGCTGTAACATTGGTTGAGGGGTCTTTCATCCCTAGCAATTTTCCATATTCGTGATAGATGTATGCTAAAAATGAATTGAGGTTTATTTATGCTTCAGCAAGTATTGGTTTATGCTTAACATAAATTGTGTAGTCCAGAGTCTCCATGTGTATTGGTGAACATAGAAACTAGTATGAATAGGCTATGTGAGTGGTCTGAAAAGAAATTAGGTTGAGTTGGTTCGACAAATGATGAAGTTTGAATGTGACCAAAATGTAATCAAAAAGTGAAAGGCATAATCGCCCTTTCATTGACAAGGACCAGAATGATAGCATAGATAGGAGTTGTTAGAACAAAGAGCCCCATTCATGCATTGTGTCATTGACCATGGTTGTGTTAGAACGGTAATCGAATCACTTTGACATTAAAGTGAGCTCGAAGTCCCTTGAGCAGGTGTTATGATAGGAGGAGGATAGGGTAACCTATTTAAGAGCAGAGATAACTTTGCCCCTTTTTATAGGAGACCCTGAGACAACTACAAGCCAAGTCCATGACCCATTTTTTTTTTTTTTGGTGCAGACTGATCAATGCGGGAAGTCTACATAGAGATGTCATTTTGCTTTGTGGTCATTTGTGAAGCTGATCAATGCGGGAAGCTTCTAAGAAATATTGTTGTTTGTAATAAGATTTAATCATAGCCATCCTTCGAGGGAGTGGTCTATATTTTTGCCTTATATAAGTTTGAATAGCTGTCCTTCGAGGGAGCAGTCTATTAGCTATAGCAATGATAGTACAGTTGCCCTTCAAGGGAGCAGTCTACTTTTTGATTTGATTGGGTGACCTTGGATATGTTTTGACATCTCGATTTATTTTTTGATAGAATTTGGAGTCATGGACAAGACTATATAAGTTCAAGGGCTTCCCTTTTATTAGGACAAAGCATCCATGCATCATAAAAGGGTTATAGAGGATTTGTTTAGGGGAATAGGGTTGAAAGGAAAGAGGATTAGGAGAATGGGGATTGCTCAAGGGATGAGCTCAATTTAAATGTCAAGTGGATGAGTACTCGACTAACAGTAGAATGGTCACAGATGCAAGGCATTAAGAGGCTCAGGTTCTGGCCGTCCATCGAGAGAAGACATACGATAAGTCCCTGACCCATACTTGTGCGTGATGATGAAAGGTCTGAGCCAGTTAGGGGCAAATTTTCCTCGTTTACTTCGCTCTATATTGGTGACATGTTGGTGATGATTAAGAAGTTGGTTGATGTGGTCGCTGATTTGTCGAGATTGGTCGATGGTCGGGTCGAGATTGGTGTTTGGTCATGATTAAAAGGTTGGTTGATGATTGGTCAAGGTTTGGTTGATATGTTTGGTTGATTGTTGCTTTGGTCATTGCTTGGTCAATGTTTAGTCGAGGTCTGGTTTGATGATTGATTGAGGTCATGGTTGATGTGTGATTGATGTTTGGTTGAGGTCATGATAGGCAGTATAAAGTCAAACTCCCCCTAGCCATTTGGTGTTAGGAAGAATGTCTAACACCTAGTGCAGATGATTAATGGGTTAGATGAATGAGATGGAGAGAAGATGAGGAGGAGAGACCTAGGTACCCCACCTGGTTGATAGGTCAGGGGTTTCCAAGTGAATGGTGCTTAGGCATTGAAAAAGTTAGGAGGGATGGAAACCACCGACTCCGTAGGCGAAGGGGGAGGAATGGGTCAGCTTGGAAGAGATTGGTCAATGGTTGGCTCGGGGCAAAGGTCTGCAGAGGCCTAAGTGGGGTCATGATATCCCAAGCCATATCATTTTTTGGCATCGTCATCATTGAGCGGCTCGATGGGCTGATGGGAGCCCTGCTCATAGCGTCTGAAACCAAAACCCTTTCATGCACACCTATAGAGGTAAGTGTGTGCAAAGGCAGGGTTGCCAAGAAATGAGAAGTCTGATGTGAATGGTTGGGGTGAAGAGAGAGGGTTGCCATTAGTAGGAGCTTGATTGAGCCCCCCATAGACAAGATTGGTTCGGAGGTGAGGAGGACCATAAGGCATGACCATCCCGATCTGATGGTCGTAACTAGGGCTGTGGTGAAGGCATCCATACTCTTGCAGAGTTTGGAACATGTCTAAGGTCAGCAAGCAATATTCCCCAAGTGAAAGTTGTTGGAAGATGTCTTCCATGGGGTCTTTGGTCGTCACTTGAAGAGGATGGGTGAGGGCGACCGCCAGTTGCAAACTGGTCAAAGCTTCCACAGATGGAGGCGGTGTTGGGGTTAAGGGCTTGATAGGAATGAGGACGTCATTTGGATGGTAGGTGGTGTTACAAGTTTTGAAAGGTGATGGGTCAGCGGGAATGGTATGGACTTGCCCATCGTGCTCAAATTTCACATAATGGTGCAGGGTGGAGGGGACACAGGCCATGGCATGGATCCAGGGTCAGCCCAGCAATATGTTGTATTGAAACTCTCCTTCGATGATATAGAAGAGCTCTAGGATGATACGTGGACCAACGCATATGTGAAGAATGACTGTGCTAATGGTTGTGGTAGTGGTGTCATTAAAGGATCGCAAGATTGCGTTAGTTTTGGAGACGCAATTCTTAGGAAGAGCCAACTGATCAAAGGCATGGGTGGAGATAATGTTGATGCTAGCGCCTCCATCGATCATAACGTGTTTAATGCGTGTCTGATCAACATAGGTAGTGATGAAGAGGGCGGCGTCCTGATCTTCTGTGTTGGATGTGGGAATCTTAGAATCCTTGAATGTGATGGAGGTAATAGGAGATAAAGAGTGGATGAGGGCAGCGAGTGGTTGGGGGTCCTCGAGTTGGACCTCCGCTATCTGTAAGGCTCAGATGAGGGCTTGACGATGCTAAGGCGAGGTTTGGATGAGTTCATAAAGGGACATCTTCACAGGTGTTTGGTGAAGTTGTTTCAACATGGAGTCATGAATCAGCCCTGAAGAGGAAGAAGAAGAGGGTTGAGATGCGCCAAGGATAGAAATTTTAGGCTTGGGTGCTAGAGGTGGTTTGATGAAAGGGTAGGTCCAAAGAATGGTGGCTTTTTATTTTGCCTTGTCCTTTTGTGACCTAGTGGTTATGTGGATAGCATTGATTTTAAAGATAGGAGGTGAAGAAGGGGTCATGGCCTGCTGGTGAGGTGTTGATGTGGTTGAAGAGGTTAGGTGGGAAGGTGTTGAGGGTCGGTCAAGAGTGTCCTCAAGGAGAAGAGTGTCCTTCTCCATATATCAGTGAATGATGGCCTTGAGGGCACAGCAAGTCTCGCTATCGTGTCCTAACGTACGATGGTATAAGCAAATCTTTGTGTCGTCGAACCAAGAGGGCTTGGACCTGAGAGGTTGGAAAGGCTTGATGGGTGGAAGGGTTATGCTGAAAGTCTACAAAAGTTGGTGCAATATCAACGAGTATGAGCCCACTAAAGGGTCTGTGATAGTTGATGTGTGCGATGCTAGTGACTTTTGCTTAGGCGGAGTTGGAGGAGGTTTGCGTACCACCTTTTGGGTTGATGGTGCGGTGACAGGCAGAGACGGCACTTTCTTCGTGAGAGGTACCACCTTTTTAGGAGAGGGTAGGCTGGAGGTAGGCAAAGGAAGCAAAGGAGGCAACTGGTTTTGATTAGAGGTCAGAGTGGGAAGGACTCTGGTCAGGGTCAAAGGATGGGGGCCCAAAATAGAAGGTAATAGTGACGGGGGAAGAGGCATTCGCTTTTGTGGTCTGGCAGTCTTCTTCGACTTGGTTGGAAGACTACTATTGGTCGAAGTCTGGTCTAAGTTCACCTTCACTTGTGGGTGAGTGAGGGTAGAGATAAGGTGAATGCCAAGTGACTTGATAGGTTTAGATGGGGTAGATGCGGGTTTAGAAGTGGGAGTCTGGTCTTTGTTGAGAGTCTTGGGAGATTCTGCCTTGGGAGGATTGGCAGCATGAGACGAGAGGGCACGGGCATGTTGAAGAGCTTTAAGACGCTCCCACAATCTCTGATGCTCCACTTTCCTTGAAGGGAGAAGTCTGATTTTCTCCACTAATCAAAAAAATGGTTGAAAAGATGTTGGATGAGGTTTGGGTCTTTGAGAAGATGTTGACGGTTGTGGGGCTGAAGATGAGATGGGTGTAGCAGTCTTAGACCCATGGCATGATGAAGTCGTGACAAATTTGTCCTTGGTTGGAGACGAAGGAGAGGCAAGTTCTTCCCTGGGTGGAGAAGAAATCAGAGAATGAGGCTCCTCAAGCGGGTAAAGGGCAAGGATGATGTGCCCTCCACTTGCGGTCGAGGAGTAAGAAGGGTTGGGTCCTCCATAGGCAGTAGAAAGGAGGATGGTGAGACCGGGGGTGCCGGTAAGGTTGAGGCATCCTCCAAGATGAGAGAGGTTGGCAGAGAACTAACCGGGAAAAGAGGTTCATCCACACGTGATGGACTGATAGATGGATTAACCTCTTGAGGTTGGTTGGGGATGAAGGGTGAGACCGTATTGACTATTTGAATGTTGTGTTCATGAGTATCATCAATCAAGGTCTGGACATTGTTTTGGGTCGGTGAATGATTGGAGAATGGTTACTTGAAGATGTCGATGCCCTAATTAGAGGGTGCATTGGGATTGTCTAGGATGAGGTCACCCTTTTCAAGTATGTCTTGGATTATGTTTTTAAGGGTCTTGCAGTTTTCCGTGTCATGTCCTTTAACACGGTGGTAGTTGCAGAAGTCATTTTCCCTATACCACGTAGGGATGGCGCATGAGGGATCAAATTGTGGAGGTGGTCGGATCTGGGGGAGATTGAGAACCCCATGTTTAACAAGTTTTTCTAGCACAGATGCGTATGATTCTCTGAGAGGAGTATACTACCGTTGTATGTATCTCTACTGGAATTGGTGGGTGGCGCTCTGAGATGTGGATGGCTCAGGCTGATTGGTTGAAGGCGAAGAGGATGAAGGTCTAACGACCACAGTGTTAGCTAAAACTTTAGACTTAGGATTGGATGATGAAGGTTTAGAAGAAGAGGAGTCATTGGTCTTAGAGTTGGAATTCTTACTCTGCAACTTGACTTTATTCTCCTCGATGGCATGTAATTCAAGTTTGTGGGCCATCGTGAAGGCTTCGTCGAAGGTGTAGAAGGTCTGAACCCGTAAGGTGGAAGAAATATGTTTGGCGCAGGCTTGGGAGAAAAGTTCAATAAGTTTGGGTTGGGGTAAGGAAAAGGAGAGTTGATTGATGAGGCCTCTCCAGCGAGCAACGAAGTCAGCTATGGATTCATCCTCAAATTGGCAGATAGAATAGAGGTCTGTGATCGAGACCTTCTTGGTGATGTTGATGGAGAAGTGATCAAGAAAGAGCTGGGCCAGCTGTGTGAATGTAAAGAGGGAATGGCTGGCAAGAGAGCTGTACCAATCAAGCGTAGCACTAGAGAGAGACAGGAAATGTGCGTAAAAGCAATGCATCATCATGGGCAATAAGGTAACAGGCATGTCTGAATGCTCGTAAGTGCTGTTGTGGGTCTTCCTTGCTTTGAAAGTGAAAAAATTTAAGAAGTTCCCATTGGCTGGGATATGGCCTGATCGGGACAGAAGGATTAATGGGCTCATTGTAAATTTGCTCATATGAGAGAGCATTGCGTGAGCCAGAAACGGAGGTCTCTAGGCTAGACATCTTGTCCATCAGCATTTTGATGATATCTGCTGACGGATTGGCGGGTGGAGTTCCCCCTAGATTATAAGGCGCTTGAAAGATATTGAGAGGGGCATATGACGTGGTTGGTTGCGTAGACGCAACATATGGGTAGCTAGTTATCGGGGTGGAAGTTGAAGCCAAGGGCACTTGTGTTATGGGGTTGGTAGGCACAAATTGGATAGGGGCCGTTAAAGATGGTTGAGGAGTGGCCACACTTGTTGAAGGGTAGACAGTTACTCTTGTGTTGATAGGTGCAAGAGTAGGGGGGATAGAGACCACTAGGTTTTGGAAAGGTGTAGGATTTGGTTGAGTAGTTTGAGGTTGAGGGGGTACCGGAACCCCCATGGAGGTAGGTCTAGAAGGAGAGGCTAAATTTTGAAGGTAGGACATAGTTGGGTTATTAGTCGAGGTGTTGGCTTGATTGTCTATAGGTTGAATTGTAGATGCTGTTAATGTGATCATTGTCTCGACTAAGGAAGTCGGCATCTCATAGATTGGGTTGCCTAAGGAGTCTCATGTTCGGCTATGCGTGAGATAGTGCTGCAAGGCTTTGACGTTGAGGTCCAAGAATCATGTGAAATCTTGGTCCCCTTCTGGGACAATAGGAGTCTGGGGCAAGGTTGGGCAAGTAGGAGTTCTTTCAGTCTCTGAGTGGAACTCCATTATAGGACCGGTTATGGACGGGGTAGACGGAAGCGGTTGATGCCTCGCGTGGTTGACTAGAGCCTTGGCTTGACTGCGAGTCAGAACCATTCAAGGCAAGAAAGGTCAGGTTTTAGAAACTATGTTTTTTCAATTTTAGAAACTCAGAATGGGATTTTGGCAGAAAAAGGGGCAGGTTTTAAGGCTGCTATTTTGAAAAAAAAGAACTATGACAGAGACCGACGTCAGTTGAAAAACTGATGTCGGTGAGAAAGATGGCCTACGTCGGTCAGATAACCGATACCGGTGAGAAAAAGGTTACCGACGTCAGTGGTAAAATCAATGTCGGTGGCTGTGTTTTCCAGAAACCCAAAAGATTTGAGAGTTTTTGAAAAAAAGGAAGAAGAATGTCCTCACTAGCTCAAACAAGCAGATAAGAACAAAAAAGATGAAGAACACAAGCAGAGCCTAAGCGTTAAATCCCTAGAAATAAATTATTAAGCTCGTGTGGCTTATGCCTTAAAGTGATGTTTGGGGAGGTTGGTTGTTAGAAGGGTCCTAAAAGAGGTAGTCTATGGATGGTTTCAGATTTGTTTAGGTGCTCAAGAGTCTGGGTTAGGTTCCGTACATGGCCTGGTGCTAAGGAGCAAGCTCCCCTCACTTCACGAGCCCAGTGATAAGCTAGTCTCGCTTAGCCAAAATATACTTTCCCTAGAGATTAGACTCTGCCAGAGAACAGAGTGGGCTTTCCCCTTGGTGATGAAATCCAACTAGGATCGTCGGGATGGGTAAGGTATCCGTTGGGTGATGAAATCCCAGTCGGACCTTGTCTCAGGTGAGTTTTGATGTTTAGTTTGGTGCAAGTGGTTTGGTCGTGTAACATCAAGTGGACTATGATTAATTCATGATGCGATTTGTTAATTACTAGGTGTGGACTAAGAAATGCAAGCAAACAGAAATGATATGCAATGTGTTTTAAAACCCAAGTCGAAATGTTAGTTCGAATGAAAACAAGTTGAGAAAGGGTTGAAGGATATGATTTTTGACTAATTTGAAATGCAAAAAAAGAAAGAAAGGTTCCTTTTAATCTTGCTTATGATGTCGTTTAGAAGAGAAGAAAGAGGTGAAAAGGGAGAAACCTAATGCACCTATATGAACAGAAAGAAAAGGAACCCAAGGAAGACCCTAGGGTCCCATCGGGCATGCCCGAATGTTTCTATGCTAGATTCATTTTTCACATTCAAGAAAGGAAAGATGAAAAACTAAGAAGAATGGACGAGGGTTTGTACGTACCCAGGTTGTAGACGTGCGCACCAGAATTTAGACGATAGCAGGAACTCCTCTTTAGTTGTGGAGGATGACACCTGAAAGAGAAAGACACTAAACACGAAAAATGTTAGATGACAAAAGGGTGGACTGCCAAGCAAGATCTTGGTCCTAGAGACGCAAAGGCTCCTTGGAGGATGACAGTCCACTGTTAAAAATAGAATGCTGATTAGAAATAGAAAGTGATAAATGATGAAAAATAGAAAGAAAGAACTTAAGGCAAATGCATACCTATTTAGCAGCAATCTGCTTTGCACAGTCGTCGACGTCGGTGGTATTTTCGGCGTCAATTAGGTAAGGTCACCGACATCGGTTAGGATGCCGACGTCGGTAGGGGAAATGGATGAGGTCAGCCAGGGCAGTAGTCTTAGACAGGGTCTTGTCGAGTTACAGGGTGGTTTCTGGTCTGTAGAATGGACTGTGGTCTCATCTGAGGGTCAGGGAGGTCTATTTAGAGGTCTGAGAGATTGCCTGGAGGTCTGAGGGACTTGTTTTGGGTCTGAGGGACTGAGAATGTTGTCCGAGAAAGTGACTGGTTGGGAACCAGAAGCACAAAGGGGAATGAATGAGAGGTAGGGGTCTGAGAAGGCCTTTCAGCCTCTCATGGGAAGGACAGGGAAGGTCTTGGCAGTGATTAGCTAAAAAGATAGATTAAATAAGAAATGAAATGGAAAAAAACACTATACTTACCTCTTGCTTGCTGATTGAAGAATGGAAAAACCTGTTGTCAGAGCTGTTGAAGGAACTGTAAATGGAGCTGTTGCTTGGAGCTGTTCCTACAAGGTGCCTGTCGCTGTTGGCGTTGCTGTACGAGGGGGAGGAGAAGAAAATATGAATGTAAAAGTGTCAAGAGAGATCCATTCGCGGGGCGGGGGGAATGATTGCAGAAAATGGTCTTGAAGGTTGCCGACGCTGGCAGAACCACTGACGTCGGCCGCATAATGACCGACGTCGACAGCCAAAGAATGGGGACAGAGGCTAAAATTAGCATCTGTCCGTTCTTGCACGCTACTGGGTCAAGGGGCCATGGGAAAACGGTTGAGGGAGGCATAAATGGACGCGGGAGGGAGGATAAAGGAGAGATTTGGGAAATAAAGGCTAGGAGAGAGGTGGGGGGATATAAGGAGGGGATCCAAGGTGGCATGGGTGAGGTGGAAGAGGGCCAAATATTTAATTATTTTAATTTGATAAATGGAGGGGGCTAGGACAAGGGTTAGGACATGGGCCAAGGGGGGCCAAGGGTGAAAGATGACCTAGGGGGTAGACACGATTTCAGTGTCTACAACATGAGAAAAACCTATAGGGTATGGGAAATAGTGAGCAAAAAAACATAGTCAACTTGTTATAGATAATTCATAAAGCACAGTTGACCAATACTTAAACTCTTTTTATTAAAATGGATCTCTCTAATTTTAATATTATTGTTCCCAAAATATGTCACTCATTTTTGGAACAACATATGAACTATTTTGGTCCTGCAAGCCAAAATCATCTCTTCCCTTCTCAAAAAAATTGTTTTGAGCATTCAAATTCTTCATTATTCAAGCTTTTTCAGTTAAGGGACTAGCAAGTTCAACATGTTCAATGGCTTCAACAGGTGAGTTCTCACAAAGGAACAAGTTGCCAACACTTAGGCAATTTCAAGTTCAGGTTCAATGCCTTGGTTTAACCAAAAATGTTCATCAACAAGGTTCAAATAAAGTATTGAACCATTGAACCATTGAATCCCACTTCCAAAAGGTTCAACGGGTTCAAAGTTCAACAACATCAGGAAGCTTAAAGAATTAAGCGCTTTGGAAAAAGTTCAGAGTCCAACCACTTCGGCAAGTTCAACGGATTCAAAAGACTTAGCAAAAATAAGGAATATTGAACCATTGAACTGTTGAACCTTGAACCAAAAAAGGTTCAAAGGTTTAATGCGGTTGGTTCAAAGAGATTGGTTCAAGCAGTCAATTGAATGAGTGAAACAAAAGATTGAATCGTTGAGTCATTGAACCAAAGTTGGTTCAATCAGTCAATTCAATCAAATAGTTCAAAGGAGTGCCCCAAAGCTGAAAGGGCAAGTGCCCTTGCCGAGGGCATTGAACAAAAGGTAGGTGCCCTTGCAGAGGGAAGGGAACATTTTTTCAAAGATCAAAGAGAAGGCCGAAAGGGTAAGGTTTCCTTCAAACTTTTTGTCTGAAGAAATTACCAAGCAAAGGAACCAAAATAATTCCTTTGAAAAGATTTTCCATGAAAGAAATTCACAAAGGCAAATCCTTCGGACAAATTGTCCAAAGGAATTCCCTCGAACATTTTGCCCGAAGGAATGATCAAAAGCCTGACAGAAAAGTGGCTAAGGCAAGGGGAGATTTCCTTTGGACAAAATGTCTAAAGGAATTCCTTCAGACATTTTGTCTGAAGGATTTGAAGGAAAAGGCCGACCGAAGAATCTCGAAGGACAGGTACCCTTGCGGGGGGATCTCGGCACCCAGAAAATGGACCTTTCTTAAAGACCCAAAGGGACACCTTCCATTTGGGGTGTTCCAAAGACATAAATCTGAAGGAATTTCAAGGCTTCAAAAGACTTAGCCAAAATAAAGGATTCTAAGAAAGAGATTGAACCGTTGAACCTTGAACCAAAATGGTTCAAAGAAAGCTCCAAGCAGAGCAAGGAAGTGATTAAACCATGGAAATGATTGAACCAAGGAAGCAATGGAACTAAGGAACCGATAAAGACTGTCCAAACTATTAAACTATTGAACCAATGAACTTTCAAAGTTTCAAAGTTTCATGGTTCAATATGGTTCAAACAACCAGCAACCATTGACGTCCCCGCAGACGTCAAATTTATGATAATGGATTATCTGTTAATTTTCAAATATAGCGTAGAACTTGAAGGATGAACCAAGCGACCAACTAAAGAAGATATCTCGAGAGCTCTAATTGTAATAGGAAAGAAAAGAAGGCTACAGAAGATATTGAAATATCTATGAGAGAGTTACTTTCAGTAGGTGAAACAGTCCACCAAGTAGTCATCCGAGCACACCAAATCAAGGACGCAGCCTATTTTTCTTCCATAAAGTAAAGTCAAAGTGGATGGTTGTGCAAATAAGAAGGAAAGGACCAGGTAGCCTATACTTTGGAGGAGACGTATGAGATGAATTGGCACGCCACAGTTAAGGCCGATGCACTGTTCCAAGCATGGCCCCTTGATAGAACTGAAAATGCATTCAAGGCATTGAATGCAGCGTGGGTTGTTCCATGGAACAAAGTGCCAAGATTTTTTTGGCTGCTATATATTGTAATCTCTTTTTTTATACAAAATAAATATTTCCAATATAGAATCAAAACTCTGCCCAAATTGAAAGGTGATTACTGAGACTTTGAGCTCAGATTGTTGATCATATTTATTTATCTGAATGAAAAAGTAAGTTAATTTTAGACTTTGTGTTGTTATAGCTTGTGTTATTTTAGAAAATTATTCTTATATCCATTTCTTAGGAGCATTCTTGTTTATTTAATTTAACAAGCAGAACTAGTGAAAGTAATCAAGGTGTCCTAAAGCCAATTGTGGAAAGACTTTGTGCTGTCACAATTATTTTCAATGTGTTTTTAGTTTCTTTCTATGTAAAGGATCTTGGGATGACTTTGTGCCCCCATTATCCTTCATATTTCACTCTTTGGGCAGTTGAGGTGGAGACTTTGTGTTACACCTCATTCTATTGGTTACTGCGCCCTTGTTACTTGTTGGTTACCCACTAGAAAGGACTCATGCGCCCTGCTACAATACCACTTCTGAAAGAAGAGAAGTGCCTTCAATATTATCACTAGGATTTCTCCTTTGTTTGTGAACATCATCTCTAAAAAAATAGAGATGGATGGTGTAGTCCTACCCCTGAGTGTTATTTTTTGCTTATATATATACTATATAGCTCCTCATATTTATAGGGAACCTCCCCTTAATGAGAGGATATATCTATCCACCTCTGATGTGGCAAACCTGCACTTTTGGCTGACCAATCTCCCTATACTATGGTTGAAGAGACCTATTTTTCTCATTAGTTAGCTGGTGACAAAATATTCACCCAATAATTTTTTGGCGACTCTGTTGGGGATGAGCGCACAGTTTGAAGCCTCAAGCTTCAAGCTGAAGTAGGGCCAGTTCTTTCCCATTTTTATTCTACAATCTGGAAACTTCACACTATACTAAAATCCAGAGAGCCCAAGGTGTTGTTGACCCCATTTTTGAGTTGGTGTAGTAGGGCAATTTTGATTTCTTCCCTCTCCAACTTCAATTCCAATGATCCAAGAGTGTTCCTCCTATCCATACTAGGTCACCAACACAAGGTAGAGCTTCTTTTTCTACTGTTAGCAGAGCTTTACCTATACATACTCCACTGAGATTTGTTATCCCCCTTTTCCATAATCAAATCATGGTAGTTTAAGGCCCCTGGGGTAACTCTTTTGGCCCACTCAATTTAACCCCACCTCTACATGAGCTTCCATGTAGTTCAAGGAATTTCCCCAAACTATTTGGTGATGGGAGAGTTCATCCTAATGAACATATTGCTTCCTTCAGCATAGCCTATGGTGTGATAGGCATGGAGTATGAAGACGTAACAGTCAGGTTGTTTGTGGAAACATTGTAAGGTGCTACTGCAGACTAGTTCTACCATCTACAGGCCTAGACTGTGACTGATTGGAACACTCTTAAAGCTAAATTTGAAGCCAAGTTCAAGCCTACAGAAGATGTGCATGCCTTGCTAGCCTAGCTCACACAAATGAAGAAGGAACCTCATGAACCTATGAGTGACTTCATTACCAAGTTTGACAAGCTGAGGAACCGGATTCCTACAATTGCTCAGCCAACACCTGAGAACCTTAAATGTTTCATCATCAACTCATAGCTGCCTGAAGTGAGTTTTTTGTTGAGATGGGCTGGCCACATAGACCTTGTTGCTGCTCAAGATTTGGCTAATGAAGTAGAAGATGACCTTATTTTGGTAGGAAAGATAAGGAGAGATCTTAACAGAGGTAAATCTTTTTCATTTTTTGAATACTCACCTACAGTCAGCACTAATCCAATGGTCCAGAAGCTGGCAAATGAGTTACTAGCTGTTAGAAAGCAAATGGCGCAAGGGATGTCATCTGCTTTTTCATACAAAGATATACCAAGGAGGACATTCTTGAATCAGTCATACCAAGGCCATGCTGCCAGGAATCAAGGGCAACCAAATCATCTTCCTCCTCCTTAGGGTAAATTGGCCATTGAAGCACCTCCAACTAATTCAACAGTTAGATATCTTGAAGCAAAATCAAATTTCTCCTTCTAGCCTGAGTTAAACCCAGAAGATGATGCTAATCTCTTCATAGAGGGAGAAGAAGAATTACCTGGTAACTCCAACATTGGTTTCCTAAATTACCAAAATGAATCCAAAAGTGAAGGTGAAACAGTTGATGGAACATACATTGTATTCACCCGATCTAAGAACCAGTCAGCCCAGCAAGCTGACAAAAAAAAAATAGAGTGACCTCAACCAGCAATTTCAATTGTTAAGTGGGGAACCACTCTGCCTTTCCAACCAAAGGACTCAGTGATTGCAAGAAAGGTAAGTACATCAAACATCCCTACACCTTCAACTTCAAATTCACAGACCAGTCCTCCCCCTCCCAAAAACCAAAAGGATGAACTCCCATCCTCTATTCCTAGTTCATTTTAGACATTTCACATAATGGACCATATAAAGAAAACCAAAATTCAAATGTCTAAATTTGAATTCCTACAATCCAACTCTGAGCAGTTAGATAATTTGGTTCAATGTGTAAAGAACCAAGCTGTCCCTGTAGGACAAGCAATTCTAAAGGTAGCTCATGATCCCCCTAAGAATACATCCACCAAGAATAACCTTTTCATTACTCCCCTGCTGCTCTCGAGAGGACTAAACTATTTTATGTCTCCCTATTGATAAATGGACACCAATTGAATAATTACATCATAGATTTTGGTGCATCTGATAATGTCATGCCTGCCAAAGTGGTGGAATCTCTTGGTCTCACACTGACCAAGACATTTGGGAGATGTTTCTCCATGGAGAAAAAATAAGTGTCACTGTTGGGACAAATCAAGGATGCCCAATTTGCATTTGCAGCATTCCCAAACAAGAGAATCAAGATGATTGTCCTTGTGGCCGACGTTTCAACATCATACAGCATCTTTCTTAGGCAAAATTTCTGCAATGATGTTGGGGGCAAATTAAGCATGGACCTATCCAAGGTGAGGATCCTAGTTAAAGGCATTATGTAGAGATTGCTCCCTAAGAAGGAAGCAAAATACGTGGTCACTCAAACATCAGCACCTGGAGTTCAAATTTTGTTTGAGTCTTCAAGCATAAGTAATTACTTTTTATCCATGGAGGAAGTCTATGAAACGTCTGATGAAATTCCTAAATGTGTCAACCTAAAAATTGGTTCAGATGGAATAAAAAAAGGATTGGTGGAGAGTATTGCAAGTGTAAAAAAATCTCTCCCTCTAAATGAAGAAGAACCTAAGGAAAAATTAGTGTTTGATGAGGTATGGGTTCTAGAATTCGATGGCAATTGACCCTCTACCGGTTCAGGAGCTAGGATTGTGTTGATATCTCCTCAATGAGATATTTTTCCTTCATATAAGTTGTAATTCAGCAACACTAACAACACAGCTAAGATGAATCTCTATTGCTTGGATTGAAGGCTGTTCGAGACAAAGGCATCAAACTCCTTCATGCCAAAGGATATGTTGAACTAGTGGTTTGTCAGGTAAGGAACCTATATCAAACCAAAATTGAGAGATTGCACCACTAATGCAATCTAGTTTATGATCAAATTGAAATCTTTGATGCTTTTAGCATCTCTGCCATACCCAGAGAAGTCAATGACCAAACTGATGCACTAGTTGTTTCAATAACTCTATTGATTCCTCATCCTAATTTTAAAGGAGACAGGTACACTATTAAATTGGTCTTTCAAATAAGTGTGCCTGATAATGCCAATCATTGGCAAGTGTTCAATGGTGACAACCAAATCATTGCCTTTCTAGAGCAAAAAGATAGCTTTGAGCAGCTTCATTTTGAAGGCAATGAGCCTCAAAAGCTTAAACCAGCCCTTGAATCAAGTGCAAACATAGGTGAAGAATTCCTGTAACTTAAAGGAAATAAAATCTCAAAATGCCTGGTATCTCTTGAGAAGCTATTTGACAAACACAATAGGTTCATCAAATAGCAGCAAATAGATTCAAGCTTCTCTTATGAGTTTGATCAAATAAAACTGGGTACCAAAGAAAATCCCAAGATGGTGAACATTGAAAAGTGTTGCACTCAAAAAGAGAAGTTCAAGTTCACTGCTCTGCTTCACCAGTACATAGATGTTTTGGCATACTCCTATGATGATCTGAAGTCACTCAAGCTTGAAAAAATTCACCATGAGATTCCTCTCAAGAGTGATTCAATACCTCACAAGCAAAAATTTAGGCAGTACAATCTAAAGATATCAGGTACTATTATGTCTAAAATACAAAAAATGTTAAATGCTAAGATAATTTTTCTAATCCATCATTCCACATGGATTGCCAACATAGTACATGTGAGGAAGAAGAATGGCAAAATTAACCTCTGTGTAGACTTCAAAAATTTAAATCGGTCATCCTTAAAAGATAACTATCCTCTGCCCATCATGGATCAAGTCCTTCAAATTGTGACTGGTTTAGAAATGTTATCAATGCTAGACGACTTCTCAGGGTACAATCAAGTTGAAGTTAGTAAAGCAGACCAGCATAAGACTGCCTTCACCACACGTTGGGGCACCTTTGCCTATCGAAGAATGCCATTTGGCCTGATAAATGTTGGTACCACTTTTTAGAGAGCAATGGACCTTGCATTCAAAGATGAAATAGGTAAGTTCATTATAGTGTACCTAAATGATTTAATAGTCTTTTCCAAGCATCGTCCTGATCATGTGCACCATTTGCAATAAGTGCTGGAACGATGCTGCCAGAATAACATTTCTCTAAATCTTGAGAAATCTATTTTTGGAGTAATAGAATGGAAACTTCTCAGGCACATTGTATCCTGAGAAGGCATAAAGATTGACTCAGACAAAGTCAATTCCATCCAGAAACTTACTCTGCCCACAAGTAAGACTGCAGTTCACTCTTTCTTTAAAAAGGTGAATTTTTTACGAAGGTTCATCCTCGAGTTCGCTGAGAAGACTCACCACATTGTAAACATGATGAAGGGAAAGGCCACTTTTAGCTGGACTAAAGAAGGCAAATTGGCATTTCGAGACATCAAGCCAGTTATTGCCCATGCCCCAATTCTGATTTGTCTAGATTATACCAAGGATTTCACCATATATAGTTATGCTTCTGAGCACACAATTTTAGTAATTCTGGTTCAACAAAATAAAGAAGGTGTGGAATCTCTCATATCCTTCATGAGTTGTCCTCTCAAATCTCATGCACTAAAGTATTCAAACATGGAGAAGCATGCTTATGCAGTGGTAAAGGCAGTGAAGTATTTTTGTTTTTACATCCTGAATTCACACACTACTGCCCTAGTTCCTGACACCACAGTCAAATCTATATTAACTCAGCAAGAGTTTGGAATGAAAAGAGGCAATTAGATTTCTAAAATCTAGGAGTTTGATCTAATAATCAAACCAATGAATCTGGTACAGAGAAGGGGCCTATGTCAATTTATTGCTGACAATAGACTAGAAAAAACAGAGCATGGAAAAGAAGAAATTGAAGACACGCCAATAGTCCTCTTTATCTCCACCATAAATGAGTGGTATTCAAGTATTGCTCATTTCCTTACTTATGGTGAGTGTCTTGCTCACCTGTCTCATAAAGAAAGGAGGATTGTCAAGTTAAAAGCTGCCAGTTTTATCTTGTGGGACAATGGCCTGTATAAGAGAAACCTTAATGGAGTGTTCCTTCGCTGCATGGATAAAGAGTAGCAGAACCAACTTTTGAAGTCTTTCCATAATCTACCCTGTGGAGGACATTTTTTTGCTCCTATAACTGCCCATAAAATTATGTGAGCCAAATATTACTGGCCTACTCTATTTCAAGATGCATACAAATGGGTACGAAGATGTGAACTATGCCAATAATTCATTGGAAGACCCAAATTAGCTGCTCTGCCTCTTAAGCCAGTGGTGATAGAAGAGTCATTTCAGCAATGGGGAATCAATTTCAGTGGTGTTGTAAACCCATCTTCAAGTGCTGGACATTATTATGTCCTCACAGCCACAAATTACTTCACCAAGTGGGTGGAAGCTATTCCAACCAAGCATGTTACTTCAGAAGTAGTGTGCAATTTCCTCAAGGAGAACATCATTTCTAGGTTTAGAGTCCCAACCAAGATTATCACAGACAATGCAACTTGTTTCTCTTCCTAGGAGATTACTCAATTCTATTTTTACTATGGGATTACCCTCTCCCACTCTTCTGATTATTTTCCACAAGGGAATGGCCAAGTTGAATCAAGCAACAAAAACCTAGTGACTATCATCAAGAAGCTCATAGATAAAAACCAACAAACATGGCATAAAGCATTGGTTGATGCTTTATGGGCAGATAGAATTACACCCAAGAGGGCAGCAATTGGTATGTCACCTTTCCAAATTATTTATGGTCTCAATGCTGAGATACCAATCACCTTAGAATTGCCAGCATTGAAATTGGCTAAGGCAGTCGAAGATCAGACATATGAAAGCTCCATCGATAAGAGGATCATGTGCTTGACTAAGTTGGATGAGCAGTGAACTATGGTGGTGGCCCGAATTACTGTGCATCAAAGTCTGGTGAAGAAGCTCTTCGACCAAAAAGCAAAAAACCATGATTTCCAGATTGGAGATCAAGTCATATTGTGGGACAAGAGAAGAGAACCAAAGGGAATGCATGAGAAATTTGATTCCCCTTGGAGAGGCTCGTTTACTATCCATTAGCTCAATGGTGAAAATAGTTTTCTATTGAAATATCAAGATGGCACGCCCTTTTCTCTGCCTCATAATGGGCAGCATTTGAAGCACTTCAATTCTTGAAGTATCAGATAAGATCACATGTACATATGTATATTTATATAGTCATTGGTCATGTTTTGTGTTGTTCATTTTCATTTTTTTTGGCACCTTTCTTTTTAAGTAGCATGACTCCGTAGCCCAATGGCATACTTAAAGGCACTAGAGATTTTGGTTTCTACTCCCTTCAGCTGTTCCAAGTTTTCAACTGAAGGAAGTTCCCAAACTGGAGCCAGATGTTGTTCCCAAAATATGTCACTCATTTTTGGGACAACATATGAACTATTTTGGTCCTGCAAGCCAAAATCATCTCTTCCCTTCTCAAAAAAATTATTCTGAGCAATCAAATTCTTAATTATTCAAGCTTTTTTAGTTAAGGGACTAGCAGGTTCAATGGCTTCAATAAGTGAGTTCTCACAAAAGAACAAGTTCCCAACACTTAGGCAATTTCAAGTTCAGGTTCAACGCCTTGGTTCAACCAAAAATGTTCATCGGCAAGCTTCAAAAAAAGGATTTAACCATTGAACCCCACTTCCAAAAGGTTCAAAGGTTTAATGACATCGGCAAGCTTAAAGAGTTAAGCGCTTCGGCAAAAGTTCAAAGTCCAATCGCTTCAGCAAGTTCAACAACTTCAAAAGACTTAGAAAAAATAAGGAAGATTGAACCATTGAACTGTTGAACCTTGAACCAAAAAAGGTTTAAAGGTTCAATGCGGTTGGTTCAAAGAGATTGGTTCAAGCAGTCAATTGAATGAGTAGAACAAAAGATTAAACCACTGATCCATTGAACCAAAGTTGGTTCAATCGATCAGTTCAATCAAATGGTTCAAAGGAGTGCCCCAAAGCTGAAAGGTCAAGTGCCCTTGTGGAGGGCAGTGAAAAAAAGGTAGGTGCCCTTGCGGAGGGTAGGGAACATTTGCTCAAAGATCAAAGAGAAGGCCGAAAGGGTAAGGTTTTCTTCAGACTTTTTGTCTGAAGAAATTACCAAGTAAAGGAACCAAAATAATTCCTTTGGAAAGATTTTTTGCAGAAGAATTTCACAAAGGCAAATCCTTTGGACAAATTGTCCAAAGGAATTCCTTCAAACATTTTGCCCGAAGGAATGATCAAAACTCAGCAAAAAAGCGGCTAAGGCAAGGGAAGATTTTATTCAGACAAAATGTCTGAAGGATTTGAAGGAAAAGGCCACCCAAATAATCTTAAAGGATAGGTACCCTTTCAGGGGGCTCTCAGCACCCAAAAAATAGACCTTTCTTAAAGACCCGAAGGGACACCTTCCATTCGGGGTGTTCCAAAGACATAAAGCTGAAGGAATTTCAAGGCTTCAAAAGACAGCCAAAACAAAGGATTCTGAGAAAGAGATTGAACCATTGAACCTTGAACCAAAATGGTTCAAAGGTTCAAAGAAAGCTCCAAGCAGAGCAAGAAAGCGATTGAACCAGGGAAATGATTGAACTAGGGAAGTGATGGAACCAAGGAACTGATAAAGACCGCTCGAACTGTTAAACTATTGAACCAATGAACTTTCAAAGGTTCAAAGGTTCATGGTTCAATATGGTTCAAACAACTAACAACCATTGACATCCCCGCAGAAGTCAAATTTAAGGTAATGGAATATCTATTAATTTTCAAATATAGCGCGGAACTTGAAGGATGAACCAAGCGACTAGCTGAAGAAGATAGCCCGAGAGCTCCAATTGTAACAAGAAAGAAAAGAAGGCTATAAAATATATTGAAATATCTATGAGAGAGTTACTTTCAGTAGGTGAAATAATCCACCAAGTAGTCATCTAAGCACACCAAATCAAGGACGTAGCATATTTTTCTTCTATGAAGTAAAGGCAAAGTGGACGATTACACAAATAAGAAGCAAAGGACCATGCGGCCTATACTTTGGAGGATACATGTGAGATGAATTGGCATGCCACAGTTAAGGCCGATGCACTGTTCTAAGCCATGGCCCCTTGATAGAATTGAAAATGCATTCAAGGCATTGAATGCAACATGGGTCGTTCCATGGAACAAAGTGCCTAGCTTTTCTTGGCTGCTATATATTGTAATCTCTTGTTTTATATAAAGGAGATCTTTCCAATATAGAATCAAAACTATGCAAAAATTGAAAGGCGATTATTGAGACTTTGAGCTCAGATTGTTGATCATATTTCTTTTTCTGAATGAGAAAGCAAGTTACTTTCAGACTTTGTGTTGTTATAGCTTGTGTTATTTTAAGAAATTAATCTTATGTCTATTTTCTAGGAGCATTCTTGTTTATTTAATTTAACAAGCAAAACTAGTGGAAGTAATCAAGGTGTCTTGAAGCCAATTATGGAAAGACATTGTGCTATCACAATTGTCTTCAGTGTGTTTTTAGTTTCTTTCTGTGTAAAGGATCTTGGAACAACTTTGTGCCCCCATTATCCTTCGTATTTCACTCTTTAGGTAGTTGAGGTGGAGACTTTGTGTTACAACTCATTCTTCTGGTTATTGCGCCCTTATTACCTATTGGTTACCCACTAGAAAGGACTCCTGCGCCCTACTACAATACCACTTCTGAAAGAAGAGAAGTGCCTTCAGTATTATCACAAAAATTTATCCTTTGTTTGTGAACATCATCTCTAAAAAAGAGAGATGGATGGTGTAGTCCTACCCCTGAGTGTTATTTTATGCTTATATATATAGTATATAACTCCTCATATTTATAGGGAACCTCCCCTTGATGAGAAGAGAGATTTGTCCACATCTGATGTGGTAAACTTGGACATTTGGCCGACCAATCTCCCAATGATGTGGTTGAAGAGACCTATTTTTCTCATCAGTTATCTAGTGAAAAAATATTCACCCAACAAATATCACCTCCCAAAGGTGTTTGACCTAGAAGTTTTTTAGTTGGTTGTACCAAGCATAAACTTGTTAACTGATTCTGTGTGTTTAGAAGGGCGAAGGAGTAGAATGGTTTTAGACATTTTTTAAAACTTAAAAATCATGTCAAACACTAATATTAGTATAATTATTATTAATATTCATCTCAAAACCTTCTCTCATGTGTCACACTCTCTTATGGGCCATACAAGTGCCAAACTCTTTCTTTTTAGTTGATTTCTTGATCTTTAGTTAGATAACCTAAAAGTTTCAAATGGGACTGATATTCTTAATAATAAATCTAACCTCTTAAATGTTTTAAGTAAAAATAATACACTTGGACACTTTAAAAATTGTGTCACTTGCATATATGACCCCTAAATGGCCACCAAGTGACTCAAAATGATAGATAAACTAATTAGACCATGATCAAGGATAAAGTGGAATCAAAATACATCAAATAAACTATAACACACCCCATGATAAGATATTATACCATTATAAACATCTAAATATCAATTTTTTACTTATAGGGGGCTCAATTTGACCTACAAGGTCAAATTTGGTCAACAGTGCACTGATAGGAGATTAATTGAAAGTGATTAAACACTTAAAACATTATTGAATGTTCCTCCACCCATTTCAACAGACCCTACCCCTAAAACTTTTAAACAATTTTCATCACCCAAAGTGATAAAGGACATGTTGCAATGCTCTAAGGAAGAAAACTCAATTTGTGAAGAGCCCATGTGATGAGAAGCACCTGAGTAAGTAACCTATTAAGAGGTTGGATCTTCAACTGATAAAAGAGCCTCTCTCCTTTTTTCTCTTTACCTTTTCCTTTTGCCTTAGAATAATCTTGAGTTGATGAATTTTTCTAGATAGACTCAACAACACCTATGTTGTTTTTCTCTAGAAGAGGAGTTATGTGATCAATTTATTTCTTCATACACTTGTATTCATCATTCCCATTTTTATTGCAATAGGCACACTTAACCTTCTTCTTTTTGGGTTTGTCATTGGAAGAGGAGATTTCAGTGGTTGTTTTGGTATAGGTTGATTTTTTCTTATTCTCTTGATCCTTATTCTTCTTTTTATTTTCTTTATTTTAAGTATTTGCTTTTCTATTCCCAACAATTAGGAATTGAGGTTTTATGGATTTAAATGTGCCCATCTATATTAACTTGTCTTACTCCTGAGTCAAATCAAAAATAAAAGAATTTAAAGAGGACATTTTCCATGTAGTACCTAGAACACTTTTTGTGGCATGAAAAGTAAAGACAAAAACTGAGTATTCAAGACCTAGCTTAGAGAGTATAGAAAGAATAAGTTAGTCATATTTATTCTCTATTCCACATTCTTTCAACTACAATCTCAAATATTTAAACTTAGTGATAAAATATTGAAGGGTGTCAAAGTTGATAGGACTTAGGTTGATAAGCTCATTTTCAAGTTCATGACCTCTCATCACATCTAACTTCCCAAAAAACTTTTCCTAGATGGTCCACACTTCATTGGGATATTTAGCAGGTTCTAAGTGAAATAGAATATCAGGAGACACTCAAAGACACAGTAACCCATAGAATTCGTCATAATGGTTGTACCACTTAACTTTTTATGCTTTTATACTAGGTTCAACTTTATTGCCCATTATAATATGATGTAAACCCTTTCTCATTAATATAATTTGCATTTTTGTTTTCTATTCATAGTATTTAAATGGTGTTAGTGGATTAATAGAACTTAAATCCATTAGTGCAAAAGTGAAGTGTACTAGTAGTTGTTGTAGTAGTAGAAATGAAAGTGCAAGTAGAATGAAATAGTGACACAAAATAGTAAACCTATGAACAATCAAAAGGAAATATCCCCGAAAATTTTGAAAATGCATGCTCGAAAGACATCAAACTCAACTGATAGTGCGTCTAAATTAATCAGTGTGAGTATTAGAAAAGACAAGTTTTTACAAATAAGGTGAGGACATTGGGTTGTGATGATAATACATCCAATGAACCAGTTTACAAAGCAACACAATGAGTGAGTGAGAAATAAAGTGGTTTGAATGCGAGGGGGTTTGGCTAGCTACCAAACTAGACCTCACCTTCTGGTCTTCATAGTGTGAAAATATGGAGTAAAAAAACTATATTTAAATGCTCACAATGCAAAATATTATTTTTATAAAAAAATAATCAAAAAAAATATTATGGTCCTTATGAAAATATTCACCCCACACAATTTTATATTCTTTTATGAAAAATAATAAAAAATCCCCTTAAATGGACCCTCCTTGATACTTAGCCTCCCTCGTACCTTATCACACCCTTTTCTTAACTTGTAATAAAAATTCAAAAGACTTAAATGAATTAATACAAAATTTGATTTAAAATATAACTTTCCTTCTCACTAAAAAAACAAAACCATCTTAAAAATAGGCAATACCATGAATTGATGGTGCAATGGTTTTGTAAAACCATGAATCATAAAAAATGTTTTTTAAACAAAGAAGGGTGGTTTACGTGAAATACCAATTTGAAAGAACTTAGAGGGAGGTTGAACCAAATTTAATGTGGTCCTATTACTGATGTGAAGGTCATTAAGTAATTTAAGGAGGGGATGGCCATGAGCATGCCATGATCAGGCCATGATCAAGCCACACAAAGGAAACTAACCCAGAAAGATTGAGGCACCACTTATAGTTTGTGCAAGCACATTAGCGACTATAAGAGCCAAGAAAATGTTGCATGTCAGTACAACATACAGTGAGTGGAAGTTGAGCTAGCATAACCAATAAAGGTCAGTGCAACTAATCAGTATGAAGGTCTGATAATTTTTTGTAGACACCTAAAATCGGCTACCACTAG
The DNA here is from genome assembly GCA_037957365.1 of Torreya grandis. NCBI lineage: Eukaryota > Viridiplantae > Streptophyta > Pinopsida > Cupressales > Taxaceae > Torreya > Torreya grandis. Next base: position 3,089,405 of record JARHVA010000127.1, read on the forward strand.
CTTTATATCGAATTTCGAACTGATTCCTACCAACCATTGCAAATTAAACCTAAGAATCATTTAATATCCCAAATTTATTCATGCATCATTTATAAAATCTCAAAATCATGTTGAGACATCCCTATTTTGGGTATTCTATCATATGCAACAATAACCTCTTATAAATTCATCCCTAATCACCTTGTGGCATCATAACTATCAGTTTGGCCTATGGACTTATTAAGTGGGGCACTTGAAAAAATCTCAAATCTTGAAAGAGCTAAAATTCTAATCAAAGTCAATTAGCTAATTAAACAAGATTAAATGCCTAGCTGAATTATCCATTTGCAATTAATGAATATCTAAAAATAAAAATTCCAAAATTTAAAATATCGAAGTCTTTCATCATTGCCTTTATGATTTGTCAAGCTCTTTGAAAATATATAATTTGAGAGCAATACCTAGTAATTAAAAATCATAATTACATGAAAACTATAATTACATGAGAGCAAAGCCTAAACTCAACCTTAACTCATATTGGGTGAGAGTTAATTCTTAAAGCTATAAATACAAAGCCATACCCCTTCATTTTTAAGTTTGGATATTGTAGAGTTATTATGCAATATTTCCTCCATAAGCCTCATGTAAGTAGTGTTACCATGCCCAAATCGTAAACCAAGCAATCAAAGCCAAGGTTTCAAGGAGTTAAGGAGCCAAGAAAACTTCATTGTCAAAGACTTATTGATTCACAAGCCATTTAGAGCTCCAAAAAAGGTAAAAGAGTGTGTTCTTTTATGTTTTTGTTTTGCTTTCATATGTAGTTATTTTATCTAAGCTCTCCTTAGTGTCTAGGATAGAGGTGTTGGGATTTTTAGTGTGTTTATTTCATTTGTTTTATGAGACTAACCTCCCCTATGCATATTCCTTGATCACATTGTGGCACTCCCGATAGGACACAGCATCCCATATAACCAATAAGAATGATATGCTACTTTTAGTTTTACTAATGGATGCTTAAAAATCTTTAAAATTTGAGTTTCAACTTCATTTTTCATGTCTTTCTATTTTAAGTAACTCACAAGTTGCAGGGATCGACATTGTTTTTTTGTTACAAGTGGTAACAATCAATGCAAATTTTTTAGATCGACATTAATTGATAGAATCAACCACGATCTTTGTGTGAAAAATAGAATATGGAAGAAGCATAATTCATGAGGGTTTTAGTTGAGTTTTTTAATCTTCATTTTGTGTTTAAAAGCCTGCATATTATTTATTTAACCATTTTCTTGTAGGATCTAGTGAGATATTTGGTTTTTAGGCTTTTTTTTTAACCATTTTTTTGTCAAAACATCTTGTGTTTTTATATGTTTTTACAAGAAACATCAATGATTTGCCATATTGATGTCGATCTCTATGGATTAACATCAATCCTTGTATGGATCGATGAAGCTATGTCTCTGAGACAAAAACCAGAAAACCTAAGAGTGAATTATAAATGTTGTTTTCTCACTCACTTTTGAGCTTCTAAACAGAAAAACCCTCTAATAATTTCCAGGTCTTGAGATGGAAAAATCAAAGTTTAAGTATGGTTAAATCTTACACACATTGTATTTGGTGCTTAAAACAAACTCAGTTGTTTCCATATCTAAGTTGTTTTTGAAGTTTTTTGTAAATTTTATCAACAACAAATACCAAGAGGCTCAAACTTCACAACAAACTTCATTTTGGTGATTAAAATGAACTCTCGCATTAGTTAAATACTCTTAAGAGTGTCATTTTCATGTATCAATGAACAAAGATCACAACAACATTCTTGGAGTCCAAATATCCAATAGGTTCTTAACAAAGAAGCTATTCAAAAGAGGTGTAGGCTAGTAATTTACATGATTAATTATTTTAGTTGTATCATATATTGATTAGGATGTGCATCTCCACTTCAAAAATAACAACAAAAACATTTACCTAGCTAGAAGTATTTACCTTGCCATTTTCCATGCCATTATTTCATTCCCTGCCATTTACCTTACCTTATCACTTCGGGGCAACCCTATTACCATTTCATCTAATTGTCATAACATCATTGTCCTTAAATAATGTCATACCCTATACCATTTTACTATACCATCACTATTGACGTAACTTGTTTTTAAACACCCTACCCAACCCTTTTGACCTTAGTTTCATTTGTTCTACCAACACCTTTCATGAAGGGATTCCAATCCATTTTCAGCAATTTCAAATTTTCGTGTTCAAATAATAGTATATGAAAGTAGTATGATATTGGATCTATAAATTATATCTTTTATTTACACTTTACTAGTGTTACTAATTATAACCACCTATGGGTAAATTAGTATCATAGATCTATGTCAATGTTTCCTAATTATAACTGCCTATCGAAAAATTAGGAACAATACCTTTACCATGCATTGTCGCATCACCTCATCCTTACTATTGTCATTTACCTTGCCATTTGCCTAAATTTTTGAACTTATGGTTACCTGATTGGATCTCACCACCTTTTATGTCAGTGGAACTACAATGACTTGAGGTCCCATCCTGGGATTATGTAGGCAGCACTCAATTCACATTGAGGTCAGCTCAGTCAATCCTTTTCCACGCTCTCGCCATTTTGTGAGCAATCTCAAGTTTAAACGTTGTCACCGTTTTACATGTAATTTTTAAGTTTGAATGCTCTCACCATTTTGTGAGTTGGACTATTTAGTATCTTTTCATTCTCAATCAAGTTGAGATACTTTAAAAATTCCAAAAATATTTGAAAAATAATCTAGAAAATCCTAAAAATCACTCGATCAACCACTTATTTACCTTAAAGATTATGGGACCCTTCGCTAAATCACAAGTAACCACTGTCACTTGGTTTCTCCATCCTTACTAGCCTAATGTCCCATGTACTCATCATTTTGTGATACCATTCCCATATTCTTTTACAACACAATAATATTTTTTTTATCATCATTTTTATTCTATCCCATCTCCTGGGAGAACTACATTTGGCATGAAGTTTATGTTGGACCTTGCATCCATGGAACTATGGAGATAACATCCACTTTTATAGTGCATCTAGAGTCAGCTTGTCTACCCCCTTCCTTTTCTTCTATTCCCCCCCCCCCCATTTTGTTTGTTTGTGTTATTGTCTCCTACAGCCTAGGGGAATTATATATTCTTTTATTTGTGTCATGTTGTTTGCACTAACATTGTGATTAACCATTGTTTGTGTTTATTTCATTTTATTCTCATTATTTTGTTTGGTTATATCTTTATTTTCTCTTTCTTACTATTTTGTTTTGTTTGCTTGTGTGCCTAATTATTTATTTTCATTGTTGTGCCTTGATTCAGTCTATGTGCATTCATTGGGTGATTCCTTCTGCATTATTCTTGAATCTATCCATATTCATTCATCAACATTATCATCATGGTTTTTATCATTGATGCATTGTTTTCAATTGTTTATTAGATCATGTATCAGTCCTTATGGATATTTTGCGTAAGTTATCATGGTGTTTTATATCATGATGCCTATCATTACATACTACAACAAATATCAGCTCAGCAAATATTACAAGCAATGTAGTCACCATACTTCTCCTTGGCACCTGAAAAATTACCAATCTACCCCAATTAGCTCCCAATAATAGAGTAATGAATCACAAAATAATTGTAATCCTTACTAGTTAGGATGAGCATCTTTGTACTAGTAGGTTGCCTAAATTCATCTTTCTCCTATGTACCAGCTTACTCTCACTCTATGATTACAAATTTAGTATGTAAGCCACCTATTCCAATTTGCCATATTATTCCCATCATTCTTCTGATGATTATAACTGCCTTTGGTCAAATCATTGTGTATCATCCCACCCATAGAGCCAATTATTATAACCGCATATGGTCAAATCATTATGTTTTGATTTATTTAGAGGTTAATGATTATAACTACCTTTGGGAAAATTATTATAATTCTTTTGCCTATCAAGGGCATGTTTTTATCCTGCTAATGATTATAAATACATGTGGGAAAATCATTGTTTTCCCTTTTAATGATTATAACTACTTTTGGACAAATCATTCTCTCGTTACCCTTATCCTTTGGTTAATGATTATAACTGTCTATGGGAAAATCATTATACCATGCTATGTCAATGATTATAACTACCTTTGGGCAAATCGTCTTATTTATCTACCCAATCGAATAGCTCAATGTGCCACTGATTATAACTATATGTGGGTTCATTAGTGTTTTCCACCTCATTTTACATTTTTATCCCATTATTTCCTTATTTTGAGGGATTGATCACCGACCTTATTTACCGACCACTCCCTTGAGGGGGCATCAAGAGCTCATCCATTGCTATTCCTTTTAATTCTTTGAGAATATGTTATTATGCCTATAGCTTACAACACCTTCCCAAATAGGGGCAAACTATAGAGACATAAAACTGGTCATAATTGGCTTTTGATTAAACTTCAGACTAATTCCTACCAACCATTGTAAATTAAACCTAAGAATCACTTAATATCCCAAATTTGTTCATCCTATATGTTGTGCTTTAACAACATTGTGGTGTGCACAAGATTTGTCTCATGTGATCCCTAGGTTTAATTATCCAATAGATTTGGGATATTAAGTGGAATAACTAGATAATCCTTTGGACAGTCATTTTTCTTATGTACACGACCAAAATAATCTCTTTTATCTATCTAACAGGATTATTGTCAGACATGGTTGTGTGAAAATCTTTTGCCTTTATTGAGAACCCTAGTTGTTGGTTTTAGACCTAGATTTCAAGTTTCCTCTATTTGTATGTGTTATAAATAAGGTGTGATGGTTCTTTTATCCTCATACCTGGACAATGAAGAAATTTCATATGCTCTCTTTAGATCTCGTAGGCAATCTTAAGATCAAAAAATCTTGTTGATCTAGTGTTCATGTAAATACCTCATTTAAGCTTAGGTCCTCTATAATAATTAGCCACTTTTGGCCTACATAACTTTGTAATCACTTCATATTAATATATCATGTCTTTGCTTTTATGTATGAATGTGTGATGGTGAGTTATGAGTATGGTTTCAAAGCCTATATGTTGAGTATAGTATTTTCATATGATTTAATGGCACTTATGGATTTCGTCTCTGCATGATAGTCTCAATCTATTTCACACCACTAGAGCACAACAGTCCTTGAATGCCTGTGTTTTTCCCATTTGCATACTTTCAAGAAAGTTTTTACCTATCGTTATATTGTTCCATTTTCTCCTTTGCCTATAGTATCTATGGCTTAATCATCTGTAAGTGACTCAGACCCTGCTCTATTTACACAGATGGATACTACTCAAGTTCCACTTTCTAAATTTTTATATTCTCTTGTTCATGGTTCAGTTCCTATTAAGACTCTTCTAACTCCTTATTCTAGTCTTAAATGGATGCTTCCTAAGGTTAATATTTATGAAGTCTATAAAACCCATTATTTTAATTTTAAGTTTCGATCTTTATGTGCCCAATAAGTATTTTTTTGTTCCCATCAAATATTTAGAATGTGGTCAAGATAAATGGTTTGACTTAATTAAATTCGATCGCATTGAATAGTTTAAAAAACATCAACCCAAGGGGTCACAATGGTAGTATATCCATATTGTTCATATTGACTAGTCTATTATTCCTTTTTTCCACTCTGGTCTTAATATTCCTCTATTTTTTATACTTGTTGATTCCCTTAAAAGTAATTTGCAGTAAGACTTTTTAGGTAATGTTCTTGATAATATATGTAATGGTGATGTATCCTGCACTACTTATCCTAATTTTTACATGTACCTTCGAGATCCTAATGTGGCTACTACTTTAAAATGTAATATTCAAACACAGAAATTAGACATGCATCCCAATTCTTATCCTTTTATTGTTTATATTCAATATGTTATTCGCACTTGCACAACTCTTGTTGCTCCTATTGAACACTTTCATTACAATCCTGAAAGAGTGGTGAGTGTTCTAGGAAGAAAAGCTAATTGTGAACTATTATCTATTACTGAAATCCCTTGTGAACAAGTAACCATTCCTACGTAATGGAATACTAGCTATGTTGAGTGTGTCAGACAGAGACCTCCTCTAAAACCTAAACCTAGACTTTAGATTGGTCCAAATAATAGATAATCTCTCCTTAGAAAGATCTAATCCCAAAATTGAGTCTCCTACCATTTCCAAAACAAGTTCACAAAGATCAATCTTTTCTACTTTTGAAATGCCCCATTACAATGAGAATAGAACTTCTCTTCAACCACTAACTATGAATGATACCCAGTTAGGATAACCTCACACAGGACAACACAATGGATGGTTGCTTTGTGATCAAGCCTACAAAATACTGGTGAAAGGCCTCTCTTTCCTTTTATAAACATGATTCAAAGGATTTATCCTATAGTTTCAATGGAAGACTTGCCTAGATCCCAAGATGTTAGATTAGAAAAGGTTATTGTAGACATGAAAACTCCAGACCAATCCATTGTATTCAAAATATTATCTATCCTGGGTAGATTCCCTCCAATGGAACAATTTGTCTCCTTCTTGAAGGACAAATCAGAGTTTCTTAAAACCACCCCAGAGTATTGGGTAAACACAGACACATGGCAAGAAGTTCATGACCAACAATTAAATTGGATAATATGGTATGCCTTTAATTATAGTGTGTCTATAGATATGTGTGGTTGACTAGTGGCTTACACACCTTCATATTAGCTAGTTGGATTTCTTAATGTTCTTAGTATGGTCGGCCTATGAAATAATCATGGCTAAGTAGAGTATATATAAGAGGTTGTGGTTAGTCTTTTATCATCATATTGTGAATTTTATTCTTATTGCATTATTGTGGAGGTTGCCCCTTTTAAGTGACTTAGTTATAATATTCAAGCATTCTGCTCTTTCATCAATTGTTATTGAGGATCTACTTATTCTGCTCTAAATTATGTCATGTATAATTATATCATTGTGAATCATCTAAGTAATTTCCTTTTAAGTGGTATCAAAGCTTCGATTTGGGAAAGTTTATGTTGCATAGTTTTTTTCCTTTAGATTTAATGTCCTATGCACTAGAAGGCCGAAAAAATATAACTTTTGATCCAGGAAGAATTTAAAAAATTTCGTCACTGTAGTTTTGTTTGTGAGATTTTTTTACAAAAAAATAAAAAACAAGTCTGGAATTTTTTTTACCTTGTGCAAATTAGTAATCATTGGATTCGTCTCTATGAGATGATCGTAACGATATATTTTATGGGTACACTTTTTTAGGTCAAAAGTTTTCACCCTTATGCACAATAGTAGTAATTGGATTCATCTCGACGAGACAATCACAATGATGTATTCCATCGGTACACTTTTTTTTAGGCTGAAACCCTCTTAGGGTTTGTGCATGGCTAGTCCAAACACTCACAGATGCGAGAAAGGACAAGAAACTCCAAAAACTCCTCACAAGGATGACATGGAGTCTGGAACTTTTGATCTATCTATTTCAGAGGTAGTTCAACAACTTAAGTTAGAGTTATAGGGCATGGTGAAAAAAATGATTTTGATACAGTTCAAAGGGACATTACAGGGTTGAGAGAAGACTTGGATAGTGTTATGGATCAATTACAACAAATATCTAGGCAATTGGCCAACTTGTCAACTCAGCCTCTACAAAATAACCCTTCACCACTTCAATTTGGTTCTCTTCCTCCAAACAATACCAACACCAATTTTAACCCTAAGCCATTGTTGCCAAAAGTGGACATACACAAGTTTGATTGTAATGATCCACTCACTTGGATTATTCAAATTGAAAATTTATTTGATTTACATCAAACTCTATGTTCGCAAAAAGTGGTTATGGCCTCTCTATATCTGGAAACTGAGCCATTCGTTTGGTGTCATTAGTTGTGTACTCAAAAAAAAATGAGGGTGTCTCAGTTTCATGGTCAGTATTTTTTGAGTTACAACTCCATTATCACAATAATGTCTCTAAAAATTACTTCAATTAGCTAACCAAGTTGTGATAGACTAGGACTATCAAGGACTACATTCATCAATTTCAGAATCTCTCCTTACATGTGACAGACATCACTGAGGAAAATCTGATTGGTCTATTTTTGGGTGACCTCAAAGATAGTGTCCAATTGGAGGTTTGCATGTTTCATTTCAATATTGTATATGAGGCCATACCAAGGGCATGCATGGATAAGAAAAAAGAGATGATCAAACGATGACCTTTTACCAATGTCTGTGAATGCACCTTCCCAGCACCATTACTTCATCAACCTACCATATTAACACCTCAACAAGTGGAAGAAAAGCATGTAAAAGGTTTGTGTTTTGACTGCGATTGCAAATTGAGCAAATGACATTGATTTGCTAAAAAAAAGTTGTTTTATATTGACGGTGCCAATGAGGAAGAAGATGAGGAGACTTCAAGAGCAGGGTTAGAAGACCCTGAAGATGAATCTAAAGATTTTCAACCTACTATTTTATGTCATGCACTTTCAAGTATTAGTACTCCTCAAACTCTTAAGGTGGTGGGTCATTTGAAAAAATAGAAATTGATTATGTTAATTGACTCTGGGAATACACATAATTTCATCAATAGTAAGTTAGCTACTCATTTGAATTATTTCATTTACCTAGCTCCAAACTTTTAGGTCATAATTAAAGATGGTAGTACGATCAACTATTTTTTAAAATGTCATAGCATTAAGTTTGTTATGGGAGACAATTTGTCAGATTCTCCTATGTTTTTTATTCTCATGGGAGGCGCTAACATTGTTTTGGGAGTGTAGTGGCTCACCATTTTGAGCACTATAAAGATGAATTTCCAAAATTATTCATGAGGTTCCATTCAGAAGGCAGGGCTTTTGAGCTACATGGATTACATGTTAAATCTCCACAACTTGTTAGTTCCCACTAGATGATGAAGATTCTCAAAAAAGGTGCAGAAGGTTTTGTGGCATGCTTATTTTCCATAGAGATTCAACCAACCAAGGAGTCTACACATCCTAATTTACAAAGGGTGTTGAATAACCATTATGTTGTTTTTAGTGACATTCCAAAAAAACTTCCTCCAAGTCATGCACATAACCATGCGATCAAACTCATTCTAGGAAGTACACCACCCAATATCAGACCCTACAAGTATCCTTATGCTCAAAAAAGTGAAATTTAAAATATGGTACAAGATACGTTGGAGGTAGGAATCATCTAATACGGTCAAAGTGAATATTCCTCCCTAGTGGTCATGGTGCGGGAGAAGGATGACAGTTGGAGAATGTGTCTAAACTACAGAGAGATCAACAAAAACACAATCAAAGATAAATTTTTTATTCCAATAATTGATTATTTTCTAGATGAATTGCATGGTGTTTTTTATTTTACCAAATTAGACCTCTGCTTTGGATATCATCAAATTCGCACTCATGATGAGGACATACCTAAAACAGCTTTCAGGACTCATGAGGGCAATTATGAATTTATGTTCATGCCTTTTGACCTCACAAATGCATCATTTATATTTGAGTTTAATGAATAATGTTTTTAGGCCATTTTTGAGAAATTTTGTATTAATGTTTTTTTTTATAATATCCTCATCTACAATAAAAATTGGGAAGACTATTTGAAACATGTGAAATAGGTGCTTTCAATTTTGGAACAACATTAGCTTTATGCCAAACCTTCCAAATGTATTTTTGGTGTCCCAGAGGTGGAGTACTTGGGTCATATCGTTTCACATGGAATGAAAGTTGATTATAAGAATATCTAATCAATGATAGTGACAGGTTCCTAAAACCCTCAAGAACCTCTGAAGATTTTTGGGGCTAACTGGTTATTATCACATGGTTGTCAAAAATTATAGTAGCATTGTTGCGCCACTCGCCTCTTTGTTAAAGAAAGACTCCTTCCAGTGGACTGATTCAAACCAAGGCATTTGAATAGTTAAAAATGGTTTATGTGCACAACACCAATTTTAGCTACTTCTGATCTTTCAAAAACTTTTGTTATAGAGTGTGACACATTAGGGTATGGCATCGGATTTGTACTCATGCAAGAAGGTAGACCATTTGCATTTGAAAGTTGCCAACTGAAGGGCAAAAATAGGCTCAAACCAATATATGAGAAAGAAATGATGGCTATTATGCATGCAGTGAAGCAATGGAGACCTTATCTGATGGGTCATCGCTTTCAAGTAAACACTGATCATGATAGCCTCAAATATTTTTTGGAACAACGATTGTCATCTGAAGAACAGCAAAAATGAGTGACTAAAATGTGAGGGTATAATTTTAAAATAGTGTATAATAAAGAAAAAGAGAATGTGGTGGTAGATGCCCTCTCTTGACAAAAAAATCAATTGAAGCATTGTTATGCGCCATGACCATGTGGCAGGGAGATTGACTAGGAAGTAAGATCAGAGCGGGAGAATGACAGAGTTACCAAGGATTTGATTCAAAATTTTCAATAGGGTTATAACGAATCTAAAAAATTTACATGGAAGGGGAACACATTATGGTATAAAGATAGATTATACCTTTGTAAGTATTCTCTCCTCAAACATAAAATTTTTTAGAAACTTCATGCCTCTTCACTTGGAGGTCACTTTGGATGTTTGAAAACATATCACAGAATCAATCAAGATTTCTTTTAGAAAGGACTCAAGGGAAATGTTTAGAAATAGGTGGTCGAATGCATGGTATGTCAACAAAATAAAGGTGAAACCATTAAGACCCCAGAGCATTTGCAACCTTTATCCATCCCTAGCCAGCGTTGGGAAGAGGTCTCTATGGATTTCAGTACAAGTTTACCATGATCTAAGAGTAAAAATGTTATCATGGTAGTTGTGGATCGACTCACCAAGTATGCTCATTTTTGCTCTTTATCAAAGTTATTTGTTGTCAGTGCATTAGCTTCTATTTTTCTCAATACAGTTCAAAAATTGCATGGTACTCCAAAAATTATTGTAACTAACTGAGATCCTATACTTACTAGTAATTTTTAAATTGAATTATTTGCATTTTTGGGCACCCAATTGGCTCATCTTATCATCCCCAATCTGATGGATAAACAGAGGTAGTCAACAAATGTCTCGAAGGGTATCTTCGTTGCTTTGTTTTTGACAAACAGGGCAAATGGGTTCATTGGTTGCCACTTGTTGAATGGTGGTATAACACTTCTTTTCACACGTCTTCCAAGATGTCTCCCTTTGTGGCATTGTATGGGTATCACCCCCCATCCATCACTTCAGCGTTGTTAATGCATCTTAAGGTTCAAGCTATTGAGGAACACATTCACCATCAACAAGGAGTGCTAGTCAATTTGCGAGAGAATTTAGCAATGACACAAAATCGAATGAAGTAACAAGCAGATCAACACCATAATGAGCAGCATTTTGACAGGTGATTGGGTTTTTGTATGTTTGCAACCATGAGCAGATGTCTCTGAATCAACACAAAAATGATAACAAGCTATCACCTAAGTATTATGGCTCTTACCAGATCTTGCAAAAAATTAGTAATATGGCTTACAAGCTAGAATTACCCCAAACCACTCGCATACATCTGGTATTCCATGTATCTTGCCTAAAGAAATTAATTGGACAAAGTTTCCATTCAGACTGAGTTCCTTGAATTGGATGAAAAAAGTCAAGTCATTCTAGAACCTGAAAAGATCCTTCACACACCATTAAGCAACTGCAAACCATAGCCATTAAGCAATATTTGATTAAATGGAATAACCTGCATCCTAAAGATGCAACATGAGAAAATGAAGCGTTCCTACAACAACACCTTGATTTGATTCAACGTTGAAAACAATATTGTTTTGAAGGGGAGGGACATGTCATACCCTTAACCTATAGTGTGTCTGGGGATGTGTGTGGTCAGTTTATGACTTACACACATTCATATGATATTGCATTAAGTGCATTTTAATTTGTTAGTTCTACCTTTCCTATGGTTTTTTATTTTAATGGTATTAGTATTGTGGTACTTTTAGTGGTGCACTGAATTTGAAAGGTAATGGTATTTTCTCAAGACTAAATATTGTTTTTTGGAGCTTGAAAAATCTTCAAATTCAATAATCAGCACCATCTGTGATTGTGTGTGTGTGTGTGTAGAATGTATGATGTTACATTAAGCGCATTTTAACTCATCAATTCAATATATGTATATATATCAATTTATCATTGATATTGAATTGATAAATTTACCATCAAGATCAATATCATTGATATATATATGATATTGATCTTTTATATAGAATATATGATGTTGCATTAAGTGCATTTTAACTTATTAATTCTGTCTTTCCTATGGTTTTTTTATTTAGTGGTATTCGCATTGTGGTACTTTTAATGGTGCATTGAATTTGAAAGGTAATGGTATTTTCCCAAGACTAAATATTGTTTGTTAAGAGCTTGGAAAAATCTTCAAATTCAAATAATCAGCTCCATTTGTTATATATATATATATATATATATATATATATATAAACGACTTAAAATGCACTTCATGCAACATCATACATCTTGATGGTAAATACATCAACTATATATATATATATGGATAATCAATCATTGATATTTATCTTTTATATGAAACGTATGATGTTACATTGTATGATGTTGCATTAAATACATCTTAACTTGTTACTATTATTGATTAATACATTTTAACTCGTTTATACATGTGTATTAAGTACATTTTTACTTGTTAATATCAATAATTAATGCATTTTAACTCATTTACATATGCACTTAATACACACACACATACACAATGCATTAATTATTGATATAAATGAGTTATAACACACACAATATATATATATATATATATATATATTACATTAATCATTGATATCAACGAGTTAAAATGTATATATCACAATAATCATTATATATATCTCATTGATATTAACGAGTTAAAATGTATATATTACATTAATCATTATATTTATATATATATATAAAGGATTAATCATTGATATTAATGAGTTTGCATATAAACTTGTTAATATCAATAACTAATGCATTATTTATATTTGATGTTGTATTAAGTGCTTTTTAATTTGTTTATACATATACATATATTAAATTGATATGTTTATCATTAAATCAAAATAGATATATATATCATTGATATTGATCTTGATAAACACATCTCCGTGATTTTACGTTGGAAGAGCGTGGTGGAATGTATGACGTAGCAACAATAATAGGTCGATAAATTACAACAGTTGCTCCTAAACAAACCTTATAGCAGAAAAAAAAAAAAAAAAAATCTATTCACAAAAGTTCAACTACATCAAAGCAATAGTTTTAACCATAAACAAAAATATTACCTCCTCACCCTGAAACTGAAGAAAATTCAAATCAATGATTGATATTATAAGGCACAAACATATGTTTTAGCAAGTCTGATCTTCAACTGACATATAAAATTTAGCAATCGAAGGAAACTATTTATTAATAACACAATATTCCACAAATGAGATCAATCACCGCCCATAGATAGTTCTCTACATTGGAATCAAAAACCATAGGAATGGCATTGACTAATGAGTTCAAATCCACTAATTGTGACATCGCCCACTCCACCATGCTCTGCCAATCTGACATCATAGATATGTTTTTACCTTTCAGAATCACAATATCTATGTCGTCCATTCCACCATGCTCTACCAATCTAAAATCATAGATATGTTTTTACCTTTCAGGATCAATGAATGATATTATAAGGCACAATCATATCTTTTACTAAGTCTAATGTTCAACTGACATACAAAATCTACCACTCGAAGGAAGGAAGCTAATATTAATAACACAATAATCCACAAAATCTAGCACTCGAAGGAAGGACGCTAATATTAATAACACAATAATCCACAAACGGGAACAAACATGGCCCATGGATAGTTCTCTACAATTAACTTTGAAAGTCCCCCTGGCTCTCCATAATTATTTCTTTAAAAATTGCCATTTACTAAATACCGCTACACTGCCACAGAACCTGTACAAGCTGTGGCTGGAGAAACACTTTGACTTTTCTTAGCTGAGCTGTACTTCTTGGTAATGAATCTGAAACTCAAAACAGAATTCTAGTTATTAGTAAGGTCTAAATAAATGAGATGAGAATTGAAATTTGTAATATCCATATGGCAATTTAGCTCACCTGAAGAAATCTCTCCATAAAAGCTCAAAGGTCAGCCAATTTAATCCACCATCATCAGAACCTGAACCAGAAGCTTTTCCAAGTGAAGAAGAAACTGATCTGAAATTCAACAACGATGCATGCCAGTTAACTTTGATTGGTTCAGGTGTGTATTGCACCAGATTTAAGTCTGTATAAGCTTCAATAACTACAAAGGACGTATGTATTAAATAAATATCAAGTCTTCAAATCTTCTGTTGATTTTGTCTCAACTTTCATGCATTTCGTAATGGTCAATGCCAGAGGAGAAGAAAGATTCACCTATTTTTGTTTTTATTTAGCTCTTCAAACATGTAACGTGGTGAAAGGCAACCCATTGCCAACCAAGGCGAGATTTTACAAGAGAAGTTTGCACCATACAGACTTTCTCCAGAGCAATCCTTGCCAACCTTGTTGGGCTGCCCTGTACACTCTGTGGAAAACGTTTTTAGCCTCTGCAATGCTTCTGCTTCACCTCCAATAAGTGATGCATTTGCAGTAGATTTCCCAACCTGTAAGAAATTGCAATCCCTTATGTAAAATTGATGCGCACAATGAAACCGCATGCATTCATGCATAATATCTTAATAGGACCAAAAGATCTTAACCCCACAAATTAGAAGATTATACATGTCAAAATATTAATCCACAGCATTACATTGTAAACGGTAGAATGCTTAGTTCAAAATTCGAATTAGACAGTCAACTGACATATGCAACAATCAAAATACTGATGAACGCCACAAAATGCAGTTAAGAGAGGTATATTACTAAATTGCTTAAAGCTGAAGCCAGAATGCAAACAAGAAGCCCAAGTGGAATATTCAACAGAGAATAAAATCAGGCAAGCCAATGAAATAAAAATAAAGCAATATTATACTGACCATTTGTTTACGTGATTGTAGCTTCAGATTTAAGTCACTGGGTTTGAATATGTATTTATGTTAGCAAGGATAAAATTCAAATAACAAATTCCAAAGTGAAGAAATTCAAAAACAATCATGATTGAATTTAAATAATTATAACTTTGTTTTTTTTCATTATTCTAAACTCTATAAATAAAAATAAGGGCAAAATATGTTGAACTAAATAAATATTTCTAAATTTGTTTATTAAAAAAATTCAACACTTAGAAGCCTTGAAATTGGAAGACAAATGTGCAAAAGTTCCCTATTTTAATAAAATAAAATCCTTTCTGTTTTAAAAAACTAATGTTGTATCTATTCAGAAAATCAGATACAGTGGACTTGGATTTTTTTTTTTGGATCAGTGATTCAATAATTGCAAATAGCACAAAGAGGATATTTTTATTGGTTCGGTAATTCATTAATTGCAAATATCACCAAGGGGCAGTCTCTTCAAATTTCAGCTTATGTGGATGCAAAATCCATCATTTAGAAAAACATGTGGAGGAATGGTGAACAGGTGAAAAAGGTGAAAAAGAGATTCTTAATACCCAAAAGTTATAAAATGTGAAGAACAAACGAGAGGAATAACGTGTGATTTGGCAATCTTTTCCAAAACAAAGCAAAAATCTCAGACAACCTGAATGAGATGCAGGAGAAAATTGCAAAAGGTCATGATCAAGACATCTTCATAACTAAATCAGCTCTTGCGAACAGCAGAAACCTTCTAGAAACAAAACCTCAGTAAAATGGTTGCAAGGAGGAGAATGAAACATGAAGTTCTGTCATTTATCCATAGTAGGTATCAGATTGATGATCACGCCATATTGATTAAATTGTGAGTGGCTCATTATATAAGCCATGAACAAAGTAACAACCTCCTACATCCATGGAACAACCTCACAACGGATATTGAACCTATGCCAATGCAAGCATAAACAAATAAACAAACAATGTGCTAATGATAGCACTCAACCCAAACTAATAAAACACCCATACAACATAGATTAAATATGGTTGACATTATTAACTAATTAATCTAACACTCACCCCCCACCCCCCCAAAACGACTATAATGGATAAAATACAAATGATTTAGTCATTACATCAATAAATTGATCTTGTAATAAAGTCCAGACATAAACTTAATCAGAGTGTAATTCAGCTGCTAGTGCAGCAAATATCACCAAATGTCTTTATGATCACCAATCCATCTCACTCGGGCACATAGGTATATAGCCGCTGCAACCGCCAAGTAAAATAAGAAGCGGTGTTGAATACTAAGTTAACTAGATTCACTTTGTTGTACCTTGTCTTGAACATTTAATATTTCATCCGTTTACTATTAAAGTGATTAATTCCAACACAACGTATACATCCAAGACTAAACAACATAGTGCCATGTTATATCCTCACTAACAAATAAATGATTTTGTCCATATCGAGAACATACCAAACATTCTGGAAACTAACAAAATTGTTCAAAATGATACGAACATTTCCACAACCTCTAAAATAGTGAGTCCAACCATCACCGAAGGATACAAATTCACTACTATTATTACCTTTAATAAAATTAGCATACCAGTGTTTGTGACATGTATAGCGTCCGGATGCACTTGAGTCAAAGTACCATGTTCTAGAGTCATTTGACTAATTCTGAGATGCCACAAATGTAAAATCCCCTGGTGTCTCTTGTTCATCACTTTCAACAACATTTGCATATCATAATCTTTTTTGACCACTTGTCAGGGCATGTTGTCTTTTCCAACAATCTCCCTTGAAATGTCTAGGTTCTTTACAGTAATGACATTTCCTCTTTGATCTATTACCTTTGGAAAAATCATGTACTGAATTGCTAGCACTATATTGTTGCCTATGTCTTTGAACCGTACACTGAATGCACTTTTTGTACTCCATGAAGTTGATGCTTCAATCTGATCTTGCCTCCTCTCCTTCTACAAGATTAGTATTGATAACTTCTCAAAATTGAACTCTCGAGTCTCTACAATCAGATGTAGGGACTCAACAAAGGAATCAAAACATGTGGCACGTTGTGCACCACCCAAACAACCATGTCTGAATCATCCATTGGGTTCTAAATGGCAGATAGTTGATCATTGAGATCCTTCAAACATAAGAGATATTCATAAACAAAACCTCCTTCCTACAATTTAAGGGAAAACAAAACCCTTCCAACTTCTAAACCCTAATACTTGAGATTTGTTCATACAGATGTTGTAGTGGCATTTCTAGCTTCTGGTACTAATATAGCACCAGCCAACAATTTCAGAAGCATTAAAACTTATTTATGCCTTTTATTCTACATTATCGGATACGCCCCTGTCGATACGGGTACGAGCGGTTTGGATACGGGGACGACGGGGGATATAGTGTCCCTACGCCCAGGTACGTTGAGCCCCTGCGGGTATGATAGGGTACGTCTGAAGATGTACATATAGGAGCTACGACATACCCTGGGCATAGGGACGCCATACCCCCGCAAAAAGGCATTTTTTTCTCCTTCCAATTTCGTCAGTCAAAGTCAAAATGTGGACCTCAAAAAACATTTTAAAGTGCATTTGCAACCCTAAAAGCATGAATCACACTCATTTTATCAAAAGATAACACACTTAGCTTTCATTGCATTTTTACCTCCCATTGCATATTTGTTCACTCTTGCTCATTTTTTAAGTTGATAAAGCTTGAATCTCCTTGTGCTAAATCTACACCATTAGATCTACTTATTTGGCACCAAAGATCTTGAAGAGCTTGCAACAAGGAGGAATCTTCATTCAATGTAAGTTTTTTTCAGTTTTGTAGGGTTTTACTTTTAACTTTTTTTTTAAGCTTTTTTTTTTTTTTTTTAGTTTTTAAATTTAAATTTTAAATGTATGTAATTAGTTTTGATTTTTTTTGCTGTTTTTTTTTAATAAATTTTAAAGATTCTTTCAACAAATGCTAAATATAACAATATTAATTAGTATTATAATTTTATCAAGTGTTATAGGGATTTTCGATTTGCCATAATGTCTGCCAATGCAAGTGCTAGTTCAGTGGGCCAAGGGTTACCCTCCAGAGCCAGTGCTTGAGCCCCTCTATGGAAGTATGTGACATTGCTTGAACAACTACCAGGTGGGGGGTGTTTCCTTTGGCAATGCTCAGAATGTGGTTGTCATTTCAAGAGCTCATATAAATGGGTGAAAGCCCATTTATATGCAATTCCAGGGGAAGGAATCAAAATTTGTGGTGGGCCAAGTATAAATAGAAAACCAGGAAAGGGCTTGGCACATGCAAAGGTTCTTGCATACATTAAAGAGCAAGAAGAAGCAAATGCCCTTTTTGATAAAAGACAACCATCCTTTGAGCAAGAAAGGATCCACCCCTGTGGATACTGATCAATCTCGTCTTAGTATGGCTGCCCCATCACACCCATTTCTTGCTACCCCTGATATGGTCATAGAAGAAGAGGATTCACCTCTTGCTCGCAAGAGAACAAAAAATTTGGGCCCATTGGAAAGGTCATTCCAGATTGAGTCAAGGGGCATAGCATAGCAGGGTATTGCACGTTGTCTCTATGCATGTGGGCTTCCATTTAGTGTTGTTAGATCACCATATTGGCAAGATATAGTGAGATCTATCAATGCTGCCCTTAAAGGGTTCGTGAGCCCAGATAACGAAAAGGTGCAAACCATCTTGTTGACAAAAGAAAAGAAAAAAGTTGAAGATACATTGCAGCGCATCAAGGATTCATGGGTCGAGATAGAGGTGTCCATCTCCGATAGATGGAAAGATACAGCAAATAGACTATTGATTAATGTGGTCGCAGTGGGCCCTAAAGGGCCTATGTTTTTTAGAGCCGTTGATTGTGAGGTGCAAGTGAAGGATGCACAATTCATTGCCAACATCCTGATAGAGTCCATTGAGGCGATGGGGCCTCAAAACGTCATCCAAATTATAATGGACAACGCTAAAAATTGTAAAGTTGCAGGAATGTTGGTTGAAGAGAGGTATGGGCACATATTTTGGACACCTTGTGTCGTTCATTCCCTCAACCTTATGTTACAAAAATTGGGCACAAAAACTGATTAAATCAAACAAGTCTATGAGGAGGCGAGCGAGATCCAAATGTTCATAGCAAGTCGTTGGGGTCATCCTTGGGTCTTTGTTCTTTGGCTACAACAATCTGGTAAAGATCCCTATATACTTATAGATGGTAAGTAGACTACAAGTCTTATTGATGAATTTTTGCGACTCGGAAAACGTATGTGAAATAACAGCGATCTTGACCACTTACCTAGTCCACCTAAACCACAAAAACAATTAAATGCATAAAATGGCAAAGCTTTAGACCAAACATTCTTCACTACCATCTCTGACACCCTATCATAAACCACCAAGAAAATTTTCAGGGAAAAATAAATCCCCTCAATAGTTATGGAATTAAATCTCTCTTCTAGTCTCTTTTATGATAACTATTTAATAAATTTTATAAAGTTGAAAATATTATGAATTTTGACAAAATAATATTACAATCAGACTTTTGCACTAAATAACAATAAATCACACACTGTGTTAAAACATTAAAACATAATATTTTCCCTGTGAATACAAGGTAGGACCTGCTTTCACCATGTCACATTTTCGTTGTGCCTTGTTATTGTTGTGCCATTCTCTGCATTGTTGGCTGCATATGAATCTGATTTGTTTGTTTGCTCAGTGAAAGATAGCTTAGAATAAAAGAAATTACCTTCCTACATCTCCAAAATGCCTTCAGGGAATTCATAAACAAGTTTTAATGCCAAACAAGAGTCATAGGGCGCATGTGGATCTGACCTACCTCAGACATACCACAACAGACTCAAAATGCCTCCCTCATGCCCTTTGTGTTCTCTGTTCACACTTCCATACTTATGTGCCATAAAATGTCACATCTCGTTTTTCTCTGCCAGGTTTTAATCCAATGAACTATTGTCTCTTTGGCATACGTGTCATTGTGACACATTAGCTATGGTACATGTGCTTACATTTGTGTGAATATTTAGTCTTGCTATGCAAATCAAAAAACTAGATATTTGATTTTATGAGTAAATTAATGAAAATAGTATTAATGCTATAGTTAATTTGTCAAAATAATGATTTATTATAATCTTAAAGTGTTTAATTATTGTATTAGACAATTGTTGATTTATGGTATTCAACATATTAATTATGTTAATTAAATACGAGTATAAATCCTAATTAAACACTAGGATGAACACATACTTTAAAAAACTTATCTAGTATTAATCAAGTGGAGTTGATTATTTATTAGCAATGCATGAAATTTTTCGATGACTTTATTTAGAAAAATAAAGTTGAGTTAACTTAATACTAACTTGGAAAATCAAGGGAGATAAATTGAAAATTTATCCGATAATTACTTGTGGGACTTCCAATTAACTATTTGGAACAAAGCTTATAGCTTAGGTTTCAAGTGGCATGCAAATAATGAAAAATGAGAGTAAACAGTATTAAAGAAGGGGAAAAAGAAGGATTCAAAGACACGGAAAATACATGGGGAAAGAAAGCGGAAAGTTGGAAAAGGAAATAAGGCTTTGGAAACAAAAGAAAAAATTTCATCTGCAACAAAGAGAAAAGCGTATCAACGTACCAGGTGGGTACTGTAATTATTTTAATGGAGTATTTTTTTAATGAAAGAATAGTAGATTATTGATTAATTTAGGAAAATGTTAATAAATGATAAAACTGAAAAATAGTGGGCGAGGCATTCGTGATTGAGGACAATCTAAATGATTTATTCTAGATTTGAATATAGATTGTCCTTGAAGTAATGAATGAATGAACACTTACATTTTTTTTTTTGTGTTCTTATCTTTTATAAGACTAAAAAATAAGTATATTGCATTATTTATAGATATATATTGTATAGACAATTCCAATCCGCAAAAATAAAGTTGTTGCAATATCAAGCCCTATTCTTCTCTTCTTTGTATTTAAGAAATGTAATCCAACGTTTGTGACAAAGATGAAGTACCAAGTTGGAAATAATTAACCCTGTCTCCTTCCACAAGAATTCCCAGAATTCACGTTGCTAAAATGAGTGGGGACCTTTTTGGCCATTCGCTTAGATGTTTTAATCTCAAACCCTGGGGCTTCCAGCGTCTCGTAAATATTGCAAACAATGATTCCGCCAACTGAAGTGTTGGTACAAGCAAAGCTCTGTCCCGTCAAGAAAGTCATGTTCTTTTCTTTTCTTTAACTCAACCAAGAGCAACGCCGTCACCATGCATTTATCTCAGTTGTTTCAATTCAACGGAACCGCGTTCCATTTCAGTCAAGGATTTCAACGGACTTAGAAAACTTTTGCACTTTCAACAGAGTACAAATACACGTTTAT
This sequence comes from Torreya grandis, assembly GCA_037957365.1. Taxonomy (NCBI): domain Eukaryota; kingdom Viridiplantae; phylum Streptophyta; class Pinopsida; order Cupressales; family Taxaceae; genus Torreya; species Torreya grandis. The sequence continues at coordinate 3,110,908 of JARHVA010000127.1, forward strand.
CTCCATGTCTGGATATGACATACATACAATGTATATGTAGTACTGTGGTCGTGTTTCTCTCTGGTAGGGCGAGGCGACCACTTCACGCCTATTTCCTACGTTTACCAATTATATCGTGAAAGCACTTTCTTTGAATCTGTCACGAGTTTCATTCGTTGGCTGGGGCATATTTGATTTTATGTTTTGTGAAATGCCGAAAAGTGGGAGACCCACATTAGTTGATTAAGTTACATGTAAAAACATATAAATAATACAGTTTAAAATTTATGTATATATATAATAAACATAGTTAGATATTGATTAGGTGGAAATAAGAAATGATAATATTAAATATTATATTAAGTTGATTATCATATGAGCAAAAATTATATAATGGATTGGTAAAATCTTTATTTGATATTTCCCTATGCAATTATAATATACTTTTAAAACATATCATAGTATGAAATTTGTTGAAATAAATAATAATCAATAGCCGAGGGACAAACAATAGATTTGTTGGCATTGTTTTAAACTTCGTAATTAAAATAATCTAGGGGTAGGGGTTTTTATTTCATTTCTTAATAGTTGGGGTTCTTATGTGAAACGAAAATATTATAAATCTTATGAGGAAACTATCAGATTATGTTTGAAAACAACAATTTGTGTCAAAACTTATTTTGTGTTATTTAAAAATTACAAAAAATAGATAATTAGAGCCTTTTAGTAATTTTGTTGGTTTTAGGGGAAATCAACCTAACGATTCTGGGAAATGTCAGAAAGATCTTTGTTTTCTAAGTGTCCTTTTGTACAAATATTTGAATTATGCTTAAAATTATCTATTATAATTAAGTTAATATAGACTTTTGTTATCATATTTGGTTCACATGGTTTTATCAAATGTATGCTTAATTATATCAAATATTGCATGTATGTGATCATGATCCTTAGATTAGTTTACCCGGATGGTGAGCCTATGCTTTGGATTATTTATCTATTATGTTTATTATGGGGCCCGCATTGATGATACTACCCAAATATAGCGAGAGGGTCTCTTGAGCTTAGTTAGCATCACCAATGATGGGTATGGATAACCCGATCAAATGATATGAATTTGACTAATCCAAATGATCATATGTTATTTAAAAACTTTGGTCAAAGTAATGTTAGATTAACATTGTCAATTCATATGTATGATTTGCATGTTGTGCGATATCATAGTAGAAACGTATTTTTTTTTATAATACATGTCATGTAATAGAATCTTACAGCGCATGGGAGTACTAACATGTCTCATTATGGATTCTCGCACCGTTCTATCTACCTATCCGTGAAGGGAAGACCATTCCCTGATAAATGATTGTGCAGGGGATTGTTAGTCCATGGTTGGAGTGGTAAAGAGCTCGGATGATACTCTCCCTCCCCCATTGCAGTATATGAGACAACACTTAAGGTTATCAGAGATACACGAGTTGGTGCAACTCGAACTCCGGAGAGTTGGATATCTTTATATTGTAAATTAGGGCTAATTCCATATTGAATTTGTAAATATAATGTTATTTTACATAAACAACCGTTGCTGTATTGTGAGACCAACCATAGTTGTGTCATTATACTTGTATGTCTAATGTGCATTTAGACATGGTAATTTATACATTTTGTGACTAAGACAAACCTGCGTATATGCTAGAGACCGTGAGAAGTTTTCCTATGTACAATTATTTATTTGTGTATGACTATCTATATGTATATATGTTATGTGATAATGTACGTCTTGACGTCCTGGCTTATGTGAGTTTTGATGCAAGTTATATTGTTAGGAGGCCCGTTGAGTCTTCTCACTACAATTAAGGAACATGGCTATCCTTACATATTTATGCAATTTTCCAGTAAACTCGTATACCTTTTGTAGTTTTGGTAGAACTACATCTAGCCCTGATTATGTGTATGTAGTGACATCACAAATATGTATGGCAATTCGAAGAGTGAGCACGGACATAAAAAACTAACCTTGATAGGTATTCCTTAGTATGACATCTGTTATAAATGCTAGTGAAAGCAAATAGCTTTTTTTTGTAGCACAATATTGTTATGCAAACTTGTCAGTAGGATCAAGTTTGTCGCATCTTGTAAGGATGAAAACTTGTATGCGGTATATTTTGGGAGAAAGTTAACTGTGCAAGTGACTAGACATTTCTAGAATAATATAGTGCATCGTGAGATGTACTTAGAAATTATGTTCTCTTCGGATTGTTATTGGAGGTATACTAGGATAGTATAATCCTGACTTGATTTATTATTATGGTTGGGTGTAAGATTGTTGGTGTTGAATCAGATACTCAAACATATGACCTATGACAATCTGGAATATCGTAGAGTTTTACAATACGAAAAGTACCCGGATGGTACACATTGTATTCATTACGTCTTAACCCATACCTAAATAAATAGATATATTATGGTTGTTAATGTTTGGGTAGAGTGATCATGAATTATGATAGTTTGGGATATCATAGGATACTTCAGCGTAGATGTATATACTCGAGTGGTACATACTGTAATTGTATGTTTGGACTCTCACCTAAATTGATTGTTCTAATGATTTTGTTAGTTGTTACTTGAGCAATTTATTCATAGAAGTTAGCAGGACAACATGTATGCATTCATACAATCTTGCGAGTATAAACAAATGATAGGTTCGATTGTTATGTACTGTATGTCTCACTTTGTTTTGCATACTTAGTTGTGTCTAGCATATGATTTTCTTTGAAACTAGGAATGTGGATTCCTTCATCATTGCTTATATCTAGGTTTATATGTGAGTGCTTGGGTAAGCACACAACCCTGGATAGCAAGGTGTTATATTAGAGTGCGTCATTTAGCTATGGGATTGTAACCTGAGCTTTAGAAGCTCGTCTGTGTCACTAGTAGTTTGTTCCCTGTTTGGCTTAGAGTGTCAATCCTTTGGGTGGTGACGTCTCGTGGAAGAGACCATCACAATTGAAAGCAGAACTACATCGAAACCTGATTCCAAGGAGCGGATATGTAGGCTGCGCAAGTTGTGGTGGGGGCATCGAGTCTAGATCCTTAGGTTAAATTAGGGTAGACTTGATTGCATAGCAATCCATGCAACTAGTTGAATTAGTACCAATACTTAGTATGGAAATTTGAATTGTGCTAATGTCCCTAATGTAATAGTAAACTTTCTGTATCATACATTTTATTCTATTACTTGCAATTTTGGAATGTTGAAACTGTTACTAATTGAAGTTGTTGATTATGTCTGAGTAAAGTTTTCTAGCAACTATGGTTGAATGAATGTTCAATATTTAGTTTTTTAAAAAAAACTTACTACATTTTCTAAGTACAACTAGGCAAGTTTCATAAAATTTGTTGTTTTTCGCACTTTGTGCGTATACATTATGCTCCACAAGGATTTTAATGCTTTATATGCTGCATAAAGCTTACGCAACAAAAAAGCATTGCAGAAATACATTGTGGAACACCCGTACAAACTTCTTAATTTGGATAATAGACTCTTCAACAGGGTAAAATGACAACAAGAATAATGTAGACACCCTAAATCCAACACACTAATATCGTCACTAATCCACCTTAATCCTATCGTTAACACATTTCTAACTAATATGTCCTAGAGTCGCAAAACCCTAACATTACCACACTAATTAATTAAACATCATCATGATCCTATTTAAATACACTAAATGCATCCCATGATTAATTAATTAATTGATCATTATTAATTAATTAATTAATCACTATTAATTAATTAATAATTAAATCCGTGCACACAATTAATCAATAAATAAATTTCAATTATCTTCACCTATCCTCCACTCCATGTCATCTTTCAGTCAACTACCTACTCAAAATAGAAACTTATCTATGCACATCTCAATCAACCAGTTAACTTAGCCTCCAAATGGAAACAAATCACTTAACTCCTATACAAATAGAAACAACCCAATCAACTCAATCTCCAAATGGAAACATAATCAATCAACTGATTGAATCTCATCCAATTTTTAAGCTTCCAATCTGAACAAACGACCTCAACCATCTATCCTCCCATCTGAATATCTATAAATCCACCATTGCATCCTTCATTTTGAATCATGAATCATCTCGAATCCAAAGTTGTCGACACGCTGCCAAAATCTTGCACGAGTCTTGAAGAACCACAAATCAATCAATCACGAACAAATCCACATCAACAAAAAGGATCTTCATTCAGTACGTGAAGGTAAATTTTAGTTGTTCTCTTTCATTTTGCTCAAACTAAGGTTATGTTAGATATAGAGTAGGAATTTGACATTTGTGTTTAGTTTCTATTCAAGCTCTAAGTTTTGCATATACCTTTTTGGCACACCCAGTGGAACTCACACCCCTTTTAATTTTTTTCTCACTTTGAAAAAGTTTTCTAACTGTTTCTACTGTTTAACAGGGTTTAACATAGGTTGGATTTAGGTTGTTGACCTTTTGGAGTAAAATCATAACTGAATTTATCATTTTTTGACCTCCATTGTCGTTCTTTGAGTTTTAATGTTTTCATACTGTGCTTTGGCATTCATGTCCTTTGGAATGGCATTTCTGTATCACATATTGGCATTTATGTTTGTTGGGCAAGTTTACGATTAGCATTGGTGATTGTAATCTGCAGATTGCCATTTGTGCACTGATAAACACTGTTTTTGCTCTTAGTAGTAGTGTACCTGTCTTGCTTTCTGCATTATCTAATCTTGGTGGTTGTGTTCTGCAGATTGACGTTTGTGCACTGATAAGCAACATTTACACACACAGAATAGTATTTTTGCTCTATTTTCATGCATTTCTTACTAGTAGTGTTTTTGGAATGACTAGTAACATTTTTGTACTGACTACAATGTTTCTGCGCTAGTTAATAACATTTTTGTTTACATTCTAACCTTTCTAACATTAACATTTGTGTACTGTTTATCAACGTTTACGCTTTGACTTTTAGTGTTTATGTAATGTGTTTCCACGTCATCATTTTTTGTTGTTCTAACTTGCAGAAAACATTTGATGAAGACCAAAACTTTACTACTAATGTGTGTTGTGCAACGTCAAAGACTGAAATTTGGAAAAACTTAACACACTCAATAAAGCTTAGATCAAAGGAATCAATTTGTTTGTTTGTGTTCATTGTTTTGTGTAACTAAAGTTCGCATAGCGCCAAAAGAAGATCTCAAGAATCAGAGACAATTCAGTTACTTGTCCCCCCCAAGCCTAATCTTCATATGCTTTTTCCACGCATCGAAAGACGAATTTGGAAATCAGAAACGGTTAAGACTTTTATTTTTTTCTGAGGGGTCTAGCAACTTGAATTTCATCACCAAGCGTTAACCAATGTCCGTGTTTCAGCGGACTATAAACATTCCTTGAAGTTGTCGTCTTAAGCGGCTAAGCTTGATAAACAATCAAGTGAAATGAGGTGGATTTGACCACCAATAGCCAAGGCTTAGACAACACCCTTGTATCACAGACTTCGGCCTCACGTACTGAAAGGTATAACGAAGACTTCCCTAGTGAATTTGTTTAACCTAGATTACAAGCCATTCGACCACAGTCACATAGTGGTGCTGCAAAAACAGCATTCTACAAGATCACTCAAAACGTGTTTTCGAGGTATATACATGGGCCACTATTCGGTTGTACTCCAAATTGATCTAAAGCAATCCCAAAACAAAATTCATGGCACACAAAACAAGAGTGCAAGCTAGACTAAATAAAAACCTTGACATGGAAAACTCATTTAATCAAAACTCATTTCACTTTGACGAACCTTTCAATCAAGAAGACCAAGTTCATCAAGATCGCTTTAACGACAATGATAATATTCGCAATGCAAACCAGAGCAAATATAATGATAAAGCTAATGATTTGTTTGAAACCAAACATTGTCGTGCGCAAGTTGACCAGTTCTTGTATGAAAACAAGGATGACATCCTTCTACAATTAATAGAAATAGGAGTCAAGTTCACCTCGGATTATAATCCTGAAAACCTGAGTCATATCATAAGCAAAAGAGACCAAACCTTTCTAAACCAAGATCAAACCACTTCTAACAATCCCATTGACCGAAACAAAGCAAACTTAAAATCGACCAATGAAAATCCTAATCCACATGTTTCCCATGTCAATACAGCAAAAGAGAAATCAGTTCTAGTAGAACAACTCCATCAAGACCAAAATCAAGTCGTGTTTGACAAACTTCAACAATTAAGTAAACAGTTGGCAAACCTAGCTTCCCACGTTAATCCTTCAGTGTCCAATCCTTCACAGCATCATCAACCACCCAACAACAAACCAACCAACAACCATGCCAATTAGGGCCCTTGATCGCCAGAACCTAATTTTCTCCTACCACCATCCACGCCACTCAAAAGCATGTCATTTGCTCGAGAATGGCAAGCCATGAAGGATGCTCTCCAAGGCTTACAAAATAGGAACCAAAATCAAAATAGGAAGTACAAATTGAGGAGTTGTGCTCATACCTCTTTGATCAATAAATGTTCAAAATACCATTCCCTCCAAACCACCTAACTTCGAAAAATACAAAGGAAAGGGTCATCCTAGGAAACATGTTAAATAATTTTTTATATTATGCCAAGAAGTAGCCTACAATGATATCTACCTGCTCAGACTATTCCCTCGACGCCTAGACGGCCAAGCCTAGGAGTGGTTCTTGCATCTCCCCAAGGGATTTATCACAACATTCGCAAATATTTCTAAAAGATTTGTAAAACACTTTTCTTACAATGTCAAACACGAGCTAACAACGATGGATTTGTGTAACGCAAAACAATGGAATGGAAAAAGCTTTTCTTCATTCCTGCAACGATGGAAAAGCCTAATAAGCAAGTTCCCTTGGACAATTCTTGGAAAACAATTGATTAGCATTTTTGTCGCCAACCTCAACCAAGAGCATTGTGCTAATACTTTTGATGAAATTATCGAAAAATGAGTGCATATTGAAAAAACCCTCGTAGGTAAAACACTGGTGAAACTTTTCCACAAAGATCACCAAAATCAAACCCAATTAGAAAAGCCTAAGCTCATTAGCAAAAACAAGAACGTTGTTGGTGGCGGGGTGACTGATGCAAAACATATTCAAGCAATTCAAAGCACCACAACATCACCATTCCCAGGGGCCAACACAGGCAGGGAATCAAGAGAAGACAATACATTCCTCTAGGATAATCACTAGAAGTCGTCTTCCATAAGTTAGTTGTTGCAAACATGATCATCTTCCCGCAAACAAAACCCTTTGATGAAAGCAAGTCGAAACCCACATGGTAATAAAAAAATGAATATTGTGAGTTTCATAAAATCAAAGGGCATTCAACCAACAAATGCATGAAACTGAAAGATCACGTCCAAGATCTTATTGATAATAGAGATATTGAACTCAAGGGTAGTGCATCTACCTCCAAGAATCAAAAAATGGGGATATACCAAGATCCCTTTCCAAAACACGATCAACCTCTGTCTAAAATCAAATCAAGGTCTGAATGCTTAATCCAATAACATCAACCACAAAACACCTCCCATTTTTATGATGCAATTATCGGTCACATTGAACATACCGATAACTATGTCGCCACCATCAAAATCAAAACCCTAGATTGTGCCATCACAACTAGGTGAAGTAAAATCATTGTCCAAAGGACTCTTCCTATCCATGAAGGAAAATACAACCTCATTGAGCAACTTGAGACAACCCCTGCCCAAATTTCTATTATGGACCTTCTCAAAACATCTACAATTCATAAGGACATCTTGTATATAATCCTTCAAGAGTCAAGAGTCTTGAACAACATTGATCCATCCCAATTCCAAGCACTCAATGGACACCTGTCCTCAAGCCAACGACTTAACTTCAACCAGCATGACACATCTCTTGTTGGTTCATCACATAACCTACCTTTAAACATCAAAGCCTACATTACCAAACACAAAGTGAAAAGGGTACTTGTAGACAATGGATCAGGCCTGGATATCTGTACATTGACCTCGATCAAACATCTTGGTTACTCTACAACAACATTAGATCCAAACACCATCACAATCAAGGCGTATGACAATGCAGAAAGGGAATCAACAGTTACTATCCATCTTCCTATCATGGTTGGGTGTCACACAGCAAACCCTACTCCACGTCATTGATCTTGATCTCCCTTGCAACATCCTCCTTGGCCAACCATGGATTCATGCCGTGCAAGCTCTCTCATCCACCTTTCACCAATGCATTAAGTTTCTGCCTTCAAGAATGGAAGTGATTGTCCCTATTACCCTCAACCCTTCCAATATTTCAAACTGTTGAAGGGCAATATTGTAAAACCAACAACTGTCTCATCACTGAAAATGCTTCTGAAGCATACGGATCCATGACACCAAAACCATCAAAGCCTTCCTCCCATATACATCTAGATGATCTCCCATCTACATCCAAAGCTCCACCTTCCAAATCTCATTTCAATACCATTGACAAAGGCTACAGCGAATATAAAATCCAAGACGGCTTCCATGCGGGTAAACTTCTCATTTCTCCTAAAAGTCATGGCAAGCCTAACATGACCAAAAAGAAAGAACAGGCATCCTATCAATTTGGCTTAACCTCTTTTATCAAAATAGGCCTTCTTGTAGATGAAAAAATTGAAAGCTCTAATGATGCTTGGTTATATGATGATGGCTTAGCCACCTGTTTCCAAAGCAAAGAGTATTCTATAGCAAACAAAATGTGCTAACATCATGAATTACAAAGGAAAGGAACTATGACCTCACGAATAGGGAATCCTAGAACGTATATAGATGCACGAAAATCAAGAATCTTGCAGTATTGGTTACAAACGCCCTGGTGATCAATATGAAGGCATTGATACTTCTACAATCTTTAAGGAAGTTTCCTCTGACATTGAAACAAGTTCCTCCCATAACCTCTATCAATATCTTGCTGCCATCAACCTTTTCAATGACATTATTGTCTTGCCCATAAAACATGACCTCCAATCTTGAACTCGTTGACTGGAACCAACATAATCACATGCCAGTCGACTACTTCCAAAACAATGAAACCATTGCAAAATTCATGGGACTCTGAAATGGTAACCTGCCAAGGGATCATAAAAAAGGCTATGAAATCAACTTGGATACATCAGCATATTTCGGGAACATGAAAAGTTCCTTAGTCATAATAAATCAAAATGAAAAAATTAAAAAAAAATCAAAAATTGAAGTCCCTTAATGAAAACCTCTTTGAGGTGCTATCGGACGGAAAAAATCAAAATAAAGAAAATAAAGATGAGTCTATTGGTGAAAACCTTTTTGAGGCACCAATAGATGAGGAACTCAACCTTCCTCTAGCGTTTGGCACAGAGGATAATCCCAAGATCATTAAACTTGCAGTTACTCTCAGTGTTAAGGAACAAGAAATCGTTGTTGCTCTCCTAAAAGAATTCTCAAATGTTTCTGCTTGGTCCTAAGCTAACATGCCTAAATTGGACCCATCACTTGTGCATCACCTTGTCGTCCATAAAGATGTGAAACTTATAAAACAAAAGCTAATAAAAAGGCATCCCAAAGTGGCCCTTGTCAAAGAAAAACTGCAAAATTTATTGGATGTTGAGTTCATCCAACCACTTGACTACTAAGAATGGATATCTAACATCGTTACTGTCAAGAAGAACCCAACAAGTATCTGTGTATGCACAAATTTCCACGACATCAACAAGACATGCCCAAAAGATGATTTCCCATTACCTAATATTGACATGATCGTTGATTTGACAGCGAAACATGAAATGCTATCACTCATGGATGGTTTTTCAAGATACAATCAGATCAAGATCACCACTAAAGATCAACACAGAACAACATTCACCACAGCATGGGGAATTTTTTGCTATCAAGTCATGCCCTTTGGCTTGAAAAATACAAGTGCAACTTATCAAATAGCAATGACCGTTATCTTCCATGACACGTTTCATGATATAGTTGAGGATTGCGTGGTTGACATATTGGGTAAATCAAAAACCAAAGCAGAACACCCTGTCATTTTGCGAAGAATCTTCAAAAGAACTAGAGAATAAAAGGTTCGCCTAAACCCTAAAAAGTGTGTTTTTGGCATCACATCAAGGAACTCTTGGGATTCATTGTATCCAAAAGAGGTATTGAAGTTGATCTAGCAAAGGTCAAAGCCATTACAGAAATGCCTCCTTAGAACCTCAAGCAGTTGCACAGCTTACAAGGAAAAATCCAAGCAATCAGGGGATGCATTTCATAACTTGCACATAAGTGTCAACCATTCACACATCTTGAAAAAGGACATTGTCTTTCATTAGAATGATGGATGTCAATAGGGTTTTGATCAAATCAAATAAAATCTTCTTTCAAATCCACCAATGCTAATGCCACCGACTCCAGGGAAACCTTTGTTACTTTACATCTCAATGACATAGTTTACCTTGGGAGCTCTCTTGGCTCAACACAATGATCAAGAAACAAAAAATATTGTTTATTACCTAAGTACAACTTTGGTATCATATGAACTCAATTGCACTCCAATCGAGAAATCATGCCTAATTGTTTTTTTGCTTCTCAAAAACTACGACACTACATGCTTGACAATGAAACCAAACTTGTTGCCAAAGTTGATCCTCTCAAACATCTTTTATCCAAAAAAGTTCTTACACAAAGAATGGCAAAATGGGTCATGTTGCTAATTTTGGCAGCAAGTATGTGAATTAGAAAGCAATAAAGGTTCAAGTCCTTGTATATTAGTTGGTAGAAGCACCACTATAAGACAAACGACCTTTGAACATAGGATTTCCGAATGATTCTATCTTATCTCTTGATGAGTCACCACAATGGAAACTTTATTTTAACAATTCCTTCACCACTCATGGCTCGAGGGCCGGTATCTTATTCCTCACACCAAATGGGGATCTCATTCCCAAAGCATTCAAAATCGGTTTCCTTGCACCAACATCATTGAATATGAAGCCCTCATCTCGGGCCTCAAACTAGAAATCCAGTGGAGCATTCAACATTTGTCAGTCCATGGTGACTTACAACTCATCATTAAACAAGTGAACGATGTGTATCAGGCAAAGACGATAAACTCGTCCCATATAAACAGTTTGAAACATATCATCCCATATAAACAATTTGAAACAATACTTTTTTCACATTCAATTTGATCGAGTCCCTCATGCAAGCAACAAATCTATAGATGCCATGGCTACTATTGTGTCTCTCCTTGAAATGAAAAAAGATATCAGACAATGTTGATTCTTGGTTGAACAGCACATGATCCCAACATAAGGTGCCCCTAAATCAAAAATGGTGTGAGATTGTTGGTCCCATTTCCCCTTGGTATCACATCATATACACTTACCTTCATGACAACACCATCCCCCCAAACCTTTCACTCAATAAAAATAAATCATTCATCCAACATGCCTCTCGATTTACACTCCTTGGTGGCACCTCCTATCGTAGAGGCTATGACAGTACCTTGTTGAGATGTTTAAACTCGGAAGAAACCAACTTAGCAATCAAGGAAGTTCATGAAGGAATCTATGAAGCGCATACCAATGGCATGGTCCTAGCAAAGAAACTGCTCAAAACATGATACTATTGGCCCACTGTGGAAAAAGATGCTTTCCAATATGTCAAAAAATGCATAATCAATCCAAAAAAGCACAAAGATCTCATCCATGCACCTTCTCAAGCCTTGCAGTGGATCACAACTCTATGGCCCGTCTCTACTTGGATGCTTGATCTCATTGTAATTATAAATCCCTCCTCTGTAGCCACAAACAAATCATTACAGCGATTGAATACTTCACCAAATGGATGGAAGCCATCCCCCTCATATATGTAACAAGCAAACAATTATCCAAATACATCCTCGATCACCTCATTTGCCGTTACAGTATCCCTTCAACCATCATTTTCGACAATGGTAAATCCTTCAAAAATAAAGATGTCAAAGCCCTCTACGACAAATTCCATATTAAACATAAGTGATGCATGCCCTATTGCCCCCAAAGTAATGGCAAGCAGAGGCATCCAATAAAACCCTCACCAAAATCCTTAAACAAATTGTCAGATATGCCAAGCGAGATTGACATCTTCGACTTTATCCTGCCTTGTGTGCTTACCGTACTAGTATCAGCACACCCACGAACCACCCCTTGCTCCCTCGTCTTTGGAGTTGAAGCCATCTTACCCATTGAGAACAATTTACACTTTTTGCACATTTCCTTGAAAAATATGATTGATGACGAGGAACACAAAGTTGCGCATCTCCATTAGTTGGAAATTCTTGGTGATAAATGGCTCAACGTGTTGGATCAGTTGAAAGCATACCAAAACAGGCTACGCAAAAGTTACAAGCGCATAAAACATGAATCAAGATTGAAAAAAGAAAGGCAAGTTTGAGCATATTTGGGTAGGTCCCTATGTCATCATGCTAAATTTGGGTCACAAACATACAAGTTGGCCATGCAATATGGACAAGAATTGTATGAACCCATGAACATCATGCATCTCAAACGCTTCCATACTTAAAGATTTTGATGCTGTCAAAAAAATTAAACAAAAAAAGAAAGATAAAAAAGTCGTCCAAAGGTGAAAACCATTCTTATGGTGCCTTGGGCAAGTACCATGATGAAAACCAATTTTTTGTGTCATGTAAATATATTGTCTACAGGGACCCTATACTCAGGGTCAAGCCCACTCCATTCTCAACCTAAGCCATCCTAAACCATCCCTAGAGCTATACCATCATGACCATCCTCTTTCATGCTTTTGATCTTCACAAAGACATGGAAATAGTCTAGAAACATGCTTTGGAAAAAAATTGGCATATTGGATCTTCTTCAGAGCACACTACAACGCAACGTTAGCATGGAACATGGAAAATTAGGCATATGGTTCCTAGACGACGTAGTCCTTGGAGATCCATCATGAATCCTTCAACCATTCCATCCACTTTTACTGCCATCCCCGATGTTAGAACTGATTTTCCCTTTGTTCATAGCTTCTTCCTTGGTCAAAAAATCAAAAAAATAGAAAAATCAAAAAAATATATAAAAAATCAAAAACAAAACCACCAAAAAAAAATAGAAAAGTTGGAAACCCCCAAAAACCATTTGTCTTGTCCTTAGTCTAGTTAAGATCCTTGTTCAATTTTAAAAAAATCATTGCAACGTTATCGAGATATATCTTTCCCAATCTACCCCCTTGCATACATCATTACTTAGAGCAAATCAAAGCTATCACTATCATCAATTTTTAACTTGACAAAGGACAACATAATTGGTTTGCTTATTAGTTTGTGTTTTCCTATTCTTGTTTGTTTTTCTTGTTGTTCGTGTATGTGTCAGACCTACTGCATATCAATAATGTCATCACGGTTTTCCATATCATGATGCATCTTGTCATATGCTATAACAAATATCAAATTGCTCAAACAATTCAAAATTTCATGCAATAATAGCAGCATGTATCATCACATCACCAACATTCATTCATTAACAATTCATTCATCTTCACTATTCATAGCTAGCATTCATTCTAATTATCCATAATAATGACTAAATGTGTATCATAAATAATATAGCAGAAGTGTCAAGTCATCCATCGCATCATACAATAACATCCACCAAATCACATAGCATCCATAACATCCATCAACATAAACAATGAGACACATGAGAGCTCAATGCCAAAAAAAAATTCTATATATATATATATATATATAAACAATCTCAAAATCATCAACTCTCACCGCAACTCTCAACACTAAACTCCCTAGTGGTGGGTCTCTCCTGGGAGGAGCCCCCACCAAGTGAGTTAATCCTATTGATGATGCCCCTGTCTGCCCACTCACTCGCATCATACACTAACATCCACTAAATCACATAGCATCCATAACATCCATCAACATAAACATAAACATCGTCACAATGAGACACATGAGAGCTCAAAGCCAAAAAAAAATTATATATATATATATATATATAAACAATCAATCTCAAAATCATCAACTCTCACCGCAGCTCTCAGCCCTAAACTCCCTGGTGGTGGGTCTCTCCTAGGAGGAGCCCCCACCAAGTGAGTTGATCCTACTAATGATGCCCCTGTCTACCCACTCACTCGATCTACATAGGATGTTTCCCTCTACTACGAAGGGACAACCTGCTCATCTAATTATCTATAATACTGCGCCTTCCTCATTGCTATCATAAAATCTACAAATCCCTGCCCTGAGGCTTGGGGTGTAAGCAGTGATCAGGCTAGATCCCTCTCACTCCGTAGTTTGCACATCTGCTCTCATCCTCCCCAGCTCCACTCTCATCAACTCTACCTCAACTGTCAACTGAGTAATCTTTGCATCCCTAACCGCTCACTGAACTTTGTGAGTAGACTCTCTCCTCTCCCCCTCCCTCCTCATCCCAACCTGCTATGTCTCCTTAGATGTGACCTCCCTTTGCAAAGTCTCCATTAGTCCATCCCCTCGTGTCCATTGACCTCGAAGGCCCAATGCCATCTCCTCCTCCCACTATCCCTTCTGACCTCGATGGCCCAGTTCCATCTCCCCTTGTCTCCATCGACATTGAAGGTCCAACTCCATCTCCTACATCCATCATTGTAGGTCTCACTCCCACTCTCGCTCCATCTCCTCTAACATGGGCTCTACCACCATCTCTCCTATCCCCTCTCCCTCGTATCCTTTGTTGCCACTCTCCGAGGCTGCGCTCCCAACATACCCTAGATCCTATCGCCCAGGGTCCCTCGTCTCTAATTTGGGACAGTCGACTTCAATGACCAAGTCTGCTCCCACCATGTTGTATATCCATCTACAACCCCTGCATCTGCAATATCCTTTCATGCATCCCATTGTATGTGTTGTAGGGCCATCCCCTGCATCTGCAATATCCTTTCATGCATCCCATTATGTGTGATGTAGGGGCATCCAACTAGCGGTTTCCACCCTCTAATCCACCATTGTACCCCACTGTCGTTGTTCCCTATGCACTCATGTAAAAATATGTAGACCTATAACAATGTCTTGCTCCATACCAAACTACCTCAATACCCTATCAGGCTTGTATCTCTCAATATGTGTTCTCGCCAACCAATGATATAACAAGTAGTCATAGAGAATCCCAAATAAAATAAGTCCTCCACCCATAGTAAATCCAGTTGTCTATATGACCTCCAAGTAATGTCCTTCAGCCTCAACTCATCCACAACTCTCTAGTAGAAGCTCAAATCACCCAAGTGTCATCGTTGGCTACCAACAACAATCACCCACCCATACACTACCCACTCCTCACCCTCCCCTAGTTATCATTGCCCTACTAGATGCTCTAGAGCTATATGCTCCCATCCCAGGCCCATATCTGAAGCAGAGTGGACGCTCTAATACTCCTACCATCTTTGTAAGCCATGTGCAAATCTCTATATAATTGTGCCAACACGCAAGGCCCCCAAGCAAACACTTTGGCATCCTCCATCATATTTGCAACAACATCAAACCCCATCTTGAAATATCCCCATCTTGTCAAGGAGTAATATACTGCTAACAAGAGCCATCAGTATCAAAAGAAGTCTCTTTACCAACCCTCCCACCAAGCATGCATCTAAATCTACAGTCGATCCCCGCAACAGAATGCAATCACAATCTGCCACTCTCCTCATCGATGCCCATGGTGTCGTATCTCTCCAATACACTATCACTCCTCATGACCGGATGTGTAAAATCCTTCACATCCTCCAAAATAATAATCTTCTCCCTAGTAGTTAGGTGAAATGAGCTCATCTCTGAGTGCCATCTCTCTACCAATGATGTCAACAAGGCTCGGTCTATCCAAATCTCTGGCATCTTAGCCACATAAAATAACCCCATTGCCTCTAACAACCCATACTCCTTTGTAGTGAAATCTCACTTATCTCAAAACTATTGACCGCCTCTCTTGTGCCACAATCATTAGCAGATGCTCCTGCGATCAACACCACAACACACACACTTAGTCATTCGTTCCAAAATTACAAAAACGCTAGAAACCTAAACAAAACACCATTATGATGCAAACACCACCCAAACTGACGAAGACAACACTAATCCTACATAAATGCTACCAACTTTGCAAAGACGACATTTGTTTTGCAAAAACACAGAACACTCAGAAAACACTACATACTATAACACAAATGCCACGAGGAAAATTTACCCAATAGCATTTTCGTCTCCCATGCATTTGCCCTAATAAATGTGCCAAATTTTTCAAAAATGTCACTTACCGGTCTACCACCTCCCTCTAGTCGTCGACACTCCTTCACTCGCTCTGATGCTCACATGTGGGAATACAAACCATTTTTGCTCAAGGACTCATAGGTCAGAGATCAAAACTCCTAATTTGCTAGGGTGAAAATGACCTCAATTTTACCCCCCACCTTCTATTTATTCACTCCCACCCCTCCATTTTAGCCCTAATTCTTTCATTTCAACCCCTCTTCTCATTTTAAGAGTCCATTTATACTTTTCATCCACACGTGCCCTTTAAAGGAGGCATCTCACTAACCAAACATGCCACTAGGGGCATCTCATACACCCGTCTTTCTTCTACTTTTTATCTATTCTTTGAAAAGGTATTGCTTCTAATCGCAATGCCCTTTCAAAGAGGGAATAATGTCGACGCCTCAATTCCAACACCCTAATCTCAACACTAATCCACCTTAATCCTATCGTTAATACATTTGTAACTAATCTACCCTAGTGTCGCAAAACCATAACATTACTGCACTAATTGATTTAACATCATGATGACCCCATTTAAACACACTAAATGAACTCCATGATTAATTAATTAATTAATTAATTGATCATTATTAATATATTAATTGATTACTAATTATATTCATGCACACAATTAATAAATAAATTACAATTATCTTCACCCATCCTCCACTTTATTGGTTAAAGTGTTGTTGAGTCTGAGTTCCACAACAAATAAGATCATGCAATAGATCATGCAATTATTTTATAATCAATTTGATATTCTGTTAAAATATTTTTAGAATATTGAAGCCATAGAAACTTCAAAAAATAAGTTTAGTTTATTTTCATAGAAGTTTTTATTTTTATTATTTAGATAATTTTGAAATGATTTATTTATTTTTTAGAAAAACATGTTCACATGTAATTTAATAAATATATTGTAATTGATCTTTATTATTAAAGAGAATGATTTGATTAATTTGAACACGCAATTTTGTTTTTAGCTATTCTAAATTTCTGGTTATGCATACTATATAATTGGCTGTGAGTTTCTCATTTTCTGGTTTTTTCTAAACAATGTTTTATTTTATATATTTAAAAATCATCAAAGCTTATAGGGTTTATAGTCCTATCACTAATAGTGTACTTGTGTCAAGAGATGTTATTTTTGATGAAGGGGGAGGGTATGGTCGTGACAAAGATAAAGACAATATTAAGAAGTTTAAATATGTTTTTATTGATGGTATTTATAATAATAGTGTTAATGAGCAGCCCACTAGTACTTCAATGCCAAGTACTACAACTCCATTAAGTAGCCCCTCATCTAGTGCATGTATTCCAAGCACAGTTCCAGTGTCAAGTACAAGTCCATTAAGTAGCCTCTCATCTAGTGCAAGTATTCCAAGCACAGTTCTAGCTTCAAGTCCTCATTATTCAAGTAAGGTAAAAATCTTGAGTGAAATTTATCAACGTACAAGAAGCCAAACACAAGAAGAATGTCCAAGAAGTGAGACAGTAAATTATGCTTTAATTACACACGCTGATTTTGAACCATCATGTTTTGAATATGCATATACAAATGATGTTTGGGTGCAAGCAATGCAAGAAGAAATGGATTCCATGCATAAAAATTATACTTGGCAACTTATATAACTTCCACATGACAAAAAGTGTATTGGTAGTAAATGGGTCTACAAGACTAAGTACAATAGTGATGGTAGTGTTGAAAGATACAAGGCACATCTAGTTGCAAAAGATTTCACTCAAAGATATGGCATTGATTATGAAGAGACATTGGCACCAATTGCAAGGCAAGAGACCATTAGAATGGTGATTTCACTAGCAGCTCAAAATAAATGCAGCATACATCACATGAATGTGAAAAGTGCCTTCTTGAATGGGTACTTAGAAGAGTAAGTCTATGTACAACAGCCACAAGATTTTTTTGTACAAGGTAAAGAAGACCAAATCTACAAGTTAAAGAAGGCTTTGTATGGCCTCAAACAAGCACCCAAAGCATGGTATGTCAGAATTGATGGATATTTTCAGTAGAATGGATTCAAAAGAAGCAAAAAGTGAGCCTACTCTCTACTACAAGCAAGAAGGTAATGATATCCTCATTATAAGTTTGGATGTAGATGATTTGTTGTATATGGACAGCGATTCTAAGATGAAGGATGAATTCAACATTGTTATGATAAATGAATTTGAAATGAAAGATTTAGGTCTTATGAAATAATTTGTAGGGTTGGAGGTTCATCAAAGTAGATATGACATCTTCATTTGTTAAACAAAGCATGCAAATGATATGTTGAAGAAATTCAATATGGTTGATTGTAAATCAGTGTCCACTCCCACTGCTCATGGAGTTATGTAGAAAGGATGGTGTTGAAAGAGTTGATGAGACAATTTACAGAAGTATTGTTGGAAACTTAATGTTTCTAACTCACACAAGACCAAATATTACTTATTCAATTTCTCTTGTATCAAAATATATGTCTGAGCCATCTGAAATTCATA
Organism: Torreya grandis; assembly: GCA_037957365.1. Lineage (NCBI taxonomy): Eukaryota > Viridiplantae > Streptophyta > Pinopsida > Cupressales > Taxaceae > Torreya > Torreya grandis. The sequence continues at coordinate 3,129,740 of JARHVA010000127.1, forward strand.
TGAAAGCAGCCAAGAGGATTTTGAGGTATGTGAAAGGTACTGTTGGCTTTAGTATTCATTATTATACTACTAAAAAGTTTGAACTTTTTGGTTTTAGTGATTCTGATTGGGGAAGTAGTTTCGATGGCCAAAAGTCAACATATTGAAATTGTTTTTCACTCGGTTTTGGTTTGGTTACATGGAGCTCAAAGAAGCAAAGTTTAGTTGCTCTTTCATCTACAGAAGCAGAATAAATTGCAGTCACTTCAATAGGGACACAAACATTATGGCTCCGACATGTTTTAAAAGAAATTGGTGAGAAACAGCATCAACCTACGGTGATTTCTAGTGATAATGTATGTGCTATCAAACTAGCCAAGAATCCAATACATCACAGCAGGTCAAAGCATTTTGATTTGAAGTATCACTTTATTCGAGATTTGGTTCAAATAAAAGAGATAGAATTGAAGTATATATTCACCCAAGAACAAGTTGCAAATATCTTCACTAAAGTTGTTGCAAAAGTTCAATTTTTTGAAACTCCGAGATCAAGTTGTTAGTCCACTCAACATCAAGGGAGAGAATGTTAGTTAAAGTGTTGTTGAGTCTGAGTTCTACAACAAATAAGATCATGCAATAAATCATGCAAGTATTTAATAATCAGTTTGATAATCAGTTAAACTATTTTTTTAATATTAAAGCCATAAAAACGCTGAAAAATAAGTTTAGTTTATTTTCATCCAAGTAGTTTTTATTTTTATTATTTAAATAATTTTGAAATGATTTATTTATTTATTAGAAAAGCATGTTCACATGCAATCTAATAAATACATTGAAAATGATCTTTTTTATTAAGGAGAATGTTTCGAATAATTTGAAGAAATAATTTTATTTTTTGCTATTTTGAATTTTCTAGTTATGCATAATGTATAATTAGTTGTTTCTTATTTTCTGATTTTTTTAAATAATGTTTTATTTTATATATTTAAATATCATCACACTCCATGTCATCTTTCAATCAACTACCTACTCAAAATAGAAACTTATCCTTGCACATCCCAATCAACTAGTTAACTCAGTCTCCAAATGGAAACAAATCACTTAACTTCTCTCCAAATAGAAACCACCCAATCAACACAGTGTCCAAATGGAAACATAATCAGTGAATTGACTAATCATCCAATTTTGGTGTTCCAATTTGAGCAAACGATCTCGACCATCCATCCTCCCATCTAAATATCTATAAATCCACCATTACATCATTCTAGATCATGAATCATCTCGAATCCAATGTTGTCAACACGTTGCCAAAACCTTGCATGAGTCTTGAGAAACCACGAATCAATCGATCACAAGCAAATCCACGTCAACGAAGGAAGATCGTCATTCAGTAGGTGAAGACAAATTTGTGTTGTTCTTTCATTTTGCTCAAACTGAGATGATGCTAGATTTAGAGTAGGAATTTGGCATTTGTGTTTAGTTTCTATTCAAGCTCTAAATTTTGCATATACAAAAATTCTCATGCTTTTGATCTTCTCAAGGAAGATTCTCTTTCCAATCGGATAAATAACTCTAACATTGCCTCCTTCCACGCAATGTTTTCCACTTGCCACTTAATCTTTGTTGCGTTTTCACTCTTTTGTTGTATTCTTCTTGCCAAACGCTTCCCCCCACATTGCTTCTTGCACTTTGCAGGAATACAATATGCTCTTCATAGGGATTTTAATGATTTATACATTGCATAAAGCTTTACAACAATAAAGCGTTGCAGAAATACATTGTGGAGCACCCATAAAGACTCTTCTTAGTTTGGATAGTAAACTCTTCAGGGAACTATAAGAGAACAATACTTTCACGCTTTTGAGCTTCTTCAGGAAGATTGCCTCTTTCCTATGGATAAATGACTCTCATGTTGCCTCCTTCCACGCAATGTTTTCCACTCACCACTTGGTCTTTGTTGTGTTTTCACTCATCTACTGTATTCTTCTTGCTAGGATCTTTTCCTCACAAGCTTTTCTTTGAGAATCTTCGTCACCCTTTTCCTTTACGCTTAGATATTGAGGAGGTTCTGATTTCCTAGCAAAATAAGACATGGGTGTACCTCACAATGAAATTCAATGCTTCCTCCCTCACTTTTCAGCACTCAAAACACCTCGACAAGAATCTCCCAAGCAATTTGAATGGCTCTACTACTATATCAAATTGATGAACAAGCCGTGTCAATTACATTTTGAGTGGCTTATTAGATAAGCCATGAACAAAGTAACAAACTCCTACATCAATGGAACAACCTCACAACAGATATTGTACCTGTGTTAATGAAAACATTAATAAACAAACAAGCTACATCCTAATTAATCTAACAAGTTGTACGAGAAATAAGAATGGAAACAATAGAATTATAACTCCTAATGGGTGGGTAATCACTAATAATGAGAACATTAGAAAAGAGGCGGTTTAGTTTCATGAGAAGTTGATTAGAGAAGAACATGTAGATATGCGGGAATGTCAAGAACTTCTCGAAGGAATCCCTATCTGGAACACAAAAATGGGCAATGATCAGTTAAGGGCCCCAATAAAAAAGGAAGAGGCTAAAGCAATTGTTTTTCACTAGGAGCAGACAAGGCCCCAAGACTTGATGGCTTCTAGGTAGGGTTCTTTAAGAAGGGTAAAGGAATCAAGGAAAAAGAAGGCTCTTATGAAAGAATGGAATTCAACCTTTCTTGCCCTCATCCCCAAAAAAAGAATGCAAAACAATTTGATGTGTTTAAACCAACATCTTTATGCAACACAAGTTATAAGTTAATCACAAGAGTAATGGCTAATAAAATAAAATTATAACTTCAAAAGCTTATCTCATAAGAGTAAGGAATGCTTGTGGCAAGGAGCCAAATCTTGGACGGCATTCTCACGACCCATGAAGCCTTCAATTCTCTATAATGCAAGAAAAAGGCAAGGATGCTTATTAAGCTAGATATGACTAAAGCATATGATAGAATAAATTGGGCATTTCTAGATGTCATTATGGGAAAATTTGTTTTCTCAAATGACTGGAGACAATGAATAAAAAGTTGCATTAGCACCCCACACTTACCAATTCTGATCATTGAAATACAAACAGGGTATTTCCCAATATCTCAAGGACCATGGCAAGGGGATCCAATTCCCCCTTATCTCTTCAACATTGTGGCAGAGGACCTTGAACTCTGGAAGTAGGGCAGGGTAGAGATAATTCAAATATTATGATGTAATAAGAGCATATTGCACCTTCAATTTGTGTATGACACACTCCACCTTCTAGAGGAGAAGCCAGATGCTTCAAAGACAACTTCTCTAACTATGATAAGGCTTCAAGGCAGAAGATGAATATAAACAAGTCTAACATAATACTTCTCAATGAACCAGACCATACCCAAAATCAGCTTAAACAGATTTTTGAGTTTGATTATGCCCCTCTGCCAAGTACATATTAGGCAATGTCGTGCAACCACTAGGCAGGGTATCCAATTAAGGACAACCATTAACGCTTGTGTTCAACAGTTCACCATTTCATGGACACACATTTTGCACAATTCACAACACCTAACTCATACAAACAAAGATTCTTGCATTGATTACAGCGGAACAAAAATTCTCATTCCATGCCACAATTGACCTATTTGAATGTATAAACATGGAGGAAGAAACACACTTTATCACATTTGGTTCTCTACAGAATTATGCCCTCAATCCGACAACATAATGCCTCCTCTATATCAATAGGAGAACAAAATTTACAATATTGGTTTCAATCACAATCTCCAACAGAGGAATTTTTTAACAAATGTCATTTAAGGCAAGAATGGTCTTACCCCCCAACTTCCTCCAGCGTCCCTTGGCATTCCATGGCGTTACACATTCCAAGTTGGGCTTTCACGGGATTCAAAATATTCAAAAAGACCAAGAAATGCATTTTTGTACCCACAAGAGACCTTATTAAGTCTTTTAGAGCATTCAAACATTTTTCAGAAGTTCAAGACCTAATCAGGTTTATAACTCCAATTAGCATTGTGGGTGATAACATAAACCATTCCTGACCTAATAGGGCTTCGATCTTTGAATAGCATTACGGCATCCACTTAGGGTCCGTTCAAGACCTAGTCAGGTCCCAAACACTGACTGCCACTATGGGCTTTCACCAAAGTCCTTCCCAACCTAGTCAAGATTCTTTCCCCGCCTAGAACTACAAGACTCGCCAAACATTTCCACCATTCTAATCGGGCATCGAGCCTCGCACACCATTGAAAACTTCCACCACGAACCTCCTTACCTAGTTGGGCTTGGAGTCCCACACAACATTGCACATTCCCAAAGCATTGTCACATGACCTAATCGACACATGAAATCCGATTAACACTATGCCCCTAAGAATATTCATTGATAGTTCTAATCGAGATATTTGTTCCATTTAACACTATGCTATAAGCAAAAAGCCACAGACCTAATTGGTCAATGGAGTGTCAATTACAACTGCAAATGTCTTGAAACTTCTTTCAAGACTTAACCGAGGTTGTGAAACCTAATTACAATTGCAAGCATAGAAATAACCCATACAAGACCAAATCAGATATTCAAAGCCAGACTACAATTACAGAACGTAGAACAAGCCTCCCAAGACCTAATTAGAGATTAGGAACCCGATTAGCACTACAAGCTCCCACAACCAAATCAAAGTTTAGTCTTCATGCAAATTGAGGCAACCAAGTAACTTTTCAAACCAAGTGTTTATATGCGAAATTGATCGTCTTGACTTAGTCTATCCATCCGTGCAAAAACCAAAAGGAAATGAAGACTTTGAAAATTAGGCTCCCAAACAACTCCATGACAAAAAGACAAGCAAACAAACAAAGCAAACTCGCCACTCAAGATTGACACAAGATTCCTTGAAACCTTGGATGCTCTTGCATTAGAATGTCTCTCTTTGAATGACAAGCAAAGGACTCTGATGCAGAGGGTCATCAACCTTCTCTAATACTTTGTCTTTGTTCTTGATTCACTTCCTTGTCAATGGCTTATTGGTTCAATCTTCATGTAAGGCTCTGAGATTCACCTGACTAGTTTGAGGTTTTTAACACCTTCTCTATACTCTTTATGGTCCTTTAGCACTCCTCACTCAAAATGCAAACTTCTCTTAACATCACTTTTCTCCCTACACAACTCTGCCTACATAAAACACAGTCTTTCTAGCCTTTTTTTGCACATATCTTGTATGGAAAAGTACAATGAGACCTTGGAAAAGCAAATACCTTTCTAAGTACCCTCTATCACCTTCTCTCACTTCACCAAGTCTTGTCCTAATTCAAATCCCAACCCACTTTTCTAGGCCTTACTTCTTTGTTTTAGGCCTAATTAGGCCTTTCACTACTCCAACCTACACAGGTGTCCATAAATGTACGAATACGTACGGTACCAACTTTTAACCCATCAAATTTGTTAACTAACACTATCATGCAACAAATATCAAAACTTGGGAATGTTCCACCAATGAATTCTCTTGGAAAATAGCTTTAGGTTTGAAAACCCTAGTTTAGGGTCTACAGGGCCTGTTACAAATCCGAGAGCCCCTGTTTTAGGTTTTAAGACTTTACCAGGGGTTTCACACATCTATGAGGATTGATAAGGGTCTGCCTAAAGAGGACTGACTGTAAGTGAAAACACAGAACTGTCTATGCCTGAGGGTGAACAATTTATTGTTTAAAGCTTTCTATAAGTTTTCACCCAACTCTGAACCCTGGTTTAGGTCCATCTTTATCTCTTACACGTTGTACTTGCATTGAATTCCCTTAAGACACTTCACTTCCTCTTTTCTCACAAGCTTTTTCTCTGACTGTTAACACATACATAGAGTACTTACAGAGAGTTTCATGAAACACATTTTACAACCACATTTAAATGACTTCACACTAATCTTTTGAGGTCATGATCAACGGCTCACCAATAGCAAGAAGTAGCCACACCAACGGTATCCAGCATCTTGCGCTATGTCAATGAAAACTCAGTCCAAAAACAGAACATTAAGCAAAACAGGGTTTTGGAACAACTTTTTTAGGCTTAGACCTTCAATACTGGTCTCCAAACTGTGCACTGGATTGGGAAGGGTCTATAACCACTTCACTCACTTCTTGAAATCAAGGACCCACTCAACAACATGCCTCTGCTATACACTTTCTTTGTTCACTGCCTGTACGTGCATACTCTACAGGTCTGTACAATTCTTGATGCAAGGTAATCATGAAAAGAAGTATATGAAAACTTCATCAATAACAAGACAGAAGTTATAAGCAACTCAACATTGGGTTTTCACTTATTACACTGAATCTTTCCCTTCTAAAACATATTCTCAATCTTCCAAACACGGAATTGAGCAACACAGGAATAACAATGTTTGTCTTTGAGTTTCTTAAGCATATGTCTGCAAACAACTTCATAGAATAAAGAACTTCACAACTCAAGAAATCAACTTACCACAGTTCCACAGATGAAGGAAACAGGTTTTTATCAAAGTATCCTCTCCTACTCTGTTTATACAGTCATGCCAATGCATCCATGCAGAAAACACAGGCTTTACAAGCAATTTGTCTTCAAAAGAACACAGTTTCTTGTTTATTCTATTCCTTGGGGGATTTTCTACATTTTTCTTTCAAAACCAACCCCCCACAACTCTGACTCTTACTGATTACCTTTTTTTTAATGACTCGCTACAAACAAACACCTACCTATATTCAAAACTTCTCTAACTACCTTAACTGCCTTGTGTACGTTGAGGAAGTGCTCCTACCTAATTTCTCACTTAATCACCAAGATGACTAATTAAGTGGGTCATGTATGTACTATAACACTTTGACCACTTTCTATAACCCAATTGAAAACTTCTACAAATATGACTACACCCCAAAACCTTGTCACAAGATTCAAATTTTCAAATAGAGCAAATTGGCAGGAAAATGCACTATGACTCTAATTCAAGTTTGATCAAGTTCTAGCAACTAACATGGATCCCTACAGACCTATGGCTAGATTGACTCCCTAATGACTCAAAGCATGAAAAATAGACTAGCATATACAGAGGGAGTAATGCTCCTGCATCAGACCCATGGAATCCAATCTTAGAAAAATTAAAGTCCAAGCTCACTGTAGCAAGAAGAGATCAACTAAATGAAACATCTCTTCAAGCCCCAAAAAAAATTGTGAAAAGAATTATCAAGATCCAGCGAACTTTACTTTGGAGTGGCACAGATGAGAAGAAAATTCCCCTTATGGCACAGAAAAAAATATTTCTACCCAGTATGGAGAGATTTAGGCTTCCATTGCAGGAAAATGATGAACAAAGCTCTAGGAGCAAAAATTTTATGGAGAATCCTACGTGAAGGTGGTTGTATTTTGAGCAAGAATATTCAAGCCAAATACTAGGACTGCCCAGGGGCAGAAAGGTTATTTACTCAGTAAACAATCCCTCATGAATATGCAGTAGGGGCAGAAAGGTTATTTGATCAGAAAACACTCCCTTATGGATCTGCAATGTTGAGTTTCATAAGGTCTTGCAGGAAACCAAAACAACCCAATCTGAAAGATACATGGAATGACTATGTACCCTTGGCCCAACAGGAGCAATTTTATAAACAAACACATTATGCAGTGGTTATGAGGTCCTTTGTACACATTACATAGTCGAAGAAGGAAAAAGAACTTGGAAGACTCTGGATTGGCCCAATGAAAACAGATGCTGCCACAAACTCTTGACCACAGAAAAAATTAACAGGTTTCCCTTGCCATCTTCATAAACTTCAAAAAGACTAATCCGGGATGAGGATAAGTCGGGCTATGTACTAGTTAAAGCGCCTATAGACAGATCCTGCCAGACTGCCAAGTTGCACATACAAGCTTCCCTAACAAGATATGGATAAGGAAATGGAAGGAAAGAACACTTGAAAAACTCTAAATTGGCCCAATGAAACAGATGTTGCCACAAACTCTTGACCTCAGAAAAAATTAACAAGTTTCCATTGCCATCTTCATAGACCTCAGATAGATTAATCTGCAATGGGGTCAGGCTAGGTATTGGTTAAAGCAAATACTTTCATTTGGCTAGAGGTCAATAAGAAGATTCTATCTGATCAAATTAGGATTCCATGGTCCTTCCCGATGCTTTCTGTGGTTCAGCAGAAGAGATAAGCGATCGTCTTTTAATTCATTGTGCTTGCATTCGGGGATGTGGGGAATTTTTTTGAAAAGCTAGTATTATTTTGGGTTGCCCCGAGTTCGATTACAGAGTTGATAACCATCTCAGCGAGGAAGTATAAGTGCTGGAAATTGAAGTTATGGAAAGTAACTCCATCTATCATAAGGTGTAATCTGTGGCTGAATTAAAATAGCAGAATTTTCCAGAATAGGTTTATTTATTTCAGCAGGATTTGGATCAAAATTGAAGTATCAATTCCTGAAATTATTATTGCTTTGGAAAGGAAAGGCAAAAATCTGTGGAAAGGATGCTGCTTGAGCGGTAATAACATATTACCCTTCCTTTAGCTCCCCCGAATAATGGGATTAGATCCAATATACCAACAAGGTCTAGTGTAGAATAGATGAGACCCCCTATTCCTCCCCCCTAGAGTTATCAAGCTAAATTTGGACGAGGCAGCCAAAGCTAATCCTGGCCTGGCAGGTGCAGGTGTTGTCTTTCGGGACTCAAATGGTCAGCATCTCCTAATGCATGCCCAAGATATCGGTATTGATTCAAACAACCAAGCCAAGGTTATGATTTTCTTACTAGACCTGAAAAATTGCCTTAGAAAAGAATGGAAGAAGCTCATGGTGGAAGGGGACTCTAAATTGATTATCGATGCTCTTCTTAAAGGACGCAATAGAGCTTTGGTTAAGCTGATGCAATGATCCAAGGGGCTAGAACAATAACTGATCCATAGTAGCATTCCGTTTACACAACATTTTCTTCTCTTATATTTCATTTCACAAGCTCTTTCATCTCAACAGGGCTTTGATACAGTGTGGTAAAAGTGTAAATGGAATTCAATTACCCGCATATAAACCAGGAAAAACTCAGTACAAACATGACAAACTAAAAAAATTATTTTGCTGCCCAATGAGTGTCAAAATGAGAAAAAAAAAACTAGAAGAGAACAATACATATTAAAAAAGCAGGGATGTTTTTTTCAAAAAATCCACATGTAATTCAATAATTTGCAAGATACTCCCTTTTTTCAAATCTAGCATTTTGTTTTTCAAAAGGCCATATTTTTGGGACAAGCCCAGGTTGGATTCTAGCCTCCCAGCTGTTTAGTGGTTCAAAACAGCACGGCATGGAACCAGGGTCACAGTTAGTCGCAGGTTTCTAGTTGTTTTTGCTTCTATGAACTGACCCAATGGACGTAGTGTATTTACTCTTGTTTGAAATGATAAAGGTGTCCCCCTTCTGATGGGAGGAAGACGAAACAGGTTAAAATGCTATTAAATCTTTATCCAAATGTTCTCCCTGGGCTTCCATCCAAATAATACAGTGCGTCTTTGGGCCTTATCCCCATAAGACTCTTCCTGAAGATCCAACAGACTACAATCAGGCCAGTGATTCAGAAAATAAGGAACCAGTTAATGTAGATGATGATGAGGCGTCGTTCAATGAGGATCAGGGTCCCATTAGGCCTCAGAAATAAAGGCTATTTGACTCATTTCTGACATATATATGACCTATGCTAAAATGAAAACTGTGTTGGTTTTTAACTCTCAGAGTACCAGCACTTTTTGAGAACTTTTACTTTTATTTCAATATGTATCATATAACACTGCATTTATATGTGCCTGCTTTTTCCCTTGTCTTCACGTGAAAGTAAAAGAGAGGGAGCTGACGGATGATTGAAGAGCTGGTCTGTCTGTTTCAGTTTTAAAAGTACTTTTTTGAGCTGTTTAGAAAAAAAGTAATCTAGGTTTGGTATGGAAAGAAATGAAAACAGTGTGTAACTAATTGTAATGTGCAGGTCTCAAACTCGTTGTTTTATCCTTTCTGAAATCATGTATTCTGTCTACATTGATATATTTCAGTTGATATTTGGTGTCCGGAAGGGATTGAATTGATGGGCTGATATTTGTAGACTGTTTTATCACAAATGACTTTGGCCTTCCAGTATGCAATACATAATGCTCAATTTATACCTTAGGGGTATTTCTTTGTAGCACCTTTAATTATAAATTTATATGAGAGGCTGTAGGAGTCATTTCAGCTTTCCTTGGTTTGTTGGATCACATAAAAATCAAACTAGTGAAGAAAGAGAATGTGTGTTTATCTCAGAACAGACACTTTTCTTTTGTACCGACAGAAAAATGCAATCTCAGAATTCTCTCTTTTCCTGGCCTGTGTTCCCAGTGGTTCATGTTGCTTTGATCATTTTAATGACAAAGAAGAGGTATCCTATGCATGTTAAAGGAAAGGATAAATGCATGATACGGTCTCTCTTCCTTTGTGCACTTCCCATTGGTATAGTCATGTTTGCTGTATTTTTCAGACCATATGCATGCATGCAGGTATTTGAACAAGCTGACTTTGTTTTCTGCACATATTTTTGCTTTGGTTATTTACTCTTTCGATATTAGTTGAGAGGGCAAATACTGCTGGTTGCAGCTGCATAATTGTCAGCTCTGAAAAAGGAAGCTTCAAGAGGGACAGGAGCCCTGTGTATTTGCTTGCCCGTTGTTTTGAGCATTTTGGGAGAAGACGAGGACTTTTGAGCAGTATCATTCTAGTATTGAGATCTGGCAGATTCGGCGGTACAAATTTCTCAAATAAGGCTCCGAGGAAACTTGCAAGAATGAATATTATGTAATTTTGTCTTATGGATTTGAACCTGATTTTATGATTATGTAAGATACTAAGGCTGTGACTAGGAATTTTTTGGTTTAAAAATTTTTAAACCTCTGCTTTCCTCTGTCCTTTGCTTCAAGTATCCCTTGAGTAAATAAGTATGCTCTTGGGTGGACCCATTTAGTCTTCCTTTTTGGGCAGGTCTGATGTCCCAGCTCCAGGTAATCTTAGAGAAAATAATAGTTCCCTGGTAATAAAAATAGATAATAATTTAGTAATTTTTATTACTTAGTTCCTATTACTGGGGTGCCATATTAAATATTTTGATAAACAATACGTTTAATACTTAAAAAAACTTAAAAGAACCTAACTGATAATTTGGATGATAGATCCAAAGCAGGGAACGTTTATATTATTTCAGATATGACTAGAGTCTAGAGCTAAACCTTTTTTTTATACATGTTAATGGGGGATTGGCAGGCCCACACCCAATCTGGATCACAGGCGGGGTTCCAGTCCCCGTACCTCCACTATGCCATTCAGCCAGCTATATGTCCCCTGCTGTGGGTTGCCTGATCACTGGTGGGATTTGAACCTGGATCTCTCCGCTACAAATGCATCCGTTTCACCGTTACACCACAATCCAGGCGACTGGGGTCTAGAACTAAAAATTGCCCTGTCTACCATAAACTCAAGCTCCTGGCCAACACATCTTGCAGTAGCCAGCAATTATTAAGAACTTTTAATTTGAATTCAGTGTATATTATATAACACTGCATCTAGGCTTTGCCTGCAACTTCTATGGTCCCTTCTGGAATGTTAATTTTATTCCAGATGGCATCATTCTTGGTGATGATTACTCCATTTATAAAAATGGTAAGAATTTCTACCACGCAAACTCTAATCAAGATATCCTTTCTCCCCCTACTTGTGCATCCTAGTCCTTAATATATGGGGCCTTAGCATGATGCCCTGATCGATAGCATTGAACACCCTAACAGGACATTTTCTTCCTCGGCAATGCAAAACATTAAAACATCATCAGTGCTTGTGTGCACACATAAATATGTTGTTAGATTAAATTAGATGATTGTTAGTATGTTAGCAATTCTTCCTAGAAATAAATAAATGTAAGTGAGCTATTAATAAAACAATCTCACATAGAATCTTAGTGATCTCTAATATTGTTGTTTGGTGACATTATCAAAGCAGGGAGGTTGAGAGGAAGAACATGATAGGGAAGAAGAAGAGCACCATTGCATTCTTCTTGATCAGAGGGAGGAGCCCCAAAGCACTCTCCAATTCATTCTATTCTTAGCCAACATTTTATTCTCACCTGTGTCGAGTTCCCCATATATCTGATATCAAAGCAAGGAGGTTGAGAGGAAGAACATGATAGGGAAGAAGAAGAGCACCATTGCATTCTTCTTGATCAGAGGGAGGAGCCCCAAAGCACTCTCCAATTCATTCTATTCTTAGCCTACATTTTATTCTCACTTGTGTCGAGTTCCCCATATATCTGCAGTCGTATACAGGTGAAGAGAATTGTATGCAGAGAGAGTTATTGCTCTCATTTGAAAATTAATACAGGAGGAGGTGCTGCCCAAACAGAAATTCATTTGTTGTTTTGTTTTATATGCAAATCAAAGCGTGCCAGATCAGATTTGGTATACATTGTTTTTTTGTTTTATGCACCCCAAGCGCCATTACAAAGAAGATGTGTGATAAGACCAGCAAATTCAATCAAAAACAGTCAGAAGGAAGCAAAAAAATACAGAATTCAGCCCAAAGGAAGACACCACGCATACACAGAGCGCCATTTTCTTACTTTGTGCACAGGTTTTTGCTCATTGGCCAATTTCTTATTTGCTCGCTTTAGGCTAAAGTCTAAAATGTTATGAAATTTAAAGATAATATACGGTCTTTAATTACAATTTAATTTTTATTTTTATTTTTATTTTTGTTTTTGTTTTTGTTTTTTTTGCCTAACAAACCTAGGAAAGCAATCAATTCAAAATTCAGAAAACTGTTGTGACCCAGAAGCAAAATTCCTCTATAAGTTCATGTTAACATTATTAAAAACCCCATCAAAGGATTTTTCTCCAATCATCATATATTTTCAGTCTTAATTGTTTTCGTGTCAATGTAACTAGAATCATAAAAATGTGATATATCTAAAGCTCCTAGTGGAATATTTAGCTGAAAATTTGTGAACATTCACAAAATCCTATCATAAAAAAAACCTTTTTAATAATTTTTGTCCAACTCCTATGGTTTTTGAAAAACTAAATTTTAGAAGAAGAAAAAAATCCCTTTAGTAGTCCCTAAAAATCAAATTAATTCAATATCTTAAAAACCATGCTTATCCAGAAGCTGAAACTTGCCACAATGTAAAATTGCATAATAAAACTATCGGAGTTGTTGCCAGAATCCGAATAATGCGAATGCAATGGAGACGTAATCACACGAGATGAAGCAAGTGCACACCCCATAGATGCCAAAGCAATTTGAAATTATACAAGAAGATAAATTGCACAAGACAAAATAGGAGAAAACCCAATATCCGATTAACATGAGATGGCCAAAGTGAAGAATACATATAGGAGAGCACGTAACTCCTCCACAAAAGGTGGTCAAGGCACCCCAAGAATAGACTGTAACTCCTCTATGAAAGGTGGTGACAAGATGCTAAGAATAGAGAAGTAACTCCCATCAAGAGAGTTACTTATGACATTCTTATGGCACCTATGACACATCTATGACACACATCTCCACATAAGCTCGCCTATCCCATGAATGTAGGAAAATTCCATGTAGACACAAATATATAATTTCCTTAATTAAATAGTAGGGAAAAATAAAAACCTACACTAATACCCCCCATAAGCGCAGCTTAGGTGGGCAGTGTGGAAATATAAAATGGGTCCCGGCAACTAAGCCTGATGAGGTACCCATGTACAAATGCAATCTCCCATAAGAGAGAGAAAAGGAGAAAACCCGTAGGAAAAAACTCCCCCCCAAAAGAGAAAAAATAAAGGAAGAGGCTAGTGGGCCCCCCTGAAGATGATGCTGCTGCAGATGTGGACCGCACCCCAAAAAGAGCTCGTAGATGAATGAACTTGCTCTCAGTGAAAGGTTTGGTGAAGATGTCTGCAACCTGCTCCGAAGACTGGCAAAATATCAAGTCAATGCCCTGACTATGAATAAGCTCCCGAATGAAATGCATGTGAATCTCTATGTGCTTGGTCCGCTGGTGCTAAACTGAATTTCTGCAAATCTGAATGGTACTCTGATTGTCACAATAAATGATGGTGGGCTGCCTGATAGGAATGCCAAACTCAGAAAGTATCCCTTGAAGCCAAATAGCCTCAATAGCTGCATTAACAGCTCCCCTGTACTCTGCCTCTGTGGATGATATAGCAATAGCATTTTGCTTCTTGCTATACCAACTGATAGGACCAGAACCTAGAGAGAAACTGTAACCAGAAGTGGGTTTGCAAGTCTGTGAATCGCCAGCGCAGTCTGAATCTGTATATCCAACCAAGTCAACCTCTATGCCAAATCTGTAATGAATCCCGTATCTATGTGAACCCTGTATGTAATGCAAGATCCTCTTAGCTGCTTTCCAATGCAGCTCGTGAGGTTTCTGCATAACTCTGGAGACAATTCCCACTGTATATGATATGTCGGAACTGGTGTGAGTCAAGTAGATGAGACTACCAACAAGTTGTCGATACCGAGTGGCATCAACCAATGGTGAAGAACAGTCAGCCTCAAGCTTGACTCCTGATAGAAAGGGAGTCGGAGATGGCTTGCAATCAGCCATGTGAAACCGAGCCAATAAGTCAAGAGCATACTTAGGCTGTGCAAGAGAAATCTCTGAATCTGACTGTGAGATCTCGATGCCAAGGGAGTAGTGCAACAAACCCAAGTCTGTCATGTCAAATCTATCCTGGAGAGATGCCTTCACCACTGCAATAGCCGATGAACTCCCGGTGATCAAAAGGTCATCAACATATAGAACCAAAATCAAGAGCGAATCATCCTGCCGCAAGAAATAGACATTGGGGTCAGAATGGCACCTAGTGAAACCCGATGTGAGAAGGAAGGAATCCATCTTGGCATACCAAGCCCGAGGGCCCTATTTGAGGCCATAAATAGATTTTCTAACTCTGCATACTAAAGAAGAATCCTGAACAAATCCTGGCGGCTGCTCCATGTAGATCTCCTCCTCTAGGGCTCCGTGAAGAAAGACACTCTTCACATCCATCTGGTGCACATTCCAACCATGTGTTGCGACAATAACCAAGGTGAGTCAGATAGAAGTCATCTTTGCAACAGGTGCAAAGGTCTCTTGAGTAGTCAATCCCTACAATCCCTACTACCTGTGAGAAACCCTTAGCGACCAATCACGCCTTGTATTTATCAACCGACTCATCTGCTGCAAACTTGGTCCGATACATCCACCTACATCGAACCATCTTTCTTCCCTTAAGATGTGAAGTCAAATCCCAAGTGTGATTTTTGATTAAGGAAAAATATTCTTCCTCCATAGCACTATCCCACTCAGGTACCCCCGATGCCTCTCGAAAACTCTGTGGATCCAAACCTGAAGCAAAGAAGGCATGTGAATCTCTCTGAAAATCCCCCCTAGTACGTCTGTCATCTGTGGGATCTCCTGCCCAAGTGCCAGCACTCTCAAGTGTCTGTCTGGCCCAAAGTGGCCCGAAAGTGGGCGAGTCAGATGCTAACTCCTCATCCTCTGACTGACTAGAGGTGGATGACTCTGCATCACTGTCCTCGCTGTCTGAACTCGAAGAAGAAAATGTCTCTGGCTCAAGAACCTACTATGGCTGATCTAAATCTGATGAGGAATCATCATGAAGAAGTAGATCCGATGAGGGAGAAGTGCCAAGTGTTGAGTCTCTAGGACTCTCCTGAAAGTGGACACTTCTCTCAATGAACAACTCATGAGTGGTCAGGTCTAGAATGCGATACCCCTTAATACCATCTGAATATCCTACAAAGATGCAAGGCTTGGACTGACGTTCCATAGCTTTGTGTTTCTTCTTCAGTATGCGGGCCATGGTTGGGGATCTTAAAACCCTAAGGTGCTCAACATCAGGGTTTATGCCAAGTTTCAAAGGGTGTTATCCCTTTCAAAGCTTTGTGAGGAACTCTGTTTTGAATGTAGCAAGCACAATTGATGGCTTCGGCCCAGTACTGTGGTGCTAAGGATTTGGAGTGAATCATACAGCTACCCATCTCTTTCAAGAACCTATTTTTGCGTCCAGCAACCTCTTTCTGTGAAGGACTGTATGTGACTGTGCACTGCAAATCAATCCCCTCTATGGTGCAAAACTGCTCAAACCTGTTGCTGACATACTCCCCTCCATTATCAGTTCGAAGAACCTTGATGGATTTCTCACTCTGTTTCTCAACATTAGCCTTGAAATTTAAAAAAATTTCAAACACTTCAAACTTTTGTTTGAGAAAATATATCCAAGTGTACCTAGAGAAATCATCAATGAAAGTGAGGATGTACTTGGCCCTTGTGAAAGATGGTTTGGGAAAGGGTCCCGATACATCACTGTAGACTAACTCTGCTTGATGGACTCAGGAACACCTATGTTGTGTTTCTCTAGAAGATGAGTTAGGTGATCTATTTGTTTCTTCATGCATTTGTGTTCATCATGCCCTGTCTTCTTACAATAGACACACTTAACCTTCTCCTTCTTAGGTTTAGCATTGGAGGAGGAAGACTCAGTGTTGTTTTTGGCAGAATTGTGGTTTTTTTTCTTCTTCTCCTAGTCCTTGTTCTTTTTCTTCTTCTCCTTTGTTGAAGTCTTATCCTTACCATTTTCAGCTATCAAAGCTTGGGGTTGAGTAGACTTCATTGTGCCCATTTGAATTAGCTTATCTTACTCCCTAGTCAAATCGGCAATGAAGGAATCCAAAAAAAGCATTTTCCATGTAGTGCCAAGGACACTTTTTGTGGCATGGAAAGTGGAGACAAAGACTGAATAGCTTGGACCTAACTTAGCGAGAATAAAAATAATGAGTTGATCATCTTTCTTTTCTATCCCACATTCTTTCAATTGCAATCTGAGGGCCTTAAACTTAGTGAAGAAGTCTTGTAGGGTGTCAAAGTTGCTAGGACTTAGACTTATGAGTTCGTTTTTGAGCTCATGACCTCTCATCTCATCAAGCCTCCCAAATAAGGTTTCTAGGGTGTCCCATATGTTTTTGGGAATCTTGGAAGTTTCTAAATGGAAGAGAAGTTCTGGAGACACAGACAAGCTCAGTAATCCATAAGCTTCATCACTACGGTTGTACCACTTGACCTTTTCAGCATCAGTGCTAGGTTCTACTTCAGTACCCATGGTGATCCTATACAACCCTTTGCTTCTAAAAATGATTGACATTTTAACCTTCCATTCATGATAGTTGAATGAGTGTTAGGGGTTTAAGTTGAAAAGAATCCATTTTAAGTTGATTTTAGGTGAAGTGTTGATTGCAAGTTGTGAAATTATGCAAAAAAGAGAATGAAAGCAAATATTGCAAGTTGTGAAAAACAATCACACCCCCCAGAAATGTTGAGCCCCCCCCAAATATGCAAGTTCACGCTCAAAAGATATCAGGCTCAGCAGAGAATGCGTCTTAGAGCAATTAGTGCAAAACTTTAAACAAACAGGACGTCGGACCCAGCCGAAAATGCGTCCCGAGAGACCCAAATTTTAGGCACTTTATAAACTGGTGCATTTTTAACAAATAACAAGCCTACGCTGTGGAGAATTGAAATACAAACACTTTTGCAAAAAACAGCACCCGAATTCGAGCTACCGTTTGCAAGATATTAAAAATTCAATTCCCTGTAAACTAGTGTTTTTGCAAAAAAAAACACTAAAACATTTAAAAAAACTGTTTTGAGAAAGTGGCCTTCCAACCACTCGTTGGATTCGGCACGGAGCGAGGAATCCAAAAGGTCTTTGTGAGGGGGAATTGGCTTCCTGCCAACCCGAGCCTCACCCTTCATCTTCGACAAGGGAAGATACAAGTTTAAATTTAAACCCTTAAATTTTCAAATTGTCTAAAATACTTAATATTCAGTCAAATTGACTGATTTTTTTTTGACAAGTCAATTTTAACTAAAAAATTAAAGTAGAAGACAGAATGAAGTGGAAGGCCAAGTATTTAATGGCCCACATGGGACGCCAAACAAGGAAGAGGTGCCATTTTCAAAAAAATAATTCTGATTTTGCTGGGCAGAAAAAAAGATATTGAAATTGCAGACCTCAACGCACAGCAACAAAGAAGAGAAGAGACAAGTTGCAATTTCAACGCACAGCAGGTAGTGTTAATCACTACCTCACTACGCACCTGCGCGTTGGACGCCGTACAGCTTCATTTTGCCTGCTAGAGTCCTACTCCACGCATATCTCACCCTACTAGATGCCCCACATCGACCTCCACATGCAGATGTGCTTCCTGAAGAGCTGCCCCAAGCTGAAAGTGGCATCCAAGAATAGAAACCAAATGTGCAGAGATCTCTTTTTTCCTACAGAATGACCAAAAAAAAGAAATCCACTGCCTTTGTTGAAGCCACAACAGATCTATACAAGATGTCTTGGCAAATTTTAACTCAGATATCTAAAGGGAGATCTAAATTAAAATCAACAGAAGTAATTTTTTTAACAAATTTCCGTATGGATTTGCATGAGTTTTCAAAAAACTCTACCAAAACTCTCAAATGCAACCGAGTTAAACAAAAAAAACTACTAAGAAAGCAAAATAAGAATTTCAGAATCAACTACTAGCATAACCAGACACACGATTACCGGGGTGGCTCTGATCCCATATCGGAGTTGTTGCCAGAATCCGAACAATGCGAATGCAATTGAGACGTGATCACACCAGATGAAGCAAGTGCACACCACATAGATGCTAAAGCAATTTGAAATTATACAAAATAAATTGCACAAGACAAAATAGGAAAAAACCCAATATCTGATTAACATGAGATGGCCAAAGTGAAGAATACATATAAGAGAGCACGTAACTCCACAAAAGGTGGTCAAGGCACCCCAAAAATAGACTGTAACTCCATGAAATGTGATGACAAAGTGCTAAGAATAGAGAAGTAACTCCCATCAAGAGAGTTACTTATGACATTCTTATGACACCTATGACACATCTATGACACACATCTCCACATAAACTGGCCTATCCCATGAATGTAAGAAAACTCCATGTAGGCACAATTATATAATTTCCCTAATTAAATAATAGGGAAAAATAAAAACCTACACTAATATCCCTAAAACCGATTTATTCCAGCCATGAATATACACAAGTGTGTATCTTGCACATTTGCAATGTTTGGTATATATGATGCATTTGGTTCACATTTACAAGAAAAATCGTCACTTGAACTATTACATCCAACGCCTAATATATCTGCAATAACAACGTTTGTGGCTTTGTCCCTCTAAATCGTTGGGAGAAATAAGGTTCGAAAATTTTCATTTTCCATTCCCTTCGTTCTCCATTTGCCACTATCGTTCGATGTAAATCTTGATAGATGGAAAATCCAAGTGTATAAGAAAGCTATGCCCACATATAAGGATTTCCCTCTAAGCAAGTGTCATTGATAAGATTAATCTTTTTCATATATTATCTAAATATCACTTACAACTTTTCTCTCGTTTGCGCTAACGTCTATTTCTTGTACCACTAGGTATATAGAAAGCATGAATTTCTTCCACATACCGACAGGTATATAGGAAGGGCACATATATCGAGAGGTTTGGTATATCAAACTGACGATATATAGAAAATACAACTTATTGAAATGATAAAGAAAAAAACCAATCCATCACCTACAGACACAATCGCTGACAATAGCCCAAATACACTTCTTCATAGTGCAAACTATGTTGTCTGGAAGACCAAAGTGAAAACTTGTCTGGAATTTGAAGATCTCTCGCTGATCATTGACAGCACATTCACCCGACATGCCTCTAATGCTGACCAGCAACGAAAGTTTGAAAAAGTAAACCAAAAAGCAAAGTTGATTATTATGTTCGGGATATCGGATGAGGTCCAACCTCATATCCAAAATGCTACTACAACAAAGTTGACAAACTCAATATCGTCTATGAAGCCAAGAATTAGAATGCCACCCTGCATCTACAAAGTCAGCATCACTACCTCAAGTTGAAGACAAGAAAAAGTAGAAGGATTACTTTGTCATGTTGCAACACTATGGGGCTCACTCCAGTATTGGGCAAAATAGTGTCAGATGCCTCCCTGCTACCCATCATCGTAAGAGCACTGCTACCAGCCTACAAGATCTTTGTGACATCTCTCAATATATCAAAGACAAAACCAACCTTTGAAAATTTGGTTAATATGTTGCAACAGGAAGAATCCATACATACAACAAAAGAAAAACATGCATTTGCATCACATCAAAGGGGGCAAGGCCCATGAAGCCTTCAAAGCACTCCCCTAAGTAGAACAATCATCACAAGCACAAACCTCACTCTCAAAAGATCTGTCAAATATGTGGCAAAATAGTCCACGAACTAAAAGATTGTTGGTACAGTGCATTCACTTAGAGATCCTCCAGCAACAAGAATCCTCCCCCCCAACAACAATCTCCACAAGGACAAAAGAAGAAAAAACCATGGTCCACACATATTTGCAAATAGAAGTCTTCTTCACAACAACATGGGAATGTTGTTGAAGATAATGGTTCTTCAGATGAGGAGATTATGTCTATGCTACACAGACAACTAAGGACATCCCTCGAAATTCAGTTTGGTACATGGATCTTGGTGCCACACAACACATGACACAACGCAAGGATTGGTTTGCCACTTTGAACTCTTCATATTGTCAAGGTAATGTATCTCTTGAAAATGGTATATCATATAATGTCCAAGGAACATGAGACATTTTCTTGCCTCTTGGTAATCATGGATGTACAATCACTAACAACCTATATGTTCTAGTTCTCAACAAAAAACTATTGTTTATAAATCAATTGCTTAATCACAACCTCACAGTTGCATTTGACCAACAAAATGGCAAAAAAAAATGTGTCTCATTCGAGACAAGTCTCAAAGCTCGAAAATTGTTGCAAGAGCTAGTGTAGCAAAAATGTTCCAACTTTATGTTGTCCATAAAGCCAATCAAGCTTTAGTTGCAAAAGATACCAACTCAACTAATTTCTAACATAGAAGGTATGGGCACTTAAGATTTGGTATCTAATTGTACTCAGTAGCCACAACATGGTGAGAGGCCTTCCCTCACTCAAGAAGAACACTGATATATGTTGTAGTTGTTTAGCTAGAAAACAAAATAAAGCTCCATATGGCACAAGCACATATAGGGCTCTTGGTTCACTGGATTTGATGCACATTGATCTGTGCGGGCCCATGTGCTCCAGGATTAGTGGATTCTAGTATTTTCAACACTTTGTTGATGACTACTCACAAAAAATGTGGGTATATTGCTTGAAGAGCAAGGATCAAGCTTTTGAAGTCTTCAAAGAATTCAAAGCCTTAGTGGAACACAAATTTGGTCGTAGAATTCATGCTCGTTGCTCAAATCAAGGGGGAAATACACCAATAAAGAGTTCTCCAAATTCCTGAAAGCACATGGCATTCGTTGGCGCACCTTATACTCCACAATAGAATGGTGTTGCAAAATGATGAAATTGCACTATCATGGAAATGGTACACAAGGATTGAGGACTCACACATGCCTCATACAAACTAGGCAAAAGCAATTTGCGCAACGATCTACCTACTGAATTGAGCACCTACCAAAGCTCTCAATGGTACTACTCCACAAGAAGCATGGACTAGGAATAATTCTTCTGTATCCCATCTTCATGTTTTTGGTTGTAAAGCATATTATGCATGTCCCTAAAAAGAAAAGAAAAAAATAGACAAGAAATCACTAGCAAGCATTTTTCTTGGCTACAGTGGAGTCGAGGGCCTATCAACTCATGGATCCAAAAACTAGGAAGATACATATCAAGAAGGATGTTATATTTGATAACAAGGGTGAATCCAATCCACCCTCCACGCGATCACCTAATAAATGAATTAGACTTGTAACATTTCTAATGTGGGTAGTGGTAATGAGAATGAGGACAAGGACAATGGTCAACAAGGTCCTCCACCACCCACTAATGTTGTTCAATGTATGCCCAAGTGATATACAAGTACAATACGAGATGCAAAATTGAATGGAGTCCCTAACGCTTCTACTACATCACTGAGGAATCGTAGCATGGCTCGTGCAAAGGTGGATTTTGCCCTTATGAACACAATTGCAAAATCATTTGAGCCCTTACCAATTCGAGAAGCCAAAAAGTCAAAACCTTGGAAAGAGGTCGTGGATACAAAAAAAATCATTGATGAAGAACAACACATGACAACTTGTTGATCTTCAACCAACAAGAAGCCTATTGATTTTAAGTGGATCTTTAAGACCAAGTACAAAGCAAATGATAGCATTGCCTAGTACAAGGTCAGAATCGTAACAAAGGGCTATGCACAAAACAAGGCATTGACTACAAGGATACATTTGCTCGCATATCCAAGATAAAGACTATCAAAATGGTCTTTGTTATGGCTGGACAATTTGGATGGAAGGTCCAAATAAATGTAAAAAGTGTTTTCCTAAATAGAGATTTGCAAGAAGTCGTCTGCATGACTCAATCAGAGGGTTTTGTTTCACCTGGTCAAGAACAAAAGGCATGTAGACTCATCAAGTCTCTGTATGGTCTCAAACAAGGTCTCAAAACCTAGTATTTAAAGATTGACAGGCATCTCATTCAAGATGGATTCCAGAAGAGTCCATATGATCCAAACCTCTACCTAAAAGAGTAAGGGGGGAGGATGTGATTGTAAATATGTATGTCAACGATCTAGTCATCACTGGCAGTTCAGTAAAGATGATTGATGCAACAAAGAATGATCTCAAAGGATGATTCTGTTAGAAGTACAATCCACTGAGAGGGGGGTAAATTAGTGGTGGCAAACAATCCAATTCAATTTCCAAACCCTTGCAAATACTTAAGCATTCAATACAATCATTCATGAAGCATACAGATCATTCATAGCAGTGAACAATGAAATAATGCAAGATCACATACACAACACAAGATCTACGTGGGAAACCCTCTTGGAGAATAAAACCCACTCTCAAGCCTACAAACACATGGAATATTGTCTTATAAGATGATCACAAACAAGAGACTGATCAGGAACCTTGGTCAAGTCCTTCTGACCTAAGACCTCTAGTGAAACAGCAGTTCCACAAAGAGCACCTGCCCCTAAGATGATCAAGTCCTAACCACTTGTTCGGTCAAGTCCATCTGACCTACAACCTTGATCAAGTCCTTCTGATCAAAGGTCCTTAATGAAACCCTATTTTACAAAGAGCAACTGCCCCTAAAGAAGATAAAGTCGTTTAGACCCTCCTTGAAATTAACACTTTCACCTTAGAACTGATGTCTTTAACTCCTGATGATGAACCTCTGATTATCTGACAACTGCACAAACTCTCTTTAACTCATACAGGTCTCACATAGGCATGCCACAATCTCTCTCCTTCACTCAAACAATCCTCATATGCACACTCAAATCTCTTCGCACAACTTCAAACTGCAAAAACACTATACTATCATCAGAAACATGACCTACAAATCACAATCACTGGATTCGAATTCGTGTTCGAATTCACCGAGGAAAAAATTCGAAAAAAAATCAGAACTAAAAAATTTGAGATAAAAGACGTGATTAAATTCCGTTGTTGGAAATATATACTTATTTTTAAAAATACACCAACCCACCATTAAAAAAATATCACATTTCATATCAAAAAACATGTCAAAATAACTTTGATGTTTCCACCAAGTATATAATTAAAGTTATTAATGTTTTGTTCAAAATGATTTAATGATAATCTGCTTTCCTAAATTCCACATTGACTAAAAACAAAAGCATACAAAGAAAATCAGAGTTAGGTTTTTCATGTCATTTTCAAATAGAACAGAATCCATCCAAAATTTCAGACTCCAAAATTTATCCTAAATTGATTGAAATAAACAAACTATGAAAAGTATTTTGGATACAGAATACTGAATTTATTCACAAAATTAATCACGAATTTGAATGAATTTGAACGAATTTAATCCCAAATTTCATCACGAATTTGAATGAATTTGAACGAATTTAATCCCAAATTTCATCACGAATTTGAACGAATTTCAAAGATTTTCTTGTTGTTCGGCGAATTTCAAACTTCTACGATTAGATTCGGCGAATGTGATTACTATGACAGATCATACACAGAGTCCTTAATCTTCTTTGCTCATCAACCCAAGAGCTAGGCACTCTCACTCTCCTCTCCTTCGCTCTCCAACTCTCTCACATACAAGTCTCTACAAATCTAGAATCCATCTCATTTGGTTTCACTATATAGAGCAATCATGAATATCAACTTCTAAGTCGGCCATTGCACTTGTCTTAACCCTTGAACCTTTTTTCACATCAAGACATGACTCAAACCAATCTTCATAGGTCGGCCATAACACCTATGGGTCACCCTTAAGCAGCTACACCTTTTAATAAAGCCCTTGTAGCTCTTATAGGTCTCACAGAGACCTATTCACCCATTTAGCACTTCATCAAGCAAATCAATAAACACATGACCACTTCCAAATACATAGGTCTACTCCTTATGTCCCCTAGGACATATTCAAATGATCACAGTCACTCATGTTCACCTCTGTGTATGCTCAAACAACTCAATCACTGATCCAGTGCATAAGAACACTATAAACAAACACATAGTCAACTTCTTAACTTTTGTTCAGACAAAATAGCGATTGATCACACCTCCAAAAACCACACAAAGCATCCCCATGGAGTCTACAACACTCCCAAATAGTTAATTCATCATAAAACATCAACACAAGCTCAATTATCCTTCTCGGGTTACTTGCATAACATGCACGAACACACAATCAATTTTGAACCTCAATAACTATGACTGTACACACTTTCAGATCTTCAAATCAAGTTCAATGGCGCTACGCCATGGAGTCCTCTTCATCTTTGCTTTTTACAGCACCAACAAATTCATTTTGGATCAAAAGTTATAGTCCAAATTCTACACCCTGGTTATTCCCTTTGCAAAAATTCAAATATTTGAATTCCAACGATCACAATTAAACCTCGACCACTTGCCTTCATCTCGTGCTCTCACTCAACTTGGACAATCACGCTACTTCGATCTTCTTGGAAGATGCTCGATCTTTAACTTAAACGTGGGTTGTTAAATATCGAACAGGTTGACCACTTTGACTCAACATGCACCGTAGATCTTCAACTGTACGATCACGCACTCACCATTGATCTATATCCTTTACCTTTGCCCAATCATTAAACATCAAACACTTCTTATCATCTCGCTACTTCCTGACTTGTTGGAGCCAATGTGCTCCGTCGATTTCTTTGAGACTTGCTCGATCATTACCTTGTGCAAAATTGACCAAGTATGGAAACCATTTCAAAATGTCTGAGAAGCCAATTTTGAACCTCAATAAATTTTATTGCGCTTAGACGTATGATCTCAAATTTGAACCATGTGATCTCACATAAAGAAATCCATCCATATGACAATCTGCAAACCCACACACGTGCAAGATATGCCATCAACATCATGCTCACTCAAAATTATCTTCCTTAAAGCCAACTATGCCTGAAACTACCTGGAAGGCCAACTTTGCTCATGCATACTTTTTGACACGCTTCTTCGCATGATCTGAAAATTAGTGCAAATAAACTAGGCTCAAAACTGAACAAACCCATATGATCAACTTCTCATAACATCTTCACACATGCAACATATAACACCATCAAAATGTTCACTCAGCTTTTCTGGTCACATGCAAATTTGGCTAAGTATGAAAAAACACAGTCAAACTGCCTGCGAGCCCAACTTTGCATATGCATATCTTTTGACGCGCTTTGTCGCATGATCTGAAAATTGAGGCAAAAAAACTAGGCACAAAAATGAACAAACCCATATGATCACCTTCTCCTAAAACGTCCACACATGCGAGATATAACTTCATCAATATGTTTACTCAGTTCTTTCTTGCCTCATGCAAATTTGGCTAAGTATGGGAAAATATTGTCAAACTGTCTGGAAGCCCAACTTTGTCCTTACATATCTTTTGATGCACTTCAGCAAATGACCTAAGATTTAGCGCATAGCAACTAAAGACTAATGTGATCACAACCATATAACCAACTCCTCTTGACTCATTCTCACGTGGCAATGGTGACATCATCAAACTGCCTACTCAGATTTTATGTCGCTAGACCCAAAGTGTCTAGATAAAAACTATGGGCAACCAGATGAATTCCACTTATGCACACAAGCACTCAAAGCTTAGAAAACATCTTAAAGACCTATTGCACATGTTCAATACTCCATACTCATCCCTGAACATCTCTAACCATGCCAAAACAGAAGATCAACCAAGCATACTAGGACAAGCACATTGCACACTTTGTCATTGTCACTTAGACAATCAAGGCACTTCATCCACTCACTTGGACACCTCCATGACATCACTGACAACTCTCCAACAATCTCCTCTTTATCATTGATGTCAACACCCATCATTATTGATGTCAACACCCATCAAACAGCTCACCTTCTCTCTCTTCAAGCACTCTCCAATAGGAATTTTCTCCCCCTTTGACACAATGACAAAGTGGGCACCAACTGATCTTGAGGACCTGAAAAGACCATCAACAAGAAAGGACCATCTTAAAAAGATGATACAAACTCCCCCTTATCTTGAGCCTACCTTTCTTGCCTTGACAAACTTCCTCTTGCTCCATGCCAACACTCTTCTTCACAAGCACAGCAACTAATGAAAACAACACACAAAACACTAAAATCTAATGGAACTCACCAAGAAACATCTGAGAGGGACTCCCTGTAAGACCTCTGAGCCATTGCATCATTTGAGCATCTGCAAATCTCCACACACCATGAAGAACCACCACGCAAGCTTTACTAGCCTTCTCTCTCAAGACACTTCCATGACCACCAACAGAGCTTCACACCACTCATCAATCAGGAAACATGTTCTAAACGAACTTGGGAACTCACCTTGAAACATTCATGCTTTGCTCTTTTGGAGAAACTGAACAAAAGCACTCTTCTCACTAGGCCTGTCTAGTCCTCTTGTAGCCCTACATGGAACTTGCAAAGCCCACAACTTTCAGTAGACACGCATTCCAAACCTAAAACTTCATATCTAAAGCACTCTCATATGCCCCCTCAAGCACACCAATTTGCAACAAGCTCATCCTCTAAAACATACTTCCTTCACAAATCTACTAAACAATTAGGCCTCCATCTTGACAAAAACATGAATAATTTAAAAACCACAAACCTTCAAATCTCTGTGAAGTTTGACTTGACAACCCATTTGGCTCATTCAACCTATTAAGAAACCTCAGACCTTAATTCATAAGGCAAACCACTTTCCTAGTATAGCCCAAAACCCTATAATCTCAAAACAAATAGAGTCAACAAACCTCCTTCTGGTCAGCGTCCACCTCTAAAACTTCTTGTACACCTAGAGACAATCATCACATACTTCTAGACCAAGATTTGAGCCTTCATACCTTTAGGAACCTTGACTTCCTACACCATGGCTTTGACCTGCAACAAGACAAATAGACCTGAGAGCACAAAGAAACCTCCAAAAGGCACAAACAAGATCATCAAGATACAGAACCATCTGGAACACATCATAAAGAAGCATACAGACCTTTCTGAGCATCAAACTTCTTGACATTCCATTAATCTCACTATGCCACCTGAAACACCCATTCTGACATTGCAAAAACTACATACACAATAACTCTTGCCTTCTGGGACCTCTAACCTGATTGGCAATAAGATCTTGAGCATAAATACTTGCTTCTCCACAAGAAACATGTCTCCTAAGAAGCATACGCAAAGACACCCTACTTCACAGTGACCTACCATGGTATGAAACCAGGTGTTGCCCATAACTCCTCATATTCTTTCTCCTCCTTGGTCATTTTGTACTTGTGGTTCTTCTTCTTAGGCTTTAGAGAAGCAACATGCACATCCACTACAATATTCTCCTCTATGATTGGATTGACAATACATGGAGATAACATAGATTCATGACGTACATTTTCATCTGTAGAATCTTTCTTGCAGCTTGGAGCCTTATCACTAGGCACTGACAATTCATGTTCTTTACATAATACTTGCTCACCAACAACAGGATGCTCACTTGTATCCATGCTTAACTCAGAACTAACCTCAACCAGCACCTTGGTCTTCTCTTTGAGCTTGATCTCTTTATTCTCAACATGAGCAGACAATGACAGCCCTTGGCATTCTTCAACTTCTGAAGCATTCTCCACTATAGCAAACAGATTACTTGGACTTGCAGACTCATCATGATTCATACTTATCACTTTTAGTTTCCATGAGTTAACTTGCCTTCTTCCTTGCATTCTTGGAGCTTGATTGAACCTTTTCTGACTTGTAGGCCTTTGCTTGCAAAACGTAGCAATGTGACTTCTCTGTTCACAATTGAAGCATACCATACTTTTTGCAAGAAGCTCTTTTTACCTTTCCAAATTTGAACAAAATCTTGCAATGTGTCATATGTCATAACAATTGTAGCACTCAACATTTCTTGAAGGGAACTCAACTTGTCTTACCTTAAAAGGACAACGTTTTGCAAAGTGTCCCACATCATAACAGTTGAAACACTCAACCTTGTTCACACCTTTTGACTGATGACTCCCATCATCGTTCCAAGCAAATTCATTTCTAACAGGTCTCTTGCATTCTCTAGCCCTATGACCAAATTGATTACAATATAGCAGTAACCATTGAAATTTGCATACCTCATGGCATTTGATTTCTGATTTGTTGTCTTCAATCTGCCAACACCTTCATTCCTTGTTTGATGATTTGTGTTCAAACGCTGATCCATCTTGCTCTTATTGACCTTTATGTCAACTTGAGAAGCAACTTTGGCCTCTTCATTAAAACCCAAATCCAAATCTATCACTAGCTGACTTTTGACTCTTTAGAAGATCATTAACACGTTTATCAAACTTGACAAATGATTTCACCTTGCTTGCAGCTTCTCTAACTCATCTTTCAAAGACACAATCTAAGAAAGATGAGTTACCATGAACATTCTTCTTCTTTAGCTCTTAGACTTGCAGACAAATTCTAACTTAGAATTGAGGAACATGACAACACCTTCATGCTCTCTAGAGTCTTCAATCAATCTTGCCTCAAAGATATTGAATTGTTCTTCATAATCCTTGAGTTTAGATTTTATCTTCTTATTGAGCTTCTTCTCTATCTTCAGTTCTTCAAGAGCATTCATAAATTCAATCTCACAATCTACCTCTTCTTTATCATCATCTGAATCACTCCAAATAGACTCCATTTGATGTGCTTCCTCATCCATGTACACGGTTTCATCTTCAACAGGACCATCATCTTCACGATCATACTCTGAGTCACTGACTTCACTCTCTTCTGATGAGTTGCAATCCTCTTTGGTGTAGAGACTCTTCTTGTCTTTGGAATACTTCTTGTTGTCAAACCTTCTGAATCTTTTTTTGTTTTTATCAGAACTGAATGATCTCTTGCCATCATCATGACCTTGATCATGCTCTTCATCAATATCCTTCTTGCACTTATGAGGGCACTTATTAGCAAAATGTCCTACCTCTCCACAACTGAAGCATTCGAAAGGCAACATACCCTTATACTTGCTTGAACCTGTTTTCAAATTCCTTGTAAACAAAGCAATTAGTTCATCCTCATCAATATCAAAAATGTCATATTTTTTGGGTTTCTTACCTTGGAACTCCCTTTTTGGCTTCATCTATGTTTTGATTATTGTTTCTTTCTTTGGTGGTATATCATCATTTACTCTCATCTCATATGCAGTAAGGGTGCCATGCAATTGATCCATCTTCAACCGAGTAAGATCATGACTTTCTTCTATAGCAGATACTTTTGGATCAAACTTGAGGGATAGAGACCTTAATACCTTTTGAACTACAGTAGCCTCTTCAAAGTTCTCTCCAAGACCTTTAATGGTGTTTACAATCTCATCAACTCTCTGCAAAAAAGATGCCACAAAATCTTCTTTTTTCATTTTGAGGCTCTCAAATTGTCTTCGATGAGTCTGCAACTTTGCCAACTTAACTTTTAAATCTCCTTCAAAAACATTCTTCAATTTATCCCATATTTCCTTGACAGATGTGCAATGAATTACTTTGGTGAATTCAATTTCTGTAAGACCACAAGTGATGGCATTCATTGCCTTAGAGTTGTTCTCAAACAACTTCTTGTTTGCAATATTAGATGGAGGAATAGCAGGAGCAACGTAACCATCAAAACAAATTGTCATACATCAAACCTAGGAACATAATGTATCCCTTCATCCTAGCACTCGAAAATACATAATTGGATCCATTGAACATCGGTGCTTGCTTAGTAGAGAAACCACCTTGCACATTCTGACTAGCCATTATACCTTGGATCACCTTCACGCTGTCAAGCTTTTACCAAAGGACCTTGCTCTGATACCAATTGTTAGAGGTACAATCCACTGAGAGGGGGGTGGATCAATGGTGGCAAACAATCCAATTCAATTTCCAAACCCTTGCAAATACTTAAGCATTCAATACAATCATTCATGAAGCATACAAATCATTCATAGCAATGAACAATGGACATAACACAAGATCACATACACTACACAAGATATACGTGTGAAACCCTCTTGGGGAATAAAACCCACTCTCAAACCTGCAAACACATGGACTATTGTCCTATAAGATGATCACAAATAAGAGACCGATCAAGTCCTAATCAGGAACCTTGATCAAATCCTTCTGACCTAAGGCCTTTAGTGAAACAACAATTCTACAAAGATCACTTGCCCCTAAGATGATCAAGTCCTTCTGACCCCCTGTTCGGTCAAGTCCTTCTGACCTACAACCTTGATCAAGTCATAACCAAAGGTCTTTAGTGAAACCATGTTTCACAAGGAGCAACTGCCTCTAAGAAAGATCAAGTCCTTTAGACCCTCCTTGAAATGAACACTTCCACCTTAGAATTGATGTCTTCAACACCTGATGATGGACCTCTGATTATCTGACAACTGCACAAACTCTCTCTTTAACTCATACAAGCCTCTCACATAGGCATGCCACAATCTCTCTCCTTCACTCAAACAGTCCTCATATGCACACTCAAATCTCTTCACACAACTTCAAACTGCAACACTATACTATCATCAGAAATATGACCTACAAATCATACACACAATTCTTAATCTTCTCTGCTCATCAACCCAATAGCTGGGCACTCTCACTCTCCTCTCCTTTCCTTCGCTCTCCAACTCTCTCACATACAAGTCTCTACAAATCTAGAAACCATCTCATTTGGTTTCACTATATATAGAGCAATCATGAATATCAACTTCTAGATCGGCCATTGCACTTGCCTTAACCCTTAAGGCTTCTTTCACATCAAGACACGGCTCAAAACAATCTTCATAGGTCGGCCATAGCACTATGGGTCACCCTTAAGCAACTACACCTTTTAATAAGGTCCTTGTAACTCTTATAGGTCTCATGCAGACCTATTCACCCATTTAGCACTTCATTAAACAAATCAATGAACTCAGGACCACTTCCAAATACATAAGTCCACTCCTTATTTCCCCCAAGACATCCTGAAATGATCACCGTCACTCATGCTCACCTCTGCATATGCTCAAACAACTCAATCACTGACCTAATGCACAGGAACACTATGAACAAATACACAATCAACTTCTTAAATTTTGTTCATACAAAATAACGATTGATCACACCTCCAAAAACCACACAGAGCATCCCCATGGAGTCTACAACACTCCCAAATAGCTAATTCATCATGAAACATCAAAACAACATCAACACAAGCTCGATTACCCTTCTCGAGTTACTTGCAGAACATGCAGAAACACAATCAACTTTGAACCTCAATAACTATGACTATACACACTTTCAAATCTTCAAATCAAGTTCAATGGATGCACCATGGAGTCCTCTTCATCTTTGCTTTTTACAACACCAGCGAATTCATTTTGGATCAAAAGTTATAGTCCAAATTCTACATACTGGTTATTCCCTTTGCAAAAATTCAAATATTTGAATTCCAACAATCACAGTTAAACCTCGACCACTTGCCTTCATCTTGTGCACTCGCTTAGACTTTGCATATGCAAATCTTTTAACGCGCTTTGTCGCATGATCTGAAAATTGGCGCAAAGAAACTAGATACAAAAATGAACAAACCCATATGATCACCTTCTCCTAAAATGTCTACATGTGCGAGATATAACTTCATCAATATGTTTACTCGGCTCTTTCTTGCCTCATGCAAATTTGGCTAAGTATGAAAAAATACTGTCAAACTCCTTGAGAGCCCAACTTTGTCCTTGCATATCTTTTGACGCGCTTCAACAGATGACCTGAGATTTAACGTATAGCAACTACGAACTAATGTGATCACGACCATATGACCAACTCCCCTTGACTCATTCCCACGTGGCAATGGTGACATCATCAAACTCCCTATTCAGATTTTCTGTCGTTGAATCCAAAGTGTCTAAATAAAAACTATGGACAACCAGATGAATTCGACTTATGCACACAAGCACTTAAAGCTTAGAAAACATCTTAGGGACCTATTGCACATGCTCAATACTTCACACTCATCTTTGAACATCTCTAACCATGCCAAAACAAAAGATCAACCAAGCATACTTCAAGCATACTAGGACAAACACATTGCACACTTTGTCATTGTCACTTAGACTATCAAGGCACTTCATCCGCTCACTTGGACACCTCCATGACATCATTGACAACTCTCCAACATATTCAACATGATAAATCGCGTGCTAATGCACTATTGTCTTGGTTTGGAAGTATGGCAAAAGTGGCATAGCATCTTTATGTCCCAAATGAAGTATGACAAGACCATGCTCGAGATATTTCAAATGATGGACTGTAAACCTATTTTAACACCTATGGAGACAAGACTTCAGTTGTTTCTTTAAGATCCATCACCAATAGTAAATGCCACTATCGACAATTAATTGGGAGTCTCATTTACTTGACATAGACTAGACCAGATATGAGCTAGGTTATGAACTATCTTTCATGGTTCATGCAGGGACCGAAGATGAGTCACTAGGAAACAACAAAGCAGTTATTGAGATAAATTCTAAGTACTATGGAGTATAGCCTAGAATACAAAAAGAATGATCAATTCTTTTTGACAAGTTACACGGATGCAGATCATGTAGGGTCTATTGATAATAGGAAACCCACATCTAGATTTGTCTTATTTCTGGGATTTGTCCCTATCTCATGGAGCAAGAAGAAAAAATTTGTTTCTCGATCTTCCACTGGGGCAAAATATTGTGTAGCAGGAAGAGTTGTCTACGAGGCGATATGGATACGTCACATACTTGCAGGACTAGGAGTACCACAAACTCAGCCTATGGTTTTGCATTGCAACAGCCAGGGTGTTCTTAAACTTGTTCGCAATCCAATGTCCAATGAGCGCACAAGCACACTGAAGTTCAACGCACAAAGCACATTAAAGTTCAAGTCCATTTTATATGCGAGAATGTTCAACAACACAACATTCAGCTTTAGTTTTGCCCCTCTCAAAATCATCTTCACTAAGTCACTTGCACGTGAGAAGTTC
The DNA here is from genome assembly GCA_037957365.1 of Torreya grandis. Lineage (NCBI taxonomy): Eukaryota > Viridiplantae > Streptophyta > Pinopsida > Cupressales > Taxaceae > Torreya > Torreya grandis. Next base: position 3,163,461 of record JARHVA010000127.1, read on the forward strand.
AAGACATTCAAAAATTATCTTTCTTGTATTCTCAAGACTATGATGAATTAAGGGGGGATGTTAGATTAAATTAGATAATTGTCAGTATGTTAGAAATTCATCCTAGTGATAAGTAAATGTAAATGAGCTGTTAATAAAACAATCTCAAGTAAAAGCTTAGTGATCTCTAATTGAGGTTGGTGAAACTCTCGTAACTATTTAGGAAGCATTTTGTATTAAATATAGTATAAATTTTCACACCATGTAATACAAAGTTCATTGATTTTGCTCTGTCAAGATAAGTATGTACCTACAGCATATATGTGTGTGTATCTTTGTGTGCATGTGTATTCTTATTTCTTCTCTCTCCAATGTGGATTCCTCAGTTGCATTAGGGTTTTCTCAGGCCATATTCAGAGATTCAAGTAGGTTTTCTCTGCACAGTTCTTTGCATAAATGACCACAGGCTTGCTGTGAGCAAAGTTCGAGTCTCTAAACAATGGGTTTTGCTAGTTTTGAGGTCGTTTCATCAAAAAAAATGCACTTCTTCGAATGTTCTTCATTATTTTATTTGTTAGACATTTGGGGATGTTTCAGGCAGTTGCAGGGTTGTTTCGTGCCTCCAAACATATAATGTATGGTTGTGTGTGAAAATGTTATTTGGCTATTCCGAGAATGTTTCAGGCAGTTGCAGGGTTGTTTTATGCCTCTAAAAGCACATTATATGGACATGTGTAAATGTTGTTCGGCCGTTTCTCATATGCGCGCTTCCTTGTCTCTCTTTCTGGCAACATAGTTTTAAATGAAAAAAATCTACTTTAGTTCTTAGTCATCTTTCCAGCTCTTAGAGTTCTTCATACCTTAATATTCCTCTAACGGAAGTGGATGTTCCTAGAAATGCCATTGACATTCTTTATTCAATACGAACATTATTATAATCTCTTTCTTTCTTTAAAAAAAAAATCTCTTCGCTTAAAAATACAAAGGCATTGACTGTACCTGGGCTTTAGCGTTCTGAGGACTCAAGCCCAAATCCAACAAAGTGGGAATCTCACCAGGCTCCACACTTCCCCGCACGGGCAACCCCTTAAGCCGCTTCGGAGCCTCAATAATCTGTCTCACTGCCAAATTCTGCACCTTCTCTCTAAACGTCCCATAGTTGGAAGGCATGTCCTCCAATTGAAAGGGTAAATCCTCCAAATGATACAATGTACTTCCCCAAAAGAACTTCGCCTCGACCCCTTCCTCTTTTAACGCCGCAGTAATCTTGCTTTCCGCCCTAATTTCATCGTGCGAGACTTCTTGATGCGCGTACAGCGCATCGGCCCCCACACTCTTCGCCAGCTCCACCAAAACCTCCTCCGGCTTCCCTACTCTAACGACCAAATCTGAACCCTTTTCTCGTAGATTTGCCCTCAAATTGGCCACACATTGAAGTAAAAATGTTGCTCTGTAGGGCCCGGTTTTGTCGAAGCCGGAGGAGGATTTACCGTAGTCGCGGGGGTCGAAGCAATAGACGGGGAGCACGCTGCTCGACTCATTGTTGGCGGCATTTAGGGATTCGTTGTCGTGGAGGCGGAGGTCGTTTCTGAACCACACGATGGCAGCCTTGCGTACGGCAGCACCGTTAGATGGGTCGGCGGGGTTTGGAGAATTACTGCGGAGGCGGAGGTAGTCCGGGAAGGCAGAGGTGGTGGACTTGGCGGAGCGCTTTGGCGGCGGAGGGGCTGCGGGGGTTAAGAGCGGCATGTCGTACCGCATTTGAGAAGGGATAATATTATCCGGTTGCTTCGGGGGTGTTGCGGGTTTCACCGGCAGCGGCTTCAGTCTGGCGGCAGAGATGGTGGCAGTGGCGGTGGCGCCGGGAGCTTTCCTGCGGAGCTGTGAATGGCTGCCGCCCTTGTTCGCAAGGACGCTGGAGTTCACCATAGAACCAAGGGCTAGTGAAATGGAGGCCATACTGACCATGGGGATAAGTAAGGGATTTGGCTGCGAATAATTATCAATAGCTTTTTCTGGATGCTGCTCTTTTACTTGGGGTTTGTTTACAGGAAGAGTGGATAAGCATTGTGTGCGCGGCTGTGGTTGTCCGGAGGAGAGAACTCTGCGGACATTGTAGTCCATGATGAGCTCCAGATCTCTGAAATTAGAGGCATTGTTGCTCTGCACAGGGGCCATTTTTTTTTCTTCTTCTTCTTCTTCAGCCGTGTGGATATGGTGAAGAATGACATAAACCGGACGACTTATTATTTGTGAACAAGTTGGCCTGTAAATTTTATATTACTATTATTATAATAAATAATCGTTTGTCCTGCGAGACGTTATATAAGCATCTGAACTAGAACAGCGGAAGTATTACAAGTTTGGATTTTCTTTTTATTTTATTTTTCTAAATACCAACAAATCCACCACCTATCCAGTTCCAACTAATCCTCCTTGCATCTCCGCCCACCACTTGTACCCGTTTTAGGTTGGGCCTCTCCCTCCAACCATGGTCAATACCATCCCCACCTACCTTCAAGTCAATTCAAGAAGAAGTTGTTGTTGTTGTTGTTGTTGTTGTTGTTAGAAATTTTCATGATTTTTAGTTTTTGTCTTCCACGAATTATAAGAATCAATTAAAACAATAAATTTTATCCAATGGACTAATAAAATGTATAGATTGGAAAATCTTGGGCGGTGATGGTGACCTCGGTGCTCTGATCTATGTTATCTTGGACTGTGATGAAAATAGCAGAAAGAGAGAAGGAAGGTGCACGAGGGAAGGAGGGCGCGAAGGGGGAGAGCGCAGGTCACAACTATAAGGCGGCGTTGGGAGTGCAGCAATCGACCCAAGGAGTGCAGTAGTCGGCCCAGAGCCTGAGGAGTGCTAGAATGGTTATCCCCCCACTGTTTCCAAGTCCAAGTAATGATGAAGAGCCAACTGGCATGAGACTTCCCAAGGTCAATAGATGCCTGAAAAGATGCAAGGAGAGGCCCAAATCGGTCATACCTATGGACATGATTGCTGAGGACATCGAATATTATACAAATCATTCTCTGTATTGCAAGTTTTTGGGGCTCAAGACTTCATCCCAATTCTTAGAAGCGTGGGCTCAGAGGACATGGGCTCTGGAAGGAGAAATGGATATCACAATGTTAGCCAACAGTTATTTTATGGTCACTTTTACCTGCTTGACTGACTGTAGCAGAGTCTTTGTTGGAGGTCCATACTTTCACAATCAGGTGGGGTTGTTTATCAAGCCGTGGCATGTTGGTTTTATACCTTCAGAGGAATTGCCAAACCATGTTCTGGTATAGGTGTGGCTACCTCGCTTTCCAGTGGAATGCTACCGTGAAGATACCCTGCAATTGCTTGCGTCCCTCCTGGGAAGGCCAGTCGGTTCATCAATGTCAATCCTTAGGAAAAAGGTAATGATTTATGCCCGCATTTGTGTTGAAATTGATCTTAGTAAGCCAATCCCTGATGCTGTTGAAATGAGTGTGGGACCCTTTTCCTGGGTACAACAATTGGATTATGAAACTCTTCCTTTTCGCTGTCATCTTTGCCATGCTTATGGTCACTTGCAACGATGGTGTCCCAAATCTAAAACCTCTGAATCTCAGTTGCTCAACCTGCTCATAATCCGCTTGGAACTGACAAAGGGAAGGGTCCGATTCTAGGTGAGGCGCCAGAAACCAATGGTTTTATCTCGATTAAAGGGAGATATAGAAGCAGGGGTCACAAACGGTCTTTGAAGGAAAGATAGGCAGATGACTCACTTAACAGATTTGAAATTCTAGATGATCTTAACCAACAGGTGGTGAACCTAGGGTTGATGATTTTAGATCAGCAGATTGAGGGCCCAGTGCAGGAGAACAATGTCTCAATTGATTTAACTGAATCACAGGGTGTTGGGGATGGGCACATGGATATGGATCAGCGGATGTTGATATCGGATGTTTTGAGTTCCTCAGTTGTTCCCTCTAAAGAAGATGGGAATTTATCTTTAATAGGGAAATCCGAAGAATTAGGAGCAGCAAGGAGTAGTAAATCTTCTCCTCACTTGGGACTTTTGCAAAAAGACCTTAAGAAGGGTGGGGGGGAGAAATCGGTCAAGCTTGGCAGGAAAAAAGACCTGGAAAAGATGAAACTAATGGGAGAGACTTTGGTGGAGTCGGGGTCAGTGAAGACTCTGGATGCTCACTTTCTAAATCCTTTGAAATGATTGTATTATCCTGGAATGTAAGGGGTTTGAACAGTAGCCCTAGACAAAATGATGTTCACAACTTGATTAGAAGTCAAAAACCTGATGTTCTTTTTTTTACAGGAGACTAAGCTTTCAATAGATGCTATGTCCAGATTAGCGCCTAAGTTGTGGAGACAAGGGGACTGTCAATGCATTGGGGCTACCGGATCTTCAGGAGGATTAGCTTGCCTTTGGAACCCCCGCAAGATCGGCCTCATAGGATGGTTGTCCTCTAAGTTTTCCTTGACTATGATGGCTTTCAGTTCTGAGATGGGGGAAGTCATTCTTCTATCAAATGTTTATGCCCCTACTGACTGGCGAGGTAAACAATCCCTATGGGGCCACATTAGTTTTGTCCGCAGCTTGGCTCCCCTCCAACCTTGGATTATGGCTGGAGATTTTAACGCTATTTTGGATTTGACTGAAAAACGTGGTGGTATGACAAAGCTTGACCCCTCTGCTTTGCTTATGCGAAATTACATTGAAGTTTTGAATTTAGTCGACATTCGGCCCAACAACGGACAGTTTACTTGGAACAATCGGAGGACTGGGCAACATTTCATTGCTGAGAGACTGGATCATTTTTTGGTTTTCGGCTATTGGGTCAGGGGTACGTGGTTTACAGGGTCTGAAATTTTGGACTAGAGAGGATCGGATCATTGGCCTATTAAGCTGAACAGTGTTTCAAAGTACCATCCTCGCTCTCCTTCCTTCAGATTCCAACTCATGTGGCTACGAGACCAATCATTGTTCAAATGTGTGGCCAACTGTGGAGGTGGGGCAGGCCTGCCCATGGTACGGCGATGTATATTTTTGCTAAATCGCTGCAGTTTGTGAAGTATAAGCTTAAACAGTGGAATCATCAAAGCTTTAGAAATATTTTTCATGCTAAGGCTGATGCGCAGGCTAAGCTTGATGGTATCACGAGAACAATTAGGGAGGAAGGATTGACTGAAATCTTACTTCAAGACGAAGCTCAGGCTATGAAAGACCTGGAGGAATGCGAGCTACGAGAGGAAGTGTTTTGGAAGTAGAAAGCTCGGATAGAATGGCTCCAAGAAAGTGACAGAAGTACTTTTTTCTTTCAATCGTCCAAAGCCAGGAGGCACGGCAACTCTATCTCAGTCCTGGTCAATGAAAGAGGTGAGCGGCTTAATTCCTTTCCTGTAATGTCAGAGGAGGTGGTGCAGTATTTCTCTACTCTTTTTAGGGAAGATGCGAATGAGGAATTATTGGAAGAAGCACAGGTTCTCTACTGCATTCCGCCCCTGGTGACGTGTGAAATGAATGAAAATCCAATGAAGGATATCACACTTGGGGAGCTTGAGGCAACTATTTCCCAAATGAAAAAGGGGAAAGCAGTTGGTCCTGACGGTTTCCCAGTTGAATTCTATCAAGAATTATGGGATATTATCAAATTAGATCTTTTAGCTGTTGTTCAAGAATCTCAGCAGAATAAGCAAATGCTTAAGGCTTCAAATGTGACTTATCTCGCCCTCATACCGAAATGCGAAGGAGCTAATAAGCTAAGTCAGTTTCGCCCTATATCTCTTTACAATGTTGTTTATAAAATCATATCTAAAATCATTGCAGAAAGGTTAAAAATTGAGCTTAGCGATGTGATTTCTGAAGAATAGAGCGGTTTTGTGGAAGACAGGCAAATTCTTGATGGTATTGTCATAGCAGTTGAGTCCATTCACTCCATGGCCAGCTCCAAGGATAAGGCAATGTTTATTAAGTTGGATATGGCCAAGGCTTTTGATAGGGTCAGATGGTCATTCCTGTGGAAGGTTCTCAAAGCTTTTAGTTTTATGGACGAATGGACCCAATGGGTCATGAGCTGCATTTCCTTGGTTCCCTTTTCGGTGCTTATCAATGGGGAACATACGGAGTTATTTGGTGCCTCTAGGGGGCTGCGACAAGGAGATCACTTGTCTCCTTATCTCTTTCTTCTTCTTGCTGAAGGCTTGGGGAGGATGATCAGAAGGAATAGAGAGGATGGGCATATTCAAGGCTGGTGATGGGGGGGTGAACTGTTGGCGCAGTCTCACTTGTAATTTGCTGATGACACTGTTCTGATGGGCATGGCCACAATGAGTGAAGCCGCCAATTTGCATAAGGTGTTGGATGTTTATCTAACGGCCTCGGGGCAAAAGGTCAACGAAGATAAGTCATCCATCTTTTTCTTTAATACACTAGGTCCCATACAACAGGGAATTGCTCAGACTATGCATTTCCAAATTGGGACTCTCCCCTTGATTTATCTGGGTATTCCTATTACAACTGGTTGTATACGCAAAGAATCCTGGCAGAATATTTTAGATAAATTTCGGGCGAAGGCAAATCATTGGACTCACAGGTGACTTTCTTTTGTGGGCCGTGTTCAATTAATTCAATCTATGGTGCAGGCTTTGCCCATTTACAGATATATGCTTCAGGTTGCTTTGGTGGGAATTGTTAAGAAATTTGACTTGGTTACTAGGCAATTTTTATGGGCTGGTACTTTGATGACCTCAAAATGGAGCTTAGTTAGATGGGAGATGGTTTGTAGCCCCAAACAACATGGGGGGCTTGGCCTAAGGCAGACGGACTTAAATGGAGTTGCTTTGGCGACTAAGCTTTATTGGTGTTGGTGTAATGAACAAGACAAGGCCTGGGCTAGATTTCTCTCTCAAAAGTATTATTTGGGGGCCACTCAGAGTGATATTCCTCGTTATCCACTCATTGGGAAAGGCTCAGCGATATGGAGGACTCTCAAAAAAGGCGTTGCTCTTATTAAGGAATGTTTATTCTGGATTTGTAAGCGGGGATCCAAGGCTCTTTTTTGGACTAATTCTTGGGATGGTAACCCTCCCATTATTTCTTAGTTCCCTAATCTGTCGAACCTTTGCCAGAGATTCCTTGATGTTGGTTGGTCTCGGGTGAGTGACTTTAAATCATACATTTTCTATGGACAACTGGAGGTGGCAAAACGGAAAGCGCCTGAGGTTTGGCCAGTTGTTGGAAAGCAGGAGGAGCATGATGAGCTACTGAACCTCCTTTCCAGATGCCGATGTAGCTCCATCCAGGAGGAAGATGAGCTTGCTTGGTCTCCCAATCCTAAAGAAAATTACACAGTTGCTTCTGGATATCAGGGTTTATTATCTCAGAGATTGGGCAGGGGAGAAGTGCAATGGTGGAGACAGGTCTGGAATAAATTCTCATGGCCAAAATGCAACTGCTTTGTTTGGTTGTTGGCTTGGAACAGGTGCTTGACCTGGGACAATCTACGAAAAAGAGGCTTCCAAGGCCCGTCCGTTTGTGTTATGTGTGGAGCGGCTGAGGAGGCTTCTGCTCATCTATTTTTTCGTTGCTCCTTTGCTTTGCAACTCTAGCATTATTGGTGGGACATATGGCAGCGCCCCTATCTCCATGTTTCATCCTTGGTCGATTTTTGGGGTGGTGTGGGAGAACCCCCCTCAAAGATGACTTTTCTGCAGAATGTTTGGTTAAGGGGGCCCATCTTTTTACTGTGGTAGTTCTGGTTGGAGAGAAATAGGTAGATATTTTGGAATGAGAGAATTATGGCGCAACAAGTATGGCAGAAAGTCATAGGGATGATTCAGGAGACTGTGCAGGCCAAGAGTGAGGTCTGTCTCTCTTTATCCAAACAAGACGCTAAGGTGGTGGCGCGCCTAGGAATCCAGCGATTTGCAGGCAAATCAGCTTGTGTCAAGAGAGGTCGACAAGGCAAAGAGAAGATTCATAGGGACAATCAGTGGTAGTACCCTCCCAATGGGTTTCTCAAGATCAATACGAACGACTCTTCCAGGGGCAATTCCGGTCTTGCGGGTACTGGTGGGATAGGCAGAGACTCTGAAGGTGATTTTTCTCTTTGTAGCCCATGAGGGGACGCAAACCAACAACATGATGGAAGGCCAGGCTATTCTCTATGCTCTTGAGAAGGCTCAGGCGTTGGGTTGGTGTAGGATCATTTGCGAATCGGATTCTCAAGTCGTGATCAACCTACTTGTTAAGAGGAAAGTGTTGGATGTCAATTGGCAATTGGCTGGGATTGTGCAATAGATTTTGAGAATTAGCTCGCTCATGGATACAATTAGGTTTGTTCATATTCCTCTCTAATGGAATAGAGCAACGGATTGTTTGGCAAATGGGCGTCCGAGCATTTAGATGGTGGTAATTCTGAGGATTGGGAGTCTCTCTCCCCGAAGCTTCACTTTAATCTAGAACGTATTTTGGAGGAAGATATGAATGCTCATATCAACATATAGGTGGATTCGTCCTTAGTTTTCTATGCTTGTTGTTTTCCTTTGGGGATTTCGGTCCCCCGTTCTTCTTGTAATGCTCTTGTTCTTTTATTAATATATTTTTACCCTTTTTATTAAAAAAAATAAAATGTATAGATTTTTATAAAGTTTTTATTTAAATATTCTAAATTTTTGTACAACAATTTTTTCATGTTTTTATAATATAAATTAAAACTATTTTTTTAACATAGACAAGTGAACATCATATCTAATACTCTCCCCATAAATTATGCAATGCAGATTCTTTAATTAATTTAGTGACAGTTAACAATTCGATAATGTGGTGATTGGGAGGTAGGGTGGGCATCCGGAAGGCAGATGTGTGTGCATCTTTGTCGTGAAGTGGTTGTTATTAATTATGTAGTAGGCAAGAGCGGGATAGGCGGGATCGGGGCAAGGTACGGGAGTTGCTGGCCAAAAACAGCACCACACTAACGGCTGGCAAAAGCAAATCATTATTTAGTTACTACCAGTATGGCAATAATCGTCCCTGAGTAATATGACTTTTAAACACTAACCCAAAAACATTTAAAACCAAAAAAATCAAAACATGATGTGTACAATTAGCAAACGGCCTCAAATGTTATCGAAACTACTTCACACCTTCCACAATGAGAACAATGATGGTAATAGTTAAATTTTTTGGTTTCAATATTGTAATACATATTTAGTTGCAGTATCCAAGGAGATTTTGTGTCTTTCTTGAACTGATTATCTGGATTTGATTCGACAAAGCCATCAAAGATTTGCAAGGCACTGAAATTATCACTGGTATGCATTAATAATTCCTTATACCTAGTTTGTAGAATTGTTTCTTTTTTAGCAAACGATCAATTCCAGCGTTTTGTTTAATTTTGCCTAATTAAACACGAAACATGGTTCATGAATAATAGCTATTCCATCTTGGATAGCTTCTGCTTTACAACAGCCTCATACTCAGACACATTCACAATTTCCATCTCTATTCAATTGTTTCAGAATCAAATCTGACAAAGAAAAAAAAAGCATTAGAAAAGATCAGAATATGAGGTTGCATTGAACACGCCACTGCCAAAGCTTATGGTGGTCATTGCAAATTTTGAATCATATCGAATACAAATATGAATTGCAATAAAACTATGGAAAAAATAAAACCCAATCTATATTTTGAATTAAACTTCTAAACTACTGAAAAGTGTCATGCATCAACTATAAAACCACTTTTATCTTCTACATGGGATTTCAAATGCGAACAGATGAGCAAATTGAATCTACAAATAGATTGAAACTGATTTTTAATAAACTCTTTAATGAATTTGTTAATAGAAGACTAGTTCAAAAGTTTGTTGTGTGTTTTTCTTTGATCTTGTAACGAATTGGAAGTATTGCTAACTATATGATTGGTATTTGAAAATGTAATCAATGCATCAAAAGACTATAATATTCAGAGAATGCATAAATATTGATTTCAACATTTTTTCTAATATATCATTGTATTGTGACTGCATGGGTGGCATGGAAGATGCAGAAATGGAGGTTGGTAAATATGTTTAATAGCTAGTATTGACAGGAAGTAGGTTATTGATCAAGAAAGAGTGCATCACATTTATATGCAGGTTTGCTATGCAATTGAATAAATTTTCACCATTGATGTAATGAAATTTAGTGTAGAAGTATCCCATTGCTACACAATGTTGACCTTGGTATTCGTTATGTTTGCCTAATAAGAAGCCTTGAGCATAGCTCTAAAACACAATACCCCTTTTTCAATAGGTTATCTAAAAGTTTAATAATGGTACCATTTCGTGCACCCCCAAGGAACAATGAAATCCACAAACAAATTATCCTCTAGCACACTAAAAGATATAAACATTTTTGCCAATAAGAGCAAAGGCTTTGCCAGTAAGAGCCAAAGGTTTTGCCAGTTTACTGCCAAGCTTAAAATATCATTCATGATTCATAATATGCCTTTTTTTGCAAATATTATTATCTCAGTGATACTATGTTATGTGATTCTTTGATGTTTTAAGGTTGTTTTCCTCTGGGGGCCTACATTATCTTTGTTTCGGTTTCTCTCTTTGTGGCTGTTTTGTAGTATTGGCATCCCTCAATATAAAACATGTTATGATCTTTACCAACACTATTTTTTAGGAGAACATTGAGTATGAAATAGACAAACTTGAGATGTTCATATTCTCTACCATGTAATGCAACAAGAACCAAATAAATAAAATGCATCCATAGCATAAGGTATAGTTGTCTACTCTCACAGTGACAAGCTTAAAAATAAATAAATCATATGAAGAATTTGACTAAAGACAAAGTAGTGATAATGACAATTCTCAAAGCAGAATGAGGCACTTAAATCTGTACAAACCATTCCAATGAGGCTGGCCAAAAAACATTCTAATTTGAAAACCCTGTCATCAACAAATCTGCAACCATATCAATGTTCAAAGTTATCTAAACATTTAGTGCATTTAGTCCAACAACATAAACCCACCCTTTATTTGTTATCAGTCACACAATTTTTAATCTGATAACACATCAACAAAAATTCAACCACCAAGATATCAAAACACCAAAAACATAGAAGTTGATGAATAGAGGCGTTTACTATGATTCACAACACTAGAAACTAACAAACATACAAATTAGATTCCCCTTAAATTGAGACAAATACAGGAAAATAGTCTTGGTCATTTATGATTGTACAAGTACATCTCCCACAACTTGAGCCATGTCATTACATCCTTTGCCCATTCTTTTTTAAGACATAGATTTAGCACTCTCTCTCTTTGAACTCATAATAGAGGGTGTCATTAGTTTGGGTTGGTCTTGGCCCAATTTTTGGTTCCCTTTCCCATTGGTTTCTAATGAGTCCTAAACCAAACCTTCCTGACTAGATCTTACAAATTTAGACTTGATTCTATTAGAACCTACACCACTGCATTGGATTTTTTCTTTATTGTGAACTTTTTAACCTAATAACACTTTGCTTCCATTTCTATTTGATTTACACATATCTGATCCATGTACATCATCAGCTAATTTACCATTGCCATTTGCAGTAGCTTTAACAGTGGCAACAAGAGAAGTTGACTCCCCAATTTCATCTCTATTGATCTCCACTCTTACAACCTCGAGATGCCCATTTAAAATTGCATTATTATCCTTTCCTTTAACTGCCTCAGATTCCTGCAAATTGATTGCATCTTCACATGACTCCCTTTATTTATTATTATCAACTTCATTATGCCCATCTAATAGTTCTAAGCTACGTTTCTCTCTAATAGCTTTAGTTTCGTGGACAATTAGTATCCCTTCATCACACTCACTTGGTTGATTCTTATTAACATACCTTCTACAATCTCATTATGCCCAGTTAAAGGTTCATAGTTGTCTTTTTCTTTAACTGCTTGAGTTCCTTGTAAATTTACCCTTTCATCATCGCTTGCATTGGTGGAATTATTTGAAACACTACTTGTTGTGAGATTACCATTTATTATTAATCCTTTCACAGACTTAGTTTTTAGCCTATTTAGATCTTGTTGTTTTCGGCTAATTGGCATTTCATCAAGATTTTATTTAAGATGTTTTACACATGACATACTCAATCAAATACTTCATGTAGCCTATTATCCTATGTCTTAGGATGGCATTATATGTGTATTAAATTAGAGCTCAACTTGGACATGCAAACCAACAACATTTGACAACCTTGGCTCTTCGAGACTTTAAATTGTCTCCTAAAGACAGTCGAGAGGAAAGACCAAAAATACCAAGGATGATTACTACATAAATATCATGAATATTTTCTCAAGAAACATTCTATGTTGAAACACCAGGATTTCATGTGGCTAAATATGAATTGTAAGACATGGTATTAGTTTTAGGACCATGCAACAATCATTTTTTGAATGGTAAATTTGTAATAAAGCAAGAATCAATTCTATAATGCAAAATACTGCATAAATCAAACCCCAAGTTTTTTAAATACATTTTTTTGTAATGAAGTTCTAGTTTTCACTACCAATTTTGAATAGTAATACTTGTTGATAATACCACACTAGTATGCTTTAAACTAAATCCTCTCCATCTCTGGGTTGTATTTATCCCTCTAATGTGTCCAATAGTCTAAAGCTTTTTGACAAATCCTAGTTTATAATCTAGTGGCTCCTTTTATCTAGTCTGGGATGAAACTTTTTGTAAAATTTAGATTTGATTCATTATATACATGAATATAATCATATTTTGTATGCAAAGTAAATGTGAAATGAAATTAACAGTGTTTCATATATGTAGTTTGGCTAAAAACAAAGTGATGTTGTGTGTTTAGTTAACAATGATAGCAAAATTGTATAATTTTAGTATGTTTGTTTGTTGATTATTAGTTTCAATGATTAGATGAGCTTTGTCAATTTTAATGACATTTGATAACCATAAAATATTCAATGATTAAATTTGAAGGGATTCTCTTAACTCCTTACTTTCTTCATTGTAGGGATCTACAAGGCTACATTGTAATCAACATTGAATTGCTACATTGCAACACAAAAGGTATTTATATCAAAATAAATAACTTTTTTTTACATTAACAATGTCAATGCGTTCAAATATGAAAAAAAAAAAAGAATAAATAATAATGAAAAATTGATTGAACCAATAACTGTAGAGGAATATGAAGAAACAACACAACCAAATTACAACAACATTGATTATGCTTTAGCAAAACACCATCTTTTTTGAGGACAATCATTCAACTACAATGTTAGAGATTGCCTCTTTGACACATTTCACGTGTTATTAAATTTTCAATACACATCTATAGAAATAAGAAATGGCATTATTGACCACTTCTTAAACTGCCTGCATATAGGGGATCTAAATGCACTTAAGTCATATAAATTAGAATTAGACCCCGATGAGCTACACAAACTACACAAAATAAATGACATTGAAACATATTTTCATAGGATGAGATTATCTACCTTGCATACCAAAAAAACAAATGAAACTGGACTATAGGGTGATAACTATTGTATACATAGGCTTTCTAGATGGCTAAATATATAAATATGCATTTGCTCATTCATAAGGAAAAACAATTATCTTCAATTCAACAAAGAATGTTAAAGACTTCCATACTCAATCTTGTTCTATGACTCAAATCCTATTTGTGGTCATTATGAACCTCTATTTTGCAAGAAAAATAGTCAGTATACCATCCCACTAACACATATTCAACTATCAACTACATGCATTCATCTTGAATCGCACTGGAAAAATATTTCGTAACAAATGCAAATGTATGGGCTCTTTAGGCTAAATGCAAACACATTTAAATGTGGTTAAAGCTTATTCAATTTGATTTATCAATTAACAAATTTTGAGTTTGACATATAATGTATACAACATTATCTTGCACAATCATTTTGCAATGCAATACTATGTGGAGATAACAAAGCACTTCATGATGTGAAAATCAAGCTTGGAGATAATTTAATACAAAATACAAGTAAAGTTGCAAATTGGCAAGCATATATTGTCAACTTGGGCATGCCATTTAAACAAGGTGAAAGTGAAAGAGGTGACTTTTGCTTAGAATGGATATCTATATTATTAAATGTAAAAATCCAATTATGGTCAACAACTACAAAGTCTATTCAAAAGATATATTGCAGTTGCTCACAACCAACAATGACTTTTAACATAATGTTTTTTGAAACAAACACATTTCACATACACTATGAGCCATTGACAACAAAAGATGAACATAAAAGTACTGTAATTACACATGACAAAATAAACCTTATATTTAATAAAAGACCAAAAACTTGCCTTCACACTTACAAACATATTGCACAAAGTTGTACAAATAATGACAAAAAAGACAATGAATGCATGCATTCTACAGTAGTGAAATAATACTTGAAAGACATTGAAGACACTCTAAGTCATTCATGCATAGTTTGTGCACAATTACACTTTAAGCATAACATGTCAACTTTTAAGCAATCAGAAAAAGACACATATCTAAAATTGACAAAAAATAATTCAATATTTAAAAAAAAATGCATCAAATGTAATAAAGCATTACAAAATTGATTGCTTCCAAAATTTGCAACACCTTATTGCATTAAGCTAAACACACCTTTGACATATGTACAAATGCTCACAGACCTAAAAGAGTGTCTTGCCTCACTAAGAATTGCATTTGCATAAATTAGAGAATTAGGATATAAAAAGCCACATATTAGCTTAACTGGGATAATTATCAATGTGCCATCCAAGATTGACAAAATTCAAACATACTGCCACGATCATTGGATGAAAAATCAACAATAACTATTCAACTAGAAAGAAAATTAGAATACAAAAATGCATATCAAGAAAGGAGCATGCATGGAAACATTATCATGCATGCTCTAAAACAATTATGTAAGAGGAAATTGTACCAATCACAAAATGTTAGAATAACAAAACACTAGAAACAATTCCTTAATGCTGATGACAAATTAAATCCACAAAATAATGAAACAAGTGACAACAATGAATCAACTAGTGAAGATGAAGATGAAATACCCAATGAGACCATGGTGCAAGGATTCACAAACTCTACATGTATTTGTGACTTGCAAGATAAAATAATCCAAGTTGCACTAGCTAAAGGACAACAACCACTTAGAATATTTAAAGATAAGTTTGTTGAAGAGATGGATTTCCCAACACTCTTTTATGGTGATCCTCACAATGACGACATAACAAAACAATTTTCATATATGAAAATTACGTAATGGGAATGATAACATACAAATAGTGCATTTGCATATCACATTACAAACCTATTTTTCAAAGCTGTGAAAATTATTATAGAACAAGCAGCTACAACAATTTGGATATGAATTAGAAAAGGACAACTAAAAGGTAGAAAACTAGTAGTAAGAGATGTCAAATACAAACCAAATTTAGACAGATTACTTAAATCTGACATTAGATGTCTATTTCAACAAAATACAAATATCCCCAGATTATTTACAACATTTGAGAAAAAACACATTTATAATGATACGTCAATTAGGGCCACCAACATTCTTTGTTACATTCTCAAGTGTTGAACACATTTGGGAGGCATTAACAACTGCATTATCAAAATTGTATAATAAACATTGAAAAAAACAAAAAACAAAGGAAACTAATCCTTTTCATACAATCACCAATAGTTACTTGATGAGGAAAGACCCAATCACCTGTACACAATACTATAAATATAGGGTGAATGCAATGTTAAAAATGATATACAAAGATGAATATTTTTTTACACTAATTCAATATCACTTCTCGACTTTTGAATTCCAAATTTGAGGGAGCCAACACACACATTTCATGTTATGGGTAAAACAAGCACCATTATATAGGAAAAACACAAATGAGGACATTGCAAATTTTGTTGATAAATATATAACTTGTGATATAGACATACTCAATCTAAACATAGCTAAACTACACAAACATCACCATACAAAGAGCTATCAAAAAAATTTAAAAAAAATAGTGTGGGCATAATTTCCCATTCCCTCTAATGAAAAGGACAATTATTCTTGAACCATCTGACAAAAATAATGATCAAGCAGTAACTAATTCAAAACATATTTTTTCTACTTTACAATGCAAACACTTTGAATCCTCTATTACATTTGACATGTTTTTTATGGAATTGAACATCACTAAAATTAAATACATATAACCAATTACATGCACGCTTACACAACCGACAATTTTTTTGAAAAGAAAGCCATCACAAGTATGGATAAATAGTTTTTCAAAAAAAATGCCCAAACTATGGCAAGCAAATACATATGCCCAATTCGTATTAAATGCTTATGCTGCAAGTTCTTATTGCACTTCACACATGATAAAACTTGATAGAACAATGACAAAAGAATTTAAAATAATACGTAAAGAACATCAAGCTACAAACATAGATGCTATTAAAATGATATATAGCCTAGGAAACACGTTACTCAATAGACAACAAATGTCAACTCAACAAGTTGTCCATATAGTTCTTTCATTGCCATTGAATAGTTGCTCAAGAAAATACATATTCATAAACACAAGCTCTTTAGAAGAATGCACATTTATTCTAAAACCTCAATCATTTTTGAGCCATGAAGATGATGAACTAGAAGATGTCATGTGTAAATCTATAACAGACTATTATCTGCAACGCCCTCAACAACTGAGAGATATTTACCTTGCAGAATTTGTTTCAAAATGCCAAAAAATGGAAAAAAAAAAAACTTACAAAAAAAGCAAAGCCCCATGTTATTCAAATTGTCAAATACAATAAACATATTGACATTGAAAACTATTGTAGAGAAAGGATATTATTATACATTCCTTTTATAGAAGATGAAAATACTCTAAAATATGGTTTCCCAACTTACTACCATGCATATACTTTCCATGAAAAAAAACACAACAAAAATAAGCTAAATTCACATATGACATTAACTCTACTTAGGGTGACATAGATGAATTGTTGACAAAGATGAATTAGACAATAACACAATTGGAAAAATGAACTCAAACATAGAAAACAATAGTATTGCAGATGAACATTATGATCTCAAATCTAATTTACAATTCCTAAAAGAATTTAAAAGAAACAAAACTAATGCAAAATATTTTGAAATAGGAAAGCACCCATTTATATCTAACAATTTAAACTATTACAAACTTAGAAAAACACTGAACAAAGAATAACAAGCAATTGTGAAAGATGTATCAATGAAAAAATGAGTGAACCCATCTGAACCACTACACATATTCTTAACAAGAAATGTTGGCACAGGCAAAAAATTTACTGCTAAAGTCATATATGAAACACTAGTTCATCGGTATAACAATTTCATTAATAGCGATCCTCTTAAGCCAAAAGGACTAATACTAGCTTACATAGGAAAAGTCGCATACAATGTTGGAGGAGTAACACTGCACTCTGCATTTTTGCTACCTTTTAATAAGTCTTAACTTATTCCACTTAGTTCTGAAAAACTAGATGCAATGTCAAAGCACTCTGAACAACTTCAAGTACTTCTCATAGATGAAATATCATTAGTAGGTGCTCGTTTCTTGTATTCAAGCGACAAGAGACTACGAGATATAATGTATTTTCCTACAAAATACTTCGGTAATGTAGACATGATTCTTTGTGGAGACTTTTACCAAGCTCAACATGTGAATGACTGTCTATTTTTTGAACATCCTAAAATAAATGATGAATTGATTCCATATGAATTTTGGAAAAACAATGTTAAAGTCTATGAATTGCAAATGACAATGCGTTAGCAAAATGCAAAATTTATAACAATTCTTAACTATCTATGTACAAGATCTCAAATAGTGTTTATGACCTACACCTAATGATCCAACATTCCCATACCTCTTTTATAGAAATGATGATGTTCACAGACATTATGCTAAGATGTTGCCATTGGTCCCTGTAAATAAAATTGTCATACATGCAATTGATGAATAATAAGATCTACACAACACCACATATGTTGCTCATCATTCATCATCCCTACCTCCTATAATTGAGTTGAAGCCTGAAATGCTAATAGAAATCTATGCAAGAAACTATGACATATAAGATGGATTATTTAATAACACAAATGGAATATTTAAAACACATAAAATTGTAGGTGATATAGACATGGTTTGGATCAAATTCAATGATCCATGCATTGGACACAACCAATCAAAAAAATTAGCTCATTTATACAATAACTCAATTAAACATGATTGGATACCAATATTACGTGTCGCTAAGCCTCTACATTATACATATAAAAATTGATCTCAAATAATTCAAAAATAATTTCCAATACAACTCGCATGTGCAAGAATAATACACAGATCACAAAGCCTCACAATGGATGGCGTTGTATTTGACCCTTCTGGTGTAACACGCCATGGCTTAGTATATACAAAACTTTCATGAGTACAAAATATTGAGTCACTTTACTTACTTGCTCCATTATCAATGAAAATTTTTGATGTGAAAAACAAGATTTCAACAGAAATGTTGCGCTTATGAACATATGCCAAATGGAACTAGAAAACAATCCAATTAACATAAACAAAATACACTATACTCTTATCTCATTATTGAATACAAGAAGCCTACAAGCACATATCGAGGATGTAATCAATGACTATGATCTAATGCTTTGTGATGTATTGTGTTTCCAAGAGATGCATTTATTACGTATTGAAACAAATAATATATTGAAAAAGTTTAATTGCATAACAATGGCTCATGTTCATGGAATTGCAATTTGCATGGACAAACATATTGCTATTTTCAAAACAATGCAATACAAGACAAATAATGTAAAGGCCATACTAGCAATCATAAGCAAAGAAAGCCAAGAAATGTCAATTGTCAATTTATATGCAGCTCCAAATGTTAATATCTTAGACATCGTGTCCATAATTGGCATTACATTCACTGATATAAATAAAAACTCAAAGACATATATAGTAGGAGAGTTCAACATTGACATCAACAATCAACATAAGAATGCACAAATATTAGAACACTATATGGAAACCCAAAGTATGCATCAATTAATCAAAAAACATGAAACAATGTCAACACCTATTATTGACCACGTATGTTCAAACATACAAGATGAAAAATATTATTTTTACAAAATAGATTGTTATTGGAGAGACCATGATACTATTTGCCTAGCCATATACAATAAATATGCACATGAATAATAAAAAAACATCAATTTTGAATATTATTATATTTCAAAATCAATTGTCTAAGACAATACAATATAATAACATTTCCCAATAGAAATGTCCTAGAAGGTACGTAAATATAAAAATGAAATTCTCTTTTTCTGCAAATTATTTGATTTTTTTCTCAATTAAAATATTTTTACATATAGGTGCACATTTTATTATATTCATTCTCATTCTAATTTTATTACATCATCACAGGCAGCATGAAAAGATCAATAGAAAGTGTATAAGATAACAAACCATTGGAGACTGAATCAAAATGGTACGTACAAACAATCTCATAGTTTATTGTACTTGTCATTATTTCACACCTATTAACATTTTGCTCTCAATTTTGTATAGTAAAATAACAACCTATTATGGCCTCACAATAATAGACGACCTTTGCAATCATAAAGTTGGCCATATATTCAAAACAGAAGTCCTTGTTGGTTACAAAACAATGCTACAAAAAGAGTAAAACAAATAGTTGTTATGTGCTGACTTGACAGATGTTAAAGGAGAAATGATAGTCACTCTCAATGTACCTAGCAACCTG
The DNA here is from genome assembly GCA_037957365.1 of Torreya grandis. Lineage (NCBI taxonomy): Eukaryota > Viridiplantae > Streptophyta > Pinopsida > Cupressales > Taxaceae > Torreya > Torreya grandis. The sequence goes on from JARHVA010000127.1 coordinate 3,183,317, forward strand.
ATCGAAATACATGAACACAAAATTGTTGCAGAGAAAGCACTATGAATAATAGACTTTTGAATTACACCCAAAACTAGTTATGATCATGGAGATTGTGACTTCATATTATTGTTAACTCAATCCACCACAATTGAGACTATACCTCGTGTTTGCACAGATTAAAAATTCATACTAGACTCTACAATTAGACATTTATTGACCAGTGTTGATGCATATGCAACCAGTACAATTGTTGTAATTGTAATCTTTGTAAAAAAGTGGTCTCCAACTAATATTAGAAATTAAGGATGGAAATTCAGAAGATGATATATCACAAGCAAGCAAACAACCTCTCACATACTATGTAATTTCAATTATACTTTACATACAAAGAAAAACAACTACTTTATCTTTAATTATGTAGCTCTATCTATTTGAAACATTTGAGTCGTTGTTTACCACCATTCAATAAAAATTATAGAATAAATAATTCCCAATGTATCTCTTCAAAAGTTTAGTGAATCGAAATAGCCCTGAAAGAGCATTCAAAACCAGTCAAATAACATTGATTACTCCGTTACATAATAAGAAAGCATTAGAAGACTTAAACGCATTATTAAACTCAAAAATTGAGATATGTTAATGCACTTGCTTTCTCTCATTTTTATCACTACAATTTTAAAAATAAAATAAAATTATTTCTTTACTTTCCAAGCAATCACATTTTTACAAGTAAAATATACATTTGTTATTAGTGGAATCTCCATAATTTATAACACAATTGAAATAAATGTGTTTGTCTTATCATTGAAACATAGTGCCTACTATGTTTGCATCACATTAATCTCTATTTCTAAATTATATATGTATTCTTACAGGTAGAAGTAACACTATCAATTACAAATGTATATTTTATGCCTTTTCAACTCATTTGTAATAAATGCAATAGCCCAATTGAAACCCTTCAGCTATCACATTCTGCAATTCCATATTACGTGTCCTATCAAAAAGAAAGTTCATATGCATACACCCATCATGTAATTTGTAATCTAAAAACTACAAAAAATAGCAATTTACAATGCTTCCTTTTAGGACCGCTGCTGAAAATACTACTACCTCAATTAACAGAGGTTTCACATGAAGACTACATAAACGACAAAGTTGATACCATCTTCATGCTTTGAGAATTCTCTATTCAAGGCAAATTTGTACTCGATCAACAAAAAGACATTATAGATGTTGACATTACAAACTATTAAAGGTATGTCAAAACATCACTTACTCTAAACAAACCCACTATTCTATTTATTTAATATTCCAAATTATATATATATATATATATATATATATATATATATATATATATATATATATATATATTTGCACTACACTAATACTCAAAATTTATTTCATTTTGCAGGGTGTTCTTAAATCCATTATATCATTTTACAATGTGTAAACATAGAATGTACATTTACACTCATTAGGCTTTGTTGATGTCGGTATTTAGTCACAAATAAGCTACCAACAAGTTGAGAATTCAATTTGTGTAAAATCAAAACATGTTAAATACTGTTTTGTTTTAAGAATTTTTGTATACAAATATGCTCAAGGACAAATTTATAAATTATATGTACTAAATTGATTAATATATATACTAGTTTTTTTGCCAAAAATATCTTTAATTGTAGCATACTAAATGTTGTTTATTTAATTAGTATATGATTTTATTTCTATTATGTCAAGATAAATCTTTTTTTTTCCAGATTATTAATTTGTTGTCGAATATGTTTAGATTCAACATATTCTCCAAATGTGTTCTTTTGTTGAATATGTTTTTTCACCCAGATCTACTGTTAGATTTCAAATTTAATATGCTAGAAGAATGCAATGCAACATAATAGTTGCAATACAATTCTTCTAGTAGTAAGAACCTTCAGATACAAACAAACTTATGCTATGTAAGGGTTTTTGCATATGGGATTCCAAAAACTTGGGTGCACACTTGAAACTTAATTTCGAGGATGGACCATGTAAAGAATGAATAACTAACGTGTACTTGTGTTTTAGTGCTTACATTTACCAATGTTATTTTGGCACAATACTTAGCTATTTGTGTCATTCCTTATATTATGTTGTTTTTGCCTTGGAATGTTTTTTGTACAAATGTTGTTTGGTCCATTATATTCTTATCATGTCTCCAAATTTCCAATACCTTAGTGTAGAATCTAATTGAATGTATTGTCACTAAAAATATGAAGACACATAATGGTACATGAAATAGAAGACTAGAAGTTTAGGAAAAAAAATTCAATGGAAAAAATTCACATTAGAAAATAATACCTCTACGAAGTTAGCTTTTTATATCCAAGTTATTGTGTGGCTGATCAAGCTAACTGTGGGAGGAATGGGTCTCATATTCTAATGTGGAATGGCTATGAGATTCTCCCATGTTTTATGTCTCAATATAAAGTCACTTGATTATATCTAATGCTCCTTGCTTGGAGCTCTTTTTCTAGTCTTTGTTAATATGATGCAACTGGATGCTTAAAGGAGTGTTGATTTGAAAAGCTTTTTATATATTACCCCTAGTTATTATGAGTTGTAGTGGGTGATGCAGTGCTAAAATACACGCTACTAGCAACACTCCCCACAAGGTGCTCTATTTTCAGATGATTGCTCCAAAATCAATACTATCCCTGGAGCAAATAAATATACAATAAAAGTAGGGTACCAACAATGAACAAAAACATGATAGTTCATTTCCAGGAAAAAAAATTATGTATCATCCAAGCCAAGTTAATAGCATATAAGGAGGGGATCAAAAGATAACCATAGCCATGACCAAAACTCATTTATCACCAATATGTCGCTAAAGTATATTTTACTGCTTAACAATTAACTGGAGCTTTTTACAGAATTAACCAAACGTCTTTCTAGTCATACGATCTCTTAACTAGATCTAAAACATTACCAAGAGAATAAGTGGTTTCATAGATTAATTTCTTATTCAATATAGTAACAAGCTTTAGATATGGTTAGCATGATGCTAATAAGCTTGTAGTATTGCTATAATGCATACTAGGTGGAAATACATCACATTTTTAGTACTCACTACACTATTATCGACATATACAAATAAACTTACGTTGTGTAACAATTTTTGCATTTGGAATTCCAAAAAATTGGCTACACGCCTAAAACATAACTTACAGGATGCACACAAACTTATGTTGTGTAATGGTTTTTGCATCTGGAATTCTAAAAACTTGGCTGCACACCTAAAACATAACTTACAGGATGCACCATCTAAAGATTGAATAACTACTATGTGCTTGTGTTTTAGTGCTTACATTTACCAATGTTATTTTTGCACAATCCTTAGCTATTTGTGTCATTCCTTATATATTATGTTGTTAAGTTATGCTTTTTGTAAGAAAACATTGTTTGGTCCATTATATTCTTATCATATTTCCAAACTTCCAATGCCTTGGTCTAACATCTAGTTGAATGTATTGTCACTAAAAATATGAAGACACATAATGATACATGAAATAGAAGACCAAAAGTTCAAGCAAAAAAAAATCAATGGAAACAATTCACATTAGAAAAATAATACCCCTAGGAAGACAACTTTTTTTATCCAGGTTATTGCGGTGCTGATCAAGCTAACTGTGGGAGGAATGGGTCTCAGATTTGAATATGGAATGGGTATGAGATTATAACATGCCTTATGTCTTAATATAAATTCACTTTATTGTATCTAATGCCCAATGCTTCGAGCTCTTTTTCTAGCCTTTATCAATATGATCATGTTCACATCAAGATATCAACCTGCTGACAAGATAGATGCCTGGAGTTAAAAGTATTTGGGTAATTGGGTTCCCCAATTTTAGGCATTTACAAATATTTTTTAATTATGATTTTGTTCGTGGGTGTCAAGTCTTCTTTGGCATATTTTAAATGTGTTTTGATATCCGTACGCTTCCCTTCCACATTATTTCCTTCACACATTTTTACTCCATCGCATATGTTGAACGTGGTTCTGGAATATTCCTCTAATCCTCCTTTATTGCCTTTTTTTAGTAAAAGCTTTATCAAGACTAGAAAATCAAGAAAAGGACCTTCAGTTACTTTATTTTAAGCTGTTCAAAACTCCTTTTAGCTGCCTTTTTCCATGTGAAGATGTATGTCCATGGCTCTTTTAGTATTGTGCTTGTCATGTCTGTGATTATCTTTTGATCCTTTGCTCATATGCTATTACCAAGGCTCAGCTGATATATAATTAATAATGTGTCTTCATACAAGTAAATTGTCCTATGTTTATTCTAATATGGTACTACCCTATTTTTATTGTATTTTTCTTTGTTACAAGTGTAGCATTCATTTTGGAGCAATCACCTAAAAATAGAGCACTTTGCGGTCAGTGTTATTGGTAGTGTGTGTTTTGTCACTTCAGAAATGGGCTAGTAGTGTGTTTTGTCGCCTGTAAAAGGTAGAATAAAGGCAAAAATTTTTCACTTCTACAACTTCACATAGATGATTTATTTTATAAAGCAAGAATCTATCTAATATTGTATTTCTGTTAATCTATTTTCATTTTTTTTAATTTTTAACTAGAAATATGTATCACATTCCATATTTGCATTCTAGGATATAACTTGCATGATCAATTGTATAAAATTTTACTATATTAAAAAAAAGAACTTTCCAAAACTTAATTATTTGTTTCGACCTGTTATATTATTTATTTATCTTTACTTCGTTGTCATTGTCTTCTATGTTTTTATTTAATTACATTATTGGCTAAAAGTGGTAATTAATTAATAAGCGAAGTGGGGGTATCTGAATGGAAGAATAATTTAGTCATTGATAATCATGCAGAATAGAGCATGTAATACGCCAAGTTTTACTCGAGAGTGAGTTTATGTGAATTTAATATATGTAATTATCTTAGATATAATAATATATATCAGAAAACCTATTTCATAATTGTATATTTAGTTATTTTTTTTAATTAAAAGAATATCCTCAACTTTTTTAGCAATTGCTTCTAATTTTACATATAGATATAAATATATTTAGTAGGAAACTCACTAATTCAAAGGTGTTAATCCTATAGCTACTTCTTTTCGATTGTAATTTCTATTATAACTAATCCAAAATAGGCAAGGACTAGCCACTACACAGCTCTTGTTAAACTTGGGATTTATAGAAAGGGTCTTTTTAAATGTAGGAAGTTGGAGATGGTTCCAGAAAATATCAAACTTTAAATAATGAGAGAATTGTAGGACTAAACAAAATGGAAATAGAATCCTTTTAAAGAATGTAAAAATATATGGTGGTAAGGATTAGGGCACAATGGTTGCCAAGGACACAACTAGGGCATGTTGGCAATGGAAACAACCCTACTGCTATGTAGCCTAATCACTTCATCCTATACAATCATGCAAAGCAATAACAAGGAACATGGATTTTAGGGGTTTATATCAGAGTATTGTAAAAAAAATTATTTTAGATCTACGAGCTCATGCCAACAACATAAGGATTGGAGATCTTTGGATGAATTTGGTTGCATCATTACAACTGATGAAGATCTTATTATTAGCTTTGATCATAATGAAGAGGAACAAGAAAAATTACCCTGGCCATACCAGGACTGATTTATAAGTTTGTGGATCAGGGGCCATGTGAGCAGGATCTAAGATCTTAGGTATTAGAGCTTTGGAAAATAAAGGGAGAAGTGGATATATATTATGGTTTAAAAGGCTTCTTTATTGTAGTCTTCACCTATGAATAAGACCAAGCTCAAGTATTCAAAGAGGGGATGTGGTTCTTTGGTAGATCAGGGTTATTTATAACACCTTGCAACCCCAATTTTGATTTCATGCAAGAAGATCTAAAAGTTGCTCCAGTATGGATAAGTCTATTTAACCTCCTCGTATATTTGTGGGTGGACTCAATTCTTAATCAGATTGATAACTCTCGTGGATAAATGATGTGTATTTCTACTGAAACTTGTAGTAAAAAACATATTGTTTACTCTAAAATCTATGTTCAAATGGATGCGAGTAAACCCCTTCTTAAAGGGGTTTATTTAAAATATCTAGAATGAGACATGTTTGAACATGTTGTTGTCTATGAAAGTCTTCCCTTCTAATTTTTGGTGTATCATGCCCATGGCTGTCTAGTTTGAGATTGCCCTATAAGAGCAATCACTGAAAAGAAGATTGAAAAAGAGGATTTTCAAGAAGTTGGCAAGAAAGGGGAAAAGTCCTTGAATTAGAGGAATTTCCAAAAATTGAAAAGAAATAGGGGAAAGTCCTTAAAGATTCCTTGAATGAGAAGGAAAAAGTTCAATATTGATCAATTTCTAACTCTTCTACAGTTTTAGGTACCAAATCTGATGACATGGCTTCATTAAAATTATTGATAAGCACCAAAAAAGACAATGAAACTCTTGGGCTAACATCAAATTCTATTTTCGTAACAGAGCTTATTGAGTCTACTTCAAAAATTGAGCAAAAAGTAGAAATGGATAAGAGAATGTTTGCTTCATTATTTGCTTCTTTGATTCCAGGGGCTGAGTATCTCACTAGGAATAACCCTACCTTACATTATTTAAAAAGGTATTGAGGTTTCTTTCTAGTTTTTTTAAATTTTTCTTTGGTTGTTTTGGATTGTTATCATCATCAACACTTTCTTTTTTTGTCTTGTTTGTTTTGAGCCAGTGTTTTCCTATAGTAGGGAGTCTAAGCCATGAATACTAACTCGTTACCTTATGTGTAACCTTTTGTAATTTTCTATTTTTATTAATAATAGTCTTACTAAAGCATTATAATAGTAAAAGAATGCAAAAAAGAAATAGATTTTTTTCTCAAAAAAAATAGTAGTAGTTAGTTAGGATATATATTTTTTTAAATGGATAGAAGTTGGGGACTAGGGAACTATAGATGACAATATTGATGCACTATAAAACCACTTTACAATCAATATAAAATTATTTTATAAATATATTTTAATTTTATTTCATCATTCATGCCTCTTAAATTTTTTGTATGAGTATAATGTTGTCATTTTTCAAAATCTATGAGACTGTTTCAATTCACATTTGCTCTTAAATAATTGTCATGGCACCCACTATTTTTCTTTTGCAGTGCAACTAGATGGGACCAGGGTCTTAGAGAGTTGAAGGCTTTCACATGCAATTTTAATTATTGTTGATTTTTTATGGGATTTTTACTTGTGTGTTTTAAAGTCATCAGAAGATGACTTTCATGAGTACTCATTAACCTAATGCCATTTCTTTCCTAACATATTTTTGGTAATGATTAGGTTGTAAAGGGACCCAATTATCATAGACACACTCATAACCATTTGTTAATAGGGGAGTAAAGGCTAATTTAATCAATTATTTTGGGATTCACCATCTAGTCTTTCCTCATTCGCTAAATTGAGTTATGTTCTTAGCTAACTAAGAGCTATACTTTGGTAAGTCTCTATGGGGTTAATTTAAGAACACAATGGGCGAATGTAAAAAATAAAAAATAATTAGCAATTTCCCCTAAGGTGTAAAATATATAACGAGGGATGTGATATATTTTTTAATGTGAATACATGTGAATAAAACACATCTTTCAAATAACATAGATATCAAGTTTATGTTTATTAGATTTGAAGAAAATTTCACTGCATATTTTTTTTGTTCTTGGGGTATACTAGAGTGTTTTGGTTTCATGGATGTTATTAAAATCTCTAGTGAAATGAAGAAACACAAAGTCATTTAAGATAACAAGGAATACTTGGTCCTATTTACTAGGGCTCTTAATCTACTAGTTGTGTTTGAAGCTATTGTTGACTAATTTGACCCCCTTGGTCAATTAAGTCAACCCCCATGTAAGTTAAAAATTTCCATAAGGTCTCCTAGGTCATAAATGTCCACCATGGTCATAACTAAGGTCATCATATATGTCTTAATCTTAGTCACATTTGCCTAAGTTCATCTTATGTCATTTTATGTCCTTTTTGGCCACTTTGACTGAATTGTATGGTTTCAGGTGAATATCCAAACATGAAAAAGTGTTAGCCAACATCCCATGTGTTAGGTGAATGTTAGGTAACTATGTTATAACTTAAAACATATAGGTTCAATGTTAAAACAAGGAAACCACCTACAAAAATGAGAGTTTCTAAAGTTGTACGAATTGTAGGACAAGTTTGGCATGTGTGGAAGCTTCAACAATGTCTCTTCAACTCCCTACAAGTCATCTCCATATTTAGATTACTTTGACAATCCCAAAATTGGTGAAAATAATTCGATCTCTCTACTCACTCCCTTTGGCAGGTCAAACAAGTCAACCAGTTTGCAATTGGTACAGATAGGAGGGGTAGAGTTGAGCTGAATGCTTTTGGTGGATGAAAATAGTTTTTATGGCCTTCAATTACATGGTCATGGTTTGTATATTTGTGGACTGTGCTTCATGAACAAGCACTAAGACTGTTAGTATATCAAAACTACCTTCACATTCTTAAAACCTTCAAATTTTCTCATATGTATGTAGGATTTGATGTTTCTAAGTGTTGAAAGTATCCTTGTAGAGTATGTTCATTATATTCATGTTGTATTCAAACTAATTTAGCATGTGTGGATATGAATATGAAAACAATATCATTCTCCTTGTGTTAGAAGTACAAACATTATGGTCTACAAAACATGTTTCACAATTTTAGTGTTTTATTCTTTTTCAGTGGCTTTATATCCAAGGTAATGTGCCTATGTTCAATCTCACAAATAATGGAAGCTAGTTTCTCTATGGTAGACTTCCATTTAAGGACTTGGAGGTTGATGGAGATAGGTTTCTCAATACATGAGTAAAGATTGATCAAAACTGCAACATACACAACCACCTATAGTCACTTGTAGGCATGTGCAAAACATGGAGGACCCATCCAAAACTTAAGACACAGATTGGATTCAACTTCATGACTTGAATGAGTTTCTCAAGTCATACAGGGTCATAATGTTGATCCTAAACTAATTCAAATAACATGCAGAGGTCAGAGTTGGAAATGTTGCTTGTAGGGAGAGTTTACCTTAATTTCTTAAAGAAAAGGATCCTGCTTACACAATGCCATCTATTGGAGAAGATTCTTGAGGTTTGAGTAGGTCTAATTCTTTCATACTAGCGGCCTAGGCCTAGGAGTAATGTATTGATGTAAGAGGAAGGTTGTTGGGTTAAAGAGATAATGATAAAATATAGTTTCACTTAGTTAGTTTCCCACTAAAAACTCTCAGTGAAAGCTACCATAATTTAAATCCAAAAGTGATACTTGTGACCTACAGGCCCATAATGCATTGGTAGTGGAATGACTACATGTTCTCAAAGAGGAAATGGTCTGCCCATACATGAAAAGGTCTTGATGACCTCAAAGCAAATTAGAGAGGTGAAACACTATTCTTTCACATGAATGAACATCTACAGGAACTCAAACTTCTTCCCTAATGGTCACTTACAGGTGACACAGTCATACATACAATGGACCAACCTGAAAAGTAAAGATTCAAGAAAGTTTACAGAGGCACAAGTTTGATCACCATGTTGAATAAATCCTCACACTTATATAAAACATTTTCATAAGGCCCTTAAAGGTAGGAGACAGATCAAAAGTTGAACTATAGTGGTATTTGAAACTCACACTTGACCATCTATGGATTACTATAGAATGCAGGCATAAAAGCTAATTTTGAGAGTTTAAGGTGTTGAAGACTCTTGGAGGATGACTAAGCCTTGAAAATTCTTGAAGATTGTCCTTAAGAGTCATCTAAGCTCCCCATGGCCTCACCTTGGTCATATCGATAGTGGAGATACTCTCTATTATGTCTCAGATAGAGGGCACTCTTTGAGCAAGAAATCTATTGACCTAACATATAAGTGTTGAAATGATGAATGAGGAGTCTTAAACTAATCATGGGATGATTTCTAAGGATGGTATGAAGATAAAAATGTACATAAAAATCATTTACAATCATTAAGACTACTCAAGTGATCAAACACACAAGAAACACAATCCTGCAGACTAGGCCTAATACTAAGCCTGAACCCTAATGACTATCAAACTCATACATAAGGCCATATGATATTTTCCAAACCATGTGATGGCCTAAAATGCATAATATAATACTAAAATTAACAATTGTTTTGCATAGAGAATCCCAAGAGTGGTAAATTTGGCCCAAAATTATATCAAACCTACTTAAGATGCAATGTAGGAGCTCGAGGACTAATTTCACACACTCATATCTGTATGAACACTATGCATGGTGCCCTAAGGAGTTAGGGATAATTTAATGGGGTCCATATCTTATCCTTAGTGGAATTGGTTTTGAGTTTTAGTATCTAGTTTTTGTGAACCATTGTTAACCGTCCAAGACACCAAAAACCCTCCCAAAACCCTAGTTCAGACCCGATAGAGAAAAAAATTAAAATATATGCATCTTGGAGGAATAAATTACCCTTTAAATTATTTGTAACATGTCTATCACTCTCCCAATATATTTGACACTCATTTGATATGTACTATCTTCTGTACAAACATACCTAATATGGTGTTTCTTACAAGATTTGATTGGTTCTACAGGTGCAAAATGGAATGAGTATATGAAAGTCATTAAGGGAGGTATTTAGAGACTTATCCCATATCCTAAGACTCATTTCTAACCTCAGTGGAGCATGAAAGGCTCTCTATTGAGTTGATCACTACAAGCAGTCATTGGATAGACAATGAGAAAGAGAAGTGATTATCTAAGTGTGAATATGAATAGAGTGATGTTGAATCTTCTTGAAGTCTATGATAGACTAGAGGACAAAGATTATTTCAATAGATGTCCTAACACCTCTACAATGTATTTCCTTGGGCAAGTATAGGACACTTAAGTGACAAGTTTAAGCTTAGAGGCCTAGAAGGCTAATGAGTGGTTGCCAGAGAGTGAGTAACATTTGGCAAAGAGGGAGTTACTAGTTGGAGAGGCATAACTGGTTATTACCATTAGGATTCCATCTTCTCATGGTAGTTCAAATGTGTTAGAGATCCCTATGGTAGTTTTAGACAGTCAATTAGAGTCCTAATCATCAAGATAATTTCAAGAAGGATAGTGAAGAGCCTCTACTCCACCTTGAGGGGAAATGATACATTTTTTATGGACACTTATCCAAGACCACTTCTTGACCTATTCTCCACTCCATTATCTTGCATTATAAATAGTTTCTAGATCTTTAAATTTGGCTTTATGACCTTTCCACTTATCCTCTTCTCTCTTTTCTCATATGCTCTATAAATGCAAGATATTTTGGCAATTATATCTAGTACACACCTAGCATGGCGAAGCCCTACTAGTTTGTCACCTTTTTTTACCTTTGAATAAAGTTATGAATTTGATTTACTCTATGCACATATTGACTAAGTATCTCAAGTGGTGTATTTGGATGACAAGTGGTGAATATTGTTTCTCCTTGCTTTCATTTTGCCCTTGTATGCATTATGTTAGTAGTATCTCTTCTAGAAAGTCTTGTAAAGTGTATATGTTTTGTTAAGTGTGTCTTGAAGTGTGAGAGGGGATAATAGTGTCTAGTATCAAACCTTTTCACCAACATCTATATGTGCATAGCAACATAACTCTATGATAAATACTTATGCTAGAAGGATAATGAGTCAAGGTTAGTTTTGGTAGTCTTCATTCGTAGTGCATATACAAGTGTGTTTGTGGACTAATCTTTGGTTTATCACCTCCATTAGTATAGGTTACATTCTATTTCCTCCTTCTCTTTTCACCCCCAAGTGACTAGTCTAGTGTAGTGTGTGAGCTTAAGAAATAAATCAAGGGAGCTATCCCTTTAATCTAGAGTTTTACCTCTGCTCTAAGCAATCCACAGGCCTAGAGGTAATCCCATGTTGTCCAAATATGGGTTTAGTCGTATAAAATGTGAAATTTGGTAACTTGAATGTGGCTAATGACACCCAATCCATAGGTCCATTTTAATTTCTCTCTTAATCCTCTTATACATGTTTTCATAGTTTCCCAGTCATCTATAGCCTTCCAGACTAAACCCTTTCTGAGCCAGGCTGCTCTTTCCATGACAAATCCATCCCCCTAGGTCTCCTACTCCCTAGACAACAACACCCAAACTTGGAATACAATGTTAAGACTCAGGGTGTCTTATTTTTAACACTATTGTCCAAGTGTATTTTGGCTTCTAACAGTCATTTTCTCCTAGATCCTTATCCTAATTCATGTCAACCTAATGCAAATTCATTTAACCCATAATCATTAAATCCCCTATAAAAGGCTATTCAAAGTCCATTTATAAGGGTTGACACTCATTTATAAGAGAGAAGCAAGAATACAAGCAAGACTACTCAAGCACATTTCCTTATTCTCTACATACAATCATCCAATAGTATTTCAAGCTTATTCAAACCTTGACACCAATCCCTAGTCATTCCAAGTACATCCAATTTCGCATTTACTTAAATTTTCATCACACTATTACACCAAGTACTTCAATGGGAGAACTACATATAGCTTGATCCCCCCTTAGAGTATTCGTATGTAGACAGCGTGCCCACACATGGGGTGTGAAGTGTGTCTAGAATATTCTTTACACACTAACCCCTTTTCCCTATTGGCCAAAGTTCCATTTAATTACATATAAGATATAAGCACACAAATAATCAACTCTATAAGGAGTTCCATTGATAATGAAGATTTTAAATTTGGTACACATGCTCACACAAATGTGATGAACAAAACCCACAAAAATGAGATCTCTATGAGTAGTTTGGACAATAGCGATAAGACTAGGACTATAACATCGAACAGTAGGGTATCCTATTTTTGGCAATCCTATCCAATCATAAAATGAAGTCCAGATCTTAGTTTGTGATAGCGTTCCAATCCTGGTCCTCTACTATCATACTTTGTCTCAGTCGTAATAGCTCATAATAAGATAAGTCATAGTTTATCTCACTTATTACTAATTTTAGAAAAGGCAAAAATATAATTTGTTTACACAAATTAGTGGCTTAATTATTACATATTATTTACTAATTTTATATACTCAGACCCATTTATTATTTAGGAATTAAACGTCTAATTTTTCAAAAATAATAAATCAATGGGAGAGGCTTGAACACCCTCTCCTAGGGTGCAATATTTGGATACAATAGTTCTGACATGCCTGGTGGGACCAAGGTCTAAAAGAGCATAAGAATTATTGGTGTGTTCTTCCTACTATCAGCTTTTGGAATCATTCAAACAAACACCAATGACAACTCTGAATGCAATCATCTGGTTATGAGTAGCTCAGGTACATATTATAAAATATTTGATAAATTCTTGTGTTTTATTTGAATAATGAATCTGATATGGATAGATATGGTGAGATTTCTTGCTACACATAACCCTATCAAAGATTTTATCCACCATATGGTCAACCTATTCCTCTTCCATATGGCCATGAAATTATTGAAGAGTCTTGTGAAGAAGATTGTCAAGGAGATAAGTTTAAGGCCCTTGAAAAAGAGATCCAATCTCTTAAGATCCAAGTTCTTAAGGAAGAAATCAAAGCTCCTAAGAGGCATATTCTTGAAAACATTCTTCCCCAACAGCCCTATCCATCCTATAAAACTCCTATACAATCTTCTCAAAGTCAATGCCAAAACCCATACTCCTCTCCTCCTCCTCTTCCAATTCCACCTCAAGCCAAGCCCTTGTTGTCACTCGTGCCTGAAATGCTAATATCATAAAGGTTGATGTAGAAATGGGATCAAGAGCTTGATGTGATCCCTATGCATTTCATAAAAAAGATGAGAAGATTAGTTAATTTCCGTATGAATAAGTGGATATTGGTTGAAGAGGAAGCTAACTATGTCATTAATGAAGACTAGCATGAAATAATATGTTATATCCAATGGTGTATTGATAGGCTTGCAAGGTGGGAAAACCAAGAAGTTGAGAGACAACTTGTAGTTGTTAAAGAGCCTCGAGAAAACTATGGATAAAGTGAAAATATTTTTGAAGAACAAGTCTCTCTCTCCCATCCTCAAGCTTAAGAGTTTTCCTATGTTTCATGTCAGTCATCCCATGCCTCTCATCTTTATGAAGAGCTAATTCAATCCTCAAAAGAGACTAGTAGCCTCAAAGTTCCAACTTGGAACCAAGAAATTGATGACAAGAATGAAAACTTTGTGTATGGTCAAACCAAATTACCCTCTCTTCAAAAGCCTATAGCTTGTCCATCTTAGAATTCCATCCAAGTGGAGTTTCAACATGAAAAGGAAACCTTTGTGAAGAGTGTGGAAGTTGAAGTTATAGCTATGGAAGAGTATCAAGAAGATAATGAAAATCATGAAGTTCTTGATCAGGAAAATGAAGTGTCCATATCTCAACAAAATCTTCATTCTCTCCAAGATTTCTTCCAAGTGTCTCCTTTTATCCCCATTCATGAGCCCTTCATTCAGCACCCTCTAACCTCATGCCCTCTTGAAGGGGAACCCATCTTATGGGAGGCAAACAAAGAAGAAGAAGCTCAATGTGTAGTAGATCAAGAAGGTGTTCCAAGTGACTATGAAGAAGAGCTCATCTTAGGAACTCCACTTGGTGAGGACAAGAATAATTCATCCTTCTTGATTCAAGAAAGAGAAGATGTAGATGAAATTTCAACTGTTAGTAAGGAGTTTGGTCAAAGTATGTGGCAGACCTATCAAGAAATGTCCCATGAATATGAAGGTCTTGAGAATTTAATTCTTGAAAGAGAGAAAAATGAGGCCTTTGAAGAGGAAGGTAAGGTTTCTATTGAACAACCATATCTTGAAGAACAACATGAGGCAATCTATGATGACTATGACTTTCATGAACATGGAAAGGAGGATGACTTTGAAGAAGTGTTTTTTGAGGAGAAAGAAAGCAAGGATGGTTGGTAGTTGCAGATTGAGTTTCTTGAAGAACTTGAATAACTTTACAATATGAAAGGTCAAGTACACAAGAATGTAGAGTAAGATGTCCTCATGGAGGATAATTATCAAGATTGGATGGACTATACAGAGCTTTTATATGAGCTTGAGGAGCTTGCAGTTGATGAGTAGTTTGATTCCATTCAAAGTACCATAGAGATCAAGGAATCATGCCTGAATGAAACACCATTGGAAGTTGTAGTTGAGAAATCTTATGAAGAGGTTGAGATTGTTGGAATGCTATAAAAATTCACCTTTATAGGTAATATGTTTGTGGTTGTTATGGTTACATTGAAGGTCATGCCAAAGAGGTTGACAAACATCAAGAAAATGAATACATCAAGGCCAATACCTAAAAGGCAATTTGCTTCATGCATTCCTTCATCCCATAGACCAAGATATGGTGACAATTTCCCCTTTGATCTAGGAGGAAAAACTTCCTTTACTTTAGTCTGTACATAATTTAGTTTGCTTAAGTATTGGTTTGTGTTTTCCCTAAGTGTTCATGTGAACACAAGTGTGTTTGATTTTATGTCTTATCTTGTGTTTGTTTCCTATTTTATATTTGGTCTATTTTGGTGTCTGATCAAAGGTTGGTCAGTATCAAATGTGGTGTATATGTGATTCCATTACCCAAAGATAGGAGAATGTAACTCGTCCTTAGCATAACAAGCTTGCTACCCCAAGGAAATCACTAAAATGTTGACTAATTTAACCCCCTGGTTAAATAAGTCAACCCCCATGTAAGTTTAAAACTTACATAAGGTCTCCTAGGTCATAAATGTCCACAATGGTCATAACTAAGGTCATAAAATATGTCTTAATCTTAGTCACATTTGCCTAAGTTCATCTTATGTCATTTTATGTCCTTTTTGGCCACTTTGAATGATTTGTATGATTTATTCAAGGGGACAAGTGTGTCAACATGTTATCCAATGCCCCATGTGCCAGGTGAATGTCAGGAAACTATTTTATAACTAAAAAACATGTAAGTTCAATGTTAAAACAAGAAGACCACCTGTTAAAAGGAGAGTTTCTAAAGTTGTATAGATTGTAGGACAAAATTGGCACATGTGCAAGCTTCAAAAATGTCTCTTAAACTCTCAAAAAGTAATATCCATGTTCATATTGCTTTGATAGTCCCAAAATTGGTGAAAATCATTTTATTTCTCTGCTCACTCCCTTTGGCAGGTCAAACAAGTCAACCGATTTATAGCTAGTATAGACAGGAAGGGCAGGTTAAGTTGAATGCTTTTAGTGGATGAAAGTAGTCTTCATGGCCTTCCATTCCATGGTCATGGTTTTTAGAATGGTATACTATGATTTATGAACAATCACTAAGGATTATAGTATATCAAAAGTTCCTTCACATTCCTAACACCTTCAGGTTTTCTCATCTATATGCAAGATCTGATGTTTCCAATGTTGAAGGTATCCTTATAGAGGATGTTCATTATCTTCATGTTTTCATCAAACTCATTTGGCACATGTGGATATGAAGATTCGAACAATATAATTATCATTATGTTGGAAGTGTAAACATTATGGTCTATAGAAAATGTTCAATAATTTCAGTGTTTTATTATCTGTTAGTGGCTTCATATCCAAGGTAATATGCCTGTATTTAACCTCTCAAACCATGAAAGTTAGTTTCTCCATTGTAGACTTGAATTTAAGGACTTAGAGGTTGATGGATATAGGTTTCTCAAGACATGAGTAAATATTGATCAAAACTACAACATACAAATCCACCTACAGTCACTTGTAGGCATGTATGAAACATGGAGGAACCATCCAAAACTTAAGACACAAGTTGGATTCAGCTTTATGACTTTAATGAGTTTCTCAAGTCATACATGGTCATAGTGTTTATCCTAGATCAATTCAAACAACATACATAGGTTAAAGTTGGAATAGTTTCTTAAAGGAGAGTTTACCTTAATTTCTCTGAGAAAGGGATCTTGCTTACATAATGCCATCTGTTGGAAAAGATTCTTGAGGTCTAAGTAGGTCTAATTATTTCATACTAGTGACCTATGCCTAGGAGTAATGTATTGATGCAAGAGGTAGGTTTTTGGGTTAAGGAGACTGATGATAAAGTATGTTTTCACCTAGTTTCCCACTCAAAACTCTTAGTGAAATCTACAATTTTTTAAAGCCAAAAGAGAAACTTGTGACCTATAAACCCACAATGCATTGGGAGTGGAATGACTGCATATTCTTAAAGAAGAAATGGTCTACCCATGTATGAAATGGTCCTGATGACCTCAGATCAAATTAGAGAGGTGAAACATTGTGATTTCACATGAATGAACATCTACAAGAACTTAAACTTCTTCCCTAATGATCACCTACAGGTGACATAATCATACATACAATGGACCAGCCTGAACAATAAAGATACAAGAAAGTTGGTAGAGGTACAAGTCAGATCACCATGTTTAATACATCCTCACACTTGTATAAAACATTTTGATAAGGCCCTTAGAGGTAGGAGATAGAGAAAAATTTGGACTATAATGGTCTTTGAAACTCACACTCAACCATCTACAAATTACTATAATACACATGCATAAAAGCTAGTTTTTAGAGTTTGAAGTGTTGAAGACTCTTGGAGGATGACCAAAGCTTGAGAATTATTTTATAGTATCTTCATGATTCATTTAAACTCTCTATAGACTCACCTTGGTCATATCAATAGTGGAGACACTCTCTATTCTAACTCAAACAAAGGGCACTCTTTGAGCAAGAAACCTACATACCTAACATATGAGTGTTGAAATGATGAATGAGGTGTATTTAAATAATCATGGGATGATGTATAAGGATTTTATATAAATATAAAAGTATATAAAAAAAATACAATCATTAAGACTACTCAAGTGATCAGACACACAAGAAACATAGTCCTGCAGACTAGGCCTAAAATTAAGCCCAAACCCTAATGACTATCAAATTTATCCATAAGGCCATATTAACTTTTCCAAACCATGTGATGGCCTTTAGGGGAGAATATTAGACTAACATGAACCATTTATTTTTGTAGAGAATCCCAAGAGTGGTCAATTTGGCCTAAAACTATATCAGGCCTACTTCGGATGCAATGAAGGAGCTCGAGGACCAATTTCACTCACTCATATCTATATAGATACTATGCATGGTGCCCTAAGGAGTTGGGGATAGTTTAAGGGGATATATAACTTGTCCTCAGTGGAATTGGTTTGGATTTTTAGTGTTTGGTTTTTATGAACCATTATTAATAGTCTAAGACACCAAAAGCCCTCATAAAACCCTTATTCAGACTGATGGAGAGGAAATGAAAAAATATGCATCCTAGAGGAATCGGTTGGCCTTAAAAGTTTTTGTAACATGTCTATGACTCTCCTAATCTCTTTGACACTCATGTGATCTATATTATTTTATGTATTGATAGGCCTAATACAGTGTTTTTTGTAGGATTTGACTGATTCTATAGGTGTAGAATGGAATGCATAGATGAAAGTCATTAAGGGAGGTATTTAGAGACTTATACCAACTCCTAAGACTCATTATATCCTTGGTTATGCATGAAAGGATCCTTTTTGAGTTGATTACTACAGACAGTCATTGGATAGACAATGAGAAGGAGAAGTGATTATTTAAGTGTGAAGATGAGAAGATTGATGTTGAATCCTCTTGAAGTGTATGATAGACTAAAGGATAAAGAGAATTTCAATAAATGTCCTAACACCTATATAATGAATTTCCTTAGGTAGGTATAGGACACCTATGTGACAAGTGTAAGATTAGAGGCCTAAAAGGCTAATGAGTGGTTGCTAGAGAGTGATTAACAATTAGCAAAGGAGTTACCAGTTTGAGAGGCATAAACAACTATTACCATTAGGATTTCATCTTTTCATGATAGTTTAAATGTGTTAAAGATCCCTATGGATGTTTTAGATAGTCAACTGGAGTCCTCATCATCAATACAGTTTCAAGAAGGATAGTGAAGAGCCTCTCATCACCTTGAGGGAGAATGATACATTTCTAATGAACACTTGTCTAAGACTACTTCTTGACATGTTCTCCACTCCATTCTCTTGAATTGTAACTAGTTTCTATAGCTTGACACTTGGATTTGTGACCTTTCCACTTCTCTTCTCTCTCTTCTCCTATACTATACAAATGCAAGCCTTTTTGGCAATTGTATCTAGTGCACACCTAGTATGGCGAAGCCCTCCTAGTTTGGCACCTTTTTTTGCCTTTGAATAATGTTATGAAATTTATTTACTCTCTGCACATCTTGCCTAAGTATCTCAAGTGGTGTATTTGGATGAGAAGTTGTAAAAATTGCTTCTCCTTGCTTTCATGCTTCCCTTGTATGCATTGTGTGAGTGGAATCTCTTATAAAAGGTCTTTTAAAGTGTATATGTTTTTTAAGTATGTCTTAAAGTGTGAGAGGGGCTAGTACTGTCTAGTATCAGACCTTCTTTTCACCCACCTCTAGATGTGCATAGCAATCTACCTCTATGGGAAACACTTATGCTAGAAGGACAATGAGTTAAGGTTACTTTTGGTAGTCTTCATTCTTAATACATATGCAAGTGTGCTTGTGGACTAATATTTGGTGTATCACCTCCATTAGTTTAGGTTACATTCTATTTCGTCCTTCCTTTTTCACCCCCAAGTGACTAGTCTAGTGCAGTGTGTGAGTTTAAGGGACAAATCAAGGGAGATAACCCTTTAACCTAGAGGTTTACCTCTACTTTAGGCAACCCATGGGCCTAGAGGTAATCCCATGATGTCTAAATATGGGAGAGGCTTGAACACCCTCTCCTAGGGTGCAATCTTTGGCTACAACAACTACACTATGTGTTAATAAAATGTCATTCCCTAAGGCCCCATGACAATTGAACATCCATCTGAGAACCATTAACCACATTTTCCTTATGGCTAGTTATATTATGAATGCTTGTGTATTCAATAACTTAGAGCAGAATCAAGCATAAGCTTACTTGCAACATGCCTCCATATTAAAACCTTGATCCCTAAGAGTTTAATAGTAGGGTTTAAGACAAATTAAATCAATGATCATATAATAACCAAAACATATTTAAAATCACCAAAGATATAATCATACCTTGTCTTACTCCTTAAAAGTCCAATGATCTTCATCATCAGAGGCATCATCATCATATAACATTTTAGCCAGTCTTTGTTTTGCCATCACCTCATACTCACATACATTCATAATTTTCAACTTAATTTAATTTTTAACTACTCATTTTAAAATAAAATTTGTGGACAAAAAATAAAATAAAATTATGAGATAGGTTATGAAATATGAAATAAGAAAATTATCTTCTTTTATCTTATTTTTGATAAAAACACTAATTGCTATTAATAAGTGTTATTATGTACATAGGTGTAAAACTAGAAATATCATAATTATAAAGATATATAATATTTAACTATTATGATTTTGGCAAATTATTAAATACAAAAAGGTTGTTATTTTGGGAAAGTACTAAGGAGAAATATACTTAGCTTGTACACTAATTTATGTTGACTATTGTGACTATTTGAATATAAAAATCTAAATAAGAGATGACTGTGCAAGCTCAATATTAGGATTATGAACATAAACAAAATCTGGAGTAGGTGGTGACACAATTTGCTCTAGTATATTCACTGTAGACTTATCTCAGTTGACTATGACCAACAATAGACATAAAAAGATATACAAAGTAGGAATATGAAAATGACAGAATATAAGCAGAAGTAGAATATGTTTATGGACATGAGTGCAGTAGGCAAATAGTGACATAAATCACTTGAGTCTATTGATTGTAGACATGTCTAGGATAACTATGGATCTAAACTAATAACTGTAATAGTTTCACCTATAGATGATGAAAGTCTAAGATATTGCACTTAGGGTTTGGCCATGCATAAATCATTGTGTGTTTTATATTTTATTTAAAACCCCTAGGGCACTTTGATAACTTGAAAACCTAGTAGAAAATTATGGGAATGTAATGTGTTGAGCTAACCTCAATCACCCCCTTTATGATTGAGCACTACCTATGTATCCAATGCTCCAAGGAGAGAAATCAAGCCCACGTAGTTCTCCCACCTAGAGTGATTATGTAATTAAGTTCCTTTGACTATATGTATGCATCTATAAGATGGATTTGATACTTGAAAATGATATCTCTTGAATTATTTTGAAGGGATCTTGACTTGGATTATAAATTCTCCTTGGAAATAATGCAAAAATTGGGCAGAATAGGGTAGATTTGATTAATGTGCAAAATTATAAATGTTTGTACCAAGTGAATAATAAGTTAGAAAATGAATGGCTCTTGCTATCAAGTGATTATTTTAACATTTTCCTTTAGTGACCATGCAAATCATGTGGGAAGACTTAAATATTGATTCAAAATTTGGAAACTAGTTATTATTTATGTAGGACGCAATCAACCTAAGTGGACAGTGGTGCACTATGCCCTTGTCTACCTAGGGAAAACTTATCCACATAAGTTAAGGACCTATGCCCTGATATGGAGATAGTGTGATAATTTTTTTAAGCAATTTGAACATTTTAAATTAAAGGTTTTGTTTAATTATAATGGAAAACAAAGGGTGAATCCCACATATAGATGAATGAGTTAGAGCAGTGGCAAATAAGAGTCACGTATTAGAGCATAAGTCATGTGGTTTATAATGTGTCAAGAATTGGCATTGTCAAGTACCTTTGACCAAATTTGTGTATACATTTCCCCTCATACCCTTTCCCCCTACCTCTCACCTCCCTTTATTCTATAAATGAATTTTCTAGAGTGAAGGAGAAAGAGTTTGACCTAATTGTGTAAAACACACTTTGTCTTTGAGTAGATACTTTAATTGTGTAAGGTAATTTAATTTAGCAAACCCTAAAACATCGCATGAAGTCATTTTGTTCATTTGAAATTTGAAAATATTGACTTTTAAAGTTACAAAATTTTTAAAATGAGAATAATGGAACGCCTATATATAAGTGAAACCAAATTTCCTTATAACCTATAGAGATCTATACCCCCTTAGTAAAGCCTTTATATAATTTGAACCAATGGAGAATTGAGAATGATCAAGTCACAATTTTAAATAAATAATTGAGCTTTTGAGTTAGAAAGATGCATTGTTTAAACTCCCATGCAAGGGAATAGTACCAAATGTACTAACCCAAAAAACGGTGGAATCATGTTACGTTCTCTAAAAGTGATGCCAAGGCCATTGAGTGTCACTAGACTCGAACGTATATCACTTATATATATTTGAATCACACTACCATAAATGGATGTATATTCTAGACTTGCATTATGGAAAATTAATGAAGAGTATTCATGTTCCCATCATGGTTGCATTACTCATTACTTTAGCTTTAAAATTAGTATTTTGCCTTCGAATTTGCATATTTTGCTCTTTTGAACTTTGAAATTTTGAATTTTGAAACCTTTAAGCTTTTGCATCTTTGAAAAACTTGAGCATGAATGAGTATAATGCTCTCTCTAAATATGTTTCAATGATATAAAATGTAATGCATATATATGCTCAATTAAGATTATATTTACAGCTTATAATTTTGATCTTGTAATTTTTTTGCACATGCCCATGCATATGCATTCAAGTGTGTATAATTTTATACTTTGTATCTCTAAAAAATGAGAGCATATGCTTGCCATATGCCCCCATACTATGTATTAATGTGCTAATATATGTTATATGTTTGATTTCTGAATCCCTTTGAATCTTTGAAAACCTATATTCTACTTATAAAATTTGATTTTGAATATTTGAAAACATGCACTATATATTTTATGGATCTTATCTTTTATATTTGTTTACTTGTATTCTATCCCTAATTTGTTCATAGAAGAGTAACTCCAAGAGTCCAAATTTATCCATGAGGGTTTATCAAGGGGGTAGATAGGGTACTAAGCACACACCTAATAGGCTCAAGGGCATTGTGGGCTACTAGAGATCTATAGAGGCTATCTATTTTGTTGGCTTGCACTAAGCTATAGATAGACTTATAAATCAAGTTAGGGTTCACACAATTGAGTGCACAAAGGATGCAAATATCTCTAACAAGTATAACCATCGTAAAATAAGTGGCTAAGGGGGAGAATTCAATACTTAAAGAATGAGAAAGTAAACTACTTGAACCAAAGAGCATTATCAAGAAATAAATGTATTTCAGAAGCATGTAACTCTAGTAATTTAAAGATAATGTCAGAAAGGAAATGAAGTTTTCAAGAGTGAGAGAGGGAGGTAGAGAGTGTATGCACTTTTAGAAACCTATGCTAATGCCTTTGTTCAAACAAAACTATCTTTAGCATGTGATATCTAACTTAGCAAAGGAAATGCTATTTTTAAGCAAGTAAACTGAGCCATTTGAACAAGAGAGTATCTACTAAACAATAAGATGATTCAAATTCAAGAAAGTCAATGAAAGAAAATACATTTTAAAGAGGAAACATGTTTTCAGGTTTATGAGAATGCATAAAATTTGGAACCTACTCTAAAACATGTTCAAAATGAGCGAAACTAGCATAAAAACAATAAACCCTAACAAATACATTAATCTACAACTATGGAGTTTTATTTTTCATAATAAAGTGCCCTCAAATCAATCTCAAAAATATTATTCAGTTGATCTAGCAACTCAGAATCGAAGTTTAAGGTAGTAGTGGAGGATGTCAAGGCTATAGTGTAGAACCAGGCCCAAACCAATGTCTAAAAACAAGGAGGAGGTGAAGTGAGATCTTGCAAGTGTGTGAGAGCCCAAGCTAAGTGCAAAAACAAGGTACAATGCTAATTATATAAGCTAAGAGCAAGCCAAAATGAAGCAGGATCAACTGAAAGTAGTAATAGAGTCTCCAAATTAGTATGCAGTAATATAGATGGACCTCTATCAAAATAGATGCTTAAGATTCAAGGAGAGAGAGAGAGAGAGAGAGAGAGAGAGAGAGAGAGAGAGAGAGAGAGAGAGAGAGAGAGAGAGAGAGAGAGAGAGAGAGAGAGAGAGAGAGTAAATGATCAATAACTTGAAGTAGAAGGGTAAATAAAAGTTATTTTGAGTGATATAGGAACCCAAGGCTTGAGAAGTCCAAAATCTACCTATTTTTTAACTGTTTGGGGTCAAATAGGCCTGAAAAGATCTTATTATGGGCAAGTTATAGTCTAGGCCAAAAAATTTGTGCTAAAATAGGTAGCCTAGGCCACAAGTTAGCCCAAAATCCATGGCTTGTGTTATCTAAGAGTCTTGTGGTGGTCAAAAGGTCTCTACAAAGGTCTCAAGAAGCACTAAAAGGATCTGGCAGTGAGCTAGAGGGTTAAGATAGTGCAAGGAAGGTTCATAGGGGTGCATAATATACTAGGTAAGTGTCTAAGCATGTGGATAGTCTCAAATCATATTCACAAGGTTGGTAGTCTACATGTGAGCTGATATGCAATCATCGAGAGGAGCAGGGTCATAGGAAGTATGATTACATATGTGCTTGAAGTACATGTAGTTAGTGTTCAAAAGGAACAATGAGTGATGTGCAGTACTTAAAAGCCATACAAAAGTAATAAATAGAGAGGAAAAGGAAAATAAAAAATATTACTTGCACTTACCTAATAGGGATGGTGGCATAAGCAATAATCAATGACATGATCCATGGGTACAAGTGTAAACTTTACGTGATTATAATCCAACTCTAGCTCCAACTCCAACTCCTACATATAAGGGACACAAGTGATATCAAATCACAAAATATATAATGATGTTCACTAGAGTGTTGACTATAGGGTTCTATGTGTGAGGGATGTGGGAGATGTAGAAGTTCACAAAAGTGGATAACAAATTATGCACCTCCTCAAAAAGGGGAGCAACCCAAAGCTAAGGATGTTCTAGACTCTAGTGAGCTAAGACATGACTAAGAGTGAGTTAGATAACAACTTCACATAGAATGCACATAGTGCATGAGCATCAGTTAAGGTACTGATAATTACATGATATTTGGTTGCATTATTCATCTCATTGGTAAAAAAGAAACTGGTTGTAGTAATCTCGTGTCCCCATGAGTCATTAATAATCCAAGCTGTAACAATAGGTCATGGGTTGCCTTGAATACCACCATCAGTGCAAATTACCACTAAGAGGTGCACCATGATGGTGTGGAAGAAGTAAGGGTAGAAGATGCAAGACATCACTATGAAAGGACTATCTTAGTGTGAAACATGATAAGTAAGTTGTATGAAGGAGACAAAGAATGAAACCAAGTCACAATCAAGGCAAATAACCAAGTTTAACTATGGTAAGAGGTTATAGGGGGTGGTAGGAGGTCTGTAGAAGACAAAGAGTAGTCAATAAAGATTATAACAAGTCCTAAACAATTGTAACCAATAACCTATACCACCTACAAAAAACATGGTGAAAGAAAAAGAGGGAGTTATTAAGGATCAACTAGAAGCAAGCATGAAAACTACTAACTAAAAGAAGCATACAAAGCTACTTCTATCCTGGTTGTATCCAAAAGGGAGTACATAAGCTTGATAAATAAATAGACTTAGGGCTCCAAGAAACCAAAAATTTCAAAACATGAGCCTAATCAGGCCCTAAAGCAAAAACCAAAGGTTGCCATTATGTTCAAAATGGGTCAAAACCCCTAAAGTAAAGGTTTTAGCATCTGACTAGCAATAACAGGTGAAACAGAGGCTACAAATAGGCATTCTAGAAAGTTAAGATAGAGCCCACGGCTTGGTGGTCTATTAGGCTGCATGTATTATGGCCTGGCCCACTATAAGGCTATAGGTTTTACTGTAAGCCCATGTCTTGGCTCCCAGGAGCTCTAAAACCACCTAACAGAGCCCAGAAAGAGGTCTTGCAAACCAACAGAGGGAGGAGAAGTGAAATAGTAGGTGAATACTTGTATTTCACTTGGTTATGTCGCACTAACATTCTGATTCAACATGCAAGGTCACAGACACAAAGAGGAGTCATGGTATGAGAGGCAGGAGAGGCATCTCAGTTGGTAGAACCACAACCACTATGTGATGGCTAATTGATAAAGAATGTCCCAATTTTGGCCACAGTGAGAGTTAAAGAGGGTTGGTAAGAGGCTCTTGACAGATGAAGACTAGCCAAAAAAGGCCAAATTAAGTCTCAAACAACCATAACCACTAACCCACACAACTTATAAGAACTATAATGAAGGAGAGATGGAGTCAATAGAGGATTAACTACAAACAAGCAATAATACCACCAACTGAAAGAATCAAAATACTTTACTTCCATCCTAAGGTACATTTAAAGAGGAGTGCAACAACCAAATAGCCAAGGAGACCCGTAAGGTCTGATAGTGGATACCATGAGAGAGGCAATCCACCAAACAGGGTCCTAGGGAGTGTGCTCTGGTAAGCTCTAGGGCTTACCAAGGCACCACAGGCCCATGCCCAGAGCTGCCCCCAAGGGCAAGCCACTACATCACCCTAACTAGGGGCCTGCCTCAAGGTAGGTGTTAGACCCAAATTTTGTAATAAAATATTATAAGTGTTTTGATAACATGATGCAGGAACAAAAGGGCATGAGAACAACATAGAGGACCTAGGCACAAAAAGTTCATGATGTAAAATAAGATGACAAAGAAGAGCGAAAGGTTAAAGAATAATACAAAAGATGTTGGCACGAAATGATAAGTTATGAAAGACAAGGAAATAAAGAATGAGCAGAAGTAGTACGACTGATAAAAGTGCAAGACTAGGATAAGAGAACATGAATTGGAGGTGGTTACAAAGTAGTTCACAGAAGTAGTGGGAATTAATGAGCGCATAATCTAGCATTGGCCTATGAGAGAAGAGGAACACAAACATGAATATCTAGCATAAAGAGGGTATATAAGGTCAATTAGGCCTAAGTCATTATGAATTCATTATAGTAGCTTTCCATGATTCATTATTATTAATGGTCGTTGGTTAGTCATCACTTTTATATTAATTATAAAATCGAAGGCAAGGAGTATGCCTATGTATAAATACCCCTTAACTTGTTTAAAAAGGGTTGTTATAAGTTGGAGTGGTTAGAGTTGTTAGAATTAGTGTTGATATCATTGGATGTGCGGTATAATTATCAACATACAGATTAAAAGAGATTATGTAATGACAGTGTAACTTAGTATCCTTATTAAATGAAAGCAATAGAACCAGTTCTGGTTTGCAAATCATGATGTATTTATCTCTATAATGTTAACTTTACTTTTATAGTAATAGTTATATACATTATACAGATTGGTCAAATGGCTAACTCTAGAATAATGATGATAGATACAATAGATAAATATAGTAACTCAATCACCTAAGTAAGATAGAGCTTAACTAAACACCATTGTGTGATAGAATTGATGGGGACTGGTCTAGGCTACACACCTCAGGTGAGGGCATGAGGTCACTCCTCACATGATATGTTAGCTCACAAGCTCTTTGGTGTTTTATTTCCTCTTACATACACCACTAATATATAATTATATGAAGCTAAATAAAAAGACCCAACATTTTGGTTCCATTTCCAAGACCCAATATGTAATTAACATGATGGCAGAAAAATGCTTAAATGACTATATTTGGAGAATATCAAGCATTGGGTTGCTAACGTAGAATAGAACTTTATGCTCCAATATCTTTAACTAGGAGTTTCTACGTGTACATGGGTAGAAAAAACCTATATGATTTATTGTATGAAACATTCTTTGTATAATTACTCTCACTTACATGTTTGGCTTTTGATGTATGTACAAGACTACTCAAGGAATTATGGACGTAAGGCTTGTTGGTCAGTAGAACATCAAATGACCTTTGTTAAGTTAACAAATACTTGGACATAAGTAATAGGCATATAGTGGAAGGGAATGCTTAATAACTATACTTTGGAATATGCAGTCTCTACATATTTTTGTCCAAAAGAAGCACAATTCAACTTTCTAAGATTAAGGAGCTTATGATTAATTTTGGGCTTGAGAAATTTCCCATGGATAGTTAAACTCTCTCACACATGAGCAGTGTTATTACTGGGGAAATGGAAGGGTATGCATCAGTATGGGATTGGCAGTTCATCATGGAAGTTAGACATCAAGAACTGTGGAAGCAGAAGTACGATGAATCCATGCATAAGGCTAAGAGAGGCAATGATCCCAGAAGCAGATAGGAGGATACTAGAAGTGCCATGAGAATCCACATGAGGGTAGAAAGACATGGTGATTACTCCCTAACTATGGATTCATGCCCTTCACTAGAATAGGTACACCCAAAAGAAGTAGGACAAATATTGATAGTGAAACCCAATCCATATAGACCCAATTCCCCCACCATAATGCATGTTCATGCATTTGAGTTTGACAAAATTATTGTTAGAAATTGGGATAATGACAATGTGGACTCTAAATTTGAATATGAAACCAAAACCATAGAGTCTCTAAAAGCATGCTTGAACACTTTACTATAGTTGGATGAAACACATTTTCTTGCACATTGGAGTCAAGGAGTTGAGAAGCAGAAGCATAAGACCTAACATGATTGATATATCAAAATAAAATGTTTTATCTTGGTATGCATGTGTTGGTCTATGATTCAAAGTTTGTGCACCATTTAGGTAAACTAAAGATCTAGTGAGATGGCCCATTCATCATCCACATCATCCGTCCAACAGGCGCATGCAAGTAAAGGTGGTTAAATGGCCAATTTCTTCCAAGCCACTTTAATGGTAGTCAACTTCATCCCTACCATTCTATGTAACACTTAAATTTTGTTAATAAGGTGTATGCCAATAGTTTATTTTGTAAATTTGGTTTGCTTTTAAATAAGTTTGGCACTAAGCACATGCCTTTTATTCCATCTTTCATTTTCTTCACAGTTGGATCTTATTCAATTTTATCGTGGATGAACATGCACATATTTTAGTATGGGGTGGGTTTAAAGGTAAATAAGCTACTTAAGTCATTAGCATGTAAAGGGAATAATGGAAAAATCATGTGGGATTAGAGAGCTTAGAAGATAATAGGTTGTGTAAGACACGACATAAGTTGAAGGCGTATAACATGAGGTGTGTGAGGGATGCATGAAAAAGGTAGAACGAGGCAGATGCACACAAAGGATTACATGAGATGCATAAGAGATGACACGTGAAACAAGAAATAGAACAAAGATGACAAAGGAAACACCATTACAAGATGGGTTAAAATGAGTTCTTATCAAGAAAATGATAAATTTAAATGTTTAAAGTTGGCATGCACTGCAAGAAAGTCATAATAAATCATCAGGGATGGGATGTGCATTCATCAAAGCCGGAATGGTGTGAATACTAAGCATGCTGGATGGATATAAAGGCATATCATTTAGAGCATTATTAGCATAAGTGATGGATGACAGTGTGGAAAATAGTTAATGCAAAGTGGAAAAGTTAAATTAAGAATTCGATAAATCCTAAAAAAGTCTATGAGGTTTCTCATTTCCAATTTATATGTTTGACAATTTGAAAATTATAGAGTTCATACAAGTGAGAACTAACAACAAAGAACATGATTACACAATATTATCATTTACAAAAGCAAAGAAGATATTAAGGTGATGCTCATTCAACTAAAAGAGGAGTAAAAACATGTCCATAAAAGTAGGAAAGAGAAGTTTTAAGTCACAGGTGTCAAATCCACCATTAGATGAGGGTGAAGAACATAATTGAAGTATTTTGGGTCCAAGGAAAAGAATTTGAGATGTATTCATTTAGGAGAGTTGGTCTACCATGTGTTAACCTTTGAGGACCCCGATCAATGATGCCACTGAAGCAAAAATCTAATAGGAGTAGAGAACCATTACCAACCATTCCCTAAGTTGAAGAATACAAGGGCATGAAAGGAGGTCTCACATTTATTTAGGAAGAAAGAGGTCTTGTGTTCATTTGGGAATAAGGTTCTAGTGAGAGCATTGCATAAGTTGAGGACTTGGCAAGATTGAAGGAAGGGACTCCTATTAGACAAAAACTAAAAATGGTACACATGGGGAAAAAGGCCACTAAAACACCATATCCTCCCCCTATTTTAATTAGAGAGATGTAATACCTAGAGCCGGTGTTACACGTGGATGATTGGTTATCTAAGGTTTCTACTTGTTAGATCTTATACTATAATCACTAGGGTTTAAAGGTATATAATCTAGTCAATTCATTAGCATGTAAAGGGAATAATGGAAAAATCATGTGGGATCAGAGAGCTTAGAAGATAATGGTGCATGCAAGACATAACATGAGTAGAAGGCATGCAAGATGGGGTGCATAAGGGATGCATGCAAAAGGTAACATGAAGCATATGCATGCAAAAGATAACATCATATGTGTAGGAGATGGCATGTGAAATAGGAAACAAAATGGAGACGACAAAGGAAACATTGTTATAAGATGGGTTAAATGAGTTTGCACCAGGAAAATGAGAAGTTTAAATGCTTACAACTGACATGCACTATGGGAAAGGCACAACAACTCACAAGGGATGAGATGTGTATTCATCAATACTGAAGTGGTATGAATGTCAAACATGTTGAATGTACATAAAGGCATGTTGTTTAAAGCATCGATGATAGAAGTGATGGATGATGGTGTGGAAAAGAGTTAATGCAAAGTGGAAAAGTTAATGCAAGAATTCAGTAAATCCTATAAAAGTCCATGAGGTTTCTCATTTCCAATTTCTATGTTTTATAACTTGATATTTGTAGAGCTCATATAAGTGAGAACCAAAAATAAAGAACATGATTACACAGTATTGTTATTTATAAAAGCAAATAAGAGATTAAGGGAATGCTCATTCAAGTGAAAAAGGAGTCAAAACACGTCCATACAAGCAAGAAAGAGAAGTTATAGGTTACAAGTGTCAAATTTGACATTAGAGGAGGGTGAATCAAGGATCTAAAGCATTTTAGGTCCAAGGAAGATAATTCAAGACGTATTCATTCAAGAGAGTTGGTTAGTCACGTGTGATATGGCTGAAGCAAAAATATAATAAGAGCAAAGAACCATTACCAGTCATTCCTAAAGTTGAAGAGTTTGATGGGATGAAAGGAGGTCCTATATTCATTTGAGAAGAATGAGGTCCCTTGTTCATTCGAGAATAAGGTTCTAGTGAGAACAACACACAGGGTTAGGATTTGGTAGGATTGAAAGAAGGGACTCTTATTAGATAAACACTATAAATGGTGCATGTGGGGAAAAAGGCCACTGTAATACCATCTCATCCCCTATTTTGATTGAAGAGATGTAATACCCAAAGGTAGTGTTGTGTGTGGATGATTTGGAGTCTAAGGTTTCTACCTATCATGTCCTAGACTACAATCACTATTTGTCGAGAGAACGAGCTTGATTTGTAAACAAATTATCGGTTGGAGTGCCAAAATACCCAAAATCAGATCACCTATGATCTCATGGTTTAAATTTTTTTGGAAGATGTGGGAGTGCTACAACTCTTCCACCTACCATATTTTTAGAAATCATAAGAGGCAGTTCATTTCTTAGTCTTGCATGTTCTTAAAGATTGCCTCTACTTTACTGGGTGTAGAATGAGGATCACCCCTAAATGGATCAAAAAAGTAAATGGGTTACTTTGTTTTAGAGATGGTATCAATGCCAATATGGAAGATCAATGGTAATTTATTAGATGATAGTGGCACTAAAGTACAAGAAAGAAGGCCATGCTATATACATAACTAAGCTAAAAGATCCAATAATTTGAGTAACTATGCGTTTAGCCATGACCAAGCTAAGAGGCATGGATCGGTGGAAGGAGGTGGACATGACACACCTCTATGTATCCATCTGAATGGCCAAGGGATCAAATTACAATTACTCCATATACATTATAGATAATATTGAGTAAGATGCAAAAAAAGCACATTGTCTACCCAACTACAAGTTTCCTTTGGGCACAATCCTACTACTTCTAATTTTTGATGAGATTGGCATCTAAGAGTACTTAATAAATGAACCAAAGTGGGTTTACCCACCAAAACATAAGTCTCCCACCAAATGATTCAAGTAATTCACTTGCCCTAATTCTATCACACCCTGTAGACACCAAAAATCTACACACTGCAACTCTGAATGTCGAAAACACCCATGAACCACCTAGGACACCCTTGGGACCAATATCACCATTTGACCACAACCGAGGTCCAACCATAGTTAGTTTTTCCAAACTGACTTAACCTGGCTTCTTACCCACTTTTCACCTTCACCCTCATCCACTGACGGTCAGGGTGCACCTCCTCAACCACCAACATGCAAGCTACCTGCATTGATTTTCTAAAAAGAAGTTGTCTAAATCCATGTGTGAGCCATTGCTGGACAAATTATAATTAGATAGCCTAGTTGAACATTTAATTCCATATCTTGCTTGTGCCTATAAGAAGAGAGGAGCTGGGAAGTGAAATTTATCTGCCATTGTTATCAAGAGATTGTGCATCCAGGAGTTTCTTTTTTACAAGTCAATCATCATCAACAATCCAACAATAATATTAGAGTGCTAACTTGTTGTCACCTCTCCACCAAGTTTTTAGGTACTATTACTCTATTGAAATCAAGCTATATCCCACCAATAGGTTAACTACCTCAACCATCCACCCAATCAACTTCTAATAAGACAATTACTTGTTTCTCAGAATTTATTTAATTTATTTCCATTTCGCAATCAATCCAGGTCTTACCCATCTCTTAGAATCCATCTTTTGGATCTTGTCAATCAGCCACTATTCAAACCATTTCCACACATAGTAACCATCAATGGTTGTCTCAACCATTAATGGTCTGTCCAACTACTGAGGGTCAACTTGACCATCGATGTTCACCTTAACCGCCGACAGTTAGCCCAATTGCCAATGGTCATTGTGGAAACAAAATCCAACAAGCTATTTTCACCTACCTACCTCTAACCAAACCTAATTTTCCATGTTCTTGCCTATTTCCAAAACCTAATCTAATTTTTTGAAGCATACCCCAACCCTCTAGCACTAGTATTAATTATCCAATCGCTATTTTTAATCATTTATAGTCTATATTTCTTAGCAAGTATTCTTGTGTTCAATTTATATACCTCCTTGATTATTTATGCAAGTACTTTTTATTCTATTTTATATACTTAATTGTTTAAAACATGTGGATTGACAACTCTTAAGGAAGCTCTTGCTTGTGGGATCTAGCTATCATTAAGTAATCTACTCAACTATCTATTTAACTAACAAGTTTGATTTAGTGTTTTCTTATCTACAAGTCATCCTTCCAATGCAAAGAGGATCTCTTCACAATATTTTGATTCAACGCATGCACAATCAAGTATTTTTTTCAACCATACCCATATTTAGTTTCTTCTTCTTTTTTCTTTTCTAATAATAAGCAAAAATTTGCTGAAACATTCTAACATGCCTGGTGGGACCCTTGTGTCTTTACTTGGGAACTTGTTTTCTTGCATTTTCTCTCTACTCTATGCTCATTGACGAAATA
Organism: Torreya grandis; assembly: GCA_037957365.1. Classification (NCBI taxonomy): domain Eukaryota; kingdom Viridiplantae; phylum Streptophyta; class Pinopsida; order Cupressales; family Taxaceae; genus Torreya; species Torreya grandis. The sequence goes on from JARHVA010000127.1 coordinate 3,216,837, forward strand.
AAAAGTTTCCTTTGGACTTAAAATTAAGTGTGTACATTAATTGATTGAATTTTTAGCTCATATAGCTTAACTTAAAAGGCAAAGTAATCTATTGTAGCTTCAATCTTTGTTGCACGCACTCAACCAAACCACTTTCATCAATTAAACATCAAACAAACTTGAGACAAGGCCCAACTAGGATTTCATCACCTAGCAGTAACCTTACCCTCTCCCGACAATCCCACTTGGAGGTCATTACCAAGGGGAGAACCAACTTAGCTCTCTAGTTGAGTATAATCTCTAGATATCAATATATTGGCTAAGCACCTGACACCCTTATCATTGCAGTGTGTGAAGTGAGGGGATAGGCCCCAATAACAAACCACATATTTATTCGAATATAGATTCTTTTTGAGTGCCTAAACACAACCGAAAACCAACCTTAGACTTCCTCTTTAGTACCCACTCTATAAACGAAATTCAGTCACATAACTTCTTAACACATCAGCCAAAAGTGAGATTAATTAAAACTCTAAGATTTAATGTCTCTTTTAGAGTATGATTTGATTTCTTTGATCATTTTCTTATCTTATCTTTGTTTGAGTAGTGAGGCTATTTGTGCTTTCTATCTCCCTTATCTCGTATAGTTCTCACTCACTAGTAATGAAGAGACCTTGCAGAACAAAACCTATTCCCAATCCAACCTATCTATTCTACCTCTTTATTCATGGACTACATTTCTAAGGTAGCAGATTCTCCTCATCCCTCAGGAAATCTTACCTTCTCTCAGGAGGTTCCTCAAGTAGATGCAAATTTTGTCGCTTTCCTAGATAATAATCTCATGGCCTTGCAACATTATCTTACAACCATGTCTTACCATACCCCAGTTTTGACCCCACCCATAGATATGCCTTATGGCATGCCTCTCCACCTCATGGGGAGTACCTCTATTACCATGGTTACTACCCAACCATTGACCACCCAAGATTCCTCATCAATCAACAACCCCTTCAAAACTACCATAGAAAACCAACCAACCCAAACTACCATTGCCCTTATACCTTCCACTCCTACCAACCACTCCTCCATAATAAGAGTGCCTACCTCTAACACTACCAACCTTCTTTTAGCTACCCCTAATCCATCGACCACTACTCCATTTCAAATCCTTATGGTGTTCATACCCTCTATCTTACCACTAATCAATACAAGGGTCACCACCCTTCTATCAGTCACCAACCCAACTATTGTTCTTATCCAACAAGCACCCCTTGCACCAAACTTTGGCTACATCCCTAACCTACAAGGGCATGTACCCCCACCCACTACCCAACCACCTATGTCTACCTACCCTTATGTATCTTCCACCCAACCATTGGCATCCACTTATCAATATGTGGCAGCCTCCCAACCTTCCACCCACTATCAGTATGTCTCCCAACCACCACAATAGTATGCATCTTATAACCTTTCGGGTGCACAATCCCAAGTGGACCTAATGAATATGCTTATGGAAAAGATGACCACCTTAGAATCATCCATTTTAGGTACTCACAACATCTTGTCATATAACTAAATCTGTAATAAGCCCATCCATCCATCTGTACATTTCAGTCCATATCCTCCCCAATGGGAACCTCTCAAGTTCTCTTAATTTCAAAGTAAGGGGGATCCCCAAAAACACCTTAGGGAATTTAGGCATGTTTGTTATCTTATCACTTATGATGATGCCCTTCTTCTCTGCACTTTCCCCATGTCTCTATCCAGTCTGGGATTGGATTGGTATAGTGCCATACCCAAGCACTCTCTTTTTTCCTTCACCCAATAAGCTCAAACCTTCTTGGACCAATTTTTGATCAATATCTCCAAGAAAGTTTCTATCATCGACCTCTACTTCATCCAAAAATTTGAGGATGAATCCATTATAATTTTATGGCTCATTGGAGGAGCCTAACTAACCAACTCTCTTTATCCTTACCTCAACTCGAATTCATAGAGCTCTTTGCTCAGGCATGTGCCAAGCATATCTCCTCTACACTGCGTGTCCAAATCTTTGGAACCTTAAATGAAGCTTTTACCATGGCACATGAGTTAGATAATCAAGCCATTGATGAGGGAAATATAAAACTGAAGAAGAAGAACTCAACCTACAAAACCAATGAGACCTCTTCCTCTACATCAAGCAACCAACTCAATACCAAAACCAAGAACAAAGGAACTGCAAATGCAATTGTCCTTAAATCCACTCCACCTTCCATCAATCGACCAAATTCCTCAAATTCCTCAAAGCAAAACACAAGGAACCAGAACCAAAATAACCATAAGCAATTGACTCTACTTGGAGAATCTTATGCTTCCATCTTGGAGAAGTTATTGAAAGCTAACATCATTCAACTTCTTCCTATCAAACCTCCTCAATAATTTGGTGCCTCTCTTCCTACACCTAGTTTTTTCAATGAGAATGATCTATGTGCCTATCATTGAGTAATAGGACATGACATCAGTAGATGAAACACTTTTAAGAGCCTTGTCCAATCCCTTATTAATAAGGGGGAGCTTACATTGGATAACCCCAATACACCATTAAACCAACCACTTGATATTTTCAAGCATCCCTTCCCAAACCATGCTCCTACCAAAAATACAAGCAATAACATCGAGTTCTCTCATGATACCCACATGGTTAACATGGTCCTCAATGTGCTCATTACCAAACCACCTAGTTCCCAATCTTCCATCCCCCCACCTCCTCAATTACCTTCCCATCCTTCAAACACTCAAATTGAGGAAATGACATCTTCTCCCCATCTACTTATTGAGGTAGTAGAGTCCTTAATCACTCTTTTAGCTGATATACCAAAACAACCAACCATCACTGCCTCACCTTCACCTTTAACTACCGAGCAAACCACTCCATTTCCATAAATCATCCCCAAGGAGGAAACCCCCATGTCTTATCCTTGCATAGAGGAGCCACCTATTTCATCCTTACATCCTTTGATTGAGGAAAAGGATGAGGTTACCATCCCCATGTCTCCACCTAGGGGCTTATCTCTTAGGTCCACTATTCATGGAATTAATCCAACCTATAGACCATTCTTTAGGCTAGTGTAGAAATTGGAATTTATCTCCAACCTGACATGGATTGAGCTACCTTCTAACAACAATTAGGGCTACCTTATATCATTGAGAAAGAACTTATAACTATACCTTTAAGAAACCAACCCACCACTTCCAATATTCGAACTCCTACCTTATCAACCAAACCAACAATAATTTTTACCAATCCAACAATCCCTCAACCATCCAAGGCACCTAACCCCCAAGAAACCAAATTACCTTCTTAAACTAAACTGGCCAAACCTATCAAGAACCTTAGCACCTTACCTATACCAATCCTTAGTCACCCATCTATGAAGGTGGAGCAAGCTTCACCAAAATTTGTAACCAAACACCGAACCAAACCAACCAAAGAGGTAAAATCACCTAAAGGTTTAAAGCCTTGAATTTAACCTCCCTCAGCCTTACCTTATATTTTGGGACCTCATCTCTCTACCTTGAGCAAGAATCCCCTTATCTCTACCAAGACCCCACTACCTACCTTGCCATCTTCCACCTCTAGCTCATCAAATTCTTTGCCTAAACTGAAGCCATAAACCAAGCACAACACCCTACCCAAAACACATACTACCAAACCTATTTTTAAGCAACCTTATAACTCAACCATCAAAGTAAAGACCGCTACACCTTTACCACCTTTAGCCAAATTCTTCTCGACCATTTTCCATAGGTTATTGCAAACTTCTTATCTAGCCTTACCTCCCATTATACCCTTTGACCCTCTTACTTTAAAACCCATCTTTTATAATGACCACCACTTGCATTCTTATCATAGGACACCTGACCAAGATACGAAGAACCACAAAGCTCTCGAATCCATTATGATTAGATTTACAACAAGGATAATCTATTAATAAAATAACTTCCTGTGGGACCCATCCCAATCTAATAAAAAACCATACATAACCAATGCTTACCTACTCCTCTACTCTCACATCAAATTGAAGATGAGCCAGATCAGTCTACTACCTCAATCTCTCCTTCTATCCATACAATACATGTGGTCACAAGATCACAACAGAAGGATAAGGGGAAGGCTAAGGTGTCTATTCCTTAGACGTATACCTCTTCAAACTCCCAACCAACCTACACCCAACCATCTCTATCCTCAACCAAATCCAAGGTGTCTATCTTCAGGGCCTCCCAATCTAACCCCTCAAAGTCCATCCGAAGAGTTATCCTCAAGCAACTTCACTAGACCCCGGTGAAGATGAGCTTGTATGAGTTGATCTCTACCTCTCTCCATCAGCTCCAAACACTAATAGAGGATTTTCAATCCATTGAGGTTCAACCTGAAGACCCTCAACCTCTTGCAGCCTTTATTGGTGCCCTTCAAATTTATAACCTTGTTACCTTTAAGCATTCAAAAATACCTTCCATCCATCCTAAAGACCTAGATCCCCCTCTCTTTATTATTGCATACATCAACCAAACCCACATTAAATGGGTTATGATTGATGGGGGAGCTAACATTAACATCATCTCCTCTCATGCTTAAAACTAACTCAACTCACAAAATAATGTCACATCTAAATATTTGATTATCCTTCATTCCTTCAATGATATCATGGTCACTACCTTGGGAACTGTCATCCTTCATATCTGTTTAGGATGCCACACACTCCCTGAACTTTTTTATGTTATGGAAGGTGAATCCCAATACAATGTCTTGTTGGAATGACCTTGGATTTGCTCCATGGGTTATGTTCCCTCTACACTCCACTGTTGCATTACATTTGAGCATGAAGGCCAGGTCATCACCATCCAAGTTGACCCAAGTCCTTTCTCGACATGCGACATGACCTATCACCCTGATGATGTCCTCATACCCCCATCCAAAACACCCTTAGTAGCTAAAACCTAACATCCAACCACTAAAGCAAATATCATATCCCTTTCTATCGATGAGGCATCGACTAGTTCCTCTATCCCTTCAAACCAAATCCCCATTATAGACCCTTTGGAATCAATGTTTCATTGCCTTTCACTGGGGGAGTATCGATTTTTAGCCCTTGATGCTTTCCCTACTCCTCATGAGTATGGGCAACTCACCAACTAATTAGGATATGACCCCAATGTCAAGACTATTGTTCCATTTGAACCTCCCCACTATCAAACTTGTTTTATCGATTAGGGGACTTGACAAACCCCTTAACACTTCTACCACCTCTCTTTCACCTAGGCCATTTACTATTAGTTTCTCTTTCCTGGATGAATTGAGCTTTGCCAATACATACCTCCATCAATGTGCTTGGAAAGGCTTTGTTCTTTGGCAATATGAGTATGGCCCATATGAATTGGTCACCATTGAAACTAGGAAGTTGCATGAGAATCATGGCCTCGATTTCATCTTACCTACCAAGAAGCAACCCGAACCACCTACCACCACCATTGTTGGGGAAGATACCCCTCCCTCACTGACCTCTCCTCTTCTTGTGTGTGAGGATGATTACATCATTCCACCTAACTTTTTTTCATCAACATGATTATCCTAGGACCCCTAACTTATCATAAGGAGGGGGTGACCATAACCATCCCTTTGACCCATCCTGACATGATAGGACAAGACTCTCCTACCATTAACATTATTTAGTGCTAGGATGATGATTTTATTCTCACCTACCTTGGTGCCCCAAATTCCTCCATCTACAAATCCCTTCCTCTTGAGACCTTGACCATGTTGAAAAAATCATCCATGGATATCAACTTGGGTACTCCAAAAAACTCTCACATTTTCAAACTTAGCCAATCGCTGAATGTTGAGAAACTTCAGGACTTCCCCTCATTCCTCTAAGACCGCAACATAGATTTTGCTTGGTCTTATAGCGATATGCCTAAAATTGACCTTACCATTGATACCCATAACATAGTCACTAACTATGATGCCAAGCTCATAAAATAGAAGCTTCTATGCATGCACCCTCGCATAGCCCTTCTCATCAAAGAAGAGCTTCAATGTCTCCTATCTATCAATTTCATTCAACCCATTGACTACCCTTAATGGGTTATGAATATTGTACCTATCACCAAAGCCATAGGGAGACTAAGTATTTGTGTGAACTTTCATGATCTCAACCTCACTTGTGCCAAAGATGACTTTCATCTACCAAGCATTGATCAACTTGTTGATCTTATAGTCGGCCATGAGATGTTAACTCTCATAGATGGGTTCTTGGGTTATAATCAAATCTTAATTGCTCCTGAAGATCAGCACAAAATTGCCTTTACCACCCCTTGGGGAACCTTTTGCTATAGGGTCATACCTTTCAGACTAAAGAATTCTAGTGCAGCCTACCAACGTGCTATGACCTATATCTTCCATGACCTCACTATAGGATTATCGAGGACTATATGGATGACCTTATTGATAAATCCAAACTCTGACAAGATCACTTGGCCATTCTTAAGATCATCTTTGAATGGCTTATCCATTACCATGTTTGCATTAACCCTAAGAAGTGTATTTTTGGGGTCTTTTTAGGAAAGCTTCTTGGCTTCATCATCTCCCTTCATGGAATCGAAGTTGATCCCACCAAAATCAAAGCCATCCTCAACATGAACCCTTCAAATAACCTCAATAAACTCCATAGCTTTTAGGACAAGCTATAGTCCATTCATAATTTTATCTCCTAGCTTTTAGACTGATGCCAACCTTTCCACCACCTTTTGAAGAAGGATGTATCTTTCAAGTGGAACAACAACTGTAAAAAATCCTTTGATTCACTCAAAAAGTACCTCCCATCTCCACTTGTCCTCACCTCTCCCAAGTATGACCAACCTTTTTACATTTATATCTCCACCATCAACCATTCCTTAGGGGTAATGCTTGCTAGTCAGGATGAACAACACAAAGAGTAAGTTGTATACTACATTAACCACATGCTTGTGGAGTATGAGACTAGGAATACCCATATTGAGAAACTTTGCCTGACCTTAATCTTCATAGCCACCAAACTTTACCAATACCTTCTTAACCATAAAACTTATGTCATAACCAACATTGACCCACTCAATTACATGCACTCCAAACCACACCAAAACTACTGTATATGCAAGTGGCTCATGATCTTAGCAGAGTTTGACCTTGATTTCTTTCAGCAAAAGTCAATTAATGCACAAGTCATTGCCAACCAATTGGTCGAAGCACCATTAATAGACAACTAACCTCCTCCTCTTGAGTTCTCTGATGAGTCCAGCATGACCCTCTTTCAAGCAAATTTTACCTATCAAGTCACCATGTTCTTTGATGGATCAAATTGTCAATGTGGTGAGGGAGTAGGTATCATCCTTATCCCCTTTGATGGTAAACCTCTTCAATATTGATTTTTAATTTACCAATAATATGGCTAAGTATGAAGTCTTAGTGATAGGCCTTCAAACTACCTTAACCCTAGGAGTCAAAAAAATTAATATCTTTGGTGACTCCCAACTTGTGGTCAATCAAATCAATGGCTCTTACCAGTGTAAGAATGATTATTTTCAATAGTACAAGTAACTAGTTGATGGACTCTTAACATCATTTGAACACTATCACATCCAATCAACTTCATAATATACTAACAAGTTCCCTAACACCATGGCTTCCCTTGCCTCTTAGATACCATCTACACCCTTAGATTCTAAGCTATTTATGGTCATCCATAGGCTAACCCAACCTTCTTATGTTCAACCAGATTATCCCGCCATTTTCATTATGGGAGAGACCCAACCTGACCTTTGGTATCAACATACCTTCGACTACCTTAACCTTATCATAGTTCCTTCTGGCTTCTCTAAGAATGCTCAAAGAGCATTTTATCTAGAACACCTCTTGCTATACCATTATGGGTGGTATCCTTTATAAACACAACTTTGATGGCCTCCTCTTTCATTACCTACGCATACACAAGGCCTCTCACACTATCAATGAAACACATGATGAAATCTATGGGGGTCATTTTAGTGGCCTCATCATAGCTAAGGGCATCCTTCACATCAACTATTATTGGCCTACCCTTAACCTAAACTATTATGATTATGTGAAAAAGTGTGTTAAGTTCCAACAACACACTAATTTGTGTCACGTGCCTAGCGATAGTCTTTGAGTTTCTACTAATTTCTAACCCTTTTCATAATGGGGTCTAGACCTCATTGGGGAAATTAATCCCCATTCCTCACAGTGACACCATTCTATCATCACTATGATTGAGTATTTTACCAAGTGAGTAGAGGCTATCCCTTTAGTTTCAACCAAAGTGGAGAAGATTGTCAACTTTATCAACCGTCATATCATTTGTTGCTTCAACGTTCCTCATAATATTATCACTAACAATGGTAAATCTTTAACAAACAAGTAAGTTTTGGGTCTATGTAACACATTCAACATTAAGTTAAGCTTCTCCTCACCCTATCATCCCTAAGAAAATAGACAAGTTGAGGCCTCTAACAAAACTCTTCATAACATGCTAACTAAAGTAGTCAATGCATCTGGTCAGGATTAGCATTTACACATCTCCTTAGCCTTATGGGCATATCCTACTAGCATTAGAACCCCTATGGGTATTACCTTATTTTTTCTTATGTTTTGAGTAGAGGTCATCTTGTCTCTCAAATTCTAAATCCCCTCCCTTCATATATCTTTACAAGAGCTCATTTTTTAGGAAAATTATCATCAGCACCATTTAGTCCAACTAGGTCTACTTGATGAGTGTCGTTTAGTAGCCCTTACCCATATCCACATCTATCAAGAGCATGTCAAGTATCCCTATAAAAATACCTTAAAGTACGAGAATTCAATATCAGAGGTTTCATCTTAAAGGAAAATCAACATGTCACTAATATGGAGAAAAGCAAGCAGGGCAAGTTTACTTTAAATTGGCTTGGACCTTATATTATAACCCATAAATATATATCTGGAGCCTACCGATTGTCTTCTCTTGAAGGCCACCTAGAACTTGAACCTCTCAATGCTTCACATCTACGTCTGTTCTTTTGTTAAGAAGGATCAAGCTCACCTTTTTGTCTAACTTAAGCTCATCCCTTGCTATTTACCCACATTTCATCTGCCTAGTTTAAGGGTAACCAATTATAACTGAATCATGTGATTATCTATCATCAACATAGCCTTATCAGAAACAATGGGTATCACAACTCTACTTATGGCATGGTTCTCATGGTACTTTCCACACCTTCATAGGATAGATTCCCATGGTCGTTATCACCTAAACCTCTTTACACCTAATCAACCTTCTTGTGATTTTAGCTTTACCTTCATAAAGGTGAACCCTTAAGCCTATATAAGCAAGTCTATGTCTTGAAAAATCAAAGCAATAAAATTTAAAATCCCTATCATTAGCGATAATGGGTCATTATTAGCATTCATAGACTGCTCCCTTGAAGGACAACTATTGAAAATTTATTCAAAATTGCTAAAACGTAAGGTGGAATACTCCTTTGAAGGACAAATATCAAAAATCATTGCACAAAACAAATAAAATTAGACCACTCTTTTGAAGGATGGCTAAGTAAAACATTTTTTCACATGCATAACAATTTCATGGAAGCTTCTTGCATTTATCAACTTCCCATATATAGTAATCAACAAAAGACCCATTATCAAAATCATAGTAAAATTAAACTACTTTTGAAAGCTATAATTTGCTCTCAAACAACACAATAAGATGGAAGCGGCAATTGGCTTTCAAAAGTAGACTTCCTGCATCAATCAGTCTACATAATTTATCATAGACTAGTTTATATTGACTCTTTGGACACATATAAAAGAGGCATGCTAGTCTCGTAAGAAGGTTCCATTTTTACCCATCTCCCTTTTACACTATATGCAAGGGATTCTTGAGCTTACTTGACATTATGTGGTCAAGACACCTTTTCACCAACTAAAGAATGCTAATGTGAAGCATTTAAAGGGCTTATGTTCATTAAGCTAGTCTAAAATTGGTTTTGTTTTAGTCCTTGTCAATGAAAAAGCATTGTGCCCTCTTCTTATCCTATCGTGACTAGTTGTTATTTTCACAATGATGTTTATCTATTGATTATATTCTTTAGTCTCTTGTCTAGTGTTGTTAATTAATCTACTTCATGTGTTTTATCTTAAACATTAACAACAAGCATAACCATACTAAACATGATAATATCATAACATCCATGAGCATTTAAACAATCAACCATTTTTATAACACATGTCTAAGTCTAAAATAATGTAGTATATACTCAATTAAAAATTTAGCATGTCATAAGTGTAACCTTAATATCAGAACCATCTCATGGCTAACTAAGTCTATATCAGTGTCTAGCATCCATATTATAAGCAACATCCATAAGCAATATAAACATCACAACATGAAGCATTAAACATCAACATCAAACCATAAACCATAAACCATGAACATGAGTATAAACAATGATCATAGGTATAAACTCATGAGTCAAATAACATAATAATGTGTAAAAATAGATAGACATCTCTCTCTCAAAAATGTACATCTCTTCACATCAGCTCACAAGATGAAATCAAAATGATATACAAAATGTCATAATATAGCTATATCTATACCCCAAGGGCATCATTACCTCCTGAAATGCTACTGAATCTTGGTGCCTACCCACTTGCTATACTTATCAATCCCCTAACTATCCCTATCTATCTAGATATGAATGCTACCCACTCCTTGGTATTGCTAGACTGGCACTGCCTGCCAAGCTAACTCTATACTCACCCCATCGGGGCTCCTAGGGACACTATGCCAAAACTATGGCCTCATAATACCATAGCTCCTCCATTGTGGTTAGGTACCATGGTATAAGGATGGTACCCACTGGTCCTACCTATGTAGCAGTTGTTTCTCCTCCTCTCTACCTCAAAGAGTCCCTCTCCTATGTAACAAAGCCTAGGGAGGTCCTGGCTAGATCCCTCTCACCTTTCACAATGGCAACCTGGCCCTATAAAGTAGTAATCTAGCCTTCTAATGTGGCCACCTACCCTTGTAGTGTCATAACTTATGCCTATGAAATGGATAGTGCTACTCCTACCTATCTATTAGGTATAACCCCCTGTGCTTGTACACTTTGACCCCCTCTCTTTATGGGATCCACATCCATCAATCTTGCACCTCGATCATCCCCATCAATGTTTGATGCTACATATAAGGGCTAGTACCATGCCTTGTACCCATATATAACCCTAGTGTCATCTATTTATGCCCTAGCTAATAGCTCCTCATGATATAACAAAGTGGGCATAGGATGCGGGTCTGGTAGCAAAACCTCTAAATCCTCTTTGTTGTACTTGGGGAATGGACTTGGAATGCCCTGTAATAGGCCAAACTATCGGTGCATCCTATCAAATAGGATGAGCTCTACCTCTCCTTCCCTCCTGTCGAATATCCATTTATAGCTATAAAGGGAGAATGTTTGCTTTCCATAGCTAGGCCATATCAAAAACAAGGCGTATGGCCTCCAAGTGATGTCTCCTATCACTAGTTCACCCCTAAACACTTCACATCATGAGCTCCTCTCCTATACCTAATATGAAAAACTCACCCCTCCACTACATAAAGCTAGCTAGGAACTCTATCTATGTGAAACTAACCCATGGTAACCCCACTAACCTTAGTACCCTGAATGTGCTTATAGGCCCAACAATGTAGAACCAAACCAACACTAATGATATACCTTCTATGGGCCCTAAAGCCCCATAACTCCCTATAAATGTAAACTAGGAGAATGGGTACCTAATCAAATACATTTCAACCTAGTAATAGCTGGACCAATACACCCAATAACAAGTATTGGAACCTACCACTGCTTGAGTCGGGAAGCACAAAGCATGTAACAATAATCATGAGCATGGTCGCAAGTCTCCTCTCAGTTAGAGGCCTCTACTACAAAGCACTATACCTGAGCCCCCCAACATGCCATCTGACCTGGTCACTTTCATCTCTGTATAATGGCTCAATATGATCCTCCCACTCCTCTTACTCTATGTGATAGATTGGGTCACCTCAAAGTGGAATTTAGATGATCCTATATACATCCTCAGGCAAGATAGTCATCTTATTGATCGATAATAGGAAAGTGTTTATAGTGAGATCCCATCTCTTAATGAGCATTATGATCATGGATGCATCTTGAGGCACATATTGATAGTGCTTCATGCCCCCCAACCCAACCTCCTCCATGTGTGCCCAATCAGCTAGTGTCATCCCCTACTGGATCTCTATGAAGATATGTGACACTTGGTTGCATATTTGTATTTGCTCCTTAGCCTACAATAATTCAACAACATGGCTCAGTCACCTATAATAATGACACATACCCTACCCTACCTTACCCTTTAAGTACCTAAAATATTTTCTCTAACCCCTTCCACCTATCTACCCAATGACCTACCAAATATACCCTCTAAGCCTACACGGTCTACCTATCTAGCAATTGTGACCTCTCTTTCAATCACTTATTAATTTTTTTTAGAATAGGTGACTAATGATGGTAAAACACCCATTTTTATATGGATGTCGACCATCTATGGTTAAGCCTGACCATTGATGATCATTATGGGAATTCCATAGCTAAAACACCTAAACCCTATCACACTTAAACACTACCTAAAATGCAATTAAAATCTCTCCTTTGCTATACTAGCATAACTACCCACCCTATTTCAGCTACACATACTATCTATTTCTAATTTTACCTATAAATTTGTTCAAAAAACCCCAAAACCCTACCTAGGGCATCCTAATCCAAAACCCACCCATATTAACCAAGCTTAATACCAATGTATTTGCAATATCAAATCTAGGCTATCAAATTTAATAACATCCCATACCTCATTTCATAATCACCATCATGTAGTTAGCCACATGCTTGCTCAACCTCATTCATGTCCATGAGCTCCCTCTAGGTCCACCCTCTACCTCAACTCAATGTCAATCCCCACATCAACAAATACCCTTAGTAATCACCTTCACCATAATCTGCCAAAATCTCCAGAGCTCAAGTTAACCAAGCAGATATAGTAAATAAATGAAAAGTTATTCACTTTTCATTTTTCACTGTTAGATTTTTAGGGTTTGTACCTTAATCGTCGATGGTCAGGGTGATCATCGATGGTCACCCTTAAGCACCCTAACCATCGATGGTCAGGATGCTCCACTTGTTACATTACCCTTAGCAAACACCTCCTTTAGTACCTTCAACCCATTTTACCCTCCCTCAAAGACTACCTTCTCCACCCACCTAAACCACCTCATCACCTCACCCTTGATCTATTTTAGCATAAGTAGAGTGAATTTTATGACACTTTTTACTTGTTCTTTTGATCACAACATCAACATTGCCATGCTGACCCCTTTTTGAACTTGTGCCACCTTGTACTTACCTGACCTACATATATCTTTTTGGGAGCACTTCTTACCTCAAATACCCATGACACTTGACCAGTTTGTGTTTTCATCGGGAACACTTCTTGCTTTGGATACCCACTAAAACATAGACATCACTTCAAAACCTAATAGGTGTACCTAGTCATCATGCCTGATTATGGTCACACAATATACTAGTCATTTGTCTTTCTAACACCAACCTTTATTATTTTCAACTATGGAAAACTCATCCTTGTGTGATCTTAGCTATCACACCTTTTATCATACTTTACGTGCCTATTTACACTTTAGTAATCAACCTATATCCATCTTCATGACGTCCACCTTCATTATCACCTTCTCTTATCTTGTCAAACCCACACCCACTTTTGCTTTACCTTATTGCCTCTCGATTTGAGGGGGAACACATCCTCTAATACTCAGGGCAATAAAATATTTGACCAACATTCATTTTTATTTTACAACTGGTTGATTCCAAGCTACATAAAAAGGGGCAAAATTTAGACACTAAAAATATGCATACTATGATTATGTATGTCAAAAATACCCCTAGACCGCCTACGACCCACTTGATACTAATGTCACCCTTTGACCACAAATTGGGTCCAACCATAGTTAGTTTCCCCAAACTTACTTAACCTAGCTTCTTACCCACTTTTCACCTTCACCCTTGACCATTGACAGTCAATATGACCATCGATAGTCAGGGTGCACCTCCTCAACCACCAACATGTAAACTAATCACCTTGCTTTTCTAAGTATAATTTATCTAAATCCATGTGTGAGCGATTACATGGATGAATTATAACTAGACAAACTAATTGAACCTTTATTTTCACCTCTTCCTTGTACCTATAAGAAGAGAGGAGCTGGGAGGTGAAATCCATCTACAATTGTTATCAAGAGCTTATGTATCTAAGAGTTTCTTTTTTTCAGGTCAATCCTCATCACAATCCAATAATCATATTAAAGAGCTAACTTGCCATTGCCTCTCCACCAAGTTTTTAGGTACTATTACTTTGTAGAAATCAAGCTAGATTCCACCAATACGTCAACTACCTCAACCATCCACCCAATTAACTTTTGGTAAGACAAGTACTTATTTTTCAAAATTCATTTACTTTATTTCTATTTTTCAATCAACCCAGGTCTTACCCATCTCTCAAAATCCATCTTTTGGATCTCATTAATCAGCCACTAATCAACCTAGATCCACACACAATAACCATCAATGGTTGTCTCAACCATCGATGGTCTGTCTAACCGCTGATGATCACCTTGACCATTAATGGTCACCTTGACCACCGACAGTCACCTTAACTTGTGACGATTAACCTAATCACTGATGGTCACTATGGCAACATAATCTAGCAAGATATTTTCACCTACCTACCCCCAACTAAAACTAATTTTTGGTGTTCTTGCCTATTCATTGACCCCTTTCTAATTTTCTAAAGCATACCCCAACCCTTTAGCACTAGTATTAATTAGTTAATCACTATTTTTAATTGTTTCTAGTCTATAATTCTTGGTAAGCATTCTTGTGTTCAATTTTAGTACCTTCTTGATTATTGATGCAAGTACCTTTTATTCTATTTTATAAAATTAATTATTTAAAATGTGTGGATTGACAACCCCTAAGGAAACTCTTGCTTTTGAGATATAGCTATCATTAGGCAATCCACTCAACTATCTATCTAGAAAACAAGTTTGATTTAGTGCTTTCTTATTTGCAGGTCATCTTCCCAAGCCAAATATGAGCTCTTCATAATCTTCTGATTTAATGCATGCATAATCAAACATGTTTTTCAACCATACCCATATTTAGTTTCTTCTTTTCCCTTTTCTAATAATAAGTAAAAATTTACTGAAACACAGCCCCCTACAAAGCTAAGATGAACGGTCAATTTCATGGCATGAAAGAGGCATTTGGGAACAAGTTACACGTACCCAAAGAGTTGCCTACGTATATGGGATGTTATTCATAGTTTGATGTAAAATAACACTATTCCCTAGTATGTATCTGGATGAAAACCATAGAAAACTTATCAGGGTGGCTTAAATTACCTTATGTTTTCATCACCAAATACTTCATGGACTTAGTCAATCACATTATAGATGTGTACCTTGTGAATATTAATGTAGATAAGATTGATGTTGAGATATGTAATCTTTGCAATCTTTATGTTTACCTAAGGAGGCACACATATGTGGAGAAGAGTATACCTAATAGGACTGACCTTAATCCCTTTAGGATAGCCATGTAAGGGTAGATATGGGTGATCTTCTATATGCTCAGGGCACCATAGAAATTGAGAGACTAGAAGGTAGATAAGGAACCAATTCCCTCCAAACTATAGACACACGTAGAGATAAGGGCATGGGCAAAAGAGAAGAGGTCAAGACCTAAGGCCCTCAGCTTTAATGGGCTGCAAGACCAACCTAGGGTTATCCTAAAATGCTAACGACAGGCCTTACCATCACTAGGGATGTAGGGGTTGCTTGTAGAGTAGTAGAACATTGTTGCATCTTTGGTGAACCCTCAAAAAGAGCCTAAATGATAAAGGCAGGACCCATCACCGATAAAATTCAAGGAGCTTCTAGTAGGACAAAAGTGTCATGTCCCCCTTTTGATCATGAAGACATTGAAAATACTTAGCGTTAATTTGTTTCACAATGGCTAAGAGAAAAATAAAGAAGGTAAACACTTTGGGTTTCTTGAGAACATTTTTAAAAGTAATTTATTATCATAAAATTCACTTAAGTTTTGGTGTTTTAAGGGTCATGGGTGCCCAAGCCACTTAAGTGGATTATAACGAGTGTTCTTTTTAATATTTGAAAAAAATTCTTCCCTCCACTTAATTGATATAAAAGAGAGTGGAAGATCATTTGGAGGGCATGTTATTATGATATTTGATTTCTTCGGTCTAGACACAAAAAGCTTAACCCAATATTTGGAGATGAAAACCTTCAAGGCTAAGAGGAATTAGGTATGAAACCCTTTGATTTTTTATTAGGGCAACATCATTTTAGAGGCTGTAATTGAGCTTGAATATTCATAAAATCCAAAAATACACATTATGAAGTGTGGCAAGTACCTTGGGAGTGTGGCTACTTACTTTAGGAGTTCAAACCAAGGGTCTTAGGGTTGTTTATGGGTAGAGAACTAGTTTGTTTGTTGAAGACCCCTTTAATTAAGTCTGTGTTAGAATTTTCTTGTTGAAGATGCCATATCCTAGGGTTGCATGGATAAGGACATATTTATTTTTTATTTTTCAGTTGGGAGACACCCATGGGGATTATTCTCATCATTTTCTAGGGTTTGATTGGCTTAAATTGTAGATTTGAACATTGCATAATATTTCTATTATTATATTGGAATTTTCCCAATAATTATTGTTTCAAAACATGCTGGGAAAAGGTATTTACATTGGCTGAAAATGTGATAATTTCTTGGAAATTATTTGATCATAAAATAAGGTGATTTCAGGCTGGCAAAACATCCATTTAATTTTGTAATTTTCCAACCCTTATGGCATCTATGGTTTGAGGATTGGAGGGATCTTTTATGCCCTATTCATCATTGAATTAATTGTTGAATTATTACTACGGTTTGACATAATTATTTATAGTAGTGTGTGAGGGTTTGATCACTAGGGGTTGTAGTAAAAATTTAAAAAATATATGTTTTGTCTAGGTTTTATAGAAATTATAGATTTCAATATTTTATCTTATTATGGGATATTTCAAGGAGGATGACTCTGTACATCCCACTACTTAAGTAGAGTTTTAAAAAGAAGCACCTTGAGTGGTAATTCTAGACATAGGTGAGGCATCTCTAGAAGTGTGCCCTATCAAAGAACCCACTCATAAGCTAAGCAAGGAGTAGCCTCATGAGTATATCAAATAATAAATTTTTACACCAGGTGAGGAACATCTTATGACCAAATAATAATTGGATGCTAAAAGTCCAACACCAGAAGAAATAGACTAGGGAGAAGGCCCCAATAGAGAGGACATTGTCACCAATTCTAATGTGCAATGGGAAAAGAGCCTTGAGATAATTGAGTTAGAGCGTGACCCAAAAAAGGGAAAGGAATGGAAGAAAGAGGTAGAGTAACAATAATAACCAAATTAATAATCTCCCATTCATGTCATGTATCAAAAAACATGCTCGATAATCTTTTGTATTTGTGGATTTTTTTCCTTGAACATGAGTCCATAGAACAAACTTGACATGATTTGCCATTTGAGATGGAAGTATATCATGATGAATAATGATTTGGATTTCCAAGGGAGAGAAATAACATAAGACCAAAATTGGTAGGTGTTCCCAACATGTTTTGGATAGGTCCCATGATTTGCTCTCTAATGCAAGCAGGTGTGTCACTGATCAAGTTTGCCCTAGAAGTTTATAGGAAAAATATTATTGACAAGCACGATGTGAGCCAGATTATCACCAAACATCAAGATATCATGTAAATTTATAAAGAGGTACATGAATCATGAGGAAATTTAAGAAATCAATTACTAATTGAGTGCACAGAAGTGGTTTGGATTAGGACATTGGGCCTTTTCCAAACAATTTTGAGAAGTCAACCAACACTTATAGATGGATTTCATGTTATTGGTGAGGTGATAAATAATATAGAGATTCTCATGGACCTTATACTCACTAAATGTAAAAATCAAGTGGATCCTCGATAGGAGAAAATTTGGTTAACTAAGCAGTCTTTTGAGGTCATGGAGGTATGTTATGAATTTTTGAATAAACTAAGCACCACCATACCCATCACCAATGGGGTTTTTATCAACTTGGCATGACCAAGTAAAATTTTAGAAGTGAAACTACTACCCAAGGATTAATAATGACAATAATTGGCTGAGAATGCTTTGAGCATTAAGGACAGGGCCTAATGTGTAAAAATCTTTTAGGACATGGAAGAACTAAAAACATAAATAAATTCCCATCAATAATCATCGAATGCTAGTTTTTTAGAATTTTAAGGACAAGTTTTGGCATAGGTTGGGGCCCTCAAGGATGCTCACAAGACTATGAGTGCTCAGCTTGGGACTTTGGTAACTCAAATTGATACCTTTTTGGAGTAGCCTGAGAAGTTGAAGAAATTAAAGGGTGAAGTGGAAGTTATTACTTCCAATCTTTAAATGACCCTCAACTAGTGGGAAGAACTCAAGTGCCATGTATAGTAGGTGGATCTTGGATTTTTTACAACTAAAGAAACTAAAACATAGTTCTAGATGGACTATCAAATTGGTATGGCGTAATGTTGGACCCAAATTTTGTAAAAAAAATATTCTAAGTGTTTTGGTAACATGATGCAAGAACACAAGGGCACAAGAATAACATAGAGGACTTGGGTGTAGAAAGATCATGGCATAAAAGAGTGAAAGTTTGAATGATAACATGGAAGACATTTGCACATAAGGATGAGTTATGATAGACAAGGTAACAAAGAATGAGCAAAATATGTAAGACTTGGAGAAGTGTAAGACTAAGACAAGAGTGCATGAAGCGGGGGTGGTTACAAAAAAGTTAATGAAAGAAATTAAGATTAATGAGAGAATGAATCTAGCATTGTCCTATTAGAGAAGAGGAACATGAACATGAAGATATAGCATAGAGAGGGCATATAGGGGCAGTTAGGCCTGAGTCAATAGGAATTCATTGTAATGGCTTTCCATGATTCATTATTGTTAATGGTCATTAGTTAGTCATCAATTTTATATTAATGATAGAACCAAAGTCAAGGAGTACACCTATGTATAAATACCCCTTAGTTTGTTTATAAAGGGATGTTATAAATTAGAATGGTTAGAGCTGTTAGAATTAGTGTTGATATTATTGGATTGGTAGAAAAGTTATCAATATACAAATCTAAAGAGATTATGTAATGATAATATAATTTGGTAGCCTTTATTAAATGAAATAAATATAATTAGTTCTTATTTTCAAACCATGATGTATTAATCTCTATAGTGTTAACTTTGATTTTATAGTAATAGTTATATGCATTTTATGGATTGGTCAAATGGCTAACTCTAGAATAATTATGATAGTGACAATGGCTAAATATAGTAATTCAAGAACCTAAGTAAGATAGAGCTTAAAAACTCTATCGTGTGACATAATCAATGGGGATCAGTCTAGGCTATGCACCTTCAATGAGCGTGCAAGGTTACTCCTCGCATGATATGCCAATGTGCAAGCTCTTTGGTGTTTTCTTTCCTCTTGTGTGTGCCACTAATATGTAATTATGTTAAGCTAAAAAAAGACCTAATAATAGGGAACTACATAGCCTCCATAGAGGTCACATGATAGGGAAGACATGGGAAGAAGGAGATGGAACATCCATATCCTGAGGTTCACCACTCATGACTTGAAATAGGAGAGTTCCAAAGGTGGGGTCATTGTTGGTGAATGAGACATCTGAATCTAGACAAGTAAAAGGATGGCGGTGCATATGATATGTGGCCATGATATTCTTGTAAGCTCTACTATCATTGATTAGGTCACATGTTATAATGTGGGTGGAATAACACTCAAGATCTAACTCGACAACTCAAGTTACCTCAATAAGAGAGGCATTGAGAGTGTTAATGCCATGATGAGATAATCATGAAAAAATGGGAGGAGGCTTGACACCTAGGGAGGCATCTCTAAATAGGTTTCTTAAGAGTGAAAAGTTAGCTAGATGCTTAGAAGTAGGAGGCATCAAGGGTCATGTAATGGGCGTAGGAGGATTAAACACCAACTAATATTCAATAGGGTCAAAACATTCATCCTTAAGAAAATAATATTATGTTGTAGGGGCCATGGGAGAGGCAAAAGAATCTTTCATAGAGACAACCAAAACCTTATTATAGGGCTTTCTCTTTGTTTATATAAATGCCCAAGGATCTGGGTCAACCTCCATGATGTGAAGCTCACCTTCATGCACAAATTAACCATGCAAAATGTTTCTAATGAGATAACTTACATGGCAATGGTCCAAGGATGACCAAGAATAATGTTGTATGAGGTATCCAAATCTAATATACAAATCTCAATCTTGACTATCTTTAGCTGAACCTTGTAGATACCTAAAACTAGCCACTGATAGCCTCCAACTAGTTTTTAGACCAATTTCTACCAAAATGGACAATTTAACCTAAAAACACTAAAACACATTAAATGGTTTGAATTTATCATATACAAGTGATGATTTTGGCTAGAGTATCACTAAATGGGGCAATGCAATTTATGAGATAACTAACTTTGATCAGATCATTTCAAGTCAAAATGACATTTTTGCACCTGGGTACTCTGGATTGCTCTTTTCTACCAAATTTATTGCATGAGACACATGCCCTTGTTGTTTTGTATTGGTAACATCCTAAATGGGATAATGGATTCAATGCATCTAACATCACCTTCCAATTCTAATACAACCAAATTTGGGGCCAATAATACATCTTTTTAACTAATTTGATTAATTTGAGCACCAATTGCCAAGATTTGCACCCAAAATGACTAATCATGTTTAAAGCTAATTAATTCAAATCATGAACCTAATTAAGAATTCCATGGAACTTGTTGAATATTTATTTTTGGAAATTGATTATGAGTTTCTGGATCATCAAGTGACATCATTTTCTGTGAAGGCATTCCTAGGCCATAAATGCATAAAATATATGATTAAGCCCTCCCATGCCTCTTTAATGCCTCTCTATCCAAAATGTTTATGAGGGTATTTATTAATTTTATCCTTCAAAATTGAATGTATTTTTAGCCACACATCTTCATCTTGAGATGGATGGTTCAGGTTCATTCGAATCAATTGTAAAAATCTATAAATAGAAGGCCTTACAACCATAATTTTAAGCTTGGATAGTGTAAAGTTTCCATGCATAAATGATTACAAAGCCTCATTAAATTAGTGTTATTATGCCAAATTGTTGAACCAAGACAAATCCATCACAAGCCAAAGGTGCTAAGGAGATAAGGAGTCAAACAAATCCATTGATGAAGACTCTTTGATGTAAGAGTCAAGCAAGCAACTTTATAAACCATTTGGAAGCTCCAAAGAAGCTGAAAGAAGGTTTCTTTCATGTTTTAGTTGTTGCTTTCACATGTATGTTTATTACTAAGCTTTCCCTAGTGTCTAGGCCTAGAGATGTCATGTTTGTTGGTGTGTTATTTTCATTTTGAACTAACACTTGATCTAATACCCTCTCTTGAGTCAAATTCCTAGTTCACAAACCTAACCCGAAGCTTCACATTTCCCACTAGCATAATTTTATCATTGTTGAAACCAATACAATTGTGGTGAGAATCAAATATCTTCTTATGACTAATCTTGAACTTAGTGAACACTCATAGTGGCACAATGTTCAATGCATCTCCCTCATAAATGATACATCCTTTGATTTGATACTCATCAATCGAGGTCTCGATGTAGAGTGGGAACCTAGCCTTCTTTATAAGAATATAAGCATCAGGTAAAGAGACAGGGTCAAAAGAAACATAGGAGGATGAGGGTGATCAGGGATGTTAGAGTTAAACAAGACCTCCATCTCATCCCATAGTAGACCCTCATGAGAGAGACCAAGCTCATCAAAGACAATTTCCCTTTACTCAGGGCAATGGCAAAGAAGCTTTCAAATGGAGATCCCAACATAAAGGGACTACAACTTGTCTATAAAATAATAAGGATGTTTTCTAGTTTGGGGAGGGATTTCACGTTGAAAGTCAAATCCAACTTTGGGGTTTCCCATTCCCATAGTCAGGATTGTAGGCCCCATGTCACTAGTGTCTCCAATGGGGTTAGTTGCTCGACTCGAGTGTGTGTTGATAAAGCACTCATACCTAGTAGAGTCTATGTCAATAATAACAACAAACTTGTTACTCTCACTCTTGGCCTTCCCTTTTGAGTTAGCTGAGGAAGAGGAACCATTAAGAGGTAGAAGAGTGAGAAGGAGAGTGATTGGCATTGGATTTTAACTTCCTTTTCTTCTTCTTTGTCTTCTTTCCCTTGTCATGGTTAGGAAGAGGCTCCTTGAACACATTCAACTTATGGTTGGGTTTTGTAAGTGAAGAGCTCTGAGGGGTTGATGAGGCCTTAGCATTATACTTCTAAGCGACACACTCCTTGTCAAAATGGCCCTTCATCTAATGAAAGTTGTAAAATTTGGTGGCATTATAAGGATATATTATATGTTGTCCTCCTATGCTCTTTTTAAGGACCTTATTTTTAGTTGGCCTCTTACTTAGAGCATTGACCTTGAGGCCATCCTTCTTGCCCTTCTTCTCCATAATAGAATTAGTGACACCATCACTAGTCATACTATGGTTATGATCATATGAGAAGGATGAATTTTGAGTTGGTATGAGATGAATACCCATACACAACTCAAAAACCTCAATCTTTAGACACTCATTAACAAATTCATCGTAAGAGGTGGGTTTATGCTTAAGGACCTTAAGGTGGACCTCCTGCCTCAATGCTTGCACAAACATGTCATATATTTGATCATCCAAGAACCTCATCCTACACGTGTGGATGGATGGATACCATTTATGCATGAATTTTATTTTACTCACCCTAGGCCTAAATTATGGAGGTGAGTGATTGGATGTCAAGGTTAAATGGTCTAGAGATATTGAAGTATTGGAGGAAGTCATCCAGAAGAAACTAGAAACTAGAAATAGAATTTGGTGATAGATTCTAAAACTATGTAAGAGCTTCATCTTGTAGGGAACGAGCAAAGAAATTCAACACCATGCCTTCTTATTATTCCTAATCCATACATACCATCATAAATGTTGTGATATGCTCCATAATACTATCATCTTATCTCTCACTAAACTGGGGTAGTTCAAGGATTAGATTAGGAAGGGGATTAGCACACACCTAAGGGGCTAAAGGATTCTTATGGAGATCCTTATAGGCACGATTGATTGTATGTTGGTGATGGGTTCCTTAAGGAAGACCATAGGGGTCATGATGCTATCTATGCTAGTAGGGGTTATCACGACCATGGTCATATGGGAGATGATGTCAAGGTAACACCTAATATGGGGGACACTCATGATGAGGATCCTCTCAATCACATAGTGGTGAATGACCATAAGAAGGGTATCATTCCTTATGGGGATGATGAGACGATGTGGCTTGCATAGGGGGATGATCATGATGACCTAAATCCTCACAGTGTTGGCTACATGTGATAATATGAGGGTCTACATAAGGGTGTTAATGTTTGGGATAGACATCCCATGGATCCTTAGTCCACAAATGTTGGTAAAAATTGACATGCTTATATGAGACTCTAAAGGAAGGGTTAGGAGGATGGGAAGTTCCACAGGAGGAGGATGTCAAGTCAAGTTAGGGTGTTTATGTTTCTCAAAATGGGTATGAGGTGGTTCTCATTGTAGATTATCTTAATGGGAAATAGGTGGGGGATTCACACAAGAAGTGGTTGAGGCACTCAAAACAAATTGGGTGTGGTCTCTATCTCTAGATGAAACACATTGTCTACTCTTATAGGAAAAAGGTGATTTTCATTCACATGAGGCCAAATATGACAAGAATCAATGATTGTGCATAACTAATTGAGATTTAATTATGAAATGGGGTCATATTTAGCACTAATAAGTAAATGAAAAGCAGTTTCAAGTCTTGGGGGGGTATCCTCAAACAAGTAAATCTCAGACTAGTGAAAATGTGAGTGATCTTGTCGGTTGTTATAGATTTTCCAATCTTATTCCGTGCTTAACATGAGAGGGTCCAAGTCACTATGTTGGGTTGAGGGAGGCTCCTAGGTCCTATGGTGTCTATGGCATTCCATTGCAGCTTCAACTCGGTCATGAGTGAGTTTAAAGACAAGACCCTGAATCCGACAACACTAACATCCTATAAGTGGGAGATCGGCCATGGATGTAATGAAATAAGAGCAATAAAAGAGATAAAAAAAAGGAAAGTGGTCAAAGAAATAACAGGGAGAAGAATGCAAAATAAAAACAAGATCAAACAACCTAGAAAGGAGCCAAAACACAATTGATAGTAAACCTTTTTAGCTATCAAAGGGGAATTAGCTAAGAGATATCTAAATGGGTTAGAGTTAGCGTGAGACCATATGTGTGGTCTCATCGATGTTGGATGTGGAATAGGGCATGGTAAAATCAAAAATTATAATAGAAAGACACATGTGTGAAGTATATGATTGTGTCTTCTATATAAACTTTTATATGTATTTGGCCTTATAAGCCTAATCGGGTAATAGAAGAATGCAAAGTTTCTTTTTGTATCTCAAAAGGCTGGAAAGTGAAGAGATAACCAGTTTGAAAAGGCTATATATAGTGTTTTATTGTAATAGAATATGGTTTTGATGTGTTGATAAAGATTAATAGAATCACTCTGATATGTTTTTTACTATTCTTCTTTTACATATGGTTAGTGCACAGTAAATACTCTATTTTGCTTTAATCTGTTTATCATATATTATGTATTTTATGCTCTACCTTTTTTTATAGTTGTGTTCTTCTTACATTATATGTGCAAATTTGGATGTAAATGATGGATTGTAAATGTGTAATGTCATTTATGGTTTTTATTTGCTCTCCATCGCATAAAGTATCCTTGTAATTAGCATGTTCTTGAGTATTTCCAAGAACCTCTATTAATAATGATGTGGTGAAAGTGAAACCATTTGAATGAAATGTGTTGAGATGGCTTCCAAGATAGATGGATATCAAGATATGGTTGAATGAGATAATCCATAATTTTTTAGAAGAAGAATCAAGGAGAGAAGGAACAACTATGAATTATATTATCCAAGATCACATCTATGGTGAAATTTACAAAATCTTCTGGTGTGAGTTGCATGGATTGTTAGTTGTATGGCTAATTACATTAGAATACTATTGATTTAGCCCAAGGGGGATAGAGATTATAGTTTGGATAAAATAAAAATTAGAAAGGCTGCATAACCTAGATACAGACTGGTCCTGAGTAGTAGATTATTAGATAAGGACTATAATTGATGGCTTTATTATCAAGTTCACAATGTAAGGATACATAACTTTTGAGACTGCACAAGACCAGTTCATTCAAAGAATTAGGGGGAAATCTTTGTAACAACTACCTATGTTGATAAAAATGTTGGTTATGGAAAAGACCATGGTGCCTACTCTAGCCAATATGGATTATTCACTTCAGGCACCAAGGAGGTGTGTGTGGGATGAAGTGAATGACAAGGAAATAAGTAAAATAAATTTGAACTTGATCCTAGAAAATAGAAAGCCAAAAGACTCATAGCGAGAAGAATATTCTAGGACTATAAAGGGAATTGTGAAAGCATAGAAGGTGAAACAAAATAAGAAACCAATTAGTAATTGTGTATAAGATTATAAGTATGAAAGAAGGTGCTAGAGCTGTAAAGATGTAGGAAGTAGATGTTAGAGACCAGTAGATTACTGGAAGAAAAGGGTGTAGAGAGTATACATAAGGGCCCTATGAAGAAGAGGATGCAGATAACAATGATGCAGATATGGAGGTAGACTAGTAGGAGGAAGGACATAGGTTAGCAGTAGAAAAATTAGAAGGTAGAGGTAAATCATAGTTAATTATCTAGACCTGAGGAAGAAAATTCTTGGGAAGAAGTCAGATTCAAATGTAGAAATATGGTTCCAATTTAAAATTAGTAGAATTTCAACATAGAAGTCATTCACTTTAAGAGTATGCATCCCTACAACCTAATTTATTATTTGATAGAATAAATAAAAAGTGTAGGCAAAGAGGCGGCTATAGATTAGTTTAATTATTTTATAGACAAGTTTGGAAAGTCAAGTGTAAAAACAAAGCAGACAATAGATAAAGAAAAATAGAAGAAGCAGATTTTATGTTTAAGACACTTGAAAAGTCTAGTGTGCAATTAACAATACATAATCAATAATGCACAACTAGTAGTGTGTCATCTAATGAAGTCACATTCACCATTGTACAATTACCTTCAATCACAGTTACTATCATTCAACAACCTATTATGACAATTATTGTCCCTGAAAAATGACACTCATTTTTGGGACAACCTACGGACTATTTTGGCCCTGCACAGACCAAAATCCTCTCTCCCCTTTTCAAAAAATTGTTCTGAGCATTCACGTTCTTCATTTTTCAAAGCTTTTTTAGAAATCTACGGACTCTGCAGGCTTGAATCTACGAACTCTGTAGGCTTGGAACTATGAACTTCACAGATGGTTTCTACGGAGTCCGCAAATAGATGTCTATGGACTCTTTCAAAGTTAGAGAAAACTACGAACTTGGCTTTTGCGGACTCTCAAGGTTGATTTATAGGGACTCTATAGGAAATAAACAGGTTCAACACTTAGCCATTTTTTCAATCGAGAAGTTCAAAGGGGTCTTCTAAGAGCCCGAAGGACAAGTGCCCTTGTGGAGGGTAGTGAGCAAAAGCGGATAAAAGTTGGAAATCCCTAGGGAAAATGGCTAAGTAAAAGAGACCTAAAGAATTCTTTCAGGAAGATTTTCCTCAGAAAAATGTTTAAGGCAAAATTCCTTCGGACTTTTTGTTCGAAGGAATTCACTTAGAGAAAAAGTCTGCAGAAATGGAAAAAAATGAATGGCTAAGTAACATGAACTTTCCTTCAGACTTTTTATCCGAAGGAATTCTTTTGGGC
The DNA here is from genome assembly GCA_037957365.1 of Torreya grandis. NCBI lineage: Eukaryota > Viridiplantae > Streptophyta > Pinopsida > Cupressales > Taxaceae > Torreya > Torreya grandis. The sequence goes on from JARHVA010000127.1 coordinate 3,244,014, forward strand.
TTTTTGCCCAATGGAAAAAGCTGAAGCCTAAAGACCGCCTAAACATCTTGAAGGATAAGTACCCTTGTGAGGGGCACTTAACTTCAGAGAAAGGATAGTTTTAAAAGCCCAAAGGGACACCTTCCCTTCGGGACGTCCCAAAGGCTGAACAAAAATGCAGAAAGGAACCTTCACAAACTTAGACAAAAAGGGCTTCAAAGGATGAACTGAATGAACCAATTGAACCACAAAGTTCAATGAGTTCATAGGTTCAAAGGTTTAACCAGATCTTAGAAAGATAAAGGAAGCAGTGATTGAGCGAGACATATGATGAACCAGTGAACCGATTAAACCTTGAATCGAAAGAGTTCAAAGTTCAATGGTTCATAGGTTCAAAGGCGGCCTCATCTAAGGAAAAAGTAGCAAACAAGTGGTTCAATGGATGGTTCAACCAAGGGGTGAAGAAGCGATTGAACCAAGAAGCAATAAAATAAAAGATACAGAATGAACCAATGAACCAATGAAATTTCAATGGTTTAATGGGTTCAAGGTTCAACATGGTTCAAGCAGCTGGCAACCATTGACAATCCTGTAGACATCAAATTTAAAGGGATATCTATGGAAATTCAAATAAAGTGTGAATCAAGTGATTGATTGAAAAGAGAGCCCAAAGACCCAAATTGCTACAGGGAAGAGAAGATCGATGCAAAGAAACAAAAATATCTTTGAAAGAGTTATTTCTAGTAGGTGAAACAATGGATCGAGTAGACTTCTGAGTGCACCAAACCAAGGATGCGACCTATTTTTCTTCCATGAAGAAAAAACAAATTAGAAAAGGACCAAACGGTCCATACCAAGGAAGAAACATATTAGATGAAAGGACACACCATAGTTATGGTAGTGCACTATTCTCATCATGGTCTCTCCAGACATGACTGAAGGTGCATTGAAGACGTTGACTGTAGCATGGGCCGTCCCATAGAAAAAAGTGCCAATCCTTGCGTAGTTGCTATAAGATTGTAATATCTCTCATTTGTAAAGGAGACTTTTCATTTTTACAAGAACAAAACTCTACCCATTTGAAAGAAGACTGAGACTTTGAGCTTAGATTGTAATTTCATTTCATTTTATCTGAATGAGAAAGCAAGTTGTTTGCAGACTTTGTGCTGTTTTGGCTTGTGCTACTTTAGGAAATTTTTCTTATGTCTATTTCCTAGAAGCATTCTTATTTATTTAATTTGACAAGCATAATTAGTGAAAGTAAAAAGGGAGGTGTCCTGAAGCCAACTATGAGAAGACTTTGTGCTTTCACAATTGTTTTCAGCGTGTGTTTTTGCTTTTCTTTCTGTGTTGAGGATTTTGGGATGACTTTGTGCCCCCATTATCCTATATTATACTATATGGGAAGTTGAGGTGGAAACTTTGTGTTTTGTTTCATCCTACTGGTTACTGCACCCCCTATCACCAGTTACTTTTACTACCTAAAAGAAACTCCTGCTGTTTCTTGAAAGAACACTTCGAAAAGAAGAAAAGTGCCTTTAGTGTTTCCATTAAGATTTTATCCATTGTCTATTAGCATCATCTCTGAAAGAAGAGAGATGGATGGTTTATTCTACCCTCGTGTTATTTTTTGCTTATTTATATTGTATATAGCGCTGTATATTTAATAGGGAACCTCCCCTTGATGAGAGGAGAGATTTGTCCCCATTGGATGTGGTAAACCTACAACTTTGGATGACCAATCTTTCTATGCTGTGGTGATAGGAACTATTTTACTCACCAGTTAGCTGGTTGACAAAATATTCACCCAATAGTTTTTGGTGACTTTGCTAGGGAAGAGCGCATAGTTTGAAGTCTCAAACTTCAAGCTGAAGCAGATCCTGCTCTTTTCCATTTTTTGTTTTGCAATTTGGCAACTCCACATTATACCAGAGGCTAGAAATCCCAAGGTGTTGTTGACCCTGCTTTTGAGTTGGTGCAACAGAGTAATTTTGAGTTGTTTCTTCCATAACCTCACCTTAGACGAACTAGGAGTCTTCCTCCTAGCCCTACCAGGCCACCAACATAAGGCAGAGCTTCTTTTTCTACTACTAGCCAAGCTTTGCCTATCCACGCTCCACTTGGATTAGTGATCCCACTTTTACATAATCAAATCATGGCTTAAGGCCCTTGAGGTAACTCTTTCGATACACTAAATTTGACTCCACCTCTGCATGAGTTTCCACGCACTTTAAGAAAAAATTTCTCTAAATTCTTTGGTGATGGGAAGGTTCATCCTGATGAACACATTACAGCTTTTAGCATAGACTACGGTGTAATAGGGGTGGAATTTGAAGACATAGCGGTCAGGCTATTTGTGGAGACACTACAAGGCACTGCTGTAAACTGGTTCTACCACCTGTAGGCTAGATCAGTGACTGATTGGGACACTCTAAAAGACAAATTCAAAGCAAGGTTCAAGCCTATAGAAGATGCACATGCCTTGTTAGCCCAACTCACTCAGATGAAGAAAGAGCCTCATGAGCTTATGAGAGATTTTATTGCCATGTTCGACAAGCTGAGGCACAGGATTCCCATGGTTGCCCAACCGACACCTCAGAACCTCAAATGATTCTTCATCAACTCACAACTGCCTGAAGTGAGTTTCTTGCTGAGACGAGCCAGACACATAGACCTTGTTACTACTCAAGATTTGGCTACTGAGGTAGAAGATGACCTTATCTTGGCAAGAAAGATAAAGAGAGACCCTAATAAAGGTAAATCCTCTTCATCTTCTAATTACTCACCTACAGCCACCACTGAGCCAATGGTGAAAAAGCTAGCAAACAAAATGCTAGCTCTCAAAAAGCAAGTGGTGCAAGGGATGTCATCTGCTCCTGCATACAGAGATATGCCCAGGAGGACATTTCAGAATTAGGCATACCAAGGCAATGCTACTAGGAATTAAGGACAACAAAATTTCCTTCTTCCTCCATAGAGGAACCTCACCCTTAAAGCACCTCCAAGTAACTCAGCAGTTGGATATCTTGAAGCTGAATCAGATTTCTCATTCTAGCCTGAGTAAAATCCTGAAGATGACGCTAATCTTTTCATTGAGAAAGAAAAAGAATTAGCTGGTGACTCCCATATTGGTTTTCTAAACTATCAGGATGAACCTAGAAGTGAAGGCAATGCAGCTGAGGGGTCATATGTTGTACTCACCCGATGTAAGAATTAATCAACTCAACAAGCTGATAAGGAGAAAGCAGAGGAGCGACCTCAACCAGCAGTTTCAATTGCTAAGTGGGGATCCCCTTTTCCTTTCCAACCAAAGGACCAAGTGATTTTGAGAAAGGTAAGTACCCCAAATGCCCCTACACCTTCTACTTCAAATCTGTAGTCTAGTCCTCCCCCTTTAAAAAATCAAAAGGATGAACTCCCATCCTCTGCTCCTAGCTCATTCTAGACATTTGATATCATTGACCATATAAAGAAAACTAAAATTCAAATGTCTAAATTTGAATTTTTGCAGTCCCATCCTAAGCAATTAGATAGACTGGTTTAATGTGTTAAAAACTAGAACATCCCTGTTAAACAAACAATTCCCAAAGATACACATGATCCGGCCAAGAATGCATCCACCAGGAACAACCTTGTCATTGCTCCCCCTGCTGCTCTTGGTAGGACTGAACCTTTTTATGTCTCATTACTGATAAATGGACATTAGTTGAATAATTACATCATTGATTTTGGAGCTTTAGACAATGTCATGCCTGCTAAAGTGGCCGAATTCCTTGACCTCACCTTGACCAAAACTTTTGGTAGATGCTTCTCCATGGAGAACAAGTAAGTGCCTTTGCTAGGACAAATTAAAGATGCCCAATTTGCATTTTCTACCTTTTCAGACAAAAGAATCAAGATGACTGTCTTGGTAGCAGATGTCCCAGCATCATATGGCATCCTTCTTAGGCAAAATTTCTATAGGGATGTTGGTGGCAAATTGAGCATGGATTTATCAGAGGCGAGAATTCCAGTCAAAGGTGTTATGAAGAGGCTGCTCCCTGAGAAGGAAGCAAAATATGTGGTTACCCAGACCTCAGCACCTGAAGCTCAAATTTTGTTTGAGTCTTTAGGCATGGGTAACTACTTTCTATACACAGATGGAGTTCATGAGACATCTGATGAAGCTCCTGTAGATGATAGCCTGGAAATGCATTCAGTTGGAACAACAAAGGAATTGGCTGAGCACAAGGTAAGTGTGGAAGTATCTCCACCCCCGAATGAAGAAGAATCCAAAAGAGAATCAATATCAAATGAGGTATGGATTCTTGAATTTGATGGCAGCTGCTATTCCACTAGTTCAAGAGTTGGGGTTGTGTTAATATCACTTCAAAGAGATATTTTTCGGTCATTTTATGAATTGCAATTTACAAACACGAATAACATAGCTAAATATGAGTCTTTGTTGCTTGGATTGAGAGCTGCTCGAGACAAAGGCATCAAGCTCCTTCATGATAAAGGAGATGCTAAACTAGTGGTTTGTCAAGTGAGGAACCTGTATCAAACCAAGAATGAAAGATTGTGTTATTACCACAATCTAGTTTGGGACCAGCTTGAAGACTTTGACACCTTTAACATCTCTATAGTTTCCAGAGAATTCAATGACTGGGTGGATGCACTAGCTATTTTAGCTACTCTCTTGGTCCTCCACCCAAATTTCAAAGGAGACAAGTACATGATTGAGCTATTCTTTTGGCCAAGTGTACCTAATAATGCTAGTTATTGGTATGTATTTAATAATGACAACCAAATCATTGCCTTCTTAGAGCAAAAATACAGGTTTGAATGGCTACATTTTGAAGGCAGTGAATGTCAGAAGTGTGAAACAACACCTGAATCAAATGTAGACACAGGTGAGGATTTCTTGCAACTCAAAGGGAATAAGATTCCCAAAGGCTTGGTTTCTCTTGAGAAGCTGTTTGATAAGCATGATAGATTCATCAGACAGTAGCCAATGGATTCAAGCTCATCTCAGGAGTTTGATCAAGTAAATTTGGGAACCAAGGAAGACCCCAAGATAGTGAATATTGAGAAATGTTGTACTCCTGAAGAGCATTTCAAGTTCACCTCTTTGCTCAATGAATACATGGATGTCCTAGCGTACTCTTATGCTGACCTAAAATCACTTCGGCCTGACGAAATTCGACACAACATCCCTCTCAAGGCTGATTCAATACCTTACAGGCAAAAGTCTAGGCATTATAATTCAAAAATATTAGGTACTATTTTATTTGAGATACAAAAAATGCTAAATGCCAGGATAATCTTCTCAATCCATCATTCTACATGGATTGCCAATATAGTGCCTTTAAGAAAGAAGAATTGTGAAATTCACCTTTGTGTGGATTTTAGGAATTTGAATCAGGCATCCTTGAAGGATAATTATCCTTTGCCAATCATGGATCAAGTGTTGTAGATAGTGATGGGCTCGGAGATGTTATCAATGCTAGATGGCTTCTCAAAAGATAATCAGGTCGAAGTTGGTGAAGTAGACCAGCATAAGACCGCTTTCACCACACCTTGGGGCACGTTTACATATAAAAGGATGCCCTTTGGCTTGATAAATGCTGGTGCCACCTTCCAAAGAGAAATGGACCTTGCCTTCAAGGATGAGATGGGTAAGTTGATTATAGTTTATCTTGATGACTTGACCGTCTTCTCTAAGCATCGTCCAGATCATGTGAGCCATTTGCAACAAGTGCTAGAATGTTGCCGCCAGAATGGCATTTCCTTAAACCCCAAGAAGTTAGTCTTTGGAGTAACGGAGGGGACACTTCTCAGACACATTGTGTCCAAAGGAGGCATCAAGATTGACTCAGACAGAGTCAAGTCTATACAAGAACTTTTCTTGCTCGCAAGCAAGACTGTTGTTTACTCTTTCTTTGGAAAGGTGGATTTCTTACAGAGGTTCATCCCTAAGTTTGCTAAGAAGACTAAGCACATTATAAACATGATGAAGGGAAAAACCACCTTCAGCTAGATTGAAGAAGGTAAGTCAGCATTTGAGGATATCAAAACTGTCATTACCCATGCTCCAATTCTGGCTTGTCCAGACTATAGCAAAGAGTTCACCATTTATAGATATGCTTCAAAACATACGCTTTCAACAATTCTGATTCAATAGAATAAAGAAAGTATGGAATCTCCTATTTTCTTTATGAGCTGTCCTCTCAAAGCTCATGGGCTAAAGTACTCAAATATAGAGAAGCACACTTATGCAGTGGTGAAGGCTGTAAAACATTTTCATTTCTACATCCTCAATTTTTGAGTTACTGCCTTGGTCCTTGACACCATAATGAAATCTATACTGACTCAGCAGGAGTTTGGGATGAAAAGAGGCAATTAGGTTGCAAAGATCTAGGAGTTTGATCTGATCATTAAGCCAACAAAGCTGGTGCATGGAAAGGGGCTATGCCAACTAATTGCTGATAACAAGCCAAGAGGAACAAAGCATGAAGAACTAAAAGTAGATGACACACCAACAGTCATCTTTGTCTCTACCACCAATGAGTGGTATTTAGGTATTGCTCATTTCCTTACTTATGGTGAGTGTCATGCTCACCTATCTTATAAAGAGAGGAGAACCATCAAGCTGAAAGCTGCTAATTTTATCCTCTGAGACAATGGCCTATACAAGAGAAGCCTTGATGGAACGTTTCTTCGCTGTGTGGACAAAGAGCAACAAAGCTGACTTCTAAAGTCCTTCCATAATTCAGCCTATGGAGGACATTTTTTTGCCCCTGTGACCACCCATAAGATCTTACGAGCTAGGTACTATTGGCTAACTCTCTTTCAAGATGCATACAAGTGGGTCAGGGGATGTGAACTGTGCCAACAGTTTGTTGGAAGTCCCAAGCTAGCTGCCCTGCCTCTCGAACCAGTGATCATAGGAGAGCCATTTCAGCAATGGGGAATTGATTTTATTGGAGTTGTGAACCCATCATCAAGTGCTGGACATGACTATGTCCTCACAGTAATAGACTACTTCACCAAATGGGTGGAAGCAATTCCAACCAAACATGCTACTTCAGAAGTAGTATGCAATTTCCTCAAAGAAAACATCATGTCCAAGTTTGGGGTCCCAATCAAAATTATCACTGACAATTCTACCTGTTTCACTTCCCAGAAGATTACTCAATTTTATTTCCACTACATAATCACACTCTCCCACTCTTCTGATTACTTTCCACAAGGGAATGGATAGGCTGAATCAGGCAATAAGAACCTGGTGACTATCATCAAGAGCTGGTGGATGACAACTAAAGGACTTGGCATAAGGCATTGGTTGATGATCTATGGACACACATAATTACACCCAAGAAGGAAATTGGTATGTCTCCCTTCCAGCTTCTTTATGGTGTCAATGCTCAGATACCAATCACCTTGGAATTGCCAGCATTGAAATTGGCTAAGGCGATTGAGGATCAAACGTATGAGAGCTCACTTGAGAATAGGATCATGTGCCTTGATGAGATGAATGAGCAGAGAACTGTAGTGGTGGACTGAATTGCCACCCATCAAAGTCTAGTGAAGAAACTCTTCGATCAGAAAGCAAAGAATCATGATTTCCAGATTAGAGATCAAGTCCTGCTGTGAGACAAGAGAAGAGAACCAAAGGGGATGCACATAAAATTTGATTTCCTGTGGAGGGGCCCTTTTACTATTCATCATCTCAACGGTAAAAATAGTTTCTTGTTGAAGTATCAAGATGGCACTCTCTTTTCTCTACCTCACTATGGGCAACATCTGAAACACTTCAACTCTTGAAGTATCGGATGAGTTCCCCTATACATATGTATATTTGTATAGTATTTTGTTTCTATTTTGTTCTATTGTTTTCATTTTTTGGAGCCTTTCTTCTTGGGTAGCGTGACTCCATATCCCAATGGCACACTTTAAGGCACTGGAGATTCTGGTTTCTACTCCCTTCAGCTGTGTTTCGAGTTTCCAACTAAAGATAGTTCCCCAACTAGAGCCAGCTATTGTCCACAAAAAATGACACTCATTTTTGGGACAACCTACGAAATATTTTGGCCCTGCACAGACCAAAATCCTCTCTCCCCTTTTCAAAAAATTGTTCTAAGCATTCAGGTTCTTCATTTTTCAAAGCTATTTTAGAAATCTACAGACTATATAGGCTTGAATCTACAGACTCTGCAGGCTTGGAACTACGAACTTCACATATGGTTTCTATGGACTCCATAAATAGATGTCTATGGACTCTTTCAAAGTTGAAGAAAACTATGAACTTGGCCTCTACGGACTCTGCAGGTAGGCTCAAATCTATGGACACTCAAGGTTGATTTCTATAGACTCTGCAAGAAAGAAATAGGTTCAACACTTAGCCATTTTTTCAATTGGGAAGTTCAAAGGGGTCTTCCAAGAGCCCAAAGGACAAGTACCCTTATAGAGGGCAGTGAGCAAATGTGGACAAAAGTTAGAAATCCCTCAGGAAAATGGCTAAGTAAAAGAGAACTAAAGAATTCTTTCGAGAAGATTTTCCTCGAAAAAATGTTTGAGGCAAAATTATTTCAGACTTTTTGTCTGAAGGAATTCTCTCAGAGAAATTTTTTGAAGAAATGGAAAAGAATGAATGGCTAAGTAACATGAACTTTCCTTTGGACTTTTTGTCCGAAGGAATTCTTTCAGGCTTTTTACCTGATGGAAAAAGCCGAACCCTGAAGACCGCCTGAACATCTCGAAGGATAAGTACCCTTGCAAGGGGCACTTGACGACAGAGAAAGGACCATTTTAAAAGCCCAAAGGGACACCTTCCCTTTAGGACATCCCAAAGGTTAAACAAAAATGCAGAAAGGAACCTTCACAGACTTAGACAAAAAGGGTTTCAAAGGATGAACTAAATGAACCGATTGAACCATTAAATCATTGAACCAAAAAGTTCAACAAGTTCACAGGTTTAAAGGTTCAACCAAAGCTTAGAGAGATAAATGAAGTAGTGATTGAGCCAGACATAGAATGAACCAATTGAACCTTGAATCGAAAGAGTTCAAAGTTTAATGGTTCATAGGGTCAAAAGGTTCAAAGGTGGCCTCAGTCAAGGAAAAAGCAACAAATAAGTGGTTCAATGAATGGTTTAACCAAGGGGTAGAGAAGAGATTGAACCAAGAAGTGATAGAACAAAAGAGACAGAATGAACCAATGAACCGATGAACTTTCAATGGTTTAACAGGTTCAAGGTTCAACATGGTTCAAGGAGCTGGCAACCATTGATAGTCCTGTGGATGTCAAATTTAAAGGGATATCTGTGGAAATTCAAATAAAGTGCGAATCAAGCGATTGACTGAAAAGAGAGCCTGAAGACCCAAATTGCTATAGGGAGGAGAAGATTGATGCAAAGGACCAGAAATATCTTTGAAAGAGTTATTTCCAGTAGGTGAAATAATGGATCGAGTAGACTTCTGAGCGCATCAAACCAAGGATGTAGCCTATTTTTCTTCCATGAAGAAAAGACAAATTGGAAAAGGACCAGATGGTCCATATCAAGGAAGAAACATTTTAGATGAAAGGACACACCATAGTTATGGTAGCGCACTGTTCTCAGCATGGTCTCTCCAGACAGGACTGAAGGCGCATTGAAGACGTTGACTGCAACATGGGCCGTCCCATGGAAAAAAGTGCCAATCCTTGCGTAGTTGCTATAAGATTGTAATATCTCTCATTTGTAAAGGAGAATTTTCATTTTTACAAGAGTGAAACTCTGCCCATTTGAAAGAAGAAGACTGAGTCTTTGAGCTCAGATTGTAATTTCATTTCATTTTATCTAAATGAGAAAGCAAGTTGTTTGCAGACTTTGTGCTGTTTTGGCTTGTGCTACTTTAAGAAATTGTTCTTATGTCTATTTTCTAGAAGCCTTCTTATTTATTTAATTTGACAAGTAGAATTAGTGAAGGTAAAAATGGAGGTGTCCTGAAGCCAACTATGAGAAGAACTTGTTCTTTCACAATTGTTTTCAGCATGTGTTTTTCCTTTTCTTTTTGTGTTGAGGATTTTGGGATGACTTTGTGCCCCCATTATCCTTTGTGTTATACTCTTTGGGAAGTTGAGGTGGAAACTTTGTGTTCTATTTTATCCTACTGGTTACTGCACCCCTTGTCACTAGTTACTTTTACTACCTGAAAGAAACTCCTGCTATTTCTTGGAAGAACACTTCTGAAAGAAGAGACATGCCTTCAGTGTTTCCACCAGGATTTTCTCCTTTGTTTTTTAGCATCATCTCTGAAATAAGAGAGATGGATGGTTTATTCTACCCCCATGTGTTATTTTCTGCTTATTTATATTGTATATAACACTGCATATTTAATAGGGAACCTCCCCTTAATGAGAGGAGAGATTTGTCCCCATTGGATGTGGTAAACCTGCAACTTTGGATGACCAATCTCCCTATGCTGTGGTGATAGGAACTATTTTTCTCACCAGTTAGCTGGTTGACAAAATATTCACCCAACAACTATAATTATTTCACCTATATAGTTGACTGCAATTATGTTTAAGTATTTAATGCCCTATGATGGGTATACGAACCTAGAGCAATATCTATTAACTTGCAACATGAAATAGAATGTTAGATGAATAATAACATATGACATCAAGAATTACAAACTCATAGGTATTTATTAAGATGCTCCCTAGAGTTTATTTGTAAGGGGGATGTAAACACCTTATACCTTGTGCAAGTTAAAAGTTTGTTGATAGCAAAATATAAATTAAAGAGATGTACAAGCCAAACCATTAAGGATTTAAAGGAGATTCGACAGAGATCAGGAGAATTTGTTATAAAATATGATCAAAGATTTTTTGATGTCATGAACAAAATTGATTTCATTCTATAGGATAAAGATAATATTGTTTGGTTCATAGAAGGACTATGACCAAGAATTAGATTTGCCATTGCACAGACTCAATATCTAACTAAAACTGATGCTTGGTCTGTTACCTTAAAGTAGATCAAATATAGGATTAAGGGGATGCCCCCATAACTGGTTCTAAGGTTGAGGCAAAGATAGATGCATTCATGAGAATAATCAATGAGATGCATGTAAAATATAAGCCTACACTAGGCCTATTGTGCATAGAGTGTAGATGAGAAGGACATCATAGAAATGATTGTCCTAAGGTTAACAATGAATTTTGTGAGATATGCAGGGTATTAGGGCATTCAACTTCAAAGTGCCATATGTTATATCACTGTATACAAAAATCATAGAATTTTTTCTATAATTTTTGTAAATCCATGAACCATGATGAAAGGAATTGTCGAGCATTACTGGAGTTAAAGGAATATATTACTAAGACTATCTTCACAATTGTAGCACAATAAATACCAACTACAAAGTAGGTGATTCCAAGACCAAATGTGGAGATGACTAGTGCAACTCAAGGTAGTCTAGGATGGATGCCTTTATCACCTTAATATCGGATGCCTTCATCACCACAGTTTCAACCATAGGGCTTGATAAGTTAGAAAAATATGTCATCTCCATCATATAAATATTTTGGTCAGTATGTGCAATCATAGACCAATATGAACCTTCAAAAATAATAATAAAATTGGGCTCCAAGTTCCCCTCAACACCAAGATTGGGGTATGATGCATAGCCAAGCCAATAAAAAGGGTATGCTAGACAATAGCAACAAGGTTGCGGATACTAAAAAAATAGAGGAGTTTAGAGGTTAATACAAGGGTGGATAATATGGAGGATATCAAGGTAGTCACAACAATGATAATAAACAAGCTCGACTACCTATGCAATGTTATTTATGTGGTGCATATAACCATTATGAGAGGAACCCTACCAACCTATATAGATAAGTCTACTGTGTATATTATAGAGTTAAAAGCCCACATCAAATAAAATATTGTCTAGTATTAGAAAAATAAAAGAATGAAAAGCCAGTGTGAAATGTAGATTTAATAAATATGCAACCAAAAAGAAATGTGTTTGTGCAAATAGTCATCCAAAAACAAAGAGCCAAACAAGGGTTACTACTACCTTTGGAAATGCCTCTAGATCAGGGCATTAGAAAAGTGCACCGAGACAAATATCTTAATCTTAATATGAAAAAGAGTTTGACGTATCAAGCTACATAGGTCTTGCAAGATATCTAATATCAACTAATTTTTTAGGGTGATAACACAACCATTGATGCCCAAGTATAAGGACAAATTATCAAGACCATGAGATAGGAGGGTATTATGGCTACTTTGATAGACTTAATGAAATTAGTACATTGTGCAATGAGGAAATCTCCCAAAACATTACTAATCTCCTACATAATCTTTTGGAGTACACACAACAAAGTCAATAACATACTGATAAGGTAGTTTGGTATGTTAAAAACCAAAAAACCTTAGGATGTTGATTCTCAAATAGATATTGAGTTGGCTAGATATGAGATTCTGAATGTAGTTTTTGATTTTGGTAGCAAAATCAATATGATCCCATGATCAACTTGGGTAGCCATTAGTCAACCATCCTTAAGCTACAGTCCAATTACTCTTAGTCTGGTGAATTATGGTTAGGTCAATCCTATTGAAAGGTTAGAGGATGTTGAAATTAAAGTGGCTGAACTCAGCCTATGAGGAGATTTTGAAGTCATCGACATGAAGAAATTAGAGACTCATTATATTGCCTTAATCAATAAGAAATGGGATTAAAATTACCAAATGACCATCAATACTATGCACAACCAGAGATAAGCACATCAATGGGATCAAATAGTGATCACAACCCTGGATAAATATGAGCAAAAACCATACATTGTCTTTAAAGAGCTAGAGTCCCCTTATGCATATGGGGATAAAAGTTGGTTTTAAGTTAGAATATATGAAAAGAAAAATTCTTTATGACTTATAGAGTATAAGTTGATAAACCACACACTATGCAATAAGAAGAGCAACAAATATATAACCCTGTTATAACAAAGTCTCCAACTAGGTAGGTTTATATAGAAGAATGTGTTTCTCCATTAGTGCACTCTCTAAAAAAGTTTGAAGTCAAATTTATATATAATAAAGGTGCAATAGTGATGGATTACATATAGCCTAGTCTTGAAAGTGTTGTACTGTGGGAATCAACATCTTCCATAAGTGGTGACTCAGACTCTCACATATTGAACTAGGCTCGTACAAATCATGAGTTATGACCTCTATGCATGGTGTTCATTGTAGAATGCCAAATACCTCAATTCTTTGAGATGAAGGATCTTAATCCATTTATATTAATGCTCAAACACCATGTACCAAAGGTGGAACAATGAGTCAATGCACTTAGCTATACACTGAAAGGATTTGTTACAACTTGGTGGGTAATCCACATAAATCTAGAAATTCATTGGGAGGAAACATGTGAATTTTTTCATGCAAAGTTTCATCTACTAAATACTATCAAATAATAATGACCTTTCTTCCAAGAACATCAATGCCCTAAGTTACACATTCATTAGTGTGTGGATATGTTGACCGTGTAGGGATTAGAGCCAAGATATTGGGTGCACATCTTCAGCCATGCCTCAACACCTTTGCCAATGGCCTGGTATATGTACCAAGAGCACAGAAGAGAACCCAAGCATTGGGTGCAAGTTCAATAATATTTTGTTTAAAATTTTGTGTTTGAAGATGATAATCCATTAGTACATAACACCTTAAAGAAAATCAAAATATTTCTTCATCATGGGAGAGTAGAAGATTCAACAACTATAGTTAAATCATCATCATAAAAAGAGGCTGTAGAAGATTTAAATTTGGCACTGCACAACTATAAATCTATAAAATAAGAATAATCTCTTATCAAGCCATGTGATAGAATAAAAGATGACTTGATTGAGTCTGGTGATAGTGATAAAGATTTAGATCTAGAAGGTTTCTTTGAGCCAAAATGGGTAACTTAATCAAACCAATTCAAAGTGTAGAGTAATTAGAAGAAGAAAGACTGTGCAACACAAACATTTTACAGTGATAAGGTAAGTGCATTCTACAAGATGCTCTACCTAGTGCATCAAACAAGATATAACAAGAGCCCTTGCAAAAGATTGAAGGGAACAATAGAATAGAATTAGTTCCTAAGCTTGTGATGGTGGGAGACTTTTAGGGAAAAGAGTAGATTTTGGAGGTCTTACAATTGTTAAGGGACTACCAAGATGTGTTCCCAACTAAATTCTTAGAGGTAAAAGTGATAGATCCATTTTTAGGAGAAATGCATATAGAATTGAAAGAGTGTGTTCGACCCATTAAGAAGTGGTAATGAACCTGAATACTATCAAGATAAATAATAATTCAATAGGCCAAGATTCTAAACAATACCTAGTATTGATTTGTATTGAATGATTCAATAATTAAAAAACATGTATAAATAATCTTCAACTTAAAATTAGTTTTGACATGCAAAATTTAGAACTCTGAAAATAAATAAAGCTCGACCTACTATTTTTAATAGCTATTATTGTTAGTAAGTTTTACATGCAAGCGTATGCAACTCTAAAAATATTTAAAAATAAACTAAACACCAAAATTAATCTATTGGATGAATTTAAACTAAAGTTCAAGTCCGGTTACAAAAATATATAATTTCTAAACTTAGAAAAAACCCAAAAATAAAATTAAACTGTAATTTTGGACCCTTAGATGGTCATGTATGGCCTCCAAAAAATATTTAAAATGTACCATAACTAGAAGGTTATATTATGGATGCCTTGAAATTTTTGAGATGGTCATTTTGGCATGAAGATGGGCTCAAATGGAGGTACAGATCAAAATTTATGGCTTTCAAAAGTTCAAACTCCTTTTTTACATCATTCTCCTCTAGTTGAAAATAACTCAACTCCTATGAGATGTTCTAATTGTACTATTTCCATTTGTTATTATCAATCTTATTCATCTCCCATTATGTGATACAAGTGTTTTCTTTCTTCTCTAATCCTTCCCACTGTACCAAATCCCTATCATAAATTCCTTTTCTTATGTTTATTGTCTTCTTATCTCGAACCTACAATATATTTTCTTTCTTCTTCTTTGGCACCTGTTGCTTCTAATATACTTCTTCATCATCTTCACTTTCACCATCTTCTCAATGTAAATTATATAAATTTAAAACATTAAATATTAGAGAGATATCAAAATTTTATGGTAGACTGACCTCATAAGCATTGTCATTGATTTTCTTCACAATTTTGCATGGTCCAATTTTCCTTACTTTAACTTGTTTGTGTCTTTTGAAAATCTCTCTTTTCTCAAGTAAACCATCACTAAATATCTTTATTCAAATATTTTGACCTCCTTTTGACATTTTTTACTATTTTATAATTCTCATTACTTTCTTATCATTTTATTCCAACATCTTCTTATAACTATTGTATATGTTCTGCAAGTGCTTTTGCATCATCACTAACTCATTCTGCAATTGGAAACTATATCAAATCTAAAAAACTCATAGGATTTTTCCCATAAACAATCTAAAATGTTGATTTACATATTGATCTATTCAATAAAGTATTATATGCAAACTTAACTTGTGGTAAAGCCAAGTCCCATTTTTTAGACTTCTTTCCAACTATGCATCTCAATAAATTTCCCAAGTTCCTATTTAAAATTTTTATTTGTCAATCTATTTGGGGGTGGTATGCATTACTGAATTGTATCTTAGTCCCCATCTTCCTCCACAAAGTCCTTAAATAATGAATTATAAATTTCATGTCCCTATCTAATGTAATGGTTTTTGGAACACTATGTAATATCACAATATCTTTAAAAAATAGTTCTACAACTCTAGTGGCATCAATGGAATTCTTACATGAAATAAAATGAACCATCTTGGAAAACCTATCTAAAACAACAAAAATTGAATCATTACCTCTCTATGTGTTTATAATCCTAACATAAAATACACACTCAAATCTATCCATGGTCCTCTTGGAATCGGTAATGGCATGTACAACCTTATATTTTGTGCATCTCCTTTTGCCACCTGACATATCCTGTACCTTGAAACATATCTTATCACATCCCTCTTCATCTTTGGCCAAAAATTATTCTCCACCAAAACTATTGTCTTTGTATTACCAAAGTATCCATCCAAATCACTATTGTGCAATTATATTATAATATTGTCTCTTAGAGACCCAATTGGAATACATAATTGTTTTCCTGTGAAGAGATAGCCATCTTACATAAGATACTCTTCATAAACATTATTTGTATCACCTATCAATGTATTACTACATTGTTTAGCTATTTTGCTAAAATTTGGATCAATATCATATACTTTTTTAATAAATTCAAATCCAACTACTTCTTTCACCAGAGTAGTTAACAACCCCACTCGCCTGCTCAAAGCATCAACTACTTGATTCTATTTTCTTGATTTGTGTCTCAAAACAAAAGTATAAACTTGCAAGAAAGATACCCAATTTACATGTCTACTATTTAACTTTTTTTTAATGTTCACATACTTCAAAGCCTCATGATCAGTACATAGGATAAACTCCTTAGGCATCAAACACTGCCTCTAATGTCTTAATGCTTGTACAATGGCATAAAATTCAACATCATGTGTAGAATAATTTATTCTTACCTCATTCGATTTATCATTGGAATATGATATTGGCTTCTTTTCTTAACTCAACACAACCATTCCCATAAATGAAGCATCATAATCAACCTCAAACACTTTGTTAAAATCTAGTAATGCTAAAATAGGTTTTTTTGCAATCTTCTTCTTCAACAACTCAAATTTTTTTGTTGCTGCCCTTATCCATGTAAATTATTTTTCTCTCATATTTTTTTTTATTGGTGCAACAAAACTACTAAAATTCTTAATGAAATTTCTATAAAAAGTTGCTAAACCATGGTAACTTTTTACCTCTATGATGCTCTTTGAAATAGGCCACTCAATGATTAACTTTACTTTTTCTTCATCTATTCTTACACCATCTACTGAAACTACAAATCTCAAAAATATCATACTATTCTGCATAAACCTACACTTCTTCAAATTCACATAGAACTTCTATTTTCTTAAAAATTCTAATACCATTCTCAAATGTTGTAAGTGCTCTTCTTTAGTCTTACTGAATATTAAAATATTATGAAAATAAAGCACCACAAACTTACCAATGTAATCTCATAGCACTATGTTCATCACCCTCATAAATGTGATGGGTGCATTAAATAATCTGAATGGCATCACCATATAAATTAAACCATATAGATTAAATCTTAACATGAAAATAAAGGTAAAACATGAGTTAGATCAAATGCAAGAAGATAGAATCATATATCTAGTAGAAAAATTAGATTGGGTAAGTCCCATAGTGGTGTAACCAAAGAAAACTAGAGAGACACATGTTTGTGGGGATTACCACACACTCAATGATGCTTGCATAAATGATCCTTTTCTAATACCATTCATAGATGAATTCCTTGAATTGCTCATAAAACACAAAGTGTACTCCTTTATAGATATATTCAATGGGCACCACCAAATTCTAATCATTATAGAAGGTCAAGCCAAAACTATGATTGCAACTGAAAGGGCATCATTCATATATTAGGTAATGCCTTTTGGATTGAAGAATGCACATGTAGTCTTTTCTAGAGTTGTAGTAACTACATTCAAAGATTTCATTCACAATTTTTTAGAAGTGTATTTGGATGATTGGGATATTTTATCTCTATTTAAAGAACATATATCAAATATGTGATTCATGTTAGAATGGTGTCGAGCATTGCACATTGCTCTAAATTTAAAGAATTGCTTGTTTTTCATACCTTTTAGTGTTCTGTTGGGCCATGTTGTATACACAGATGACATTTTGGTTGACCTAGCTAAAATTTATGTCATCATAGGGATGCCACATCATACTAGATCTACTAAGTGTGCACATTTCTTAGTCATATGGGATATTATAAGAAGTTAATCAAAGGGTACATAGCTATATTTGTGGCCATGGAGAAACTACTATGCAAAGATACAAAATTCAAATGGATAATAAAATGTCAAGCAAGATTAATTGAGCTAAAATAAAGGCTCATGATAACACCACTTTTAGTTTTTCCTTATTGGAAGAAGTCATTCCACGTGCATGTAGATGCTTCTAGTACTATAATAGGAGCTATCTTATTACAACTAGGTGATGGTGGGTTGGATCATCCTACAAATTTTTCCAATAAGAAGTTATCAGCTAAAAATAATAATTATACAATCACTGAGAGAGAAGCATTAGCCCTAGTTTTTTCATTACAAAATTTTTGGCATTACTTGTTGGCTACACCATTTGAGTTCTTTATGGCTCACCAGGCATTGTGATAAATGGTTAATAAGCCAATGTTGGGAGGATGCATATCCAGGTGGCTTATATTGTTTTAAGAATTCTATTTTTTCATTAATGTCAATCCAAGTTGAGAAAATATTGGTCCAGATCACCTGAGCAAACTTCATAATGGGGAGGAGCCAAAAGAACTTGAAGATGAATCCCTAGATGTGCATTTATTCAAAATTATTGTGATTCCTGATAATATGGAAGATATTGTAATTTTTTTGGAGAAAATAACCTTTCTTTGTGCCTATACAGAGTGGGATAAAAGTCAAATGGTCACCTGGTTATACCTTATAGCCTCATTAATGGGTTTTTGTACAAACTTGATAGAGATGATGGACTACATAGAGTAGCTCTAGAGCAAGAATGACCATAACTTCTTTAGGAGGTTCATTAAGGAATTATAGGGGGTTAATTCGCAGGTGAAGCTAATACAAGGAAAATTTTATGGATTGGGATTTTGTGGCCTACATTATTTTAATATGTGCAAAGAGTACCCAAACATTACAATGTCTACTAAAGAATGGGCAAGCCAAACCAATGTGATGAAATGCCTTTGGTTCCATTACTCAGACAACAACCCTTAGAATAGTGGGGAATTAATTTTATTAGAACCATAGCTCCTATGAGAAAATGAAGTCATGCTTGGTACATTATTACTATGATAGATTATTTTACTAAATGGATGGAAGCCACTGCTACTCCAAACTATGGTGCAAAAGATGCTACCAAATTTTTATATGAAAACATCATTACAAGATTCAAATGTTTGATTAAGATGATTAGTGATAAAGGCATACATTTTATAAATAATACTATCAAGACTCTCATTGAGGATTTTATGATATCGCATCATAAGAGCACAACTTATCACCTGTAGGTAAACTAACAGGTTTAAGCATCCAATAAAGTATTAAGAAAATTGCTAACAGAGATTTGTACTGTGCAAAGGGATGATTGAGAATATCATATTCCTATAATTTTTTGGTCCTATAAAACACATTACAAAAGAGATATAGGGTTCAATCCTTTTCAAGTGGTATATGACCTTGAGGCAGTATTTCCTATGGAGTATATTATTCCTAGTTTGTGTATTATGATGGTTATGATATTAGGGGATCGAGATTCACTGAAATCATGGTTGATAGACTTAACAAACCTAGAAGAAAATAGACAAAATAGATATAATAAATTAACAATAAAAATAAAAAAGCATGACATGATTGCAACTTGTGATCTAAAGAATTTTATCTAGAACAAATGATATTGTTTTATGATAGTAGATTTAAAACATTCCTAGGAAAGTTTCAAATTAGATGGAAAGGACCCTATATTCTTCATAAAATGTCATAATAGGTACTATAGTGTTAAAATAGTTGTAGGGAACCATACTACCAAGACATATAATTTGGCTGTAGGCTTAAGCCTTACCACCTTTAATCTCTATCATTCAGCCAAAAAATTGAGTGGGTGTTGAGTAACACCATGTAGTTAGAATTTTATTCAATGTTGTTTGTTTCTATTTTATTTTGTTAGGTTAGAATGTTTGAATAGTGAGTTCATTATAGTACAACACATCACAACAACCATAAAGTAGTTATAATCATGAGGTGCAAACACATTCCAAAGATAGCTCATAGGAGACAACTAGCTGTAACTACATCAAGGATATCAATTAAGTTTGGGAAGGAGGTGATAAGACAACTATGGAAAAAGGATGGCCAGAGGTCATGCCAAACCATTAATGATGTATCATTTCAAGATATTTCATCTTTTCTGAGGTAGATTGAGTAGTAAATGGATAGGGGGAGTCATAAAACAAATTGGATAGATGAAAGGATATCTAGTCACATGAAATAATTACCAAAGGGTTGAATCAAAGATTCTAAACATAAAACATCATTATCAAGGTAACTTATAATTAGTGATATTAATTATAAGAGGGACACTTGTGTGTAAATAGTTAGTGAATTCAAAGTAGTCAGAAAGATGAAATTGGGCACCAACAACTATACAAAAGTAGGATATGGACAATGCTAAAACATTATAGACTCTAGCTAACAGGAGAATTATACAATCTGCTTTCAAAATACCACCATGAAAACAAATTTCAAACTAGAGTCTAATCAAATAGAGCAATCATTCACCTCAGATCACTAATATAGCTATGAAGAGAGGTAAATTATTAACCTCACTCATGGATGTACAAAAAGAGGAGATGGGGATTGGGTTAGGTCTTTGCCAAACCAAGTAAAATGACCTAGATCCATTTTATTTCGTTGACACGGTAGAAGCTACTATTTTCTCATAAGATCCTCAAGTAGTTACACAATCAAGATCCATCACACTACAACATCCACTTCGAGGATCTGACATAGAAATATTGATTAAGTTACCTACATTTAGGCAACTCTTTAAGGTCATGATGACTTTGTTAAGTCACTACAATCAAAGGGCTATCCATTTGTCCTAAGACATTATAATTTAAATCACTACACAAACAATGACACGAGCCATAAGCCTTCTAAATCATGGTAAATCCCTCCTATATAAATATATGGCACCACCAATCCATTTAGATGTATGAGAATAATATACCTACATGAACAGGTCAAGGATCACCCATTGATTCAATTGAGGATGATTCAGAGTGCAATCTATTATATTGCATTATTAAAAGGTTTTAAAAAATTACCAAATAGGCTAAGTAAGCAATTAAAGGGGTAATTGATATCACATATCAAATGATAGACTATGGGAGAACTTTAATTTACCTAAGTATTTGACATTCGTGCTCACCACTAACATCAAGAAGGTACTTGTAAGTAAAATGCAAACATTTTAGTTCCAGATTTTGGTTTTGTTATTGTGCTTCACACAGTGAAAATATCCACTTGGATAAGTTAATGTGAGGATCAGTTAATGTGACTCTAGATATTTGGCCTTATAATACCTTCATAAACATTTCATGGATAAAAATAGGGTAGTACTATGATCAATTAGGTTAGTTTAATACATAGTAGATGGAAGCCCTAACTTTGATCATAACACACCCAAGAATCCCATAAAATGTCATTTAATATTTGGTACAACATGCTTTGATCACCAAGCTACATAATAACATTCAAATCAAAATCCATGAGTTGGACACTCCAATTGTGACTTTGATGCCATTCTTCATTTCTATGATAGAAGCATAGACTAAAGTATATAGGTAAAAATTCTTAGCTACGAGGTTAGTTCTACCTATTTAAGTTATTCCTCCAAAGACAAAATAATCAAATACAAAGCAAGCACCACCACAATAACCAACACAACCACACACCCCATGACAAAAACCATAAGCTCCACCATCACAAGATAAAGGTAAAAGGAAGGCACCTGCACAATAAGCTTCACCACCACTACCAAAGAAGAGGATGCAACAAAAAAGTCCTAGTTGGATAACCTTATGGTCCCAAAGATAGCTGGTGAGTGCAATCTACTAGATATAGGAGTTGATGAACATGAAGTTCTCAAGTATATGTTGAAAGACATCGGGAAGGAAGTTTATGACAAAGAGGTAGAAAATGAATTCTTATATAAATCAATGTGCACTTGTTAGGTGTGAAATAAGTTATGAAAGGAACTCTAGTTTGACATTACTCAACCACCTCTATCTATTATTATTGACACTATAGGTCAGGAAGTAGTTTTATGTAATATGGAGGTAGAGATATTTCTAACAGATCCAACCATATGATCAATAGTTGCACAAATGGTGGATCTACCAGAATAGGGTAGTCTTATATGGAATTTGTTTTGATGATCACATACACACCCCACTGCAAAACCATCATAAATTATATTCAAAAATATGGTGTGTTTCAATGGATTTATAGGAATAAGTGGTGTGAAGCAATCCCAAGAAACATAGCAATAGGCCCAAACTCATGTTGTGAATAAGTAAAAAGAGACCCTCACTCTTCTAGCCAAATCTAGGAAAAAGAAGCCCATGTGCAAAGGTCAGGTTGTTAAATTAGAGTCATTTGAACATACTAAATCAGAAATCAAGCTAATAGATGTGGAAATTATTAAAGAACCCCAAGATAAAACTATGCTAGAGCCAGTGGAAGATCATGAAACTATGCAGGACACACTGGATCCTAAGGATGCAAAAAAGGAAGATGAGAGGAAACAAAAAAAGGAAGAATGAAAAAGCAAGAATAAATAAGTGGTATAACAAGTGGTTGCATAAGAAGCACAATGCACACAATAAGAAGCTACACAAAAAGAATAACAAAAGTAACAAGTTGAAGAGAAATAAAGATAAAAAAAAGCTGAGGGAATAGAGGTTGTACATAATAAGGCTAAAGAAGTAGAGGTAAAGAGAAAATAATAGGAGAAATCCCACAAAGAACAACAAGAAGCACAAGTTGTACAACAAAAATATGTAGAGCAGAAAGCACACGCGAAAGCTATCAAGGAATAATGTAGGCACACAACATAAGCATAAGTAACTCAAGACAAAGCTAAGGCTAACACTGAAGACAAAACTAAGGCTAAAGTTGAGGCCAAAGCTAAGGTTGAGGTGGATGTTAAAACCAAAGATTAAGTTGACTTCTAAGGCTAATGTCGATGAGTAAGCCAAAATGCAAGTTGAAGCATATACTAAGGCTATGGACAAAGCTAAAATTTAGGCCAATAGGGACAAGGAGGCCAAATAATAGATAGAAGTAGAGAACACAACCTAGACGAAGGATATAAAAGAAGTATCATAACCCAAACTATAGATTTATATCCATTGGTTGTGGGATATCCCTATAACATCAACTTGATGAACCACCTTCTTACTTCCATTAGCTCAATTTACACCAGCCCCTTTGACATTGGCAACCACGTCCATGAAACTTGATACCACTATGATGGAGACATCTTTGGATGTAATCTAGCTATTATTATCAAAGAATATTGAAGGTGTAGCTACATTTTAGGAGTTGATTGTGAAAAAGGCATCAAATTTAGAGTAGGAAGTTCTCTAGCTACGTGAAGAAAGGATAAATTAGAAGAACAACTAGCAAAGGCATGATATTTGATAAATAACACTTACCCCACCTTAGTTATGTAGGTGATAGGTAATTAAGTAATCTATGAAGATAACTAATTCACTAATCTATTGATGTAACTTATAAAGGATTAGGTGGCCACATAGAAAGTGTTAGCTTTATGCACATAAGTGCAAGCTATTAGGAACAAAACAAAAACTATTTGTGAACTCATTGAAAAATATGAGCAGGTTTTAGAAACCACTACATAATAGGCCAAATAGATAGCCTAAGATATGTTGAATTAGAGACAACATCTCAAATAATCTTTGACTACTATGAAACCTAAGTTCACCACTACAAATAAAGCTAAAGTAATATTAGATGACAAAATACTTACTACTAAAACAATGAGTAGTGCACTCAAACAACTTCTTGATTTTAGGGATGTTGTGATATAAAAGCTACAAGTTTGGCATAATGAAATAATGCACAATACCTTTATAACCATTTAAACTCAAAGGACTACAAATAGATTGGATGAGCTCATATTGGATATCCAACTAAATCTATCTAATGCCAAAACACTACTCACCATTGTAGAAGATGATGATGTGTAAAACATGTTGATGATCCTGATACCTCTACGTATTTTGCTTACCATGTTGTACGAAGTGCTCATAGATTGAAAAATGCTTAAGCAAGATCTATCTCAAGTTGATCTGACTATTGACTAGATAATAAATGAGCCTTAATTCATTCCTTCATAGTAGCTCCAACAAATTATGTAGAAGAAAAAGCTAGATGCAAAGGCATGGTCTAAACAACAACCTCCACCATTGGGTGCACCAAAAACTAGTGGGTCAATAACTAAGCAAATGTAATAGCTTCCATAGTAGCCTAGTCAAAGTCCTCCACTATCACAACATTAGGTAATGCACACTTCAATTTTGTGACTTTATGAATTTTATAATTTTTTAAGATAGCCTAAACATTAGGTGTGAGGCAAAACTGGTTGAAAACCTAAAAAGCATGGTCACCTAGATAGGCTAGATTATCAAAACCCAAAAAGGGTCATAGGCTAGTATGCTACTTAGTTAAAAACCTAAAAGAGCAGTTAAGTAGTTTGTAAAGGGTGTAAGCAAGTAAATAACACCTGGAGTAATAATCATGACTTTTGTTTATGGCTCATCTTTTTAGTTTAGTCCAATTTAGGTTACGACTTTATCTTAGGATGAGACAACCTTTTAAGTTAGGAAAGTTTTGGGCATAGAATAGGGTGTGATAAAACCACAAAGTATAATAGAAGGACACATGTGCAAAGTATATACTTTTATCTTTTGTATGTATTTGGTCTTACAAGCCTAATTAGGTAATGGAAGAATGCGAAGAGTCTTTCCTTTTGTATCTCAAAAGGCTAGAATGTGAAGAGAAAATGATTTCTAAAAGACTATATATAATAATTTATTATAATATAATATGGTTCCAATGTGTTGATAGAGATTAATAGAATCGTTTTGATATGGTTTTTACTAATCTTCTTTTATGTATGGCTAGTGTGTAGTAAGTATTCTATTTTACTTTAATTTGTTTATCATATATTATTTTATTATTTTCTATCTTTTATTGTAGTTGTGTCCTTCTTACCCTATATGTGCAACTTTAGATGTAAATGATGGATTGCAAATCTGTAATGTCATTATGGTTTCTATTTACTCTCCATTGAGCAAACTATCCTTGCAATTAACATGTTTTGGAGTATTTCTAGTAACCTCTATTAACAACCAAGCTTACTAGAATTTAGCTCCAAGAATCCAAACAGATCCATAAGGGTTTGACAAAGGGGTATACAAGGTACTAAGTAAACACCTACTAGGCTTAAGGGCATTATGGGCCGCTAGAGATCTATAGAAGCTATTTAGTTTATTAACTTGTACCATGCTATAGATAGACTTGTAAAGCAGGTTAGGGTTAGCACGATTGAGTGTATAGAGGATAAAAATATCTCTAATAGGTTTAACCATAATAAATTAAGTAGATAAAGGGGACAATTTGATGCTTAAAGAGTGATAAAGTAAACTAATTGAATCAAATAGCATTACTAAGCAAGAAATGCACTTTAGAAGCATGAAACTCTAGTAATTAAAATCCAATTTCAAAAATGAAATGATGTTTTCAAGAGTGAGAGAGAGGTAGAGAGAGTAAGCACTTTAAAAAACCTAAGTAATGCCTTTGCTCAAACAAAACTAATTCTAACATGTGATATCTAACTTAGCAAAGGAAATGCCATTTTTAAGCAAGTACACTAAGCTATTTGAACACGAGAAAATATATCAAATAGTAATATGATTCTTAATCAAGCAAAACTATGAAATGAAAGACATTTTCAAGAGAAAAGATGTTTTTAGGTTTATAAGAATGCATAAACTTCAAAACCTACTCTGAAACATGTTTAAAATGAGCTAAACTAGCATAAAAACAATAAACCCTAGTAAATACACTGATATATAACTATGGAGTTTCACTTTGCATAATAAAGTGACCCCAAGTCAAGCTCAAAAATATTTTGTAGATGTTCTACCAACCATGAATCTAAGTTTGAGGCATCAATGGAAGACAACATGGCCGTAGTGTAGATCTAAGCCCAAACCAATGTCCAAAAACAAGGAGGAGACGAAGTGAAAAATTTAAAGAGTGTGAGATCCCAAGTTAAGTGCACAAATCAAGTGTAATTCCAATTTTAGAAGCTAGGAGCAAGACACAATGAAGTAAGAACAATTAGAAATAGTAATTCAATCTCCAGATCAATATGTAGTAATGTAGATGGACTTATGTCATAATAGATGCTTTAATCACCAATAATGAATCAAGAGAGATTCAAAAAGGGGAGAGAGAGATAAAAAATGATCAAAAAGATAAAGTAGAAGGGTAAAGAGGAGATATTTGGAGATACAAGGCACTCAAGGCTTGAGAAGTCGAAAATCTACCTATTTCTAGCCATTTTAGGTCAAACATGCTTGAAAAGAACACATTCTAGGCAGGTTGTAGCCTAGACCATGTATTTTGGGCCAAAATATGTGGCCTAGGCCATAACTTAGTAAAAAATCCATGAAATAGTTCAACCAAGAGTCCTAGGGTGGGCAAAGGGCCTTAGGAAGCACTATAAGGGTTTGACAGTGAGCAGGAGGGCCAAGAGAGTGCAAGGAAGGTTCAAAAGGGTGCACAATAGATTAGGAGAGTGTCCAAATATGTGGATAGTCTCAAATTATATTGATGATGTTGGTAGTCTACATGTGACTTGATATGTAATCATCAAGAGGAACAGGGTCAAGAGAAGTATGATTACATGAGGTTTGGATCTCTCATTTAAGCCCATTATGATACCCCCTTTTGATATGAATGACATAGCCTACAAGACACTCATATTAAAAGAAGAGTTAAAGATATTATGTGATAGAGATATGATCATATAATATAATGTCATCATGTTGGAGAATATGTTGTCATATAAAATGCAATTGTCATTGAAGAATGTATGTAACATATTGAATGTAAGGCATTTAAAGTTTCATGTCTAAATATATTTAGCAATGAAACAATAATGTAAATATCTTTGAAGTTGAATATACCATAGGAGTGCATGATAGTGATCAAGGCCACTGATCAAGCTCAACAAGCACATGATCATAACATGTAATAATGTCACACAATAGTAAACAATAAGGAAAAGGACCATATATAAGGGAATGTTCAAATGCTGCATAAGTAAAGATTACATAAATATAATGCCATAGGCCACAAGTAATGGATATATTCAAATGTTACACATAACACTTAATGATATCATAGAGATTCTCAAGCAATTTTCACACAAGGGCCAAGGGCCACACATAATAAACAATCAATGTGAATCCTATTATGCAAGAAAATAAACAATATCTAAGGATTATAGAACAAGTGAAACTAGTCTACTCCATCCACATGTATCAATGTCATATTTGTTAGAAATGTAGTATATCTAGTAGCACAATGTAAAATATGAATGATTTATCAAGACACTTGTAGGATATGTAGCTTAATATTGAATTTGAGGTCATAGATAAATATAACCTATGACCGTGTAACATATAAATAAAAGATGCCCCTAACATAGGCATGACTATTGGGATAATGGAAGTCTAACATCTAATAATGCATATATAATGTATGTCCTATATCACACTCAAATAACCTGTGAAATGCATGTGTGTATATAAATAATATGTTATCCACCAATATGTATGATAAATAACATATGTAAAGAAGTAACTTGTATCTCATGTTATGCTTATGGTCATGATTTTATTTTATTTTTAAATATTTTAAATGTTTTTATATTTTTTTAATCTTTGATTTTTTTTGGTTTTTTGGAATATATATAATGGAATGAGAACTAGCCCATGATCCCATCAATATAAGGATCATAATACATGCCGATATCATAGAATTGAAGCCTAATTTTCCATGGATGAGGAATACTACATGTAGATGTATCTGAATTTGAATAAGCATCAAGTGTCATATCATAACTATTGGGATCACTACTTATATAATTGGTCATCACATGCATAACTAGAAAATGTGCAGTACTTGGTGAAGTTTGTTGTATAACTATCTTTGTTTATTGCAAAGCATGTTAAATTATCTTAGGAGTTGCCTTAGGATGCACTATAGAGGATTTAGATTTTTGTGAATCTTGATGAACTTTTGGAGATGAAGCTTTATATTTTGAAATGTATACTTTTTTCCCTTCAATAGATTGTATAAATATATTTTATATAGGTTCAAAAACTGATTCTACACTATTCTCTTGAATGGTTGCACTAATTATCTTTGTAATATTCTTTGGAATAGGTGCCTTGATTATCTTTTTATGATGATCTTTAATAGGTGCCAAAACCAGTTGTGGTGGTGGCTGGGGAAGAGGTAGAGTTACCACTTCTTGTAAAGGGTACTCATATGGGATGCATTAAACTTTGACCACTTAAATGTAAGGTATGTAATTGAGGTATCTATGCACCATAAATAGAACTGCTCAAACCATATTTATCCAGGGGCATCCTAATAACATATTGAAGATCCTTACATTCGGTAAGACCAGAAATACAGTAGTCATTGTTTCTAAAACCACTTGAAAGGTAATATTGTAGGTCCCAAAGTATCTTGTGTATGACCATAAAATACCTTGATTACTTTTGATGTAGATTGTAAATATTGTTCCATGTATCCAATATTGTAAAGAAATGTCATTGTGCATGCATTTACATTTGATCCATTATCAATCATGACACTTTAAATAAGTTATTGTAGATATTTATGGATTATATAGAACCTCAGTCTTGAACATTTGGAAAACTTAGACTTTGGTTGTTCCTCTCAGTTTTAGACCTTTCCTACTTTTGAAAGTCTCACATCTACTCTATCTTATGCCCCTTATCCTATCTCATGGTTTGACTAGTCTTATTTTGATGACCCAAACCTTATATCTCTCCCATAATGCTTAAAACCTACTTATCTTCCATCTCTATAAATTTTGTGTATGTACTTACTTTCCTGTTCCTTGGATACTAGCATCTTAGATAGACACCTGCATCGATGCATGCATCTTGCTCAAATTTCTGACTCTAGCACAAGTGTCCTGGTCTAATACAGGTGTCCAATACCCTAAAGTCATCTTATTTGTAAATGAAATGTATCATAATGGTTAGCATAAGTGTTTTAATTTGATTTATTTATCCAAAAGGATTAATATAAATATAGGATCAACCCTCATTCATTCCTCACCTTCAAAAACCTATAAAAGACCTAAGGCAACTCATCAAAGCATTCAATCAAGCACTTGATAAATTAAATATTCCCTAGTTTATCTTATTTTTATATCAATAATAAGGAAAACACATACACAGGTTTGAAGTACTGAAGGAGTAACCCAAGATATATATTTGCCAAGTTACAAGCTAGGTCACTATTGTACTTGTTTTCCACATTTTGCATGATTCACACACAAGCCAACACGTATGGGAGAACTACATCAGTTTGAGGCATTCTTCAAATTATTGGCTATGTAGGTAGTGCTCATTGACATAGGGGTCTCTGGGGTCAACTCATTGTTGTGTGCCCACTAACCCATTTTTTTGCAACATCACTATGAAGATGAAGAACTAGGGTTTTATAATTTAATAAGGAGTGACCATCCATAACCTAGATATAAATACACTAGAGAGAAGGTGAAGATAAACCCAAAAACATCAAAATGGTTGCATCCTTTTCTATTAGGTATTTTATACAAGACACATGTGTCAGGTTTAAATAGTAATGCTGACACAACCATCCAAGCTTGACACTAATGTTTGTGGCTCTAGAGACAATCTAGAATTTGGTGATTATTCCAGAGTCCTCTTCTAGTCTGTTTCCTACCTATTCTAGATCTAGAAATATGTCAACATTAGAACCAACTAAGTACTTTAATTCTTTGTCATTTTCATATCTATCATGGTTGTACTTACTATTTTTAGCCTATCTCATTTTAATAAATCTAACATATGATATATCTGAGTTTAGCATCAAATTGGTATGCTATAGAGATAGTTTATCACCCTTGTACCTTAAGCTATATATGTCCCCTTTAACCTTAGATAACCCTAATTTAGATTTTCAGGGTTAAACATTTGTTGAACCCATCCTCTATTATTGATCCAAAACCCTATTATTATGTAAGGGTTTCTCCTTCTTCAAAATACTTTTATTTCAAATTTATGAATTTTATTTTTAGATCTATTTTTTTATCTTTTGCTTGTATGGGCATAGTTTAGGAATTATTTCTTTGGCCCTAGTGGTTGTGTGCTTCATAATTTTATTAAAAGTTAAAATCCTTATGGATTTACTACTAGGAGGACATATAGGGAAGTCTAATTATTTTTATCATTTCTTTACTGTGCTTTATGATCAATGTATTGCATATTAAGATCTTATAGAATATGAAAAACAAGTTAAAGCCTCTTTTACTTACAACTATAATAATGAAATAACAAGTGATGCAAATTCAAATATAAATTAGCAAGGTCATAATCATGACATTTCTACTTTTGGTTATGAGTGTGGTGATATCCCTCTTGGATATGACATTTTTATTATTCCTTTGCGTTCCAATGATGAAGGGTTTTAAGAGTTAATAAAGATACATTTTAAACACTTTCAAAAGGATGATATAATAGATATACAAAATAGTAGCATTCATAATGTTAAAAACCAAAATGTTGCATGCATACATTCTTAAACTACTTCAAAAAGTGAGTACGCTTCTTCCCTTTCCAAGATGTAAATGTTGAAGAAGTTGAATGTTCCTCCTCTATATCTCATAATGTAAATGTTGATTAAATCAAATGTGTGCCTTATTCTCTAAGTAATACTCAGGTTGAAAATTATATTCCTTTTTTGGGTGATTCAAATGAAAATAGTCAAAAATTTTCTCCCCCTCTAATTTTTGGTGAACAAAATGCATGTCCTATGTCTGCCATTGTCTTGGTTGAAGGAAAAAATAAGAGTGCATATTAAAGTCATAAGGAAATGACTACAAAACATGCATTGTTTGGGGACACAAGTAAAGTCCCAAATATATTTCATGTATCATTTTCAAAGATCAAGTCATGTAAGTCAAAGAGATTAAAAGCTAGCATTGCATATTTATTCGTTCCTTTCAAAATTAACACTAAAAGTGAAAGTTGCATTATTCCCTCTGATTATGTTGTAAATGAAATAGTAAATGTTTCTTTTTCCCCTCCTTTGAATTTTATGATATAAAAGAGCAAATGTTTACAAGTAAAGTTTTTTCCTTACTCTTGTTGAATGTCACAAGATTTTAAATAACATAGCACCTTGTAATGACAATGTTATCAACCTTCATGTTATCCAACATGATATACTTAACTATTTAACCATGGTTACCCCTTTACATAATGTTGTAACACCATGCGATGATCCTCCTCTTGAAAGTGGACAAGATTAAATCATTCCTATGTTCTGTGAACATGGTAATTTACAACCACTAATAAAAACTTCAACCTCTTCTTGTGATATGTTATCTATTATGACTACCATGGGAGATTTGCAACAAGTCAACATTCTTAAGTTGAAAATTTCTTCTCATGAGGCTATTTTTATGGAGAATATATAACATAGCAACCTATTTCTAAGGATGTATTTGATCATCCTTATCCTTCAAACTTTATTATACCTGATTTCTCCTCCTTTGATGGTAAAGGAGATCTTATCATTCATTTACAACAATATATACACTCCTTTGAACATTGGGCCCAAATTGGAAGCTTGATCTTAAAGGTTTTTCATCATAACTTAACCCAATGATCTCTTGATTATTTTATAGTCTTTTGAATGGTTCTTTATCAAATTAAAAAAAACTTGAAGATGTATTTTTATCACATTTTCATCATTATACCTTACCTAAGTTACCATTGGAATATTTTCAAGAATTGACACAAATAAAAAATGAGTCTACACAAGACTATGTTACTCGATTTAAGGATGCTTTGTATTTGTTAAATTATACACCCTCATATTTGGAAGTAAAATTTATATTTAGTAGGGGTCTTCTTTCTCCACTCAAATAAAGAGCATTACATAATCCCTTTTATTCATTAGAGACCTTATATTTGTATGTGCACAAATATGTGTACACTCTAATGAATACTCAAACCAAGTTGCCTATCTCTTCACAAAAAACTATGCATAATAAGAATCATGTTTCCAAGGCAATTCAACAAATTACAAAAGATCATGAACCAATTTAGAAATTTTATGCAAAATAAACAACATATGTCATAGAACAAATGATAAAGGCATTGAACAAAGGAAAGAAACATTCTTACAAAGTATCTCCCACATTTAGACCATATACCTCTACTAAATGGTAACCTATTCAGTTTGATTGTTACGACAATAGACCACATGATATATTGTGTACACTATTGGATAAATAAACGATAACATGTTACATCCCAATTTCCTCGCTAAAAAAATTATCTGACTATCCATGCATATTTATAGTTGATAAATTGAATTTATTTATTTTGACTAAGCTTTGATATATATACTATTATAAGGCAGTAGGATATTGCTTAGGCTATATGTTTACTTTGCTATGAGGTAGCTGTTGTGTATGAGATTACATTACAAACATGTTGATATGTTATTTCATTTATATTTTATGATGTATATATATCATAACTATTATGGTCTAACTACTTGCTTTATTGTGAAGTGGATGTAGGAAAACTCATCCCTCGAAGTGTGATGGAGGGAGAGCATCATCAACGAGGATGACATAGATTGAGATATCAGAGGATGATAGAGAAACTGACTGGTACACTACACACACCACATAAGTAATTCATGTTAGATACATAATATGAATGGTTAGCGTTAGCATATTCCTTATGTTATCTGTATTGAAGTGATTATTTATGTATACGTGTTAGTCCGTATTTATGCGTAAATGATATAATCTCATGTGTATGTCCTTGAATGTTTTGAGGTTTGCTTACATAAACTAAATTCAGGTTATTGGTCTATAAAATTAATCATCAAATCATTTTGGACATGTTAATTTAATTAGTAATATATATTAATTATTACTAATAAGCAAATATGCTTCAATAAATAAGAAAAAGGGAATAAATAAAAATATTGATTAAATAATTAAAAAAGAGATATAAACAAAAATATCGATGGAAAGTTTTGAAAAAAAAATGGGGGAAATAAAATAAAAAGGAAAATCAAAGAAATATACTTTAAAAATAAAATAGCGCAACATAAAAGGGGAGGAAGTGATTTGAAGAGAAGAGCAAAATTTATTGTTTTAGACTATTTCGAGACCTTCATTCAATTGCATGCCAATTGATAAGTTAAAGCTATCATCCTAAAAGGATTGAATGGTAAATTTTATGGAGAGGCTTAGAGTTGATAATGTATTTCAATGCACACACCATTGTGCCTAAAGTTTAACTTGCCCTTGTCAAAATAAAAAAAAAAGGAAAATCAAAGAAATATACTTTAAAATTAAAATAACACAACATAAAAGGGGAGGAGGTGATTTGAAGAGAAGAGCAAAATTTATTGTTTTAGACTATTTCGAGACCTTCATTCAATTGCATGCCAATTGATAAGTTAAAGCTATCATCCTAAAAGGAGTGAATGGTAAATTTTGTGGAGAGGCTTAGAGTTGATAATGTATTTCAATGCACACACCATTGTGCCTAAAGTTTAACTTGCCCTTGTCAAACTTCAACTTGGCATCATCCCTAGACTCGGGGGTAGGTTCATCTATGCTCTTCTCCTTGTGCATGTAAAACTTCCTTATTTATTGATCTTGTGATAAATATATGTTTTATATATCACTTTTTTTTGGGCATAGTGATCCATATGTTATTTTTAGTTGACGAGTCAGGATTTATAGCCATAACAATCAAATGAAGTTCTTGTATTGTCTAAAATTTATCTTTTAGAGATCTAAGTTGGTTTATACACTATTATCTCAAAGAATTAAGACAATCTTGTTTAGTATGGTAAAGTAGAGAATGGATTTCACACTCTAACTGATTGCTTCACTGGTGTAAAGAACATAAGATGCCTACTTATAGAGATATGATCTAAATAGAATTATGAATGCAGTGAACAATAAGTTTATGGGGAAACCGGTGATACATAAGCATGGTCTATGTGTGATAAAGGAAAAGAATGATTTTTATTAGTCATTTACAATGATTAATTATAAACCAATAATCTATTATTTGTATACAATAATCTGTTCTAAACCAGTGATATGCAAGATTTATAGTAAGTATTAACCTATCTAATGGAGCGATTTGCATGCTATAATTATTATGTTAAGAAAAAAAGTAGTGATTTATACTAATATGTGGAGGTCAAAGATGACGAATAATATTTTGGCCAATTTATACATATAGAATATACAATGATCTAAAATTGTACTCCTTAGTTACATATAAGAGAACATTTTGTGTAGCATATAAAATAGTGAATTGCATTTTATACTAGGGATTGCAGTGAATAACGTATTATTTGAAACAACTAATTATGCCTTATTAAATATAGTTCATATGGCCAATATATAAAATAGTAAATCATGATTTGAGTGTGGTTATTTGAGGGGTATTTTTATATGTTCAGTAAAAGTTGTATACACTATCATATGAATCTATGTATGTAGAAAGTTGCTTAGTGATTTGTCTATATATTATAATGATATATTCATATTACCATAATATATTCATTTTATATCGATACATTTAGTGCTATAGTATATAGATGTGCAACGATTTGCTATGCATAGGCATGGGATACATTCTAATTACATATGTAACAGGGCATATGTATGTAAAGTAGTTTTAATAGGTATATGCACACTAATATATATTGATTCCCTCAAGTTTCCAGGTAGTGCTTCATATATAGCACAATGTAATATTAAAAAAATGCATAGGATATTCGGGGTATGTTATTACGTAGAAATAGATACAAAGTTATGTAAATTAAAAACATGCTTAGTCTAACTTTAGCTAGTCACCCTACTTTACCTACTTGTAAATAAGCTATTGAATTCCCTATAAATTTTTATACCATAAAAGGGATAAGTATATCATGACTAATCTAGTATATTTATGGGGAGATATTCTAATGGCACTTATATATATCCTTAATACTTCCATTAGGTGAAGGATCTGCATAACTAAAAATATATTATTGCTATACCACATATTTTGTATAATAATATATTCATTACATATTTACTAGAATTATTCTAATGGTGCTTTCATTATGGGGAGAGATATTAATATCAAGTAATTGAACATATATTAATGGCATTATCTAGATTAATTCCTATAGTCGGCTTGAGAGATTAATAAATACTCTGATATTATCTAGTAAAAATGTCTGTAAATACATTAATATCTTATCATTTACTATATATCTATGGTCTGTGGATACTAAGAATTATATAGTGGAGTGAAATATATATATATATATATATATATATATATATATATATACATATATATATATATATATATATATATATATATATATATACATATATATATATATATATATATATATATATATATATATATATATATATATATATATATATATATATATACTTTTTAGGACTATATGTACTATAAATAACTAGTATATCGTAACATAGACCACTAATTCTTGTTGAGAATTAATGGGTTGTGTTTTGAATATTATTCCATTGTTAAGATGTTTACTATTATGTATGGGGATATATATGTACGAGAATACAATGAGAAAGCATGCCAACACAAAAATAAACTTCTAACCAAGTGTACGATCATGTTCATTCAAAATTCAGTTAGACATATGAGAGGTTCTTGACTAAAACATTTATGTAAATAAGGATATAGTATTTTCATAGCATTGCTATACTTACATGTGGTGCATATTATAATGTCAAAGTAATCGTACATAGGAGTTTTACCTATAGTTCAATAGATGGTTTGAGTAAGTCATTAAGTTTCTTAGGGATATAAAAATATAACCTAGAAAATAGAACGAGTTGTTGGAATGGAAGTTATAACAGGTTTATGAGTTCTCTATTTCACTGTAAACATTATGACTAACTGTTAGTTTGTTTATATTTAGCATTGAATACTTGTATGTAGTACATATTATGAGAGTGTTAATATGTACAAGTGTTTAATTATACTTAGCATATAATGGTGCATCATGATGCAACTTATTATAAGTTTTATTTCTTTGAATGCTTGAATGCAATTTAAATCTAGGGTATACCTAGGTGGTATAATCCGGTACTTATTTGATTATTATTATGTATGTAGGTCGTTTGGTTCTTGTTATCATAAGTTTGATTATGTATTTATGAGGTTGTGAACTATGATAGTGTGGGATACCATAGAGTACTATAGTATAAATGTATACCCTGATGGTACATACTGTAAATGTTATATATAGACTCACACCTACATTTGACTATTTAAATATATGCATGCTAGTTATTATTATGAATAGTATGTTTTATGACAGTTAGTAGGACTTTATGTATGCGTGCCTACAACCGTAAGAGTTTATTGAATGCTATAATAGTATATTATTGTGTTTAGTGGGAACGGTGAATTGTTTCATTATATTTAGTTACTTAATAGAAACTTATGTTCCCATATATTTAAGACTACTTTATATGGCGGCTTGTGAAAAACTAGTAGTTATGTTTTAAAGTACTAGATGGTGGTAATATGGGTTATCATAGGGTGTAGTATGTTTAAACACTAATCATAGTAGTGAAAATCTATAGTTAAATATGTGTTTACCTGGTTGTTATAAACTGTAGTCATTATTTTTAGTATGGAATATAAAATAATGTAAGATTAATTCATGCATTTAATGAAATAAATGTATGCTTGGGTTACTCCTATGTTTAACATGTTACATGAAGTGTTGCTAGTAGGATAAAAATTAGATGAATCTTGTGGTTGAATTATATTAGACCAATCTGTATTGCTAATGTAAAGTAAGGAGTAAGATGGACTTCACTGGCTTACTGGTATCACAATGATAGATGAAAGCAGTTTGATCAAGTGGTGTGTATGAATTTAATTGATTTATAGATTGTTATTATTTATTATTTTTAAAACTTTGGGCCAAAATATGTTTAGTGAGACAATATTATTTTATGAGTATGATTTACATGTTTGTGCGATATATTTCAATAGAACATTTTTATATGATATACTGCATGTTTAGTTTTAAAAATCATACAACATATGGGTACTTACTTATCTCTTAGGATTCCCACACTGTCATTATCTACACATCCATGAAGCGAGGGCCATTTCATGATAGGATTAGTGCAGGGGATCATTGGTCTATGGTTGGTATAGAAAAATGCTAAGATGATGCTCTCCCTCTCCATAATAGTGTTACTTATTGAGATGACACTTGAGATTGCCATAAATACTTGAGTTCGAGAACCATGTCTTAGGGAAGCCATGTATCTTATATGTTCATTATATTATGTCGTACTTATTATTAAATGTTGTCATGAGAGTTGTGATTACTTGTTATTGTATATTGATAGTGGTGGCTAAAGATTTGTATCAGTTATAGTTGAGATAATGTAATTACTTTCTATGTTCGCATTATGATGTGTACTTGTGATGTTAGAGATCAATGATTTATGATGCAACATGTATTTACTATTATCAAACTTGAGAATGTAAATGATATCTATTTATATTCTTGTGGTGTAATCTATTTATGGTATATATGTGTTTAACTTTAAAAATAAAATCATATTATCTAGTTGGACCCTAGCAGGGTTATTACATGTGGTATCAGAGCTGTGGCTCAAACTCTGGGACCTAATGAGTCCAGTAGCATTTTTATGTCTTTATGTTCACTGGTGTGAACCTAGTGACATGAAGTATTACAATGGTATTTTGGACTTGTGGTACCTCAGTGTAAAACCATGTTACACCATGATTGGAATTTTGATACTTGCTAGATCCCCCTGTGTGGCTTGGTGACTTTTGTAAGTATGTGACATTTGTGAAAAATATTGAATGTGTACTCTTAGGATCACTCATACCCTTTTGAGTTGTTTAGGGTATTGGTTTTTGAGTGACCCATTATTGATGGTTTTATATGAGGTAGGTAGGTGAGTACATAACATAGTTCATGAGTTATGAACAAGAGATCTCTACCAGAGTTTGATCACTTAGATCGAACACCTTGAGTATGATTACATCCTTCTTGGTAATCAAGTCACCTTTGCCATTTGTGTTTTATGTTGTGAGATATTATTAAGCATAGGATGCTTCTCACTTAAATATATTTGCTTTAATTTTTGTGTCTTATCTATATAAATCCTAGGAATGGAAAACTTTATAAGAACATTTTTAGTTAGTACCACTTAGGGAAGTGAAGATTTTCTTGTAGAAGAGTGTAGATGTCTTAGTTGATAATTCTTATGTATTAGGAGTCTATTTTTGGATTGGCACCCTTAATTTATGTGGTTTGGGAAGGAGTATCACCTCTCTTATTTAGCTTAGAGGTGAATTGTTATTATCTCATTCTCCTTTTACATTATTATAAGCTACCAAGAGGATTCATATTTTCTTGATGATTGAAACTTGTTTTTGAAATGTTGTTTTGACCATATTCCTTGGAGTTCATGGGATAAATGTCTAATACATATCATCGAGAGAGAAGTTGTAGGATTAGATGGATTGTTACATCTTTGTGGATAGTTTTTTATTTCTCCTAGTTGTGGAAATAGATTGTAATATTATACTTATAGATTTGGTAAGTAGGTAGTGTTTTGACAATAATGATTTGTGGTGTTTTATTTTTACCAAGTGAGGGTATGTAGGAATTTTGTGTTTGAGATGTTAGTTCTCTAATTTCCTTTTGTGACTATTTATGGTCACTATTTTATCTCACTTGTGATTAAACCACATGGAGTGGTAACCCTTGAATTTATATTAATTATAGATTAAGAGTTATACGTTGCTTATAACTATTATGTTATTATATACCCTTGTTTAACACTGATATTATTCTCTTTTATTAGAGTATGTTGTTTTGAAATATATTTTGTACCTTCACCAGGAGCGAGTAGGGTATATGATGTGTGAAACATATTGTCAATTTAAGAGTTAAAATAAACTTTTAATGTATCATGTGCTAACGGAGCAAGTAGGAAGATAATGTCTTGTTTCTTCCTTTATAAGGTTGTAAGGATGGTGTGATTCTTGGCCTTTGTATGTTATGTTAATTTTAACATTATTTCCACTTAACTATGAATATAACACTATAGATTAAGCTGTGCAATATGATACTAGTTATGTTTAGCTAGTGACAAATTGATATAATCTCAAGATGATTGTAAGTTTTTTCTTGTAAGTATGTTAGTACATCTAGAATCATTTAGCATATAGTATTGCTTTCTATAATTTGTTGGTATAGATTTGTGTTTCATTGAACCTTGTGCATATTTTGGAGATCATCAGGGCATGGAGACCTAAGGGAAGAGTGATGAATTGGAACATGAGTTATAAGCGATATGATGATATCCTACTTAGCCTCGCATTGAATCAATTGTTACTGAGTTAGATCCAACATACAAACTTGTCGAATCCAAGATTTGATAGATGAACTTGTCAAATTTAGTCATATGGCCATATGCATGTATATTGTGGATAGGTATTTTATGATTTTGTATATATTGAAAATGTAGTATTTCTAGTTTTTATTCATCATCGTACTTATTAGGAGTAGTGATAGTATTAACATGCTATATTTATTCGAAGCTATGAGAAGTAGCTATAGTATTAACATATACACATCATTCCTACTAGGTTACCTAAATACTTTTCTATATAATGAGAAAAATTCTCTCTAGGTTAGAGAGATGTGCAGAGGGTTGGAAGACTTTTGTGGAACTCTCCCTGGTCATTTATTATGACTTGTATGATGATCTCATGTGATTTTGGGAAGTCAATGAAATTTTCACTATGATATGTGGGACCCTACAAGTGATAGAAGTGGTCAATCCTATTGTATATAGGGTTCTGGACCTCAGGGTGGTCATGACATCACCAATTAGAGTATGTAATACTCATAACCATGTTTACATAATAGGGAGATGTCATTGAGTAGGATCTTGTGGGACAAACACTATGGGAATAGTGCAACTTGATGTAACTATGATGAGTTCGACAAGTAATTTCCTATTTATTACTTAATTTGATATTATATGTCATGTTTTTATTTTGTTAAATAATGTTTTTTAAATTCAGAACCTATGTTTGAATAAGAGTCATTTGAGATGATGACTAGCTTTAGGGGGAAGGCTGTTACATCCTGATTTCCTTGCTAAGCAAATTATCTGACTATCTATGAATATTTATAGTTGACAAATTAGATTTAACTATTTTTGACTAAGCTTTGAGATATATACTATTATGGGGTAGTAGGATATTACTTAGGCCACATATTTACTTTGCTATGAGGTAGCTATTGTGTATGAGATTACATTACAAACATATTGATATGTTATTTCAACTATATTTTATGATGTGTATATATTATGACTGTTATAGTCTAACTATCTACTTTGTTGTGAGGTGGATGGAGGAGAACTCATCCCTTAGAGTGTGATGAAGAGAGAGCATCATTAGAGAGGATGACATAGGTCAAGATATCAGAGAATGACAAAGAAACTGATCGGTACCCTGCACACACCACATAAGTAATTCATGTTAGATACATAATTTGAATGGTTGATGTGAGTATCTTTCTTATGTTATCTGCATTAAAGTGATTATTTATGTGTGTGTGTTAGTCCATATTTATGTATAAATGGTATAATATCATGCGTATGTCCTTAAATATTTTGAGGTTTTCTTAAATAAACTAAATTTGGGTTATTGGTCTATAAAATTAATCATCAAATCATTTTGGACATGTTAATTTAATTTTTAATATATATTAATTATACTAATAAGCAAATATGCCTCAATAAATAAGAAAAAATAGGTAAAAAGAATAAATAAAAATATTGATTAAATAATAACAAAAAGAGATAAAAACAAAAAGATCAATGGAAACTTTTGAGAAAAAAAAGAAATAAAAAAAGGAAAATCAAAGGAATCTGCTTTAAAAAGAAAATAGTGCAATATAAAAGGGGAAGAGGTGATTTGAAGAGAAGAGCAAAATTTATTGCTTTAGAATATTTTGAGACCTTCATTCAACTACATGTTGATTGATAAGTTAAAGCTATCATGCTGAGAAG
Organism: Torreya grandis; assembly: GCA_037957365.1. Lineage (NCBI taxonomy): Eukaryota > Viridiplantae > Streptophyta > Pinopsida > Cupressales > Taxaceae > Torreya > Torreya grandis. Next base: position 3,285,300 of record JARHVA010000127.1, read on the forward strand.
AATGAATGGTAAATTTTTTCGAGAGGCTTAGATTTGATAATGGCTTGTAATACATGCATCATTGTGCCTAAAGTTCAACTTGCTCTTGTCGAACTTTAGCTTGGCATCATCCTTGGACTCAGGGGTAGGTTCATATATGCTCTTCTCCTTGTGCATGTAAAACTTCCTTATTTATTGACGTTGTGATAAATATATGTTCTATATAACACTTTTTGTTTAGGAATATCAATCCATATGTTATTTTTAGTTGACAAGTCAAGATTTATAGCCATAACAATCAAATGAGGTGTCTTGTATTGTTTGAAATTTATCTTTTAGAAATCTAAGTTGGTTTATATGCTACTACCTCAAAGACTTACGATAATCTTGTTTAGTATGGTAAATTAGAGAATGGATTTCACACTCAAACCGATTGTTTCACCAGTGTAAAGAACATAAGGCACCTACTTATAGAGATCTAAGCTAAATAGAATTGTGAATGCAATGAATAATAAGTTTAAAGTGAAACTGGTGATGCATATGTATGGTCTACATGTGATAAAGGAAAAAACAAAAACAATAATTTTTATTAGTCATAAACAATGATCTGTTATAAACCATTGATCTATTATTTGTATACAACAATCTATTATAAACCAATGATCTACAAGATAGATTTATAACAAGTATTAAGCTATCTAATGGAGTGATCTACATGCTATAATTATTATATTAAGAAAAAAAATATAAGAACACAATGAATTATACTAATATGTGGAGGTCAAAGATGATGAATAATATTTTGGCTAGTTTATACATATAGAATGTACAACGATATAAAATTGTACTCCTTAGTTACATATAAGAGAACATTTTACGTAGTATACAAAACAATGAATTGCATTTTATACTACGGACTACAACGAATAGTGACTTATTCAAAATATTGAATTGTGTCATATTAAATATGCTTTGTATGACCAGTATATAAAATATCAAATCATGATATGAGTATGGTGATCAGAGGGGTATTTTTATATGTTTAATAAAAGTTGTATACATTATCATATGAATATGTGTATGTATAAATCCGCTTAGTGATTTATATATATTATAATGATATATTCATATTATCACAATATATTCATTTTATAGTGATATATTCAGTGATATAGTGTATAAATGTGTAGCAATCTGCTATGCATAGGCATGAGATACATTCTACTTACATATATAATAGGGCATAGGTATGTAAATTAGTTTAATAGGTATATGCACACTAATATATTTTGATTCCCTCAAGTCGCTAGGCAGTGTTTAGTCTATAGTGCATGTATTCTTAGAAAAATGCATAGGAGATTTGGGACATGTTATTATGCAGAAATATATATAGAGTTGTGTAAATTAAAAACACACTTAGTCTAACTTTAACTACTCACCCTACTTTACCTACTTGTATATAAGCTATTGAATTCCTTGTAAAATTTTATACCATGAAGGGGATAAGTATATCATGATGACTCTAGTATATTTTTGTGGATCTAGTCTAATGACATATATATCCCTAATAATTCCATTAGGTGAAGGATATGAATAAATAAAAATATATTGTTATTATACCATGTATTTTATATAATAATATATTTGTTACATATTTATTAGAATTATTCAAATGACACTTTCATTATGGGGAGAGATATTAATATCAAGTAATTGAATATATATTAATGGCACTATCTGGAATAATTCCTATAGTCGGCTTGAGAGATTACTATATACTCTCATATTATCTAGTAAAAACATTTGTAAATACATTAATATCTTATCATTTACTATATATCTATGGTCTGTCATGGATACTGGGAATTATATAGTGGAGTGGAATGAATATATATATATATATATATATATATATATATATATATATATATAATTTTTCATACTATATGTACTGTAAATGACTAGTATACCATAGTATAGATCACTAATTCTTGTTGATAATTAATGGGATATGTTTTGAATATTATTCCATTGTTAACATGTGTACTATTATTTACGAGGGTTTATACATATACATATATAATTTATATACATGAATACATTGAGAAAGCAGGCCAACACAAAAATAAACTTCTAAACAAGTGTACGATCATGTTCATTTGAAATGTAGTTAGACATATGAGAGGTTTTTGACTAAAACATTTAAGTGAAAAAGCATATAGTATTTTCATAGTATTGGTATACTTACATGTGGTGCATATTATAATGTCTAAGTACTCATACATAGGGGTTGTACCTATAATTCAATAGATGGATTGAGTAAGTCTTTAAGTTTCTTAGGGATATGAAACTATAACCTAGAAAATAGAATGAGTTGTTGGAATGGAAGTTATAACAGGTTTATGAGTTCTCTATTTTATTGTAAATATTATGACTAACTGTTAGTTTATTTATATTTAACATAGAATACTCATATGCAGTGCATATTATGAGAGTGTTAATATGTACAAGTGTTTAGTTATAGTTAACATATAATGGTGCATCATGATGCGGTTTATTATAAGTTTTATTTCTTCGAATGCTAGTATGCAATTTAAACCTAGGGTATAACTAGTTGGTATAATACCATACATATTTGATTGTTATTATGTATGTGGGTCATTTTATTCTTGTTATCATAAGTTTGATTGTGTTTTTATGAATTTTAAAATATGATAGTATGAGAAATCATAGAGTACTATAGTATAAATGTATACCCAGATGGTACATATTGTAAATGTTATATTTAGACTCACATCTACATTTGACTATTTAAACATATGTGTGATGGTTATTACTATGAATAATATGTTTTGTGATATTTAGTAGGACTTTATGTATGTGTGCATGCAACCTTAAGAGTTCAATGAATGATATGATAATATATTATTATGTTCCATGGGAGTTGTGACTTGTTTCATTATATCTAGTTGTTTAATAGAAATTTATGTTTCCATATATTTAAGAGTACTTTATATGACAGTTTGTAGAAAACTAGTAGTTATGTTTTAAAATACTAGATTTTGGTAATATGGGTTATCATAGGGTGTAGTATGTTTAAGAACTAATCATGGTAGTGAAAATCTATAGTTAAATATGTGTTTACCCAGTTATTATAAATTGTAGTCATTATTTATAGTTTGGGATAGAAAATAATGTAAGATTCATTCATACGTTTGATGGATTAAATGTATGCTTAGGTTAATCCTATGTTTAACATGGTATATGATGTGCTTCTAGTCAGATGTAAATTATATGAATCTTGTGGTTGAATTATATTTGACTAATCTACATTGTTGATACAGAGTAAGGAGTGAGATGGACTTCACTAGCTTACTGGATCACAATGATAGATGAAGGCAGTTTGATCAAGTGGTGTGTATGAATTTGATTGATCTATAAATCATTATTATTTGTTATTTGCAAAACTTTGGGCTAGAGTATATTTAGTTAGACATTATCATTTCATGAGTATGATTTACATGTTTGTGTGATATCTTGCAATAGAATGGTTTTCTATGATACACTACATGTTTAGTTTTAGAAATCATACAACACATAGGTACTTGTTTATCTCTCTAGATTACTAGGCTATCATTATCTAATCATCTATGAAAGGAGGGCCATTTACTAATGGGATTAGTGTGAGGGATCATTTTTTCATGATTGGTGTGGAAAAGTGCTTGGATGATGCTCTCCCTCCCCATAATAGTACTACTTATCAAGATGACACTTGAGATTACCATAGATACTTGAGTTTGAGAACTATGCTCTGGGAAAGCCATGTATCTTATATGTACATTATATTGTACCATACTTATTCTTTAATATTGTCATAAGATTTGTGATTACTTGTTATTGTATATTGACAATGGTGGTTGTAGACTTGTATCAGTTGTAGCTGAGATAATATAATTACTTTCTATATTCGTATTATGATGTGTACTTATGATGTTATAGATCAATGATTTATGACATAAAATGTATTTAATATTATCACACTTGATTATGTAAATAATATCTATTTGGATTTTCATGGTGTAATCTATTTATGGTATATATGTGTTTAACTTTTAAAAAAATCATATTTCTAATTGGACTCCAACGGGGTTGTTACATAACACTTCCTCATAATTGTCATTACCCACCACAAAAATTTGAAAAGGTGAAAGGAAAATACTTTTGCACTTACCATGGTATAAATGGGCACTGAGATAATGATTATTTTGGTCTTGATCAAAAGCTTACATAGTTAGTTGATTGGGAAATTATTACATTTTAAGAAGACATATCTAGACATATTTCACATACTTATTCTAGAGGTTATTCTAAGAGGGTCGAGACATCCCATGATACTCCTTTTGAGGATCACATGGTCCATTGACCTTCACAGAATGTTACCACTAGTATAATTACTTCTCATAGTGCACCATCTATTTGGATTGATCTCTCCCACATTTATCCCATAAAAAAGCCATTAGTCGATCAGGTCCTTCATAAAGAAACATGTGGAGAAGGTGAACTTAAACAATAAATATATGTACCTAAATAGATACATACAAATTCTTAGGATATTTATATAGATATTTTAGAGTCAACAACAAAAACTAATCCAATAGTTTCATTCCCAAATAATCATTATTGATCCAGGAGGATCCCCATAATGATATGATCAAATGTTTTGCAACCCTATTGAAAACATCCCAACATCAAAGATTTCACTAATATGAATCCAACACATTTTTAATCGGGTTAAATGGACTTTATATGTGAAAGTTATGACATGTTGAAGCAAGTAGGGTACAATGATGATGTTAGCATGGTCACTAGATATGTATCAGTGGCCCAATCAGGGATTGACATTGTACCAATGGTATTTTGACACATAGAACGTCAAAAAATAAGTCCCTAAGATATGCTATGAGTTTCAATCAAATATTGGTCTTAATACCAATTCATATGGAATTGAAAATTTTATTAAAAAACTCTCTTAATATGGGATTAAATCCCACCCAAAATGCATGAAATCTTTATCCAAACCCTAAAAACATGGCAATTGAAGGAATCTCAATGTATTGGGTAAATAAATAAGACTTAAATCCATGAAATAAGGGCCATGGTATTATTATAAAAGGATCATTATTGAATTTTAAAAATATATACATGGAGAAAATAAAACTTGTTTTTTAGCCTTTGAAGGAGAGTAAGTAAGAAACAAGTATACTTTTATGCAAGAAGAGTAACTCCCATACAAGATATTATTGAAGAGTCTTCCTAAAGGTAGATCAGAGGTTATTTTTACATACCAAAGTCATATTTTGGTGTGATTAGTATATGCAAAGTGTATTTTTCACCATTTAATAGATCAGTTCGAGTGCTTTTCAAACCCATAGATGTAACCCCAAAAGGGTGAATTTAGTTATCAATTTAGTTTGTATTTTCTCTATTTATATTCATTTACTTGATGTTTTTACTCAATATCAAAAATTATTTTAATCAAATAAGATAATTTCACATAAAAAGATGAAAATTGTTATAAGTATCCAAAATTGATAAATAGTGAGCATTTTGCATTAACTAACAATTCAGATCAATTATAGTCAAGCCTTCTTGTTTCCAACCAATTTTCATTGCATACGGTGATTGCATAATTATTTTAAAATCTAAAATTTAATTAAATTGAAATATCTCATACCACTGTGCAATTTACCATATCCAAATATACATTATAGAAGTAAATACAAGTAATGATATACAATGAATAAAGAACTAAAAGTACACTTTCATGTAAAGTAAGAATACTAGATACTAACCTACCAAAGGACCATGATACAACTTCTTAATTCTAATATGTACCATATGAAGATACCAAACACACCTAAACATGTTACTATTATTTTTATTTAAATGAAACCACAAAGCATGACATCTTATATAGTGACAAATATGGCACCTATATAGGCTCTTTAACAGTGCCACCAGTTTATTACACCAAGTTCCTAGAGGGAAGATACCTACAAGCATCCATTGGATGTGATCATAGGATAATTATTTATTTGCACATATTCCAAAAATACTAAAAAAATAAAATCTTAAAAAATCCAAAAATATTTTTAGCATTTACATGCTCTATTGGCTTATTGACATATATGTTTTTGGTTCAATGTTGGTAGATGACATATCAATATTTTTTATATGTACATGTGTTTCATGAATGTTTCAAATGTGATATAGGCATACATAGATACATGATCTATGCAATTTTAGATGTTGGGCTTCCCCTCTACTCATGTCACCAAGATGTTGGGGGCATCCACCTTATTTGATCACAATATAGTACACTTGATATGTTATGTACTTAACATATTTTGGTAACACATTTAATCCATGGGATACTATAATATGTTGATGCTAGTTTCTTATGCTTTCCTTTATGCACTTCCTTAAGTGCCTTACCTTATTATTGTCTTATTTATTCAAGCATTTGAATATGCTCATTTATTTGTGCCCCGATGCCTATGTGTGATTTTTTTATGTCATTATTTATTATATATACATTTGAATATGTTATTCTTACATTTATGTACATTTGACTATGTCATATCCCTTTGATTGTGAAATATTTGAACATGCCCCTTATTTGTGGTATCCTAGGACCATTGTATGTTAACTTTCTTTTGAGTGCTATTGATTATGTGCTTATTTGCTTATTGAGCTTGTATTGTTACTATCTATATGTTACCATGATATTTATCATGTATATTAGGCATTAATGTGAACAAATTTTTATATGCTACATGACACATCCATATTTAGTGGGGCATATTTTGGAAACATGTCCTCCACATTGGCACTTATTTCAATTTTTAGATTTCTCCATAGATAGTAGGGGCATGCTTTGGAATCATGTTATCCACACATAGTTTCTAAATTGGCCAAAGCACACAATTATTTAGATTCACATAAATATATACATTGGTACCGTTATTATACATGGTTTCAACATGAGACATATCTAAGTTGTATATGCTATGTAATGTGAGCTTAATATTGTAAAATCCAAATCAGTTTTAAATTTCAAAACACTCTCAAGAACTATGATCACCCACTAGATTGGAATTTTATAAACTATATTGAGCCAATATAATATAATATTTGGTTTGATTTTGGTATGGTTGAGGTGATTAAATCACTCAATCTTGACAAGTTTCAAGGTTTGACTTGATTATATCATCTAGCTTTACCATCTTGATAGTGTGAGTTGACATGGTTCACTCTCACTCACTAGGTTATAAGTATGAATGGGTTTCATGGTTGAACTAATCTCAATTGATGGGTGGTAACTCACCTCTTCTCCAAGGTTAGGGACATGGTAATTTCAATCTCTCTTTCTCTCCATATCCTTAGATATATGCACTTTCTAGATTTATATATATTTTTCCTAAACTTAGTTTCATAGCCTTATAATGATATATATTTTCATATCAACTTGCTAACAGGCAATGCAATTATATAGATACACAGGTGTACTTCTAAACCTTTCTCTTTTAATTTAAAATAATTTCAAATGATTTCAATTTCATTATATGCATTGATTATGTACTGTAACATGTTCTTGGTTGCATGTTAATCACCAGTAAAACACTCAAGTTGGACTCAAACAAAGACAAGGTGTGTTATACACCCCCAGGTACACATTTCTTCTCCTCTAAACCAAAAAATTTCATTACAAGATTAAAGGGGGAAAATGTAGATGATGTTTATGGATTATATAGCACCTCAATCTTGTATACTTGGTAAACTCAAACCTTAATTATTTCTCTTAGTTCTAGACCTTTCCCACTTTTGAAATTTTCACATACACTCTATCTTGTATCTTTTGGCCTATCTCTTGATTTAATTAGTTTTATGTTGATGACCAAGACCTTATATCTTTCCCAAGATACTTAAAACCTGCTTATCTTCCATCGCTACAAGTTTTGAGCTAGTACCTAATTTCCTATTCCCTAGACACTAGCATCATAGATAGACACCTGTGTCGATGCAAGTGTCCTGCTCTGACACAAGTGTCCAATGCCCTAAAATCATCTGATTTTAAAATGAAATGTATCCAAATGGTCAGCCTAAGTTCTTTAGTGTGAATTATTTCTCTAAAGGGATTGATATAAATACAAGATCAATCCTCATTCATTCCTCACTTGGGAAAGCCTAGAAAATACCTAAGGCAATTGATCAAAGCATTCAATAAAGCACTCGATCAAGTAAAGCTTACCTATTTTATCCTATTTACATATTAGTCATAGGGACAAAATATACACATGTCTGAAGTACTGAAGAAGCAGTCCAACAGCTATATTTTTTAAGTTACAAGCTAGGTCATTGTTGCACATACCACATATTGGTTGATTCACACACAATCCAACACATATGGGAGAATTACATCAATATGAGGTCCTCTTTAGATTATTGGATATATAATTAGTATTAATTGACAAAGAGGTCTTTGGGGTCAGCTCGACATTGTGTGCCCACTAACTCATTTTTCCCCAAGGTCACTATGAAGGTGAAGAACTAGGGTTTTACAGCTTTATGAGGAGTGATAGTCCATTATTTATATTTGAATGCACTAGAGTGAAGGTGAAGAAAAACCTAGAAGTATCCAAGTGTTTGTATACTTTTCCATCAGGTATTCTGTATAGGACACCTACATAAGTTTTAGACAATAGTGTTGACGTAACCATCCAAGGCTGACACTAGTGTCTATGTCTCTAAAAACACTTAATCTAGAATTTAGAGACTGTTCTAAAATCCAATTCTAGTCTACATCTTGCATATTCTAGATATAGAACTATGTCAACATCAGAACTAAGTACATTAAATTTTTGTCATTTTCATACCTAGCATTATTGTACTTACTATTTCTATCTTATCTCAATTTAATGAATTCATCATATGTCATATATGAGTTTAACATCTAATTGGCCTACTATTGAGATAGTTTGTCACCCTTGTACCTTATGCTATCTCTATCCCCTTTAACCCTAGATAACCCCAATCTAGATTTTTAGGATTAAATAGATGTTTGTTGATGTATGCTCTAATAAATAGTGCATGCATATTTGAATCATCATCATTGATTTCACTATCATCAAATGTGATTAATGGAGTTTGTGCCAACATACCCATAAATGTATAAATGATTTCATATATTAGATGCCCATATGAACTTGGGAAGAGGATGTGTGCTATACACATGATGTAATTTTGAATTATTTGTGTTCTCTATTGAACCATGATTTGGAAAGGGATTACTGGATAGTTTTGCATTATTTTTTTGTTGGGGTCTAACTTTGTACATGGGTGTGCTTACCTTAAAATTATTATCATCAATGAGATCTTATATCTTGTGCCTTATAATATTTGTTTGTGGAATGTCCAATTGTAGTGACCCACCCCTTATTGTTTTATGTGGTTTAGTTGAACCTGTTGCGTTTTATGTTTTTTAAACATAATAAAGGGTTTGCATGCATGTAAAAATTCATAACATAACACAAACTAGCAATATCTAGATGCTTAAAAGAAAGGGAAATGTGTTATATATCATCAATGAACAATACCCATGTGTAAAATAAGTAATCACAACAAATAATGGACATACCCACTTGTCAATATATGAAGTACAAGTCTATAGTATTAGCTCAAAATCCATAAATCCATTTCATATTTATTAAACCCTAGATTATTACATCAAACAACATGAAAAATAAATCAAATGATAATTTGATGCCTTGCATATGGATCATAGAGCCACTAAAGGCCTAGGATAATGATAATATAGAACCCACATCCCCTTCTCAAGCTGGTATGACCAAAATAGACATGATAACAATAATGAAACACATGAAAATCCTTCTAGATGACTTGAATCTATTCTATGTATGCTGGAAAATCACTGAATATGCTCCATGCCAAGACTAAAGGTTTTTTACTCTTTAAAACATGCTCAATAACACCATAAAATGGCACAACTAGATTGGGGTGATGGAATCCCAACAAAATACAATCTGAAAATGAAGCATAATTACACCCATTGAGTGAGAATGCTCATATAATGCCCTTGCAATATCTTTCACTCCTGTAAGCACTCTCCAAATGTGAAGGTTTTCTTCTTCACAATGGCTAGATTTCTTCACTATGGCTAGATTTCTTCACTAACCTTAGTTTGCTCCTACAATAATCTTCTTTCACAATAATGGCAATCATCCAAATGAGCATTCAATCTTCCTTTTTGTTTTCACTTTTCCCCAAATGCCCCTTTTTGAGAATTAGATAATTTAATATTATTTTTCCCTTCATGACTTGGACACCCACAAAAAATAAATGACTATTAATTATTAATATATCACAAGTCTTCATATATTAATAAAGTCACTTTAAAACTATATACTTTAAGTTAAATATTTAATTTAACTTGAGCCAAATATCATGACATTAAAATAAATGCCTGAATATACTTTGAACTAGAATTTTGAAGCACCACTGTGATCACCAAGTAGGAAAGAGCACATTCTAAGTCAAACTATCCAACTCACAACTGATCCTGATACACTTACTAAAAATAGTAAGTTTGGCCTCTAGGCCCAAAAAATACTCCAAAAAAAGCCAAAATGGAAATCCCACTGAGGTAGAAATAAAACTCCATGTCAACCAAGCTGACTAAACCCCACAATGATCACCTAACATGGGTTCTTTAACCATCCATGTTAGTCCATAAGAACTCAAGTGGTAAACTAACCCATTGATTGATTGCCTTAGGAAGGGGAAATTACAATTCACCATCCCAAAAATTACTTTCCCATAATCAATTTCAACTCTAGATGTTGTAAGACCTGATCATTCTCCCATGTAGCATCCTCTACCAACAAATTCTTCCACTTCACCAAATACTCCTTGATGGCCCTCTTCCAAAAAGTATGGTCTTTAGTGTTAATTATGACCTCAGGTATAAGGATCAACTTACCCTCTTCATCAAGAAAGGGAAGCTCCATAGAAGGTGTCACATTATGTCCCAATGCCTTCTTGAGGTGAGACATGTGAAAGATGTTATACACTTGACTCTCTACTGGTAACTCCAACTCATAAGCCACTTCTCCATTTCTCTTGAAAAATCTGAATGGGTCAGGGTATCATGGCTTCAACTTCTTTGTGCCACTCTTATTAAGAGTGGACTATCTATAAGGCTACAATATCAAATAGACCATATCACCAACCTTAAAAGAATGCACATCCCTTTGTTGATTTGCATATTGCTTCTACTATTTCTGCACCTTCTAGATGTTTTCCTTCAAGGATTTCATGATATCCTAACTTTCTTGAAGTAAGTCCTTGGCCTTAGGCACTCTATTATCCCCATACAACAAATCAAGAAAGTTTGGTGCCTCATAACCATACAATGCCATGAATGGTGACATCTAAATAGACATGTGGAATGTGGTATTATAATAATACTCCCCCAAATGTAACCACTTAACCCATGCCTTCTGCTGCCCTACAATGTAGTTCCTTAGGTACCCTTCCACCCATTTGTTAACAATATGCATTTTCCTATTTACGGGTGGTAGCTAGTGCTTGGAGTGAGTTTAGTCTCACTCAATCTAAAACTTTATTGCCAAAAATGACATAGGAACTTGTTGTCCTGGTCACTACGATGTGTCATGGCAATCCATAAAGCTTGAATACATCTCTAAAGTATAAATCAACAACCTATGCTACTATATAAGTGGTTAAAATTGTAAAAAAGTGTGTAAACTTTGTCAATCTATCAACCACAATGTAAATACAATCCCTGCCTTGGGCCTTAGGTAAACCCATGATAAAATCCATAGAGATGCATTCCCATTTCCAATTTGGAATGGGTAGGGGCTACAACAAACCAACTAGAAAGAAGTGCTCATGTTTATTCTGCTGGTAAGTAGGACACTCCCTCACATACTTCAATACCTCAGTCTTGAGACCCTTCCACTTAAACCTCTTTTGAATTTACCTATATGTCTTGAAAAATCTAGGATGACCAACCATAGGGACATCATGAAAGGCCCTTAGTACTCTCCTCTTCATCATTGATCTTGGTACCAATAATATCCTCCCTTTGTACATGATAAGATCATTCACCATCATGTACCTATCATCTTGTATAATACCATTGATAATGCCTATAACCCACTTATCCTTTGCATAATCAACTAAAATCCACTCTCTCTAATCAGCTATAATCTTTCCCAAAGAACACAAGTGAGGTCTCTATGAAAGTGCATCAACGACTATTTTTTTCTTCCCTTTGACATAAACTATGTCAAAGTTGTAGGCTTGTAACTTGCTAACCCACTTCTATTGCCTATCATTAAGGTCACACTGACTAAGGAAATGATTGAGGCTATTATGATCTATTTTCACCACAAATTTGCCTCCTACCAAGTAGTACCTAAATTTTGCTAAGGCATGCATTATAGCTACCATCTCCTTATCATAAATGTTGTAGCCTCTCTCTATACCCCTTAGTTTTATGCTCTCAAAAGTAATCGAGTTCTTATCCTACATTAGCACTGATCCTATGCCTTCCCCTAAGACCTCACACTCAAGCTCGAAGGGTTTGGTGAAATCCAGTATAGCCAACACTAGGCAAGAACTCATTACTTATTTGAACTTGTCAAAATAATGTTGTCCCTTATCAGTCTAAACAAATGCTCCCTTCTTTTTCAAATTTGTTAGTAGGGATACATTCTATAATAAGCCTTTGACGAAGTGATGGTAAAATCCACAAAGACCAAATAATCCCTTAAGATGTGAGAGATTCATGGGTGGGGGCCAATTAACAATATATCGAATCTTATTTGGATCCACTCTGACTCCCTTTGCACTGATGATGTGGCCCAAATAAAGCAATTTTGTCATGCCAAATTCACATTTTGACTCTTTAGCATTTAGTGACTCCCTATATAAAATACTCAATACCTCCTTAATGTGTTGGAGGTGCTTATCCCAAGTCCTACTAAATATCAAGATATATTCAAAAAATATGAGGATAAACTTCCTCAACTATTATCTAAAAACCCTATTCATACAGGACTAAAAAGTAGCTGGAGCATTAGTTAAATTAAAAGGCATAACTAGAAACTCGAAGTGCCCATAATGGCTATGGAAATCAGTCTTCTCCACATCCTCCTCTCTGACCCAAAATAGATGATATCCAGATCTCAAATCAATTTTGGAGAAGTAACATACTCTATGTAGCTCATCATACGTGGGATGGGGTACCTATTTTTAATGGTTTTCTTGTTTAAATTCTTGTAGTCAATACACATTCTCAATGTCCCATCCTTCTTCTTAACTAACATAACTACAGAGGAAAAGGGGCTCTTACTAGGTCTAATATAACCCATCTCTAGGAGTTTCTTGATTGTCTTCTCTATTTCATCTTGTAGTCTCTTTAGGTGTCTATAGGTAGTGATGATAACTAGTTTGGCTCCCTCTTCCAATTAAATTATGTGATCTATGGCTCTATTATGAGGCCTCCTTGGTGGTATGCTACTAAAAACCTTATTGTGTTTGGTTATCATTTTTTGAATGTTTGGGTGGTAGCTCTATTTTTTTTGCTCAATCATTGTAAACATATTGACACACTCAATTCCCCATTCAATTTGATCGTGTCTGAGTAACCCCTCCATTTTCTTAAGAGATACCACTCTAAGTCCACCATCTGACATTCCCCTAAGTACATGTTTCCTCCCATTTATCTCAAACTTCATCTCCATGGTTCATAAGTTGAGGTAGAACTCTCTAATTGCATGAAGCCACTTCATACCAAGGACTACATCCATGTCTCCCATGTTCACCACATAGTACTCAACTTGGAACTTGTAAACACTTAACTTAATAACTAAGTTGGGGATTCTCCTTTTGCATGTTATAACAAATCCATCAGTGACCCTGACCTTGAATCCCCCAAAATCCTCTATCTTAAGTCTTCTTCTTGCCACTAGACCCTCATCTATGAAATTATGTGTAGCCCCTGTGTCAAGAAGTGCAGTCATTATCTACCTTTCCAAGACTCCCTGAATCCTAAAATAACCTTTCTATGAATACTAAAAATGTCGATTCTAGGTCTATCATCATCTTGTTCACCCTATAACTCTTTTGCTGCACTACCCACCTCATTATCCTCTAGATCAGTGTGTTGGTCTAATTTTTCTAAAGCGGTTTTTTCTATTGAAAATTATTTAATCTACTTTACTTTCCCCTTTATAGGGCACTTATGGTTAGGGTCCCATGGGCCCTTACATTTGAAGCACAATTTCTTCTTCCTATACTCATTAAGACTGTCATCATCAAGTCTAATAGTTGGTTTCTTCTGTTGATCTATATCTCGATGAAAACTCTTCTTATCCTTATCTTTCTTGTGTAAGAAACCCTTTGACTAAAATTTGCTACAATAAGATGAGAAATCCATATCCTTTGCCTTTTTAATTGCTTCCTAAGGTGTAGGTGGATTTAATCCCTTAATCCATTTTCTTAATGGTTCAGATAGACCATCTATGAAAAACATAATAAGTCTCCTTTCTAAAATGTTAGTAAACATAACTGACAACCTTTAAAAATTAGCAATATAAACATCAACTGCTTTGAATTGCTTGAGCTATGTTAACTTCTTAAAATGCAATTTGGGGTCCCCTTTGTCAAACCTGTTGATCAATCTCTTCGTAAACTTAACATACAACACAATCTGATCATGGCCTAATGTTATTAGTCCATGGTACCACCATTCATGCGCACTCCCATCTAAGTATAAAGTAGCATAGTCAATGGCATCCCTCTCAGTCATCAGATTGAGTTGTAAGTAATTATCCACTCTCTAAACCCATGCTCTGGCTAAATTTTTACCTATACCATCATAGTAAGGAATGGTCATCTTCCCCCTTTTCTTCTATAGGTCATAGTTTTGGTGTCTCACTCCTTCTCCCTGAGGTCTACTCCTTTCCCTGAAAGTCAAGTAGGTTAGAAAAGGCATATCTACATGGAACCCTGCATCCATATCTCTCCAATCTCTCCAATACTGAGCATGCCAAACCTATTTAGTAGGTTCATTAACTTGTTCTAGTGTATTGTTTTCTTGAATAAATTGAGGCATTAGAGGCCTTGTGCTAGTTGATCCAGTAACGGTATGTTGATGAGCAACCCGGTTGTTAACAGAGTAATCTCCATGATTGCCATAGTTTATATTATTATTATTTCCATTGTTCCTTCTATCATACTGATCAAATCCACCATTATTATTGTCATTATTCCCATTATTATTTGGCACTAAATGGATAAGAATTTGGGTCAGTTTAGTTCATGATTGGTCCATTTTATCAAACATGTCATGTTGCCCTCTAGCCAAATCATTTAGTGCATGCAACATATTAACTCTTCCCTCATTGTGATGATCTCTACTAGGCCTACCTTCTCGATCACCCATAGTTTCCACAATAATTTCTTCTTCACTATTAAGTACTAACTATTTTTCCTCAAACCTTAAAGGCCACTCTTCCCACTGTTCTTGTTTAGTTTTTTTATTTATCAATATTTCAAGATATCTCCTCTCTCTTTCACTTCCTCTCATATAAATTCACATGCAACACTTGCTCAACCCATGAAATTGGCATGTAACTTTGTACTGGTTCAATTTAACATGTTGGCAAGAAAAACTAGCTCTGATACCACTGTAGTGACCCACCCCTTATTATTTTATGTGGTTTAGTTGAACTTGTTATGTTTTTTGAAAATAATAAGGGGTTTACATGCATGTACAAATTCATAACATAACACAAACTATGAACATAGGATTGCAATAGGGGGAGATTAGTATGGTGTTAGTGAATGAAATCTAATCCAAACAAAGAACACACTAAGCTAACACCCTAAACCTATCTCAAGTGGGAGTATGTTAACAAAAAAAAATGAGAAACATAACTAGAATACAAAGATAAAGAAATCCTTCACCTTCCTTGGATGCTCCAAATAGCTTGTTGAAGTGGCTTGCTCGGCTTGTGCTCAACGAATCTTCATCAAAGGAGGCTTGGTTATCTCTTCTTCTACTTGGCACCTTTGTGATGGATTTGGCTTTGGCTTGGCTAAATAATTTGGCATTATAACACTAATTGAAATGGATTTTTGAATTATTTGTGAATTATAACTTTGCACTATCCAATCTTAAAAATGATGTTCATGGCTCTTCTATTTATAGATTTTTAAAAGGGTTCACGATTAACCATGACTGCCCATCTCAAGATTGAGATGTGTGGCCATGAATAAATATAATTATGTAATTAAATTTATAAATATCCCCCATTAATATTTGGGATAGAGGGGAATTTAAGAGGTATGAAGGGTCTTAATGAGGCATGAGGTGGCTTAATCTTAATATTTTATGCATTTATGGCTTATGGATGCCACCCCATAGAAATGATGTCATTTGATGATGCAGATATTCAATATTCATTTCCAAAAACAAATATGAAAAAATATCCATGGAATTATCAATTAGGCTCATGATTTGAATTAATTAGCTTTTAAACATGATTAGTCACTTTGGTGTAACTTTTGGCCCTTGGTGCACAAATTAATCAAAATATTGTATTATTGGCTCAAAATTTGACTAAATTGGAATTGGAAGCTAATGTTAGATATATTGGAACCGTTATCCCATTTAGGATGTTGTAAACAAAAAATAACAAAGGCACATGTTTGTGCAAAATAAATGATAGAAAAGAGCAATTCAGAGTACCCATGTACGAAAACATCATTTTAACTTGAATTGATCTGATTAAAGTTAGCTATCTCATAAATTGTGTTGCCTCATATAATAATACTCTAGCCAAAATCAACACTTAAATATATCGATTTCAACTCATTTAATGTGTTTTAGTATTTTTAGGCCAAATTGTGCATTTTGGTAGAAATTGGTCAAAAGCCTAATTAGAGGTCATTGGTGGCCACTTTTAGGTGTCTATAGTTTACCCTTATTTGGGAAGGCATTTCAAACCATAGGCAAAATAATATCTTCTCAAATAATGAGAAAGGGCCTGTATGGTAAAAAGAAGATGATGATTGAAGAAAGAGCTCCAAATGGTGTTTGGAAAGCCTATGATGATGCCCTCTTGTGGGAGTGGCCATCACATTTGTTGATAGATGGTCCCTCGAAAAGAAGCAAGAAAAAAGTGAGATTAAACTATGGGTGATATTAATCCAAATGAGAAAATTCTTGTATGCATTAATAAAAAAAAAATACTTATTTTTCCAAAGGTGGTTATAATCAAGAATAAAAGTTGAAATAATGATTTGTCCATAGGCGGTTATAATCATTAAGAGGACTTGGATTGGCTAAAGATGATGTTTGATATGGTCTTGCCCAAGTTAGAGCTGATTAACAAGTATAACTCAAGGATATAACCTAGAATATAAACTAAAGATGAGCGGGTGCACACATAGATGCAATGGTCTAATGACTAAGGAAGCCACAAACAACCAAACATACGAGGATGTAGAAAGTAATGAAAGAGATGAACAGAAGAATAAGATTTGATCATTGGAAAATATTAATTTTTACATGAAAATGAGAATAATCTCATCCTTATTATAAATAATACAACTAAAATGGTCAATAGGTTGATTTGATCAAGATGGGATGGGAGGATTTGCCAAGGTACTAATGAGAAACTTTTGTGGCTCTATTACTTGTAGACCTTCTTGAAGCTATTTTTTGTTGTATCATGTGATGGCATGCATCATGATAGATCACCATGAAGACTATCTTAAAATATGTGTAAGGATTGACCCCTGATCCAATACACAATTGAAAACAATGCACCAATGATAAAAACCATGATGACAATGTTGACGTATGAATATGGATGGACTCAAGAATAATGTGTGCAAGGAATTAACTAATGCATACATATAGACTGAGTCAAGGTAACAATACTAAAATCAAACAAACAAACAAGTGAACAAACAAAGAAACAAATAAAAATCACATAAATAAATAAACAACTTGAAATAAACAAACAAACATAAATCTTGAAA
Organism: Torreya grandis; assembly: GCA_037957365.1. NCBI lineage: Eukaryota > Viridiplantae > Streptophyta > Pinopsida > Cupressales > Taxaceae > Torreya > Torreya grandis. The sequence goes on from JARHVA010000127.1 coordinate 3,303,438, forward strand.
ACAAAAGCTAAAGAAAGCATCCTAATAATGACCATGCCCCAGTAGGGCAGATTGAGGATAAATAACTAGGCTTAGATAGGATAAATGTTTTTAATTTTTGAAATATTTGAATGTTTTTGAAATTTTGAGTTATCTTAACTCATTAGAGAATGATAAAATACCTATTCACAAAATGACAAGAGCATTGGCTTAGGTTTCTCATAAAATGGTGAAATCACATGGAAAGGGGAACTAAGGTGACCCCATCATGAATTGAGCATGACCTACATAGTCCCAAAATGACCTCAAGTCATAGTAATTTCATCCACACAAAAGGCAAGGGAAAACCAACTAGGTCCCAACAAGTTTTCAAATCCAACAAATGGCCAGTCAAAGGAAAAAAACAATGGCAAGGTGATGTGGCAATGCATGATAACAAATATTGCCCCTAGTTTACCCATAGGCTATTATAACTAGGATACAATGGATTAGATCAATGATTACTAATTTTTCCATAGGTGGTTATAATTAGTAGCAAGATCAGAGAGACACTGATTTACCCATAGGTAGTTATAATCAGGCTCACTCAAATAAACTTGATATAGGATGGAAAATGAAAGATATCTTGCCAAATCAACTATCACACTATTTTCATAGACTATCATTATAAACATGGATTTGATTTATTATTGAAACTTGATCAAAATCACCTCATAAAAAGTATAGGAAGAACCCAAGTAACCAAGATCAAAATAGGATTGGATAGGATGACTAAAAACATGCTTTGGTCTAGATAGGAATGATATGGTAAGATGTCACAATATTGCTTAGGATAATGACATATTTTGATAGATTATATAAAATGGTAAGAGGTTTGCCCCTTAGTGATGGGGTAAATGCCTAGGATATGCGATAATGACAAAAAATAAATGTAACAATGGCAATGGCATGGCAATTTGAAATGGTATGGTTTGTGTTTGGTTGAGGATGATGGTTGTTGGCATATGATTCTATTGTCCCAGCTAATATAGAGATGCACATATTGATCATCAAATGATACAAATAGAATAATCAATCATGTTAATGGTTAGCCCACACCTCATCTAAATAGATACTCTGTCAAGAAATGGTTATAGATTTAGATGCCAAAAATGTCATTGTGATCTCTATTGGTCATTGATTCTAATTCCTTCAAGCATCGAGACAAGGTATATTTGTAGCCTCTACAAAGGAAAGTATGGCCAAGGATGGTAAATAAGGACAAATAATGGATGGTATGTTTATTTGTGAAATTGAATGGTAGATGATAATGGAATGTGTAATGGTTGGAAAACAAATGAAGATTGAGACTTTTAGTCACACATAATATTGCTAATGCCAAATTTGACATAACTTTAGATGTGGCGGGGCCAAAGACTTTTTAATATTCTCTTGATAAGACACCTATATTTTTTTTTGTTTGGGCATGAGAGTAGATACCATCTAATTAGGTTGTAGATAGGAAGCTATTTTGATTTGATCTTTGATTTTGTCTTCGTCAAGTAGTGAAGGACTTTTGTGCTCAGCTATTGGCACCTAGATGAGGTTTTTACCAATGAAGTCATCTTGATTATCCCATAGCACCTCTGAGAAGGTTTTGCCTAATGAAAATTAGATTTTGACTTTGATTTTCTTCTATCTCCTCAAAAAAAGTTTCACTGGAAGATGCTGAGTTTGACTTTTGATTATCCCCTAGTGTCTCTAAAAATGTTTCACTAGGAGAGTGTTCTTTGATACATGAATGTGGTCTTGGCCTCCTTACTCTTTCTCAACTATTATGTCACCATGTATGTAGTTCAATAAAATGTGATTCTGTCGATCCCAATTAACACTTGTGAGAGATGGAATGTCAATGAAATGGCTATGTTGGTTGGTGGTAATAGCTTGTGGAACAATAATGGAATGGAGGTTGGAAACACAATCCTCATAGAAGATACTAGGATAAATTATGTTGATGCTAAAGTATTCATTCTAAAAAATTGTAGAAGGATCACAAATGTATTCAAATTGATCTTCTAGGAATACATAACTAATATTGTAACAATCATGAACGTATTTTATTTTTGAATCTGATTATGACTCAAGGGATTCTAAATCTGATGTTGAGACTAATGTTGATTCTGATTTTGATGTTAAATTAGATGTCCATTAAAGAATATAACCTGACTCTAACTTTGATTCTTCATCTAATGGGTACTCTATTACAATGATGTCTTGTTGAATGTTTGGTATTAGACAAGTAACAATCTATGATGACATATAGGGATCCATAAAAACTAGTTTATTAGAGTAAGATTCTTCTAGAATGGGAAAAAGGTTAAGAAATAACTCCTTAGAGACTAACTTGTCAAAGGGAGGCCCTTGAAAATAGGCATATGGTCAAGGTAATTATTTTCCCAAAGATGGTTATAATCATTAAGAAGTGACTCAACTAAAACTGGCTCATTAAAGTAAGACTCCTCGACAACAGGTATAGGATTAAAAGGTGATTCAACATAGGTTGACTTATCATAAATGGTTGCTTCAATAAAAACATATTATATTGGTTGGTGATTTTGGCCTTAGTTTTCAATGAGTTGGAAAATACCAATTTTGAACGTAGCTTGGTCTATGAATGATTGGCTTGGTTGAGGGATTGATGGGATTAGTACTGGATGAGGAATGGCCTATGGTTGGATAATGGTAGGGCATTGGGGAACATGATTGCTCACATGAGCCAAAGGATGAAGTCTTGAAATGGTAATGACAAGGTGGTGTGGAGCTTGGTTGTTCACACAAGCCAAAGGATTAGGTCCTAGAATGATGAACGGTCATTATGGAGCTTGGTTGCTCACATAAGCCAAAGGACTAGGTCTTATAATGATGAAAGATCATTTTGGAGATTGGTTGCTTGCACAAGCCAATGGATGAGGTCTTGGAAGGACAAGTTTGGGGTGTTATAGCACATGGTTACTCGCACAAGCCAAAGGATGAGGTCTTGGTATGGGAATGGTGTGACATTGTGGTCTTGGAATAGAAATGGCATGATGTGGTGGAGCCTTATTACTTGCATAAGCCAAAGCATCTAAGTCCTCTTCATAAACCATATCATCCCAATCGATAACTAATTTATATTTTGTGGATTTTGAATATGTTCCTTATATGGAGTATTGTATGGAGAATAATAAAACTTCTTAGAAAATCTATCTTTATAAGGGCATTTAGTCAGATTTTATGTGGTCATTCTATCATAACTTGGATTGTACATGACTCCACCATAAGTATATCTAGACATATCCACACAAATGATGAAATCTCTGTAAATAAAAAGGCTTAGAGTTATATAAACTCTAAAAAACTATATCAAAAAGACAAATGGTTCAAACTTGATCTAACTTAGTCAGAAGGGTGGAGTTGTATCTTCAATGTGGCCTAAAAATGGAGTTATATTTCTAAAATGGTTTGTGCTAAAATTTGGCATAAAATAGTCTAACATCAAATGTCTAATGTCAAATGTCATACACACAAAAGGTCAAGCATTTGAATAAAAATTGTCATGTCAAAGGTCTAGGCCAAAGTTTTCCAAACAAGGTCTAAACTAGGAAAGGGAAAAGAGTCACAAGGTATTTTGTCCAAATGTGGAGTCAAAAGCTAGGCTCAAATAGGTTGTGCTAGAACTTTTGGACAAACGACATCAAAATCTAGGCTTGAAACAAAGAATTAATGTGAATTTGATTTAATATAACAAGTTTGGAAATAACCTTGACATATACCTAACACACATAATCAAACATAAACATGATCAGTTGGCATAAGCCATAAGGCAAAAGGATTTTAGAAAAATACTATGTTCTCCCAAAAAAAGGCACAAACAATGATGAGGATAGGCATTGGACAAACAAATAATAAATAGTCATCAATTTTGGGCAATCAATTAATCAAAGTTACAACCCAAAAGAGAGATCTTGTATCATCTCTGTGAATTAAATCCTAAATAGAAATCAATCAATGTTTAAATCCAAACTTGACAAGATTAATTGAAAACTCAATGTTAAAAACTAGGATTTAGCCAAACAAGCTAGACAAGATTGGACATCATGACGGTGCATAAATAAGGTCCATATGGCATATGTGACTAGTTTTGAACAATGTTTTGATACAATGGTAAACAAGTCTTGAAACAAATTAAGTTGCATAATGATGTTAGCATGCTCTAATGATGTGATCAATGGTATGTTTCAAAAACTCAAAGGAAAAATGGTTTCAACATAATTTTGGTAGTGTAACACTACTCTCCTTAACCCAATGATATACACACACAAAGATGGATAAATTTCTAAGGTAAAAGTGTGCTATCAAATGGACTTAAGATAAAAGGTGAAATAGTATGGATGGTACAAAACTGTAGCCTAGGACTCAATACATGATAAATATGCAAGATGACTTAAGCCCTAGAAAATGATGGTAATGATATTGATTCTAAAAATGACCCTCAATTCAAATTGGGAATTGAACTCAAGTTAAAACAAGTCAAGTGCAAAGTGGTGAACCCAATTTAACACATCAACCTTTAAAACTTAGAAGAGTCCAATTTTAAATTTAAACAATCAATGAGGGACTTAACCAAAATATGGTAAAAAGTCTAGACTCAAATGGGCAACATAACTTCACCAAATTGAAAGATAAGACACAAAGTGTATGATGATGAATTTGAACAAAGAAAAATATGTTTTCACTTGGGTAACATAATGCTTCCTTTGTTCAAATAAATTTGTGGACAATGTGTCTGGTTATGTCGCTTTTGTTAAAACCAAGTTTTAAATCTCAAATAAGACCAAGTAATCTAAGACCAAGACAAACCAATTAACTAATCATCTTAAGTCTTAAACTGACAAAGTGGGGTTAACTAAACTAATTATTTTTTGAAAGCTCTACATGCATCAATTGCATAGGACTTTCATGTCTAATGTGTGAAAAAAATATCATGTTATTTGGGTCTGCATCATATGGCTTGTTGTAAAAATGTCTTGTCCTTTTTACAACCACTACATCCATCACTTGCTCAGTATAGTATGATGTCTAACATGCTCAAACATCCTAGGCTTAGCCTTTACTAACAAAGATGGTTTAACTACTCAAACCATCATCCCAGTGACTGGATCCTAATTTATATACCCCCCCATGGAGAGGGGTTGAAGATGATGTTGGGAGATGAAGCCTTAGGTTAAAGCTTCCCTAAATAACTTGTGGGCTGTAATGAAGTCCCCTCACAAGTCAAGATGCATGAAATAAATGACACAATAGAAAGACTTTATGATTGCCTCAAATTCACTCAATATTATTACAAGTTTTTGGGGAGTGCTTTAAATGACATTCTTTTTATGCTTTGGACTAGGTTTAAAGTGCGATGAAATGATGATTTTGATCTCAAAATTTCCCTAAAGGGGATGGATGGGAGAGCACACCCATACGTCTCTTTTCGCTAAAACACATAAATTGAAGTGAGATTATTTTCCTTGCACCAAATTGAAAGTGTTTGATTAGATTTATTATTAGCTCCTTAAATTTAAATATACAAATATAAATAATTACAAACCACCCACAAAGAAGTTGGCGCTTTTGATCCCAAAATTTCCATAAAGGGGATGAATGGGAGATCATATATACACAACTCTTCTCACGAAAACAAGCAATAAATAAATAAGGCATGATAAATTAATGTTTGCAAAAGCAATGAAACTACATGATGTTATGTTCATTTTAAGACACCAAATGAAATATGTTATGAAGTTTGTTAATATTGTTTTAGTATTTTTTTTTCTTTTTCAATATGGACTAATTAATTACTAAAAACAAAGTAAATACAAGCTTTTGAAGATTACCTAGGGATGAAGGTTGATTATGCAACATTGATCAAGCTTTGTGGGAACTCCTCTTTGGCTAGGGAGGAATGACCTACAAATCACACTAACTTATAAAAAATAGATTAATAGAAAAATGAGTGGGTTGCCTCGTAAGAAACTAGTCCCACGAAGCAATATGTTTCCTTAGATGGATGTCATCCCATGTTTAACATTTAAGTTTATAAATAAACATGAAATTATAAAGATATATATGGATAAGATATAAATAGACAATGCCAAAGATATCTAATCTATAGCAATATTAATATGATCAAAGTAATTGTCCCAGAATTCAGTAGCAATATCAACATCTTCTTGAATTATAAGTAATTATTCATTAATGCTTTCCTGATTAGGTGTGCAAACCACAATACAAAGACCTAATTCGAATGCAATGTCACTTTGATAAATGAAAAATGGTTTTTAAACAATGGGAAGATCAAATATGCTAAAAATATCATGCACTAATATAGGTAGAGTCATCTACATGTAAAAGACCTATTTTTATAAAATAAAATGCAAGTTTTGACTGGTTTTTAAGACTAAAAATATTATGAAATTAGATTACAAGAATGTTTTGAAAATTTAGTAGGGATCGATGATGATCCCGTAGGATCGATGCCAATTCAGATGGATTGATGTTGATTATGTGTAAAATGCTAAACTTTAAAAAGAAACTATAATAATGAATTGTATTTTTAATAAAATAATTTAAAACCAAATATAAAATAGTGACTAACAGATGTAAAAGATTGTAGTTTTAAAATGTGAATGAATTGAAGTACAATACTAACCTTTATGGTTGAAAACAAAATTGACAAGATGAGTTAAAGAACCTTCAAAAATCCTTTGATAATCTCTTAAGCAGAGGTTCCACAAGATGGCAAGTCATTGACAACATCTGTACACAGGTTGCAATGATATTTTGGTAGAGTTTCAAAGTCCAAAAGCATAGTCACCATCCCTCTTGAGCCATGGAGGTTTGTTGTGTATTTATGAATTGACATCGATCTTGAAGAATCGACATCAATCGTGGAGGATCGATGTTGATCAGCCCAATTTGGTTAAAATTTCACTTGGGTTGTTTTAAACCGCATGCCAAACTAAGTGAATGTAACACTAATTTGTTTGCATGGATTTTTAATGAGGTTAAGTTGTTGGAAGGGTTGTTGGGATATTAAATAGGTTTTATTTTTATTTGTTTTAAGATTTTATGGTTAAGAATGGTAAAAAGGGGGGTTAATTACTATTTAACTGTAGTAATTAAATCTAATTAACCTGTGGTAAAGGTAAATGGGTGAGGTGAATTTAATTATTTTAAATAATAATGAATGGGGGGCCATTATGTTAGAAATAACATAATAATGTGATGATGCACCAAGTTAATACATAGGGGTGTATAAAAATAACATCTACATTTGCCCCTTTTTATGGAGTGGTATGTAATAGCGGGCCATGAGACAAAAACTATAAGGTATCTAATGCCCCAAGTTTATTGTGAGAAGGTGTCCCCCCTCAAATTGGGCATCAAGAAGTGAGACAAAATGAATGAAGGGTTTGAAAAATATGAAAGGTAAAAACACAATGTGGTGAGTGGGAATAGATAAATGGTTGATAGAAAAAGATAATCAAAAGTGTGGATGATGCAAGGAAACTCTAAAATTGAACTTAATAGAATAAAAAGTATTGTAGGTGGTTATGCCACAAAGATTAATTCGAGTAATAAAATACCATAGCTAAAATAGGTGGGCACAAATAAAGGCTAGCAAGAGAATAAAAGATAGGAATGGCAGACCATAACATCTAATGTGCATATGGTGTATGCGTTATCTATAGATGAATATTCATAAGATAAAATATACCCTCAGAATCTTAAAATGGGAAGATGCCAAAAAAAAGGGATATGCCTTTAAGGAGATTGGGGAATTGATAAGGGGTCAAAATCCTCAAATCAAAAGTGTAATAGGAGACAAAAATGGGATAGTTGAAGTAAATTCAACAAGATGGGGCTTAGGAACTAAATTAAAAGCATGTGAAATGGTCTATAAGTGCAAAAAGTTCAATAAGCCAAGATAATCGACATCGACCTGTAATAGATTGATGTCAATTTAGGGGATCAACATCAATTGAGGTGATCAACATCAATCGTGAGAAAGGCTATATATAGGCATCTGATGTGGCATAAGGCTCATTTATATATCAATGTGAACAAGGATCTGAGAGCAAAATTTGATGTGTGACAACCTTGAAAGTGGATGTGAGAGATGATAAAGGTGAGTGGAATCAGATGATGATGACTATAGTACAAGGTAAGTATTAAGTATTTTTGGCTAAATTTAGTAATTTTTTTTATGGTTTTTTACTTTGGCATAAGAAATTTGGTTTTTAAGGAAAATTGTGGGGAGAAAGGGAGGGTAGGTAGAGTTTGCATTACTTTTTGTATTTTAGAAATGTATAGCCTAGGATTTTTTTTTTTTGGTTTAAGGGAATCAACGTCGATCCATGAAGATCGATGAATGATCGAATGGATCGATCATGATCCATAAGGATCATTGTCGATTAGGGTCAAGTTAACATCGATCCTAAGAGGATCGATAAAAAGAAAAAACTTAGGCTTTTGATTAAGTAAAAAGATGTTTTTGATAGGCATGACAACTGGGGACAATGAGGGATAGGGTCTTTCTATTATTGGCATAGTTATGGGAGTTTATGAGCGATGAGGATTGGGATCATCTAGAGGCAGTTGGATTTAGAGGGATTAACAATTATTGCCATTTCCATTGAGATATCAATATGATAGTGGCATTGCTAGAGTGGTGAGATTATACCACCAACACTTTTTGGTTACTTATAGGTGAGATGATGATCACTATAGAGGACATCTATTTTATTTTATAAGTACCAATCCTAGGTGCTCCTGTATATATTGTGCATGAGGTGAGGTGAGTGGTGGTGCTAGCATGAGTATATGCTGAGGATGTACTAGACATCAAATTATTTACTGGAGGTTCTCCTTATAGCCATTATATGACTAGGATCCTATGGAGAGACTAGTATCGATGATGATGATGTTGACAATGACTTGATATGTCCTACCTAATTTTAGGGGAGGATGACTGCCATGGAGTTTTACTAGTGTTATAGTGGACATGGTTGAGTTCTAGATGGTTTTTGCTTGGGCACCCACACTATTGGGGTAGATATATAGGGAGTTATGGAGCTGGCATGCTTGGCATTGATTAGGGCTTGACATTAAATTTATATTACATTATTGAGAATATGAGCACATCCATGTGATTCACCCCATTGGGACCCTATAGACCAGATTTAGAGAGATGGTATATAGTGTAGGCATCCTTTAGTGGAAGGAAGACATTATTCCACATATAGATAGGGTAGTGCAAGATCTAGTGCACTATAGATAGGTGTTCAGTGACTTATAGATAAGAGATGTTATCTAGAGGCCTTATGTAGACTTCTTAGCGTGGCCTAGTTTAGTGGTAGTGATAGGTGATGTTTCCTAAGAGATATGGGTATAGAGATGATGGATAGAGCACCTTGAGCTCTTTTATTTTGATAGAGTTCATCGTTAGTTTGGATTGCTATGGGATGTTCCATTATCCCCATGCATGTATAGACAAGAGGATACAGAGCTAGACTAGTCCATACCTAACACTACAATTATTTTGATGGGGCCACATGAAGAGCCTACAAAAGTTGACCTAGATGACATCAAGTATACTAATGATTATGTAGTGTGGTTTATAGCTGAGATGGCAAGGAGGCAAGAGAGAGCAGTCATACCATGACATGGGGTGGTTATTGAGGAGGTGAGGGAGGCTAAGTAGGAGGCCCCAAATGCACACATGAAGGATGTACCACTATAGGATGCCCTTGCATATGATCCTATGGATATGACTTCAGTTATTATAGAGAGGGATAGACTAAGGGTCAAGCTACAAGAGGCACGGGTATCCCATATTACTTTACAAGATTATATTGCCACATTACAGAGTGATCTAGAGAGCATGAGAGGTCAACGTGACCAGGCCATATAGGAATGAGATAGATATAGAGTGGAGCTAGAGAAAATGAGGTCTACTTTGGTAGAGAGACCCACTCCAGACATTACAGGATCTAGCATTGTGCCTCTAGATATGGTACCACTCTAGAGGTATAGGGATTTACTTGCATAGATGTCTTATTATGAAAGGATTGTACAAAGGTGATTACTAAATGTGGCTTGGTTTGCTTCATATGTGGCTAGTCATAAAAAATCATGGAGAACTCTTGGGAGGTCCACTAGAAGAGGGAATGTGATGAGTTGAGGAGGGGATGATGAGGGAGGTGATAACATTTACCTCACTAAGATTGATTTTACTGAATAGATTATACTATATGGGTCGAGAGCCCCATTGTATTCATGTTATTACATTTTTATAGACCTTTGATATATATATATACAAACATTTTATGTTTGTAGATGGATCATGTGTATTTGTTTATGGATTTATCGATGGCTATGGATATGTAGATTTAGATGTTTATGTTTTTTTAATTTTGATTATTGTTATCATGTATGCTATGGATGAATTATAAATTTTCCAAGTTATATCATTGGATGAGTTTTTATTAATGGATTAGGGTTATATATTATGCTAATTTTTGATATAAATCATTATTAGCCTTATAGATGTTTATGGTTTTCAGACGATTGAATGTAAATAAATTATGGATTATGGATTTATGCTTAATGATTATTATGGATATAGATAGAGTTTAATGCTTTATTATGATGGATTTATGGATTTTAGTGCTTATATATTATGGATTTGCATGTCATTAACTTGGACCATAACCAAAAGAGAACCTCTCATATTCATGGCCTATGCATCCTTAGCTAGATGATAAAAGATATTGACTCAACCTTGGTTAGCTAAAGATTTAACCTTAGGCAAGGACGATTAGATTTTTGGTAGGATGGGGGATGGAGTTTTTTTAAAGATAACATTCTTCACCTCATATTTCAAAATCAAAATTTATCTTTCATAAATCACTTTTATGTCAATGAGTAGACTGATCAATATAGGAAGTCTACAATTAGAAAGCTGATCAATGCGAGAAGTTTTCATGTGATATTGCTTTTGAAAATTTATTTGATTATTTTTATTACTTTTTAAGGGCTTTTAAGTGTCATATTTTTTAAAAACTGATCAATGCAAGATTTTTTTTGCTTGGTAACCATCCTTCAAGGAAATGGTCTACATTTTGCCATTTTTTCATAGCTATCCTTCAATGGATCAGTCTATTATTTGTTGTTATATTTGATTACAAATGTCATTTGAGGGATCAGTCTATTTATTTAGCCCATTTTGAAACTTTGGATTTTCACTGCTTACTTGATTTTGGATCCCATAGATAATAATGCAAGGTTTGGCATAAAAGATACCTGAGGATAGTTTCCATGAATTCAAGACATGAGATGATGTGTTATCTTTAGAAATTAATGGTCTTTAAGAAATAAGGGAAATAATGATCTGGGGTTTCTCCCATTACAGGTGAAAATTATCCATGAGAGAATGTTATATATAGAGTTGGGGTATACATATTCAAGGTTAAGGGTATAGTGACTACCGGTTAGCCACATAACTCTCATATCATTATTTCGTATTTTGGGGTAAAGGGATATGATAGTATTTGAGATAAACTAACCAAAATGAGCCAAGATATATTAAATATATAAAGGATGTAGATGTAATGAATTAAGAGGTTCTCGTTATGGTTTACCATTAAGAGAAGCCAAATAATATTCTCCTGATCTGTATTTATGGGTTATGATGTATGGTCCAAGCCAATTAGGAGAAAATTTACACCTTTTAATTCATTCCATATTCATGATATGTTGATTTTATTTAAGTATAAGGTCTCCAATATTAAATTCTCATTCTCTTATATGTTGATTATATGCTTATTTTAGTTGTTCTTGATATATACAAAGGTGATCAAGGGTTACCACACGATGCTCATCTAAGAGTTTGTGCTGGGATAAATGCTCCTAAAAAAAATCCTCACATAAATGATGTCTTTAAGAGAGACATGAAGATAAGGAATTTGGACTTCTAGAGGAAGTACAAATTTCATACCATAGACTAAGGAAAAAAGAGTAACACCTGTAGGGGTTCAAATACTAGTTCGATATGCCCATAAGGCAAAGGGATCCGAAGATGCCAATCTTTTCTAGCTTCATTGACAACTTTGGTTAGGATTTTGACTAGGGTTTTATTAGATGCTTCTGCTTGACCATTGTCCTGAGGATAGTAAGGTGAGGAAAAACTTAATTTGATTTTAAATGAGTCATATAGTACATGAACTTTTTTATTCTTAAAAGATTTCTCATGATCTGTTATTATTTTGTATGGGATTCTAAAATGACAAACAGTGTGATGGTGGATAAACTCCATAATATTTTCTACCTTTGACAAGATAAGAAACACAACTTATAACCACTTGGTGAAGTATTCTATAGCGGTAATGATAAAACTATGATGCTGAGAGGTCTTAAGGTTAATTTGCCCTATGAGATCAAGCCCTTATTGGGAGAATGACCAGAAGTCCCTTGCTACCTACAAGGCTTTACTAGGGGCATGGGATAAGTTTGCATAATGTTGACATTTTACACAATTCTTAACATATGCACAATAATCTTGATTCAAAATGGGCCAATAGTAGTATAGACATAAGATTTTTTTAGCGATTGCATGACCCATTATGTACTTCTTGGATAGCTAAGGTAGCTTCATCTTTCTAAAGACAACAAAGAAGAATACCATCAAAACCACTCTTATAGAGAACACCCCCTAGTATAGTATAACAAGCAACTTTCTATTGGAAGACATGCCTGACACCTTTGGATAGATGGGGAGGAGATAGTCTTGTAGAAAAATAAGTAAATATTTATGCGTACCATAGCTCCTTTGGGTTTTCCTCGATATTATTAATAGATGCAAGATCAGTTCTCATGTAAGAAGGTTGGTTAACTTGATGGATAAGGACAAATAACTTAGACTCCTAGGATGAGGATGGAATAAAAGAGATAAGAGATGCCATAGTATCAATGAACTTATTAGTTGATCTAAGAGTAGTTTGGATAGCATAAAGTTCAAAAGTGGATAAGAGCTAGTCGGCCAAGGTCTTATATCTTTGGGGGATATCATTCTTGCATTGATATACACCAGTGATTTGATTGACCACCAGTTGAGAATCACCATAGATATTAAGGGATCTAACTCCTAATACAAGGGTAGTTTGGAGGCCTATGATCAATGCTTCATATTCAACCATGTTATTGGTGAAATAAAAGTCTAATTTAAAAGATAAAGGCATACGAATGCCTTGAGTACTCTACCTCCCCACTCACATTTAGACCCATTAAAGAATAGAGTCATTTGATATTACAAGACTAATTGGGAAGTAGATGCAATAGATTTATCATGAAATTCAAAATTGATTGGTTGGTTGTAACTAAGAGGTGCTTCAGCCAATTGATCAGTAATAATTTATCCTTTAACAAACTTTTGATGGAGAAATTATAGATCAAACTCAACTAGAAGCATGATCCATCTAGCCATTAGTTGATTTTGATAAGGCTTAGAATGCATAAACTTAAGGGGGTCAGTAGTTGTAATTACATACATTTTATGGTTAAACAAGTAGTGACGAAGCTTAGAGGCTACAAGGACCAATGCTAGGCATAGTTTTTTGGCATCTGGATAATGTGTTTCATATTCTATGAGGGTATGACTAATATAATAATCAACTTGTTCTTTATGATGCTCATCTTTATGAGCAAGCATAACACTAAGAGCATGATTTGTAGCTAAGATATAAAGGAAGAAATGTTTCCCTTATTTAGGTGGAGTGAGGATTGGAGGTGATAGAAGATAGTTTTTGAGTGCATTAAATGCTTCTTAACAATTAAGATCCCACATAAAGTGACTATCCTTCTTTAATAAATGGTGGAAAGGTTGACACTGATTGAAGAGCTGGAAGATAAAATGATGGATATATGGAGGCATTTTAAAAATAGCCTTGATTTTAGTGGGATCCACTACTATTCTATGAATAGAAATAATAAAACCTAGGAGTTTACCCATCAATACACCAAAAATGCACTTTTTTGGATTTAGATGCACATGATACCGAAGTAGACGATAAAAAATAACCTTAAGTACAGATAGGTGGTCTTTACAGAATTTTGACTTCCCAAGGAGGTCATCTACATAGTCTTTAATGATTTTATGGATTATGTCATGAAATATATAAGTCATAGCCCATTGATAGGTGGTTCCTACATTCTTTAGGCCGAAGGGCATAACATGGTAATAGAAGGTCCCCCAAGGAGTAATGAATGTAGTCTTATGTTGATCTTCTAGTGTAATAAGTATTTGATTATAACCAAAAAACCATCCATAAGGGATAACATATTCATGGCCAACTGTCTGGTCCACTAATTGGTCGATGTTAGGGAGAGGGAAATCAAATTTTAGACATGTAAGATTTAAATCATGAAATTCAATACAAATACGAAGTCCCCCTGTAGGCTTAGTGATCAAAATGATGTTAGACATCCACTAAGGATAATCAATGGGTTAAATAAAGTTAGCAGATAAAAGGTGTTACAGTTTCTCTTTTACTAGGAGTGTGACACAAGGATGCATTTTTTGGAGCTTTTATTTTATCAGCTTAGCATCAAGAAAAGTGACAATATTATGGATAATAATTATGGGATCAATACCAAGCATATCACTATAAGCCCAGGCAAATGCCTTGCTATGATCTGATAAAAAAGTAATAAAATTCTAGTTGTCTTGAGGAGTTAAGGCTTTACTAATTTTAATAATTTTTGGGGTCTCTTAAGACCCAATGTTAATATTAGCAGTGGCTTCATTTAAAAGGCTATATGTTTTAGATGGAAGATAATTATTAAATAAGAGTTTTCAACACCCAAATGAGTCAAGATTGACTCATCATTTTGACATTAAAGAATAGGGATAGTTGGTGTATCAGGTTTTATTAAGTTAGGATATGCTAAAGGGATGGTTTGAGCCTTGCCATTGTGATAAAAGATGAGGGGTTCTATGGAGATCATATTGAATAAAAAAAGTTAGGAAGGATGGATACAGTGTCGCTAGTTGAGGAAGAGATATTGGATGATGAAGATGGCACTTCTTCTTCCAAGAATGGTAGAGGAATGGGTTCAAGAGAATATTTAGAATATTTTTCAAATCCTAAGCCATGATTTTCATGTGGTTTTCTGAAATATTCTAATGTGTTATCATGGGGACCCTGCTCATATCTACCCATTGATAGGACCGAAACTCCCCAAAGCTCTGACACAACTTGTCAGATTTAAGAGCACACATGATTACCAATGTATAAGCAACTAAACATGTGGAATCCAGAAGAACAAATAACTATCAATGAGAAGACACACAGAATATGAGAGGCAATATACAATTATATTCAACTCATTACAAAGGAATTTACAACAAAGAGGTGGCACTCTTTCTTCCACTTCATGGGCTTACAGTAAACTTCCCTCCAGAGTAATCTTCTCTCATAGGTCACAACACACAGCTAACACAAGCTATTGTTCACCTCATTGCACATCTATACAATCGAGTACACAACCATACTCCAAGTAGATCTCTCCATGATCCTGCTGATGTATTGCTGTCACCTTGGATCTAGCTACCCCGCTGATCTCCTTTCTGACCCTCGCATCCATACACCCCTACAAATCAAACCTGATCTTACTTAAACACACATGGGGAATCCTACTTGATTCCACCATGGGAAGAACTCTCCAAGCTTCACATAGCTCTTCTCCAAATTCTCCACTTAACAATACAGCGCATGAGTCTATTATATAGATCTCATGCATACACTGACTAGACTTGCGGCTCAAGGCTTCGAACAAGCCTTTATCATGCAAACTCCACATTCACTTAACTGACTGTTCGTTAACAGTAGTTCAGACCGTTACAGGCGACTGACGTCGGTCCCTGCCCTCTTGGAGGTGACCGACGCCGGCCGACTCCCTACCATCGCCGGTTTCCCTTCTGCGTCCCCTGACCGACGTCGGTGTGGCCTGCCGACACCAGCGACTACGTACACTGGAAACCCTCCTGTTTGCCTTAAGGTGTAGCTTTTAGCTCCACACCCTAACAATCTCCCACTTGGAGATAAAGAGCTGCACCTGTACCCAAAACTAGTACTCTGTCTAATCTGTATCCTGGCTTGTATCCCTCTTCAAGATCAGCCCTGAAGACAACCCACCACACAACCCATGGTGTACCTCCTGTCATCCGAGTACCCTGCCACATCTGAACCTACAAACACATGTAGTGAAGTCTTGACCCTGCATAGCATGAATCCCTGCTGTCGGTCCCTCTCAAATACCTGAGAACCCACTTCCCCGAATTGGCTCCTAACTCTCTGACAGCTCCCACTGCATGGGAATACTCAGGTCTATACCAGACCTCATGTGATTTTGGACACTGTACCTGTCCAGCCCTTAGTGTGCTCCGGCTCTACATCCTGAACCTCGCCAACACCTGATTCACATCAGCTCCCACTCGAGACAAAATCAACCAATGATCTCCATGTCTCCCATGTCAAAGAATTTCGCTGCTCCAAACTCCTCATGACATGCCACTGAACTAACCTTACCCTTAGCTCAGCAAAACCCTGTATGTACAAACTTGCTAGCTAGCATACCATCCACATACAACAATAGAATGATGTCGTGACTCATCATCCACCTGGTAAGACAAACCACAATAGTTACCCTGACATTGACTGAAGCCATGCTTCATCCTCCACCTGTCAAAACCTGTACCACTATCCTGCAGCTCCTCAAGACCATATACCTGGTCTTCCGTCTCACGTATCCGTTCTCTCTATTCTTCAACTAAGGTATCCATTCGTCTTTGTGCTTTCTTTCGCTGGTAACCCTACCAAAAACACCTATTTGGTTCTCCTTCAAGGAATCACATCCTCATCCATGCCAAGCTCACACCTGTTTCCTGGATCCTTCCTGCTCTACAATCAGCAACATGTATAAAGAAGAGGAACAACGAATTTGAGGGCCTACTTATGCCTTCAGTCCTCCGTATGGGTGTTTGAGACTCCTTGACAGCGTGTTGTCCACCCAAAATCCGTTACAGTGACCGACCTCGGTCACTCCACAGTCTGCATCCGATCGAAGTCGGTTCCCATGCGTCTGTCCCTGACTACCGACCCTGCGGTGTCCCTGCTACCGACGTCGATCCTCTGACTGACATCGGTCTTACCTACTACCGATGTCGGTCCTCCTGACTGACGTCGGTCTTACCCTGCCCGACATCGCTGGCTTCGGTCTGCACATGACTGACATCGGCACCTGTCTGTTCGATGCCAGTTCCTCCTGACCGATGTCGGTACCTATGTTCACCTATGAGTGATGAATTTTTACCCGCGAGCTCCTTTGAATCAAAACCCATGTCCAAACTGCTTTGCTCAGAAGTATCCAGCACCATCCACTGGTTTCTGTCCGCCATCTCCTCCAAGTACACCAAGGCTTTCCAGTTCTTAAACCTGTCAAATATATCTATCTTCCGCTTAAGAACATGCATCTCCTTCCTGATCATGTGACCAAGCCTACGAAGCCACGTCTTTGCAACAGAAGAAGAATCAGTAATATAAACAAGTAGATAAAGAGTACCTATTTTCTTACCACCAGCTAATTCAAGTGCATCCGCTGTGAGAGTTCTTGTGCATCTCTCATCACCCAATCTTTCTGAAGAAATTAGCCATATCTCCAAACCTGGGACCTGCATGACCTTCATCAACACCTGTGTGTTGGCCGCCTGCAATTTCAGCTTCACTTCCCCTTTGCCAATTCTTTGGCAAGGCTCACCAGCTCCTCTACCTGGGGCTGCATGGAAAGAGGCAACTGAATCTTTTATCCAAGATTCAACTTTATCCAAGAAACCTCCCATAGCATCCTGTGCAACAACAACTGCTACATCTACTTCTTCAGTTCCTTCATGCTGATCTGCTACCAACCAACAATATTCTTTTACCTGCTCTTTCTTTCCATAGGACCTTAAGAGACCATCTGTGCTTTCAACTCTTCCATTCTTAGCTTACTTTCATCTGCCATTGCTCTACTCCCACTCAATCAGAAACCTCTGAGAGTGACCTGTAATCAAAACACACTACCCAGATCTAAACCAATCTGTTAGTATCCCAACCAAAAGCTCTGATACCACTTGTCAGTGGTATCAAGCTATGAGCCAACAACCTTGCTCTGATACCAATTGATAGGACCGAAACTCCCCAAAGCTCTGACACAACTTGTCAGATTTAAGAGCACACATGATTACCAATGTATAAGCAACTAAACATGTAGAATCCAGAAGAACAAATAACTATCAATGAGAAGACACACAGAATATGAGAGGCAATATACAATTATATTCAACTCATTACAAAGGAATTTACAACAAAGAGGTGGCACTCTTTCTTCCACTTTGTGGGCTTACAGTAAACTTCCCTCCAGAGTAATCTTCTCTCATAGGTCACAACACACATCTAACACAATCTATTGTTCACCTCATTGCACATCTGTATAATCGAGTACACAACCGTACTCCAAGTAGATCTCTCCATGATCCTGCTGATGTATTGCTGTCACCTTGGATCTAGCTACCCCGCTGATCTCCTTTCTGACCCTCGCATCCATACACCCCTGCAAATCAAACCTGATCTTACTTAAACACACATGGGGAATCCTACTTGATTCCACCATGGGAAGAACTCTCTAAGCTTCACATAGCTCTTCTCCAAATTATTCACTTAACAATACAACGCATGAGTCTATTATATAGATCTCATGCATACACTGACTAGACTTGCGGCTCAAGGCTTCGAACAAGCCCTCCTGTTTGCCTTAAGGTGTAGCTTTTAGCTCCACACCCTAACACCCAATGTTAAGGTGTAATAACTGGTATTCCCCCATTGAAAGATGCTACATCATGGAATCAATGGACTCTTAATATGGGAGTTTTGAAGCAGGAATAGTTGTACTACTCAAGGCTTGATTAGAAGATGAAGATGGGATTATGTCAGGTGAGGGTATTATGACATCGCTTGGTCAAAAAGTGAATTTACATGATTTGAAGGGATGAGGATCAGTAGGGATGATGTGTACATGACCTTCATGTTCATAATTAAGGCATTAATGGACTATGGAGGGGATACATCACATCACATGAACCCACATACATCCTAATAAAATATTATATTAGAAAGTCCCCTCTATTACATAAAATATTTCATGGAGGGACAAATGGGGAGGACAACCATTCCTATTATGGGTGTTATCATGTCATTTAATGCATGACAAATTGTTGAGAATTGGGAAACAATGGTTTCTGGTAGTTGTAACTATTGAAAAACATGTGAAGAAACAATATTGATATTGGCCCCATTATCAATCATAACTCTTTTAATATGTGCATGATTTATTTGAGCTATGATGAAATGTGGGGGATCTTGATCTTTAGGTGATAAAGGAATGACCTTGGATTTAGTAAAACTAATAGCTAACACCATTTGAAGGGCCCTTATAAATGATGATTATCATTGAGGCTCATCTGGCTAGACCTCAATAGCCTAGAGAGATTCTATCATTACTTGTCGATGGTATGGAGGGTTTTCAATAAGTTCATACTATGACATTTTTATAGGCATTTGGTGGAGTTGTTTTAATATGGAGATTTGTACCAACTCCTTGGATTTGGTTGAGTAGTCCCTGTAATAGAGACTTTAGGATTTTGTCTAGATGGTTTAGTTGTATTATAGGTAGAGGCTCCTATAATTGAAACCTTGGTTATTAGGATTTTGATTTTTATATTAGGTGGTTATATGGACAACATCAATATGTAATAATGGAGGGTTTGAAGAAGCTATTGACTCTTTATCGCTTATAGGACTAACAAGATTCTGGGTAGGTGGAATGGATGGAATAGTGACCTTTTGATTAGGAGTGTTATAATTTAGATCGTCAATTAATAGATCATCATCCCAGACTAACTATTGGATTATGGCCTTAAGAGCTTTACAATTTCTGTATCATGTCCAGGTACTCTATGATATGTACATATTTCCCGATTTCTATACCAGGTAAGTCTTTGGGGGTGAAGGTTAACAAACCATATAGGTGGTAGCATAATGAGGGATGTATCAAATAATTGTTTTAAGATTATATCATAAGATATTTTTAAAGGGTCATGTTGTGGTTTTATAATAGGATATGTAATCTCTTTTGGCAAAGTATTGATTGTTTGGTTTTGTCATTTAGCTTTTACAGTAGGGATGACCTTAGGCACCTTTTCTTCAAATGGGCCTTTAACAAAATATGGTGGATATTGGGATGGAGGTGTGGCTAATAATGGGGGGAGATTTTGCATTTTCCCACGTATTTGAATATAAGAACCTATGATAGGGACAAAAGATAGATGCATACCTAAAATAGATGATGGAAATGATACAAAAGGGATAGGCCCTTTATTCTTTTATGCATTGAGAAAAGAGGGGGTATTTAGACTAAGGTTTTTGTCTTTTGATGTTTGAAAAAGATTGACTTTAACTTGAGTATGAGCTAAGGATTTATGTAGTGGAATACTAAGATAATTATCCCAGCTATCGATGATAGGAGATTTACTCTTTCCCTTAGTATTTTTAGGGTAAGGAGGTGTTATGATAGAGGATGGTTTTAAAAGGGTCTTGGTTTTGGGAAAAATGATAGGATCCTATTATATTGTGATTTAGGTGCATACCATGAAGAGGTTCTCCAGGGATCAAAGGGGTAGAATGTTTATCTATAGAATTATCAAGATGTTTATCTGTGAAATCCTGAGGAGTAGTTTCATTTTCCACTTTAGGAGATTCAATGTGAGAAGGGGATGGTTCATGCGAACGATCTCATATAATGAGATCAGAGAGCTCTATAGAAGTTTTGGGAGTTGTTTTGATAGTTTTGGATTGACTTATATCAAAATCATCTCTTATGAGGAGATCCAAGACCAAAGATTTCTCTGGAACTTCTTTATGTAATAGCTGATCATAGATTGTATCAATCATATGTGTAGCCTGATTTTGTGTTTTTCTAGGTTTAGATTGGACTGTGTTTGATGTGGATGGATGGTTTAGAAATGGTTGTTTGAAAATATATAAATATTGATTATGATTAGCATTTAGATTGTCTAAATGGAGGTCCCCCTTGTCAATGAGTTTTTGTACCAATCATTTAAAGGATTGGCATCATTCTATGTCATGTCCTATTACCCTGTGATAAGCATAAAACTCATTCTCTTTATACCAAGTGGGTTTAGGATGTATATCATCGACTGGTTTAATTAAAGGGAGCTCAATAACATTTACTTGTTGGAGTTTATCCAATATAGAAGTGTAAGGTTCTTTTAAAGGGGTATATTTCTTAGGTGGAAAATGAGTAAGGTCCCTAGGTGGCTATGTTTGTGAAGTGGATGGTCCTAATTAATTGAGTGTTAAAGGGGTAGAAGTTTCTAAAATAATAGAATTTTTTACCCCTTCTGGTTTAGGATTATTGTTATTGCTTTTCAATGGGTCAAGTTTGATTTTTTATTACGTAACTTAACTTTTCCCTCTTCAATGCCACAAATTTTGAGTTTTTGTGCCATGGTAAAAGCTTCATCAAAAATCTTAAAAGTTTGAACTTGTAACATGGATGAGATATGTTTTTCACAAGAGCATGAAAAAAATTCAATTAATTTAGGCTATGATAAGGAAAAGGTTAATCGGTTGATTAGGCTACGCCAATGAGCCACAAAGTCTGATATAGATTCATCTTCAAATTGTTGAATGGCATATAAATCCATGATAGTCACTTTCTGAGTAATGTTGATCGAGAAGTGTTTTAAAAAAAATTAGGCCAATTGCCTAAAGGAAAAGAGAGAATGCTGAGGAATGGAACTATACCAATCTAATGCCATCCCTGCTAGCAACATGGGAAATATCCTAAGTAATAACATGTTGTCATGTGCTATAAGGTAACATGCATGTTGAAAGGCTCTAAGATGTTGATGAGGATCTTCCTTATTCTGAAACTTAGTAAACTTGGGAAGTTACCATTACGTGGGATATGGTTAGATAGGAACAAATTGGTGGATAGGTTTATTACAAATTTGCTCATACGTGAGCATATTGTTGTGTCTGGAGGTAGAATATTCTAAATTATCCATCCTATTCACAAGGATGTTTATGAGGTCTACTTAGGTGTTACTCTGAGGCACATTCCCTAAGATACCTTGCTGAAGAGTTTGAAAATTTGGTAAGGGAGTAGACAGGGGTTGTGAAGAAGCATATCCAACCATAGTGGATATAATGGGTTGGGATGCCACCACGTATAATGGGATTTATAGTAGAATATTTTGTTGCATAAAAGATTAGAAGTAAGTAGTTACTGATGGTTTTGATGAGGTCATGTAATAGGTAGCCAAGGAGACATATTATTTGGGAGGATGTGTTAAAGGGATTTGTTGTGTGTGTGGTAGAGCTTGAGAACTATATTCTAGAGTCATTATGATGGGTGGGAGATTTGTGGAAATTGATACTACTAATGTTTGAGGAGGAATAGTGGATATAGGTTGAGTACTATAAGTATTTTGAGTCTGAGTAATGGAGGTTGGAGAAATGGTAGATACTACAGGTGGTTGGTTTTCTAAAGGTTGCGTCACCTAGGTATTAGAACCAAATGGAAGAGATTCAGTAGAAAAGGTTACCATGGCCATGGTAAACTCTTTGATTTTCTCAGTTCCCTCAAAAGGCATCCCATATTTATATCCAAAATCTTGGGCATGGGGGGAAGGAGAAATATGTATTGATCGACTATTAAGATATTCATTGAGAGCAATGGGGTTATTGTCTAATATTTCCTCAAAGGAAGGATCTCTTTGAGGATAAAATAATGGAAACATAGGATTCTAAAAGGACTCAGGGATAGAGGAGGAGCTAGGTGTATGTTCCATAGGAGAGGATGTAACACCCTCCTCATATTCTTTCTTTGACTATTGTCTAGTTAAAACTATGAGATAAAAAAGGAAAAAACAAAAATAAAACAATAATTTCTTCTTTTTAAATTATCTTGCTTTTAATTGTGGATGAAAGATACACAAACTAAAGTCATTCCAAAAAAGTTTTTTTATATCTCTTTTAAATTTAAGATGTGAGAAGAAATAAAGAAAAAGGATAATGAAGGTCCTAAGAAATGGTAATCTAAGGATGGTTTCAGGTGTTTTGTTTTGGTGTTAAAAGGAAATCTGTATTAGTACCAGTACATGGATTGATACTTGGGGCTTGCTCTCCTCACATCACAATCCCACAACCAGTGTGAGTACTTAGCCAATATATATATTGATGGTTTAGAGAATATACTCAGCTAGAGAACTGAGTTGGTCCTTGCCTTGGTGGTGAAATCCAAGTGGGATCACCAGAAAAAAGGTTGTTGTGAGGTGATGAAATCCTCATCAGTTTCCTTATGTCAAGTGTTTAGATGTGTTAATTTATGATGGTGATTTGGCTTGTGTGTGGATAAAGTGATGACTCTAATAGATTACTACCTATATTATTTTATGTGAAAGAACCTAAGCAAGAAATATGGATGCAATGTATTTTAACCTTAAAAGGAAAAAATGCAAATTTTAATGTTTTTTGGATGAATGCATCAAATAAAGAAAGGGAAAGAGACTAAAATTCAAAATTTAAATTTTTTAAAAGAAAAATGAGACCTTAAGGGTCCCATTGGGCGTGCCAGAATGTTTTAGTATTTTTTTTTTGATTTTTTGATATGGACTAATTAGCTACTAAAAACAAAGTAAATGTAGGGTTTTGAAGATTACCTGGGCATGAAGGTTGATTATGCACCATTGATCAAGCTTTATGGGAACTCCTATTTGGCTAGGAAGGAATGACCTATAAATCACACTAACTCACAAAAAATGGATTAATAGAAAAATGAGTGGGTTGCCTGGTAAGAAACCAGTCCCAAGAAGCGATACACTTCCTTAAATGGATGTCAACCCATGTTTAACATTCACATTTATAAATAACCATGAAATTACAAAGATATATTTGGATAAGATATAAATAGACAATTCTAAAGATATATAATCTATAGCAAGATTAATATGATCAAAGTAATTATCCCAAAATTTAGTAGCAATATCAATGTCTTCTTAAATTACAGTCAATTGTTCATTAATGCTTTCTTGATTAGGTGTGAAAACCATAGTACAAAGACCTAATTCAAATGCAATGTCACTTTGATCAATGAAAAATGGTTCCTAAACAATGGGAAGATCAAATATGCTAGAAATATCATGCACTAATCTAGGCTGAGTCATCTACATGTAAAAGACAGATTTTTAGAAAATAGAATGCAAGTTTTGATAGGTTTTTAAGACTAAAAATGTTATGAAATAAGATTACAAGAATGTTTTAAAAATTTAGTAAGGATCAATGTCAATTTTGTGTAAAATTATAAACTTTAAAAATAGACTATAATAATGACTTGTATTTTTAATAAAATAATTAAAACCAAATATAAAATAGTGACAGATAGATGCAGAAGACTGTAATTTTAAAATGTGAATGAATTAAAGTACAATACTAACCTTTATGGCTGAAAATAAACTTGATAGAATGAGTTAAATAACCTTAAAAAAACCTTTGATAATCTCTTAATTAGAGGTTCCACAAGATAACAGGTTGTTGATAACATCCGTACATAGGTTGCAATGAGATTTTGATAGAGTTTTAAAGTTCAAAAGCACAGTCACTATCCCTCTCGAGCCATGAAGGTTTGATGTGTCTTTATGGATCAATGTTGATCTTGGAGAATCAAAATTGATCATGGAGGATCAACATCGATCAGTGTAATTTGATTAAAAGTTATCTTGAGTTGTTTTGAACCATATTCCAAACTAAGTGAATGTAGCACTAAGTTGTTTGCATGGGTTTTTAAAAAGGGTAAGTTGTTGGAAGGGTTGTTAGGATATTAAATAGGTTTTGTTTTTATTTATTTTTAGGATTTTATGGTTAGAAATGGTAAACAGTGGGGTTAATTACTATGTAACTATAGTAATTAGGTCTAATTAACCTATGTTTCTCCAAATAGCTTGTTAAAGTGGCTTCCTCAGCTTGTGCTCAATGAGTCTTCATCAAAGGAGGCTTGGTTATTTCCTCTTCTCCTTGGCACCTTTGTGATAGCTTTGGCTTTGGATTGGCTCAATAATTTGGAATTATAACCCTAATTGAAATGGATTTTTGAATTATTTTTCCATTATAACTTTGCACTATCCATGCTTAAAAATGATGTTCATGGCTCTTCTATTTATAGATTTTTAAATTGGTTCAGGATTAACCATGACCATCCATATCAAGATTGAGATGTGTGCCCATGAATAAATATAATTATGTAATTAAATTAATAAATATATCCCATAAATATTTGGGATAGAGGGGCATCTAAGAGGCATGGAGGGTCTTAATGAGGCATAGGGTGGCTTAATCTTGAGATTTTATGCATTTATGGTTGTGGATGCCACCCCATAGAAATGATGTCATTTGATGATGTAGATATTCAATATTCATTTCTAAAAAGAAATATTCAAAAATCTCCATGGAATTATCAATTAGGCTCATGATTTGAATTAATTAGCTTTTAAACATGATTAATCACTTTGGTGTAAATTTTGGCCCTTGGTGCACAAATTAATCAAATTGGTCAAAATGTCATATTATTGGCTAAAATTTGATTAGATTTGAATTGGAAGTCAATGTTAGATGCATTGGAACCATTATCCCATTTAAGATGTTTCCAATAAAAAATAACAAAGGCACATGTTTTGTGCAAGTAATTTGATAGAAAAGAGAAATCTAGAGCACCCAAGTGCGAAAACATCATTTTGACTCAAAATGATCTGAGCAAAATTAGTTGGCTCATAAATTGTGTTACCTAATTTAATGATACTCTAGCCAAAATTGGCACTTAAATATATAGATTTCAACTCATTTAATGTGTTTTAATGTTTTTAGGCCAAATTGTGCATTTTGGTAAAAATTAATCAAAATCCTAGTTGGAGGTCATTGGTGGCCACTTTTAGGTGTCTACACAAACTAATAATATCCAGATGTTTAAAAAGAAGAGAAATGCATTATATATAATCAATAAAAAATACTCATGTGTAAAATAAGCAATCACAACAAATAATGGACATACCCACTTACTATATATGGAGTACAGGTCTGTAGCAGCAACTCAAAATCCATAAATCCATTTCATATTTATTAAACCCTGGATTATTACATCAAACAACATGAACAATAAATCAAATGATAGTTTGATGCCTTGAATGTGGATCATAGAGATACCAAAGGACCGGGATAATGATAATATGGAAATCACATCCCCTTCTCAAGATGGTAGGACCAGAATAGACATGACAACAATAATAAAACACATCAAAATCCATCTACATGACTTGAATCTATCTTATTTATGCTAGAAAATCATTGAATATGCTCCACACCCAAACTAAAGGTTTTGTACTCTTCAAAACATTCTCAGTAACACCATAAAATGATACAACTGGGTTGGGGTGATGGAATCCAAACAAAATACAATCTAAAAATGAAGCACAATTGTACCCTCTAAGTGAGAATGCTCAGAGAATTCCCTTGGGAGATATTTCACTCCTGCAAGCACTCTTTTAATGTGAAGGTTTTCATCTTCATAATGGCTAGATTTCTTCACTAACCATGGTTTGCTCCTACAACAATCTTCTTTTGCAATAATGGCAATCATCCAAATGAGCATTCAATCTTCTTTTTATTTATTTTTTCACTTTTCCCCCAATGCCCCTTTTTGAAAATTAGATAATCTAATATTATTTTTCCCTTCATGACTTGGGTGCCCACACAAAGGAACAATATGAATTTATTAATTATTAATATATCTCAAGTCTTCATATATTAATAAAGTCACTTTAACACTATATACTTTAAGTTAAATATTTAATTTAACTTAAGCCAAATATCACAACATTAAAATAAATGCCTGAATGTACTGTAAACTAGAATTTTGAAGCACTACCATGATCACCAAATAGGAAAGAACACATTCTAAGTCGAACCATCCTACTTGCAACTGAGCTTTATACACTTAATAAAAATGGTAAGTTTGGCCTGTATGCCCAAAAAATACTCCAAAAAGAGTCATAATGAAAATCCTAGAGAGGTAGAAACAAAACTCCATGCCAACCAAGTTAACTGAACCCCACAATGATCACCCAACATGGGTTATCTAACCATCCATGTTAGTCCACGAGAACCTGAGTGGTAGACTAACCCATTGACTGATTGCCTTAGGAAGGGGACATTACACCAATGCATCTATGATAGTCACAATATGCATTAATGTCAAATCTCTTAGACTGAGGCTTGGTCAGATCAAACTCAAATGGATGAGGTAGAGATTATTACACATGAAGAGATTATGGTAACCTTATAAATTGCCTCCTAGGTTGAGCTATTAGTTGAAACTTGTTTGTTGGTCATGCTATTACATTTACTATTACTTTTAATTCATTTTTTCTCTGATTATATTTGAATTTATAGTTTGGATTGCTTTGAAACTTAATAGTTGATGTAGATCAAGCACTTAGTGCATACTTCAGCATATTTAATGCTATGAGCTTAACTTACCTTTCTTTGATTGTATGGCACAACTCATCAAAATATCTTAATTTTTCAAACATTATTGATTAATGGAGTCATGCTAACAAACTTTGAGTAAATATATCTTGTAATTCATTATTGGCCATAGATTTTTTCATTTTTACTATCATAGTCTTGCATCATAGAACAATCACTGATTTGATCATTTTACCCTTGCTTGAGTTTAATAATTATGAAAAAGATAATTTTTCACCAATGTTGATTGAGAAATGTGCTAATAATTAATCAACCAATGTGTTGAATGCTCTAACTGATTAAAGTGGGAGATCATAAAACCATCAAAGAGCATATTCTTTAAGACATCTTGGAAAGAGTTTGGTAAGTAGTTTGCCATTGTAAACATGGTACAAACATGTTAGATGTAAGGAATGAAGATGCTACTTGGGATCATATTTACCCTCAAAAAGTGGTAGCTTATGTGCTAAAAATACTATAGGTAGTGGACAAGATGATATTTTAGGTGCCAAAATATTATGAAGCAAACTGCGAGAATCCATTGGGTTATGTACTACCCAATCCTTAATAAATAATGTATACTTTTAAACAAATTGTTAAATAATTATTAGTTAGATTTGTGGCTTATGTGGAATTGATGAACATATTTTATTGTGTTGTTACAAAGATTGTTGTATTTTCTATTTTGCATATCTGACTTCAGTGCATATATTTTCCAAAAAATGAATGATGATAGTCTATTTTTACATTTTAATATGCAAAATTTTTGTGGTATTTATGTTGCTTATTTATTAATTGACTAAATACTTCTTTGTTTTCAAGGTGGATGCAAGACATCTTCTACCCTCATTGAGTAGTACAAAGGGAGAGCATCATAAGGGACAGGATTGCATATCATAAATTATTGAATCACTTCAAAACTTGTCGAGAATCACCACACATACACACAATTACTTGCCTAGATTACTCTTTAATTTTTATTTGGTGTCATAAATGCATGCAGTTATCTTTGATAACATTAATTAATTTTATGGTTATCTATTATCAACACGTGTTTAAATATTTGAATTAGTGCATATTTATTTATGGGCATTCTAGAATCCAAGGTAACTAATTATTGGATGCTTGTAACATTGACATTCGTTTATATTATTGACTAGTTCAATAATTTTATAAATTATCTTTGAGAGTGTATTAATGAATGTTACTTCTTGGTGTTTCTCTCAATTTTAATTTATTTTCTAGTCAAAGAAGTAGTAAGAAACTAAATGTGGCTTTATGGTAAAAGAACCTGTTTGTTTATGCATGCATGATCCAGATGATTATGAAGAGCTCCTCTTTGTCATGGGAAGAATGACCTATAGATAAAAAAGCACTAATGAAAAGGGGTTGTTAGATGGATAGCAAGGTGGATTGCCTAGCATGAAGCTAGATCTAAGAAGCGTGAGCCTACTAGAAGGCTATCAATCCACCTCTTAGAATAGTTAAGTTGAAAGAAATGAAGATGAAGTACTTGCATCAAATGACAAAAAAGACTGAAAGAGAATATAAGAAGAAATAAACACTTGATAAAGAAAATAGGCTAATTATAGTAAATAGTAGGTCAATACTAATGCTAAATAATTCTAGCTGGGTTAGAAAAATAGGTGGGGTCTTTATGAATAGGTAGAGGGTCAGAAAGTGGAATTTGGTTGGGGATAAGCAGGTGGAAATAAATTATTGTTAGATCCTACCATAGTAACCATCAGTGGTTGGGATGACTGTCGATGATTAAGGTGACCATCGATAGTTGGGTGATCATGGATGGTTGGAGGTAACCATCGATGGTCAGGGTGATTGTCAGTGGTTCTTATAGGTTCTAGGTATGTTTGGAAAAGGGATATAAAATGGGTATAATAGGGTGTTGAAGGTCTGTTTGGGGTTAGGGGGTTAGAGGGTAATAATCAAAATGGTTTAGTCTAGGTAAATATGTCAGAAACTAATAAACAAAACTCAAAACAAGAAATGTACTTATCTAATTGCTTGATGGTTGATGGTATGTTGAGAAGCAATTTTGATAGAGTAATAATACCTTACTTGAAGAATAATTTTGATAGATGTTCAGGTCTCTGTCATGGTTGCTAACTTGCTGAAGGGAAGACCTACAAATAATTTTTTGATGAAGCTCCTGATGACTACCTGTTGATAGCTTGATTGCCTAATTACTAAATTCCTAGATCCCCTTTCACCTCCTGATCCACTCTTTTTATATACAAAAAGAGATGGAGGTAGAGGTTTGGTCAGTTATTGTGATGCATTATCTTGCCATACATATTAAATTTTGATGTGTTAGCTTGCACACAACTTGAGTAATCTTTGTTTAGATGGGGAAGACCTGACCATCGGCGGTCAAGGTGACCATCAATAGTTGAGGGTTGAAGGTTAATAGGGGTAAAAAGGGTAGGCTACTAAGTTGGGTTTAGCTAGTTAGCTAAACTAACTTAGGGTCATGATTGGAGGTTGGGTAATGGTCCAATTAGGGGGTGTTTTGACATCTAGAACTGTCATGTGTGGTTTTTTTATGTCTACATTTTTCTCCTTTTTGTTATGTAGTTTGTGTTAGCAATCTATAATAACAAAAATGGATTATGGGTCAAATGTTTAGTTGCCCTGAGTATGGGAGGAGGTGTTAGAATGTTTCTATTAATTTTAACTTATTTTCTAGTTAAAGAAATAGTAAGAAACTAAATATGGTTATGGTAGAAAAATTAGTTTGTTTGTGTGCACGTGATATAGATGATTGTGAAGAGATCCTCTTTGTCTTGGGAAGAATGACATGTAGTTAAGAAATCACTAATGCAAAGGGGTTGTTATATGGATAACAAGGTGGATTTCCTAACATGAATTTAGATCCGAGAAGCGTGAGCATACTAGGAGGTTTTGTCAATCCACACTCTTGGAATAGTTAAATTGAAATAAATGAAAATGAAGTACTTGCATCAAATGATAAAAAATATTGAAAGAGAATAAAAGAAGAAATAAATGCTTGATAAATAAAATTGGCTAATTATAAAAAATAATAGGTCAATACTAATGCTAAATAGGTCAGGTTGGGTTCAAAAAATAGGTGGGGTCTCTATGAACAAGTAGAGGGTTAGAAAGTGGAATTTGGTTGGGGGTAAGTAGGAGGAAATAACTCATTATTATTTCCTACCATAGTGACCATAGATGGTTGGGATGACCATCAGCAGTTAAGGTGATCATCAGTGGTTTGGTAACCATCGATAGTTAAAGGTGACCATCAGTGGTTCCTATGGGTTCTGGGTGTGTTCAGAAAAGGGTTGTAGAATGGGTATCATAGGGTGTTGAAGGTCTATTTAGGGTTAGAGGGTAATAAGTATAAGGGTGTGGTTTAGGTAAAGATGTCAAAAACTAATAAACAAAACTCAAAACAAGAAATGTAATTAGCTCGTTACTTGATGATTGATGGTAAGCTGAGAAGTAATTTTGGTAGAGTAATGATACCTTACCTAAAGAATAATTTTGGTAAAGGTTCAAGTCTCTATTGTGGATACTGACTTGATAAAGGGAAGACCTATAAAAAAGTTCTTTATAAAGAAGCTCTTGATGACTACTAGTTGATAGCTTGATTACCTGATTACTAAATTCTTGGATCTGATATCACCTCTTGCTCCCTTCCTTTTATAGGCAAAGAGAAATGGAGGAAGAAGGTTCCATATGAGGTTTGGTCAGTTGTTATGATGTGTTATCTTGTCATTCATATTAAATTTTGACATGTTCGCTTACACACATCTTGAGATGTCTTTGTTTAGATGGGGAAGACATGATCATCGATGGTCAAGGTGACTGTCAACAGTCAAGGTGACCATCGATAGTCAAGGGTTCAAAGTTAACATGGGTAAAAAAGGTATGCTATTGAGTTGGGTTTAGATAGGTAGCTAAACCAACTCAGGGTCATGGTTGGAGGTTGAGTAATGATTCAATTATAGGGTGTTTCAACATCTAAAACCATCTGTGTGGTTTTATAGTGTCTACATTTTGCCCCTTTTTGTTATGCAATTTGTGTTAGCAAGCTGTAAAACAAAAATGTATTGTGGTTCAAAGGTTTGGTTGCCCTAAGTATGGGATGAGGTGTTTCCCCTCAAAACAGGAGTGGATGAGGTGAAACCAAATTGAATGTGGGTTTGATAAGCGGTTATGGTGAATCATAAAGTTGGTGATAAAAGGGTTGGGCATTTGAAGTGCAAACATGTGCATAAAATGTGACTAAGGTATGATAGATAAGATTATGCATAGACTGAGTTGTCATAGTTGGTAAAAATGAATGTCAAATCTAGAAGGATTGATGATGGGGTAATTGGGCCACAATGTTAGGTATAGCTGATCAAATTATTTCTATCAAGTCTCTTAGATAGGGTCAATATTTTCATAGGTATTCAAGGTAGGAAGTGCTCTCAAGAAAAACACAAATAGTCTAGTGTGCACTAGGTGGTGCAAGTTCAAATGTTTAACATGGCAAGTCAGTCAATGCGGTCAAAAGGACCAACATAAGGTCATCACAACATATGTGATAGTTCAGGACAAAATGGCCAACATCTAGGTGGATGTGGTTGGTAGGGTAGGCAAAGAAGGTAATCTCTAGAGGGTAGGTACTAAGGTGTTAGTGCCAAAATTTTAAAAAAGTGGACATCCTAACCATCGATGGTCAAGGATGCCAAGATCGACCATTGATGATCACCCTAAAATGTGGAGGATAAAAAGTTAAAAAGGGAAGTCATTTTCACTTTTGTGATTTTGACTCTCTCTTGACTCCCATATGTACCTCAAAACTTTGGTATTTTGTGTGAGGGTGTTGATGAGGTGGTTGTTAATTTGGTGAGTGGGTAGAGTTGATCTTGGTTATTGGACTAAGGATACAGGGCAGACAGGGATGCAGCCAAGCAAAAGAACCTAGGATTTCTCCTTGATGATGGTCGAGGAATGAGGTAGGGGTTGCATTAAATTAATAAAATATATTTATTTTGGTATTTTAGAGTGGGATTTTATTGATTTACTAGGGGTGGTAGGGTAGTTTTGGGTTTGCCCTAGGTTTTATGTTTTATGTTGTTATTTTTTAAAAGTTATGGGTGAAAATCAAAATTGGAAGGGTAGGTGAGGTTGAGGTAGGGCAAGGTAGATATTAGGTATTTTTTTGTTGGATATGGGTGGTTTGACTAGGTTTTATATAGGTAGGGTTAGGGATTTACCATCAACAATCACACATAGTGACCATTGGTGGTCATACCTAACTATCGATAGTCATAGTCGATCATCGATGGTCGAAGACCGAGGGTAAAATGGGTAGCTGATTGTCAGCAGTCATAGCGACCATCAATGGTAGACCAAATGGCTAAGGGTGTTGGAGAAAAGGTTAAGGTTAGTGTGTTTGATAAAAGATGTAGACGAAGTGTTTTAGATAAAAGGTTCAGGCTAAGGTAGCTGGGGTAGGAGGGTAGTTTTTGCTAAAAAATGAGAGGTTGATTTAGTTTCTATAGGAGAAAATGGGTGTTATTAGGTAGGTGGATGAGGGAAAAGAGGTGAAAGTTCATGGGTAGAGTAGTTTATAAAAAATAAGTGTGTTTTCTAATGAATTTTATAGGCACAAGATTAGATCTAGATGTAGGATCAGGTCCCTCAAATCTTTATGGAGATCCATCAAGGGATGATGGATGATGACTGGGTGCACTTGGAGGAGGTTGGCCTCAAAACTATGATGCACTATCAACACGTGCATTAATATGTGGTGATGATCATGGCCCTCATCAAGAGAAGGGATCCAACCATAAACACCTTTCTCCTACCAACTGGCAAGATGATGATCTTGCTAAAGGATGTACATTGAGAGAGGAGAGGGATGAGCTAATAGAGCAGCTATATGGTGATGATCATACTTTCACTAGGTGGCATACTGATGGGTTTAGCTATAGTTCATTATATTAGAGAGCTTGAGGATTAAAAGCTGATGATAATGATGATGATGACAGTCTTGTGTTTTGCAATTCTATATTTGAGTAGTGGGAGGTTTTTTTATTTGTTGTTGGGTGTTTTGGTGGAGGTATTACTAGGTCAAGTAATATTTGGGTAAGCATCTATTTTTTTGGTTCATATATACAAGGAGATGTGGGTGTCTAGAGTGCATAAGAGATATGGCATCACTGTGGGGTTGGTGATATACTACTGGGCCTATGATCATATCTATGTGCTGAGATCGATGGGGTTACCATGGGAGGGTTATACCTAGATGGACTTCAGAGTAGGTTTTATGTGATAGAGGACTGATTACACACTCATAGGAGTTGGAGGAGGTGCATGAGACATTGATTAGTTATGAGGGGCATTAGAGGCCCTAGTGGTTGGAGATGTAGTTTGGAGGCCATATGTCAGCTTTTTGAGGTGGGCCATTATACTTAGCATATTTTATCAATGCAGAGCTATAAGTGGATTTTTGGGAGGAGAGAGGTTAAGACTAAGCTCATCCCTTTTGACAAGGTTCATAGGTAGTTTAGGTTAGTATAGGGGATTCCAGCTCCATTCCTAAGGTACAAGTAGGAGGATGCTAAGTTTTTACTTCTAGAGCCACAACTAGTGAAGATGGTTTTTGATCATGAGGAGTTGCCTCTTAGATTAGAGATTAATGATGTAAGATTTGTTGATGGCTATGTGGCATGGTATCAGACCCTCTATGCAATAATAGATTTTGGATGGGATGATGGGGGTAGGCAGCCCATGGATGTGGACCTAGATGGTGGGGGTCCATAGGTATAGGTATAAGGAGGTGGAGTCGATGGATAGGTAGGAGGATGATTTGCAACACTAGCAAGACCACCAGGTAGCATTTTCATGGCATGTTACTTAGCTATGGTTGAGGATATGCATGATTGCAAGGATAAATTTTTGACACATTATCCAAAGGAGCCTCGATGGGGTGAGTACAGAGCTAGCTTGGTAGGTGGTGAAGGTGTAGCAACTCCAAGATAGTGGGCCACTTTGGTTGGTAGATAGGTAGGCACCTCAAGGGGGCAGACACCAAGTGACAATGGTTCCCCAGGGGCCTAGTTTTATGATATGATATATATAGATGTATATGATTTTGATATCAGCCTATGAGCTGATGTAGTGAGATGTATATTTTTTTGAGAGAGAGAGAGAGATGCACATTTATATATGTATTATTTTATGATGAGACATGATGTATATGATGTGATGATGATATGTAGATGTGATTTTATGGTTCATAGTTCACGGTTCAAATGTTTATAGTTCATTATGATTATGCTTATGAGATGTAGACTCACTAGCTCAGGCATGTGATGATTATGGATGAGGTTTATGATGAATGGTTTATGCATGACTATGATTATGTGATGCTTTGTTTTATATATGGTTATGATGTTTTAATTATGGTTATGGTCATGGATATGAGATATGGTTTATGATTATGGATGTGATGTTTTGATTTATAGTTATGATCATGTAGTTAGTTGCTATGGTTTATTATGGTTATGGATTTGATGTTATAATGATGTGATGTTTATGATTTATATTTATTTTGTTGATGATATCACATAAAGTAAGTTAGATAACAAAATTAGATGTGGGAAAAGAGATGAAAAACATAAGACATACGTCTAAGTGAACACATGAACTACATATGAAAAAGGCATGATGCTTCTTCATTGGTAATGACTAAACAAAACCAAAGTTAGATTTGTTAAGGAACACAATCCTTTCTAATGTTTTGCATTTAGGATGTGTTGGTTGATAAAAAGGTGTCTTGATCACATCATGTCAAGTAAGCTCAGGAATCCCTTGATTTGTAGGTGGTATAAAGGGGAGATAGGTGGTGTGAAGGGTGGTGTGACCTTATATGGGTTGGTTTTCCCCTTTTATAGGTGACCTAAGAACCATAATAGACAAGTCCATGTTTTAATACAAGGTGTAGACTGGTCGATGTGGGAAATCTATTAATGTTATTTATGAAAGTTGATTGCAGTTTTCTTAGGATAACTTATTCTGATTTTGATATAGGATCCTTTGGTTGATTTATTTTGATAGGTTTACAAAGCTAAGCAATGCAGGAAGCTTTAAATGATTGATTTGATAAATGTGACTTAGCCATACTTCAAAGGAGTGGTCCAAGTTTTGGATTTGTCATTTGGTAGTTGTCCTTTAAGGGAGCAGTCTATCTTTTTAAGCAATTTTAAATTTTGGGCAACTATCCTTTTAGGGAATAGTCTGCATGCTAGAGATATTTGACCCAAATGATATTTTGGTATCCCAAATCATTTTTATGTGAGGTTTAACATGGACAAGTCTATTTATGCTTAGAGGTTTACCTTTTATGAGGGCAAAACCTAGAGCATAAGAAGGTTAATGATAGGTAAAAGGGGTGGTTTTGAGAGACAATGACCATGGAATTTCATTTGATTAGGGATGAAAAGTATCTATGAGAACCATACCATGGGTAGAGCCATGGTACCCATATTTAGGATTAATCTATGAATGTGATGGTTAATCACATGGTTCTGTGTTGTAGTCAGTTAGCTTTAAAGGGATAGGATGAAAGTGCGAGGAAGGTGAAAATCTCATAAATCAAGGGACAAGCTTAAGTTAGATAAAAGGTGAGTTTGATCTATTTTTAACAAAATAAAAGACAGATGCAAAGCATTGAGAGGCTCAGGTTCTGGTTTTCCTTCTAAAGAGGATAAATGATAAGCTCTTGATCCATACTTGTGGGTTATGATGTAGGATTCAAACTAATTAAAAGCAAACTTGCCTCGCTTGTTTTCTCTATATTGGTCACATGTTGGTTTTCCTTTAGGATGAGGTCTCTGATGTTGAATTCTCATTCTTTCAGGTGCTTGTTATAAGTGTGCTTGACTTGCTCTTGATAGAAATGAATATGGTTAAATGCAGCTAGGTTTTGCTTGTTAAGTAGCTCAAGTCATACTAGACACTCTTGATGATAGTCACTCTTAGAAATGATGCCTTGCAAAGATATGCGAAGAGAGGGAATCTAGACTTTAAAAGGCAATACTATCTCTGCTCTAAAGACCAAACAGAAAGGGGTATCACCCATAGAGGATTGAAGCTAGTACGATAGGCCTACAAAGCAAAAAGGATGTGAAAATGCTAATCTCAACCAAAAGGATAGACCATTTTGGTTAACATCTTGTTGAGGGTTTTATTAGAGACTTATGCCTGTCTATTTACTTGTGGATAATAAGGAAAGGAAAATTCATCATAAAGA
The DNA here is from genome assembly GCA_037957365.1 of Torreya grandis. Classification (NCBI taxonomy): domain Eukaryota; kingdom Viridiplantae; phylum Streptophyta; class Pinopsida; order Cupressales; family Taxaceae; genus Torreya; species Torreya grandis. The sequence goes on from JARHVA010000127.1 coordinate 3,340,464, forward strand.
CCTTAGACTTGTTTGTTTTTGAAATATTTTCCATTATCGGTGACAGTATTATGGGGAATATTGAAATGATAGATGATATGATGATTGATGAAGTTGACTATCTCGTAAGACTTGGTAAAGATGAGAAGAATAGCCTCCACCCACTTGGTGAAATACTCAATGGTGGTGATGATGGAGTAGTACCAATGTGAAGAATGAGGATTAATTTCCCTAATTATATCTAGTCCCCATTGTGACAAGGGCCAAAATTCCATGGATATTTGAAGGCCATGGGCCAGTGCATGATGTAAATTGGCATGATGTTAACATTTAACACACTTCTTTACATAATCACAATAGCCTTGGTTGAGAGTTATCAAATAATAACCAAGGTGAAGGATATGTTTAGTGATAGCTAAGCCACTAAAGTGTCCCCCACAGATCCTATCATGCATTTCCTTCATAGTATGGGAAACTTCATGATTACACAGGTAATGAAAAAGGAGGCCATCAAACCCAAGTTTGTAAAGGATTCCCCTAGTTTGTATAATGAAAAGTACTCTGAACAAAGGCTCTTTATGTATTCCTAGATAGTTTGGGAGGAATGATGTTGAGGTTGATGTTGTTAAAGGTTTACTCATACCAAATGTCTAATGGAGATTCCCCCACACTAAAAATGGTAGGAAGGTCAGATTGGACATAAGAAGGTGTGATAAAATGATGAATGGTGATAAAAATCTTGAAATTGGAAGGTGCAAATGGGATCTGGGAAGTAAGGGAAGCCATTATGTCTATGAACTTATTGGTAGAGCATGGAACAAATTGGATAAGGTAATGATCAAATGATGTTAACATTAGATCTACTAGAGTTTGTACCTTTGTAAGACATCATTCTTACATTGATAGGATCCATTAACTTGGTTGACCACAAGTTGGGAATCACTAAAGATATTGATTGTCTTAACTCCCAAGACTATAGTAGTTTGGAGACCTATTACTAGGGCTTCATACTCAACCATATTATTGGGACACTAAAAATCAAGTTTGGAAGAAAGAGGAAGAGGTTCATCATTGTAGGGAATGATAATAACTTTAGTATCCCTACTACGCTATCACTTTGAGCCATCAAATAACATGGTTATTTGGTAGGTTATGTCCTCTTGAGAAAGAGTTGCAATGGACCCATCTAAAAATGCAAGAAAAAGTGGTTAGTTATCTGGAAAAGGAGATTCAACCAATTGATCGGCAATGACTAGCCCTTTAATCAACTTCTGCTAGAGGAACTCAAGGTCAAACTCAACTATGAGCATGAGCCACTTAGCCATACACTAGTTTTGGTATGGTTTGGAGTGTAGGTACTTGAGTGGGTTGATGTTGGTGATGACAAAGGTTTTGTGATTGAAGAGGTAATGATGAAGTTTGGAAGCCATAATAACTAAGGTGAGGTAAAGTTTCTTGGTATGGGTGTACTGAGTCTCATACTCTATAAGTGTTCAACTTATATAGTAGATAATTTGTTCTTTGTTTTGTTCATCATGATGAGTAAGCATGTCCCCTAAGGAATGGTCAGTGGTGGAGATATAAAAGTAGAAGGGTCGGTCCTCTTTAGGAGGGATAAGAATGGGTGGAGAAAGAAGGTACTCTTTTAGTGAATCAAAGGCTTATTGATAATACTTAGACCACTTAAAAGATGCATCTTTCTTGAGAAGATGGTGAAAGGGTTGACATCTATCTGATAACTGAGAGATGAAGTGATGGATGGATTGGAGCTTCCCCTATAGGCTACGGAGTTGCTTAAGGTGGGATGGAGGTGGCATGTCTAGGATCACTCTGACTTTGGCAAATTCTACTTTGATTCCTCAAAGAGAGATGATAAATCCAAGAAGTTTTCTAGATACGACCCCAAAAACACATTTTTTGGTTTGAGTCTGACATGGAAATGAATTAGGTTCTTGAAGGTAATTTTGATAACTTCTAAATAGTCCTCACGATATTTAGATTTCCCAAAGAGATCATCTACATAGTCCTCTATGATTTTGTGGATAAGATCATGGAAAATATAGGTCATCACATGTTGGTCAGTTGCTCTAGCATTCTTCAGACCAAATGGCATAACTCTATAACAGAAAGTTCTCCAAAGGGTGATGAAAGTAGTCTTATGTTGATCCTTGGGGGCACTCAAGATCTGATTATATCCCAAAAATCATCCATGAGAGATAACATCTTATGGTTGGTTGTAAGATCAACAATCTGGTCAATGATAGGCAAAGATAAGTCATCCTTTGGATAATCAAGGTTGAGGTCACGAAAGTTAGTACAGAGGCATAGTCCCCCTATGAGTTTGGTAATGGGGACTATATTAGAAACACATTGGGAATAATTAATAAGATGAATGAAATTGATAGATAAGAGGCACTGAAGCTCTTCTTTGACTAGAAGTGCAATAAGAGGGGCATCTTATGAAGCTTTTGCCTAACAAGCTTAGCATCAAGACAAATGATGATATTGTGGAGAGCTATGGAGGGATCAATTTTAGGCATATCCTAATATGACCTAGCAAATTATATGCTTTGGTAACCCTATTACTCCAAGAAATCTAAGGTTTGACCAATCTTTATAGTGTGAGGGTTATCTTGAATACCCAAGTTGACATCGATAGTGGATTTGTTTAACATAGTTTGGTTCTCAAGAGGAAGGGATTTGTGGATAGAAGAATCCCCCACATTGAGATAGGTGAGAATTGAATCATTATCTTGATCTTAGATGGTGAGGATGGTAGGAAAATCATTTTATAATATTTTAAGATGAATCAAAGGGAAGGTTTTAGTTTGGCCATCCTTTTGATAGGTCAGGGGGCCCAAACTAACGATATTGACTAAAAAAAAGATAGAAGGGATGGTTTCAAAATACTTAGACTTTGAAAGAGATGGGGTTGGTGAGGTTGGGACATCTTCCTCAATAGTGGTGATGGGTTTGGGTGAATTGGTGGGTTCTTTCAGTGGGATGAACCCAAGGCAAAATAACTCATAAGGTTTTTGGGTTTTGATCAAAGGTAACTCATGGGGTCCATGTTTATAATGGTTGAGACCAAATCCCTTCTAGGCACACTAGTGAAGGTACAATTTGGCAAATTTTAGTTTGTCTAGATAGGAGAAATTAGAGGTCAATGGTCGAATAGAAGAGGTGGTAGAGGAAGTAGGAAGTAGATGATCAAGTCCCCAATAGATGAAGTTGGTTGGTGGTTAGGAAGCTCAAAAAGATTGATGGTTTTGATATTGGGGTCATAACCTGGATCATGATCAAGATTCCCATACTCTTGAGGAGTAGGGAAAGCATCCAAGGCTAAAAGATGATATTTTCCCAATAATAAATGTTGGAACATGGGTTCCAAGGGGTCCTCTATGGGGATCTGAGAAGAAGGGATAGATGAGCTAGTTAAAGTTTCATTAATGGTAGGGGTAGAGTTGTTGTTGGTTGGTGGTGAGGTGGATGAACAAGGAAGAAGAATGTTTTCAAGTTGATATGTCATGTTGTAAAATACGAAAGGACTTGGGTCAGCTTGTATGGTAATTACCTGACCCTCATGTTCAAACTTGACACATCAAATCAAGGTGGATGGGACATAACTCATGGAGAAGATCCAAGGGCATCCAAGTAAAAAATTATATTGAAACTCACCTATAATATATAAGAGCTCTGTAAGTGTGTGAGGTCCTAAACAGATGTGGAAGATGATTGTTCCCAAGGTTATGGCTATATTATCATTGAAGGAATAAAGGACTATTGTGGTTTTTGACATGATATTCTTTGGCAACTGGAGTTGGTCATAAGCATGGGAAAAGATAATATTAATACTAGTTCCCACATAAATCATCACCCTTTTGATGTAGGTTTGATTGATGTATGCAGTGATGAAGAGGTGAGGATCGAGATCTTCAGGATGAACAAAAGGTATTTCTGAATCCTTAAATGTGACAAGGGTGGAAAGTCGAAGAGCTCCAACAAAGGCTACAAGAGGTTGAGGGTCTTCAAGTTTAATCTCTATGGATTGCAAGGCCTCTATCAATGCTTGATGGTGATGGGGTGAGGTGTTGATAAGTTTATATAGACACATTTTCACTAGTGTCTAGTGAAGCTAATTTAGAACAACTCGTTGGATAGATTCAGAAGGGTTAGAGGGAAAAGCACCCAAAATGGATATTTTGGGTTTTGGTGAAGGTGAAGGTGAATGTGCTTGAGTCTAGTTGGAAGGTTGAGGGGTGGAAGGATATGTTCATGGAGTAGACACTTTGGCCTTGCCCTTGTCTTTTTGTTGGGCCCAAGCTTAGGTGAGCATATGGATAGTGTGGATGAGGGGAAGTGTTGGGATAGAAAGCTACTTCAGTAAGGATTGGATAGGTTCATTTGGTGATTGGGTTGATAATGGCATTAAGAGAAGTTTATCTGATATAAGATCATCCTCATCCCATAAGTTATGGACAAGTTCTTGGAGAGCTTTGCAGTTCTTTATGTCATGTCCAGGTGTCTTATAGTATGAGCAGATTAAACTATCATTAAACTAAGATGGTTTAGGAATTGAAGGGTTAAAGGTTTGATAGGTGGTAGGTTTATGGAATAAGTTTGTAATAACCTTTATAAAATGGTTGAATAAGATTCGAACAAAGGTGTTAAGGGTGATGGGCTTTTGGATTTTGAGGTGGGAGCCTTCTTAGAAGTAGTCTTTACCATGGGAGTTAGGGGTGGTAGAATGGTTTTGGTAGGTGGGTTTGATTGTGGTTATTTGGTTTTGAGGTGGAAGGTTTAAAGGTGAAATATTTGGAGGTGCATGATTGAGATGATGAAGGTTTGGAGATAGGTGGGAAGGTGGAGGTAGATAGTTTGGCTAAAAATGATGGGGAGTTTAATGTTTTAGAGGGAGTAGGTAAAGGTAGAATAAAAGGAGGAAGTTTAGTTTGGGTAGTCTTGGGATGATTCACCTTCTTGATAGAAGGATGAGGTCCCAAGATAAAAGGTAAGAGGGAAGGGGGTGGTATGGTTTTGGTTCTAAGTGGTAGTTTGGGTGGCTCTACCTTCCTAGTTGGTTTGGTTAAGGTTTTCTTTGGTGGACTAGATGGGTTTAAATCCAAATTTAGAGATGGGTGGATAAGGCTAGGAGTAGTAAGTACCCATAGGTTCTTGATAGGTTTGATTAGAGAGGTGTAAGGTGATTTGATTATTTTAGATGGAGATGGTTTGGATAATTCCCCCATGGTTTTAGAGAGAGAGGTGTTTCATGAAGGGATTGAGGTGATGATAGGTTTAATGCTAGATGAAAGTGAGGTTGAAGGTTCATGATTATTTTGATAAGGGAGCCCAAGATGATGTTAAAAGGTGGCTCAATCTAAATCAGGTTGAGAAGAGAAGTCCAGGCTTTGGACTAGTCTAGAGAAGGGTTTGTAAACTGGTTTGGTTCTTTGGGCATCTGATTCAAAGTTTAAGCCCATAGGCTGATGTAAGGGAATGGTTTCTTCACTCTTGTCTTTGGTGAAAGGTTCTAATATTTGAGAGGAGGTTTCCATGATGAAAGGAGTAGATAAAGTGATTTCTCCTTTTGGAATCATTTTCGAAGAAAGAGTGGGTGATTCCATGAGGGGGGAGGAAAGTGTGATGGCAATGGTTGCCTCCTTTATTATTTATATCAAAAGAGAGGTGGGTAGGTCCATTATCTCATCAAGTGAAGGAGAAGAGGTAGTTGTTTCCTTTGTTTGGGTATCTAAAGGAATGGAGTGTGATTCCACCACTTCAATAAGTGGAGTGGAGGAGGAGGTAGTTAAGGTAATGGTTTCCTCAATGATGGGTTCATTGATAATTACAATGACCATATGGACCTCATGAGTATGAGATGACTCTGATTTGTTATCATCATGGTTGGAAGAAGAGGTATGATTGGGGAAAGGTTGTCAAAAGATGTCGAGTGACTGATTCGAGGGTGCATTGGGATTGTCCAATACAAGTTCTCCTTTATCAATCAAGTTTTTGATAATGGTTTTAAAGGTGTTACACCTACTAACGTCATGTCTAATGACATGGTGGAAGGCACATAGATCATTCTCATTATACCAAATGGGCATAGGACAAGAAGCATCAAATTGTTGGGGAGGTTTGATTGGGGAAGTTGTATGATGTTAGATTTGAGCAACTTTTCCAAAACTAAAGCATATGACTCCCCTAGCAGAGTGTATTATTTTGGGGTAGCCTGGTATTGATTTTGGGTTTTTTGATTAGAGGAGTTAGAGGATTTGGTTTGGTTGGGTTGGTTGACAACTGGAGGTGGAGCAATTTTGAGGACAATCATGTTTGTGGTTTCCTTTGGTTTGGTGTTAGGGTAGTTGGATTGGTTGGTGGTTTTAGATGTGGAAGGGTCATTGGATTTGAAGCTAGAGTTTTTATTTCTTAGTTTCAACTTCCCCTCATCTATGGCTCTAATTTCTAGTTTGTGTGTCATGGTGAAAGCCTCATCAAAGGTTCTAAAAGTTTGAACCTATAGAGTAGGGGCAATATGTTTGACACAAGCCCAAGAGAAAATTTCAATCAACTCAAGTTGGGGTAAAGAAAAAGAGATCTAGTTGACAAGACCTCTCCATCGAGCTATGAAATTAACAATTGATTCATCATCAAATTGCTTGATGGAATAGAAGTCGGTGATGGAGACCTTCTTAGATATATCGATTAAAATTTTGTCTAAAAAGGTCTAGGTGAGTTGGGAAAAAGAAAAGATGGAGTGCCTAGTGATAGCACCCAATCTAATGTTGGTCCAAATAAAGACATAAAGAAGGTGCAAAGGAGAAGAGCATCATCATAGTTAATCAAGTAGAAATAATGCCAAAACACTCTTAAGTGTTGTTGGAAGTCCTCCATGCTTTAGAATTTAGAAATTTTGGGTATCTCCCATTGAGGGTAAGGTTGGATAGGGATGGATGGGTGAATAGGTTCATTATAGATTTGGTCATAAGACAAGAGGTTGTGAGCCCTAGAGATAGATGACTCTAGGTTGGTCATTTTGTCCGTGAATAGTTTGACCAAATCTGTTTGAGGTTGGAGAGTTCCATAATTGTGTGGAAAGTTTTGTTGAGGTTGGGTGGATGAAATATATGGATAACTAGTAAAAGGTTGAGAGGATGCCACATGTTGGTATGTGGTCATTAAGGGTTGGGATGATGCCAGATAAGGGTTAATGGGCACAAAAGATTGGGTAGAAGATGGGGATATGTATCCTTGTGGATTAGGAATATAGTGTGGGTAGGGTGTCATAGGTATTAATTGAAGGATTGATGTGGGTTAGTTTCAAGGTATGATCAAATTGGTGATTGGGGAATTAATATGGATTGGGTTGGAGGTATGGATGAGTTAGTTGGTTGGGGAATTTGAAGTGGGTTGGAGGTCAATGGGTCGGTAGTGATGAGGGGAATAGTGACAATATGGGTAGAAGGTATCCCTATGGTAGATGGAGTATAGGTAACTAAAGGTAAGGTTGCCCCTATGTTGGAGGAGTTGTTGGTGGTGTAGGGGGTGTTTGGTTATTGGTTAGGTTGTTTGATTGAGTTTGGGTAGAGGTAGTAGGTGGCTTATTGGTGGAGGAATATGTTTGAGTGATCATAGTTTAGGTAGAGGTAGTGGCAACCATAATATAGGGAGGCATCCCATAAGGTGGATCACTAGGAGGAACTGAAGTAGGGGTGAAGTAAGACAGGGTGTTGAGGTAATATTGGAGGGCTATGAGATTATTATCTATTGTCAACCTGGAGTTGCACCCTGATCAAAGATGTGCTAAAATGTTTAATCCTCACTCCAATTAAAATAATGGGATCTTATCACAAGGGTGGGTGCCTCAATGGTGAGAAGAACCTCCAGAGAAGGTTGGTTCTTGTAAGATTTATCTATTAATATCTCAACTTCTATGCTACAAACTGCCTGGGGAAAAGGGAAAAGGAACCTAAAAAGAAATCCTAGCTAAAATGATGATATACCTAATTTGCTTGATCCACTCAATTAGAGCTTCTGAGAACAATGATTCAGATAAGGAAGAGGTAGAACTTAAACTCCAATTGATCAATACACATAAGTATTTCACAAAAAGGTTTAATCAAATGATTTAATCTTGAGACAAATGGAAAAAATAGCCCTGATGAAAGGCACTAAACAACCACTAATATCCACTATAAACTCAACAAAAGATGGTTTTAACACAGAATGCGACCTGCATATGACCAGCTAGTAACTAGGTACAAATCTATCACTTAGGCAAATCTATAACAATAGTACACTATACCAGTTGCTAGAAATTGAAAAAACATTGTTTTCTTCTTATTGATTCTGAAAAAAGGTTACAGCATGATCTTTGATAAAAGTTTTCTTGCCAAAAAAGGGATGATTTAATCTAAGGCTGAAAGGCCAACTTATAGAAAAATACAATAGCTAAGAGATGATGTTGAAAATAGGAGAGGAAGTTAAATCTTCATTAGCCCAAGTCTAAATTGCATTGCATGAGTCTTCTAAATTTGTCTTTTCTTGTCTTTTGTCTTGTATGAAGAATCCTTAGTATTGAAGTAGATAGTGGCTATTTTTGAGATGTTAAACTCTTTATCATGCAAAAATGGTATACCTAGCTCCAAATATGGACTTCCTCTTGAGTTGTTTGAACATTTGAAAGCATGAGATAAACAAGAGCATACATGAAATCCATGTCATGCTAAAATTAGAACTCTAATTGAAATGTTGGAAGCTGAGTTGGAATGTTTGAAAGCATGAGTTTGACCCAGAGATAAACTTGACTTCAACAACCAGTCAACTGAAGCCTTGACTAGTCAATCATAATTATCCCTTGCTTGCATGGAATTCCATGTTAACTTTGTCTCTTGCATGTATTTCCTTAGGTATTATATGTTCATAGATTTTTTTTGTATTTGCTTAGTTTGTCTTTTCTATGGACCTTCCCTTTGCATACATTTGTCTTTTACTCAGACTTATGTTAATTCTCTTCAGGACCTTTTTACCTTGGACTTCTCCCTTTCATTTTATTTCTAAGGCCTCAGGTTTATTCTCACGGCTTATGTATTTGTCTTAAGATTTGGTCTACAGACTTGTTCCTTGGTTTTTTCATAGTCAAACTCCCATGGACAAAATGTCCACAGGAATTGTCTTTAGACTTTTGTTTCTATCCTATTTGCCTTGGGTTTTTTATCTGCCTTCATACTTAGCTCTTCGAATAAAAAGTTTGAGACTTTATTCTTCTTGGGCCTTTCTTTTCTTTTGGCTTTATTTCCCTCAGCTTTTTATTTTTGAACCTTTACTCTATCTCCTTCGAATATTCTCCTTGGTCTTGGATTTTATTTGGCTCTTTTCCTTTCCACTTCTCATGGACAAAAAGTCTATGGGAATTATATTTAGACTTTCCCAAGAGAACAACCCTTTGGGATTTCTGTCATGGTCCTTTCCTAAAGGGTAGGTGCCCTTCAGGATTTAATAAAGCCCTTAAACTTGCTAGATAGACCTTCCCAAAGGGAAGGTGCCCTTCGGGTTTCTTCCAATGTCCCTTCCAATCTGGAAATGAACCTTCCTTAAGGGTACCCTATCCTTTGATTTTTTTGTAATTAAACCTTTTGAAGGGTACCTTGCCCTTTGAGTTTTTTAAACAGTCCCTCAAACTTTTTGGAGGACACCCAGACTTTTTGGAGGGCACCTAGACTTTTTGGAGGGCACCTGAGTTTTTTGAAAATGTCCCTTCTGAAGGGTACATTCCCCTTCAAGTTTTTTAGAAGTGTCCTTCGAATATTTTGACTTATCTTTTGAACTTTTTTGAAGGAATTCTTTCAGACAAAATGTCTAAAAGAATTCCTTTGAGCTTTTTGTCTGAAGTCTATTTGCTTTTTCTTCAATGTCTACAGCTTCAGACTCTTCATTGGAAACTACTTCAGATTCTTCAGTGCTTATTACTTATAAAAGAGATAATTCATTCACCCTGAGAAACCCAAAATGCAATACCCTGATTAATTTAGGTTTTCCAACCTAGATTACTTCTACTGATAAAAACTTCATAAGCAATGCACTTCTCAAAACCCAATTTGCACTATCAAGAGTAATTCGGGTTTTCTAACTCGGATTACTTTTGCTAATAAAAATTTCATAAGCAAAGTACTTCTCAAAACCCAATTTGCACTGTCAAGAGTAATTCAAGTTTTTCAACTTGGATTACTTCTGTTGATAAAACTTTCATAAGAAAAGCACTTCTCAAAACCTGATTTGCACTATCAAGAGTAATTCAAGTTTTCCAACCTGGATTACTTCTTTTGAGGGGTTTCAACTACTAATTACTCATAAATTTAAATAATTTGTGTCTCTTGTAAAACCCAAAGACTTCTACTATCAAAAAAATTGAAGTATTCTGCTATGTAAAACCCAAAGTCTTGCTTGAATGCACACCCTCTCACACTTAGGAAAAATTTTGGTATGTAGGCCAAAAAATGGCCAACATTTATGATGACTCATAGGGAAGCATGTCTTCTATGCTTGAGAACTCAGATCATATAGATGTTATTTAAACTCCAAATATAATGATAAATCTAATTTTTGACTAAAAATATCCTCTGATCATCGCTGAAGTAACCTTTCTCCTTCAAAAATAAAAAGGGAGACACACAAAATCAGGAAAACTAACTAAGAAACAAATGTGCAAACAAACACTTATTAAAACAAAATTAAAAGAAACTATTATTCTTGAATAACACTTGGAGGAAAGTAAAACAAATTAACTATGTACATGGAGCTTTGCTCTTCAATAGCAATGTTTCAGATGTATCCCATTGACTGGGATTGGAAACTCCTGACCATCCATCTTTGCAAGTTAGAAGGCATTGTAGGATTTATAGCTGGAGAACATGTATGGACCACTCCAAAGGGAATCAAAAATTATGTGTCATCTAGGTTTGGCTCGATCCTCATCCCACTTAAGGACCAAATCTCCTTCTTTGAAGCTTCGTGAGGAAGCTCCTTTGTCAAAGGTTCTCTTCACCTCTGCTTAATGACTTTCCATGGCTAGCATGGATTGATTTCTTGTCTCTTCCAACTCCATAAGTTCTATATACCTAATTTTTATAAGCTCGTTCACCAAAAATTCAAGTTGATGCATTAGTTTTAAATCTAGAAATTCAAGAGAAATAGGTAACCTTGCTTCCTTACTATATATCAGTTTGTATGGAGAGATGGTTATCAACCACTTGTAAGTGATCTGATTAGCCTATGGAGCTGAATTCAACTTGAAATGCCATGACCTTTGATTGTCTTCAATAGTCCTTCATATGATCCTTAAGAGGTTCTTACTTATAGATTCAGTAAGCCCATTACCTTGTGGATAGTAGTTTGATGAAGTGTTGAGGTAAACTCCATGTTGGACAGACCATTGACTGATTTTGGATCCCATAAAAGCCATTGCATTATCAGAAATAATTATTGAAGAAACTCCAAATCTAGTAAGCAAACCTTCATAGAAATCAAGAACATTGGTTTCATTTTCTTCTTTCAATGCTATTACCTCTATCCAACATGTGAAGTAATCCATAGCCCTGAACTCGAAGGAGGATTAATGAAACCAATGAAGTCCAATCTCCATTGGACAAAAGGTTGATCCACTATAATTGGCTGAAGAGGCAGCACTGCAAGCTTGATTTTTATTACAAATATAGCACAATGTTTGCACTTTCTAACCCATGCATGGCAATAACAAAATATATTAGGCCAATAATACCCACCTCTCATGATTTTAAGTGCTATATTTCTTGTAAAAAAGTGTCCTCCACCATGTCCATCATAGAATTATTGAAGTAATCTCTGAGTTTGGCTTGGCTCTATACATCTTAGCAATATTCCATTGATATCCTTCTTAAATAAGACACCATCAACAAGCAAAAATAGAATTGATTACAATCTGAAATACCTTATTTTTGAAGCACTTAGATGAGAGAGATAAATACCATGTTAGAGATAGCTCACCAAGTCATGAAACCAACTAGAAGGTGAAATGTGAACATCTTCACTTCTTCCTCATTTAACACCAAAGCCAACTTGTTATCCTCTTACAAGTCTTATGCTAGGTGCTCACAAATCCCTTTGCCTCTAATCAGCTTTGTCACCTTAATCTCTATATCATATTCCATTACCTTGATTATCCAACCAGCTCTCTTCTCATTTATGTCTTTGTTTAAAATAAACTCTTTTATGCTTGGATGAGTAACCATTAGATGTATCTTATTATCAGACAACAAGTGCTTAAATTTATTAAGAGATCTTATAACTAAAAGGACATGCTTTTTAATAAAATAATACCTTGTTTCATACTCCTCTAAGCCTTGGTCGTAGAAACCTATTGGTTGTTCTAAATCTTCATGATTCTACTACATAAGAATACTTGAAATGGTGTCCATGTTAGCATATGTATAAAAAATGAAATATTTTATAAAATCTGGATTTAAAAGTGTAGGAGCACTTGCTATGGCTTTCTTAACATCTTCAAAACCTTTTACTCCCTCCTTAGACCAGCTGAAGTTCTGATTTTTCTTTAGCATGGATGTAAGTGGTTTAGCTACAGTAGCAAAATATGAAATGTATTGATTTTCCCAAAGAAGCTTTGTAAAGGCTTTTTGTGCTTAGGCAAGGAGAGTGTGAGAATGGATTGAATCCTTTCAAAATATATGTTTAAACCATGCTTTGAAACAACATGTCCAAGAAGCTTACCTTCATGAATTGAAAATACACACTTTTTGGGATTTAGAGATATCCCAAATTGCCTACACCTTTCAAAAACTTGCTTGAGATGAACCATGTCATCTTCTGAATCCTTTTAAAACACTATTATATCATCCAAATAAATAATCAAAAACTTGTTAAGAAGGCCTTGAAAGGCTATATCCATGGCTCTCTAAAAGGTTGCTCTAGCATTAGACAATTTGAACAACATCTTTCTGTATGTGAAGGTTCTCCACTTGGTTGTGAAGGCTACCTTAAATTGGTCATCTTTTTTGACCAAAATCTAATTATAACTAGTATATCCATCCAACAAAGAGAACCTCTCTAAACCTACAATAAGCTGTAAAATTTGCTCCATTGATGGCAATAGATAGTGCTCTTTATGCGAAGCCTTGTTTAAATCACAAAAATCAACACACAAATGAATCTCACTGTTATTTTTCCATACCAAAACAAGGTTTTCCACCCATTTTTAGTGCTTGATTATAAATATAATAGCTGACTCAATGAGCTTGTGAAGTGCATCTCTCATTAAAGGCTCAAGTTTAGGATTAATGGGCCTTTGTCTTTGCCTCACTAGTTTAGTTTCGACTTCCAACTCTGTGGTGTGTTGAGCCAAACATGGATCAAATCCCTTGAGATAATTATCTTTCCAAGCAAATACATTAGCAAAACTTATACTTAACTCAATGAAGGCTTCTTTTTTTGAAGGAGTACATACTTTTTCCAATTTCAAAACCTTACCCGCTACAATCTTTACATTGGCATAGTGTTCTTATTTTGTTAACAAGGATGCCTTCTCTCTCCTTAACTCATCATCACCACTAAAAATATTCTTGAGAGTGACCAATCATTTGGGTAGCTTATTCATTTTTAATTGCATAATCTGATCACCATACTACTGTAAGTGCTTTGACAATTTTTTTGAAAACTCAGCATCCTTTTGCAAGAATCTCATAATTTGTTTATCATCTTCAAATACCTACCAATTCTCATGATTATCTAAAATAGAAGGCCTTAAAAATACATTTATATGTGATTGAAATTTTTCACTTTTTACATCAGCTGGAATATTAAATTGTGCCCCAATAGCAGTTAACCTATCAGCATGTTTATTCTTATCCCTTGGTATTGCTTGAATGTTAAAAGCCTAAAAATCTTCAAGTAAATACCAAGTTCTATGATTTTAATATTTAAGTAACAATTTTTTGCATACATTCAAACCTCTTACTTGATGAACTACAAGTTCACTATCTTAAAATAATTATAAACAATTGACTTTCATCTTTCTAGCCCACTGTAAATCATGAACTAGTACTTCATACTCAGTAACATAATTCGAACAACCAAACTAAAATTTAATGGAAGAGAAATAAATTTTCTCTATTGGATAAACCAACATCATCCAAGCTCTGGTTCCATGCTTATTTCTTGATCCATCAAAGTATAATTGACAAACCTTCATTAGATTCATCTTCTTTGACCATGGCTGGAATTGGTGCATCATTCTCATGAAGACATTACACACCAAGACCCTCCTCTTCAATCAGCTTGTAGGGATCATGCTCATGCAAGGTAGAATCCCACTCATCAATAAATAAATCTGGAACTCCATCCAAAGGTGAGTCCTTTTCTACATCACCAATTTGTAATATTTCATCTGAGCTGATACAATTACCATTGATAATACTTGGCATATATGGCTCCATGTGAAAACATGCAATAAGCTCTAAATAAATTGTTACCTTTTTACCATACCTATTTCTGAGTAGAAAATAGGTCCAATTAGTTGATAAATATCCCCTAATCTTTGAGGTGAAATCCCTCGAAAGGCATATAGCAAAGTAGGGAGGCAAATCTACCACAACAATATCCTGCTAAATAGTAACATTAAGACATGCATGTAATGTTAAATTCAAATCCTTGATGATAACTAATATCTTTGTTGGTGACCCATCCAATTGCAATACTCCTTTAGTATTTGTCTTATAGATGAGTCCAAGCTTATCTACAATCTATTTAGGCATGACTGTACTACAAACTCTACTATCCACCATATAATTATGAACCAAAGTATCGCCTACTATCAAAGAAAGGTAAAAGGGAGGAGTTTTCTTTGACTTTACCCTAGTTTTGTCTACCTTTGTCACCTTAATTGCTTGTTGTACCTATTTCTTTGCTAGCTAATCTAAATTAGCTAAGACAACACCTTCTTTCTCAACCAATTTTAGAGACAATTCAAGAGCTAAAAGCTCTTGGATAAGCTTATCCTTTTGCCCAGAAATTGTAAGAGAATCCCACATGCTAATGATGATATTAGATTTCTTCATTTGATCAACTATACTGAAATGAGATCCACTAACCTTTGGCTGTACTTTTTGATGCACTAGTTCATAAATTTGAGGTAATTGATTAACCTTACCTACCTCTGTATTCTAATTTTTCTGAGTTGTAGGGGTAGTAAGTTATTCTTTTGTACTTTAGAGACAACATGAAGAGTACTTTAAGATTTTAATACCACTTGAGCCTCATCAATAGCTCTTCTTTTATCGCTCTGATAGGTTATATCTATAACTTGACCATTTAGATTATTAGTTTTAAAATTTTGAGTAAAAGCAATATGATCATCTACCTAACAATTTACATTAATAGCATCGAGCTTCCCTTATATTTGATGATTTTCCCCTATGATGCCAAACCTGTATCATGATATTGATTTCCTTGAAAAGACAACTCTTCTTATGTCATCTATCACTTGGTGATGTTCTGTGATACCAAAGCTTGGTTTTGAGCATCATTGAGATTTAAGGGCTGCCAACCTGAATTTTGCATCAAATTATTTTGAGATGGGGTAGGAATAATAGCCTTCAAAGTGGAAGGAGCATTAGGATCAAGGGAAACATATGGCTTAGCTAGAGTTATGGCTCCTTGTGCTTGATAAGGTGGTTTATTTTCTTCGAAACCCTGATAAGGAGGCTTTTGATCTCTGAAAGGTTGATACATATTATGATTTTGTTATTAATAAGATCTATTACCTTGAAATTATTGCATATTAAGATGTACTAATTCATTTCTAAAAGATTGTATCAAACCTTTTAACTCTCCTATCTCACTAGATTGACTAGTAGGGATTGTAATTTGAGCATGAGGTGTTGGAATAGGAGCTAAGGGTGAAATTTAAGGAGATTGAGGGGCTGATATATAACTTATTTATAGAAATATAGGAATTGGAGGTCTTAGAGGAATCTTACCTACTTGTATCAAACTATTTTATACCCTTATTACAACTTCATAATCATCTGGAAAAGTAGTACCACTCATTGACTATATCATCACACCAATGTTAAAATTAAGAGCTTTCAAAAAATATAGAAATGCATATTTAGGGGATGGCCTAATCAGAATTGGTATCTTAGTCCATGTCTTCTGGAATTTGAGATTAAAATTAGACATGAACTCATGAAGATCTCTCTATATAGCAGTTAATTACTTAACTAAAGATAAGTGATCAAATTTATCTTCAAATTGCTTGACTAAGGCTACACCCAATTCATCCTAGGTGGAAATGGATCTGAGTGGGAGGGTTATATACCACTATAATGCTTTTCCTTTGAAACAAGCAACAAGCAATCTAATAGTAACATTATCCTCAATAACATTATGAACTGAACAAAGATTAGCCACATCCTCGATATGCTCAATATGGGTTGTTTGATTTTCTCCTGAGAAGAATGGAATACTTTTGAGGTCAGATATAGGAATGTCATCAAACTGTGCTAGATTTAGTGGGCTACCTTAATTAAATGGAGTAAACACTTAGTTTCTAATAGCCATTAAATAGAGTAAACACTTGGTTTCTAATGGCCATTTAAATATTAGGGATTACAATGTTTAAAACAATAGGATGAGGAGGAGGTCAATATTCTCTTTGAGGATATGGATTTTCCCTCCTAGATCGTGCTCTCTTATAAGTTATAAATTCAAAAGGAATACCTTTACTTGCTAATCTTGTGGTAACCTTTGGCATGAATGAATTGCTTGAATGATGCTATGAACTCTACAACCGGATGTAGATGAATATCCTCTACTACTATGAAAACTCTTTAGATATGAAAAAAATGTTTTTGTGGTCCCACTGGGCATGTCAAAAACTATTATTAACCTAGAGTTTCACCCGGATCGAAGATGTGCTGAAATGGCTAATCCTCGCTCCAGTTGAAATAATGGGATCTTCTCACGAGGGTGGGCCTCAATGGTGGGAAGAACCTCCAGAGAAGGTTGGTTCCTGTAAGATGTATCTATGAGGATCTCAACTTCTATGCTACAAACTACCTGGGGAAAATGGAAAAGGAACCTGAAAGGAAATCCTAGCTAAAATGGTGATAAACCTAATTTTCTTGATCCACTCAAATCGATCTTTTGAGAACACTGATTCAAACAAGGAAGAGGTAGAAATTCAACTCCAATTGATCAATACACGTAAGTATTTCATGAAAATGTTTAATCAAATGATCTAAGCTTGAGGGAAATGGAAAAAATAGGCCTAATGAAAGGCACTAAATAGCCAATAATATCCACTATAAACTTAAAAAAAGATGTTTTTAACATAGAACGTGACCTGCATATGACTAGCTAGTAACTAGGTACAAATATAGATTTGATAAGGAAGAAATAAAATCTATCACTTAGGAAAATCTATAATGATAGTACACTATACCAGCTACCAAAAATTGAAAAAACATAGTCCTCTTCTTATTGATTTTGAAAAAAGGTTACAACATGATCTTTGGCAGAAGTTTTCTTGCCAAAAGAGGGATGATTTAATCTAAGGCTAAAAGGCCAACTTATATAAAAATACAATAGCTAAGAGATGGCATTTAAAATAGGAGAGAAAGTTAACTCTTCATTAGCCTAAGTCCAAATTGTGTTGCATGAGTCTTCCAAATTTGTCTTTTCTTGTCTTTTGTCTTGCATGAAAAATCCTTAGCATTGAAGTAGACAGTGGCTAATTTTGGGATGTTAACTCTTTATCATGCAAAAATAGAATGCCTAACTCCAAATATGGACTTCCTCTTGAGTTGTTTGAACATTTGAAATCATGAGATAAATAAGAGCATGCATGAAATCCATGTAATACTAAAATTAGAACTCCAATTGAAACATTGAAAGCTGAGTTAGAATGTTTGAAAGCACAAGTTTGACCCAAAGATAAACTTGAATTCAATAACTAGTCAATTAAAGCCTTGACCAGTCAATCGTAATTAGCCCTTGCTTGTATGGAATTACATGTTGACTCTATCTCTTGCATGTATTTCCTCTGGTCTTATTTGTTCATAACTTTTGGTTGTATTCACTTGGTTTGTATTTTCTATGGACCTTCCCTTTTTCATACATTTATCTTTTTCTTGGACTTATGTTCATTCTCTTCGAGACCTTTTTACCTCAGACTTCTCCCTTTCATTTTATTTCTAAGGCCTCAAGTTTATTCTCATGGCTTATGTATTTGTCTCAAGCTTTGGTCTGTAGACTTGTTCCTTGGTTTTTTCATAGTCAACTTCTTACAGATAAAATGTCCATGGGAATTGTCTTTAGACTTTTATTTTTGTCCTATTTGCCTTAGGTTTTTTATCTACCTTCAACCTTCACTCTTCAGACAAATATTCTAAGATTTTATCCTTCTTGGGCCTTTCTTTTCTTTCAACTTTATTTCCCTTGGCTTTTTGTTTTCAAACCCTTGCTCCATCTCCTTTGGATATTCTCCTTGGTCTTGGATTTTCTTTGGCTCTTTTGCTTTCCATTTCCCATGGACAAAAATTCCATGGGAATCATCTTTAGAATTTCCCAAGAGAATAACCCTTTAGGATTTTTGTCATGGTCATTTCTCGAAGGGTAGGTGCCCTTCAAGCTTTTATAAATCCCTTAAACTCACTAGATAGACCTTCGTGAAGGGTAGGTACCCTTCAAGTTTCTTCCAACATCCCTTCTAATCTGAAAATGAACCTTCTCAAAGGGTACCCTACCCTTCAAGTTTTTAGTAATCAACCCTTTCAAAGGGTACCTTGCCCTTCGGGTTTTTTAGATAGTCTATTGGACTTTTTGGAGGACACCCAAACTTTTTAGAGGGCACCTGGGTTTTTTGGAAATGTCCCTTTCAAAAGGTACATTTCCCTTCAAGTTTTTTGGAAGTGTCCTTCAAATATTTTGACTTGTCTTGTGAACTTTTTTGAAGGAATTATTTCAAACAAAATGTTTGAAGGAATTCCTTTAGGATTTTTGTCTGAAGTCTATTTGTTTGTTCTTCAATGTCTATAAATTTGAACTCTTCATTGGTACCTACTTTAGATTCTTCATTGCTTATTACTTATAAAAGAGATAAGTCATTCACCTTAAGAAACCTGAAATTCACTACCCTAAGTAATTTGGGTTTTCTAACCCAGATTACTTCTACTGATAAAACTTTCATAAGCAAAACACTTCTCAAAACTTGATTTGCACTGTCAAGAGTAATTTAGGTTTTCCAACCCAAATTAATTCTACTGATAAAAATTTTATAATCAAAGTACTTCTCAAAACTTGATTTGTATTGTCAAGAGTAATTTGGTTTTTCCAACTTGGATTAATTTTGCTGAGGGGTTTCAACTGCTGATCACTCATAAAGTGAAATAAGTTATGTCTCTTGTAAAACTCAAAGATTTCTCCTTCCAAAAACCTAAAGTCTTCTGTTGTGTAAAACCTGAAGTCTTGCTTGAATGCACACCCTCTCACACTTAGGCAAAATTTTGGTATGTAGGCTAAAAAATGGCCAACATTATCAAGGAACGAGGCAAAATCTACATCACCTTGGACAACAATCTGAGGTATGGTAGGGGGTATAAGGGTCAGGAGAACCCTCAACATCTAAGGTATACTCCATGGAGGAAGAAGAAGAGGAAGGTGGCTCTTGGTTGGTTTGGTTCTTCAACTGTTATCTAGTAAAGACCATGTGAAAAAATAAAAAGAAAAAGAAAGCTCACAACTCAAACACAAAGCAAACAAAATAAAAAATATCTCAAGACAATCAAAAACATACACTAAAGTGTGTTTAAAATCTTAGGGTACTTTTTATCTCACTTTTGGCTTATGCCTTAGTTGGAAAGTGTGAAAAATAACTTGGTTTGTAGAATAGGTACTAGAAAGGAAGTCTAAGGTTGGTTTCAAGTGTTTAAGGCTCTCAAAAGGATTTGTGTTAGAAATCAATACATGGCTTGGTATTGGGGCCTACCCCCTCAATTTACACACCATAATGATAAGCGTGTCAGGTGCTTAGCCAGTATATACCAATTTCCAAAGTTTAGAATCAACTAGAAAGCTGAGTTTTGGTTTCTTTTCTTGGTAATGACCTCCAAGTAAGATATCTAAAGGGTGAAGGTGATCTACTAGGATATGAAACCCGAGTTGAGACTTATGTCAATTGTTATAATGTTTTGATTGATTTAAGTTGTTTTTTATGATGTGTGATAAATAATTGAAGCTACAATTGAATTATTTTGCCTTTAATTTTCACTACATGAGCTAAACATGCAAACAATCAATCTACACAAGGTTTATTTTATACCCAAAATAAATTTTGATTTCTTTATATCAGAATAGAATAAGTAATAAAAGGATACATAGATACTACTAGGTCCTACCAGGGATGCTAAAATATTTCTCTCAATTTTAGTTTATTTTCTAGTAAAAAAAGTAGTAAGAAATTAAATGTGGGTATGGTAGAAGAAATTGTTTGTTTCTATGCACATGACCCAAATGATTATGAAGAACTCCTTTTTGTCTTGGGAATAATGACCTATAGATAAGAAATCACTAATGCAAAGGGGTTGTTAGATGGATAGTAAGGTGGATTGCCTAGTGTGAAGCTAGATCTAAGAAGTGTGAGCTTACTAAGAGGTTGTCAATCCACACTCTTAGAACAATTAAGTTAAAATAAATGAAGATGAAGTACATGCATCAAATGACAAAGAAGACTAAAAGAGAATACAAGAAGAAATAAATGATTGATAAATAAAATAGGCTAATTATAGAAAATAGTGAGTCAATACTAATGCTAAATAGGTCAAGTTGGGTTCATAAAATAGGTGGGGTCTTTGTGAATAAGTAAAAGGTCAAAAAGTGAAATTTAGTTGGGGGTAAGAAGGTGGAAATAAATTTCTTGTTATTTCCTACCATAGTGACCATCAGTGATTTGGGATGACCGTCAGTGGTTAAGGTGACCTTCAGCGGTTGGGTGACTATTGATGGTTGGAGGTGACCATCGATGGTCAGGGTGACCATCGATGGTTCTTGTGGGTTATGGGTATGTTTTAAAAAGGGCTATAGAATGGGTATAGTAGGGTGATAAAGGTTTATTTGGGGTTAGGGGTCAGAGGGTAATAATCATAAAGGTATGGTCTAGGTAAAGATGTCAAAAACTAATAAATAAAACTTGAAACAATAAATGTACTTAGCTCATTACTTGATGGCTGATGGTAAGCTGAGAAGAAATTTTGGTAGAGTAATGATACCTTGCCTAAAGAATAAATTGGAAAAGGTTTGGGTCTCTATCATAATTGTTAACTTACTACAGGGAAGACCTGTAAAGAAGTTTTTGATGAAGAAGCTTCTGGTGAGTGTTGGTTAATAGCTTGATTGCCTGATTGTTAAACTCCTAGATCCCCTTTCACCTCCTAAACCCCTCTTTTTATAAGTAAAGATAGATGGAGGTATAAGGTTCCATAAGAGGATTTCTTGATTATTGTGTTGCATTAGATTTCTATCCATATTAAATTTTGATGTGTTAGCTTGCACATAGCTTGATTTGTCTTTGTTTAAATGGGGAAGACCTGACCATCGATGGTCGAGGGTTCAAGGTTAAACAGGGTAAAAATGTAGGTTAGTGAGTTACATTTAGCTATTTAGCTAAACTAACTCAGGGTCATGGTTAGACGTTGGGTAATGATCTGATTAGGGGGTGTTTCGACATCTAGAACTGTCATGTGTGGTTTTCTAGTGTCTACACTTGGTGACATAGGCCATGAGATGTTACTTCACTCCCTAATTATGAACCTAAAAACATTAAAATATGCTTAATTAATGGTATATTAATAAGGTATGAATGTATGTATGATCCAAAACTCAAAATCTTTGGTTGAAAGATAATTCAATAAATATGAACAACATAATAACAATAATGTTATCTCTAAGAAGAGATGTTTTATTCATTAAATTTGTAGACCCAAACATATGCATATCTTTGAGAAGAGACGTCTGATTTTGATTTTAGGTTACATCTTCATTTATACATGTTTTAAATGTGGGAAGAGGATGTGGAAGGTCACGTTCGACTTCTATAATTTACAACAATACAGAATTTGAGGAATTACTATTTTTAAAAACTTACTATTTTTATATTGTACTACTAAAATTAAAATTTGGAGAACTTCTATTGGGTTTTTTTGGGTTCAAAATCCATTAAGCATATATCCATGCCATCTCACCACATTTTCCTTGCTCTTAGCTTTCCAATGGTTCAAACGGCGAGTCAATTGGAGCTATGATGCAAAAGTTATGGCTCCCAAAAGTTTGGTCATCAATTGGAGTGGACCCGTTACCCAAATTGTCCCTAAATTGTTGCCCAGATCATTCCTCCCTCCTTAAGAAGCAATGTTCCCCATTACATCAATATTTGTCATCAAGTGTGTCAATTATATTTTTATTTGATTCTCGATGTATACTTGGAATGGACTATACTTTATGGAACTGTGTAGGGCCCGATTGTTCACCATTTCTATCTGACCATCAGTCTATGGATGGAAGGCCATGAACTTCTTCAGCTTGGAATCTATTTTCTTCTATTGTTATGTTATTTGTGTAGTCAGGGCTACAACATCATCCCTTTTGGATTCTTGTGGCTTGACCACCATGAGAATAAATTTCTTGGCACTAATTAAAGAGACAAATGTAAAAGGTGGTACCTCTAGTACCCTGTAGCATCATGTTCCAAGAGTAAGAGTGATCCTTAAAGTTCTTGATTCATAGATTCCATGGCAATCATACATGAATGACTGACCAAATAATACATCATAAACATCTAGATTGACCACATCACATAAGACCTCATATTGGAAAGGTTTTATTACATATGAGAGAAGACATTGGTGGGTGACACAGAGGTTTCTCCCTAGACTCAACCATCTAATACTGTATGGCTTTGGGTGAGGCTTCATGGATAGATTTAGGCTTTTCACAACATTATCAAAGATTAAATTCTATTGACTTCCACTATCAAGAATTAAATGTAGAGGCTTAACTTTCACCCATAACTTAGAGTGAAACAACCTTTCCTTATCGTCTAGCCTCTCCTCATGGGTCTGTGATGTAGAAATAATGGCTTCGAGTAGCATCTATAATATCTTCTTCAACCTCTTCAACTGTAGGGTTTGTATGAGGCAGAGTAGTAGATGTTGAGGATTATGACTCAAAAAGCAAGGACTTAATGGTTCAACATTCTTCTTTGGAGTGAGTTCTAGATTTATGATAATCACACCACTTCCTAGTCTTTCCTTTTGCTATTAATTTTGGCCTCATGTTTGACATTCTTTATCACTTTTCCATTTTGAAGGCTGACTCTTCAAATTCATTCTTCCATGTTTCTACTCAATCTTCACTATGAACTTGTACACCTCATCGAGGGTTTCCAAATTGAAAAGTTCCATTTCTCCCCATATGTACCATTGTAGTCCACCATGATATTTGAGAACTTTGTGTTTATCACTTTCTTGGATGCCCAATCTCACAGATTGAGAATGAAAAATATCAGTTTAATCTTGAACAGATTGTTCCTTACCTTAGCGAAGTTGTTGCCACTCTATATACAGATTATCATATACTCCAATGGGGTAGTATTCTTCCTTTACAACTTCTATGAAATCGTCCCAAGTAGGTTTTACCTCAAGTCTAATATCATCTGTACTGAATCTCTTTTTGTACACTTCCCACCAATTTTTGACAGGCAATGATGCTTTCAAAAGAGCAAAGGTGCTCTTCTCTTTATCGATGAATTTATTTACAAGAAAATAAGAAGATAATTGATTCAACTAATTTTCTACTACATCAGCATTGATTTTGCCTTTAAATATAGGGATATCAAAATTCACCTAAACCTTGAAGGGTGTTGGGGCACTGAAAGGATGTGGGGGTGCAGATGAGGAGCTAGAATTTCCCATCAAGATTTGTTGGAGAATTTGAGTGAATTGTTGTAGAATTAACACTTGATACTATTGGAGGGATTCATTCACCATTTCCTTGAAAGTATCAGATGTCTTGGTGTTGTCTTTCATTTGAAGTCGTTCAGAGTGAATAGGTGGATAGTCTGTTGGTTCTATTTTCCACCCAAGCTTCCTATGATCTGACCTCATCCTTAGGATCATACACTCTAAAGACAAACCACTCTGATACCACTGATCCAAAAATTAAAAGATTTGGTTGAAATATAATTCAAGAAATATGAATAACATAATAACAATAATGCTATTTCTGAGAAGAGATGTTTTATTCATTAAATTTGCAGACCCAAACATATGCCTATCTCTGAGAAGAGATGTCTGATTTTGATTTCAGGTTACATCTTCATTTATACATGTTTTGAAGGTAGGATGAGGATGTGGAATGTCACTAATCTCAAGTTATATTAAGTGGTTTGACTTCCGCAATTTACAATAATACAGAATTCGAGGAATTACTATTTTTAAAAACTTAATATTTTTAGGCTGCACTACTAAAATTAAAATTTGGGACACTTCCATTGGGTTTTTTGGGGGTAAAAATATATTAATCAGATCTCCATGCCATCTCACTGTATTATACTCATTCTTAGCTTTCCAACGGTTCAAACGGTGAGTCAATTAGAGCTACGGTGCAAAAGGTATGGCTCCCGGAAGTTTTGTCATCAATTGGAGTGGACCCGTCACCCAGATTATCACCTAAATTATTGCCCAAATTAATGTAAGTTTTTTTTAAAAGAGGATTTATTAAATCACATAGGTTTTAATTGGCAATGTTTATTACCAACTTCATTGGTAGCATAATTAGTGGTAAGATTGTTGGTAACTCCAATTTTTTTTGGCAAATTTAATCAAGTCCACTAAAGTAGAGTTAGGGGGACGTGGGTAAGGCACTAAAGTAAAGTGGTAAGAGGATGATTAGGTTTTGATTATTTTTTCAAGTCAATGGATTAAATGGAAATTTATTTTGGCAAGATTTTTTTGGGGTGAAACCCTAGTGGTGACCATACAAGTCTTATTTTGAGCTATTTTGAAGGCATTTTTTAAGCCTACATGTATGAAAAGTGGTAGATTTAGGAGGAAAGCAAGGAGTGAAACTTTAGTTATTTATTAATAGGAGTAAGCTCATAAAAAAATTGGACTTTTGGTATTCTTAGCATCAAAGCATGTTGAGTAGTGGGTTTTTTCAACCATGGAAACTAATATGAAAGACTATGGGAATAAATTCATAAAGGAAGTATGAAGGAGTACATCGGGAAAAATAAAGAAAGAAAGGTAAGAAGAGTGAAATGGAGACAAAAGGAAGAAAAGGCATTGAGCATAATCAGATCCATCACTTTCTATTATCTGTGTGAGTTATTTTATCAAGATTTTTTGTTTATATGAGTTAAAACTTGCATATTGATAATAGGGATGAAAATATCTTGAGCAAAACCTAAGATTGTAGATAGAAATGGCTAGGGTTTTATATAATTTACATCTTAGATTATTATTTAAGGTTTTGAAAAATATATCTTGGGAGATATATATTTTATAAAAAATATTATGGGAGGAGTCGACTAGTTGTTATGATTGTGAAACATTTTGATTTAATCACTCTTATGATCTTGAGGGTGAGATTTCATTCTCACCTACAAGTTCATAGTGGAAAGTCCATTTAGTGGTGTTTAGCCTATTTAAAAAAACTATAGTTTATTATTTTTATGCCAAACAAATAAAATGGTTTTGTATCATGTAGTTCCAACATATTTGAGTTTATGTTTCAACCCACTTTTGTTAATTTCCATTAGACCTAAGTTGTATGTTTTGACCTACTTTTACTGGTTTTCTATCTAGGTCTGCATTTTGTTTATTTTAGTCAATCCTTAGACCCATAGGCAGTTGAATAACCACTATAATCTTAATGATTTAAAAATGAAACTAATGTGCAATTTGTGTGAATTGTATCTATGAAACCATTGATTTCAAATCATTCTATGAGGATAAATGAAGAAAAAAAATTCGTGTTTTTGCATAGATTGGATTTTTTAGAAAAGCATAACGTAAGTTCAAATTAGATGGATATATGATTGAATGATATTGTTAATAGAGGGGATAATAGTCTATGATCCATTGAGTTGAATCATTATATGAGGTTATATTGAGATTCAAAGTGAATGTCATGTTTTACATGACTGAGTATTTTAGTGAGATATGACTTGGTTTTAAATTCAATTGTACAAAACAAAATTATTCAGTTTTATTGGAGGTATTTATATTCATTACAACTCATATCAAATTCAAGAGGCCTTAAGTATGGAGTTTATTAAGTAATCATTATGTTTATAAATAGAATAACAAGCTTTCAAAATAAAATTTTAATGATTGATAGAAACCACTAGAGGAAGTTATAGGTAGTAAAATGAAAAGAATAAGATGGACATTAATTTAAAAATCATAACAAAGTATCAGAATTATTTAGATCATTTAATAAAATCTAGAATGCATAATCAATATTCATTGGTTTAAATCTTTGTAGACCCTGAGCATTTTGATAATCTTCTTAGTTCATCTAGTCAGAATAGGTTTTATTAAATTGTAGTGGTTTAATATTTAATAATCTCTAAGCCATTTTGTAGGTTGTATTCTCACACGTGGGTCTTACAATTGTAATTAAGCCTTGAGTGGAGGTATTTCCTTTTGAAAAGAGATCTAATTTGTTATTAAAGAATCAAAGTATAGGAAAAATACTAGAACATTTAAAATGAATAATCATATTACATATAGTGGGTGTTGGAAATGGTTGATAAGTTGAGTGATATTTCTATGTTGTTTGGTTCTATGATATCCTAATATTTGGTATGATATGTGTCAGGAATCTAGAACAACAAACATGTTCTGACACCACTCGTTAGGATCTTGCTCCTCAGAAAGAGCACAGTATGATTACCAAATATAAGCAATTGAATATGCGGAAATAACCAGAAACACAAGTAACTAGAATTCACCAATAGCACAGAATATGAGAGACAATACACTATCTTGTATTAACACTATACAGAAAAGAATACATCAAAGAGCCGCCACACTCTTTCACCTTACAGAGATTCGCCACACCTCAAGTGTACAGTAATTCTTCTCACACACACTCTGCTACACAAAAAACGGTCCCAACAACCAACTCACACACAGAATTGGTGTTCACCTCACCAACCAGTCAGTAATAACCCTGCCGGTACACCAAGCACTCTATAGCACTTCAAGCTGATCTCTCATGAACCTGCAACCTGCAATTCAAAGACCAAACTTACATGTAGATCCCCAATGAGCTTGCAACAACCTGCAACTCATAGATCTTACAACTAGAAGGAACTCTTCCTTTCTATCTCATGCCTTAAACAATACATGCCAATGGGTCTATAAATAGATCCCTAACTCAAACACTAACTTAGACTCTTAATTTAGACAATTATCCTCGCAGCCCAAGACTCTGGTTGATCTTAACATGCAAACTCATCGTTCACTTAACTAACTGTCCGTGAAATGAACACTTCGGGAACACACAGGCGACCAACGCCGGTCCCTGCTAGTCTGGTTCTGCCGTCGCCGGTGGCCTTCTGCACTGGAATCTGCCGACGTCGGTCATGCTGCCGACGCCGGTTCCTGTAGAACTCAGCAACCATCTGTTCCTCAGTTTGCAAAGGTTGAAGCTTTTAGCTCCACAACCTAACAAAATGGTTGATAAGTTGAGTGATATTTCTATGTTGTTTGGTTCTATGATATCCTAATATTTGGTATGATATGTGCATATGAAAATATCTGTAGTAATAAACTTTACTTAAAATTTAAAGTACTCTTTGGACGCCTGAAGTATAGAACTTTGTAATATATGCATGTCAAATGAAGTTTTCATTATGTATGATGTTATTTGATGCTAGGAATGATTCTAATGTTAATACATGCATGTAGTATGGTTATGATTTATTTTATCCATTCAAGGATGAGTTTGTGAAATTTATTGTTCAATTTCCTCTCTTGTTAATAGATCACAAGTAGTGGGTATGAAGCCTATTTTAATCAGTTGTCATTGGTTAATAAGTTTGGCAAGTGATAACAATATCAATTTACAAAGAGTATAAATCACGTGGACTATAACCTGGATCTTAGAATATGATAATACTATAAAAATGCTTTGGCCAAATTAATGTTATAGTTATATACATTGACAGTCCACTATGCTTTTTAGTTTATATGTTTGCTTGAGGTCATAAAAGATAGAGGAGTACTTGGGGTCTATTTGACTGGTTGCATATAATAGTGATTGTACTACACTTGTGATTCTTAAATAGTTTTGATTATTTGCATCATCCTTATTTTCCCCTTCATGAAGGAATGGCCACTCCTAATGAGGCCGTGTGTGGGGAACCATCAGTCTATATTTGGAGAGAAAAGTGCCCAAATGATGCTTTCCCTCTCTACAACTACATATGAACCTATCTCAATACATACTCATAGCTATTGTATAGATGATTGAGCTATTTATTTGAAGTTCTAATATATTTTTGTTCTTTGATATTATTTATGTTTAGGCCTACATAGTTGTATTTATTGGCACTTTATATATACATTATTTAAAAAGTGTACTACCTCAGTGGTTGTAATACTTGATTATATATGGATTGATGTACAAGTATTATGATTCACTAGAAAATAAGACTTTTATTTAGTATGTTTTATCTACTATAGATTATTACTACACTGTGTAAACATTTTTTGGGGAAATAAAATAAAAGAATGTAGTACGCTTAATCAACGGATTAATTTTGAATTATGTACCTAATTTATTTTTACCATTCCAACATGATAAATGAATATTTATATGGTGTGTAAATTATAACATCATGTTATAGACAATTTAATGAATGTTTGTATTTAACCCAAAAAATGCATGTATTTCAATGATGGGCCTACTGAGGTTTTAACATGTGGTATTAGAGTGTAGGTTTAAAATATTAGACCTAATAAGTTCACTAATGTTAACCTATACTTCCTTTTTCAGTAAGAGAAGATGGTGTGTGGAAGAGCAAAGTATGAGAGAAACTATAATCAAGATCAACAATTTGATCCCAACTTGAGAATAGATCAACAAGCTACAAATCTTGACCACATATTCACATTCCTAAATGAAACATGAGACATAATAGTAGCCCTAGAATATAAGGTACAAGGGCATGATGAGGAAGAAGAGAAATAAGTGACTAATAAGCAACATTTTGATAAGGAAGATCACTAAGAGCAGGATCATTATGGAGAATAATAAGCAATAAGAGCATAAGTAACTATAGACATTATGCATGATGTGAAAAAGGTAAATCCACCTCAGTTTTATGGAATAGTGTTAGGTGACAGAGTGGAGGGTTAGCTCATTGAAGTGGATAAGTATTTAAAAATTCAAAATTACTCTGAGGTGACCAAGGTAGTATGGGGAGTATAAAAACTTGTTGGTGAATCATAACTTGGTGGGAAAACAAGAAGTTAGAATTGGGCCACGACTCCACCACCACCACTTGGGAGTAGTTTGTAATATTTTTTAGGGCTCAGTGGTTACCACAACTTCATTTTGATAAAAAATTGATAGATTTTTAGGATCTAAAGTAGGGAGATTTATTAGTGACTGAGTATTGGGAATAATTTACCAAACTTCTTAAGTATGTTACCCAATACCAAAAAGATGAACACTTTCAGATTATAAAGTTAGTCATTGGTATTAGGCTATATATTGGGTGTGAAGTGGATGTGCAATGTCCTAATACCATGGAATAGGTTTTTGAGAAAGTTTTTAAGCAAGATCATAAGCTAAAATCATTTGCAGAAGTCAAAGACAAATATCATAAGAAGTTCAATGGTTCAAAAAAAAATTCACAGAGAAAAATTGGAATCATAATGGGAATTCCAAAAACATATTTAATAATAAAAAATTTAGGTTTAACAATGTATCAGTGAATAAGATATCAGGTAATGGTTTCAAGAAGGGATTTAGAGGGGGAAACCAATCTAAGAGAAAAGATCTGACTGGTGGATGTTTCAACTATGGAGGAGACCACTATGATAAATATTGTGTTTAGTGGAAGACAAGGAGAAACTTCAAGAACCCCTCAACATCATCCTCATAGCAGGGAAACTTCCAACAATGAATTCATATAGTGGTTGACAATAATCAAGATGAGTTATAGGCCTCTCCAATTGAAGTGTAAGGTACTTCATTTTAACATTTTGTTTAAATATTAATAGATAATGGATCCATTAAGTGTATTATTTATCCTATCATGCTAAATAAACTACCTAAGAAAGGTGGGAATATGGAAAATACATAAACTATGTAGAATGTGAATTAGTCTAGGGTCAAAGTAGATAAATGTTTTGTAGAAGTATAGGTAGAATTAGATGAATTCACCACTATAGTAGAATTATTTTTAGCTTCACTAGTGTCATATAATGTGATCTTAGGCGTGAATTGGATTTGGAAACACAAGGCAAAGATTGATTACTTCTCAAAAGGGTTTGAATGCTTGGATGATTTGGGAAATCAAACCCAAATCCAAGGTGAGAAGAAAGAGTTGAAATCAAGACAAATATCAGCCATTCATTTAAAGAAGGCTTAAAAAAATGGATTTCAGGTGTTAATGGTCAAGATGAATGATATCAAATAACCTAAAGGGATTATCTTAGAGGATTATCCCTTTTTTTATTAAATTGAGATGTGTTTCCAAAATATTTACCTGGATTACCTCCCAAAAGGGAATTTGACTTCATGATTTATATTATTCGAAGATCTGAGCCTCAATCCAAGGCTCTCTATAGAATGAAAAAAACAAAGTTAGTTGAATTAAAATCTAAACTTCAAAATATATTATCCAAACAGTTAATTTGATTGAGTGTTTCACTGTGGGGTGCACCAGTGGTGTTTATGGAGAATAAAGATGAGACTCTTATCATGTGCATAGATTACATGATGTTGAATATGGTAAACATTAAGAACATGTATCCTAT
The DNA here is from genome assembly GCA_037957365.1 of Torreya grandis. NCBI lineage: Eukaryota > Viridiplantae > Streptophyta > Pinopsida > Cupressales > Taxaceae > Torreya > Torreya grandis. The sequence continues at coordinate 3,371,546 of JARHVA010000127.1, forward strand.
ACTCCACATTGATTACATATTTGATCAAATTTGAAGTGCAACAATACTTTCTAAGATTGACCTTAGAACAGGGTGCCATTAGTTGAAAATGAAAAAGGAAGATATTTCTAAAACCACTTTCAAGGTAAAGTATGGGCACTATGATTTTGTAGTTCTTCCCTTTGGGTTACTAAATACACCTACAACATTCATGAATCTAATGAATAGTGTGTTTAGGATTATCTAGATCAATTTGTGATGGTTTTCATTGATGATATTTTGATTTATTCCAAGAGTGAGGAAGAGCATGTTGAGCATTTGTGTCTAGTTTTATAATGATTGCAGAAGCATAAGCTCTTAAAAAAACTATAAAAGTGTGCTTTCCTATGTATTTATTTAATTATGTATTAATCATCTAATAAGTGTGTGTATAGATACATGGTATACACATGATATTTTGTAATGTCTCATTTAATCATGTACTCCATATATTTATAAACACAATCATTAACCAGTAAAGATATGTATAATATACATCATACTTTAATTAACTCTACCCACTACCTTAAGTATCACATAATATCAAATGATTAACTTAAACATATCCAACCCAATATGTCATAAATCCAATTATAGTACTTGAACTATTTCATTAATCATGATTTGTATAAACAAGAATCATCTAGCTAATGAAGTCAACTCAATGATTATATCATACAGTTTCACTTTATATTGATAATTATGAATCAATCAACTTACGGTCCTAATATATAAATTATAACTCACAGACATATACATCTTAACTAAGTGTATATGAGAGTTTCATTATGCAAAGATTATGTATATATGTATAGGTAAGTTATACTGAGTTAAAAATTTCATGTTACATCTTCAAATAGTATATATATATATATATATATATATGTATATATGTATACTATTTGAAGATGTAACATGAAATTTTTAACTCAGTATAACTTACCTATACATATATACATAATCTTTGCATAATGAAACTCTCATATACACTTAGTTAAGATGTATATGTCTGTGAGTTATAATTTATATATTAGGACCGTAAGTTGATTGATTCATAATTATCAATATAAAGTGAAACTGTATGATATAATCATTGAGTTGACTTCATTAGCTAGATGATTCTTATGTATGTATGTGTGTATATGTATATGTATATATTACTCATCTTGAATTCAATACAGACACTTAGTCGAATCGATAATGGTCTGATATATGATCTGGATCTTTTGATATATATATATATATATATATATATATATATATATATAAAGATCCAGATCATATATCAGACCATTAACGATTCGACTAAGTGTCTGTATTGAGTTCAAGATGAGTAATAAGACCACTAAAAATTGTATGCATTTTACTCAGCTCATATCGTATAAATCTTATTACTATTTCATTTATATAAATCATTGTATGCACAGGCTACTAACATATATTCTACCAACTACCAATGTCCATTCTATATGTTTATATAACCAACACTCATCCATATACCAATGTTCACCTATATGTTATATAACCAATACTCAACCATATAAATAATAGAGTGCAGGTTCATTCATACTCAAAAATATACTTAAATAAGCCCGTAGTCTAATTAAGACTCAGCCAACAGTTCCACAAAGTTATGAAAATAGAGGATATAATGTTCAAGTTTATATACCATAACATTTTTCCTTTATATAGATTTTAAGCCCTAATGATAATCATCACAACCCTCAAATCAAACTGACATTCATATTTACAAAATATATATACACACACTTTGATATGTATATATTCTCCAAGTTAAAAAAGACTTGTAGGGTGTATATGCATACATATATTTTTTTAGATATACTCAAAATTTAAACAATATAATTTCATTTTATTTTTCCAAATGAATTATTCACACATAAATTTAATTCACTCACCTAGAATTGCATAGGCTTTTCATAGTCCTAGGCATTAGGTTTTAGGGTTTTCAAGGATATATATTTGTTTTTTTGGATGGCCGATCCATCCATAGGGCCAAATCTTTATCCAATTATATATTATAGTATAAATAAACTATTAAAAACCCTTTCATGTAATCATACATATAATACATGTATTTTACCATCCAAGAATTCAAATACATCACCAACCTGGTTGAGTTCCCAAAGTTCATTCTTGCCTTCAAAAATAAACTCAAGCTTCTCCCTTTCTTTCACTCTGCTCACCATTCTAAGCCATCAAATCTTGTATCCTCCCCTACAAACCATCCTCTTTTTTCCTTTTATTTCTTTCCCTCTTACTGAAACTGCCACTTTCTCCTCCATCTTGCCACCAATTTCTCCTAATTCCTCAATAGAATATAATGACCAAAACAATACATGGCAAGATTAACTCAATAAAACAATAGTCCACCACCCTTTTCTTATGTAGTACCTTTCAACTCGCATAATGACTTTTGATTAAAATTATAGTTAATTTGATTCAAACACAGATTAGAAACCCTAATCCTTTTCAAAAAAAATCAATAATAATTAAATAATCATTTCCATAGCCCTACAAAAATATGCATATCTATTGACCCCATGCATTGAATTTATAAAAGTATATTACCATAATTATTTCCATGCTAGGTCAACTTAAACAACAAGTCCATTTAACATAATGACAATATGACAAGGTAGCCATAGCATATGACTATTAACAAGACTATTAACAATGTTACCAAGTCATCCCTAAAATCAACACTATGCATTCTACCTTCAAACTAGAAGTTGAATTCATAGGGGAAATAAATAACCATAGACTTTTAGTGAAGATTCAACAACCACAAATATGTCTAAATAATTGTTAAATAATGGTATTACCTAAATCACTTTGCATAATAATGTTACATCACAATTCCTTGCTAGGCAAACTTACTAGAGTATCCATAGATATCTATAGCTGACAAATTCAAATTTGGCTATTTTTTAACTAAGCATGTGATATATTCTATTATGGGATAGTCAAATATTGATTAGATACATGATGGTACATGATTGCTTTACTATGAGTTAACTATAGTATATGCATTTACATTTTGAGCATATTGATGTGATGTTTCAGTTATATTTTATGCTATATGTTTATCATATGATATGATCTAATTACTTGCATGTTGTGAGGTGGACGTAGGATAACTCATCCCTCAGAGTGTGTTGGAGGGAGAGCATCATCAAAGAGGGTGACATAGATGGACATGTTAGAGGTTGATAGAGAAACTAATTAGTACCATGTACACACCACAAATAGCTAACACATATTATATACATAATGAGTGGTTAGCATGATATGTTTTAATGTCATTTGCATTAAATATTCATTTTAACCATGATTTTATAGCATAGTTATTGGTTATGTGGAATTTGTCTTACATGACTTATTTGTATGTCCACTAATATTTTGAGATTTTCAAGATTGGTGCTTGTGTCCGTTTAATGTTTTAGAGACGTGATTAGCATAATTAGGCTTTATTGATTTATTTTTCATTAATCCATCTTAGTTTTTAGAGAAGATAATTTTATTAGTAAATATACTAATTTTTATAATTAGAGATGGCATTTGAAAATTAAGAGGAAATAAAAATAAGAAAAGCAAGCTTGATAAAAAGAATATTAAAGATTTTTTTTTAGGAAAACAAAAAGGCCATCTTAAGAATAAAAGGAAAAGTAAAAAAAAAATAGAAAATCAAGAAATAATCAAAGATATAAAAACAACTAAAAAATAAAATCATAAATAATCTTTAAAACAAAAAGTAAAAAGTTAATAAATAAAAATAAAAAATAAAATAAAAAACTAAGATAAAATCTTTTAAGCAAGGAATACACCTATTTTAAGAGAGGAAAATTAGGAAGAAAAACAATCATTATCATAAGTAATGTCTATGAGAAAATTAAGGAGAGTGGATGGAAGGCGTAGTAGAGAGAAGGGAAAGAAGAGAAAAGCAAAGGAGAAGACAACACTGAAAGTGTATGCTTCCAAACTTCCACGTAGGTGGTGTGTTTCTAATTTTATTAGAAGTTTAGAAAAAAAATTGTGCTTAGGAGTGCCTGTACATATTGTCTAACATCTAAAACATAAAAAAGTGGTCGATATATATATATATATATATATATATATATATATATATATATATATATATATATATATATCTTTGTGTGTGTGTGTGTGTGTGTTTAGTAATATACACACAATATAATGATAATTTTGTTCAAGCCTAGCAAATTTATGCAATTTTTTATATATAGGCAATATATGATTTTTTTATCAATTAAATTTATATATATTTCGAATGACTAATATCTATGGTGATTATTTGATCATTATATATAAGCATATATTTGTTAACCAGAACATTAAATTCACTTTATAGAGCAGCACATGTGTCTACTTAAAACTTGAGCTCAGAACAGAAGATAAACATGCTAGAGAAAGGTCATGGTATTACAAGCATTAGGCATCACTACCCTTGACAAATGGCATCAACACTATGATGAATCATTGTATTCTTTCCACTTTTCTCAACCTATGCCTTTAAGAGTCACTGTATTGAGTGTAGGAGTCTACTTGAGTTTGACCAAACTGTAGTTATAAACTTGAAGATTTTAGTAGGGTGTCAATTTATATATTTGTTTAATGAGGCAATGTTGTCTAATTTCTAGCCTATCTCTTAAGTCAAACCATCTTTCACAGTTTTAAAGTGAATCATTGAATTTTAATATATTGAACTATAATATCTCAAAGCTAGTGTGTTTATATATTTAAATTGGGGAGATGAATAGACATATTCAAAGTGAATGTTACATCAACGATTATAATATACTCAATGGTTGCATATAAGGTGATTTGTATAAGTGGCTAAGGTAAAGTTTCCCTACTTAATATTTATGTTGATATTTAATATTTATGTTAATATTTAATTCAGGGTTATATTCTTACAATATTAGTAAGGTAATTCAGGAATTAATAATATTTTATACTTTTATAAATTATATTATCTTATGAAGCGCATGTTTTGGATTAAGGTAATAACGGTTTGAGAATAGAATATTTATGCTAATTCTAGTGATAGTATCAAATTGTTATTGTATATACTTATATTCTCATATTCTCATCCCTTGAAATAGATCAGTTTGGATTAAGGTAATTACTAGAAATAGAAATCATATGGATAGTAACTTATGACTACCATTACCTATTTATAATTTATACATAATTGTTTATTATTAGGTTTACGGGTTCTAGAACTATAAAGATGCAGGAGTATGAATAAGATATTATAAATAAGAAATTATAAGGAGTTTTAAGTATTATGGTATTATGGAAAAAATATAGCATATGGGATAGTAGAACATTTATTCAAAGAGTTATAGTTACATGTGGTATTATTTATATAAGATACATGTTAGTAATTAATTTATATATATTACTAGCGATTTTGTATGGTAACCACGATATCTTGTTGGAATTATGTCTTCATATGGTATAAATAGTGAACATTTTATGATTAAATAATGAAATGTGATATAAGTATAATGGATAGGAAATTTATACGTATAATAAATTACCATGATGTTTTAATCCACATTTGAGTAAATTCTTGTGTTACCAAATGATAGCATATGTGTAATGGTTTCTACTTGTATAAATAATGATATTATATGTTATAACTGCTATTATAATAGGTCCTGTCAATTATCTATGGATATTTATCATGGATCCTCTATCCTTCAAAATGGATTATGACTTAATAAATATATCTAGTTGATTCTTGATAGGGGATGTGTACCTATTATTACAATTCCTCTGGTGGTTATTAACTATATTATATATTTTTGTATAATGGAATCTTTCTTGTGCAAGCCTATTACATAGTTTTGAATAGTATGATATCATGACTTGAGTAATATATATATCTAAGAAACTATTGTGTATTTTACAAAAGTAATTAGTATATTTATGAATACTCATATGCAAAATCTGAAAAAAATATATATATATATATGTAGTCTTGAGAACTTGGGTACTTATATTATGGGGTACATGTCCATTGACCTATACCATTGACCCCATGCATCGACTTTATAAAAGTCTATTACCATAATGATTTCCATTCTGTGTCAACTTAAATAACAAGTCCATTTAACATAATGACCATATGACAAAGTAGCCATAACATATGACTATTAACAATGTTACCAATTCATCCCTAAAATCAACACTATGCATTCTACCTTCAAACTAGAAGTTGACTTCATAGGGCAAAAAGTAACCATAGACTTTTATCAAAGATTGGACAACCACAAATATGTCTAAATAATTGTTAAACAATGATATTACCTAAATCACTTTGCATAACAATGTTACATCATGATTCCTCGCTAGGCAAACTTGCTAAATTATTCATAGATATCTATAGCTAACAACTTCGGATTTGACTATATTTTAACTAAGCTTGAGATATATGCTATTATGGGATAATATAATATTACTTAGATACATGATGGTACATGATTGCTTTATTGTGAGTTAACCATAGAGTACACATTTACATTTTAAGCATATTGATGTGTTGTTTTAGTTATATTTTATGCTATATGTTTATCATTTGATACGATTTATTTACTTGCATGTTATGAGGTGGATGTAGAAAAACTCATCCCTAAAAGCGTTTTGGAGGGAGAGCATTATCAAAGAGGGTAACATAGATGGAGATGTCAGAGGTCAACATATAAATCGATCAATACCCTTCACACACCATAGATAGATAACACATATTAGATGCATAACAAGTGGTTAGCATATTATGTTTTGATATTGTTTGCATTAAATAGTTATTTTAAATATGATTTGATAGCATAGTTATTGGTTATATAGAATTTGTCTTGCATGACTTATTTGTGTGTCCACTAATATTTTGAGATTTGTGAGATTGGTGCTTGTGTTCGTTTAATGTTTTAGAGATGTGATTAACATAATTTAACTTAATTGGGATTTATTGGTTTATTTATTATTAATCAATCTTGGAATTTAGAGAAGCTAATTTTATTAGTAAATATACTGATTCTTATAATTAGTGATGGCATTTAAAAATTAAGAGGAAATAAAAATAATAAAAGCAAGCTTTATAAAAAGAATATTAAAAGAGTTTTTGTTTGAAAAAAAAGGCTATCTTAAAAATAAAAAGAAAAGTAAGATTAAATTTAGAAAATAAAGAAAGAATCAAAGATATAAAAATAACTAAAAACAAAAATCATAAATAATCTTTAAAACAAAAAGTAAAAATTTAATAAAATAAAATATAAGAGAAAATCTTTTAAGCAAGGACTACGCCTATTTTAAGAGAGGAAAATTAGGAAGAAAAATAATCATTATCATAAGTAAGTTTTGAGAGAAAATTAAAGAGATCAGATGGAAGGTGTAGTAGAGAGAAGGGAAAGAGGAGAAAAGCAAAGGAGAAGACAACACTAAAAGTGTATGCTTCCAAACTTCCAGGTAGGTGGCATGTTCATGATTTTATTAGAAGTTTAGAAAAAAAATGTGCTTAAGAATGCCTGTATATATTGTCTGACATATAAAACATCAAAAAGTGGTTGATGTGTGTGTGTGTGTGTGTGTGTTTAGCAATATACATACAATATAATGATAATTTTGTTCAAACCTAGAAAATTTGTGTGATTTGTTATATTAAGCAATATATGATTTTTATCAATTGTGTGTGTGTGTGTGTGTGTGTGTGTGTGTGTGTGTGTGTGTGTGTCTATATTTCAAATGATTGTTATCTATGGAAATTATTTACTTGTTATACATATGTATATATTTGTTAACTAGAACATTAAATTTGCCTTATAGAGGCAATGCCTACTTAAAACTTGAGCTTAGAAGAGAAGATAAACCTGCTAGAGAATGGTCATGGTATTCTGAGCATTAGGTGTCACTGCCCTTGACAAATGGCATCAATGATGTGATGAATCATTGTATTATTTCCACTTTTATCAGCCCATGCCTTTAGGAGTCATTGCATTGAGTGTAGGCATCTACCTGAGTTTGACCAAACTATAGTTATAAACCTGAAGATTTTAGTAGGGCATCGATTTATATATTTGTTTAATGAAGCAATCTTGACTAATTTTTAGCATGTCTCTTAAGTCAATCCATCTTTCATAGTTTTAAAGTGAATTATTGGATTTTAATATATTGAGCGATAATATGTCAAAGCTAGTGCATTTATATATTTAAACTAGGGAGAAGAATAAACATATTCAAAGTGAATGTTACATCAATGATTATAAAATACTCAATGGTTGCATATAAGGTGATCTATATAAGTGGCTAAGGTAAAGTTACCCTACTTAATATTTATGTTGATATTTAATATTTATGCTAATATTTAATTCAAGGTTATATTCTCAAAATATTAGTAAGGTAATTAAGGAATTAATAATATTTTATAAGTTATATTGTCTTATGAACTGCATGGTTTAGATTAAGGTAATAATGGTTTGAGAATAGAATATTTATGCTAATTCTAGTGTGTCACATCCTGATTCCACCCTATGACTTAGAAACCTTTAATCTATTGATTATTATGGTTATTATCTGATTATTATTGCCCTAATTTGAGCATGTTGATAAATACTTATATGGGTTAGTGATATAGTTGATTTGTATACATGATGTGTTAGTTATATTTTATTATTCTATACATTAAGGATGTATATTTGTTATTTTTACATCATTGGTTGATGATGACTCAGACTAACTACCTATTTATTATGAGGTGGATGCAGGATAGGTCCTACCCTCAAGGTTTGATGAGGGAAAGCATCATCAAAGAGGATGGGCTAGATGAGATGATTTGGAGAATATCAGAGGAAGTTTTTAGTAATCTAAACTCACACACATTTGTAGATTAACTTGTTAAATGCTTTGTGTTGATCTGATTTGCTAGTATTATGCTTGTTAATGATAGAGTAGTTTGCATTTATTATATTTCAGTTATGCATTAAAAAGGAATGAATTTATTATCTAGTAGCATTAGAATAAATTTGATTGGTTATAATGATCATGGTGTTTATGAGATGTTTTATTAGGTTTTATGTTAAACTACATTATTTAAATGCATCTTTCAATAGGAAATGAAGATAGTAATTAAAGCTATCTTGTTAAAATAATGATTTATTATAACCCTAAGTTATTTGACAATTAATGTTTTATATTATTTAATATATTATTTAGGCTAAACATATATGTGAAATGTCATAATTTGAACCTATTCACTAAATGACTAATCTTATGATTAATCAAATTGACTTAAACACTTCGCATTGTAGTAATTGTATGAAAACCTTCAAAGACCTTGCTTTAAAATGGATAGTTGGAAGCTTTGAAGAAAGAGGTAAGGTGAGTTAACTTGGTTTTAATGTAAGTAACTTAAAGGTTAAAATAGAGTTAATCCTAGAATTAATATTATGGTTTGACAGTTATTTTTGGACTGCAAGTTCAATATTTGAAACAAAGCCTACAACTAGGGTTAATTCATCATTCCACCATTAGTGGCATACAAGAAATTAAACGGTGAGTAAAGACAAACTTAACTTAGCCTTTTTAATACATGCATGAAATTATGGTGAAGTTAGAAAATGGATAATATTATTTATATTGGTCAATTTTGCCTTATAAATGGATAAAAAACTAAAATAATATTAGCATGCATGATTTTAGAGATAAATCAATCTCTAAATTAAATAAATATAATTAATTGTTAACCAAACTAGCAATGTAAGGATTAATGCATGAAAAGATAAATGTTATTAGTGATTTTATATGGAGAGTAAAATATTTCGTGTGAAAAGAAAACTAAAAGAAATGCATGCAAAGGTATTAGAGCACAACGTTTAGAGAAAGAGAAAAAATTTATAAATAAAGCTCTTTGGAAATTTTAGGAGGAAAACACAAATAGAAAGGGGCGAACATGAAAGAATAAAGAACAAAGGGCAGAGAGGCAAAACTTAAGAGAGAGGTAGAAGCAAATAGAGAGGTAGATTATTATTCCATGCATATTCATCAGTAAAGGTTGAAGGTTGGTTTTGAATTATTAATTTTGAGAATAGTATAATTATGAATGGAATCATTGAATATATATATATATATATATATAACTATTTATGTTTTATAAAATGCCAAGTAAGTTATTGGCCAAGCCAATTAGATAGAGAATCCAAGTATCCTTATATGGAGCACTTTGTACATTAAATATAACGTAGCCAAGCAGCAGAAAACTAAAGCCCTACCATCTTTATCTTTAAGAGATCCTCTCTTTTCAAAGATGTATTTCTTCATAAATAGGTGAGTTCGAATTGGCCTTCATATATAAGTAAGCAAATTTATAGAAATTTCATTTTTCATGATGACCCACAAGTGGAAGAGAATCCACTTATAAACCCTAGACAAATGGTTCAAGGTGAACCATCACTTTCCGTGTTGTTATAGTAAATTTTGTGTTGGAAATTTTATTCACGTCATTGCCTATTTTGACCCCTATATTTTTGTTTATTTAGGAAATAACTATTGGAAAGGGGTGATGTTATTATAGCATGACCAACGGTGTAATATTCCATTAATTACTTTCTTTGGCATAGAGTTTAATATTCTAAGTTAGGTTTAAAATATAAATATATTTTATGGACTACTGTGGGTATTAAATTGAATGGGAACATATAAATTTATAATGTTGAGCCTTGAATTGAATCACATATCTATTTACATAAAATTCCCTACATAAAAAATAAATCTATGCATATAATTTAAATGCGGAGCTGAGGCTACTAAGTCTGAGATGTCGAGCCTCTTTAGGAAATTATTGTTGAAATGTGAGTGAAATGATCTGCCAATAATTATAAAAACTGAGTGATTATTTTTGCATCACTGAGTTATTGAAATGTTGAGTTTTTAGTATTGATCCTTTTAAATTCCAATGTTGGTAATCAAGTCAACGTTGAGTCATTAGTAAATATTGGTGAACATTATGAAATCATTGAATTCAATAGGTAAATAGTTAAAGTTTTAGATGAATCACCGAAGTCAATTTGAAATGTTGTTGTCATAAAAAAAATGTCGAGTTAAAAATTTAAGTCGTTGGGTATTAGATATTAGGAAAATTATTGAGCTATTTTTTAGCCAAAGTGTGTGTGTGTGTGTGTGTGTGTGTGTGTGTGTGTGTGTGTGTGTGTGTGTGTGTGTGTGTGTGTGTGTGTGTGTGTGTAGTTTTCTCTCATTTAAATGCCTAGTCATTTGGAAACACCACGTCTAAATTGAAATGAACAGTGTATTTGGGACTAGATATTTCAGTTGGTTGTGTCCTACACGGAGTGACCAACGTTCCACACTTTTTGTTAGATCTATGATTCCTTTGTTGAAACTTGTGTCACTATAGCTGGACCTACACTATTTATTTTTAAGGGTCTACATATTATTTTGATAATAATGGATTGCAAATTATTTATTGTAGAGTGCCTTTTATTTATGTGATGCAAAGTCATAATTTTCAATGCTGAGTATGAAATTTAAAACGTTGAGTTAAATGCTAGATTATATAATGATGAGTTTATATATTAAATGCTCAGCCAAAGTGATAAGTCACTGAGTATGTTTACATTAGCTGAAAATTATAATACTAATTTTAGGATTTGAAATATAGAGCCAATAAAATAAAATGGTGTATACATATATTTGAAGCCATTTATATAGAAGCATTGTGTATTAGGTAATCACTAAGTATAAAATTTGAAATAGCTGAATATATAAAAGTAATATTGTTGAGTCATTTAAATAAAATTAATTATGAATTCTCTTTAATGCGACATCAAATGTTTGGTGGAACTTGATTATGCTCGAATTTCTATATAGTGATTTTTGCAAGAGATCTATGAACCAATTGTTGATTATCCAAGTATAACTATGAATTAATAAGTATTATTCTTATTTATACTTCTACATGTTGAGAAGAATGCAGATTGGAACTTGAGTTGTCTATTTTATTTTCAAGATTTAACTTGATTTAGGGTTATCTGATATTATGATAACTTTTAGTGATTAAAACTTGTGTGTAAATTATATTACGAGAGTATCAATATGTGCAAATAATTAGACATTTATAAAGTAAAATAATTGCTCATGATGTGTGTCTAGAGATATGTTTTCATCTGATTATTATTGTGCAGTATAATCTTGTAATAGTTTTATTATTATTTTTGGGTGTAAGATTGTTTGTTAGTGTTTGATTAGGATACTCAAGCATAATAACCTATGATATTATGTGATGTCATAGAATTTCCAGTATAAAGAGGTACTTGGATGGTACACATTATATTTGATATGTCTTGACCCACACCTACATAAGTATATATGTGTGTTGGTTATTACTTAAATAGTATGTGTTGTAACATTTGGTAGTAAATCATTTGTGTGTGCATACAATCTTGAGAATGTAAACAAATGTTAGGATAGACATATATGTATTGGTTTGACTTACTTTGTTATATGTAATTGCTGATTTAAAAGCCTATGCTCCCATGTGTTTATGACTGCTTGTGGGTAAACTAGTAGTTATGCCTTAGAACACCAAAATATGATAAAATGAGATATCTTGGGCGTTTAGTCATATGGAACTAATTTTAGTAGTTGAAATCTATAATTTATTATGTGTCTTACCTATGTGGTAAAAATAGTGGTCATTATTTTGAGTTTGGGATTGGTTTTAATGTATGATTTATTCATGCATAGACGAATAAATGTATACTTAGCTTACTCCTATATTTATCTTGTGACATAATATGATCGCTAGGAAAATGTGTTTTATATTAATCTTGTGGTTAAATAGTGTATAATGAGACATTATCTTTGGTATGTATGATTTCCATGTCGGTGTAATATCTTATAATAGAATAAGCTTTCTATAATACATTGCATGTTTAGTTTATCATACACATATGGGTATAACTTATTCTTTGTAATCTTGTAACCTTATATCTAACCATCCATGAAGGGAAGGCCATTTCCTGATAGGGAATTGTGTAGGGGATTGTTGGTCCATGGTTGATGTAAAAAAGCACTCAGATGATGCTCTCCCTCCTCGCAGTAGTATTACTTGCTCAAAGATTACACTTGAGTTGATCAAAGGTTCTTGATTTGGTATGACACAAGCTCTAGAGGGCTTGGTACCTATTTATTTTAAGGATAAAGGTCTAAAGTAAATGTATTTGTACTTCATTTATAGTTATTAAATAGTAGTTATTGTATTAGCAGATCCACCATTGCTATGTCCTATTGTATTTGCTTTCTTTAATGTTGTGATATATTATATTGCATTTTGTATTTGAATTTGAAGTAGTATTACTCTATTTTTTAATTTGGATATGTTATACTATTTAATTTTGTAGACTGAATTTTAAGTTAATTATTTCAAAAAATTATACAATTTGAAGGGTTGTAACATGTGGTATCAAAGCTTTGGCTCAAACTCTAGGACCTAATTAGTTATGTAGATTATCATCCTTATATTTTTATTTACTTGAGAAAATATATCATCTCTCTTAGTTAGCTTAGAGGTGAGTTGGTATGCTTTCACTCTCCTCTTACATCATTTTTAGCGACTGAGAAGATTCATGTTTCAAGATGTTATTTTAGAGTTATTTAGGCATAAACTTGTTTATGAATTATTATTTTATTTCAATGAGTTAATGGGATAGTGTTTACTACTTCTCTTTGAAAAAATTTGAAGGATTGAATGGATTGATGCATCCTTGTTTTTCATATTTTCTTTCCAATTATGGAAGTAGGTGATGATACTATACTTACAAGTTTGGTAAGTGAATAATGATTTGGTAACATGGATTGCGAATTCTTGTACCATATGAGGGTATGTAAGAAGTTCTAATATGAGATGTTAGTTATCTATTATCCACTTTGTGACTTTTTAGGGTTACTATTTTATCTAATTTGTGTACTTGACCACGAGGAGCGGATAACATTGAATTTATATTAAATCTAGTCATTATTATAAATATTATATACCTTTGTATAGGTTGATATTATTCTCTTCTTGAAGCATGTTATTTTGAAGAGTTATATATGTACCTTTATTTGGGAGTAAGGTATAAGATATGCAAAACATCTTGGTGGTCTAAAAGGGTTGAGGTAAATTCTTTTTAACATGATGTGCGCTAGCTGAACAAGAAATGAGATATTGTGTCATTTTTAAGGTTCTAGGGATGGTATGATCCTTAGCCTTAGTATGTTATGTTAATTATGATATTGTTTCCTCGTAGCTATAGATATAATACATTATAGGTTAAGTTACAGAATATAATACTACTTATATTTGATTAGTATCAACTATATATGATCTCGAGATGATTATAGAATTTTTTTGTGTGTATATTTGTACATATAAAATCATTTAACATATAGTATTGTTTTTTATGATTTGTTAGTACATATTTGTGTTTCATAGAACCTTGTGCACTTTCAAAAAGATCATCAAGTCATGAAGATTTGAGGGAAGAGTGGTGAATTAGGAACATGAGTTTTTAAGCGATAGGATGGTATCCTACTTTGTCTCACATTGAATCAGATTGAAACTGAGTTGATTCAATAGATGGACTTGTTGAATCCAAGATTTGAGAGGTAGATCATATTAAATTCAATCGTAGGACCATATGCATGTATATTATGAATGAATATTGTGTAGATAGGTATTCCATGTGGATGGGTATTCCATGATTATGTATACTATATATTTCTAGTTCTTAGTCATCATTGTACTTGTCTAGAGCTCTGATTGAGTAGATAGTATTGACATGTTATACTTTTCCAAAGCTACGTAGAGTAGTGATAGTATTAACATATACACATCATCCTTTCCAAGTTTCCTAAATAAATTTTTTTTGGAATGATAAATATATTCTCTAGGTTAGAGAGATGTGTAGAGGGGCTAGAAGGTTTTGTGGAACTCTACCTAGTCATTTGTTTTGACTATTATGATGATCTCATGTGTTGTTGGGGAAGTTAGTAAGACTTTTACCAAGTTTTTATGGGTTTTTATTGTGGATTCTAGACCATGAGATGGTCATGATAGGACCAATCAACATAAGTGACATTCATAAAATTTGTTTGTACATTTAAAAATGTCACTAAGTAGGGTCTTTTGGGAACAATACTCTAAGAATAGTGTTAAATGAGAGAAATATGATGAGTTCTCCAGGTAAAATTTTATTTATTTACATGATATGATACTTGATACCATGTTTTTATATTATTAAACTTTGTTTTTTAATCAGAACTTTTGTTTGAATAAGAGTCATCAAGGCGATGACTAGTTTTAGGGGGGGAGGATGTCACATCTCGATTTCATCCTATGACTTATAAACCTTTAATCCATTGATTAGTATGGTTATTATTTGATTATTATTGCCTTGATTTGAGCATGTTGACATATAATAGTATGGGATAGTGATAGGGTTGATTTGTATACATGATTTGTCAGTTATATTTTATTATTTTGTACATTAAGGATGTATATTTGTTAATTTTGCATCATTAATTAATGATGACTAAGACTAACTATCTATACGTTGCAAGGTGGATGCAGGATATGTCCTACCTTCAGGGCTTGATGAGGGAGAGAATCATTGAAGAGGATGGGATAGATGGGATGATTGGGGGAATATCAGAGGAAGTTGCTAGTAATCCAAATTTACACACCACCATAGATTGACTTGTTAAATTCTTTGTGTTGATCTGATTTTCTAATATTATGCTTGTTAATGTTAGAGTAGTTTGCATTGATTATATTTCAGTTGTGCATTAAAAAGGAATGAATTTATTGTCTAGTATAATTAGAATAAATTCAATTGGTTATAATGATCATGGTGTTTGTCAGATGCTTTATTAGGTGTTATATTAAACTACATTATTTAAATGCATCTTTCAATAGGAAATGAAGATATTATTTAAACCTATCTTATCAAAATAATGGTTTATTATAACCCTAAGTTGTTTGACTATTGTATTTGACAGTTATTGATTTATATTATTTAACATATTATTTAAGCTAAACATATATGTGAAATGTCCCAATTTGAACCTATTCACTAAATGACTAATCTTATGATTAATCAAGTTGACTTAAACACTTAGCAATGTAGTAATTACATGAAAAGCTTTGAAGGCCTTGATTTAAAATGGATAGTTAGAAGCTTCAAAGAAAGAGATAAGGTGAGTTAACTTGGTTTTAACGTACGTAACTTAGAGTTTAAAATAGATTTAAGCTTGGAATGGATATTATGGTTGGACAATTATTTTTGGACTTCAAGTTCAATATTTGAAACAAAGCCTACAACTAGGGTTAACTCGTCATTCCACCATTAGTGGCATGCAAGAAATTAAATGGTGAGTAAAGGCAAACTTAGCTTAGACTCTCTAATACATGCATAAAATTATGGTGAAGTTAGAAAATGGATAATATTTTTTATATTGGTCAACTTTGTCATATGCATGGATAACAAACTAAAAGAATATTAACATGCATGATTTTAGAGATAAATCAATCTCTAAATTAAATAAATATAATTAATTATTAACGAAACTAGCAAAGTAAGGATTAATGCATGAAAAGATAAATGTTATTAGTGATTTTAGATGGAGAGTAAAATATTTTGCATGAAAATAAAACTAAAAGAAATGCATGCAAAGGGATTAGAGTGCAACATTTAGAAAAATGAATATTTTTATAAATAAAGCTCTCTGGAAATTTTAGGAGGAAAACATAGAGAAAAAGAGATGGACATGGAAGAAGGAAGAACAAAGGGCAAAGAGGCAAATTTTAAGAGAGAGGTAGAAGCAAATAGAGAGGTAGATTATTCTTCTATGTGTATTCATCAGTAAAGGTTGAAGGTTGGTTTTGAATTATTAATTTTGAGAATAGTATAATTATGAATGGAATTGTTGAATATATATAAATTATTAGAACTATTTATGTTTTATAAAATGCTAAGTATGTTATTGGCCAAGCCAATTAGGTAGAGAATCAAAGTATCCTTATATAGAGCACTTTATACATTAAATATAACTCATCCAAGCAACATACAACTAAATCCCTACCATCTTTATCTTTAAGAGATCCTTTCTTTTCAAAGATTTATTTCTTCATAAATAGGTGAGATAGAAAATGCCTTCAAATATAAGTAAGCAAATTTAAATAAATTTCATCGTTCATGATGACCCACAAGTGGAAGAGAAGCCACCTTTAAACCCCAGGCAAACAGTTCAACGTAAACCATCGCTATCTGTGTTGTTGTAATAGTAAATTTTGTGTTGAAGAATTTATTCTACATCATTGCCTACTTTGACCTCTATATTTTTGTTCATTTGGGTGATAAATGTTGGAAAGGGGTGATGTTATTATAGCACGACCAACAATATAATATTCTATTATTAATTTTGAGAATAGTATAATTATGAATGGAATTGCTGAATATATATAAATTATTAAAACTGTTTATGTTTTATAAAATGCCAAGTATGTTATTGTCCAATCCAATTAGGTAGAGAAGCCAAGTATCCTTATATAGAGTACTTTATACATTAAATATAATGCATCCAAGCAACATACAACTAAAGCCCTACCATCTTTATCTTTAAGAGATCCTTTCTTTTCAAAGACTTGTTTCTTCATAAATAGGTGAGATAGAAAATGCCTTCAAATATAAGTAAGCAAATTTAAAGAAATTTCATCATTCATGATGACCCAAAAGTGGAAGAGAAGCCACCTTTAAACCCCAAACAAATAGTTCAAGGTAAACAATCGCTATCTGTGTTGTTGTAATAGTAAATTTTGTGTTGAAAATTTTATTCTACATCATTTCCTACTTTGACTTCTATATTTTTGTTCATTTGGGTGATAAATGTTGCAAAGGGGTGATGCTATTATAACATGACCAATGATACAATATTCTATTAATCATTTTATTTAGCATAAAGTTTAATATTCTACATTTGGTTAAAAATATAAATATGTTTTATGGACTGTTATGGGTATTAAATTGAATGGGAACATATAAATTTATAATGTTGAGCCTTGAATTGAATTGCCCAGCTATTTATATAAAACATCATGCATAAAAAAATCTATGCATATAAGTTAAATGAGGAGCTAAGGCTATGAAATCTGAGATGCCTAGCCTCTTTAAGAAATTGCTATTGAAATGTGAGTGAAATGATCTGCCAATAATTATAAAAACTGAGTGATTATTTTTGCATCACTGAGTTATTGAAGCGTTGATTTTTTAGCACTGGTCCTTTTAAATTCCAATGCTATTAATCAAGTCAACACTGAGTTATTAGGTAAATGTTGGTGTACATTATGCAATCACTAAAGTTAATAGGTAAATTATTGAAGTTTTAGATGAATCATCGAAGTCAATTTGAAATTTTATTGTCATAAACAAAAAAAAAACTGAGTTAAAAATTTAAGTTGTTAGGTATTAGATATTAGGAAAATTATTGAGCCATTGTTTAGCCAAAGTATATATATATATATAGTTTTCTCTCATTGAAAGGCCTAGTCATTGGTTGGAAATGTCATGTCTAAATTAAAATGAATAATGTATTTGGGACTAGATATTTCAATTGGCTACATCCTACATGGAGTGACTAGCATTCCACACTTTTTGTTAGATCTGTGATCCCTTTGTTAAAACTTGTGTCACTATAGCTGGACCTACACTATTTTTTTTAGGTCTACATATTATTTTGATAATAATGGACTACAAATTATTTTTTGTTGACTACCTTTTATTTGTGTGATTCTAAGTCACAATGTTCAATGTTGAGTATGAAATTTAAAATTCCAAGTCAAACTCTAGATTATATAAGGATGAGTTTAAATATTAAATGCTCAGCTAAAGTGATAAGTCACTGAGTATGTTTACATTAGCTGAAAATTATAATACTAATTTTAAGATTTGAAATGTAGAGCCAATAAAATAAAATGTTGTATACATAAATTTGAAGCCATTTATATAGAAGCATTGTGTATTAGGTAATCATTGAGTATA
Source organism: Torreya grandis (assembly GCA_037957365.1). Lineage (NCBI taxonomy): Eukaryota > Viridiplantae > Streptophyta > Pinopsida > Cupressales > Taxaceae > Torreya > Torreya grandis. Next base: position 3,390,700 of record JARHVA010000127.1, read on the forward strand.
AAACTTGAATAAGCTAAATATATAAAAGTAATATTATTGAGCCATTTAAATAAAAGTAATTATGAATTCTCTGTAATGTGACATCAAATATTTGATGGAACTTGATTATGCTCGAATTGTTGTATAGTAGTTTTTGCAAGAGATCTATAAACCAATTCTTGATTAGCCAAGATAATTGTGAATTAATAAGTATTATTCTTATTTAGACTTCTACATGTTGAGAAGAATGTAGATTAGAACTTGAGTTGTCTATTTTATTATCGAGATTTAACTTGATCTAGGGTTATATGATATTATGAAAACTTTTAATGATTAAAACTTATGTGCAATTTATATTGAAAGAGTATTAATATGTGCAAATAATTAGACATTTATAGAGTAAAATGATGCCTTGTGATGTGTGTCTAGAGATATGTTTTCATTTGATTATTATTGTGTAGTATAATCTTGTACTTGTTTTATTATTACTATTGGGTGTAAGATTGTTTGTTGATGTTTGAGTAGGGTGCTCAAGCATAATAACCTATGATATTCTAGGATGTCAAAAAATTTATAGTATAAAAAGCTACCCAGATGGTACATATTGTATTTGATATATTTTAACCCACACCTACATAAGTATATATGTGTGTTGGTTGTTACTTGAATAGTATGTGTTGTAACATTTCGTAGGAAATAAATTGTGTGTGCCTACAATCTTGAGAATGTAAACAAACATTAGGATAGACTTATATGTATTAGATTGACTTAATTTGTTATATGTAATTGTTGATACAAAAGTATATGCTCACATGTGTTTATGATTGCTTATGGGTAAACTAATAGCTATGCCTTAGAACACCAAAATATGATAAAATGGATTATCATGGTGGTGTAGTCATATAGAACTAATTATAGTAGTTGGAATCTGTAATTTATTATGTGTCTTACTCAGGTGGAAAAAATAGTGGTCATTATTTTGAGTTTGGGATTCATTTAATGTATAATTCATTCATGCATAGATGAATAAATGTATACATAACTTACTCTTATGTTTAGCTTGTGACATAATATGATTGCTAGGAGAATGTGCTTTGTATGAATCTTGTGGTTAAATAGTGTATAGTGAGACATTATCTTTGGTGTGTATGATTTGCATGTCAACATGATATCTTGCAATAGAATAGAATTTATTTGATACATTGTATATTTAGTTTATCATACACATATGGTTACTAGCTTATTCTCTAGATTCTCATACTATTATATCTAACCATCCATGAAGGGAGGGCCATTTATTGATAGGAAATTGTGTGGGAGATTGTTGGTCTATGGTTGGTGTGGAAAAGTGCTTAGATGATGCTCTCCCTCCTCACATTAGTATCACTTGCCCAAAGATTACACTTGAGTTGATTAGAGGTTCTTGAGTAGGTATGACATGAGCTTTCGAGGGCTTGGTACCTATCTATTTTAAGGTTGAAGGCTTAAAGCAAATGTAATTGTACTTCATTTGTATTTTCTAAATAGTAGTTAATGTATTAGCAGACCCGTCATAGCTATGTCTTATTATATTTGCTTTCCTTGATGTTGTGATATATTTTATTACATTCTGTATTTGAATTTAAAGTAATATTTCTCTAAGTTTTAATTTGGATATGTTATACTATTTAATTTTGTGGACCGAATGTTAAGTTAATTGGTTAAAAAAATATATATGCAACTTGAGGGATTGTAACACAATGATAGTATCAAGTTCTTATTATGGGTACTTCTATTCTCATATTCTCATCCCTTGAAATAGACTGGTTCAGATTAAGGTACTGATCACAAATAGAAATCATATAGATAGTAACTTATGACTACCGTTACCTATTTATAATTTATACATAACTATTTATTATTAGGCCTACAAGTTCCAAAACTGTAAAGATGTAGGATTATGAATAAGACATTATAAATAATAAATTATAAGGAGTTTTGAGTATTATGGTATTATGAAAAAATATAGCATCGAGGATAGTAGGACATTTATTTAAAGAGTTAAAGTTACATGTGGTATTATTTATATAAGATACATGTTAGTAATTAATTTATATATATTACTAGCAATTTTGTATGTAAACCATGGTATCTTGTTGGAATTATGTCTTCATATGGTATAAAAAGTGAAAATTTTATGATTAAACAATGCAATGTTATACAAGTATAATGGATACAAAATTTATACATATAATAAATTACCATGATGTTTTAATCCACATTTGGGTAAATGCTTGTGTTTTCAGATGATAGCATATGTGGAATAGTTTCTACTCGTATAAATAATGATATTATATGTTATAATTGCTATTATAACAAGTTTCATCAATTATATGTGGAAATTTATCATATATCATCTATACCTTAAAATGGATTATGACTTAATAAGGATATCTATTTGATTCCTGATAGGGGATGTGTACCTCTTATTACAGTTCCTCAGACAATTATCAACTATATTATATATTTTTGTATAATGGAATCTTTTGTTAGGTTGTGGAGCTAAAAGCTTCACCAGGATGCGAACAGGAGAAGTTACGGAGCTTGCGGAGGTTGCAGAGAGTTGCAGAATGAGTTGCAGGGCAACCGACGTCGGTCATACAGGAGTGAAGAAGAAACCGACGTCGGTCACCAGTCGGCCGACATCGGTCAGGAAGGTGCCAACGTCGACAGCCTGTACGTGAACATGCAGTTTGCATGTTGATTCTGGAGAGTCTATTTTTGGACTTTTAGTTTGCATGTTAAAGGCCAATCATAGTCTTGAGTTGCACATCTAATTATTGTAATTAAGATAGTCTAATTATTGTAAGCATGAGATCTATATATGGACTCATGGGCTGTATTGTAAATTAGTGTGCTAGAGAGTAAGAGAGCAAATAAGCTCCTTCTAAGAGAGGAGAGCAATGGTGTGTTCCTCCTAGTGCCACAGTACCAAGGTGGGTGTTGGTTTGGAGAATCAAAAGGGTTCTTTGTATTTGTATGATCTTGGTTAGCAGGTGAGCATGGTTTTATTTTGGATATCTACAATGGTGAGTAAGGTCTAGTAATTTGCAGGTAGCAGCAGAGAGCAGGAGATCTACTTGGAGTACAGTTGTGTGCTTGGTGTACTGGCAGCGTGTTACTGATTGGTTGGAGAGGTGAACATCAATTCTGTATTGGAGTTGATTATTGGGACTGAGAGAGAGAGGGAAGAAGGTCTTGAGGTGTGGCGAGCCTTTGAGGTGGAAGAAGAAGTGGCATCTTCTTTATTGTCTATTCTTCTGAGTGATTATTAATACAATTGTGTATTGTCTCTCATATTCCTGTGTTGTTTCATATTTCTAGTTACTTATTGATTCTGGTTAAATTTCGTGTTTAGTTGCTAATACAAGAAGTAATCATATGTGCTCTATTGGTGGAGTAAGATCCTGACAAGTGGTATCAGAGCTTTTGGTTGGGTTGACTAACAGGTGGTTCAGATCTGGTAGTGTTTTGATTACAGGTCACTCACAGAGGTTTCAGATTGAGTGGAAGTATAGCAATGGCAGAAGAAAGTAAGCTACAAATGAAGAAACTAAATATCACGAATGGTCTGATTGATGGAAAGAAAGAGCAGGGAAAAGGAGATTGTTGGTCGGTAGAAGATCAGCGTGTAGAAGCAGATGTTTCAGGGGTTGTTGCATAGGTTGCTCTGGATAAAGTAGAATCTTTGTTTACAAATTCTTTTGCCTCTTTCCATGCAGCCCAAAATAGAGCATCTTTTCATGGGTATGTCTTTGGAGAGATTTATTGAGGGGTTGGAGAGCCTTGTCAAATTATTGACGAAGGGGAAGTGAAGTTGAAATTGCAGGCGAATAACACACAGGTGTTAAAGGAGGTTATGCAGGTACCAGTCTTGGAGATGAGTCTAATTTCTTCAAGAAATTTGGGTGATGGGAGATGCACTGTAACTCTCACAGTGGATGCACTTGAATTAGATGGTGGTAAGAAAGTAGGTATCCTTTATCTATCTACTTATATTACTGATTCACCTTTTGTTACAGAGATGTGGCTTTGTAGGCTTGGTCACATATGTAGGAGGGGAATGTATGTTCTTAAGCGAAAGATAGATGTTTTTGACAAGCTAAAGAACTGGAAAGCCTTGGTGTTCATGGAGGAGATGACAGACAGAGATCAGGTGAGGGGATTGAATTATTCTGAGCAGGGATGTGTTGATTTGAACAGGGTTTTGATCCATGGAGAGCTCGCGGGTAAAAAGTTATCACTCACAGGCGAACACAAGTACCGGCGTCAGTCAGACAGTAACCGACATCAGCAATAGGAAGACCGATGTTGGTCATGAAGGAACCAATGTTGGTAGAAGGGATACCGGTGTTGGTCAGGGAAATGACGTCGGCAGTCAGGGTCAATGCAGGGAACTGACATCGGTCAGTTGCAGACTGGGAGATGGCCGAGATCGATCACTGGAACAGATATTGGGCAGACAACAAGCTGTCAACAAGTCTTAAACACTCATATGGAGGTTAGAAAGGGTAAGTGAACCTCATATTCATTGTTCACCTTCTTTATATTGCTTATTGATGGTCAAGAACTAGGAAGACGTGAAGAAGTAATGTAGGTAGAATCCAAAAATAGTGGGAGCTTGGCATGGATGAGGAGTGAGTCCTTGGAGAAGAACCAAACAGGTATTTGTTGGTGGAGTTGTCAGCTGGAAGAAAGCACTAAGAGACGGACGGATTCCCAAGTTAAAGAAGAGAGTAGATGGATACGTGAGACGAAAGGCCAAAGTATATGGTCTTGAGGAAGCTGCAGGATAGTGGTATAGGTTTTGATAGGTGGATGACAAAGCATGGCTTTAGTCAATGTCAGGGTAACTACTGTGGTTTTCTTTACCAGGTGGATAATGATTGCAACATTATTCTATTACTGTATGTGGGTGATTTGCTAGCAGGTTTATACATACAAGGTTTTGTTGAGCTAAAGGTAAGGTTAGTTCAGAGGTGTGTCATGAAGAATTTAGAGCAGTGAAATTCTTTGGCATAAGAGACATGGAGATTTTGTCTCCAGTGGGAGCTGGTGTGAAGATGGTGTTGGCGGGGTTCATGATGCAGGATGCAGAATCAGAAAGCACACCAAGGGTTGGACAATTTAAGCTTAGCTTAGAATAGAGTTCAAAATCACATGAGGTCTAATGTAGACCTGAGTTTTCCCAAGCAGTGGGAGTTGTCAAAAAGTATGGAGCCAATTCGGGGAAGGAGTACTGGAGGGCAGTTTAGTGGATTCTCAGGTATCTGAGAGGGATCAGTAGCAGGGATTCTTGTTATGCAGGGTCAAGGTCTTCACTACATGGATATGTAGGTTCGGATGTGGCAGGTTACTTGGATGACAAGTGTAGCATCACAGGTTGTGTGGTGGTTGGTCTTCAGGGTTGATCTTGAAGAGGGATACAAGCCAGGGAATAATTTAGACGGTGTATAGGTACAGGTATAGGTGCAGCTATTTATCTCCAAGTGGGAGATTGTTAGGTTGTGGAGCTAAAAGCTTCACCAGGATGCGAATAAGAGAAGTTACGGAGCTTGCAGAGGTTGCAGAGAGTTGCAGAATGAGTTGTAGGGCAACTGATGTCGGTCTGATCAATCGACGTTGGTCATACAGGAGTGAAGAAGAAATCGACGTCGGTCACCAGTCGGCTGACATCGATCAGGAATGTGCCGACGTCGACAGCCTGTACGTGAACATGCAGTTTGAATGTTGATTCTGGAGAGTCTATTTTTGGACTGTTAGTTTGCATGTTAAAGGCCAGTCATAGTCTTGAGTTGCACATCTAAGTATTATAATTAAGATAGTCTAATTATTGTAAGCATGAGATCTATATATGGACTCATGGGCTGTTTTGTAAATTAGTGTGCTAGAGAGTAAGAGAGCAAATAAGGTCCTTCTGAGAGAGGAGAGCAATGGTGTGTTCCTCCTAGTGCCACAATACCAAGGTGGGTGTTGGTTTGGAGAATTAGAAGGGTTCTTCATATTTGTATGATCTTGGTCAGTAGGTGAGCATGGTTTCTTTTGGAGATCTACAATGGTGACTAAGGTCTAGTGATTTGCAGGTAGCAGCAGAGAGTAGGAGATCTACTTGGAGTACGGTTGTGTGCTTGGTGTACTGGTAGCGTGTTACTGACTGGTTGGAGAGGTGAACATCAATTCTGTATTGGAGTTGATTGTTGGGATTGAGAGAGAGAGAGAAGAAGGTCTTGAGGTGTGGCGAGCCTTTGAGGTGGAAGACGAAGTGGCATCTTCTTTATTGTATATTCTTCTGAGTGATTATTAATAGAATTGTGTATTGTCTCTCATGTTATTGTGTTGTTTCATATTTCTAGTTGCTTATTGATTCTGGTTAAATTCCGTGTTTAGTTGCTAATACAAGAAGTAATCATATGTGCTCTATTGGTGGAGCAAGATCCTGACATCTTTCTTGTGTGAACCTATTGCATAGTTTTGATTAGTATGATATCACCACTTAAATAAATTTATATATATGTGAAACTATTGTGTATTGTACAAAAGCAATTAGTATACTTCTGAATACTCATATGTGAAATCTGAATGAAAAAACTATGTAGTCTTGAGAACTTGAGTACTTATATTATGGGGTACAAGTACTCATAGATACCTATAGCAAGGGATGATTAAACTAAGGCATTAAGTTTCTTAGGGATCTTAAAACTAAAAACTTATGGAACAGTGTTTTATAAAATGGAGTGAGTTGTTAGAATGAAAATTTATAATAGATTTATGAGTTCTCTATTTTTCAATAAACATTATGACTGACTGTTAGTTTGTATATATTCAACATTGAATACTTGTGTGTAGTACATGATATGGGATGTTATTATGTAGTATAATCTTAGGGTATACTTAGGTGGTATATATTCAACATTGACTGATTGTTAGTTTATATATATTCAACATTGAATACTTGCATGCTTATATGTTATGTTACTTGGGATGCTATTATGCAGTATAATCTTAGGGTATACCTGGGTGGTATAATTTCATACCTTCTTGCTTGTTGTTATTTATGTGGATCATGTGATTATTAAAATTATAAGTTTGTTTATGTTTAATTATGTAGTTATAAATTATGATAGTATGAAATATCATAGAGGACTACAATATCATAGAGTATGTTATACACGGATGATATATATTATATTTGTTATGTCTAGACTCTCACCTATATTTGACTGATTTAAAGTATGTGTGTGGGTTGTTACTATGAATAGCATGTTTTTTGATAGCTAATAGGACCTTATGTATGCATACATACTATATTTGAGCGTACAGTGTATGCTAAGATAGATTGTTATGTATTTCATGGAAACTGTGACTCGCTTTGTTATTCCTAGTTGCTTGAATATAAGCTTGTGTCTCTGTGTAGTTATGACTACTTTATTATGATTAATTGTAAAAAAATAGTAAAACACTACATTATGGTAATATGAGTTATCATAGAGTGTGATATGTTTGGAAACTAATTGTGGTAGTGAAAATCTATAGTTAAATGTGTATTTATTCAGGTAATAAATTGTAGTCATTGTTTTTATTATGGGATATAAAATAATGTGAGATTTATTCATACATTGGACAGAATAAATGTATGATTTGGTTACTCTTATGTTTATCATGTTTCAAGATGTGTTTACTAGTAGGAAGTAAATTAAAATGAATATGGTGGTTGAATTATATTTGACCAATCTGCATTGCTAATACATAGTAAGGAGTGAGATGGACTTCACTGACTTACTAGTATCACAATGATAGATGAAGGCAATCCGATCAAGTGGTGTGTATGAATTTGATTAATCTATAGATCTTTGTTATTTATTATTTATAAAGCTCTAGGCCATAGTATTTTTAGTGAGACATTATTATTTTATAAATATGATTTACATATTTGTGAGATGTCTTGTAATAGAATAGTTTTCTATGATACCCTACATGTTTAGTTTAAAAATCATACAACACATGGGTACGTACTTGTCTCTCTAGATTCCTGTACTATCACTATCTACTCATCTATGAAAGGATGTCCATTTCATCATGAGATTAGTGTGGGGGGTTTTTGGTTCATGGTTAGTGTGAAAAAGTGCTCGGATTATGCTCTCCCTCCCCACAACAATACTACTTATCAAGACAACACTTGAGATTGTCATAGATACTTGAAATTGGGAACCATGCTTCAGGGGAGCCGTGTATTTATATGTACATTGTGTTGTATTGTACTTATCATTGAATATTATTATCAAGAGTTATAATTACTTATTATTTTACTTTTATAGTGGTGGTTGTAGACTTGTTTTAGTTGTAGCTGAGTTAATGTGATTACTTTTTATATTCACATTATGACATGTACTCTCATGATATTAGAGATCGATGATATGTGATGTATTATGCTTGATGATATTATCATACCTTGAGTATTTTTTATGGTCTCTGTATATTCTCATGGTGTAATCTATTTTTTTTTATATATGTTTAATTTTAAAAAATCACGTATTTTTATGTCTAACCTAGCGGGCTTGTTCCATGTAGTATCAGAGTTATGGCTTAAACTCTAGGACCTAATGAATCTATTAACATTTTTGTGTCTTTCTATTCACTATTGAAAACCTAGTGATATGAAGTATTATACTATAACTTTAGATTTATTGTGCCTCAGTATGGAACCATGTTATACCATGATTGGAGATTTGAGCCTTGGTAAATCCTTTAGTATGGCTTGGTGGCTTTTGTAAGTATGATGCATTCATGAAATGAGTGTGGTACATTGAGTGTGTACCTTAGAAGCATTTTGTAACCACTTAGAGTTGTTATAGGGTTGGTTAATGAGTATTTTGATGGATTTGGTTGTAATTAAGGTTTGGGAAGGTGAGTTCATAGCTTAGTTCATGAGTTATGACAAGAGTATCCTTCCTTATTTATGATCATTTGGATTAACACTTAAAGGATGATTATAGCCTTACTTATTAATTTATTCCTCTCTATCATTTGTGTTTTGAGTGATTAATATCATGGGATGCTTCTCACTTAAATATATGTGCCTTAGTTTTTGTGTTCACTAATCCTAGAAATGGAAAGTCTTATAAGACCATTATTAGCTTGGTACAACCTAGTGTGGTGGAAATTTTCTTGTAGTAAAGTGATAATGTTTTGCTTGAGAATTCCTTTGTGTTAGGAGTTGAATTTTCACCCTTAAGTTATGTGGGCTAGGAATAAATGACATCTCTCTTAGCCTAGAGGTGAGTTAATATTATCTCATTCTCCTTTGTCATTATTATAAGCTACTATGAGGATTCATATATTCATGAAGATGAATTAGTATTCTTATAAATGGTAACTTCATATTCCATAGATTTCATGGGACAAATGCTTTCTACTTATTTTTGAGAGAGAATTTGCAGTATTTTATGAATTGATACATCTTTGTGGTTAGTATTTAATTTCTCCCAATTGTGGAAATAGATGGTCATACTATACTTACAGATTTGGTAAGTAGATAATGATATGGCAACATTGAGTTGTGGTGTTTTAATCTTACCTTGTGAGGGTATGTAGGAGTTTTTTTGAGATGATAGTTCTTTACTTTTCACTTGTGACTCTTAGGGATAACTACTTTATCTAGCTTGTGATTTAAGACCACGTGGAATGGCAAACCTTGATTTATATATTAAGAATTATAATAATTAGTATGATATTATACACCCATGATTAGATTTATATTTTTCTCTTTTGCTTAAAACATGTTATTTTTAAGAGTTATTTTTGTACCTTTTATCAAAAGTGAGTAGGGTATATGATGTATATAACATCTTGTTAATCTAGGGGCTAAGATAAACTTTTAATTGTTCAATTCTAGTCAAGCAAGCAAGGAGGTATTGTCTCACTTGTTCTTTTATAAGGTTGTAAGGATGGTATAATCCTTAGCCTATGTATATTATGTTAATTATGATATTATTTCTTCTTTACTATAAATATAACACTATAAGTTAAGTTAAAAAATTGATACTAGTTAGGCAATTATGAAATAATTGTATGATTTTTCTTGTATGTATGTTGGTGCATCTAAAACCATTTAGCATATAGTATTACTTCCTATGATATGTTAGTATAGATTTGTGTTTCATTTAACTTTATGCACATTGTGAAGATTTTTAAGTCATTGATACCTAAGGGAAGAGTGGTGATTTAGGAATGTGATTTCTAAGCAATAGGATGGTATTCTACTTAGTCTCATAATGACTCAATTGTTACTGAGTTGAATCTAACATATGGACTTGTTGAATTTGAGATTTGATAGATGGACTTGTCAGATTTAATCGTATGGCCATATGCATATATACAGTGTACAGACATTTCATAATTTTTTATACATTTGAAAATATATATTTCTAGTTCCTATTCATCATCATACTTATCAGGGGCTCTATGGAGTAGTGACAATATTGACATGTTAGATTTATCAAGAGATATATGGAGTAGTGATAGTATTAACTTATACACATAATTATTACCAGATTACCTAAATACTTTTCTCTATAATGAGAAAAAACACTCTCTGGGTTAGAGAGATGAATAGAAGAGTTGAAAGGTTTTATGGAACTCTCTTTGGTCATTTTTTTTGGCTTGTATGATGATTTCATATGCTTTTAGAAAGTTAGTGAAACTTTCACTCAGATATGAGGGAACCCTTCAAGGTAATAGAAGTGGTCAACTCTATTATATATAAGATTTTCTTGTTCGTTTTGGACCCCGTGGTGGTCATAATAAGAGAATTCAAAGTAAGTGACACTAAAAAACCTTATTTGCATAGTAGTGGGATGTTAAAAAGCAGGGTCTTATGGGACAATACTCTGAAAATAATATAACTTGAAGGAACTACGGTGAGTTCTATAGATAATTTTCATTTATCTACTTAATTTGATATTATATACCATGTTATTGCTTTGCTAAATAATGTTTTTAATTTAGAACTTATGTTTGAATAAGAGTCATTGGGGATGATGACAAACTTTAGGGGGGAAGGATGTTACATCTCGATTTCTTGTCAGGCAAATTTGTTAATTATTCATGGATATCTATAGTTGACAAATTTAGATTTGTCTATTTTTTAACTAAACTTGAGATATATTTTATTATGGGATAGTAGAATATTGATTAGATACATGATAGTACATGATTAATTTACTGTGAGTTAACTATAGTGTACGCATTTACATTTTGAGTATATTGATGTGTTATTTTAGTTATATTTTATGTTATATGTTTATCATATGATATGATCTAATTACTTGTGTGTTGTGAGGTGGACACAAGAGAACTCATCCCTCAGAGTGTGTTGAAGGGAGAGCATCATCAAAGAGGGTGACATAGACAGAGACATCATAGGTCAATAGAGAAACTGAGCAGTACCCTCACCCACCATAGATAGATAACACATATTAGATGCATAACGAGTGGTTAACATAATATGTTTTAATGTTGTTTGCATTAAATAGTCATTTTAACCATGATTTACTAGCATAGTTATTAGTTTTATGGAATTTGTCTTACATGACTTATTTGTGTGTCCACAAATGTTTTGAGATTTGTGAGATTGGTGTATGTGTCTGTTTAATGTTTTAGAGGTGCGATTAGCATAATTTGACTTAATTAGGATTTATTGATTTATTTATCATTAATCCATCTTGACGTTTAGAGAAGATAATTTTATTAGTAAATATATTGATTTTTATAATTAGTGATGGCATCTAAAAATTAAGAGGAAATAAAAATAAGAAAAACAAGCTTTATAAAAAGAATATTAAAAGATTTTTTTTTTTTTAAAGGCCATCTTAAGATTAAAAGGAAAAGTAAGATTAAATTTAGAAAATCAAGAAATAATCAAAGATATAAAAATAACTAAAAACAAAAATCATAAAAAATATTTAAAACAAAAAGTAAAAAGTTAATAAAATAAAAGAAAAAAAAAACTAAGAGAAAATCTTTTAAGCAAGGACTATGCCTATTTTAAGAGAAGAAAATTAGGAAGAAAAATAATCATTATCATAAGTAATGTCTAAGAGAAAATTGAGGAGAGCAGATGGAAGGTGTAGTAGAGAGAAGGGAAAGAAGAGAAAAACAAAAGAAAAGACAACTCTGAAAGTGTATGCTTCCAAACTTCGAGGCAGGTGGCATGTTTTTTATTTTATTAGAAGTTTAACAAAACTTTTGTGCTTAGGAGTGTTTATATATATTATGACATCTAAAACATCAAAAAATGGTTTATATATATATATATATATATATATATATATAATTCTGTGTTTAACAATATACAGATAATATAATGACAATTTTGTTCAAACTTAGCAAATTTGTGTGATTTGTTATATATAGGCAATATATGATTATTTTTATCAATTTTATATATATATATATATATATATATATATATATATATATATATATATATAATGATTGTTATTTAAGGTATATACTTAATATACTCAATGGTTGCATATAGGGTGATTTGTATAAGTGGTTGAAATAAAGTTGCCCTATTTAATATTTATGTTGATATTTAATATGTATGTTAATATTTAATTCAAGGTTATATTCTTAAAATATTAGTAAGGTAATTAAGGAAGTAATAATATTTTATACTTTTATAACTTATATTCTCTTATGAACTGCATGGTTCAGATTAAGGTAAAAATGGTTTGAGAATAGAATATTTATGCTAATTTCAGTGATAGTATCAAATTCTTATTGTGGGTACTTCTATTCTCATATTCTCATCCCTTGAAATAGACTGGTTCGGATTAAGGTAATGACCAAAAATAGAAATTATATGAATAGTAACTTATAACTACCATTACCTATTTATAATTCATACATAACTATTTATTATTAGGCCTACAGGTTCTGGAACTGTAAAGATGAAAGAGTGTGAATAAGATATTATTAATAAGAAACTATAAAAAGTTTTGAGTATTAGGGTATTATGGGAAAATATAGCATCCAAGACATTAGGACATTTGTTCAAAGAGTTAAAGTTACATGTGGTATTATCTATATAAGATACATGTTAGTAATTAGTTTATATATTAGTAACGATTTTGTATGATAACCATGGTATCTTGTTGGAATTATGTCTTCATATGGTATAACAAGTGAACATTTAATGATTAAATAATGAAATGTTATACAAGTATAATGGATATGAAATTTGTATGTATAATAAATTACCATGATGTTTTAATCTGCATTTGGGTAAATGCTTGTGTTGCTAGATGATAGCATATGTGGAACAGTTTCTATCCATATAAATAATGATATTATATGCTATAATTGCTATTATAATAGGTTCTACCAATTATTTGTGGATATTTATCATGGATCCTCTATACCTCAAACTGGATTATGACTTAATAAGGATATCTAGTTGTTCTTGATAGGGATGTGTACTTCTTATTACAGTACCTCAGGTGGTTATCAACTATATTATATATTTTTGTATAATAAAATCTTTCTTATGCGAGCCTATTGCATAGTTTTGATTAGTATGATATCATGACTTGATTAATTTATATATCTATGAAATTATTATGTATTATACAAAAGTAATTATTATATTTATGAATACTCATATGCGGAATATGAACAAAAAAACTATGTAGTCTTGAGAACTTGAGTACTTATATTATGGGTTACAAGTACTCATAGATACCTATATCAAGGGGTGGTTAAACTAAGACATAAAGTTCCTTAGGGATCTTAAAACTACAAACTTATGGAACATTCTCTTAAAAAATAGAGCGAGTTGTTGGAATGGAAATTTATGACGGCTTTATGAGTTCTCTATTTCTTAGTAAACATTATAATTAACTGTTAGTTTGTATATATTCAACATTAAATACTTGTGTGCAATACATGATATGGGAATGTTAATATGTATAAATACTTGGTTATATCTAGAATATTATAGTGCATCATGATGTGTGCTTATATGTTATCTTATTTGAGATGCTATTATGCAGTCTAATCTTAGGGTATACTCGGGTGGTATAATCATGTATTTAGTTGCTTATTGTTATCTATGTAGATCATTTGATTCTTGAAATCATAAATTTAGTAATATATAATTATGTAGTTTTGAACTATGATAGTATGGGATATCATATAGTATTATAGTATCATAGAGTATGTTATGCGCGGATGATATATATTGTATTTGTTATGTATAGACTCTCACCTACGTTTGACTAATTTAAAGTATGCATGTGGGTTGTTACTATGAATAATATGTTTTTTTATAGTTAATAGGACCTTGTGTATGCATGAATACAATATTTGAGATCGTATCATATGCTAAGATAGATTATTATACATTTTGTGGAAATTATGACTTATTTTGTTATGACTAGTTGCTTGAATATAAGCTTGTCTTTGTGTAGTTATGACTACTTTATTATGATTTATTGTGGAAAATTAGTAAAACACTAGATTATAGTAATATGGGTTATCATAGGGTGTGATATGTTTAGAAATTAATTATGGTAGTGAAAATCTACAGTTAAATGTGTATATACTTGGGTGGTACAAACTGTAGTCATTATTTTTAGTATGAGATATAAAATAATGTGAGATTCATTCATATGTTTGATGGAATAAATGTATGATTTAGTTACTCCTATGTTTATCATGTTTCAATATGTGTTTACTAGTAAGAATTAAATTATATGAATGTTGTGGTTGAATTGTATTAAACCAATCTGTATTGTTGAAATGGAGTAAGGAGTGAGATGGACTTCACTGACTTATTAGTATCATAATGATAGATGAAGGCAGTCTGATCAAGTGATGTGTATAAATTTGATTAATCTATAGATCATTATTATTTATTATTTATAAAAATTTGGGCCAAAGTATGTTTAGTGAGATATTATCATTTCATGAGTATGATTTACATGTTTGTGTGATATTTTGTAATAGAATAGTTTTCTATGATACACTGCATGTTTAGTTTAGAAAGCATACAACACACATGTACTTGATTATCTCTTTGGATTCTCACATCATCATTATCTACTCATACATTAAGGGAGGGTCATTTCCTGATGGGATTAGTTTGGGAAATCATTGGTCTATGGTTGGTGTGAAAAAGTGCTTGAATGGCGCTCTCCCTCCCCACAACAGTACTACTTATCGAGATGACATTTAATATTGCCACAAATACTTGAGTTCGAGACTATGTTCTGGAGGAGCCATGTATTTATATGTACATTGTATTATATTATAATTATCATTGAATATTATTATGAAGAGTTGTAATTACTTATTATTGTACTTTGATAGTGGTGGTTGTAGACTTGTTTTAGTTGTAGTTGAGTTAATATGATTACTTTTTATATTCATATTATGACATGTACTCTCATGATATTAGAGATTGGTGATATGTGATGTATTATGATTGATGATATTATCACACATTGAGTATTTTGTATGTTCTTTGTATATTCTCATGGTGTAATTTTTGTATATGTGTTTAATTAAAAAAAATCACATATATCTATATCTAACTCAGCAGGCTTGTTACATGTGGTATCAGAGCTATGACTCAAACTCTAAGACCTAATGAGTCCATTAACATATTCATGTCTTACTATTTACCAGTGTGAACCTAGTGACATGAAGTATTTTATTGCTATTTTAGATTTATGGTGCTTTAGTATGGAACCATGTTATACCGTGATTGGAGTTTTGAGGTTTGGTAGATCCTCTAGTAAGGCTTGGTGACTTTTGTAAGTATGAGACATTCATAAAATGAGTGCAGTACATTGAGTGTGTTTTGATAGAGTTAGTTGTAATTGAGGTTTGGGTAGGTGAGTGCTTAGGTTAGTTCATGAGTTGTGAACAAGAGTATCCTACCCTATTTATGATCATTTGGATTGACACTTCAAGGATGATTACAACCTTGCTTATTAATTAAGTCCTCTTTGTCATTTGTGATTTGAGTGATTAATAAGCATGAGATAATTCTCACTTAAATATGTGTGCCTTAGTTTTTGTGTTCACTAATTGTAGAAATGAAAAATCTTATAAGACCATTATTAGCTTGGTATCACCTAGTGCGGTGGGAATTTTCTTGTAGTAGAGTAATATTGTTTTGATTGATAATTCCTCTATGTTAAGAGTTCAATTTGCACGCTTAAGTTATGTGGGCTAGGAAGAAGTGGCATATCTCTTAGTTAGCCTAGAGGTGAGTTGATATTATCTCTTTCTCCTTTGTCATTAGTATAAGCTACCAAGAGGATTCATATTTTCATGAAGATTAATTAGTGTTCTTCTAAATGAGAACTTGTTTTTCAAATGTTGTTGACCATATTCCATAGAGTTCATGGGATAAATGTTTTCTACTGTTTGTTGAGAGAGAAGTACAAGATTTGATGAACTGATACATCTTTGTGGTTAGTATTTTATTTCTCTTGGTTGTGGAAATAGATAGTGATACTATACTTATAAATTTGGTAAGTAGATAGTGATTTGGCAACATTGAGTTGTGGTGTTTTCTTTTTACCTTGTCAGGCTATGTAAGAGTTTTTTGGAGATGATAGTTCTCTACTTTTCACTTGTGACTCTTAGGGGTCACTACTTTATCTAACTTATGATTTAAGACCATGTGGGGTGGTAAACCCTAAATTTTATATTAAGAATTATAATAATTAATATGATATTATACACCCATGATTAGATTGATATTGTTCTCTTTTGCTTAAAACATGTTGTTTTAAAGAGTTATTTTTGTACATTTATCAGAAGCAAGTAGGGTATAGGATATATGGAACATCTTGTCAATCTAGGGGTTGAGATAAACTTTTAATTGTTAAATTCTAGCTGAGCAAACAAGGAGTTATTGTCTCACTTGTACCTTTATAAGGTTGTAAGGATGGTATAATCCTTAGCCTTTGTATGTTATGTTAATTATGATATTATTTCTTTTTTATTATGAATATAACACTATTGGTTAAGTTACAGAATATGATACTAGTTATGCAACTATAGAATAATTGTATGATTTTTTTTGTATGTATGTTGGTACATCTAGAATCATTTAGCATATAGTATTGTTTTCTATGATCTGTTAGTATAGATTTATGTTTTATTGAACCTTGTACACATCATGGAGATTGTTAGGTCATATAGACCTGAGGGAAGAGTGGTGAATTAGGAATGTGAGTTCTAAGCAATAAGACGGTATCCTACTTAACCTCACATTGACGTGATTGTTATTGAGTTAGATCCAACATAAGAACTTTTCAAATCCAAGATTTGACAAACAGACTTATCAAATTTAGTCATATGGCCATATGCATGTATAATTTAGATGGATATTCCATGATTTTGTATACATTAAAAATGTAATATTTTTAGTTCTTATTAATCATCATATTTGTCAGGGGATCTTTGGAGTAGTTATAGTATTGACATGTTATACTTATCAGGAGCTACATGGAGTAGCAATAGTATTTACTCATACACACCATTCTTACCAAGTTTCCCAAATACTTTTCTCTAGAATGAGAAAAATCACTCTCTAGATAAGAGAGATGAATAGAAGAGTTGGAAGGTTTTGTGGAACTCTCTCTGTCATTTGTTTTGGCTTATATGATGATCTCATGTTCTTTTAAAAAGTTAGTGAAACTTTCACTGAGATATGAGGGAACCCTTCAAGGTAATAGAAATGGTCAACCCTATTATATATAGGCTTCTCTTATTAGTTATAGAACCTGGGGTGGTCATGACAAGAACACTCAAAGTAAGTGACACTCACAAACCTTGTTTGCATAGTATTGAGATGTTACAGAGCAGGGTCTTGTGGGACCAATACTTTGAGAATAGTATAATTTGAAAGAACTATGGTGAGTTCTATAGGTAAATTTCATTTATCTGCTTAATTTGATATTATATATTATGTTATTGCTTTGTTAATTAATTTTTTTAATTCAAAATTTATGTTTGAATAAGAGTCATCGAGGATGATGACAAGCTTTAGGGGGAAGGATGTTACACCCTGATTCCTCACCAGGCAATCTTGCTAGATTATCCATAGATATCTATAGCTAGTAAATTTATATTTGATTATTTTTAACTAAGCTTGAGATATATTCTATTATGGGATAGTAGAACATTACTTAGATATATGATGGTACATGATTGCTTTACCATGATCTAATTATAGTGTACACATTTACATTTTGAGCATATTGATGTGGTGTTTCAGGTATATTTTATGTTATATGTTTATTATGTGATATTACTTGCATGTTGTGAGGTGGATATAAGATTACTTATCCCTCAAAGCATGCCAAAGGGAGAGCACCATTGGAGAGGGTGACATAGATGGAGACATCATAGGTCTACAGAAAAATCCACTAGTACCCTGAACACACCACAAATAACTAACACATATTAGATACATAACGAGTGGTTAGTATAATATGTTTTGATGTTGTTTGCATTAAATAGTCATTTTAACCATGATTTGTTAGCATAGTTATTAATTCTATGGAATTTGTCTTACATGACTTATTTGTGTGTCCACTAATGTTTTGAGATTTGTGAGATTGGAGTGTGTGTTCGTTTAATGTTTTAGAGATGCGATTAACATAATTTAACTTGATTATAATTTATTGATTTATTTTTCATTAATCCATCTTGACATTTAAAGAAGCTAATTTTATTAGTAAATATATTGATTTTTATAATTAGTGGTGGCATCTAAAAATTAAGAAGAAATAAAAATAAGAAAAATAAGCTTTATAAAAAGAATATTAAAAGATTTTTTTCTGAAAAAAAAGGTCATCTTAAGAATAAAATGAAAAGTAAGATTAAATTTAGAAAATCAAGAAAAAATCAAAGATATATAAATAACTAAAAACAAAAATCATAAATAATCTTTAAAACAAAAATTAAAAAGTTAATAAAATAAAATAAAAAGAAAAACTAAGAGAAAATCTTTTAAGCAAAGACTACACCTATTTTAAGAGAGGAAAATTAGGAAGAAAAATAATCATTATCATAAGTAATGTCTGAGATAAAATTAAGGAGAGCGGATGGAAGGCATAGCAGAGAGAAGGGAAAAAGGAGAAAAGCAAAAGAGAAGACAACACTAAAAGTGTACTCTTCCAAACTTTCAGGTAGGTGGCATGTTTCTAATTTTATTAGAAGTTTAGCAAAAATTATGTGCTTAGGAGTGCCTGTATATATTGTCTGACATATATAACATCAAAAAGTGGTTTATATATGTGTGTGTGTGTGTGTGTGTGTACACACACACACACACATATATAAACCACTTTTTGATGTTATATATCTATATATATGTATGTGTGTGTGTGTGTGTGTGTGTGTGTGTGTGTGTGTAAAATTAGATATGTATGTGTGTGTGTGTACACACACACACACACATACATATCTAATTATGTGTTTAGAAATATACAAATAATATAATTATAATTTTGTTCTAACCTAGCAAATTCGTGTGATTTTTTATATATAGGCAATATCTGATTTTTTTTATCAATTAAATGTGTGTGTGTGTGTGTGTATGTGTGTGTGTGTGTGTGTTTCAAATGACTACTATCTATGGTGATTATTTACTCATTATATATATATATATACATATATATATATATATACATATATATATATATATACATATATATATATATATATATATATACATATATATATATATATATATTTGTTAACCAGAACAATAAATTTGCTTTATAGAGGTAGTGCCAGTGTCTACTTAAAACTTGAGCTCAAAACAAAAGATAAACCTGCCAAAGAATGGTCATGGTATTCCAAGCATTAGGCATATCTACCCTTAAAAAAAGGCATTAGCACTGTGATGAATCATTGTATTCTTTCCACTTTTCTCAACTCGTGCCTTTAGGAGTCACTGCATTGAGTGTAGGTGTCTACCTGAGTTTGACCAAATTGTAGTTATAAACCTAAATATTTAGTAGGGTATCAATTTATATATTTATTTAAGGAAGCAATGTTGACTAATTTCCAGCCTGTCTCTTAAGTCAATCCATCTTTCATAATTTTAAAGTGAATCGTTGGATTTTAATATATTGAGCGATAATATCTCAAAGCTAGTGCATTTATATATTTAAAATGGGGAGATGAATAAACATATTCAAAGTGAATGTTACATCAACAATTATAATATACCCAATGGCTGCATATAGGGCAATCTGTATAAGTAGCTGAGGTAAAGTTGGCTTGCTTAATATTTATGATGATATTTAATATTTATCCTAATATTTAATTCAAGGTTATATTCTTAAAATATTAGTAAGGTAATTAAGGAATTTATAATATTTTATACTTTTATAACTTATATTCTCTTACAAACTACATTGTTCGAATTAAGATAATAATAGTTTGAGAATAGAATAGTTATGCTAATTCCAGTGATAGTATCAAATTCTTATTATGAGTACTTTTATTCTCATTTTCTCATCCCTTGAAATACATTGGTTTGGATTAAGGTAATGACCAGAAATATAAATCATACAGATATTAACTTATGACTACCATTACCTATTTATAATTTATACATAACTATTTATTATTAGGCCTACAGGTTTCAAAACTGTAAAGTTGCAGGAGTATAAATAAGAAATTATAAGGAGTTTTGAGTATTATGGTATTATGTAAAAATATAGCATCCGTAATATTAGGATATTTATTTAGAGAGTTAAGTTATATGTGGTATTATTTATATAAGATACACATTAGTAATATATATATATATATATATATATATATATATATATATTACTAGAGATTTTGTATGGTAACCATGGTATCTTGTTGGAATTATGTCTTCATATGGTATAAATAGCGAATATTTTATGATTAAATAATGAAATGTTATAGAAGTATAATGGATAGAAAATTTATACGTATAATAAATTACCATGATGTTTTAATTCACATTTGGGTAAATGCTTATGTTTTCAGATGATAGCATATGTGGAATGGTTTCTACTCTATAAATAATGATATTATATGCTATAATTACTATTATAATAGGTTCCATCAATTATCTATGGATATTTATCATGGATCCTCTATACCTAAAAATGGATTATGACTTAATAAGGATATCTAGTAGATTTTTGATAGGGTATGTGTACCTCTTATTACAGTTTCTTAGGTAGTTATCAATTATATTATATATTTCTATATAATGGAATCTTTCTTATGTGAGCCTATTGCATATTTTTGATTAGTACGACATCATGACTTGAGTAGTTTATATATCTGTGAAACTACTATGTATTGTACAAAATCAATTAGTATATTTTTGAATACTCATATGCAGAATATGAATGAAAAAACTATGTAGTCTTGAGAACTTGAGTACTTATATTATGGGGTACAAGTACTCATAGATACCTATAGTAAGTGGTGGTTAAAAAAAGGCATAAAGCTTCTTATGGATCCTAAAAGTATAAACTTATAAAACAGTCTTTTAAAAAATGGAGCAAGTTGTTGGAATGGAAATTTATAATGGGTTTATGAGTTTTCTATTTCTCAGTAAACATTGTGACTAACTATTAGTTTATATATATTCAACATTGAATTCTTGTGTATAGTACATGATATGGAAATGTTAGTATGTATAAATGTTTAGTTATATCTATCATATTATGTGGCATCGTGATGTGTGCTTATATGTTATGTTACTTGGGATGCTAGTATGCAGCCTAATCTTAGGGTATATCTTGGTGGTATAATCATGTACTCACTCGCTTGTTATTATCTATGTATATCATGTGATTCTTAAAATCATAAGTTTAGTTATATGTAATTATGTATTTATGAACTATTATATTATTGGATATCATAGAGTACTACAATATCATAGAGTATATTATACCCAAATGGTATATACTGCATTTGTTATATCTAGACTCTCACCTACGTTTGACTGATTTAAAATATGTGTGTGGGTTGTTACTATGAAAAACATGTTTTTTGATAGTTAATAAGACCTTGTGTATATGTGCATACATTATTTGAGAGTGTAGTGTATGCTAAGATAGATTATTATGCATTTTGTCAAAACTATGACTTGCTTTATTATGCCTAGTTATTTGAATATAAGTTTGTGTCTCTATATAGTTATGACTAATTTATTATGATTGATTGTATAAAATTATTAAAACACTGGACTATGGTAGTATGGGTCATCATAGGGTTTGATATGTTTGAAAACTAATTGTGGTAGTGAAAATCTGTAGTTAAATGTGTATCTACTTGGGTGGTATAAACTGTAGTCATTATTTCTAGTATGGGATAGAAAATAATGTGAGATTCATTCATATGTTTGACAGACTAAATGTATGCTTTGATTACTCCTATGTTTAATATGTTTCAATATGTGTTTGTTAGTAGGAATTATATTAAATGAATATGGTGGTTGAATTGTATTTGACCTATTTGCATCGCTAATATGGAGTAAGGAGTGAGATGGACTTCATTGGCTTACTAGTATCACAATGATAGATGAAGGCAATCTAATCAAGTGGTGTGTATAAATTTTATTGATCTATAAATCATTATTATTTATTATTTATAAAATTTTGGTCCAAAATATGTTTAGTGAGACATTATCATTTCATGAGTATGATTTACATGTTTGTGCAATATCTTAAAATAGAATGGTTTTATATGATACACTGCATGTTTAGTTTAGAAATCATATAGCACACAAATAATTGCTTATCTCTCTAGATTCCTATACCATCACTATCTACTCATCCATGAAGGGCCATTTCCTAATGGGATTAGTGCGAGGGATCATTAGTCTATGGTTGGTGTGGAAAAGTGCTTGGATGATGCTCTCCCTCCCCATAGGAGTACTAATTATCAATACGACACTTGAGATTGCCATAGATACTTGAGTTCAGGAACTATGTTCTAAGGGAGCCATGTATCTATAAGTACATTATGTTGTATTGTACTTATCATTCAATATTATTATGAAGAGTTTTAATTAATTATTATTGTACTTTGATAGTGGTGATTGTAGACTTGTTTCAGTTGTTGCTGAGTTAATGTGATTACTTTCTATATTCACATTATGACATGCACTCTCATGATATTAGAGATTGATGATATGCGATGTATTATGCTTAATGATATTATCACACCTTGAGTATTTCTTATGGTCTCTATAGATTCTCATGGTGTAATCTATTTTTGGTATATGTGTTTAATTAAAAAAAAATCTTGTATTTATATGTTTAACCCAATAGGGTTGTTACAAATACATGTTTATTGTCTAAGCATAAAATATTTGATAATAATCATTAGTCAATAACCTTAATATCAATTACTATGCCAACTAATGTCCTCCGTCATTGTTAATGAAGAGATTTAATTTACTAATGACTTAATACAAGTTATTTAACTATTAAAAATGAAAATAGTAATCATATAAACCATCAACAATAACTTAACAACCCAATCAAGCATGATATTATAATTTGTATAATACCTAAAGTCATGAATCCAAATAAAACACTATTTATAACACACTCATATATATCCCAAAGAGAAGTAAGTCACAAAATACATGCATAGAATTACTAATAAATTAAATCAATAACATCAATAACCATTAATACATTAACACAACCACATTAGTGAAATCAACAAGATCATCAAATAGAAAATAAGATCATAATAGATATACCTATCAGAAATCAAAGACATATCATAGTCATCTAACTCAAGTAATGAACATAAAACATGTTAATCTACTATGGTGTGTGCATAAGTATCTATCTTTTCTTCTGTTGTCCCCCAACATCTCCATCTAAACCACCCTATTCGATGATGTTCTCCCTCTATCACACTTTGAGGGATGAATCTATCATGTATCTAACTCATGACAAAGAAGGTAGTTGGCCCATATAATCATCATATACTCATAAAATACTACTATATAAACTAACAAAATGATCATAATATAAATAATATATAAATATATCTAACTCATAGCAATTTTAATCATGTAATCTAAGCAACATACAATTATCCCATAAATATCATATGACATAAAGTTTAATTAAACAATAGTTAATCAATTTAACAACCATAATAATCCATGGATAAAAGGTTATCAAGCTTACAGAGAAACTAGGATGTGACAAATGGAGTCCATATCACCTTATTTGAGTCTTCATGCTCTCAAAATTTTCATCTTCTATTCAAAACATACACCAACCATCCAAACCATGAGTAGCCCTGACTGTCTTATTTAGATAATATGACTACAAGGGTGATAGTTTTGTTTTGGTCATCCTTTTCATTGAAAATGATGACTATAAGAGGTCATATAATCATAAGAGATACCCTTTCAACATTTTTGTGGATGTTTCTTCAATTATTCTCACCCTTGCTATGGTCTCATAACTTGTTTTATGTCACCATTGGGGTTTAGAAGCATAATGGTCATCTTAACCCTAATAGGCCTATTTTGACAATATCCTCCCATTATAATATGTTAGAAACCTATGTAATCTCTTTAATAGGATATCATTCACCCTTTTTATGTTTTTATCCATTAAAAACTTCAAACTCTATTAGCTTTATCACCTATTCATACTCAAGCCTATAAACGCGTATTTAGGCCTCTTGACTATTAGGCTTATTAGGATGAGCTCTCTCTCAAGATATTCTAGTATTTTGATGGTACCAGTAGGGGTAGACACCTTTTTTATTTTATCATTACCTTTTATGACTCATTCCAATTCTATCCAAATATCATTAGTTATCCTCTTCTTCTTCTAAACCTATAACAAGCATGTTTATGGCAACTTGGTCTAATCAAACTTGCCAAAGTCTTGACATTGTCTTTATTAACCCTAAGTACTATGTGGAAATGTCATTCTAACATTAGATAGTCATTTCAAGTGATTTTAATTTATCTCTACATACCTATTGAGCCTCAAACCAAGTATGCAACTTCTAAATGACAAATAAGGCATATAGGTGACATTAGACTTCAATACCCTCACCACCTTGATCTAGGGTTGTGTCTTGATAAATAAGAGCTATCATAGAATCATGATGATATTTTAAAAGTTAATAAAATATGTTTCAACCCTATCCCTTAGTATAATATCTTATCTTCATAATTAAGACACTTTCAAACCTCTTCAACTATAGGATTAGGCATGCATGCTTCTCATTGGATGACTGAGATGGCATATTTAGTATGATTAAATATTCTCCTGACCACTAATCCTTCAACATGATTCTTTACTTTAATATAAAAACATAAAACACATACCACTCAAAATCTTGGAAGCAAACTTGGGGTCTTCCATTAGGACCATGCAAGTTGATAGTCTGTGACAGTTTATGACAAAGCTCCATTCTTACATGATAATTTGCCCTTAAAACCCACTTGATACTTATTCATAATGTGAGCATTATCTCATATTTATTTGTGACTTGTTTTCAAAATATTTTTTTATGTCAATGGTGTTAATCATCTTGCTTGGTCATAGCCTTAGTTCATACATTCCACTTCCAACGTCTATCCCCCTCATGATAAACTGCTTATAACTCTCATCACAAAGTTTAATGCTTTGGTAGTCTAGGCCAATATTGTGACATTATTTTCATGTTTTTCCTCATTCTCCACATACCTTTTGAACTACAATATTTATGTATCAAGATCCTTATGACCTGATTTCCCTCAGGCCTCTTCTATTCATAGTTTACATACACAGGCTATGTGTTTTCATATAATCTTGCTAAACCCAGTCAGTTATTAGGTTCATCAATGTTTTCTAGCATTTATTTATTAAAAGAGAGTACTATGATACTCAAAAACCTAAATTAAAAGTCTTATTTAGTCCCTTCATCTCACACACACACACACACACACACACACACACACACACACACACACACATATATATATATATATATATATATATATATATATATATTAGGTTGATGATTCTGATTGTAAGTGGCAGTAGACTATATGGATCTTGAATATTGGATTGATATTTAGTTTTTTAAACTAAATTATTGAACTCTTGATATCATTTAAAAACCCTCTAAGGGTTATCTCATATTTATAGTTAACCCTCTACACACTTATTAACATTTCTTCTGCTCAATGCTTAAGGTGGAAGTAGACTGTACGTCTACAAATCTGAAGTAGATTTTCTTAGTTTTTAAGGATCCCATACATTCTCTTTACCAATTAAAACTTTAGTTATTCATGTGAAACATTATTTCTTTCCTTATAATACTTGAAGGTAAGTTAGCATCTCTTCAAGTGGTCTTGACTATAGGTAGATAGGATTGTATGACTACAAATTGAAAGTAGTTTTATTTAATGACAATTTATCTTGAGATGAGACATTTTTAAAAATATATCTTGACACTTTTTATACTATTAGGTCCTATTGAAAATGTCTTCAGTATCCTCTCAATTTTCATTGTCTCTTGGAGGCCTTTTGAACAACCCATCTAGTCACCATGAGTGATATTTCTTGACTCAAGCCTATGGCACCCTGTAGATGCATATTAGGAACTAGGACCCATCAATGGTATTATATAGAAAGTGATTGACTTCTTAAATATATTCCTTGGGTTCAAATAATCTCAAGTCATTTTGAATCTTCACTTAAAACTCCACATTATTGTTTATAAACTCACACAGTCCCTTGAGTCTACATAGTCAATCTGAGAGCAAAGTGGGTTTGTGATCTAAGCATCAGGTTTTAATTTATTTTGAGATTTAAAAAGGAAGAAAACATTGGTCTATGCATTTAGGAATCATGTATACCTTTCTTTAAAACATCATTTGATTATCAACAGTGACCTATATTTGAAATTAGGCTTGAAGAGAAATCTTGAACTTTGACCTCCAAGATTACCACTCATGAGAATGACACTCAAATATCTTTGAATATTACATTATATATCAAAGGATTTTTACAATATAATAAAACTTTACCTAACAATATTTATCTCAATCATTTTTGCAAAACTACCTTATAGAGATCTTTTGTTCATTTCCTAATGCCACACGTGCCAATATTGATAAATGAAAGTGTGAGATGGCTTTTAAGACCCTATAAACTCTCCCTTACTACTATCATGGGTTTTTTAGACTGTAAATTGCCATTTCAAGAATAAAAGTGAGCTTGTGGGTTTTGTAGGTAGTTTTAGAGTACCCTGGAGTCTAAATGATTATTCATAAAGGGAAGGGGATGAATCCAACAACCAATGACAAAAATTTGAATATTAATAGTATCCCCTCCTCAAATTAAAAATTCAATACCCAACTCACTTTCTTCTCTCCTTATTGATCATTTGAAAATTGCCTTTGTGAGCTTGTGAGCAGGACGATGGAGGAGAAGAAGCATGTTTTTCACTTTTAATACCTATGAAAGCTTGAAACTCATGGATATGACCTATATAAGACCAAAATACACTTTTAAGGAATTTTCACCTATAATTGAATATCCTAAGTTCATACAAACTCCTAAAATTGCCATCTTTGAAGCAAAAATTGAACTATTCTGACATGAACACCATTTTTCTAACTTCCTCCTGACATTATTACATTTAAAAATCATTTTTAATCTTTGAAAAGTATAATTTTATGTGTATTAAATCTTAACCATCTTTATAAATGGACTTAAATTCCTTGAAAGCATCTCTAAGTACTAAAAAAGCTAATGTATGTTAGAATGATCTCATGTAGATAAAATATATCAATCCAAGGCTTTATAATAATTCAAATGACTTATTTACCATCTGATTTAATGTTTCATTCAAGGATAGTGCCTTGATAAGGCTTGATTTGGCCATAATGTAAACCTAGGTGTCTCCAAAAACCTTAAACTTTGCTAAATTGCCTTAATTTTATCAAACAAGATTAGCAAGCTTTAAACCAAGTGACTAAGTGAAAGGACTTGACTTGATAGAATATACACCATATTGACACATCATGGCATATCCCTAGGACCCATTAGACTAACTTTGGAGGCATTGGATAATTTGGCAAAGATATTACTTGAAACAATACTAATAAGACCTTACAAAGCCCATTTGAAGATCACATAAGCATGATAAAGCTATGAACAAGGTTATAGAAGCATGACAAACAAATTTTTAAATTATAGGGGTGACAGTTTAACATATGAGGTTAAACTTGTCAACATTTATGTGACTTATTTAGGAAACATGCCTACTATGCTAATGAACCAGTAATTTTGCATCTATTTTGGGCTCAAAGAATCTCTCTTACACTCTAAAATAAACATGATTAGACCTTGACCTTGGCTGCAAGACTCTTAAACAAGATAATATGATTGATTGACCTCAAACACACACAAAACAAGAAAAACACACATAATAAGACAAAGCACCAATGAGACACACACCACACTTGTGCTACAAAACACTTAAGGAACACAACAAATGTAAGTTAAATACTATGTACAAACTAACCTACTAAGATTGATCCTCTTGGATCAAAAGGGAAGATTTTGAGATCATATTATTCATGTGATGAGCAAATATGTGAACCAAAATGCCTCTTCGACCTTTACTCTGTTAAGCTCAGCTCCTTTTTGGTTGTTAATCCTCTTGGTAGACCTTTAAGTGAATCATTAACATCAAATATGTTCCCAATTAATACAAATTCATCCTGATTATCAACCTTTACCTCATGTTGATATTCCATATTAGGGTAGTTCTCCAATGTGACTATGTATTCCACTTCAACCTTTGATAACTCATTAGGAACATGCCTTTCAATATGTGTACTTTGATCAACTTCTTCTTAAGCAAGTTTACTTGAGAGTATAGGTTGGTCATTTGAAAGGATGTCAATTTCAACTTCATTCATGCCATTCTCTTTAGGGACAATAGGCTCATCAAATGGTTCAATTGGACCATGGTCTAGCTAGGTTTTGAATTCTTCAATTTCTACCACTTATTCATGATGCTCAATAGGACTAGTAACCAAAGTTTCCTCATTAAAGCTTACTTCATACTCAGTTGTGATTTCATTCAAGACAACCATGTCATCATCAACTACTTCAAGATGTACTTTATGCTTCACCATATTAGTATTCTAATCTTTCTCTTGAAGATATCCACTACTAGTGAACACTTAAAGTTCTCCCATGAAGTCATGGTATAGTTGTTACCATGATTTCTCTTCATCTTGTTTATCAAGGATCAATCTACGAGGACTAGATTGATCTTCTTCTTCCTCCATAAAGAATGGAAGCTCATATGTGCAAGAGAGAGTTAACTCATCATGCTTTTCAAACTCCAAGTTTGATTTGATTTGTTTTCCCTCATGAATAGGGCTGCCAATGACTAATTCTTCATCATATTCACTCACAACATCTTTATTAGGGGTCTCTTGAGTCTCTCTTAGAGTTGTAATCTCATCAATCCTCGCAAGGACTACTACATTCTCTAAATTTCTTTAAAAACTCTCATTTATAGCTAGAAGTTCATCTTCTTCCCTTAAAACGATAGGTTCTCTTTGACAAAAGGAGAGGGTGGGAGGGAAAGAGAGCTCATTGGATAGATTAAGATTTGAAAGAGTGTCATTTCAACTTGGTATTTTGAGTTTAGGCTTATTTAAGGATTCTTGGAGAGGCTCTTGGGGAAAGAGGAGAGAACTCTAATTTTATTTCTTCCACTCAACAATCAACTTATCAACCTACAATGTGCTTTGAGACTCATAGGTAACTAAGACTTAAGGAGTAGATGAAAGATTTGGGAAGCTTGAGAACTCCCTTGGATTGATTTCTAACACTCTTTCTCCCTCTTGGTCTTGATATTTTCCATGAAGAGTCTCTTTCTAACTCGGGAATTTCTTTGGTATGGCCTCAATAAATTCTTCTTTCACTTGATCTAGCCATGATTCATTCTTATTTTCCTATGAACCAACCACTTTTTTCCAACTTAGGACCTTGGACGTAGGAGCCTCCTCTAGAAGATGCATAGTATCTTGAGGTGTGGATATAGGATTTGATAAGCTTACAAGTTGCCTTAGAGACTCATCAAATTTTTTATTTTGAATGGGCATGAGGGAAGGATCTTGAAGAGGGATGGGAGGAGATTCATCCACAAGATTTGGAATAGTGTAATGGGAATCATAGCCTAAGAATGCCTCCAAGATGAAGTTATCTTGGTTTCTTGAGGAGGGGTAGGTGTAACTTGAAGGAAACTTAGAACATAAGAAGGTTGACCAGAGGTAGGAGATGATGGTTGAGGTTGTTTGGGTTGGATCTCTTAATTCTCCCACCTCATTAATCTTTCTAGCCACCATTAGATCAAGGTACTAATTTCATACAACTCATTAGTTATAATATACTAGTTTTCCTCTCCAATTTTTTCCCACATATCCATAAACATCTTTACTAACTTCCTCATCTTCTCTATGAGGTGAAAAGGAATCACATCTAATTCTTTATCCCATTTTCTCATTACCCCTTCAGACTTTATCATATGTGGATTGAATTCCAACAAGGATATGGTAGGGGAAACATAATTTTGAGTTGGAAATGGAGTAGGAGGATGTGATTATGACTATTTCAAGTCTTGATAAGGCTATTAGGGTATATAATTGGAATCATACGAGGGAAAAGTAAGATAATCATAGGACTGATATGGTTCATGATAAGGTTGATTAGGATCATAGTAAGGCTGGTATGGATCATTATATGGATGATAAGGAAGTATATCACATAAATAATCTTCATACCCAGCCATCAAACTTCATCAAGATAGTGAATTGAAAACATAACTTACGTAAACAAGTGTCTGGGCTACTAGAACCAGTTGATTGAGCTTGCAGATGCCATTAATATCTTGAATGACTTCAAAGGATGATATATATAAGAATAAAACCAACAATCCTTCCACTACTTTAGACCTTGGTCCTATTGGGCATGCCAAAAACTATTGTCTACTCAAACATGCACCCTTGTAAAGGTTGTTCAAGCCTTCACAATTTGGAGTAACATGGAGACAATCCTAGGTTGTGGGTAGATTCATACGTGGATTGAATCTATATATTATAAGGGATAACTCATCTTGATGTATCAGTTAGGGTCTCTACACTACACTACTACCTTAAAAGGGAAAAGAGAAGAAGATAACATGAAAGAAAATCTACCTAAGGGGTGATACACCAAAATGCCTCCTTCACTCACCTATCTAATATGCACTAAGAAGTTGAATTATGACATGAACATGATTTCACTACTCAAACAAGGGGTCTCCAAACATAAATGTTTCACACCGAGGCTATTAGCTTGATGCATGATCTAAGGTATTTGATCAATAGGTTTCTCAAGGACACTAGTGAAGGATTACACTTTCCATACATACAAGGATATTAAATCACACTATGCAACCTGGAAGGATGATTAACCACCTATAAATAGGTACATAAGATATGACAAATGTAAGGAAGCATTCACCATTATTGGCATTCATCTAAAAACTATAAGCATACACTAATTACAAGTATTGAGGAGGCCAAAATTTAGCTTTGTTCATTCCAAAGAGCCAAGTACAAGTGTTTTTATAAGTAGGGATCTACCAAAACACAAGTTAAAAATTCTTATAAATTCAAAAAATATGCATACTTAAAGATAAAATGAGAAAGGAGAGAGAGAGAGAGAGAGAGAGAGAGAGAGAGAGAGAGAGAGAGAAATAAAATCCTAAAAACTAGGGATGAGTCATCCACCTAGCCCTCTTTCAATTATTACATAGTATTTTTTTAATTCTTTTTTTATTCTCTTAAAAATGGTGTAGGGGGTAGAGATAGACTTGTTTGTAAGGTTTAAATAAATCCTAACTTTGATTCTTGGGGTTTGAAGCATTCATGTGCCTATATTATTGCTTGCATATCCTATATTCTTGATGAAGAAGTCAACCTCCTTAACAATAGGCATTTAAGTCACATTAGAGTCCTCAATTGACTCTTTCAATCCTCTCATGATGTCTCTCCACTTTGTTGGGGTTATTTGAAGGCTCTTAAAGCTTGTTTGACTTTGTCTTCTTGCTTGTCATAGGAGAGAGGAAAGGCCTTCCTAGGATGTTGAAGACTCCTTCAACCATTTGGAAACTTATTTTAAATAACCTATTGACTTTTTATTTCTCACCAAGTGGTGTAGGAGGTATGGGTTACCTTTAAAAACATGTTGAATAACTTCTATACATTAATTTGGTGATTTGACCACTTGAACTCTTTCTTTTAAAAAGAGGCGTAACAAGGTGAAAACTTGGTTTTGCCTTTATAAAAACATTATCCCTCCATGTATGGTATTTTAACATCATATCAGACCTAAAACAAGTCATTTTGAGTCATAAAACTCTCTTCAAGATTCCATTTTGCACCAAAAGGTCTCATTTGGCCTCATTCCTTGTAACCCTCAAAATAGGGAAACCTCCTTGTGTGTAAGAATTTATAAAGGATATTAGAAATTTGAGCACCTATTTAAGGACCCAATATCTCCTTATATCTCTATGATAATTTTATAAATCTGTAGAACCAAGTGGAAGTACGCTTTTTCTTCCATTCTCTCACCTTAATTAGGCCTCCTAGCCTAGAAATTGAGTTTTTGCTCCAGACTTCTCCCACACATGTGACACCTCCTAAAAACATTTTATTCACTTTACCCATGAAATAATAATCCTATACGCAAATTTTGGGATTTTTTAACCTTGTGTAGGTGGTCAAACCAAGAAAGGGTCAAAAACTAGCCCTTCCTTAAGCCTATTTCAGACTGCCTTGAAAAATCAAATTTGTTTGAGCACTTCAAGGGTGGCTTGTACATTTTTTTGGAATTGAACATGTATAATACATTAAAAATCATCCTCTCAAACCATTTTTCTCTATCCATGGTCCTTTATATTTTATTTTAGGCTCAAAATCTCATAAAAGCATAGTATTTCTTGAATCTGTATAGGAGTAAATATAAGAAAATGTCATATAAGGGACCTCATTGGTGTGATCTATGATGTTCAGGTGGTTTCTAGTTTATTATATTTAATTTCAAGCACTTTTTTGGAAGTGCAACTATTGATGGGGTGGGTGAATTAGTTGTCTTAAAATAGTCCTCCAATTTCACTTAACATTCATGAAGCATTCATTTACTTACATACATCAATCAATGCATACACAAGCATCTATGAAAGCAAAAAACATAAGAACGTGATATATATGTGGGAAACCCTCTAGGGGAATAAAATCCACTGAAACACCATTTAGACTATTGTCCTATAAGTAATGGATCAAACTTTTAGTAAGGCACCAACCCCACAAGGAGCACCAACCCCTCACTAGTCAAGCACTAACTCAACTAATATTTTAGCAAGATTCAACATAAAAGGAGGGTCCAACCCCTTAGTGAACTTTAAAAAAAAATCAAGAGATTCTTATATCTCCATGTCCTTGCTAAACTGTACTTTATTCATGATCGTCTTAGGTTTGAGTAATTATTTTGACTTGACTTCTGCAATATTTGTTTGAACACCATTCTGAGTTGATCAATTTGACTTGACTTATTCATCCATAGTCTGAGCTAATAGGGAGAATTCTTGGCACTCCTTTGCATCTTGAATAGTTTCCACCATGGTAAATAGTCCACTTGGATCTACAAACTGGTCATTAACTTTATTTACCTTGGGTTTCCGTTTACTATCTTGTCTTCTTTCTTGTACTCTAGGAGCCTCAAAATGCTTGTTTTATCTTGATAAATGATGCTTTAAATATTTTTAAATATGACAAACCTTATGAAAATTGAAACATATTATTCTTCTTGAGGAAAACACACCATGACCCATACCTCTTGACTTATGACTTTCCTCATAGTTCCATGCATATTCATTCTTGCAGGGCCTTCTATAATGCCTTAGTCTATGATCAAATTGGTTACATGAATAGCAATATCCATTGAAAGGATTAGCATACCTTATGATATTAGAGTTCATGATAGTATTATCCTTCATTCTATCATCACCCTCATTCTTTAGTTGATCATTGACCTTTTTTATCACAATAGTGTTCTTCTTTTGGTCTCCATTGAAACCAAGGCATGTTTTGTCATTAGCAGTCTTTTGACTACTCCGAATGTTGTTTAGGTCATTAGTAATATTTTCAAAACTCAAAAAGGATTTTAACCTATTTGATGCTTGTTTCAATTTAGCTTTCAAATAATTCACTTCAACTACGTACCTTGCATATTCATCTTTTTTGGCCTCTTGTCCTGCAGTCACAATTTCAAATTGACTCTCCAAATGTTTGACTATTTCCTCTTATTCCTTAGAGTTGTTACTCAGTCTAGATTCAAAAAATTCAATTTTATCCTCATAATATTTGATAATAGACCTAATCACCCTATTCTTTTTCTTTACCATCTTCAATTCTTCTAGAGTATTCATTAACTCAACCTCAAAGTCCACCTCATCTCCTTCTTCATATGAATCACCAACAACACCTCCAATCCATATGGACTCTTCTTGATTTGAAAAAATTGCTTATTCAACTATGAAGATAAATTCATTGACATAATGGCTATCATCTTCATGGTCACTCTCAGAATCACTTCTCTCACTCCCATTAGATGAGCTGCAATCTTCTTTGGTATAGAAACTTCTTTTGTTTTTGAAGAACTTCTTCTTATCATCATACCTTCTAAATATTTGCTTGCTCTTATCAGACTTATAATACCTTTTATCATCATCATGATATTCAAAATGCTCATTACCATCCTTAGCCTTATGCTTGTGAGGGCACTTGTTATAAAAGTGTCCAATCTCTCTATAATTGAAACATTTAAAAGATAATTTACCCTTACATCTACCTGAGCCTATCTTCAAGTTTCTTGCAAACATAGTTATCAACTCATCATCATCAATATCAGATTTATTATTATCTTTGACTTTATTACCTTGTGTCTTCTTATTTTTTGGATTTTTTTCTACCTTGAATGCAACTTCCTACTTTTCAAGTCTTCCTTCACTTGTACTCATCTCATAGGTTGTTAAGGTGCCATGAAGTCCATCCATCTTTATCTTGTCTAGATCTTGAATTTATTCAAAAATAGATACCTTAAAATCAAAATTGGGAGTTAGAGACCTCAATATCTCTTTAGCAATAGTAGACTATTTCAACTCTTCACCTATACCTATTATGATGTTGACCACTTCATCAACCCTTAGCAAGTAGGCTGCAATGGTCTCATCTTCATTCATTTTTAGGCTTTTAAATTGTCGTCTATGGGTATAAAATTTGGATAATTTGAACTTGTATTATCCCTCATGAATGTTATTCAACTTTTCCTACATCTCTTTGGAAAACATACAATGCATTACTTTCATAAGTTATGTCTATGATAGGCCACACATAATACCATTCATTTCTTTTGAGTTATTATCACAAGCCTTCTTGCTTGTTGCATTTGTAGGAGGAATAGGAGGTGTAGTATATCCATCCAAGATATATTTCCAAACATCATGAACTTTATAAATCATATATGTCATCATCTTGACACTCCAAAAAACATAATTGGATCCATTAAACAACAGAGCTTTGCTTGTAGAGAAACCACCTTGTGCTTGACTAGCCATCTTTGCTTGCTAAGAATATCCTTTACATTGAAAGACCTCCTTAAAATGACCTGATCAGATATAAAATGTTGTAATTATCGCTACTAAGAGGGGGAATTAATTAATTATCGTAAAACAGTCCTCCAATTTCACTTAACATTCATGAATCATTCATTTACTTACATACATGCATCTATCCATACACAAGCATATATGAAAGCAAACAATATAAGAATATGAGATATATTTTGGAAACCCTTTATAATAAAACCCACTAAAAACCACTTATAATATTTTCTTATAAGTAATTTATCAAACTTTTAGTAAGGCACCAACCCCTCACTAGTCAAGCACCAACTCAACTAGTCCTTTAGCAAGCTTCAACCTATAAGGAGGTTCCAACCCCCTAGGTAACCAATCACCAAATCAGATATATTGTATATTTTATCACCTTTGGACACCTTTTTCTCACTAAAATAAATATCAAATAGGGCAAAATACCCCAAACTGATCAACTTCATAAACTTACTTAGAAGCACGCAAGCCTTAAGAACCCAGTCAAAAGCCTTTAACTTTTCATACCTTCATAGGAGTATCTCATGTATATATATGTGTGTGTCAAAAAGAACCTTTGATATATATATAATAATTTCATGGTAATTATATGCTTTAACTTAATTAAAAATGACTTAATAACATCATTTTCACTCATACACAGAAAACTACCTATAGCACCAAAAACATAGTCATGGAACTAAGCCTTAGAACATCTGTGTAAACACTTTTGTGATATTCCAATGAGATTAAATTAAAATTAATCATACTTATATAATATTTTAAAATATATATTTCATTTTTATATATCAATATTGGCCTTACAGACCAATCTCACAACTTTACTCTACACAGACTTCATTGTGTTAGACAGACCATATTGATGACAACTTATTGCTTACATATGAGCATCATCAACACTTATAAACCAAGTTAATATGAGTAATATGTATTTAATAATTACCCCATTCATTTTAATCCATCCCTAGTCTTTTGAAACCAATTGCTAATCTCATTTCCTTTTTGCCTAGTTTTCTCACTATCTTGCCTATTAAGCATATTTAGTGATAGGTCATCTTCCATGATCAGTTTAGCACAGTTTAGGTCTACAACCTACTAAAAAAATTAATTGTCATAAACTATAAGTCTTACACATCATTATCCATCCATTTTCATGTTTTGACCTGGTCAACATTGTCTGCTACATCAAAATTCCTAAAAACAAGGGGTTTTTTGTAGCTTTTACTCACTGTCAAGACAAATCAAAACCACCTAGAGAAACTTGGAAGAGTCCTTTACATGTTATAAAAATCAAAATAGGTCAAAAAACCATTCTAATTCTTAACCAACAAGATATTGCCTATTGGTTCATTATAGTAATCGTTCATAAAGGATTGCCCATCAACTCCAAAACCAATGCTACGAAAATAAAGCTAGGGACCTTCCCCAACTTCCATGAAGTGCTTAGGATCTCATGTAAAGGTTTCACATGCCAAGAAATTCCTTCTCAGATATGTAACACCCTATTATGTGCACATAGAGGAACTTATCACTAGTTTTCATGATTTCTTCTTTAAGCAATGATCTTAAATTTTGTCAACATAGTTAACATAACCTCTCACACCTCTATTAATTCTCTCAAAAACTCTAACACCTCTAGAAATGAGCGTGACCCCTCATTAGGCCATTATAGGTCACTTTCTACACTAGGACTTATACTACTAGTCATGCTTAGATCATGATCATGCCTTAAAACCTCTTGTAATTCTCATAATACCTCATCCACATGTCAAATGCACTCATACCATGCTCACATACTACCACCCATCAACTCCGAAGTCTCATACTCCTCACCTCATCATGATACCAGGCCTATGCCTTATTAATAGGTCTCCATGTGAGGCTTAATCTTAAATACTTGACCTTGAAACACATACAAAGGATTCTTTTTCTCTTGCTCATGTTTACATAGCTTTATATACTCTCTCATGCATGTACTAACATAAATCACCAAGCTTTACTATTCTTTTTATTCAAACATCTCTTCTTAGGTTTAGAATAAGATTTTCAAAACACCTAGTACATAATAGTAGCTTAACTTGTAGCATGATCCTAAATTTATCATGCCAAAAACCTCAAATTAATTACCAGGTTGCCATCAAATTCTCTCTCATCATAGAGACAAGATGTTACCTTCAAATTTTCTCTTGTCATGAGCCTTATTTAACACATATCATCTCACCATACATGACCTCAACTCTAACCTTGAAAAACCTGACATTTTTCTTGAATTTTACATCAATTAAAACAAAAATTCTTAAAAAACAATAATAGGAATCATACCTTGACATAATTTAGAGATCAATCTCTCTTGACTAGTCAAAACTGTTATTCTAGGCAGCGTGTGAGTGTTTTATGATCTTAATCATGATTCATAAAGTACAAGCCCCTAAATTTATAAATAAATTCATATGCCATTCTAATTAATCCTAATATATTTGGACACCATGAAACTTATCATGAGATATCTAAGCAAAAGTTTTAGCTTCTCAGGTGGTTGAATATGCATTCAGTGAGGTCTATAAGAATGCAAGCTTGAAAGTACAAATTTTGATGTTTGTTTTGAGTTATAAAAACCTTGGTAAGGGATTTAAAAACTCATATTGACCCTTTGAAATGGTTTTATTACCATTTGAATTCATTATACCTCCTACAACCTCTCTTGAATCATGCCTAGGGTTTATAAGTGAACTAGTGTAATTGACCCTGGGACTATATTTCCTCATTTTATGATATATTAGAGGGATTAATAACCTCATAAAATATTCAAATGGATTAAATATCACCTTAATTTAGTCTTAATTCTATCAAAATTTTCATCTTCTATTCAAAACTTACACCAACCATCCAAACCGTGAGAAGGCTTGATTGTCCTGTTTAGACAATACGACTTCAGGGGTGATGGATTTATTTTGGTCATCCTTTTAATTGATATTTATGACTATAATATGTCATATAATAATAATATATACCATTTCAAAAAAAATTGTATGTTTCTTCAAATATTCTCACCCTTGTTATGGTCTCAGAACTTGCTTTAGATCACCATTGGGGTTTAGAAGCATATTGGTCATCTTAGTCTAATAGGTCTATTTTGATTATATCCTCTCATTAAAATAGGTCCAAAACTTATATAATTTATTTAATATATACTCCTTCACCTTTGGATATTTCAATCCATCAAAAATTTCAAACTCTGCAAGCTTTCTCACCTATTCATACTCAAGCCTGTATATGCATATTTAGGCCTCTAGACTATTAGGCTTATTAGTATGAGATATCTCTTAGGATATGATCATATTTTGATGGTGCCAATAAGTTTGGACACCTTTTAAATTTTCTCATTAACTTTTATGACTCATTTAACTTCTATCCAACTATCATTAGTTATTCTCTTCTTCATCTAAACATATAGCAGGGCTGTTTGTGGCAACTTGATCTAATTGAAATTGCCAAAGTCTTGACATTATCCTTATTGACCCTGATTATCATGTGGAAATGTAATTTTAACATTAGAGATTAATTTTAAGCTATTTTAATTTCTCTCTGTATACCTCATGAGCCTCAAACCAAGTATGCAACCTCCAACTGACAAATCAGGCCTGTAGGTGACATTAGACTTCAATACCCTCACCACCTTGATCTAGGGTTATGTCTTGATAAATAAGATATATCCTAGCATCATGATGATATTTTAAAAGTTAATAAAATATTTTTTAAACCTGTCCCTTATTCTACTACCTTGTATTCATAACTAAGACACTCTTAAACCTCTTCAACTGTAGGAGCAGGCCTGTAGTCTTCTCATTGGATGTTTAAGATGACATATTTAATATGATTTGATATTATCCAAACCATTGATCTCTCACCATGATTATTTACTTAAATCACAAAACATAAAACACATACCACTTAGAATCTTGGAGGTAAACTTGGAATCTTCCAATAGGACCATCCAAGCTGACAGTCTGTGACAATTTATGACAAAGCTCCATTCTTACATGATATCCTAGCCTTGAAACCTAATTGATCCTTATTCATAATGTGAGCATTGTCTCATATTGATCTATGATTTTTTTCAAAAACTTTGTTTATTTCAATGTTGTTAATCAACTTACTTGGATATATCCTTAGTGCATATAGTCCACTTCCAACGTTTATCCCCCTCATGAGAAACTGCCTATAACTCTCATCATAAGTTTAACACTTTGGTAGTCTAGGAATATACTATGAGGTTGTATTTATAATTTTACTCATTCCCCAAAAAACTTTTAAACTTTAAGATTTATGTATCAAGATCCATATGACCTACTTTCCCTTAGTCCTCTTTTCATCATAGTTTACGTATATAAGTTGTGTTTTCATCAAAGCTTATTAAACCCACTCAATTCTTAAGTTCATCAATGTTTTATAGCATTTAGTTATTCAAAGAGAATACTGTGAGGCTCAAAAACTTAAATTAAATGTCTTATTTTATCCCTTCATCTCATACATATACCTTATTATGTTCTTTATAGTACTTGAGTCCTCATATTGCTTAGGTTGATGATTTTGACTAAAGGTGGCAATAGACTGTATGGATATTAAAATTTAGATTGAGATTTAGTATTTTCAACTAAATTATTGACCTCTTGATATCATTTTAAACCATTTTAAGTCTCCCTCATGTTCATATTTAACCCTCTACACACTTATCAACATTATTTCTACTCATGTCCACAAATCTGAAGTAGATTTTATAAATTTTCAAGGATCCCATACATTTTATTTACCAATTACAACTTTTATTATTCATGTGAAATGTTATTTCCTTCCTTAGAATACCTGAAGGTGATTTTTCATCTCTTTAATTGGGCTTGACTATAGGTAGATAGGATTGTATGACTACAAATTGATAGTAGGTTTCTTTGATTACACTTTCTCTTGAGATGAGACCTTTTTTAAAAGGACCCTGACACTTTTGATACTCTTAGATCCTATTTAAAATCTCTTCAGTATCCTCTCAACTTTCTTTGTCTCTTAAAGACCTTTTAAACAACTCATCCAGTCACCACGAGTAGATATCTCTTGACTTAGGCCTATGATAGCCTATAGATGAATATTAAGAACCATGACCCATCAATGGTATTATATAAAAAGTGATTGACTACTTCAAGATATTTCTTAAAGTCTCAAATAAGCTCAAGTCATTTTGAATCTTCACTTGAAACTCCACAGTACTATTTATAAGCTCACGTAGTCCCTTAAGTCTACATAATTAATCTAAGGGCAAAGTGGGTTTATGATTTGAGCATTAGGTTTGAATTGATTTGGAGCTTGAAATAGGAATAAAACACTAGGATATGTATTCACGAAGCATGTATACCTTTCTTTAAAACATCATTTGATTTCCAATAGTCACCTATAGATCTGCAGACTTATAGGTTCATAACCTTCATTTGAAACTAGGATTCAAGAGAACTCTTAAACCTTGACCTATAATATTATCACTAATGATAATGACACTCAAATATCTCTCAAGATGACATTATCTATTCAAGGATGTGTAAAATATAACAATACTTTACCTAACAAGATTTCTCTCAGTCATGTTTACAAAACTACCTTATATAGATATTTTGCTCATTTCCCAATGCCATGCATGCCCATCTTGGTAAATTAAAGTGTGATATTATTTTTCATACCATATATACTCTCCTTTAATGCTAACATGCTTTATTTAGACTTTAAATTGCCATTTCAAAAATAAAAGTGAGCTTATTGGGTTTATAGGTAGTCGTGGAGTACCCTGGAGTTTTAA
The DNA here is from genome assembly GCA_037957365.1 of Torreya grandis. Classification (NCBI taxonomy): domain Eukaryota; kingdom Viridiplantae; phylum Streptophyta; class Pinopsida; order Cupressales; family Taxaceae; genus Torreya; species Torreya grandis. Next base: position 3,432,359 of record JARHVA010000127.1, read on the forward strand.
TGATTATTCATAATTGAGAGGGTATGAATAAGATAACCAATTCCATAAATTTGAATCTTACTATGACCCCTCCTTTATAAAAGTTCTTAGGACCCAACTATCTCTCCTCTCTTTGTACTGAGCATTTAAAATTGCCTTTGTGAGCTTGTGAGCAGAGCGATGGAGGAGAAGAAGCATGTTTTGCACTTTTAAGACCTGTGAAAGTTTTAAAATCATGGATATGACCTATATAATACCAAGAGACACTTTTAAGGAATTTTCACCTATAAGTGAATATCCCAAGTCCTTATAAACTCCTAAAAATACCTTTTTTGGAGTAAAAATTTAATTATTCTAACATGAAGAGAATTATTTTGACTTCTTTTTGACATTAGTATGTTGAAAACTCATTTTCAAGCTTTTAAAAGTGTAATGGTACATGTATTTCATCTTGACCATCTTTGAAAATGGACTTAAATCCCTTAAAACCATCTCCAAGTGTAAAGAAAGTCAGTGTACATTAGATGATCTCATGTAGAGAAAATATATCAATCCAAGACCTTATGGGACTTTAAAATACTTCTTTACCATATAATTTAATACTCCATGCAAGGATAGTTCCTTGAGAAGGCTTGATTTGGCCACAATGTAAACTTAGGTTTCTCTAAAAACCTTAAACTTTGCTAAATTACCTTAATTTCATCAAACAAGATTAACCAAGTGACTAAGTGAAAGGACTTGACTTGATAGACTATACACCATCTTGACACATCATGAAATATCCCTAAGACCCACTAGACTGACTTTGAATTCATTGGAAAGCTTGATAAAGTATTACCTTAAACAATACTAAAAGACCTTACAAAGACCATTTGAAGATCACATGAGCATGACAAAGCTATGAACAAGGTTGTAGAAGCATGACAAGCAAAGTTTCAAATTATAGGGGTGATAGTTTGACTTGTGAGGTCAAACCTATCAACAATAACCAGCCCTCATTATTTTTGTAGTTGTAGTTTTAGGTACAAAGTTACCTCCAATTGGTCCACCATGAAAGTGGTGTAAGAGCTTATCAACCTAGTTTGTTTCCACACATCTTAGCAACACTCCATTAAGATATTTCCTAAAAATAACCCCATTCATAAGGACATAAGTTATTGCTTGCAATCTGAAGTATCTCCTTCTTACTTGATCTAGATCCATGCGACACTCACCTATTTGAAGGAAATATCACCATTTCTTATGTCCAACTTGAAGTAGATAAATTTGTAGTTTTACTAGAACTCTTTTTAAATGCCAAAACCATCTCTTCTTCTTCATTTAGGTCTAATGTTAGATGTTCACACAACCCTCTTCCCCTTACTAGCTTTGTGGCCTTGATTTCAACATCATACTCCATCACTTTAGTTATCCATCCAACTATTTTCTCATTCAATTCCTTATTCAAGAGAAAGTCTTTTATGCTTGGATGAGTTACCATGACATGTATTTTGTTGTTGGACACCATATTCCTAAATTTCTTGAGACTTCTTACAATTACCAATACTTATTTCTTAATGTAGGTGTACCTCTCTTCATAGTCTTCTAGTCCTTGACTAAATAAGGCTATAGGTTGTTCAAGTCCTTCATTATAATGATGCATTAAAATAGAAGAGATGGTGTCAGTGTTGGCAAAAGTATACAAGACAGATTCCTTGGAAAAATCAGTATTGATTAGTGTAAGTGCTTGAGCAATAGCTTGTTTGATGGATTCAAAACTAGCCTTCCCTTCCTTGGTCCAAACAAAAGCTTGATGATTCTTTAACATATCTATTATAGGCCTTACAAGAGTAGAAAATCTAGGTATGAATCTCCTAAAAAAATTAATCTTCCCAAGAAAACTTTGCAAAGCTTTCTTATGTTTGGGTAATGCCAAGGCTAGTATGGCATTCACCCTATCAAGGTCTATAGCAAGCCCATATTTAGAAATAATATGACCAAGTAACTTACCTTCATGTACATCAAAAACACACTTCTTGGGGTTGAGATAGACCCCGTATTTCCTGCACCTTTCAAATATTAGCTTTAGATGGCTCAAGTGATCACTAGCATCTTTGGATAAAATGGTTGTCATCAAGGTATACTAGCATTGATCAAACTTTGGAAAGCCATATCCATGGCCCTTTATAATGTATCACCTACATTGGATAACCCAAATGTCATTATCTTGTATGAATGTGTCCCCCATTTGGTATTGAAGGTTATATTCTGTTGGTCCTCTTCTTTCACCAACACTTGGTTGTATCCTGAATAGCCATTCAAAAATGAGAAACATTGAGAACCTACCTCTATTTGAAGGATTTGATCCATTGAAGGTAGAGGATAGTGGTCCTTCAATGATACCCTATTCAAGTCTCTAAAATCTAAACATAACCTGATTTCACCACTCTTCTTTCTCACAAGAATAAGATTGGCAACCCATGAAGAGTGTTTGATAGGAAAGATTGTTCTTGACTCTATCAACTTGGTGAGTTATTTCCTCATGAGCACCTCCACTTTAGGATTGATTGGATTTTTCCTTTGCCTTAAATTCATAGCATTTTGATCAAGTTCGATAGTGTGTTAGGCCATGAGGGATCAAAACCCTTGAGGTCATTAAATTCCCAAGCAAAGACATTAGAAAATTCTCTACATAACTCATTGAATGCAACCTTTTCTTGTGGAGTACATACTTTTCCAAGATTTAGGATTTTATCTTTGAAGATAGCCACCTTATCATGATGTTATTCCTTTGTAGCCATTCTTATATTATCTCTCCTCATTTGATCACTTTCATTGAATATACCTTCAACAGTAACCAACCTTTTAGGAAGCTTGATAGACCTCAATTGCATAATTTGGTCTCCATATTGGTGCTACAACTCAGCATGGGTTTCACAAGAGAACTCAGCTTCATGTTAGATAAACTAAGATATTTTTTATCACTTTCAAACACTTATCAATTCACATCATTATCTGGTATTGAAGGCCTCACAACCACCATGATGTATGGTTAAGTTTTGGGATTCTTCACATCATTGGCAATGTCATTTTGTGCTAAAATTGATGCCAACATATCATCATGTTGGTTTTCTTCATTTGGGACTGATTTGATGTCAAAAGCCTCAAAATCTTCAATAAAATCCCACAATCTATGCTTTTAGGACTTCAACAATGTGTTCTTGGATGCATTCTTACCTCTAACTTGTTGTACAACTAATTCACTATCTCCAATGGCTTGAACTTGTTTGACTTCTTTCTTCCTTTCCCATTGAATCCCAGGAATAATATCTTCATACTTAGCTACATTACAAGAATAACTAAACTAAAACCTAATGGTTGAGTGATACCTTTCATTTCATGGAGAAATAAGCATCATCCCAAAACCTACTCCAACCTTGCTTCTTGAGCCATCAAAAAACAACTGTCACAAACCATCACTATCCTCATCAGGCTTAGAATGAGAAGGTATGTATGTACCTTCTTCATTTAATAAATAGACCCCATGACTAGCCTCTTCAATCCCTCTATATGGATCAAACTCATAATTTTTTGCCCCCCATTCCTTGAGGAAAAGATCTAAAATATCTTGAAGAGGAATAATTAGTTATTGGTCCCTAGGCTGATCCTCCTCATCAATGATAGCACAATTAAGATTAGTCACATTTTTTTTTATGGTTCAATGTGAAACCTTCAAATAGGTTCTAATCTTATAGTAACTTTGATGCCATATCTTGTCCTAAAATCCATGTAGGACCAATCTAATGACAATTAACTACCAATATTTGTTGTGAAATCCCTTGACAAGCAAAGGGGAAAATATGGTGGAAAGTTGACAACAACCACATCTTGAGTAATGGAAAAATTAGGACAAGCATGAAGATTTAGATTCAATCCCTTGACAACACCAACAATCTCAGTGGTTGATCTATCTAGTTGTAGCAACCTTTAACATGAGGTTCATATTTGAGGCCTAATTTATCTACTATTTGATTTGGCATGAATAAGCTACTAGACCCAATGTCTATCATACAATTATTCACCAAATAATCACCAATGATCAATGAAACATAGAAGCGAGGAGGTTTGTTCACTTTGACTTGTTATGGCTCACTAGTCTTGGAAGTATTTGCATACATAGCAGTACTATTACTTGTTGATCTTGATGATGAGATGAGCTTAGATAGACCCTCTTATATCATATCCCTTTGTCTTATAATAGAAAACGTGTCCCACATAGGCATACTTACATGAATCTTTTTCATTTGATCCACTATGTTAAGAGAAAAAGCACCAAACTTTGGTTGTCCTCTATGATTCATGACATCACTTAGGTCTACTTATTTTGGTGTATAAAGGTACCCATGTCATTCTAATTTCTTTGAGATTATTAAGCCTTTAGAGGTAAATTTGTCTCTCTTATCCCTTGAGTCATGGATGAAATTGTAGTTAAACCTTTACCACTTTCTTAAACCTCTTCAACAGCCCTTCTTTTAGACCTAGTATTGGTTGCAATTGAACTACCTACCACCTTATTTCAGTTACCCATTTGATTCACTACACAATAGTCCTCTTATTATAAGTTTACAAGTGTCACACTTGATTGAACTTACTCTCCAACACCCATAACATGATTATAAATCTCTTCTTGTGTAAGAGAAGGAAAATCTTTTTCTTGTGCCATACAAGCTTGATTCAACCTTCCATCTTGATTGGTAGATTGTTCATGAAAATGAATCCAATGAGGAGGCCATTCTTTCTCTTGAATTAGATTATTTTGAGTGGGTACCAAGGATATTTAAGAGGAGGTTGTATTTGGATTGAAACTTGTGTATGGTCTAACATTGGCGATATGACCTTGGCCTTGAGCATTTCTTTAGAAGGGTGGCCTATTTGATTGATAGGGATGATAAGATCAATTCCATTGAGAGGTTATATGAAACTAAATTTGTTGCCTCTCCATTTCCATGAATTTTTTTGCAAGATCCTTAATTATCCCCTCTACATAATTTGGCTTGTTTGCTTGAGTAGGGGCAACTAACTCATGACCGGTTATGGTAGGAATTCGAGTAAGAGTTGGAGTTGAAAGTTGAATGTCAAGAAACAAAAGCATAGAGTTTCTTGGATAAAGTTTTCTAGATTATGTTTGATTGTTCTTAACCCTAATGGTAATATCAAAAGCATCAAGTAAAGTATTGCCACCCATATATTGAATCATAACCACTATATCACTATTCAAAGCCTTAGTATAAGAATGCATAGTTTGGAGTGGGTCTTACAAGGATTGGGATCATATCCCATGTATTTTGGAAACTAGAATTGAAATATTTCATGAATTCTTGAGGAGTTCTTTTTATGGTGATCAATTACTTGGCCAAGGACAAATGGTCACTCTTATATTCAAATATTTTGCTCAATTTCTCTACCAATTCATCCCATGAGATAATGGAATTGGGTAATAAGGTTCTATACCACTCCAAAGCTTTGACTTTAAAATTGATTTCCAATAACTTGATTTCCACATTCTCTTGTGTGATGTTATGGATGTTACAAAATTTTGCCATGTCCCTAATATGTGCATTGGGAGTAAGAGTAGTTTCTCCACTAAAATAAGGGATTCTCTTGAGGGTATCTACTGGTATGTCATCATATTGTTAAAGGTTTAAAGGAGAACCAACATTAAAAGCAACAAAAGGCAGATTTATAGCCATATTATAAGCCTTAGGAGAACCTGGATGGTAGGGAATAAAGAGATTCCTTCTAGGTGACTTAGTATAAGGGAGAGTATAAGGAAACCTCTTCCTTTTATATGAACACAAAGGTAATTAAATAAATTCAAAGGGAATACCTTTCGGTTTTAATCTTCTAGTCGCATTTGGCATGAAATTTGGCTCACTAGTTAGCTACCAAGAGATTAAAACTTGTTGGAGTCATCAGATGCTACATGAAGAAGGTTGTTATAGCTACACTTTTGCCAAGACCAACATAAATCTTGGATAGCATATTTGTTTTTGCATCTCATTGGGCATGCTAGAAGTTTTATATCTCAAAATTTCACCCTTGAGAGGGTGATCCAAGTCCTCTCAACCTAAAATATGCAATGGTATTGATCCAAGGTTATGGGTGACATTGTAAGGGGATCAAACCTCTAGATTTTTAGGCTAGATCCCAAGTACAACACTTAAAGTAAAAACTATGATACTTGCTTGAAAAGGAAAAGGGAGATATGAAGATTAAAAATAATAAATAACTCTAAGGTGATGTACCAAATATGAGGTCCTTGGCTTGTTAATAATGCACTATGAAATACTAAGTTACAATTAGATTATGTTACTCTAAAATAGTCCCTATCACATTAGTGATTCAAAATGAAGGTTATGATGGATGAAAGAGTTTAGGATGATCAACCAAGAGGTGATATCAATAAACACTAATGGTTCATTAGTTATCCAACTAAGAAAACTAGGTATGACACTTCATATGACCTATGAGAGGCAACAAATTTACATAAAGGCATGAATATGAAGGATAAATGCAAGGAAGTATATACACTATCACTAAACATTCATCAAAACAACACACTCAAAATCATTGTTTGTAAGATGAAGATAGAATCTCCAGCTTGAATTGGTTCCAATAGACAAGTATAAGACTTAATTTTGTAAAGGCTTCACCATAACCAATGTGAGGATGCTTTGCAAAGCCTTTTAATCTTACATATATAGAAAGTGTGAACGGGAGAGAGAGAAGGGGTGTAGAAAATCATGGACAAGTGTCATCCATCATGAAATCAGTTTCAAAATGAGGAATTGAGTAAGAAAATAGTCCTAAAAACTCTTATCAACATGTGTACATTTGCTCAATGATGTACTCTCTCAAATTGGCATAGGAGGTTACTTAGGCAAATTTGAGCTCTTGAATCTAACTCATATTTATTAAGGCTACACCTCCACAAATGCAAGGACAATTAAAAGATGTTTAACTAACATTTGGAATGATTAAGAAGTTTTTACACCACTCCCCTGCAATTTTTGTAACCTATCTTTCACTCCTCATTAGATATGCAATCTTCACTAGTTCCTTTTAGGCTCAAAATGCTTAAAACTTGGTTTTCAAACTCATGATTGCAAAAAAACTTCATGAAACACTCCTGACTACCTTATTGACTTGTATCAACCCATCTTAGTGCCTCAAATATTTTCTAGAACTCCATTTCATGCCCAAACCTCTCAATTACCTTCATTTCCTTATAGCCCTCAAAGTAGACAAAGTTCCTTGTGTAGGATAGTGTACAAATGATCTTGAAAAACTAAGAATAAATATAAGCACCCAATATACCCTTACAGTCCCTACCAAATTTCATGACCTAAATCTGAGTGGAAGTGTACATATTTGCCCTTTTTCTCTTTCTAATTAGGTCTCAATTAGGCCTTTAGGACTAGAAGACTGAGATTTTGATTGATTAACCTACCACACATGTGAAACCTCCATTAAATTTTTGATTCACTTTACCCATCCTATGACCATGCTCCATGACAAATTTGGGATTTTGAGACCTTGTGTAGATAGGCAAACCATGAAATGGCCCAAAAACCTAGCCTTTCACAAGCAATTTTTTACACTGCCTTCAAGGATCAGACTTGTTTAAGCAATTTCAGAGTTTCATGTATAGATTTTTGGGATTTAAAAGGTATAATACACCTCTCTCCATCCTCCCAATTGATTTTCATATGTCCATGAGGTCAAAAACCTTGTCTTGAGCCTAAATCCTTGTAAAATCATAACATTTAATGAGTTTGTATTATTTTAGGTACAAACAACAGTCATTGTGTTATTATTATTGGAGTGAGAAATAGTGTCCAAGTGGTTTTGTGGGAAATATAACTCATTTTAGGATCTTTGGAGGCCATTCTCTCTCATCGGGTCCTTATTAGGGTTTTAGGAGGGTTTTAAGTAGTTTGAGTTCTTAATGATTGTTCATATACCATTGGGCCTTAACTTCTGAACCAATGCAAAAAATTTAAAGGACACTAGTATCCTAAACTACCCATAGTTGTTTAGGTTCCCATTCATCTTATTCGTATAATTCTAAGCATAATAAGTTGATTCTCAGGTCTATATTATGCCATTGGAGAGTGGTTTACAGTCTTAACTATTATTCATGAAGGTTGGGGACCTAAACCAAGAAATAATTATAGAATATTGAATTATAGATACCCACTCACTATCCATGAAAACCACTATACCCCATACACAAGGTCAAGGTCACACTTAGGAAGAAAAAGTCTACCTTGAATTGTAGTCATACACTAAAAGAGTTTAAGGAGGTCTCATAAGCCAAATTGCCTCCTTCATTGTCTTCCCCTACTTATGGATACCATTATATGATCTGTGCCATATTTATACACTCATTAATGTAATCATATTCTAATCTCACCTTCATCAAACCACTTTTCTCATGACTGTACATACAAGTCTGAGGGTGTGATCTTAAGTTTACTAGGCTTAAACAAACCTATCCACATAGACATCTTTCTCATTGATTGTGATGATCATATAAGGTCATAATATCATTATATAATAACTTATAAGTGATTTTATTTCTCTCATACCTCTTCTCCAACCAAACTTAATAGACAATTTCTCACTCTAGGTAGGCCTACAGGAGTACTTGGTTGTGTGTGTGTAGGGTTAAAGTGAGTCTAGTTTGATAACCCTTATTTGACCTTAATTTTAGGTTTATCTAACCTCAAATGACCTTTTTTAATTTATCTACATATATAATCTCCAACCCCATTATGTGTATTAAATCCTCTTCTCAAGTTTAAGGTCAACTATAGCTTGAATTATTCAGGCAATCCTATAGGTGGTGATTAAAGTTTTGACTTCATCTTAGGGCTTCAAACCTTTTACAAATCACTAGGCACTTAAAATACCTCCACAAAAATGTTGATATATTACAATTTTTCTTTAACACTCTCAAGACCTTGCATCCTAACAAGCATACACCTTCTTTCTTGTGTCTGCTTAATACATGGTTGTAGGTGGTGATTGGATGGAAGTCCTTTGAATGTTAGGATATAAAAAATGACTTTAATTAACTAGGTTATTGATAATTTCAAATTAACTAACTTCATTCAAGTCACATTCTCACTGTCCTACAAGGTTCATTGGCCTCTCATAGCATCTACAAACTTTTTCTTCTTGTTTTCATACACAGGCCTATGTATGAGTATATGGGCCTGTAGATTCCTTTAGTTTTATGACATTAGTTATATCAACCTTTTTTTGATTCTCAAATAGGTTATGTATATTAATTTATCTATGTATTCTTTCATACCTACACTAAGTCATTTTATTTTCATATATTTTCCTTCACACAAGCAAATGGTTTTTGGTTCAAAATGAGAACCTACAAGTATGGAACCTGTAAGTCTATTTTTTGCTTGGATAGACTATTAAGAACCAACTTATTGAGTCTTTTCACTTTGATATTGTATCAAATCATGTCCTTTTCCTATCATACCCTCCATAAGTCTATGTATCTCTTACTAATACTATGCAATCTCAAATTATCCATTTGTATGTACAGGGATGTGCACGAGGTCAACTCATGTGTAAGGATTACGTATGAAAGCTGGATTTCATGTCTTCACTCATGTAGGTTAAATGAGTGTTTATGGGTATACATCATGTCTCTACCCTACTCATACATATTCAATATGGGTTTTATGATCCATGAATGTCCACTTACAAGTCTGTAGACTTGTGGGTGGACAAAACTATCCCAATATTTGTTAGAGAGTGCATTTGAACCCTATTATCATTGCCTTCAGCCTCCAATATGTTCAATTCCATTCTTTCAAGCTATCATTTAATTTTTCATTGTTATTTGGGCCAAGTTTATCAATCAGGTCTATAAGAGATTGTTCTTACACTACACCATGCCTCCAAGGAACAAGAATCATGTCAACACTAAAAGGATTGTTTACAAAGAAACAATTTTCAAAGAAATGTCACATGGATCATCTAATATTGAGGAGTTTTCCATGACTAATGAGTCAATTTAAAGCTTCTTATAATGATAGCACTCCAAACCAACCAAAATGTTTGCAGCTGGGGTGATGATGTTCATATATGCTTGAGACACTAGTTTCCTTCTCAAAGAGACCTTACACAATTGAGTTGATTAATGAAACTAATATTAAAAATACTCATTTTATCTCTAAAAACATCTTAAAAAATCCATTCTCCTCCATATAAATTTGAAGTGAAGAAATAAATGCAAAACTAGACCCTACTTGGATGAACAAAACATAATGACCTCCTTACACTCTTAATGATTATTCATAAAGGAGTATCCACCAATATACTAAATATGGCCATGGATTTAAATTTCATTATGACCCCCAACATTTTTAAAAAATCTTATACCATGACTCTCACCGTGCTGTCTATATTGAGCATATGAAATTGACCTTTATTAGCTTGCCAAGAGAGTGACAGAGGTTTTGATGCAATTTTTAAAATATCTAGACTTAGGCAAGATTTCAAATAATGGACATGGATTTTATAAGGTGAAGAGATACCCCTAAACCATTTTTACCTTCAAATGTATCTCCTAAGTCTGTGCATGTGCCTATAACTGCCTGTAAAGGAGTGATTCTATCAATTTAGATGTTAAACCTGTAAAATTGATGCCACTTGACATTTTTTACATAAGTTAAAGTTAGATAACTACCTAAAAAATATTTTAAAAGTGTGATTTGATGTATATTTTATCTTTTTTAGCCTTGTCATGCATTGAACTTGACTATATGCACTTTTCCCTTGTATTACACTTTACCTTAATCTTCACAAAGAACCTTAACTTCTACAAATAAATGTAAAATGTTTATACAAGGTGTTAAAATCATGGTATGACTTTTAGAGACAATTTTGAACCTTTGACACCATTTAAATCCATCTTTTCATGTTCACCTTGTAACTAGATTAGCATAAGACAAATACAAGCATTACCTTAATCTTATCAAAATAACCTTAATATTTGATAATAAGACTTTGAAAAGATCATTTAAAGACCCCAAAAGGCATGAAATGACTATGAGCAAGGTCATAAAACATGATAAGTCAAGTTTTTTATGAACCTGATCTATGGTAGCCAAAATTTAGCTAATAGTTATAAAAATGATTGAGCACAAGGGTGATAAATAGATCTATACCTGGTTAATTAATTTGCAAACTCAAATAAATAATATTCTAAATTTAAATACTGATACATGAAAAAAATAGAAAGTAAAGTTATTTATTGATATTATGATAAATTATAAATGAGAGTACTTAGTTGGTTTACTTTGTGCATGCAGATCTACGTTGAGACAGATTGGAAGTGGACTAGATCAAGATCCTAGAAAAATAGTTAGATTTTGGAATTTTGTATTTTGTGGCCTTAGATGCTGATGTTAGATCTAGATAATTTCATCGATGTTGGTGTCTACACTGGATTTAGGTGTCATGTATATATACTTACTATATCTAGATGCAATAAACTAGAGCCTTTTAGATTTTTTGTCATATTTCTTTTGATGTATGCAAATTATGCACATAGGTTGTCGTTCTTGGTCAAATGGTCAAACCCTAGATTCATCACCCTTGAAATGACTACGGGAAAAATAGGCTAGGGGGCACATAGTATTAAGATACCCTAAGGACCCCTCTATTAATAGGTGTTGCCTACATAGCCAATACTTTGAAGAGGGCCTCAGACTTATGTAGTTCTCCCCTACATGTTGGCTTGTGTGTACATAAGGATGCAATCTATTATAAGCAAATGCAAACAATTACCTAGCTTATAACTTGTTAAATATGGCTCATGGGTTGCTTATTTAGTACATCAAACTTGTGAAAATATTACTCCTATAATTGATATATAAATATGGATGAATAGGGTAGGTTTTCTCACTTGAATGCTTGATTGAATACTTCTTGGTAAGTTTCCTTGTGAGTTTCTCACATTTTTTTAGGTAAGGAATGAATGAGGGTCAATATTGTATATATACCAATCCCCTTTGAATAGATATCACATTAAAGCACTTAGGCCAACCATAGATATATGTTACATTTACAAATTGGATGACTTTTGGGCACTGGACTCTTAGTTTGAAAAGGGATACCTACCTCAACATAGGTGTTTGGATGGGTTGCAAGTGTCTAGAAAGCTATAAAAGAGGTATAGGTCCAAAACTAGTAGAGAAGGATAATGATCAGATTTAGAGCATTTTACATAATATAGAAGGCTTGGTCATCAGAATCACATATGATCAGACTAAGAGATAAATAATTTAGTCACAAAGAGATTGAGAACGTGAGCCTTTTAGTAGTGGGAGGTCTTAGAACTGAAGGGTACATTCATGATAGCTATTTTCCAAATGTATAAGACAAAGGTGATATATAATTCAAATTTAGTATCTACATTTCCCCTCTTTAATTCCATAATGAAATTTCTAGTTTAAAGGAAAAGAAATATGTACTTGGGTGCTATATAACACACCTTGTTGTTACATGAACCTAGCTTGAGTGCTTTTTTAGTGATTAACCTGTAATAAAGAGCATTTTACACTATATAATCAATGTATGAAATTTTAAATTCTTGAAATTAAAGAGAGTAAGGTTAGTAGTACACTTGTGTGTTAATGCAACCATCTTGCCTTTTGGCAAATTGATTTGAATATATTATTCATTATGAAGTATTAAGATAAATTTGAAACTTACAAGTGCATACATATATGTATAGAGAGAGAGAAGAGAGGTTGGAGGATAACATGCCCCCAAGCTTGGCAAAAAAGTGAGTTTCCACATGGCCATTGAGCTTATCTCAATCATGCAACCCAGTCACATGTATAGTGTGATGAGTGTGAGTGATCTTATTAAATTACACTATATATCTAGTGAGGGTGGATGATTTAATCACTCCATCTTATAAATTTGGTGAATTTAGATGATTTAATCAAGTATAACTTATAAACTTCGTAGGATTGAGTGATTTAATCGCCTCAACCTTGCCAAAAGGTGAACCAACTACTATAGTATATTGGATCAATAAAAGCGCATAAAAATCCATCTTGGGTATGATAATAGTTCATAGTAGTATTTGAAATCTAAAAACTATTCTTTTTGCAATTTTAGGTGCCCTTTCCATAGAATATGCATCTCGTATATGTCTCAAGCTGAAACTTGGGTGTAGTAATGGTACCAATGTATACAATGATACCACAAATGTGTATCTAAATCATATGACTGTAAAATTTTGACAAATTGAAAATTTTAAAGTGTGGAGGACATGTTTTCATGACATGCCCCCACTGAATCTTGAGAATATGATAATTGGTGTAAGTGTGGATAACACGTTTCCATAACATGCTGCCATTGTAATCTTTAAATGTTGAGTACTAAATAAATGTGAAGGTCGTGCCTTTTTTGACATGCCCCCACTAAATATGAAACTATGAAAATGTGGAAGTTATGCCTCTATGACATGTTCCCACTGATATGCCCCCCATTTTGAAGTGAGAGTAAGTATAAAATGGTAGTTACCTTACCTTAAAAGGATAAGACAATTGTATAATTTATGTATGTATCATGTAGCATATATGAGTAGCATGTCTAGGTAGATAGAGTAATGAGGTACATAGTATGTGATCACATCAAGTCCTAAGATGCATGATGTAAATCATAGCAACATATAGAGAGTAACAATACAAGCTCAACAAGTAATCAAGCACACACACTAGAACCTTCAAAAGTAAATCAAAAAGAAAAATGAAAAATGGTCCAAGGAGACCTCATACAAGGGGCATGTTCAAATGCTACACAATCGAAGGGACATGACTTAGTTAAATGTCCACAAATCATAAAATGACATACTCAAATGTCTACATACAACAAACTATGACATGTTCAAATTTTGAAATAGGAAAACAAAGGCATAGGAGCTATAAGCAATGGAGCATATTCAAATGCTCAAAAATGCAATACAAGAGCAAGTAAGGAAATACATTCAAGGAGGTGTAAAAAGAAAGGATGGAATCATAACCAACTAGCATAAGCATATCATACCAGTCCCTAGATATATGTGTTAGTAAAAAATGTTGAGTACATATCATATCAAGTAAATTTTGAAAGATATAAGCATGGATAAAGTCATGTGTAAGTACATAAGCTCAAACATGATACTAGAAAGTGATCATAGAATAATATAACATAGGTGTATCATGATCAAAGAAAGTGGATGCCCCCAATGTATTGATAATGTGAGTATAAGGAAGGCACAACATCTGTATGTGCATATATCATGTGTCTAGGGATCACACTCAAAAGATGCGTGAAAGATGTGTGTGTGTATAGGAAGAAATGTTATGTTATCTACCAACATGCAACCAATAACATAAAGGTTAAGGAGCTAATAAAACATGAAGATGTTGAATTTTTTCTTGATTTTTAATTTGTTTTTTTTTTGTGTGTTTTTGGAAGATTTGGATTAAAGGTGTTATGTACAAGTAAAGGTGATACTAGAAGCTATAGTAATCATCAAAGAGATGCCTTTTTTAAGGTTCTGTATCATGTGTGTCATATTCATATGTTGCATAATCAATATCATTAGGATCATACCAATTCTCTATGGTATTAAGATCATACCAATCTTCTATGTTATTATTATAGGAAATATGTAACTTCTTAGGTTGTTCTTGAACATGTGATATGTCTATTTGATCATCTCTATATGAATAATGAACTACTCCATATTGTGGTTGTGCCTTTTCTGGTATTCCATTAGGTGTATCTATGTGCACCTCAGATGTTAATACCTTATAAACATCCTAAGTTAGATGGTTTGCCTTGGCTTTATTTGTATTTGGTTATGTACATTCTGGATATGAATTTAGTTTATATATATTGGGACTTGTAGGTATGAATAGAATATGTGGTGAGTTATTACGTGGATCAAGATGAAGCTTGCTAAATTATTCATGTGTCATATGGATATTAGGAATAGTATCATTATTATCATAATAATTTGGAGTTTTTAAAACCTTTGGTAATGATATTTTCTTTGTTTGTTTGTTTTCTTACCCTTCTCTTGATTTAAATTGTATTTTGGTAACCATATTTTATATTTTGTCACTTGTGTTTTAGGATAAGTACTCATAATGTGAGTGGATTGCTTGAGTGATGTATCAATGATAGGATTGCCACTATTTTTGAGACTTTGGATTTTACTATTCAATGTAAATTAAAAATATGTATGACACCCATAAATGATATGATATGCATGATAGTATTTGGATTTCATTATAGGATGTAGAGGAGGTAATTGAATCAATTTGTTTTGAAGCATTTCTCTTAGGATTTTATTCGGATTCTTAGTAGTCTTTGGGATAAAATTTAAATCACTTGTTTTAGATGTATGTTGTTTTATATTTGCATTTGGAAGTGAAATATTGTTGGGTATAACAATGCTATAGGAATATGCAATCACATGAGAAACACTAGCACATTTTAGATTATGTAAGTATGCAATCTGATTTTTCAAGGATGTCACTTATGAACTAACATATTGATTTTGATCTTTTAATGCTTCCATTAACTTGATCATGGTGGTGATTTTATTTTTTAGGGCTTCAAAAATACAAACTCTAGGTAAATTTGATTGAACATGCATACATATACCATCTACCTTACCCCTTTAATGAGTGATAACATGCACCTAGTTAGATGGATGTTAGTTATCACCCTCCTTACGATTAGGATGAAGAACTTTTTTTTATCCATATTAAACATGATTTTAGGAAAATAAATTATGATTATTTAAATAAATTGTAACAATTGAGAGAATAAAAAATCCATAGAGCACATTAGGAGTTGCATGGAAAGACACAAAGGTCATGTTCACTAAATGATTAACCCTAAATTAAATGATATAGGAGGTATTTATGGTTAAGGATATATAAATGATTAAGCGCAAGGGTAATAAATAGATCTATAGTAGACAAATTAATTTGTAAATGTAGATAAACAATATTATAAATTTAAATACTAAGATGTGCTAATAATAAAAAGTAAAACTATTGATTGATATTGAGTAAATGAGAAATAAGAGTACTTAGTTGGTTTACTGTGTGCATGCAAATCTAGGCTGAGATAGGCTAGAAGTAGACTAGATCATGATCCTAGAATAGTTGTTAGATTATAGAATTTTGTATTATGTGGATTTTGATGCTTGCATCGAATATTCATAGTTGTATCCATGCTAATTTATGACCTATACACATGTGTCTTGTATAGAATACTAATTGGATCTATATGTGACCAATTAGAGACTTTTAGGTTTTCTATCACCTTTATTTTGATGTATGAAAATCATGCATACAATTTATCACTCTTCATCAAATGGTCAAGCCCTAGCTTCCTAACCCTTGGAATTATTGTGGGAAAATTGGGTTAGTGGGCACATGGCGTCAAGCCACCCCAAGGACCCCTCTATAAATGGGCACTACCGACATAGATAATACTTTGAATAAGTCCTTAGAATTATGTATTTATCCCATATGTGTTGGCTTTTATGTGTATAAGGATGAAATATATGACAAGTAAGCACATATAATGACCTAGCTTGTAACTTGAAAATATGGCTCACGGGTTGCTCATTTAGTACTTCAGACCTATGGTAATACTACTTCTATGACTGATATAGAAATAGTGATGAATAAGGTAGGTTTTCTCACTCAAATTCCTAATTTAATGCTTCTTGTAAAGTTACCTTGTGAGTTCCACATATTTTTCAAGGTGAGGAATGAATGAGGATTAATCATGTATATATCAATCCCTTTTGAAAATTTATCACACTAAAGTACTCAAGCTAACCATAAAGATACGTTATGTTTTCAAATTGGATGAATTTTGGGCACTAGACACTTAGTTTGAAAAGGGACACTTGTGTCGACATAGGCACCTAGTTGGGATGCAAGTTTTTAGGAAGCTAAAAAATAGGTACAGGTCCAAAACTAGCAAAGAAGGATAATGATCAAGTTTAAAGTATTTTGCATAGTATAGAAGAACTAGTCATCAAAATAACATTTGATCAAACTAAGAGATTAGTAATTTAGGTAAAAAGAGGTAGTGAAAATAAGCCTTTTAATAATGGGAAGTTAATATAATTTAAGGGTATAACCATGATAGGTATTTTATAAATATACAAGACTGAGGTGCTATATAATTTAGATTTAGTGCCTTCAATGTGTTGGTGTAATTTTAGTGTGATTACGTAATTAAAATAATGACTTACGACCTTGTTGTTGTATATATACTTAGATCAGGGCTACTCAGGTAGTATGTACTAAAAATTGAAATGATTAGGTATTTTAATCTCAATGTGCAGTTAGAATATTATAGAATTAAAAATAATGGAAGCCTTTTGCTTTCTAGTGAACATATGGGTAGAAAATGTGTTTATATAGTGGTATTTTTTAGATTTCCTTGAATTAGGCTTGTGAAATGCATGGTATGACTAGTTGTAAAGAATTTAAATTTGTGAAATTAGCCATTAATTGAAGAGAGGATGAAATCTATGGATTCAAACATGATCGACCCATGACATTGTTTGAAGGAGCAATTTCATTTGAAGAACAAGGACATCTAAACTAGAAGAATGAACTAGTCAAATAATGAATCTAGGCTTCTTGGAATGAGGAATGGGGACATTCAACATTGGATTTGTCTAAAGATAGAGGGTCATATACATATAATTAGAGGAATATTAGTTTAAAACTATGGAATTGAGCATAGGTTGAGTGTGCATAAGGAGTGGTCACAAATGCATTGCTTTAGAATTAAATGTTAATTTTAGTGTTTGTAGTCTCCATCCTTGTAAATTTTAATGTTAATTGAGACCACATATCCCTATACTAGCCCTAGACCTATCCTAGAGCTGATGTTTACACTTATCCAAACTTTGTGTAGGCTACATACATCCCTAGTCATCCCTAAAGTAGTCCTAGACCCTCATTCTTGCATCATGGCTCTTCACGCCTAATGTTATGCCGTTTGGACACTAGCACCATAATAGGGATATTAGATCCATGTGGCACTAGTGTCTCAAAAATGGCAATATTATCCTTTCCCTCCTCTTTTAAAAAATGGATATCTTTTCAAATCTTAAACCTTTTAAAGTTAGCCTAGACCTCTTTTAGCACCCACACAAGCACCTAAATAATATAAATACATGAATTTTATCCCTTTAACCACTAGATGGAAATAAAATGCAAATTACATATGTAAACTCAGAACAATTTATGCACAATTAAGGTTATCAATTCCTATTCTATCCTAATTTTGCATACTACCATCTACAACATTTATAAGCTCAGATTACTCAAATTTCCAGTCTCAAACATATTCAAAGCACTCAAGTCAACTATCCTACTAGCTTCACTTGCATTTGTACCAGCACTTAGGTGGGGATAACTACATCGGGCTTGATCCCTTATAATATTAGTACGTAGGCAACTCTCATCATAATGGGTTGTTGAGGATGTCTAGCCTACCCCACTAACAAACACACTTTTTGGCTTGTATCAATCAGATGCCCTAACAACATGGAGGATTAGGGTTTGCTTATAAATTCAAATAAAATAGGCCATATACAAGGTTTTAAAACTCATGCACATAAGAACAGACCTTATAGACCCAGACAAAGGTGCACTTAGAAGCTCAAGATAGTCGTACACAAAGGACACTACCACCAAAATAAGGACACTAATGCCACATGGTGCTACTATACAATTAGGGAATTACTATCTAGGATTGGTTTTGACACATAATTCCTATTTATGACACTTAGACTAGCCTCTACCTTAGTTTTCAACCTCCAAATCATCTGTCTTAGTCATTTTCTAGTTAAGTTCTTATTTGCACTATTTATTACTATTTTTAGTAGGGTCAAAGTTAGTCAATTTTGTAACAAATTAGTTATTATATTTATTTCATATTTCAATCGTGATTTACTATACTTAGCTCTTTAACAATATAAGATTTACATTCACTGAGTTCTAAAAGGTTAAAACATTTGGTGAATCTGAATTACTTCAAACAATGAACAAATCCTGACCCTAGATAACCTTAAGATTTATATTTATAGCATTTTAAGACTCATATTCAGATTTTAGATCTATACATATTCTTATTTTAATTTGATATAATCATGATAATAATGACTGAAGAAGTTTCTCACTTTTTGATGCAAAGTCTAATACTTTCAATTACATGCTTATTTTCTTTAACTCAAAATGAACTCAAGAAAGACATAAACACATGTATACATGATGTTTTATATCAATTGAAATGCATGTCATGTTTCATTATATCTCTATCTTGTCATTGTTCTCTTATACAAAATTCAATTGAGAAACAAATCCTTACATACATAAAGGATCTATTACATAAGCTAACAACTAGGTTTCAAGTTTCAATGTCATATCTTATACACATGAAAGAATCTCCTTCTCCACCTCATCTCCATAAGGGTGATAGCTACTTTACATCAAAATAGGTCCATGTTATCACTCTTCCATGAGATGAAGAATAATATACTATTGTTACTAATACCCATACTCAACATATCCACACATCTCCCCTACAGGGTGTGTGTTTACATGTTCAAGTAGACGCAACTAGGGTTTGCACTTCTGAGACTCTAAGGGATCAAACTATTAGTATGAGCAAGATAATATCATATTTATAAAACCAAAATCATGTTATTAAGTGAAAAGGTCACATTATTAGTAAATCACATTACATGTACACAGTCTTCAAAATAAGCTCATGTAAACCATGTATATGCATCTACACCTAACAATGGTGTGTCTAACACTCTTTCATATCCAAATCATAAAGTAAAACACAATGCATCTATTATAAGTGATTCAAAAATATTACAAGGGTCCAACAAGAGTTTGAGTGAGACACTTAGGGAAATGATTAAATCCAAGTTGATCAACTTACCTCCTTTACACCCAATGAGAAGATCCAGATATTATTGTGCATATCATAGAATGCATGGACACCCCATTGATTCATGTTTAGCATTGAAAAGGAAAATATAATGAATGATAAATATAGATGAATCACATAGTGACATATCATCCAAACAACATACAATGACATATCTACAAATTCTAAAAGGGACAAATTTATGAACATTACAAAAATGGTTACCAAAGCATAACTCAGAATGATAAAAGGTTCACAAAGCATAATTAGAGTAAGAAATGGTACAACCAACATAGGTAAAACAATTAAAAGATACAAATCTACCTCTCCAAAATGAGGCTCACCTTTCAAATCAGTATGGATTTGGTCAAAAATATCTACAATAGTTTGATTATCTCGGTCAAGGTTTGGACAACAATCCCAAGGCATCACTACTCCTATTATAACATTTGATAATGTTGATCAACAAGGTTTGGGATTTATTGAACATCCTAAGGAAAATCATTCATAAATCTAGTTTATCAAGGAAAAAAGTCTCGATGCATAGGAAATGTTACAAAAAGAGCAAAAACTTAAGTTGTAAAGTCAAAATCATGTTAAGCCAACAAACATTCTCAAAAAAGGCTTTCTAGAAAAAGAGCCTCCAAAGCACCATATGCCTAAAATAAGCATAGTTCCAAAGGGAAAAATCATAATCAATATTATAAAGCACAATTTAGAAAGGTCAACTCCATAGTATGAGGTAATTCCCTCCAGCATTTTAGGTTATTATGATTATTATAATTTTAACGATGAATAATACCTAGATTCATACTACAACACCATTCAACTACAACATAGAAATCATAGTGCACGAGAGATTATTGTTCCTCTATTTGACATAGGCCATATTGATAGTGAGTCTCCCATCAAACTCATTGGTTAGTATTGTTCCTCCCTTATTGTACATACTTTCCTTGTTTTTTGCTCCTTCTATATAGTTTCATTTTTATGTTACTTGTACATATCTTATATCCAAAAATATATAAAAACAATATAATATGTCAAAAACACAAAAACATTCAAATATTTACTAAAAAAACCCAAAATTATAGATTGTATGCATTGCCATGTTTACATATCTCATATTTTCTAGACATTACATATGCTAGTTATCTTAATATATCATTTTTATCATACATACATGTTTCGCTTATTCTTGTCGAGTGTTTGCATATACTTACAAGACCCAAGTCCACTACATCAATCCAAATTTACTATTATATGCCCAATAGGGGCATATACACAAATACACGATTTCTTCATTTGACACATTTGACCATTTGGGGGTACCCTATACCCAATTTCGATTACTAGGTTATATATTTCTATACTCTACATCACATCTTTAACATTTTTATATCTTGATATTGATCATGCTACACTTACTCATATTTTTTGCCAGCTATTACTACTTTAGACTCAATATATGTACCATACATACTTTCATTTATAGCTTTCCTAGTTTAGACTTGATTGTGTATATATGCTTCTTTTATTCAAGGGGATTTGAATATGCCATTGCTTTTTGGTTATACACCACTTCTTTTCATAGTATTTATGCTTTGGACATGTGCCCATGTCCTTGTGTGTGCCTTCCTGATTGTGTATGCAGACATTTGAACATGTCCTTCTATGTGGATCTAAGCCAACTTATTTTTTGTTTGTGTATGTGTCCATTTGAACATATCCTTGTATGTCTTGCTTTCTCATATTTAGTGACATTACCCATGTCCCTTGTATTATGGCCCCTTAGCCCACTTTGTGTGCCTCGTGTGTGTTGCATGTATGCTTTATTGTATGTGTCATGGCCATGACACTTGTCTCTTACTTATTACACACTTTAGTTGTAGATGCCATGAGGGACCTCATGCATCTCCCCTTCCTACTTGGGTATCATGATGGACATCATGCCCCATACCACTAGGTAGCTACTCAGTTATTACTTAGATTTTTAGTTCACATACATTGTTATATCTATCTTGACAGCCTTATGATTGCTATACATAACAGACATTGCACATTATAAACTTATGCTCAGATTTTCTCACATTCTAATGTTATGTATGCACATTATATTAGATTATTAGGTAGATATCATATATGCTTCAGCTAACACATATTTTGTAGAGCTTTTTCTTTTGTAGACAATTATTGTAAAGGTTTAATAACTCCCCTCAAAAGAGGTGGTATTCACAAGTGTTTTTCACATATATCAGGCTATCAAAATGCACTCAGAGCATAATTTTCAACACACAGGCTCAAAATATAGAAATCAGACTCAGGTAAACATAGTGGGAAATAATGACATAGACATCAGTTATAGTTGCACAGAAATTAGAACAGTTAGACATTAGCACCACATGTAACTACTGTCCAAGATATGATGATACTATCTATTAGCCTTAATTTTAGAAAAATGTATCTTGGCTAAAAAATTATAGAAAGTACAGTCTAGGTTTGCACATGTTCAATTATAAATCTACCAATTTTGACTCAATTTAGCTCAGATTCATACCAGTTTGCTCATATTGGGGGCATCATGCATGACATGATCATTCTCATTTTTAGTTTAGATACTTAGATACATATTATTAAAACTTAGTCTAGAATCCATATGCTCAGATATCATATTTGGGAGCATGTGTATGACACATTATTTTTGTATGCTCACTTCCACACTGGTTGATGAGATGGAATGACAAACTTTATGTCAGTCTCTACATTGTATATATCCAACATCATCTAGGTTACATACTAGTTTCATGCCTTATTCCATATGTAGTGGTTGGCATTCTTGAGTGGCTTGGAGTCACCTAATATACTTGAGTGGCTACAGAGCTGACCAATTAGACATTTCTAGTTACATCCCACAGTTTCAATTTCAAATGTATCTACTACACATGGGTAGGCAATGATGGAGTCATAGCTTACTTGAGTTCTTGAGCCACCTACACAATGAGGAAATAAATATATAAAGAAGGAAGGAATCCATGATAAAAGTAAAAGACATGGAACAAATCACTACTAACTTGTAATGAGAGAGGAACAAGAAAGCCCAACTAAATAGTGACTAAGAAGTTTTCAGGGAAATAATGCATAGTGGGGGTGATCTTCATAGATGATTTCCTTTCAAGGTGGAACTTGTTAAAGATCTAGTTGTTGTTGCAACTCAGCTAGATAGGTGTGATCGCCCCTTGTGGGATTGTAGTCTCATTAAATAAGGGATGGTAGTTCCTTGATTAGTTTCAACTAGTCAAAATCGGTTCTTGTTATTATAAGATAGTAGTCTAATTACAAGTTCCAAGAGGGTTTTCCACATATGTCATGTGTTATGTGATTGATCTTGCATTATCTCTCTTACTCATTGTTATGAATAATTTGTATGTGTCATGAATGCTTATGGTAATTGATTAAGAACTTGAAAGTGATTGAAATTGAATTTGGATTATTTAGTCTCATTGATTCACCCCCCTCATCTCAGTGATTGTACCTCTAACATCCTATATTCAAGCCTTAAATTTAACTAATTTGATGGTTTTCATTCTATATGATGCCTTAGATTGAGGTTCTAATCGAGGTATGATATCATTAGATAAATCAAACTCACATTTTGGAGGCAATCTTAGTGATTCCTCCAAAAACACATCATGAAAATTTTGAAGGAAAGGATAATCTTTAAGGGATGGTTTCTTAGATTTCTCCATTTCACTTGTCTTGATGATAAATGTTTGGCACCCTTTTCCTTGAGCCTTCTTGAGTTGCATTGCAAAAATTTGCCTAAGCCTCAACTCCATTTTCTTGACCTATATTTGTGTCTAATTTCCAAAATCATCTTGACACTTGACCTTCTTTAGATAGAAGTCAACCTTGGAATTATTCTTCGCAATCCAATGGACTCTTAGGATCACATCAAAAAGAAGAATATTGTTTAGCCAATAGAGCATGGTCCAAACATTTGAGAACTCTACCATCTCCTTGTAAAAATTTTGATGAACTAGGGATAATAAGAATCCTTCCTCTGATGGTGTTTGGATCAAACATCTAGAGTTTTTTGTGCATGTAAAACCATGCCTCCCATTCCCTAGCACACCAATGCATAGGAATATGACTATCCTTGTCTTCAAGAGATTTGACCATGTTAAAATCCCCACAAAGGATATAATGAACATCTAAAAGAGAGTAACATGTGAACATATCAACTACACAACTTCTAATTATCCTCGATCAATGGATGTGAAGGTTAAAAACTTATAAATTTTACACTGTCTTTTACAAAAGATTTAGTCCTTTTCCTGAACTAGGAAAAAATATAGGGCTCTAAATAATAACCACATGTTAAAAGGTTGACTTGAATAAGCTAAGGAAAATAGCCTTAGACCAATCAAAGGTTACAACTTGAATAAGATTAATATAAATTATTGAGCTAAAACAATCTTCATCAGTTTTATTAGTGATCTAGATGATGAAAAGGCATAAAACATGCAAAAAACTCAACTGAGTAATCCTAAGTAATTATTTCATGGACATCCTATCAAAACACATCATCATCAACCAATTAACTGAATGATCTATATGGTTATTCCAAATAAAATCCAAGAATTCATAATTACATTCAACTTAGTCTTTGCTTAACCTCAATCCAATTAAATTAACCTTGATCAATACAAGGAGAGGTAAAGGCATAAATGAGGAACTGATTTTAACAAGTTTAAATCAATTAACCCATTTATCTTTTATAATAAAATGCATAAGGCCAAGATAAAATTTCCTCCATACGTAGACTCCTTCCCAAGGGTCTAAATCCACTCGAATATAACCTAAATACCTTAATGATTAGTTCATTGATAGGCTATATTTTTATTCCCAATAACAATATTATAGCTTCTATCTAAGTTCCATTCTACTTAGTTAAATTGAATTTCAACATTTAGAGAGAGAAAGGGAGAATCACATTCTACTTTTGTAACATTGACATTGTCTAGAGAGAAAAGGAGAATAACATTCTAATTTATAACATGGCATTATATACAGAAAAAATGATAATCACATTATTATTTTATAACATTTTAATTGTATAAAAAAAAATAGATTCATATTGTACTTTTGTAACATTTACATTATCTAGAGAGAAAAAAATAGAATCACATTCACCTTTGTAATATTTGCATTGTAACATTAGGGGAGCTAGTCTCTTTTATTTCAGAAGCGATACATTCTTCCTCTTCCTCACTACATGATTCTTCATAATTATAATTATAATCATTGCTTTCACATCATTTTAATAATATACATCATTGGAATTGTTAATCATACAATGATTATCATTAGTCCATTCACTAGAGTAATCATAGGGTATAACATTCATAGATAATGGAAAATCTAAAGGATGAGGACTATTAGTGTTCTTATTAGAGGTATACATTTTAACATTATCAAATCCTAAGATGATAATAAATAAATGGATAAGAACTATTCCTCAAAATATCTCCAACATATATGGTAAAATTGGGAGGGAAATATAAAACCCTAAGACAAAAGCTTATGTTATTTATTCAAATAAAATATACATCTATTTAATAAATAACTAATCACTCTAAGAGATAGGTAATTTTTAAATATAAGAGAGGTTTTTGAGTAAAACAAATAATTATATGCCCCAAAGGTTTAGCTATTTTTCATGCAATAATGTTGGTATATCTAGTTTTTAGGGTTTTTGTACCTCTATGGCACTTTTGGCACACTGTCGATCCTCAATAGATATATTGCACATTTTTTCATTAATTCAGGTTGTTATTATTCCCATTGGGAGGTGCATGTAAACAAACCCCTATATTAGGTCAATCAGACATCATATAGGTCAATGATTGGAAGTTTGGTGTACCACTGCCTCTAGACCTAACATCATATAAGAACTAAGAACATCAAACATAATTATTTTATCAGATCAATAATACACACACACACACACAATATATATATATATATATATATATATATATATATATATATACAATGGGAAAACTAAACCTAAGAATGTGTTATATGTAAAAGGACTGAAGCATAATTTTTTGAGTATTAGTCAAATGTATAATCAAGGATATACTCTAACTTTTCATGTTAAAGGATGTGAAATAAGAAAAAGCAAGTTATGAATATTAGTAGCAGATGCTGACAGGACTACAACTAATTCATATGTTTTGAATGAGATCAAGAAGGATGGGTGTTTTATGAGTCAAGTGGATGAGAGCTCACTTTGGCATAAAAGAATGGGACTATACCACTACTTCTAGACCTAACATCATATAAGAACTAAGAACATTAGACATAATTATTTTATCAAATCAATAATAAGAACTAAGAACATCTGACATAATTATTTTATCAAATCAATAATATAAGTCCAATTTTTAAGGATGTTAAAGAACCCTAGCCTCTCCCATGAGCTCAAGTCACTTCTGACTGGAAGCTTAACTAACTCATTTAATAAAAACATGCTTCTTAAAAATTTAGCTTGCAAAATCGGCTACAAGATGATGACCATCATCTAGAAATACAATGTGACTCAAACCACTAACACAAGTAATAAAAGATTAATAATATATAAATCATATCAATAGATCATTCCTTGATCCCACATAATCCAAACACTATCATCTATGTTTTACAATGTTGATCACTAGTAGTTTCCCTTATTATAACACATGACAAAATTTGAATTAGTGGGTGTACTCCTAAACCTTGATCTCTTTAATTTAAATCAATTCAAATAATTTTAATTTCATATTATATACATTGATTATCTATTGGAACATGATCTTGACTATTGGTTAGTCACCAAAGCAATAAAATTAGACTCACAGGTACGTATTTATTTTCCTTTAAACTATAAATTTTATTACTAGATTAAAGGGGGAAGTGCAAGAACTATTTTTGAACTATATAACACATAAGTCTTGTACACTTAGGAAATATATATCATAGATTAACCTTCAGGTTCTAGACCTTCATGATACTGAAAGGCTTGCACACACTATCTCTTTGTGCATATCGCTTATCTTTTAGTCCAAACAATGTTATTCAAATTACTCAAACCTTATATCATATCCAAAATGCTAAAAAATTATTTATCTTATGTCTTTGAAATTTCTTTTCTAGCTTTTCAGACACTTACGTTCTAGTCAAACACCTATGTCTATGCTAGTGTTATATTTAGTTGTTTTCTAGATAAGTCTCTATTGTGCATAATTATTACTATTTTTAGAAATTCAAGTCAAGTCAAATTATATAATAAATTAGTGGTTATTTATTGCATATTATTTCACTGATTTATGCAACCCAACCCTTTAATCTAACTTAAGATTTGCATAATTAAAACCGTAAAAGGTTAAATCACATGGTTTGGCTAATAAGAGGATGTTCAACAGAATCATTTAATTCTCTAGATGTAGTAGCATGTTCATAATTATATTGTTTTTATCAGGATATAAATAGAAAGGATTCAATATCCTAAGGATGAGTGTAAAGGTATTGACCAAATTTATTTCATCCACATGATCAAAACTATTGTTAGCATATGCATGGGTCTTATCACTTTATATGAACATAATAATTACATCAAGAGGGTGTAAATTAATTAGTATAAAATTTGAAATATATGAATGTTCTTATTCCTTTGTTATTTTTGACTTGACCAAAAAGCTCATTAATGAATATTGTGTAAATTTTTTTTAAAATTTTCTCATCATAGTCATAAAAAGTATCTAAATTATCCATGGAAGAGAAATTGCAAACAATAAAATAAACTGAAATGCTAGAAATATATATATATATATTTTTTTTTGTGTATGAAGATTTGTAAATTCTTATAAATTCCACAGCTAAAATAAAATAATTTTAGTGTCAAATATCATCCAAGGTTAAAAAAAATGATTTTAGTGTCAGCTATTAGGTCTAAAGTCAAAATCAAATTATTTTTATGTCAGATATAGATCCAAGGTTGAAGGAAATCCATTAAATGTTATATATTTAGTAATTTATATAGATCACAGGGGAAAAAATTTAAACCCTAAAAGGTTGGAACCCTAGGGGAAACTTAGGGTTTTACCATGTTCAATCAATAAACGGGTTCACCAAATGTTTTAACAAAATTGGATTTAATTATGGTGAATTAATCCTAATTATGTTAAATAAATATAATAAAGAAGTTTAGAAATATATTTGATCCCCAACACTTATTCTCATCACAAAAATTAATACACATTCGCAATAATAGTAGATAATTTTAAACAATGAACTCCATCAACATGGCAATGAAATCACACAAATAATGTGTTGATAATAAATACACGTGTTCACATCAAGGTGTTACACTAAATTAAAATTATTTCTATATATGTTATTGTCCAAGCATGGAATTACTCATGCTTGTTTATTTTTATCTCAAGTTGTGTCAAAACTAAAATAAGGGAACTCTTGTTCACTAATAATGCACATTGAGTCAAAATAAATTATTCTTAACTATTTCATACTTTAGTGCTTAACAAAGCATGTGATAATTGGTGTACACACCAAAGGGTCAAACCATAGGATCATTTCGCTTCATACAATGTAGTAATTTATCCATAAATAAATCATATCCAACGTTTTGATTTATTTAAACCAATATCTACAAAATAATCACACAAATTGTGCCTTCTAATTCAATATAAGATCTCATCAGATCAATCAATTGAGTAAGGGAAATATTTACCACATATGAATCACTTATTCATTTTACGTTAATAATATCATCACTCATCTCCAAATTTGGAAATATAGCATTGACCATAACTTATTATGGTTTGACAATGCCACCTGAGATCAACATTACATAGTTAATTAGGGTAGAGTAGGGTGATAAAATCAACCTATGTATTAATATTATATATAAAGAAAAATCATTTCCAAATCAATCACTCACCCAAGATGCTAAGCATTGGGATTCACTACATCAACATCATAGTCAATAATAATGAATCAATATGATAAATCACAAAATGGAATTAAAATCCAACAAATAATATGTAATCAAGTCAATCAAAGATAAATTACAATAATATAAAATCAAAACAAAATATAAAGGCTAAAAAATATCACAAAAAATATAGGGTCCCCAAAACCCATACAGCTTGATATATATGTGTTGTCAAAGCATGTAACACATACACAATAATGAATAAACTTGTTGAAGTCACCTAATATACTCGAGTGGCTACAGAGCTAACCAGTTAGACATTTATAGTTACATCTCATAGTTTTAGTTTCAAATGCATCTAATACACATGGGTAGGCAATTATGGATTCATAATTTACTTGAGTTCTTAAGCCACCTACATGAGAGGGTTGAACATGCCATCAATCCAATCCAATCTATTCACAGGTCATGATCCACCAAGCATGGATGAGTAATGATGGAGTTAAAACTGGATTGAGTTCTTGAGCCACCCACACATGAGGATTGAGAAAGCCATCAACTCAATCCAAGTTATTCACTGATTGATCACTATAAACATGCACACACGTAGGGTGTCACCAAGTTTATACATTGGTTCATGTACCTAGTGATATATATTCATCCCTTTCCTCTCTCTTATCCCTTTATTCAATTCTACTTAGTTTCACTTCTTTACTTAGCTTTTTCTTTGCTTTTGATATCTCTTAGGTAAGGATTGATCTATGCACATTTCAATTACATGACATGCATTCGAGTATGCTTCACATACTCAAACCCAACTTCATGGGCTTCAACTCTTAGGTAAGTCTAGATACACTTATTTTTCCTCTATCCTAGTCATTTCACTTTGCTACATTTCTATAATAAATGGGGGGGGGGGGCAAATGTAATCACTTAAAAGTGACACTTGAGTGATAAGAGCGTTACTTGAGACCACTTATCCCTGGTTTGGCCTTGACCTATCCTAAGGCATTTTTTCACACTTATCTAGCCTTCATGTGGGCCATAGGCATCCTTAGTCATCCTTGAAGTAGTCCCAGCCCCTCATTCTTGCATCATGTCCCTTTGTGCCTAGTATTATTCCACTTAGACACTAACACCATAATAGGGATAATAGCACCATGTGGCGTTAGTGTCCCAATAATGGTGTTATTATCCTTTCCCTCCTCTTTTCACAAACAGATATCTTTTCAAATCTTAAACTTCTTAGGGTCAACCTAGACCTCTTTTATCACCTGCGCAAGTACCAAAATAGTATAAATACATGAATTTTAGCCCTCCAACCACTAGATGGAAATTAAATGCAAATTACATATGCAAACTTAGAATAAGTTGTGCACAATTAAGGTTATCAATCCTTATTTTTCCCTACTTATACATACTACTATCTACAACATTTATGAGCTCAAATTACTTAGATTTCCAATCTCAAGCACATTCAAATCACTCAAGTCAACTATCATACTAGCTTCACTTGCACTCTCACTAGCACTTAGGTGGGGAGAACTATGTTGATCTCAATCCCACTTCAGAGTATTGTTATGTAGGTAACTCTCATCATAGTTGAGTTTTGAGGATGTCCAGCCTACCCCATTGACAAACACACTATTTAGCTTGTATCAATTAGATGCCCTAACAACATAGAGGATTAGGGTTTCCTCACAAATTTATTTGAAATAGGCTATTTACAGGGTTTCAAAACTCATGCATGCAGGAACAAACCTTATAGACCCAGACACAGGTGCACCCAAAAGCTCGAGACAGTCCTACATAGAAGACGCTACCACCAAAATAGGGACACTAGTGCCACATACTACTACATAATTAGGATGTTATTATCCAGGAGGGGTTTTAACACTTGGATCCTATTTATGACACTTAGACAATCCTCTACCTTAGTTTTCAACCTCTAGATCATTTGTCTTAATCATTTTCCAACTAAGTTCTTATTTGCACTATTTATTATAATTTTCAAAAAGGTCAATGTTAGTCAATTATGTAACAAATCAGTGGCTAGATTTATTGCATGTTCCTACCTTGATTTACTATACTCAACTCTTTAACAATATAGGATTTACATTTATTAAATCCTAAAAGGTTAAAACATATGCATATCAATAGAGGAATAGTGGTTTGAAACTATGGAACTGAGCATAGGTTGAGTGTGCATAAGGAGTGGTCATAAGTGCATTGCTTTAGCATTAAATGTTAATTTTAGTGTTTATAGTCTCCATCCTATAACATGGTCCTATATAATTTGAAATCTTACTATAAAGGATCATTCTTACTCTTGGATTGAAAAATGGTGACCAATAATTTGTATAATTATTCCAATACTTTTTAAACTTCTTCAATGACATTTTAAGGGACCATAGCCTTAGTATGTGTTTCTAGTTCTCATTTTTTATT
Organism: Torreya grandis; assembly: GCA_037957365.1. NCBI lineage: Eukaryota > Viridiplantae > Streptophyta > Pinopsida > Cupressales > Taxaceae > Torreya > Torreya grandis. The sequence goes on from JARHVA010000127.1 coordinate 3,463,842, forward strand.
TAATATGTTGGACTACTTTCTTGGCCATCTCACTAGTTGTTTATACTATAGACTCAAGATCCTCTTTGAATTTATCTTGCTCTCCAGGCTTACTCTTTCTCTTTTTAGTTAGTGTGAATATCTCTTTTTTATCCCACTTAAAGTGGGTGTTTCCCCTTTAGTGGTATTTTTCCTTGTAACTCTTTTACATTTACTTGTAGCTTGTTTAAATTATAATTTAACATCATGTTCATCAACTATAATCACATATTACCTTTGAGACATGGAAAGTTATGTGTTTCAAATCTAATTTTCCCTTTATTATGGTAGAGTAACAACAAAAATTTGTAGGTGGTGCGGCCAAGTTAGATGAGTGGTAAAAAGGGAAGTGACTGTAGACACCAATATCATGTCAACCCCCTTGGTCCCTTCCTAAACATTAACATGACCTAACCCACACCTTATTAATTTAAAAAATACTTATTTTAAATTAATTACCTCACCTTGGACACCTCACCTAGAAACCCCGCCCTAAGACCATTTCTTAGCCTGTGAGTCAGCCTGAGACTAGGTCCTCCAAATCTTAACTACCCATGACCTATTCTCACCCACTCTTAACTCCTTAGCTAACTTCTATGCCTCATAAGCCATTGTTTTGATCATTCTCCAATAGAAAAAGCACTTGGCAGATGGAAAAATGGGCAAAGGGCTAAAAATAGCCCTTTTACCTATTCTCCCTCCTTTGACGTCGATCAACCCTCGGTCGATGTCATTTAACCCGAGATTGACGCCGATGGGATCGCCGACATCGATTACATAAGCAAAGCTCTAAATATTGAGCTCCCCCTGCCTTCTTGCACATTGACGTGCACACCTTGAGTCCTTAAGCATCAGAACTCACCCATCATCTTCCTGGCTACCGAAGCTCTGCACAAGTCATTCCACATATTGGATTGAAACACTGTACGAGGACCTCAACATCAGCCACAATGGGAATAAGCATCCTAATACCTCTGATTCTTCATCTAACAAAGCTAAGTATTCTGGTTTCCATTTCAAAGTTTTAGAATACTCTGTTAATTAGTTTCAATTTGATATTTCTAAACACTGTTGAGAGGCCTGATTTCTTCATGGAGGGGCTGAAAAGCCTTCCCTTATTCTCACCCTCTCTTAATACATATCCTCTACCTTTACCCTTCCTCAAACTTTATTCACTTTCTCACAACACTGCACAAACCTCCTAACTCCCAGAAACCCCTCTGACTATCACAGAAACAACCTAAAACCCATCCAAGGCCCACTGCCCCTTTCGACATTGGCAACAAAACTGATATCAGCACCTTTAACCCACCGACCTCGGCATAATAACTGACATTGATGACTGTCTTCTGGATCAGCAAACCATAAATCTTATCCAAATAGCCCATAGTCTGAACAAAACCTTTGGATAGCTTTCTGCAACATTATTAGACTCACGAACTATGGGGAACAAGTACACAACATTCTACCTTTCCATTTCTTTGAGTCTTTTATCATTTCTTTTTATAAAAACATTCTTTTCTTTAAATAGTGGACTGTCATCCCTTATGGAGCTTCACGCTTTCGAGACCGAGCACGTAGCTTGGCAGTCTGCCATATCCTCCTCTAACATTCTCCTTGTTTGAGTTTCTTTCTTATTGCAGGTGTTTCCTCCACAGCCAAATAGGAGCTCCCACAATGCTTGGATAAGGTGCACACTTAATCCGGGTAACGTCAAACCCCCAACCTTTAACCTTTAGTTTCTTCTTCCTTATCTAAATGTAATTAGCAAAAACATAGAGAAACATTTTGGCATGCCCGATGGGACCCTTGGAGTTTTCCTTGGGTTCAATATTCTTCTTTTTAAAAAAAAGCAAATTTTCATATAGATGCATTAGGAAAATATTCACTTCTTGCATCCCCTCTTTTTTGCTTTTATTTCTTAAGAAATAAAAAACTTAGCTTCTCTTCTTTGTATTTCTATTTCAAAAAGAAACCATTAGCAGAAGTTAAAAAGAACATCTCTTTTTCTTCTTGTTACTTCTTCCATAGAGTAGTGAAAAACTCATACTCTTAACCTCTTCTCCATTGTTTGCATTTGAATAACATAATTCGATTTGGGTTAAAAACTACTGCATTTCATTCTTGCTTGGATGCATACATAGCCCACTTAGTAATTAAAGCATTATGAATGAATCATAGTGCACAAATGTTACACAACCAAACCACAATCACTTCAAATCAAACATATAAACTTACTTGAGACAAGGCCCGTCTAGGATTTCATCACCTAGCGGATACCTTAACCCACCTAGTGATCTTACTTAGATTTCACCACCAAGAGGAGGACCCACTCTATTCTCTGGCAGAGTATAAACTATAGGCAAGGTGTATTTTGTCTAAGTGGCCCAACTCGGCTCTAGGTTCGTGAAGTGAAGGGAGCAAGCCCCAGCACCAGGCCATGTACTGACCCTAACACAGATATTTCTGAGCACCATAACACAACCTGAAACCAGCCATAGACTTCCTCTATAGGACCCACTCTACAAGCCCAACTCCCAACACATTCTCTTAAGGCATAAGCCACCACGACTTTAAAACTCATTCCTAGAAATCTAACATTTTAGAGGTTGCTTGCCTAATCATCTATTCTACTATTTTTATCTAAGTGTTTGAGCTGGTAAGGGCGTACCATTTTGAAGTCCAAAATAACTCAAAATATCTTCTTCTTCCAGAAACTATCAATTTTTTGTGTTTTTGGAATTACACAGAAACCGACATCGATTTCTCCACTTACGTCGGCAATAATACATTCACCGACATCGATTAACTGACCGACGTCAAAAACAATTTATAATCGATATCGATTAGACAACTGACATCGGTCAATGTCAAAAAAAAAATAATAATAATAATTTCCAAATAACAAGCATAAAACCCAAATTTCCTACTGTTCAACACAAATTCTAGTTTTCTGAAACTGAAACACATAGTTTTTGGAACCTGAACCCCTTTCGCTTTGGATGGTTCTGACACGCAGTCAAGCCAAATCTCTTGTTGACCACATAAGTCAATAGCCACTCCCACCTTCACCCTTTGTGCCAAGTCATCTAATGGAGTATACTTCAGACACCGAGCATACTCCTATCCAACTTACCCCCGATCAACCTCTTATTGTTCCTGAAGGGGATCAAGAATTTGAGAGATTCCTTGACCACAACGTCAAGGCTCTCCAACATTATCTCGCTAGAAGCCAAAGGCGAGATCTTTCGGGTAACCCTGTTTATGGGATGCCAACTTCCTTAGTTGAAGCGGCAATGATATCAACAGCATCTGCTACCCAACCTATGGTCATTCAAGCCATTGCATTGACCAGTAACCCAACCATGGCTAATGTTCAAGATTTGGTCTCCCCTTCTATCCTTTCTTGCCCTACCTCCATCGGGGTTTCTGTACCCCCTCAACCACAAACAATTCAACCAAGTTTGACACCTTTCCAGAACTTGATTGTCTCTATTCCATCCACTCTTATGCCTATAAACACGAGAGTGGCTACTCATCCTTTAACTAGTCTCACCGCCATTCAACCACCCTTGGTGGCATCTAGTCAAGTTCTGCCCTCCAACTTCGCGACACATGCCCCCTTGGCCTCGACATCAGTGCCTATGATGAACTATCAGTATGTTGCACCTACACAAATACAACCAAGTATGTCATACGCCCCTCCCAACACCTTTCAGGTACCCTATATTTTAGGGGGTGCCCCTCATGCCAATCCATTTGCTGATCTAATTAAGATGTTGATGGATAAGATGTCCAACCTTGAGACATCTATTTCAGGTTCAAAGAGTGTTCTTTCATACGAACAAATCTGCAATTAACCTATTCACCCTTTAGTTCCTATTCGACCATACCCTAGCCAGTGGGAACTCCCAAAATTTACTCGCTTTCAGAGTAAAGAGGACCCACAACAACATTTACGAGCGTTTAGACACGCTTGATACCTCATAGCACACAATGATGCGTTATTACTTTGCACATTCCCTATGTCACTTTTTGGCGCCACCCTTGACTGGTATAGCTCCATTACCAGTCATTCTCTCTTCACCTTCGTTCAAATCGCTCAGCAATTCCTTGATCATTTCTTAATCAATATTTCCAAGAAGGTCTCCATCATAGACCTTTATTCCATTAGACAATTTGAGGCTGAGTCAATAGCAGACTTCGTCGCCCATTGGAGAGGTTTGATCAACCAACTCTCCTTCTCACTACCTAAACCTGAGCTCATTGAGCTCTTTTCAAGAGCATGTGCCAAACACATCTCGTCCACTCTGTAGGTTCAAACTTTTTGCAATTCGATGAAGCTTTCACCATGGCCTGAAATCTTGAACTCCGCGCAATCAAAGAAGACAGGGTCAAATTGTGTAGCAAAAACACCAATGCAAAATCCAATAACCCTTCTTCTTCCAAACCTTCTTCTTCCCACTCTAAGTCCAAAGGATCGGCGAACGTTGTGGTCCTTAGATCACCATCTTCTATCACAACCAACCAATTTGAACCTTCCACTTCGCAAAGCATAACTAGACAATTCCAACAATGGTATGAATAGTGATGATACACTCCAATAGGAGAATCATATGCTTCCGTATTGGATAAATTAGTAAAGCAGGGAGTCCTTAATCTCCCTCAAATTTAACCAATCCAATTTGATCCCTCACGAGCCATCCCTACATGGTATAGAGAAAATGACTTTTGTAACTATCATCGTGTCAAGGGTCATGACACAGATAATTGCAAAACCCTCAAAAACATTGTTCAAGACATGTTAGACAAAGGGGACCTTGTTTTGAATAACCCTAATGCACCAGCCAATCAAAACATAGATGTCTTTAGGCAATCATTCCCTAATCATCCCCCAAGTTAGAATAATGTTCAGACCATGATTGATGACCCTCAAGAACGCAACATACGCACGGTCGACATGGTCTTTCCTTTTATTCCTAACCAACCTCTCCCACAATCTAAAGAGGTTAGTCAACCCATTTCTCCACCACGGGTAAAAGAGCCTATTTTACCCATACCACCCCCATGTAATGAAGAGCTCCCTTTGCCTCACCCTCTTCATCACGTGGATGAACCCGTTTCACCTGTGTCACCCCCACGACATCAAGCACCTCCTCTACCCATTCTTCTACCTCGTGAGGAACCCGTATTACCTGTTCCTCTTGCCCCCACCTTCCCTCTTCTTCTACCATTGGAATAAATTACCATTCATATCCCACGTCCTCATGTAGAAGGGGCCATAATCCCTCTACTTCACCCTTTAGAGGAGCCTTCCTCTCTTATTTTTCCTCCACTGATGGAGGATAGTCCTCTATCCACCCCCCCTTCACACGTAGGAGAGTCTACTTTGACGTCTCCCATATTGGAGGATGGTTTGACGATACCAACGCCGGTGGCCCCGCCCTCATCCTTCTTATTACCAATGGAGGATCATACCTTCCACACTCCTAGACCACACGTGGAAGGCATGATCATTCCTGCACTCTATCTACTTGAAGAGCCAAATTCTCTAATCCCTTCTCCATCGAGAGAAGAACTCACTACCTCTCCCATTTTGGCCGAGGAAGATCCGGTGATGGTTCTATCTCACCTTTGGCCCGAGATCACTGTGTCCAACACATTTCCACTCTCACAACCGCCCAAATCCTCCAAAATACTGACTATAAGACCTCGCGTGACGTCATCTAAACCCTTCTCTCGATTGGCAGAAAACTTAGGATTCCTCCATTCTAGGAACCTAGAACATGAGGTGCTATGGGAGTGACTTAAGGCTCCTTATCTTACACATCCCGCTTTGCCTTATACTGCCAACCCTTCTATGACTATTTGCCCCAAAGTCTCTAACGAGGAGTGGGTTTTCACTTCTAAATCTTTAGAAGCTCAGCCTTCCATGTCTGAACCCAAACCCTTGAAGGCATCCACCATGCTGAAATAGATTAAATCTCTTGGTGTTCACCTTATATCAAACCTCACTCACCCACAAGTGAAGGTAGATTTGAACCTCACCCTGCAAAGTAGTGGTCCTCACACCATACTAAAGAAGGTTGCTAAACCACGTCGGTTTACTCCTTCCCCACCTTCACCATTGCCTTCTATCTTGGGACCACATCCTTCCACTTTAACAGGAGTGCTCCCCATTCCAACATCTCACAAAGGCAAATTGCCTCCATTACTCCCTCTACCCGTCAAAAACATATTTCCTCCAAGAAATTTGACACCTCTCATCAAGAAAGTGCCATCTACGCGTGTGGCCACACCACCAACCAAAAAAGTGGTACGAAACACTCCCCCTACAACTCCTAAATAGAAGTTGTCAACCCCTACTGCAACAACGAGTGCAGACCCATTAGTGGGTTCCTGTGCTTCGCTGTTACATCGATTGTTGTAGTCTTCTAGCATCGTTCTCCTGCCCATTAAGCCATACCAACCTCTTGAATCAAAACCTTCTTGGTTTGATGACACTCAAATCTGTGCGTATCATTGCACACCTAGGCATGATACTGAGTGTTGCAATGCGCTTAAGGTTGTCATTCACCAACACTTAGAAAAGGACACCCTTCTCATTGACAATTCTCCTAACCACCATTTTGACAAACTACCGAAACCATCCCATGCCTCCCAAACCTCCTCACTCGAATCAAGCTCCCAACGCGAGATTATGGTCCCTCTACCACCTTCTCCCCCTTTATTCAAAATCAACACCATTAATGTGGCCACCAAGTCTCAAACCTTAAAAGATAAAGGAAAAGAGCAGGTTTCTATCCCTTGGACATATCCATTTGCCAAGCCTTCTCAACCACCAAAACCCAAGATTTCTATCTTGGGCACATCTCAACCAACATCTTTAGGGGCAATTTACGACTCCATGGTGAAACAACTTCACCAAACCCCTATGAAGATGTCTTTGTATGACCTAATACAAAACTCTCTACAACATCGCCAAGCCTTGATCAAAGCTTTACAGGCAGTAGAAGTCCAACCTGAAGGACCCCAACCACTGGCAACTTTAATCAAATCATTACCTATCGTTGCCTCCGTCACCTCCAGTAATTCTGAGATTCCTGCCTACAATCTGGAAGATCAGGAACCTGCCCTCTCAAACTAAGCCTGTCAGGCAAAAGCTTCACAGGATGCATCCTCGCATCACACTCCTTGTCAAAGTGGAGCTTCAACATTGTCTCTCCGTCTCATTTATCCAACCCATTGATTATCCACAATGGGTGTCAAACATTGTCCCTGTCATAAAAGCAACAGGGTGAATTTGAATTTGTACTATCACTACCTCAACCTAGCTTGCCCAAAGGATGACTTTCCTTTGCCAAGCATCGACCAACTTGTTGATCTCCTTGCATGACATAATCTCTAACGATGACTTTTGCCAAGACCAATTAACACAACTCACGTTACTCAACGAACGTCGTCTTGCCATTCTTAATCATCTTCATATCTACCAAGATCGCATCAAGCGTGCCTACAACAAAAATTTGAAAGAGTGAGATTTCAAAATCAGAGATCTCATCCTTAAAGAAAACCAACACGTGACTAATATGGAAAGAAGCGAATGAAGTAAGTTTGCTCCTAATTGGCTAAGACCTTATATAATAATGCACAAGTATAGATCAGGCACTTATCATTTATCTTCTCTCGAACGCCAGCCAGAACCTGAGCCCCTTAATGCCTTACATCTGCGACCATTCTACTGTTAACCAAGTAATCATTCACTTGGTGTTTAACTTGAGCTTGTCCCTTGAGCAACCCCCATCATCCTCATTCCTATTCCTTTCAACCCTTTTTCCCTACAACAATTAGTTAACCCTTTTTTAAGCAAAAATGCTTTGTCCTAATAAAAGGGAAACCCTTAAACCTCTATAGTCTAGTCCATGACTAAAAATTTAGTCAACAAAAAAAAAAAAAACATAAAATTGGGATGCCTAACAAAATATTAAAAGGTCATAAACTATAAATGTAGACTGCTCGCTTGAAGGACACCTGCATTATCACTGTAATTAGTAGACTGCTCCCTTGAAGGACAACTATTCAAAGACATCAAAACATACAAATCAAAATATAGACCACTTCCTCGAAGGATGGCTATGCCCAAATTTTGCTACAGAAACAACACCCTCTCAGAAGCTTCCTGCATCGATCAACTTAACATGACCACAAAATAACAACATCCCCAAGTAGACTTCCCACATTGATCAGTCTACCAAAAAAAATTTAAAACTGATTGACAAACTATTAAGTCATGGACTAGCCTATAGTCATTCTCAGGGTCACCTATAAAAGGGGCAAAGTTATCCCTGCTAAAAAGGGTTACGCTATCCTCACATATCACATAGTCACACCTATTACCCCAAAACACCCAAGGGATTTTGAGCTCACTTAACATCAAGTGATTAGGGTACTTCTCTAACACAAACCAATGGTCAACGATGTAATGCATGCACGGGGCTTTTGTTTCCAAAAACCCTATCTATGCTATCATTATGGTCCTTGTCAATGAAAGAGCAACGCACCTTTCACTTCTTACATACCTTTGTCATATGCCAATACAACCAAAACATTTTCTAACCAGTAACATAACATCATGATTCATTTAATGTAAATATCAATTTGTGTTATATAAATTATCATAGCCCATTCACATTAGTTTCTATGGAAAACAATACACATGGAAACTATCAACCAAACACAATTTATGTCAAGCATATACCATCACCAATAAGGAAACATGTTGAAGCATAAATAAACTCATTTCATTTTTAGCATACACCATCACCAATATGGAAAATTGCTAAGGATGAAAAACCACATAACCTATGTTACAGCATACACCATCACACAATATGGAAAAGGCTATAACATCATCATACACTCATCATTTTAAGCATGTGCCATCAAACATATGGGAAATGCTAAAAACACTAACATAACCAAACTAACTACCAACCTCTTTGACTCTTCTTTCCCTTTTTGGGAGAACTACATTGGCCTGAGGCCCTTAAAATAGGGGCTATGTAAGCAGCACTCAGTTGACATGGGGTCTTTTGAGGTTAGCTCGGCCATTCGCTCATTTGTCTACCTCATGGACCAACTATTCGACCTAAAAACATATCATAGGTCTTCTCTAAACTTGCCCAAAATCATGACCAAACAACCAACTCTGATACTGTAAAAGTCACCTTCGACTTCTCATGAAGCACATTGGAGATCACATACATCTCCTTAACCAAAACAAACAACACTTGAGATCCCTTATATCTCAGCCCGACTCGACAAATGACCTCAGAGATCTCGACTATCTCCTTAGACCATGACCACTTTCGAGACAAATTTGCCTTGGTTGTTTTAATTACATATGCTACCTCACGAATAGTTAGCAAATTGTCCACGACCCTTACACCTATTGTCGGATCACGATCTAGTTGATCCCCAATATTTGTGACATTTTCATGTTTTCTAGGAGCACTTCCTAGCCTGGATACTTGGAACACGATGACCATTAGAGCTAGAGCTTTGATCGATCTAACCTAATCAGCTATGACTAAAAAGTTGGGGACTGATTACTTCAATTTTAGTCCTCCTCGACCTTGCCTGCGATAATTTGACCTGCCTATAAAGTGAAGTGGTATACACGCAATCTCAACTATTATAGCATTCACACTCCAACCTCATCCTACCCATCCACTGCCTATCAAATCGGCACTCGATTTTGGCTTACCTTCTATCGATTCCCACTTTGAGGGGGAATACCTCATTCCATAACTGGGGCAACCTACACATACCTCATCCCATACTTGGGGCAACCTACACTTACCTCATCCCATATCTGGGGCAACCTACACCTATTTTTGTCTTGCAGTTTGTCAGGACAAACCATAAGACAAAAAGGGGCAAATGTAGACACCAATATCATGTCAACCCCCCTTGGCCCCTTCCTAAACATTAACATGACCTAACCCACACCTTATTAATTTAAAAAATACTTATTTTAAATTAATTACCTCACCTTGGACACCTCACCTAAACACCTCGCTCTAAGACCATTTCTTAGCCTATGAGTCAGCCTAAGACTAGGTCCTCCAAATCTTAACTACCCATGACCTATTCTCACCCCCTCTTAACTCCTTAACTAACTTCTATGCCTCATAAGCCATTGTTTTGACCATTCTCCAATGGAAAAAGCACTTGGTGGATGGAGAGACGGGCAAAGGGCTAAAAATAGCCCTTTTACCTATTCTCCCTCCGCCAACGTCGGTCAACCCTCGATCGACATTGTTCAACCTGAGACCAACGCCGATGGGATTGCCGATGTCGTTTACATAAGCCAAGCTCTAAACATTGAGCTCCCCTTGCCTTCTTGCACATTGGCGTGCACACCTTGAGTCCTCAAGCATCAGAACTCACCTATCATCTTCCTGGCTACCGAAGCTCTGCACAAGTCATTCCACATATTGGATTGAAACACTGTACGAGGACCTGAACATCAGCCACAACAAGAATAAGCATCCTAACACCTCTGATTCTTCATCTAATAGAGCTAAGTATTCTGGTCTCCATTTCAAAGTTTTAGAATACTCTGTTAATTAGTTTCAATTTGATATTTCTAAACACTATTGAGAGGCCTGATTTCTTCGTGGAGGGGCTAAAAAGCCTTCCCTTATTCTCACCCTCTCTTCATACCTATCCTCTACCTTTACCCTTCCTCAAACTTTATTCACTTTCCCACAACCCTGCACAAACCTCCTAACTCCCAGAAACCCCTCTGACTATCACATAAATAACCTAAAACCCGTCCAAGGCCCACTGCCCCTTTCGACATCGGCAACAAAACCAACATCAACACCTTTAACCCACTGACCTCAACATAATAACTGATGTCGGTGACTGTCTTTTGGATCAGCAAACCAAAAATCCTATCCAAACAGCCCATAGTCTGGACAAAACCTTTGGATAGCTTTCTGCAACATTCTTAGACTCACTAACTGTAGGGAACAAGTACACAACATTCTACCTTTCCATTTCTTTGAGTCTTATATCATTTCTTTTTATACAAACCTTTTTTTCTTTATAATAGTGGATTGTCATCCCTTACG